>OY720316.1:10000000-11497550 GCA_963082785.1 Philonthus spinipes | reverse complement strand
ATAAACAATGTACACAATCTTTAATGATAAATGCAGGAATTCCATCTGCCCCAGCAGTTTTAATTCCCTTCAAATCCCGAGCAAGGAGCAGGATATCATTTTTAGTTATTGCTTTCAATGTACAAACGGGATAATTAAAATTTTCGCATATAGTAGAACTTGAATTAGTCTTACTAAAAATACTTTTAAAATGATCCGCAAAACATTCTACTATATCTTCTGGTTCTTTAATATTTATTCCGTTTAAATGCATGCTACCGGGAATTCGTGTTGCAGACTTTTTCGTGTTCACATATGAAAAAAGTCTTTTAGGTTCATTCAGAATATTTTGTTCTGTTTCACAAATGTATTTTTTATGATCAGATTTAATTACGGCGTGTATTTCTCGTTTCAGCCCATGAATTTTTAGTTTTAAGTAGGTATATTTATGTTTCCTAAACATTTTAATTGCTTTATCTTTATTTTTTAGTAAGGTTTTCAACGACGCACTAAACCATACAGGGTATTTTTTATCTTTTATCTTAGACTTACGTTTGGGAACACATTTAATAAACGCATCATCAAGCATACAGTACAATTGTTCACAAGCTTCATTTGGTTCCTTAATATTAGTGAAGTTGGTCCAATCGATTGTGGAAATTTCAGCATACAATGTTCTAAGATCTGCTTTCGCAAAATCATATATGGGAGTCGATAACTTCTGTTTAAAATTGGTGAGTTGATCGGACGAAAGTTCTAAATTACACAATAGTGGTGGGTGATATGAATCCGACGTGACTAAACCATCTTCTTTTACTACACTACACTTACTGTTGAGGCCGGATATAATAACATATAAAATTCGTTCGTTAATGTTCAAAACGGAGTTTCTTTGCAACAATTTGTTAAATCGTATAAAATTGTTATAGGCTTCAATTTGCTGATTTCGTCCCTGGTTGTGCGTTTCAAATAAATGCAGATTTGGTAAATTAAAGTCACCTAAAATCAGGAGCAGTTCGCCTAGATTGACATTTTGTTCAATTTCTTCGAATATACTTTCATAATCTGTTACTGACGAAGATGGTGGTATATAGACACACGCAACATTAATTGTTTTTTTGTATGCTAATATTTTAACAATGACTAGTTCGATGTTAGCCAACATACTAGTATAGTGTAATTCCGAATGATATTTACTATTCACAGATATGAGTACTCCTCCCCCACGCCGATTAATTCTGTCACAACGATATACATTAAAATTGTTAGGAAAAATTTCAGTATCAAGAATACCATCATGTAACCATGTTTCCGTTATACAAAAAACATCAAACTTCGAAGCACATACATTGTCGTAAAACATATTTGTTTTAGTACCTAACCCCCTAACGTTTTGATAGAACAGATAAAGTGATACTATATTGTGAGAATTAGTAACGTGGTGTTGGGCAGTTTTTAGTTTAAATTAAGTATCAAAGGAACACCGTTAACATATTTGATCCGGATATCTGTTTCGCCCTTCTCTTTTCGATCCTTAAATTCATCCCATACTTCATTCTCGAACTGAAGCTGCTTTGGCGCTTTGTCACTTTTAATTTTTATTTTGTTAAATTCAACAATATTTTGAAGTTTCTTAGAATTCGATAGAAGTTGCCTTGGTTCATGAGTGGAGTTAAATATGACTTTCATTGGACACGGTTTTCCGTCCTTTCTGTTCCCCAATCGCAAGATTTTTTTTGATTGATTGAGTGATGTATCCAATTTCCCAATTATTTTATTAACTAAGGATGCATCATCATCATTATTTGACTCCGGAACGTTGAATATGATAACATTGCATGCCCGCTCATGCCGCTGTTGTAATTCATTTGCCAAGAAATTCAAATCCAGATCAGTAGATGCACCATATGTACTTTTTATTTTAACTAAATCCTCTTTTAATATTTTATTTTCATTCTCTAGTGCCACTATTTTCATGTTTAAACTATCTACGTTGGTCGTCATGGTAGACATAAAATTCTCCATATATTTTTTGAAAGAATCAAGGTTCTCTTTTAAGATTGTTTCAAATGAAGATGACGATGATGGCAACATATTTAATTTTAATAATTTACATCGGTAACACTTCCACTTAACATCATTCTTCAATTTATCTTGCTCTTCGTAGAATGTTTTTTCAGTTTCGGTTAGGTCCATACAGTCAATGTGGTACCAATTACTGCATTCACCGTTGCATTTTATGCAATTTGAAATAATTTTAGGATTGATAAATTGTTTGCATTGGCCACAATTAACCATATTGGATTTTAAACTAAAGGTACTTGTTTAGCCTAGTATTACATAAATTGGAAGAGGTAAGACGAACCACAATATTTCACGTCACTCGACCCTTCGTGACGACTTTAATATAAACAAACAGGTAAAATGGGCCACGGTATAGGATACAAAAGAGTACAGACATGAAATTAATGTCAGATAAAGACTACGATGGTTAAAAGAAAGGCCAGTTCATTGAGCATTTATCAGTGAGATGTCAATGAACCTGTGCGGAGCAAAAAAGAGCACAGGTGATTGCTGTTAATATCGCCGAAATTTTTAAAATTATTAAAACGGTTATAACGCTCCTCACGATCTTTCGATTTTAACCAAACTAGACATGCATGAAGTACATAGATTTGTCATACATGATACTAAAAACGGTTACTTTTTGTCTACTATTTACCAGTAAAAATGGTGGAAAATCAACGAGTCGAAATGCACACTGCACACTGTCACACACACAATAAATTAGTATCTGTAAAAAGTAATTATAGGTTAAATTCAAATCTGTGATAATATTTATTTATTTAATTGGTAGGTTTTTAATAATATATCCATATTTATTATTATAATACGAGCTGCTAATGTTTATAATTGATAGTTAAAGCCATTACTTTGTGATACAGTTTTAATTAATGTAAAAAGAGATAGATTTAAAATTAAAGACTTTGCTCGTATCACTAATGTTTAAATATTAAAACTATTAATTACATTGACATAAAATACACATTAATCCAAGCACTCTTACAACCACATTATATCGACCTTTGAACACTTCCCAAGCCGTTCTTCCCATCGTAAAAACAAAATCAGGACGGAGAAAACAAAACAAAAAAAAAAGAACGCACGAAGTGACGGACGTATCGAATCGTATTGACATTTGCGCTTGGAATTTATGCGAGCCGTTTTTTTTTTTCTCTCTTTCATTTCTCGCAATGAGAGAGGAAATATGGCGCGAGGTTTTACGACGGAGAACGTCCCATTATTCCCAAGAGGCTTTTATGTATTATTTATTGCCCGGGCCCGCCATTCTGTGTAATTAATATGTTGTATTTAATGAAGCGAGTTGGAATTTAATGTGGTTTTGTTATGGCATTACAAAAGGAGAGAGAGAGAAAAAAAAGTGGAATATAAAGGAAATTATCCGCTTTGTTTGCGCTGGTGGGATTATTCTGTGAAAAAGATGGTATTTTTAATTTAAGAATTTAATACGGCTTGTATTAATTTACTCTTGTAAATAGAATAGCTTGTTAAAGGTCGATTTGTAAAGGACAAATTGCGAGTTTCGTAAGTGGAAAATTTCATTTTGTCGTTTTTGACATAAATTGAAATATACGTTTCTTAATGTTACGGTTTAGTAGTGGAAAATACAGTAAAATGAAAATAATCATTAATAAAGAAATAATTATTATAATAAAATAAATATAAAAAAAATGAAAATAATAAATTATTTTAGTTATGATTATTTTCATTTTATATATATATATACAGAGAGCTTTTTTTATCAGTATACATTTCCCCTATGTGTACCTGCAAAATACGCGAGTTAAATGCATTAATGTATGTATGTTTAGTTGCCTATAACACGCAACTGAATACACATATGTCATAATAGTCAACTAAACATACACACATTAATTGGTTCAATGCGTTTGACTCGCGTTTTTTTGCAGGTATACACTTCCCCTAATGTATACTGATAAAAAAACCTCTCTGTATATTGTAACGAAAGTGAAAGAAGAAACTGAAAACATCACTTTAGAATGTTCCACAGAGTGCGCGACGGTAAACTCGGCGTCATCGAAAGTTCCGGAAAGTTCGAGAAACATGCACGCTACATAAGCGAGCGCTAGCGGCGGTGCAGGCAGTCAGTCCGAGTCAGTGCTCAACATCTCGCTGTAAATAAACAGTGCCGGTGTGTTGAAAATAAATGTGTACACTTAATACTGTAAATAAATAAATAGATATTGTGTTACTTATTTTCAAGTCTGATTAAACCCGATTTCGTAACAAAATAGTGGCTATTACCTCTTGTAGGGGTTACGCCGGGTTGATCATTCCCCTTTCGTCCTATTAAACCTTTTTTTGCTGATCTCTCTTCATTTTTTCCTGTCCTTTATTTTGTCCTGCCACGTTCTAACGCCAATATTCTTCAGATCTTCTATTACCATGTCGTTCTTCTTCTTCTTGTATCCATGTCGTTCTTGATCTGCCTCTTTACCGATGTGAATTTATCCACGCTTTTTCGGCCCGGCGCCTCCACCATGGCGTACGCGCCCGGACTTTCGTAGTTCATCCACGGATTTTATTTCTCATTTATATACATTAGCATATTAATAGTAACCTAAAAGATTGCTTTGAATAACTGTAGCAATATAATTATTACAATTTGTAAGTGATCCACGGTTTTCAACAGAAAATCAGTGAAATTTCAAAGTTCAAAACGACCAATTTTGGCGCCTTTAATTTTCGATTTCTTTGTCATAGATTGTTGCTGGGGGGTTTAAGAACCATATCAAACAATAAAAAAGTTATTTTTTGTAGTGTTTAATTATTTTTATTTATATTTTGCACGCTTTATTTCTTTATTGACTTTTGTGGTGATATCCGGCGTGCGCCGGATATGTGAATGTACCGAGTCATGAGTTATAAGAGAATAAAAGTTAAGTTATTGTTTATTTGTTCGTGTTTTACTTAACCACCCGGTAGAACACTACATTTTTTATTTTAACAATTTTTTAATTTTTTATTTGCGGTTTTCAAGAGAAAGTCGGTTTACTTTGGCGCCTTTAATTTTCGATTTCTTTGTCTACAAAAATAAATAATAATAATACAGTATGTACTAGTTCTAGAATGATGATGTCTCTTAGGAATGTTTAAGATTTATAATTGCGATTATATAAATATTTTAAAACAATATTTTCTATTAAATTTAACATATCTTTTGAAAGATTCATGAAATTCTTTTAAAGATTAATTTTAATTAACCTCGCAATTATTTCCAAATAATGTAAAATATAAGATTAATTATGTTAAACTTATTTTGGGTAAATAAATCATGTATTTTTATTATAGTTAAAATTACTTACATAAAAATTGTTAGAGTATTTAAGAACACGTGTAAAATAATTTTTGTTAAATGTATTTTGCTTTTATCTTAATAAATACTTATATACTTGTTTTTTGTCATTACAAGAAATATAATTTTTCCAAATGATTTTTTTTTAAATATGACACGCCTAAAATAATTTTGAATTAAAAATGAATTAATAATTTCACATTTCATGCGATTTCTAAGATGGTTTAAGTATTAATTAAAAAGGGCTTCAAAAACAAACAAATCTTAACCCTACTAATAACAATCTAAGATAGATAAATCGAAAATTAAAGGCGTCAAAGTCGGCCGTTTGAACTTTGAAATTTCATCGATTTTCTGTTGGAAACCGTGGATAAGAAAAAATAAAATAAAAATAGTTAAAATAAAAAAATAACATTTTTTTATTATTTGATGTAGTTCTTAAGACCCCCAGAAACAACGTAAGACAAAGAAATCGAAAATTAAAGGCGCCAAAGTTGGTCCTTTTGAACATTGAAATTTGACCGATTTTCTGTTGGAAACCGTGGATAAGAAAAAAAAAAATTAAAAATAGTTAAAATAAAAAAATAAACTTTTTATTGCTTGAAGTGGTTCTTTAGACCCCCAGGAACAATTTAAGACAAAGAAATCGAAAATTAAAGGCGCTAAAGTCGATCGTTTTGAACTTAGAAATTTCACTGACGTTCTGTTGGAAACCGTGGATGAATTACATTAGTAATAATTATATTTCTACAGTTATTTAAAGGAATCTTTCAGGATACTATTAATATGCTAATGTATATAAATGGAAAATAAAATCCTTGGATGAACCATGAAAGTCCCGTGGTGGAGGCGCCGGGCCGAAAAACCGTGGCTGGAAAACCGTCGATTACTTCACATCGGTTGCCTCTTTTCTTTTTGCCTCCTGGTTTCCATTGAGATATTGAGAATATTACTTTTTTCATTAATATCAAGGATAATTTCGACGAAAGTTGAAACTTGTCCGGGAAAATAATCATATTTTGGTGAAACAAAACAATTATATAAAGAATGTCCCGCTAATTTTTGGAAATGGCGTAACCTTAGGTTGCTGAGAGCAAAATATGAATACAAAAATTGTTCCATTCGATTTGAATAAAATTTACTGTTTCTCGCCGGGGGGTATCCCTTAGGTATCCGCGCTTGGACGAAATTGCATCGTCCCGTTGGTCCTGCCTTCCATACTCCATATATCTCCAAGCCACTTCACTCTTTGCTCTTTTATTTTATTTACGATGTCTCTTTACATATCCTGTTTTAGTTCATTGTTCGTGCGTTTTCTGCACTCATTTTCGGGTGTTTTTATTGGTCCTAGCATAGTTCTTAACATTTTTCTCTTAATTATTATTATTAAAATTGCAGGCGTATGTTTTTTTCACAAAGTTATACACGGTAATATCAATTCTCCTGCTTTGTTATCGATGTTAAACTTTAATTTCTATCCGCATAACATTTCCATTGGTGGCGCATCTTTGTTTCGACCAAATTTTTATCATAGTAATTATGGTTTCAAATCTCCCTTTCATATAATTATGAGAAATATTAATAAACTAAATTTATCTAGGGAGTTTGACTTATTTAATGTTTCTTTAACCTCATTAAAGACAGTCATTACTTCGCAATACGTTTAATTATTTCAATTTGGATATAATTTGTTTCAACAATGATTTTTCCTATCATTCAGCTAAATTTAAAATTAATAATTATTAATTTATTAATTTAAAAATATGTATAACGATATGACTCTGTACTTTTCTACTAAATAATTTACTTTTTTTCTTCTTATATACTTGTATCTTTAATTTGTAATACTGTTTGTAATATTTTTGTAAAAAAGGAGATTCCGTTAATAAATTAAATTAAAAAGAAAAAAATAAATTTTCATTTTACTTTCTACTAAACTACAACCATGATATTATGATCATAATTATTACTGTTTGAGTTGCAAAAAAATAAACAAATCTGATTTTTTATTAAAATTAAAAAAGTTAAATAAAAAGAATTTGAAAATAATTAATAAATTATTTCCTCTTCAGCAACTGTGACAATCTGACTTATGTTACATAAGTACTATAACAAATGTCTAATAATAGACATTTGCTGTTGCATAACAATAAAATATTGTATAATGCAACAATTTTTGAATCGAAAGTATTTAATGTAAAAACATTTTTTTTTTTTTAATTAAAATGAAAGTTATGTAATATAAGGCTATCTGCAGACACGTGTTTCGGGATTTCTTCCCTTGTCAGTAAAACAGTGCCTTACGTAATTGCAAAGTTGCAAAGTTGTTAATTATATTACGTAACTTTTATTTTAATTAAAAAAAATGTTGCATTATACAATATGTTATTGTTATGCAATAGCAAATGTCTATTATTAGACATTTGTTATAGTACTTGTGTAACATAAGTCAGATTGTCACAGTAGCTAAAGAGGAAATAATTTATTAATTATTTTCAAATTCTTTTTATTTAATTTATTTAAATAACTGTGACCAAGTGAATAAATCCCGTTTATCTATTATTAAAAAAAGTTTGTTGTTTCATAAAAAAATTAAACCCACTGAGCAAGGAATATTACCAATTTTATATAAATATTGTACACGGATAGCAAAATAAAATATTGCATTAAATTAATTGCGACAATATTCCAGTAATGATAGTAATATTTTATAAACATTTCTTTCTGTAATGTTGATGTATTCATATTATTATTGTATTATTTATATTGCATAAATATTAATAATTATAACATTGTATGTTTAACATTATATAATCGTTGAAAAAATTAATTTAATACAATATTGTATTACTTACATTACATACATTGAAAAGATAACATTTTAGTATCAACATTTCCACATTGTTATGTTTTCTTTTTTTATCTGAATGCAATATTGATTACATTTTACTTCGATGCAACATAGCAATATAGAAAAAATGGGTTAGCCTAATATTTAATTCAGTAATTTTGTATTACAAACGCAGAAAGTAATTACTCTCCACGTATATAATACAAAAGCTATGTAACTTGAAATTAAGCAATAGATGGCGCTTGCGTTGTCTTTTCAATTATTATGATTTAATCACAATAAGATCCGTACATCCGACATCGAGCCAAAGTCATTATTCCAATTTTGATGTCACAATTCTAACAGACCACATCGATCGCACTACCAAAAGAGGCACCAAACGTCCCCACGAGGACGAATCCAATTGCTTTTTAAAATAAAAATCACCTTCGACATATTATTAGATAAAAAATCTATAATTTTATATATTCTTAATGCATATCAATAATCTGATTCAGAAAATAAAATTGTTTTTATTATTTACATTCTGAGTTGTGCGAGTTTGTAGTGGAATATGGAATAATTTATTATATTTGATTTTGTTGCTTAATTGAAGTTAAAACAATTCATGAAAACGTTTTTTTTTGTGTGGAATCAAATATCACTTAAACAATTAAAACTGCATAAATAACGATCAAAAAGTTTCGCGCGTAAAAACTCCAAGAGCGCGAATTGGACGATAATTTATGTCAAAAAACGAAAGAATCCTACTCTACAATTAATAACACGATTATGTACTTGCATTTTTTATTTGTTAAGAAGAAAAACATCGACCTGAACTAAATACAAATAATAGAAAAAAGTATTCATAACACGAGAATTTGAGAGTAGATTAATTTTAATCCTCTCTACGCGCTTTATTAACTCCTCTTTTTTTTATTTATTCCTTTTCCTTTTTTCTTATCATTACTTTATTGCCCCCGTTTTGTGAAACGGATGATGTAATTACTCTCCCTTATAAAATGATTACTTCTTTACGACAATACGAAAACCAGCGACAAGCAAAAAAAAGAAGGACGTAAGCGCAATTTCAGTCCATTTCACCTCCACTCCATCATTCGTAACGGCCGAGAAACAGGCGATTCCGTAACTTTATTGCGCGTTATCACGATCCCCGCGAACTATGTCTTAATTCGCTTCATATTTCGTGTTTTTTTGTTTGTTTGTGTGTTCAGACAGATAACGATTAATTACGATAAGGTTCTTGGTAAATCGTGTTTGTTTGATATACTGTGATTCACAAACCGCAGAAAATTTGTGGTTTTTGGAAAACACAATACAACCATACAAGTTTTCTTAAATTAAATAAAAATAATTATTTTTAATGAAATAAATATGAATAAATTATTAAAAATCAACCAATAAAACACAGATTAGATTGAATAACTTTAAATTCTCGACTAGTTTCGGGTTATTAGCCCATTTTCAAGAGAATTTAAAATTTGTTTTCTCTTGAAAAAAATAAATAACCCGAAACTAGTCGAGAATTTAAAGTTATTCAATCTAATCTGTGTTTTATTGGTTGATTTTTAATAATTTATTCATATTTATTTCATACAATATGAACTACCAATGTCTAAATATTAAAACCATTAATTATATTAAAACTATTTTTAATGTTAAAAAATGTCCTTCAAATTCTTTATTATCTCCTACACTGTCACTGATAGCTTTCCAGATATAAAATGAATACTTATTTGATTGATAATAAAGAATTTATTTATGGTTAATTATATATATATATATATATATATATATAATCTTTCCTCTTTTGCCTTTCACTATTGAGTCATTTTCTTTACTTCAATTCTTTCACTTGCTGCTTCCACTTTTTTGTCCTGTGCTAACGTTTTAGCGTCGTTCCATGTCCAACCGCAAATTTCCTCGTTCCATTCTCTTCCTGGCCTTCCTTACTTCCTTTCCCTGTTGTTTTTTTAACTTGTATATTCTTCGGCATTCTCATCAGATGTCGAAACCATCGTAGTTGGGTTTTCGCGACGTGTTTCCACGTTCAATATTTCCCTTATTTCTTCTTTCATGTATTTCTTTTTGTCCATTCGTATAAATCCAGCTATACTCGTTAGAATTACTGCAACTCTCGATAACCTGATTTTTTTATTCAATAGCAATATAGTAATTGTCGGTGACTTCAATCTAAATGAATATGTAACTAATCCAACTCTAAATCAACCTAATTTATGTTTATATAATTGTATTCAGTTTCTTGGGCTCGAACAATATAATATAACTCGCAATTCGTATGATCGTATTTTAGACTTAGTCTTTAGTAACTCATATTGTGTAATCAGTCGTGTTCATGATCCTCTAATTGCTGAAGATAAACACCATCCCTCGCTTGAACTTAATATCGGTTTGTCTGTAGATACAAGTAATGCACAGGCATATTCAAGTTTAGATCGCAATTCAAAAATAATGTCTCTAATCGCTCTTTCAATTTAAAAAAAAACTAATTTTATTGATTTATACAATTCAATTCTTGCAATAGATTGGTCTGATATCTTTACAATCCAATCTGTAGAAAATGCGTGTTCGTTCTTTTATACAAAATTGTATGAAGTATTTCATGATAATGTCCCTTTAGCTCATTTAAGTCCTAGTAAATTTCCGCCTTGGTTTTCAGGTAAGCTTAGAAGCAAGATTCGGTAGAAAAATAAATATTTGAAGCTAAAAAATTCGAATCCCCTCTCCCATTTCTTTAAAATTAGATATTCTAAATTAAGGCCAGAAATAAAACTGCTTTCCAAAGCTGATTATACCTCTTTTATAAGTGATACTGAAACCAAGATTTCCAAGGAACCGGGCAAGTTCTGGAACTTTATCAATTGCATCCGCCATGAATCCTCTATCCCT
The DNA here is from genome assembly GCA_963082785.1 of Philonthus spinipes. Classification (NCBI taxonomy): domain Eukaryota; kingdom Metazoa; phylum Arthropoda; class Insecta; order Coleoptera; family Staphylinidae; genus Philonthus; species Philonthus spinipes. Next base: position 11,486,412 of record OY720316.1, on the reverse strand, counting down.
GCTGTCATGGAATATGAAAATCTTTCTCTATCTTCACCTCTTGATATAGTGAATGCATTTGCTGCACACTTTTCTAAATCATTTACTGTTTCCACTAAACCTGGTATTAATGCTGTTTATAATAACACTGTAAATGATTTTATTAGCATTTCTAAGGTTACAGATGATTTAGTAATTGATGCCCTTGGTAAGCTAAGCAATAAAATCACCGCGGGCCCTGATGGTATTCCTGCGGTAATACTTAAGGATTGCCGCAATATGCTTGCATTTCCTCTATCCCATATATTTAATTTATGTCTCCTTCACAATACCGTTACTGACTGCTGGAAAAGTACGCGCATTGTACCCGTTTTTAAATCTGCTAATAAAAGAGATGTCCTTAATTATCGGCCTATAGCTATCATCTCTAATGTTGCTAAATGCTTTGAGTTGATATTATGTAAATTCATAAATCCCTACATCAATAACAAATTTTCCTCTAGGCAACATGGGTTTAGACCTAATAAATCAACGTTATCCAACATTTTGCTAATGACGCAAACTCTCTCGGATTATTTAGACAACCGTATCCAAGTCGACGTAATTTACACCGATATATCAAAAGCTTTTGATAGAATCGATCATGGTATACTTGTAAATAAGCTTAGCCTATTTGGGCTCTCAACAAACCTTTGTAATTTGCTTTACAATTACCTTACCAACAGACTGTTATTTGTAGAATACAAAGGATTTAAGTCGAATCAATTTATTGCTACTTCGGGTGTCCCCCAAGGCTCAAACCTCGGACCGGTCCTGTTTAATTGCTTTATAAATGATATTGCTGATGAAGTTAATCATAACATATTAATGTTCGCAGACGATTTGAAAATTTACCATCCTATAAATACTTTAGACGATTGTGTGTATCTTCAGCATAATCTCGACCTTATAGTAACGTGGTGCAAGAACAACAGCATCACTTTAAACGTTTTAAAATGTAAGACACTGTCTTTTACTAGGAATAAGTCACAAATAACGTTCGATTATATGATTAATGGCTCTGTATTATCCCATGTTGAGACTTTCAAAGACTTGGGAGTGTTATTTGACAAGAAACTATCTTTTAATAGTCATGTCATGAAAGTAGTATCGACCGCTAATCGCTCGTTAGGCTTCATAATACGAAACACTAAACCTTTTAAGAATATCGATGCCATTAAAATTCTATACTATTCGTTTGTAAGATCTAAACTTGAATATGCCTGTTGCGTTTGGGATCCATACTACGCAAAATATTCTTTGATGCTCGAGGCCATCCAGAAGAAATTTGTCAAATATCTTTACTTTAAGAAGTTTGGTTCATATCCTGGGACTATTTATAATAATTGGCGCTCATATTGTTTGTATTTTTGCGTCTACTGTCTTTTTTGTAATTGTATAATCTGTAACTGGACTCGTCCGTTGATTGAAATAAATAAATAAATTTCATTTTTTTCACTTCAATTTTCTTCTTCTGCTGTTTACACGCCTTATATACGCTTTGCATTTCTTGAAACGTCCTTTCTATTTAGGAATCCATTTTATGTACTGTGGTATAGCCTAGCATATGCTGTTATTCTAGCGTTATGTTTTGAATCATTTTTACCATGGGTTTCAAAAATAATTTCTAAATATTTTATTATATTTAGAATATTTCTATTTAGAATAGTTTTTATGTATATTTTTTGTTGTTCTCATATGTAATATTAGTTACTTTTAAGATTTCCCTGTAATTGGAATGTTTCTGTTGGGAATGAATAAATAAATAAATAAATTACCTATTCCAGGCTTATATCTTTCAATTTTGATATAAAGAAAACACTTAACTTTTTTATACCACTTTTATTTTACTTTAGTGACTAGTTTCAAATACACGGTAATCATTATCAAACTAAGTACTTAAAAAACGGGTTATATAGGTATATATATTAAAACTAAAGCGCTTCGAAGAGGGGGGTGTACATCAGGTCAATCTGGTCGTTAAGGATGGAAATTCCCGGATTAATTTTTACTTTATGGATTTCAGCGGCTTCGAGTAAATCCATTTTTATACCTTTTTCGGCGAGGTGGATTATGGAAAGTACACCTTTGCCGAAATTATGATTTGTTTCTAACAGATGATTTGCGAAAGTTGAATTTTTATGTTTTAAATTGTAAGATCTGTAATGTTCGTTTAATCTAGTTTGAAAATTGAATCAATTGAAGTTAATTCTATCTTTAAGAGTATCACTAACTTCACTGATACCCATTCCATTAGAAACCCTGTAGATCTAGCCAATAACCTTAGAAATGTAACCATTCCTAACAGCTGCAAATTAGTATCATTTGATGCGTCAAATGTGTTTGCGAAAATACCCCCTGAAGAATGCATGCAACTAATAACAGAACACTTAGATCAAAATAATATTAACCCAATATGTATAGTGTCCGCGAGGCGTGGGGGGAAATTATTTTTTTTTGGGGATGAAGTGGGGTCCGAAACGTTTTTTTGACTTTTGATTATGAAAGTGCACTTATTAATGACAAGAATAAGCATTTTTATTTAGTTATGGCTCTCTGCGGAAATTGTGAAAAATCGATATTTATATCGATATGTATGGTGTTATTTTTTTAGGGGATGAAGTGGGGTTCAAAACGTTTTTTTTTTTATTTTTGATTATGAAAGTATGCTTATTAATGATAATAATGGGAATTTTTATTCAGTTATGGTAAATTGCAGAAACATTAATAAATACGGCTGCATTTAATTCGATAATTTATGGTTTATAGGGGTAGTTACTAGTTTTGGGGTTGGTTTTAACCAGATATTTATTTTATTATATATTTAAAGCTAGTGTGACTAAATAATGATGTTAGCAAACAGTTTTTAACAATATGCTGATAACTGAGGGATCGGGGTAAAAAAAATGTTTTAGGGGTGAACGAGTTGGCGAAACGTTTTTTTTTATTTTTGATATTGAAAGAGCGTGGGATGAAGATAATTTTGAGATAAAAAAGAACTTTATGAAAAATTGCGAACTTGGAGAAAAAACATAATCTTTTTTTGATGGGGATGAAAAAATATAAGGGGTGAAAATTAGGGGTTGATATTTCCTGTGGTGTTAATTTAGACCTTTCTTAATTGTATGTTTAAAACATTTTTCGATTTGCTTTTCTTTTCTCCGAGATATTAATTTTTGAAATCTATTGCTGGATCTATTGCTAACTTCACACCCGTACATTCTTGAACGTTTGCATTCAGGACATTTAGGCGTCAATAAATGTAGACAGCTACTGAAAGCATATTTTGGCGAGGAATGTCGAGTGAAATAACAGATTTTATATTAAATTGTGAAATATGCATAAAATTGCGAAATTGTAATTAAAAATTACCTTTAATGTGTCATGAAATACCATCTAGAACTTTGCAGAAATTAGGTATGGATATTATGGAATTTAAAAATAAATTGTATCTGATTGTTGTTGATTATTACAGTAAATGGATTGAGGTAAAACTTTTAAAATTTGAAAAATTCTAAAAGTATAGAAATAACTCTATACCTGATCTTGGTTTCTCTCCAGCACAGTTATTATTTTCACATAGATTAAAAGATGATTTACCTATGGTGGACAAGTTTCTTTTAGCAGAGGTAGTACCACGAGATCAAGTAATCAATATTCTTCAAGATAAACAGAAAACCTATAAGAGATATTAATTCCCATTAAATAAGGGGATGAAGTTAAGAGATAGAAATTTGTTAAAGAAACCAGACAGGTTAAATATGTAGCGTTCGTATTTTTGAAGTGTGTATATATAAAAAGAAATTTAAGTATTTTTAAAGTTTATAATTGTAAAAAAATAGAAAACAATACTGTACTTAAGTATTATTTAATGTGTTTAAAATATATGTTTATGCTAATAATTTGCGCAATTGTATTGTTTAAAATATAGTATATAAATTAGATTTAAGGGGGTGTAAATATATACAATCCTGTATTATTATTTACTTAATATTTGGCGCGTTTATGTTATGTTATTTTATATTGTTTTTTATATTGCAATAAATGCATCAACAGAATTGATGCTCAGTTCATCCTGAGTCGTGCGAATAAACGCATAAAAAAAGTACAAGTCTTTTTATAAACTCTCCAAACTTAACAGTCCTATTTGTTTTAGAAAGTTTCCAACTGTAACTTTTATATAATGTAGTAATATTTTATTCCTTTCTTCACTTTTTTATTTTTATCACATATGTACATTTCAAGCACAACGTGCTCTTTTTCAATAGTTTTATGTAAAATTGACAAATAAATAAATAAACATGTAAACAAAATTTAATATACAAATGTGATGTGTTATTAAAAAAACTTTTATAATTATAAGGTTTTCCAATAGGAATGATATGATTTTGAAGCGACGTTTCGGCCATTTGTAATATGTTATGATCTCTCATTTATTTTCCATTGTATTCAGTAGTGCTTACAATTTCATCATGGAGAGATATACACAAGAACAACGTTTACAAATTATTCAGTTTTATTATCAAAATAATCGTTCTCCAATTACAACTTTTCGTGCGCTTTTGCCGTTTTATGGTCGTAATAATCGTCCAAGTGTGCTCGCTATTCGTCGAATTGTTGAAAATTGTGAGCGTGCATTTTCTTTGCATAATGTTAAAGTGCCAATAAGACAAAGAACCGCTCGAAGTAATGCAAATATTGCTGCCGTTCAGGCAAGTGTTGCTAAAGACCGCAATTTGTCGATTCCAAGACGTTCTCAACAATTGGGTTTGTCTCAAACCACAATCTGGCGGATTTTGAAACAGGATTTGGATTTGCATCCGTATAAAATTGTTCTCACTCAAGAACTGAAGCCATTGGATCACCGTAAACGTCGTGAATTTGCTGATTTTGCCTTGGAACAATTTGAAAACGATAACGATTTTTTTAAGAAAATCATCTTTTCCGATGAGGCTCACTTTCATCTGAGTGGTGCGGTAAATAAACAAAACTGTCGATTCTGGTGCGAAGAAAATCCACAAATTATTCAAGAAGAACCATTACATTCACCTAAATTGACAGTTTGGTGTGGTGTTTGGTCTGGTGGAATCATCGGTCGGTACTTCTTTCGAAATGAAGATGGTAACACCGTTACTGACAATGGAGAGCGGTATAGATCAACTTTTTATGGCCGAAATTGGAAGAAGTTGATCTTGACAACATTTGGTTCCAACAAGACGGGGCTACATGCCACACAGCAAATGCAACAATTGAATTATTGCGAGAAAAGTTTGGAGATTCGATTATTTCAAGAAATTGTGATATTGAATAGCCTCCAAGAAGTTGTGATTTAACACCATTAGACTATTTCTTGTGGGGTTATTTGAAGTCATTGGTCTTTCGAAATAAACCAGACTCTCTTCAAGCTTTACAAGTCAATATTGAACGTGCTATTCATGACATACGACTTGATTTAGTGGATAAAGTGCTCGAAAATTGGGTTCATCGAATTCGTTCCTGCAGAAGAAGTCATGGAGGCCATTTGAATGACGTATTATTTAGAACTTAATTGTATCGATTGTACTTAACATTAAATAAAAAACATTTGAATTTCCTTTACAATAAGTGTGTGTGTTTTTTTTTTAAGAAATCATATCACTCTTATTGGAAACCCTTTATTTGTATCCACCTCTATTCCTGATATTACGACATTGTTCCTTCTATCTTCGCTTTCAAGTCTCTCCAGTCTGATATATGTTTGCAAAAGTTGATTTTTATTTTCTTTACATTCCCTTTTTAAATAATCGTTTTGTTTCTTTATACTTTTCTTTTCTTATTTCTAGCATTTTTCATTGCATTCTCGTTGTTCTGCACTCATCTTATTAACTTCAGTCGTTAAATTTTGTAACATATCTTTCTGTTTTTGAGTCGTGTGTATCGATCCGTTGATTGAAAAGTTATAATTTGTCAATCAACAATTATCCTTTTTCTGATGATAGATGGTTGAGGCTTTTACTTGGTGAAATTCCATAATACATGCAAATAGAACAACATTTTTTAAGTTTCACAAAATTTATTGTAGATATACTGCTACAATTGTTTCGCCAATACAGTTGTATCATCAGGCGTATGATTATTTTTTATATTTCGTTCAGAGTTACGTGAAGATTAATTTAATGAAATGAAACAATTAATAATCCTTTTTCTTATCTGGTTTATTTCAAACGTTAAATATACATTTCATCCACTATGTGAACATTTTCGATAATTCATGTACAGCTAAATGAAAGAACAATTAATAATTCTTTTTCTTCTCTGGTTTATTTCAAACGATAGATGTATATTTTGTCAACTAGGTGGACACTTTTCGTGTACTAAATTCGATTAGTACAGCTATCGAAATGTACATCTAGCGTTTGAAATAAAAAAATAAGAAAATGGATTATTAATTGTATAATTTAATTTTTCTGATATTTGTAGTATGTGTTTGATATCTCTCGCACAATTTAACGTCAGAGAAATTAATTTCCCGCTTGTGCAAAAAAAATATCGCAATCAATATTCACAAAATATCTATAAAACCTTGAAATTCACGCAAATTCTAAAATACAACAAACGCGCGTGCGAATCTAATTCGAGCCGGCATTTTCGTCACGAGCGCGAGCGTGATCTATGCATTTCCCAGTAAAAGCGCCCTCTCCGAAAATAAAACGAGAACGTTATCCATTAATTCGTTACTTTTAAAAGAGCATAAATTTAATGGGCGCCGCGCAAGCGAGAGCCAATGCCAGGAGGAAAAATTAAACGCTGCCTTCGCGCGATAAATTATATTCGCAGACTGTTTCATCTCTGACGTTACATCAAAACACTCCAACTGTAAATTATCCCCAAAAGGTGTACTTTGTTGCGAGAGAGCATCTTTTGAGTACGTACATCGGAAATTCCATTCTTTTTCGAATCGGATTTTATTGGTGAGATCAAAAGGAGGGATGCATGTATATTTTCATCTTTGCTGGAGTCGGATCAATTCAATTGGAAAGCGTGTTTGTGTTTTTCCTTTACTTTTGATCTAATTTTTTATAAATAATTCTAGATTTCAGGATTCATCATTGTTTTATGATTGAACAAACAAATAATTATAATTAAAAATAAGTTGAAAGACCATTGGTTGATAGCGTTAATTGGCTATCAACCAATGGTCTTTGATAGCCAATTAACTAATAAATAAATATAAATTATACTAAATAAAATTGATTTGAAAATAATTAATAAATTATTTTCACATTTAACTCTGTGACTTTTGACTTACGTTACGTAAGTACGTTAAACATATGCACATTAAAACAACTACTTCCTGGGAAAATACCCACGCCGGACATTGATTTACATAATGTACACCTGCTGTTGCAATCACAAGACTATTTTTATCAAGTAATAATACAATTATAACAATCGTTTTACATTAGTTAAAAATGTATCACAAAGTAATGGCTTTAACCATCAGTTATATAAATTCATACTACTATTACTCTAGACATAATTCTGTTTAGTTTGTAATAATTAGTAATTTATTTATATATTTTTTATAACATTTATAAATATTATATATATATCAATCAATATTTTCTTTTAAAAAAAGATGCACAATTTCTGCATTAAGACAAATTCGTTCTATTTTCCCAAATTTTATTGCATACAATTGTATTTTTAACTGGTAAAAATAGCAATTGATAGAAGTATTTCTCTTTGCTCTTTATCCAACCAGCTATAAAAAAACAATTTTTGAAAATAGTCAATTTTAGGATCTTAACACGACTGTTCGCCTCATCTGTGATAAAAAAGTTTGAGTGGAAAATATTGTTGTTCATTTATAAACTACTATACATCCAGTGGCGTAACTATAATGGCGCTAGAACCCGCAATGCGGGGGCCCAGAAAGCTAAATCTGAATCGGCAAAAAATGTGAAACCTCCATAAATTATTTATGAATGATTAAGACCTAGCGGAAGGCATGAAAACTCATGTCTTAAAAGTACTTAGACAAAACTCGAAATGTTTGTTTTTCCGAGTATTGCATAATAATCATTATTTTGCCCACGAAAGGTAGTTACGCTTCTGGTTACATCCAAACCAAATATTTCCCCACAAACGCACTGAATCAATAACAGCTTACGTGATTTAATCACGTCACGTTAATCACACATTTCCTTACTAAACACCCCACCCGCAGGGCTTCTCATGAAGCCTCTCGGATGTCGCCACCGACTTCTCCCCACGTGTACGCCTGTGTATATTTGTATGCGGCTGTGTATGTAAAATGGAGCAGAGAACGCGTTATCGACCCCCCGTTCCCCATCCCCCTCTTACCCCGCCACCTCACAGTTCTCGTGTTCAACCCATTTAGTCCAGGGGTGGATTCCTTCGCAACTCCGTGCTCTAACCGAAACGAACGCTTATTTATTGGGGCGGATTTTCAGGTCAGCTTTTTCACGCGTCACCGTACTTATTCACCACCCCTCGGAAATGTGTACATTGTATATTGAATGCTGTAGTGTACTGTAGGGGCGAAGGGTGGCTTTTTGTTCGCCCCTGAACGAAATAAAAAAAAATAATGTAGAGAAACACGGTAGTAGCAGATGTGATGGTGTATTTTTTTGTTTGTATTTGTAGATTGATGCGATTTTAATTTTTATCTAATTCTTGTTGTATTGCGTGATTGATTATATCTTATTGTAATATTTATTTATTCTGTACGGAAAATTCTGCACTAAAATATCTTTATAATAATATCTTTAAAATACAAAAATATGTCTTTAAAATAAACATAAAATTATGCTAGAAACGTGTATTTTTATTTAAATTAAATAAAATAAAAAGTATTTCTATTTCAATTCTTTTCATTTGATTTATGAATGTTATTAAAATATGTTAATTGATATGGCTTCTAATTTGTTAAGTGATGAAAATAATAAAATAATCGAAATACTATTCTAACTTTGTTAATTATGCGATAAATAAATCCAGTTTTATTCAATCAACTCTGTAGTTAATTAAAAATCTAAACATACATTCGGACAACAATGTAAATTTCTTTGATCGAAAAATCTAAAAACACTTCTGGAGCACAAAATGTTATATTGCGGTCCAGAAATGTGTCTAGATTTTTCAATTAATTACAGAGTTGATTGAATAAAACTTGATTTATGTAACAAGATAACAACAACAAAAAATGAGACAACTCACACGTCCGCAACAACAAATTAATCAAGCGATAATTACAGCGTGCAGAACACCGTTCATGAATAATTCGCGCGGATAATGAGCGCGAATAAACGTCTCTATCGAAATAAAACAAATAACGCACGCACAAATTAGTGCGGCATTTAAACTCCTCGCCCTCCCACGCCCTTTTAATCTCATATGGACATGGGCACAGGCGGTTACGATGAATTTATTTTATTGTTTTCTGCTCGACCTATTTCCTATTACAAAACGGCGATAATTGGTTGTAATTGGTCGGATAACGACCACGATTCTGATAGTTAATGACAGGGCCGGCTGGCTTCGCCATATTTGTCTTGCTTTAATGTTTATCGTCGGAGTCGTCAGCGGTGGTTGTAATTGGCTACGGGTCGGTTTGTATTAAATGTTAATTGTGAAAGTGCATACAATATTTTATAAGGTGCAATCTAAATTCAAGTATGTTATGGAACTAAATCTCTAAAATACTTCAACGGAGTGTTTTGATTACATATTCATGATCTGTTCTCTATAGCGTCTGTACAACGAGTGACTTAAAACTAGAAACTAAATACATATTTACAACAAAAAATCTCTCGGTCGGGTGGCAACGGACGCAATTTATTATCCCGAATGTCATCATTAACTTCCTCAATTGAAGAAAGATGCGAATGCGGCAAATCATTGACTAAGTATGTAATGCTCCTATTAAGAGAACAACCAGTCACACAGATTTAGGAGTTATATTTGATAATACGTTATCGTTTAAGGAACATATTACAAAAGAGGTAAATGATTGTCACAGGCTACTTGGATTCATTATTCGAAATAGTCGTGATTTCTCTGACATATCATCAATTATTCGTCTTTTTGACTCTCTAGTGACCAGTGAAATAAACTATTGTGCATACGTATGGACTCAATCATATAAATTCATATAAATTCACTTGAGAGAATACAAAAGAAATTTCTAAGATATTTGTACTATCGCAAGTACAACATCTACTCTACCTTTGATGTAAGATACAGCGCCCTCTTATGTGAATTTAATTTTCTATCTGTCTATGATAGACATAAATATATTTCGTTTTGTGAACTTCATAAACTCATTCATAATAATATTGATAATGCATCACTCCTGTCGTTACTTAATTTTACAATACCGAGGATAAATTCAAGAAGCATGCAATCATTTTCATATAATACTCCCCACCCTCATCAATATGATTAGGAATTATCATAAGGTTCAGTACGCTGTTAACATCTTTTGTGACAACATTATTGAATTTGAAAATATCTTAAGAACATGTTTCTTATAGATCGTACTCAATGTATGTGTATTTTTAATATGTACTTTTATTTTTATTTATAGTTATTATTATTATTATTTTATTTTTAATGTGTACTATTATTATTATGTTGTTATTTTAGATGTGTACTCTTAATATGTATTTTCAATACGTTTCATTTTTGTGATTTAAATTTAATTTTTCTCTGTAAGTGGACCTGGTCTGCTGAGAAATATATTATTATTATTATTATTATTTTATCGTTTTCTCAAACATGTTGGTTTGGTCTAGGTATCGTTCAGACGGGATTTTACCAAGTCTGAGGATATGTATATTAGATTTTGTTGTTGTGAAGGTTGAGGAATTTCCTGACTATACTACATGTGTTAATTATTACTGATTTCTGCATTTGTGTAATTATACGTTCTGGTAGTCTCAGGCTCTTTATGTTTTCAGTAGTATTTTTGGGTATGACTCCCGTAACTGATACTACAATAGGTATTATTTTGACTTGTTGTTGTTTCCATATCCTTTTTATTTCTTCAGCTAGCGGGAAATATTTTTCTCGTTTTTGTGTGTGCTATTATTATTATTATTATTAATATTATTATTATTATTAAACAAACAGATATGTAACTATACTAGGTTTTAAAGGGGCAGCCTCTCAGCCAATCACTAATAAGCCCACATCGTCACTTCCCTCCTGACCACGAGGAGAAATCAAATTATTTGATTTTCCTGTAAACAGCGTGCGATGAATGTATCGAATTGAAGGTGCTTCGCTATGCACGCTCTCATATCTATAAACATATTTGTTTCAAATCGCTGTGATCGCGAGGGTGTGATCATCGATGGTGAATAGTGATGGTGCTCCTATATGTAACTATCCTATCATGCCTCGTTTTCTCTCTACAGAATCAAACACAGTCCAAGATGCTGATCGAAACTCACAACTACCTGACCGAAGATTCCCTTTATTCTCCATTAATGAAGCTTGTGAAATTATTATTATTATTAATGCGTATCCAAGATCTTAAACCTTTTATGTAAAAATCTAATAACATTGTCATGTTGTAGAATCACTTCGCATGCAATCGCTTGCAAATGGCTTGGCGGGTAACTCCTAATGCTGAAGTAAGCTCTTTTTGCGTTTGGCGTGGATCCTCATCGAGCAGCGTCTTCAAAGGTTTTTGGCATTCCTTCACGCTTGGAGAAGAAATAATTTATTGCGGCAAAGAGACGCACTCAGATTTTCGCCGTATTGAAAGGTTTAATTGAATGAGCAAAAAATAATCAGAAAATGATTATGTAATTTCGAAAATTAAATTTTTAATTGTAAATTAAAAATATAGTGAATGATTCATTCGCTTTAACTAACTAATTAAGCTAGCTACGTGAAGTTAGCGAGACATGGGTATTATACAAAAATCTATAAAACTATAAAAAAACACAGATGTATTGTTTTTTTTAATGGTAAAAAGTCATATCAACTTCACATACACAAATTATTGTATAAATTGAAACCTGAAGTAATCAATTTTCAGAAGAAGAAAAAGGAAACATCAATGAAATACCTTTTTTAGCCGGTTGTGTTGATTACTCGGAAAACTCACCTGAAACAAATAAAAAATAATGATTAAGAAACAATAATAAAAAAACGGAGATGATTCACACAGTTAAAAATAAGTTAAATACAGAAACGGAGAGAGAGAGAGAGAAATATCTTTATTACCAGACTTATGCAATGTATTATAAACATATATTTGTATAATATTACAGTGCCTCTAAACTGCTGTCTGCAATGGGCTATTGACCATGGGTATTTCTGCCCTTTTGTTACAGAAAAATATTTAAAAAAATGATCAATAAAAATGTAATCTTTCAAAGTCAGGATACGCCAATAATGAAATAACTTTAAGTCATCCGTGTAAAGTAAATATTAGGTACGTAACTATGTTCTCACTGTTTTTTTATGAAACTGCAACTATATTGTGGAAATATGGTTACAAATGAATCATGCAAAATATTTTCCATCGCAGGCGACAACTCTTTCCAATTTTTCTGGTAGAGCTCTCTACTACGATTACAGTAAAAGTGTTCGACTTTTAAGGCGATTTACGAATCAAATCATTTTGAGATGTCTTCATATGAGCGGAACTGCTGATTGACCAGACCATGTGCCATCGAAAGGAACAAGTAATAATCGGACGGGAATATGGAGGGAGGGGACTTCCCATTTGAGCGTTTCTAAGTAGGTTTTAACGGGTTTGGCAACGTGAGGTCGAGCATTGTCATGTTGTAGAATCACTTCGCATGCAATCGCTTGGAAATGGCTTGGCGGGTAACTCCTAATGCTGAAGCAAGCTCTTTTTGCGTTTGGCGTGGATCCTCATTGAGCAGCGTCTTCGAAGGTTTTTGACATTCCTTCACGCGAACTCTCAACATCAAACTCACCGTCTTTGTAGCGACGGAACCAATAACGGCACGTTTTTTTCACTTAGATCAGCATCTCCCTAAACTTTTTGGAGTTCTCGGTGCGCTTCAGCTATTTCATTTTTCTTCGAATGTAATTGAATGTCTGGTGGAGTACAGGTCAGGGTAGAGGTTTTTTTAATATATAGGGTTGGTAACTAAGTACTTTCGCTTTTTACTGATAGAGAGCGTTGCTTTATTTTTTGTATAACTTATGTTAATGCTGTACTTTGCCGTTTGTCACGTGGAACTGTTCACATTGACGTAACTTTAGAAGCAAGTAGTGCGTGATTTTTAACATTGGACAAACTTTGGTGAAAAATAAATAAAAAACGCACAAATAAAACCAATTGTTACAACTTAAAGAAATATACCAAATATAAACTTTAAACCAACTACACAAAATGAAATAATTAAGATAATCGAAAGTCTGAAAGAAAGAAAAGCTCCAGGTTTTGATCTTGTCACAAATAACATCTTAAAACAAAACTCAAGTACAATAGCATCTTTACTAACAAAACTTATTAATAACGTGTTGATGGAAGGGAAGTATCCGGAAAATATGAAAAATACAAGAATAATACCGATCCACAAAAAGGGAGACAAAACTAACCCTGAAAATTATAGACGTATATTCCTCGCTTAAGAAAACCCTCGAGAAAGTTATCCAGATCCAATTATACGAACACCTGACGAAACACAATTTAATTAACCACCAACAATATGCATTTCAACAATATTCTGGAACACTCTCTGCAACCTATGAACTAATACACACAATAAAAACAATCCTGAAAAAAAACAGTAATCGCAATCTTCATAGGCATGAAGAAAGCATTTGACACCATATCAAAACCAATATTAATAGAAAACCTAAAGGCAATAGGAGTAAACAACACAGAACTAAATTTAAACAATCATATCTTACCAATAGATCACAGACTACACGAATAAATAACACCACAAGTTCATTAAGATATGCGAAATACGGGATCCCACAAGGAGGCACTCTCCCGCCAATACTGTATATAATGTATGTAAACGATATGATGGAACAAAACCTAATAGGAACAGTATTAATATACGCCGGCGATACCTGCTTGATATACACCGGAGATGGACTAAAAGAAATTCAGGACAAAATGAATAAGGATATAAAAAAAATAGAACAATGGTTCTACAACAATCTACTAACCATTAATGAAGAAAAAACAACTTTTATGATATTTCAAACAAAAAGGCAACATCTAAAAGTAACAGTTAAAATAAATGGTAAACATATTAAAGAAATTGAAGAAACTGAATATCTAGGCTTAACGATAACAAACAAATTAAGACGGGATGATCATAAAAATAAACTCGCTAGAAAGAACTCGACCACAATAGCCGCTCTGTGGAAAATTATAAAATATATCACAGAGAACAAAAGAAGATAGTGTACAGCGCCTTATTCACTTCGAATATAAACTACCTATCAACTATATGGGGATACACCACCAATGAAAACTTAAATAAGCTTCAAAGACAACAGAATAAAATACTAAAATTACTTTACATGTTAGACAAAAAGATAAGAATCAAACAAATATATGAATATACTGGAGAACTGGGCATAAAAAAAACATAATAGTACATAATAATTTAATGCTACTCTACAAAATCCAATACAAACTAATAAAAACACGAATAAAATTTAAAACGAATAAACAAATACACAACTACAAAACAAGACGAAAATCTGATATTCGAACTGACAAAAAAAAAACAACACCAAAAATACACGCCTGAAAACAGACATAGTACAAATATACAACAAATTATCGAAACACACAAAAACACTGAAACTAGTCCCGTTTAAACTAAAAACAAAACAACACTTGTTAACGAATCAATAGATATACAGCAATAGGAAATAGAGAAACTGTCTACAATCAAACACGTATCCTTCAATACCGCTAGCCGAAGATCGGAATTCATTCATGTAGGAGGACAGAGAGATGGAATGAAGGCAAATAGGAATAAATATATTAAATAAAAATGATTTGAAAATAATTAATAAATTATTTTCACAATAATACTCTTTTCTATTTATACAAATAGGAATAATATATATATATATATATATATATATATATATATATATATATGTATTGTAATCAAAAATAAATAAAGTTCTAAATTCGAATCTATGAATTGAAGAAATTTTCAATGAACAAAATTGAGATATAATTTAAATGAATTAAATATAAGTGGAAAATAAATATCTCCGATGGGATTTGAACCCATATCCCTCGATTTCTAGCCGGGTGCGTTACCTTACCATAGAGATAGGTGATATCAAATATCGATTCAAATATCCATCACCCTTGAATTCCGTCGACTTACAAATTAGAATAATTAAAAAGCCCACCTAAAAGAAACGAAAGCAACATCTTTTGAAAGACAATCATAGTTTTAATAAAAAAAGATAATAGATCTAGATAAACTAAACTCAAATAGAAAAAGAGGTATTTATTCAATTGGTCACAGTTATTTAAATAAATTAAATAAAACTGATTTGAAAATATTTAATAAATAATTGATAATAAAGGCTTCTACTTCATTATACATTGTTTTAAGATAAAAGTTATAAAAACAAAGTGAATCAGCGTTTTTATTAAATCTCAATATTGAATAAATTATTTCCATATTTAGCTCTCTGAAATTTTGACTTACGTTACGTAAGTACTTTAAACAAATGCACATTAAATTAAAACAACAACTTCTCGGGCAAATACCCCGCCGACATTGAATTACATAATGTAAACCTGCTTAGTTTAGTTTAAACAAAAAATATTTGAAAATAATTAATAAATTATTTACAAATTTATGCATTATCAATAAAATATTGCAACATGCAACAATTTTTGAACCGAGATAAATTCAATACAAAAAAAGAACGTTACTTAATATACAGCCATCTGCAGACACGCCACAAAGCTAAATGTGGAAATAATTTATTAATTATTTTCAAATTATTTTTATTTAAATTAAACTCTTTGATTAAACATATGAGAAGCGAAAGTAAAAAGTACACGCCTGCAGTGCTTTGGCATACCAAACCATTTTCTCGCCTATTATTTTCAATATAATTTCAAAATGGTTTACATTAAATTTTTGTATGATCAAAGAAAATATATGCCATATTATTATCTTACAACTCGTATACAAAATGTCAAAATCGAAATTTCATGTCGCATTGATTCGTGTTAGAATTTTCATGTTATCAACATACTGAAAATCTTTAGAAATCTTTAAATAATACTTCACAGTTACATTTGCTTTCTTTTAGTTTAGTGTGTACAATTTCATAATTTTATAATTAAATCACTCGATTTTATATAAAAAAAAACATAATGAAAACTTTGATTGCGAAATTTTAAATACAAACACATTTCCAATTACGCCGGATATGAAATTAAAAAAAAAAAAAACATCAAAAGTGTGAAATAATTTGTGAATATGTAAATAAACAACGAACTCGAGCTACGAGCCCTCCGTCCGTAGTTTCGGGAATTAAAATGATTCCGATTCATGCATTTTAATTTCGTTCACTTGCTTTCGGAACTTTATGCTTATTACCCCTTGAATTATTCAACAGGTGTATTTCCGACAGAGTCAACGATACCATTATGTATGTTAATTTACGCGTTTCTTAATAATAATAACAATAAAAAACTAATAAAAAAGTGTGTTTATGTATATAGAAATATGATTCGTGTTATTTTATTTTAAGCAGTAATTAAAAACAAAACTAGGCGGGAAATATTAAATTAAAATAAATATTAATGTGTGTTTGCGGAAATGTGGGACTTGCTTTAATTAGCTATTTTTTTTGTAACTCATTAGGAATTACGCATTGTTTCATATTAAATTACGTTATGTTTGTATTACATAAAAATAATATTTGTGCTTTATATTTACATTTAATAAATTGTTCAATCATTCCGATCGTCTACCTTGAATTTGAAATGTAGAAAATTGATTTCTTTTGCCAGTTCAGTGTTATAAAATTTAAATTATGTGTTTACGAGTTTTATTAGCATCACAATTATTTTATTTATTTATTTAAAAACTGTCTAATTGTAATCATACAACAAAATATTTATAATAATTTAATGTGTATTTTCATTTCAAGGTACACTCGGATAGATTTGAAGCTAATCCATTGTAAAGATGTTGTCAATGTGGAATTGTATGTTGGAAAACAAAAGAATGTGGATTTACTTGTTTTCTTTCACTTGCAGACTTGGAGGCAAGGACTGCTTCAACTTCTCGGCCTTCTCCTTATCGAAGATGACTAAGGTGTACAAGAACCTAGAGCAACGGACCTTGAATTTGGTGTTGTTCTTCTTAGGGTTGTTCTTGATCTTTACAGATTTAGCGTCTTTCCTCCTGGCCCTCAGCAGGAATTCCTTGATTTCTTTAATTTCACGCGGCATTCTGAAGACGAAATTGCCTTGTCCGAAAACTTGACGTTTTATTGTCATAACATTAAGATTATTACATAAATATGGATTTTGATAAAAAAAATGAATCAAAATGATTCAACTCATTTCTTTTGAATGGTTAATATTTTCTTATTAGAATTATATACCTCAATAATTACGAAAATATATAAATATATCTTGCGCAAAATAAAACACAATGTTTAACTTCTAAAGACCGTGTGATGGTTTAAGTTGAGATAGACACGGAATGAAAACAGCATCACGAACGAAGGACTGAAGCTTTTATTAAAACTTAACTTCTATTATATTACAAAAACAGTTTACATGGTAACGCTGAGATAAATGAAATAAAATATAAGAATACATTATATTTGTGTAGTTTATACTTTAACACTTCCCCGTAAACGGAACAAAGAAAACACGTTTATTCAGGTATCAGGTGTGAAGACCAATCCTGGAGCATGAGTTATTGAATTTTTTAGAACTCAAGGGTTTCGTAAACATATCTCCAAGATGATCCTCTGAGCGCACGAATTCCACATCTATGTACCCTAGAATCCTGCAACGGGTCAGGTACCCGAGGATTACCCGCATGTGGGGTCGGGTTCGGGTCCGATCTAAAACATGTGTGTGAGACTTTTTTTTCAAAAATATTTATTTAAATAAAAACAACACTTGTTTAATTGTTTATTCATAACTATAACTAATAGCAAGGTCATGTGAATGCAAAAGAATCAAATTAATTCCTATAAATTCTAAAATATTCATAATACATATACTTTAAAAATCGGAAAATAGCGAATTTTTTATAAACAATATTTCCCAAACGGCGCACTTTTTTCACAATTTTCTTTCAGAAATGGTTTAAACAATGTTTCTAGAAGTAATATAAACAATCAGAAATGCGTGCTCGTTATTAGTTTGTCTATAAACAAATCCATTGCTGAGTCGTATTTCCAACACCTGGCGGCGATTTTCAAAGTGTCAAATTTCCCAAACGGCGCACTTTTTTCGCAATTTTCTTTCAGAAATGGTTTAAACAATGTTTCTAGAAGTAATATAAATATTCAGAAATGTGTGCCCTTTAATAGTTTGTCTATAAATAAATTCATTGCTGGGTCGTATCTGAAACGCCGGACAACATTTTGAAAATAACAATTTGCAAAGTAGTTTGTTTTTAATTTAGGTATATTTAAATACATTTTGCTTTATATGAACACATTTCACAAACATAATTTTCATCTAAATGTTTTAAATTTGTACAAATTAAATGGTCTTGTCGTTCGCACACTTTACATGTATTAGCAATGTCGTTGGAATTGTTTTTACTTATACCGCAATATAAACAAGCGGTCTTGATATCATCAGACTCATTTATAATTAAGTATTGAATATATTTTCTAAAATTAGTTGGATTAAATTTTTGCATTATTTATTAAATTCAGGGCATAATATAAGATATATATTCATCTGGTATACTTAAGGATAGATTTGCATTTATAATTTTTTCAGCACGTTTTTGTAAGTTTAGTGGATCATAAAAATAGACTATATTTTCATTTAAAATTATATACATCAGCATAAAATGATTGTTATCCAAAATTGGGAAGAATATATTGTTAAATACATGTTACATTTTTTTCGTTTTGTTTGTGTCTTAACATTTTTTGACCATATTTCCTCATGGTTTTGGTATGGAACTATTTTATTTTTGGATGCACAACAATATTGAACCATCCTTCTGCAGGCACATTACTATGACGATCATCAGTAAGTATATTTGTCCACATAGTCATATACGGAATGTATTTACTGCATAAATCATTGCAAAGTTGTTTCGAAAAATATCTATTATATTCACAGGTTATATCTTTATTAATTTGTATTGAATTTGAAATGTTTTTAAAATGTTGATAAAACAAATTGTTTTCATAATTTGTTATATTTATAGTAATAGGATCATTTATATATTGGTGGAATTCATCTTGAAATTCTATTATGTTGTTATCATTTAAAGAAGTTAATAAATATTTGAGAGATTCATCCACATTTTTCGTATATATGGAAAATTGAAAAAAAAGTGCGCCGTTTGGGAAATTTGACACTTTGAAAATCGTCGTCAGGTGTTGGAAATACGACTGAGCAATGGATTTGTTTATAGACAAACTATTAATGCGCACGCATTTCTGATTGTTCATATTACTTCTAGAAACATTATTTAAACTATTTCTGAAAGAAAATTGGAAAAAAGTGCGCCGTTTGGGAAATTTGACACTTTGAAAATCGACGTCAGGTGTTGGAAATACGACTCAGCAATGGATTTGTTTATAGATAAACTATTAACGGGCACGCATTTCTGATTGTTTATATTACTTCTAGAAACATTGTTCAAACCATTTCTGAAAGAAAATTGCGAAAAAAGTGCGCCGTTTGGGAAATATTGTTTATAAAAAAAATGATATTTTCCGATTTTTAAAGTAGATGTATTATGAATATTTTAGAATTTATAGGAATAAATTTGATTCTGTTGCATTCACTTGACCTTGCTATTAGTTATAATTATGAATAAACAATTAAAAAAGTGTTGTTTCCTTTAAATAAATATTTTTGAAAAAAAAGTCTCAGTGTGGAGGCGCCGGGTTCATTGCTGGATTCATTGCCAGCTTCACACACATATCTAAAACGTGGTGTCAGGTGTGGGTTATATGTAGTAATACATACCCGACCCGCTACCCGCATTATAAATATATGTATGTATTTTTAATAATAATAGTTTATTATATATTAAACAAATTCATATGTTACAAATAACCCCAATTATTTTATAATTGTCATTGTTTCATAACCAATTATTTTTGTTGTAAATAAAACAGAAAATTGTTAATAACTCAGTTATTTTTATACATATGTGAAGTAAGTGATATATCCGATTAAAGATAAAAAAAACCTTTCTAATGATAACATAACCTACTATGGATTCCATTTAAGACAATGTAAATTTGTGTTATATCTCGAAAAGTAATGTCAAAAGAAAAAAAAAATATTTAACGTAAAATTATCTAAAACTTTGCCTAGTTTTGCCCATTTGACCGTTTCACTGTTTCTTATAGAGATCCCCATGGAGAACATAAAAAAACTCACCCTATATGCATACTATAAAAAAACTAGAACAGTATAAAATATATAATGAACATACTTATTTAAAAATTACTAAACTGGTGGTGATGCGTATGCAATTACGCAATTCCCTAAAAAAATAACTTTATCCCCTAGCCGATTTCCTGTCCATCACTATTCCTTTAAAAGAACAAATCTCATCACTGTATTTGGATTCCAATATTTTTCTACAGTCAAATTATATATGTAAATGATTAATGTTTATAAGTTATTCCTCTTGTATGTACACAATTTTGTTTGCATTTCATTTGCAATACTAGTTATCTATGAGGGTTATAAAGATTTTTTTAAAATATCTCCTTATATTGCACTTTCCTGAAAATTCCAATCCGAAAAAAAAAATAATCCCCATATTTAGCTATACAAAGTTGAAAACACTGATTAAAAAGAGAAGCGCCCATGGCATAGCGCACTTCATCACGTGCATCGACCTCGTTCCGTGCTTCCATGTGTCTTCTACATTTAAATAAAATGTCAAATCAGATCGAAACAATTAGGCAAAAGTTAAAAGACGGCAATTATAAGCTAATAGATAATGCGAACGGTAAATCGATGGTAAAATATTTAAAATATTAATTGAAGACGACGAACCGATGAGAAGTTGGCCACGAATTTCCAGCCACGAATGCGGTGCCTCCACCATTTGACAAAAATAAAATTTTGATATTATCTCAAACAATTATTTACAAAATAGTGTTAACCAATTAATAATCAAACACGTCAGATACTCTAATAACTTAAAAACCTTAAAAACATTTATTTTCAGTAAATTATTGCAGTAAGAATTCAATGAAATTTGTATAATTTTCAAAATGCCAAAAGTCATTGTTGGGCGCTGTGGATTTTTGATTTTGTTGGCCATAAACATTTATTAGGGCTTTGTTTATAATATCAAACAATAAAAAATGCTACATATGTGTAGTTTTCGTTTAAACATTTTTTTTTATCAGACACTCATATCGAAAGATGGAAATTTTCAAAGTGTCAAAAGTCATTGTTGGGCGCTGTCGATTTTTGATTTTATTGGCCATAAATATTTATTAAGGCTTTGTTTGTAACAAAGAATAAAATTATTCCATATATGTTTTGTTTTTGTTTGGACATTTTTTAGTTAGACTTAAAATTAATATAAATCAGTGTTAGTTCTGTTTCATTATCCATTGTACGATTTTAGGTTATACAATTCTGAATATTCCACCTCAGTGGTGAGTTAGTATTAATGCAAAATTAATTGGAAAAATGTTATAAAAAAAGTATTGTCAAAACATTGTGATATTTAAAATTCCACGAATGGCTTTATTCCTTAGCAAGAAAATTGTAAAATAATAAATTTGTTAAACTTAGTTATAATTAATAAAAATTTAAAAAAAATTCTTTGGATTATTTAATTTTATAATACTACCTTTATAATCTAGTTAACCTTTGAACGCAGGAAAAATAGGTGTTTAATTTTCATGAACATATTTGGTATTTTTATTCGAAAAATATTCTTTATAACAAAAATATTAAAATAATTTTTAAAAATAATTGATATTTTTAATTAATGCTGAAAACGCCCCCTAAGTTTTCATTGTTCGCTAAGGGTGACTTATAAAATTGTTTAAACAAAAATGACACATATGTGGCATTTTGTATTGTTTAATTGTATCAATAAAACGTTCTTAAACACATATGCTTAATAAAAATGGTTTTTAATAATGCTATGATATGATAAAGAAAATGCTTAAATAATAACAAGGTACATGTGGCATTTTTTTATTATTGAATATTACAAACAAAGCCTTAATAAACAATTATGGCCAATAAAATCAAAAATCGACACCGCCCAACAGAGACTTTTGACACTTTGAAAATTTCCATTTTACTATATGAGTGTCAGATAAAAAAAAATGTTTAAACGAAAACTAGACATATATAGCATTTTTTTATTGTTTGATATTATAAACAAAGCCCTAATAAACGTTTATGGCAAATTAAATCAACAATCGACAGCGCCCAACAATGGCTTGTAGCACTTTGAAAATTATACAAATTTCTTTGAATTCTTAATGCAATAATTTACTGAA
The DNA here is from genome assembly GCA_963082785.1 of Philonthus spinipes. Taxonomy (NCBI): domain Eukaryota; kingdom Metazoa; phylum Arthropoda; class Insecta; order Coleoptera; family Staphylinidae; genus Philonthus; species Philonthus spinipes. The sequence goes on along the minus strand of OY720316.1, from coordinate 11,463,681 downwards.
AATAAATGTTTTAAGGTTTTTAAGTTATTAGAGTATCTGAGGTGTTTGACTATTAATTGGTTTACACTATTTTTGTAAATAATTGTTTGAGATAATATCAAAATTTTATGTTTTGTCTGCTGGCGGAGGCGCCGGATTCGTGGCTGAAAATTCGTGGCCAACTTCTCATCGGTAAATAAATGAAGCTTACTTTCACAGCAGATTGTTTTTACAATCGTCCAATACAAGTAGACTCGCCATTGTGCATAGTATGCTAGTAGGCGTAACATTATTGGGAGACTGTTTTATATAATTATTTTGAACATGTCCAATATATTTCTAGCGAGAATTCTTGTCAGAAATATATTATAAACATCGCTGTATTGCACTTGCGCAAACGTATAATATTTTTCTCTACATAATTGTATTATGAATTTCTCCGAGAATTCTTGTGTTTAATGCAGTTCATTTCAATTCGTTTTCCGAAAACTAATGATTTTGTGTGATTTGATTTAATTATTACATTGCATGAATTCGTGAGTTGCATGCACAAGATTAAATTTCAAGGGCAAATCCTGGGAAATCTGATTAAAATAAAAATCACAAAACCGACCGTAATTCCATCATGGAATTAATTAAAAATTAATTTAAATAAATATTACAAACACATGTGACGAACAAACAATATGGAATAAACTCACAATCGGCGCGCTTATATTAATAAATCCCGAACAAGGTGTTTCAGTTGGAAAGTCGTTTCGCGTCCGATAAATTATCCGGCGCAATAAACAAAGGAAATTAATTAAGCGCTCAGCCCGGCTGGGATAATAAAGTGTAACGTAATCAGCAATCGAGCAGATCGTCGAATAATAGTTTCTGAATATTTCACGCGAGAAACTTTTGCCTGTTCCACAATTGGGTCGACGTCGGCACGCACACTACGACTGGCGATAAATTGGTAAAGTTGATGTATCTTTTATCAAGAATTTAAATTCTTTACAAAGATACTTCTACTTTTAATAATGATAATTAAAGTTCACTTTGTTGTTTGTTGTTGTCCGTTAATTATTCCCTCATTGTGGGTAAACTAATAAAATTATTTTTATGATGCAAATACTTTATTGTTCACAAAAGTCAATTCTAGGCCCCTATTACTTCAAAATTAAATATAAAAATGTTTAAATTGGTTAAATTGACGATAAAATTTGTATAAATATTGAGCATATTTAATGCATTTTTATAAATAATATATGAAGTTTTTTTTCAAAACTAAACGATTACGATCATTGATTCATCCTTTAACTTTCTCATACTGAAATTTCAATACAACAGTATTATTATTAGCGGTAACAACGGCGTGTGCCGTAAAGCACTATTTTATGTTCTTTTCTAGCGAGTGGTATGCCCTTAAGAATTTTTTTCCCTTATAATATTTTTCTTCAAAATAAAACAATCTTAATAATTAATACAAAATAAAAATTTGGCGCCCTCTGGAGACCAAAAAAAGTCCAGTCCTCGATGGGTATTTGTCCGGGGTGTAGTTGTTTTAATGTGCATTTGTTTAACGTACTTACGTAGCGTAAGTCAAAAGTCACAGAGCTAAATGTGGAAATAATTTATTAATTATTTTCAAATCATTTTTATTTAATATCTTTTATAACCGCGCTAAAATATGCAATGTATTTAATATACGCTATCCATTTTTTATTAAAATCCACCGATTATTGTGGATTAATTGTAAAATTAGCCAATCCAAAAATATTTATAGAAAAATTATTGTGTATCAAAATTTCTAAAATTAACTTAAGCTAATCTTCGTTTTATTTTTATTATTTGAATTAATTACTTTATTAAGAATATGTTTCCCTTATGGCATTTGTCTTTAAAATCAAAAATTAAGACAATCTTAATGATAAATACAAATTTTGCTGCACCCTGTGGGCCGGTCTTGGATTTTTATAATTGCATTAAAATATTCAATATCTCTAATAAATGCTATCCGATTTTTATTGAAATCCACTGATTATTTTAGATTTTATAGAATTTTGACCGAAAATTTGATTTTTCTCCCACTGTGTGGCGTTAACGTAATAGTGATAAAATTAAAATAATTACAAATTATGTTAACTATAAACTAATACTGAAGATGGAAACATAGTATACCGAAATATATTTAGTTTAATAAAAAATAAGTAGGAGAAAGTACAATCATTTTTATTTAAAGAATATAAAAAATATTATTAAAACTCCACTTTACTATATGATTTTAGCCTTTCTACTAAACCGCTAACTTAAATAATTAGTTCAGCAAGTCTGAAATGTCCTGCCAGCAGATTCCCCTTAAGAATTCTGCTGACCATATTAATCCTGTGTCCTCTTTTTTTTTTTCAGCACAATAAATCCCCTCAGTTTTAATCCAGAATGCGAGAGTTTTGTTACTCGTATTTCGCCAGGCAAATTGCCAAGTAAAGCGCATTAATTCAGCCCCTTCCCCGCCCACGCCTCTGTACAACTTATCCATCCGCCCGAGGGGACGAAAAACCTGACCGTATTTATTATCAAACAACTGATGAATCCCTACCTTTCCGGGCGTTTTGAAAAATCTGACCGTATTTTTTATCAAACACCCGGAAATCACTGATGAATCCCTACAGTGATTTATGTAAAACAGCATGTATAATAAAACGAAAAATACAAAATAATAAACTACCCACTCCCCGTAACATTTAAAATATTAATCATCATCTTTGTATTATTTCATAATTTAATTTCAATTCCTGAGTACACATTTCTGTTAATGATATTAAATATTTATATTTATGTGATTACAGTTCACGAAAATATCATTGGCAGAATTGTGTTTATTTTGGATGACAAAGAATGCATAGATAAGCCTGAGAAGAATACACATTAAATATCAATTATTTCAAAGTACTTCCCTGCTTGTGCATGCCTTGATAAAACATATTTTGTTTAAACAGATTTTACATATTAGTTTAGAGATTTTAAATGTATCACTCTCTCCCTGACCCTCGTGCAGTAATGTAGTAAAATTGTTTTATAAACTTGGAGTCGTACAATTAAATAATTACAATTGCATTTAATTACACATCACCTCACCAGAAAGAACCTCTAAAGAAAAACTCTAAACTTTACAACTTGGCGCAGTCGGTAGCATTTCCTGTGAAAGAAGTTTGTTCGAGAAAACGTCGTCAACGTCTATCATCGAGATATCTACTCTACTGGAAATCATCTTTGAGGTGCTCAAGACCTGGACTTCAATCCCGACAAGAGCTGGATCATCCTGAAGGAGGGCTCTACAAATTTCTACGTCAGAACAAAGAATCATCAGGACATCATCGTCAAGGTGCTCTACGACAAGTGCACGACTCTGAATTAATCGAATTCCACTACATAGAATCGATCCTCGATTGGAACAATTTAAATATTAATGTAAGTCGAAATTTCTTAATCAAAATAAGGGTCATAGTATCCTTTTATCAATTTTGTTGTTCATTTTATATTATAATGGCCATAAATACAGATTTTAATATGCTGAATTTTGCTTTTGAAACTATAAAAAATTCTTACTTTGAATATTCTGAATCATCTGCATACAATAATTTGGACGATTTTATTAACAGATGTGAGTGTGCAATAAATTTAGTAAATGACAACGATAAAGCCACATTTTTAGTTGCAATTAAAAGTAGATTACTAGACGAGGTTGGTAGACGAGTTTTTAGTAGACAAATAATTTCATGAGCCGAGATGAAACTATTTTTAAGAAATCATTTTTCAACAAGTATCACATATAGTGATGTATTTGCAGAATTAATTTCAAGTTATCAAAAAAATAATGAATACGTAAAAGACTACGTAACGCGAATTGAACGTTGTCGAATAAACTACATGAATATGTTAGATACAAATTTAACACCTGTTGATCGCGAAGCACAAATTAGCTTAGTTAATAATTATGTTTTACAATGTTTTCTTTTTGGGCTAAAAGAGCCATTAAATTGTATATTAAAATCTATGAAACCAAAAGCATTAGATGATGCGATTTTAATGGCTATTCATGAAGAGCCATATTTCTTTAAGATTAAAAATAATTTTAATAAGTCTGGATTTTGTCACATTTGTGAAAGTGATTCACATTCAACGTCTATTTGTAAATTTAATTTAAAGCAGAAAATATGTCAGAATCAAACATTCGGATTATTTCATGCACGTATTGTAAAAATTTGGGACATTCCATAAATCAGTGCATTAAAAGATCATACGCCAACAAAAAACGGTCTTTTTATAATGTAAATAATAAAGCAAATCACAATAATTCAGAATTTAAACAGTTTGATCCGCATTTTCGAAACACTCAAAATCAATCAAATGCTGTTTTTAATCGATCAATTACTACTACTAAATGATCATTATCAGAACAACGGAAAATAATTTTAGCTCAGTAGAATTATACTAGAATGTGAGTCAAAGTAAAGAAGATACGAAGCCTGCAAGTTTTATTTACGATGATAAGAAACCCTTCAAAAATATAGACGAAAGTCCAGGAATATTTAAAGTAGAAAATAAATTCCAAATTGATTCAGATATTGATAATTGCAGTGGTAATACCAAACAAAAATATTACATTGGTGATAAAGATCATCATATTACTCCTCAATCATGAACAAATGATCAGATTTCAATGAATTCTAATTCACATTCAAATTTCAAACCTGACCTTGAATTTATTAGACTTGAAAATGAAAATTGCAAACAGAATATTCATTGTAATAATGAACAAAATTCGAATGCAGAAAATAATTATATTGATGATGAATTTCAAAATAAGAGTCACTTATTAATTGGAAGTAATTCAAATTATTGCCGCAGTAAGATAAAGCGAACTAAACAGTTTAAATTTAGGCCCAAGCAACAATATGAAGAAAATATTAATTCCAGATTTAGATGAACATATATTGTAATTATTAATATATTTTATAATAGTACGTACGTATCTAATATATATATATTTTAATAATAATATAAAATCCGTATATATGTAAATACATATTTAGTCACAACAATAATAATGTCCCTTATTCTAAGAAATTCGATATTCATTTTAATAATTCTTATAATTGTTATTTAGTGACAGTGTTAAGTGCAATATTTAATTATCAGTGAACTTATTTTATTTGAATTTATTTTTGTTTCTTTCGAAAAATATCAAACTTACATTTTGATATTTTTTCTTTTCTATAAGGGGAGGAGTGTAATGTACCTCTCACTTGTATTTAGATTTAATGCTTTTATGTTGTATATAATGGTTATTTTTGTGTAGTTATCGCTTTGTATAGATAACATTAGAAATGGCAGTGATTAGTAAATTAAATATTTTGCACATTCCATTCCAAATCATCTATTGTTATTAATTAAACAAGATTATAATTGTTATTCAATGTTATGCATGCAAGCTATTAGTGTATCTTATCACTTAAGAAATGAAGTTGTTCTGGCGTTGAGGAGGACACTTCTATTTCGGCAGTTGAGCAAGACAGTCAACAATCCTGAATCTTAAAATTATAAATTGCTGACCGATTGTATTTTCGTATGATTCGTATGATTTAAATGAGAGGTACATTACATCTTAATATATCACAAAAATAATAAATTTTAAGTAATTGTCCCTCAATTAATTGAAACAATATTCACACGATTAAATTATTAATTTTAAAATAACATATGTTTCACAGACTGAAAGACCTCCGGTCGAATGCCGATTCATCTGCAGAATATAATTCTAATTTTATATATTATTGTACATACATATACGCATTTGAATAAAGATGTTTCGTTAGTTAGTTATTTTTCACATCGGAGTTCCCCCATTACCTACAAATTAAAAATCGAGAAAAAAAAAATCACATGTTTTTCGATAAATAATTAATTTTGACCCTATATCAATACAATCAAACACCCGGAAAGGTAGGGATTCATCAGTGATTTTTTTTATTTTTAATTTGTAGGGGGTGGGAAAGGAAGGGTTTCATTTCATCACTGATGAATACCTACCTTTCCGGGTGTTTGATAATAAATAATCATCATCCAACCCTCTCTATCTGCCGTCATTCTTCGAGGATGAAAAGAGCGGAGAGTTCGGGTTCGTTCTTTTTTTCGCAGAAAAAGAGGGAGAAGGCGAGGATGTATACGAGAGCGAGCAAGCGAGCCCGTTTTCCTTGAATGCCTTTGAAATGTCTGCGGAGTTGGCGTACAAAGGAAGGCGGTAAAGTGCCCCCCGGAGCCGAGTATGCCTCACGTTTTGCGTCGTTTTTTACTTTATTTCGAGGTATTGGTAATTTACTTTATGGGAATTCGGGTCTGTTTTCGGTGGCCTAGTTTGCGTTTGAATTTATTTTGTATTATGACTTTGATGGGAAATTCGTGTGAAAGGGAAATACAAATTTTGTTTATTCATTTTTTTTAATTCAATTTTAGGATTAAGTAGGTGAAAAGGAAGAATTAATATACTTTAATAATAATAATAAGTCTTTATTGCCCAACAGGAAATATACATCCCAATTACAAGACAATATTCTTAAATCCGTAGCCGTGTGTGTATAATATAATATATAAACTAACTTAATGCTAAAATATAAATGAATAGAATATTAAGCTGCTCTTTGGTACAATTGTGATAACAGAGATTTAATCGTATCATAGAATATATCGCAATATTTTATCGAACTCGCCTTTATTCGCCTTGCTCGCTCGTCTCATAATCTCAGACTCTTTCGATAAAAAACTAATTTTACGTAATTTATACATAGATCATCATTACATTGAAGAAATGCATGATTTTTCGTGAGGTACAACGGACTGGACCAAAGCCTACTAAATATACAGATCGGAATATCGGAATGGGGAGGACTCCAAGATGCATACGTATACCTAGCCTTGGAGTGCCTGCTCATCTCGCGCAATTATTTGAAATCATAGCCAATTATGACTTATATTTAAAAAAAATACAATTTTATCTTATATCTCGGAAATTTTAAACTTAAGACAAAATATAATAACATCAAAGTATACTACTAAAAAAGTAAAGCACTTTACTTTTACTCTTTTTTAGTAGAATGTCTTTTCAAGCAGTTCCCTTTACAGAGCCATCTTACATCAGTGTGAAGTAAAAGTCTCACATGGTCTGCATTTTGTTTTTCTAAAAATAGCTTGAAGAGACGCTGACATTTGGCATTAGCTTAAATATCATTTATACACTTTATCACCAGTGACGGTATTGTGCAAGTTCGCGGAAAAACAATTCTGTGACATTTTTTCTTAGTGTTTTTATTTAGTGTATTTAATTATTCATTTATTAATATGTATTTTTCTTCATATCCTGTCTTCAAATTTTTGTTCTGTAATTGGGTCATCCTGTTGGACAAATAAAGTTGTTATTATTATTATTAGTGAATATAGTGCTTGATTTAGAACAGGCGAGATGTATTCAGCCACCAAGTTTTCCCTACCAATAACACAATGCACAAGAATCATTTCTGGATTCTCATCTTTCATCAATTTTAAGCAGCCATTTTTCGTGCCCATCATAATGTGCATTCTTAATTTATTTAAATTATAAATGAAATTTGATTTTTCTTTGGGTTAAATCGCATATTATTGTTATTGTTTATATGAAAATTTTAATAACTTATATATTATTTATGTAATTGGGAATGTTCTCCTGTTGGACAATAAAAATTATTATTATTAGGAGCACCGCCTGTAGCACAAGATGTTATATATTTCATTGGTATATTATTGACATCTAAATAGTTTTTTTACATATTATACCGTACAACAATTTATTCACGCAACATAGCAAAATCCATAGGTTAATACAGTACAATAGGATTTTCTGAAATGAGAGAAAGATAAAATATATAGCAGACGAATCGAAAATAAATATTATCCTGTTTATCAAATTTTGCTTCAAATTTGGAATTGTCAAGTGCCGCGATGTCTTATACTCTGGAAGAGAGAATACAAATTATTAAATGGGTATACAGTGGCAATTCGATGAGGGATACCGTTCATTTATTTGTGGCAAATTTTGAGAACCGTCCCGCTTCCTCCTATTGTTTGTGTAAGTAATACTCTCCAACACATAAAAACTATGTTGCGAGAATTTATTGTAGATCAGTATACATCTTTGGAGTTAGTACAGCTTTTTAAACTTTTACAAAACAACATTTCTCCGACAAATTACCCTTTATTATTATCTTACCTCGGATCTTCATTAACCATCTCTGTTTTTCTTTCTCTGAAATTTCTACTGAAACTGTCCTGAAACACCTAAAGTTGCTTCCTAATAAACTTTCATCTGGACCTGATAATTTATCAGCGTTTCTATTAAAAGATTGTGCATCTATTCTTTCCTATCCATTATCGATTATTTTTAATTTATCAATAAGAAAATCAATATTTCCATATAAACTAAAAATAGCATCAATTTGCCCTATTCCCAAAACTACAACAAATCAACGAAATATATCTAACTCGCCATATTATCTCATATTGGGAAAGTATTTGAAAAAGCCCTCTATTTCCAAATATTTAGCCATCTCGCACCATACTTATCTACGAATCAACATGGATTTATTCCTGGGCGCTCCACTACAACTAATCTAGCTGTTATTTCTCATGATATCTCTAGAACTTTGGACTCTTCTGGAGAAATTGATATTATCTATACTGATATGACAAAACCATTTGACAAAGTTGACCACAATCTACTTTCAAATAAATTAGGTAACTTTGGTTTCTGTTCGAATGCTCTACTCTTGATAGCTTCCTATTTGATTAAACGTGAAACATATGTGTCAGTCAACAATTTCAAGTCTAAGACATACTTTCCTACCTTTGGTGTTCCTCAAGGCTCAATATTAGGCCCATTGCTCTTTAATTTGTTCATTAAAGACTTATCAGAACTTCTAACTTGTAAACACCTATTCTATGCAGATGACTTGAAAATACGCTAATATTTCATCAATTGTATGTATGTATGTTACTGTATTTAATGGCCTCCGCTAATTAAATAAATAAATTTCTGATTGCCAAGAGTTACAATATCAAATTGATACAATTGCTAATTGGTAATACCAATAATTACACTTAATAGTCTCAAGTGCAAATTTATGTCCTTTACAAATAAACATTGTGCGTTTCAATATAATTACAAAGTTTCTGACTGCACAATCGAGCGTGTAAGCATTTTTAAAGATTTGGGTGTTGTATTTGATGATAAGTTTACATTTAATTCCCACGTGCAACAGCTAGTTGGGGAATCCTTCAGGGCGTTAGGTTTTATTCATCGTAATTCTCTAAATTTTAACGATCCCAATGCGCTAAAATCTTTATTTAACGTTTTTGTTCGTTCTAAGTTGGAATATGCTTCTTTAATTTGGTATCCTCAGACGCAATTTCAAATAGAGTTAATTGAGAGCGTTCAGCGTAAATTACTTAAATACTTATATTTTAAAGTAGAGGGAATTTACCCTGAACGCAGCTTTAATCATTCATTATTGCTGCACAAATTCAACGTGGATTCGCTTGAACATAGACGTAAAAAATCAAGTATACAATTTTTATATAAACTTCTTAATAATTATATCGACTGCCCGGATTTACTAAAATTTATAGATTTGCATACTCCAACTTTCAATTCTAGAAATAAGATTACTTTTCGTGTTGAATTTAATAAAACTGTATACGGCTCTAAATCCCCTGTAGGTATTATTTGTAACATCTGTAATCAAGTGCCCGCAAACCTTGATATATTTTATGATCCTTTATCTTCCATCGTTACTCTATGTTAACGTAAGTCTACTATTCTTTATATTTTAATTTATTTATTTTATACATAAAGATGTTTATGTAATCTTTATTTCTGAGATTGGAATATACAATTACAATACAATATTTAACAATACACTAACGTTCACAATATAATTCCAGCTATCGACCAGTGGTCTTTCAGCCTTTATTTTATATTTTCTTATGTTTTTAAAATTAATTTATATTCATCAATTTTTATTTACATAATTGTCTTGTTATTGGGAACATTTCCTGTGGGGCAATAAATATTATTATTATTATTATTTATGAATCTATCTTACGCAAGTTATCAATACTTCTTCATTGATTCTCAACGTTGATTTAGTCATTTTCAATGAGAATTTTCTTTTTCAGCTCTTCAACAAGTTTTTTTTTTTTTTTTCGCTTTTCAATATCTTCACTTTTTTCATCTATTCTTCAGCTAACAATATTGTTACTGAATGGCATAGCTTCTACATCTTTGTTATCTTTTTCAAGAAACGTTTTAAGATATGCTGATATTAACGGTTCTATTAAATTTTCTCTTATGTATGATTTTTTCCAAAGTTAGCGATGAATAAAGACATTTGATAACCAAGTAATTGTATTCTTGAGGCTAGTTATCAAATTGAGTTAAAGTATGATCAGTAAATAGATACTTTATTGTTGTGCTCTTTTCAAAAATTTTCTTTTTGTACCATTTATCAACGTCGGTATGTCTGATTTGAATGTTTGTAATAGTTTGTTATCACCATCATCGGATTCATTTTTTCTTCCCAGAATGTCATTTATAGTCTTCCACGTTTTTTTTTTTTTTCATATCATGTCCTGTGTTATTAAATGTATTTTCATAAAATCTTTTTTTTTGCACGTTTAATTTTGTTCTGTCACTTTGTTTCGTTGTTTCTTGTAACGCTCTCTCAGTTTGTCTATATCTATTGCTTCTCCGGTTACTCTCTTCCAAACCCTAAATAAATTAAATATGGTGATATCCATTTAGGTTTTTGTGTTTGTCGCTGTTCTTTTTTAAAGGTTTCGATGCTGCTGTCCTTTCTTGTGTGAATATTTCAATAAAGTCCTTTAAAATTTCATCTGCATCTTGCTTAGTTTGCCAGTTTATGTTTTTTAGTCGTTTTTGGATTTCGATTTTCATTTCATTTCTATTTACTGACATATATTCATTATTTAAGAAGGTTGTTGTTAGATTTGGTCCTTTAAGAAAAACCTTCACCTACCTAAGCCCTGGTATACTCGTCCACTAGGATTGGGCACGTGTCTCCGTCATTTTTTTATGGATTGTATGACTGATGTTTTTGTGATACTACAGGAGGATTCTGGCCCTATGAATTGTCGTTACTGTTGTTCATCCTGTATCTTCGATTTTTCACTGAATGCTGTGAAACACTACAGAAGTTGCGACGGGCCATTCAGATGTGTTGTTCAGCGAGATTTTAAAGAGCAGTCCGGGGGTCCCCGCGGAGCATGCCGTTGCCACGTCAAACTAATTTATAATGAAATTGAAGAAATTTCAAAGTATAATATCGAGATATAATTTAAATTAATTAAATATAAGTGGAACTATTGAATTAAATTTAATTAATTCAAATTATATCTCAATGTTGTACATTGAAATTTCTTCAATTTCATCGATATAAATATATTTTAAAGGAAAATCAATTTAATTATGTAATTTATAATATTTATTGGCCGCAATTAGGGGCTAGAGCAAAAGGGTTAAACTCATGTCGAGTCCATTTTCGGATTGCCCCTCTTAACAATCAATTTCTCCCTCTGCCAGGGCTAAAAATTAAGAAATTTGCGTTCGCCAATTATTCGATAAAACGTTATACTTCGGCAACATTTTACTTTTTCCGAACCCCTGCCCAAGGAAAAGTATTGTGATCGTAAAAATTTTCGAATCGCCAATTTCAACGAGTATGCACGTTTTACGGTCCCCTGTCAATTACATCGATTTTTTAAAAATGCTTGTGTGTATGTTTTCGCGATATTGTAGAAACGGCTTAACGGATTTAACTGAAACGTTGTATTTAAGCTTTTTTTTACAACAGTTGTGAGATCTGAAAAACGTTAGGTTAGAATAAAAACGCATTAAGTGCAACTTTACTCATAGGTTTTTATTTTATTTTACACAATTGTTTGGCTAATATTGATCGCATCGAAGAATGTTTCAATTATAAGTTCTATAAATATTTTCTTTTATTAATTTTTCGTTGTAGCGTCTTTAGTTCTTGAGTTATACTCTTAGCCATTATTGAATTAATCGGATTAAAAACTTTAAAATTTAACAATCTATTTCTTCATTTAATAATTATTCATGTCTATTCATTAGCTATTAAATGTTCATTCAAAAACTTATTTTACCGAATTCATAGAGAAAAGTAGCCCATTGTGTTACTTTTCTCTATGAATTCATTTTTTGAATTCGAATAAAACATTTGTCAAATAAAAGTTGTAGATCTTAAAACATAAATATTTTTTGCTATAAAACTGTTATTGTAGGACCGTCAATTATCATTTTATAAGCAGAAGAATTTCGTCCACCTGACAAATTTCCTTAGACATAAACAATTATTTATATAATTTTCTTTACTTTGGCTGCACAGACTTTAATTATCTAAATTATTACTTTTAAGTCAAATAAAACGTCAAAATATATTATTTCATAGATCTTTCGCAAACGCCTTCAGAATATTCAAGAAATGAAAAAGTGTGAAGAAATTTTGTGAAGCCATTAAGAAATAAAAACTAAAGAGTAATATTCTTCCAAATAATCGGCCTTTACTTCAAAAGACAACAATCCATGTTTTAAATTAATAATTTTTCTTCTTTATTATTGAATGTTTATTCAAAAATGAAGGATACATCATCATTTTTGGGGATGTAGCGAAATTTGTAGATTCTGAAAGACTGCTCAAACAGTATATATTTAGGCATTTTTTCAAATTTGTAAAACCTGAAAGTCTCACCTGCTATTTAAACCAGATATTGTGTCCCGTTATATTCATTGAGGACGCTCATCACTCACCTGAAACAAAAGAAGAAATTAATATTCCCACATCCTTTGAAAATCGCAATTGAAACGTGACTTAATTAAATATATTTAAATGTATTAAATAAAAATGATTTGAAAATAATTAATAAATTATTTCAGATTTTTTATTGGATTAAAGAATTATGTCTTCTTTATATTAAATAAAAATGATTTCATGAATTATTTTCACATTTAGCTCTGTGACTTTTGACTTACGTTACGTAAGTACGTTAAACAAATGCACATTAAAACAACTACTTCAACAGCAGGTGTACATTATGTAATTCAATGTCCGGCGTCGGTATTTGCCCGGGAAGTAGTTGTTTTAATGTGCATTTGTTTAACGTACTTACGTAACGTAAGTCATAAGTCACAGAGCTAAATGTGAAAATAATTCATGAAATCATTTTTATTTAATATAAAGAAGACATAATTCTTTAATCCAATAAAAAATCTAAAAGATTGTGATTTGACGCAAGTACGGTAAATAATCATTGGCGAAAATTTGAAAAAACCTTTTATTTTTTTTTCTGTAATTAAATACGTTATTCGCGACTTTTATATAAAACAGCATTATGCCACTCTTTATAAAAGTACTATGATAGTTATAAAACGCAAGGGATCTATAATTCGTGCATAACTTCAGGTTTATTTATTTGTTTTTGTTTTAATTTTTAAAAATAAATTAAATTTACTTTTTTGGGAACAATAATAATGTGTAAATAATCATTATTAAAAATAAAAAGGATGAAACGATGCGTCAAATATGGATGAAATAGTTTTATACTACACTTCATACGATAGCGTTACATTAGCGTATAGCTAAAGTTGACGTAACTTTATACAACCGGCCCATAGTATGATATTGTATGGACATTAGAATATATTATTTTGTATTAAAAGAAACAATGGGTTATTAAAAATTATTACAGCAAAACGCCAACCGCGTTTCGTAATAGAAAACATTTAATGGCTTAATCCGCACCGCGAAACTTCCTCAATCCCCACCAAGTTCTCGCATTTAGTATGCATTATAGAACTAGTTACTCCGCGACAAAGGCACTATCCATTTCCCGGAGCGCGCGTGTAAATTCCTCGCAATGTCGTCCGGTTGTTTAATATTCAGCGTCGAATCTGTAATGACATTCCATTGATGTATCCATGTACAATTAGGAGTGGATGTAATGTCTGGTAGTCGTGTTCGGCGTACAAGTCAGGGCGTGTCGGCTGCCATTCCAGAACAGGTCATTCCACATACAACAGCATGCGGCCGAGCAACAATACACAAATTCGAAATCCTATGCATAAATCATTCGTTCGGTTGTTAATTCTCTCACCTCTGCGTGCTACTTATATTATTGTCGGGCAAATGATTATTTGTGATTTAGCTTTGTTAATCCAAAGAAGCTTGATAATATAATATATGTTGGCTTATGGTTGCTTGATAAGTTTGTGAAAGCTAAGAATCTGAATGATTTTTTTTAAGACTGACATGAATTTACTTTCGTTCTTGTTTTTTTTTTAGCGTCTCAACAAAAAGATATGGAAAATCAATCACATCTTTTAGATGTTATGTTTGCAAAGTTAGGAACTTTATTGACAAAGGTTTTGTTGGAATGTTTTTAAAAATATGCGTACATTTGTTTTTTTTTAGACGGTTAAAAAAGACAAAAGTAAATGTCCACCCCGGCAGAAGTGTAACCTAAGCCCATGTAAGAAAAAGAGAAAATGGTCTCTTCTTCGGAGGATGATCATGTCTACTCAATACAGGACAATGATGAAGACCTCTGTCCTCTTAAGATTCTTCTAATCAAGATACAAACATTGGTATCTCCATAAACTAAGGTGACTATATCAAAGTCCAATAATATATGGAAAAATAATCACATCTATTAAATGTTTAAATGGTTTTGTTAAAATATTTTTAAAAAGAGTACCTAAAATTAAAAAGGATATAAATTTAAATAAAAGGATTTATCGAGCCATTTTTTATCCAATCACTGAAGAAAATAGAAAAGCAGAAATTAATATATAATATAGTCAAAAAAATAAATTTTGAATCAGAAATAATAACAAAAATAATTAATAAATTTAAAAACAAATTTTTAATCAAAAATACTACAACTTTAACACCACTTTATGAACAAAATTCAAGTAAAAATTATGCAAAAATTTTATATAATCCGTGTATAAATTTCAAATTAAATAATATTTTTAAAAAATTCAATTTAATACCTGCACCATATTCAAACACTAAATTAAAAATATTATTAGGCAACACCTTTTTGAAAAATAATCCTTTAGAAAATTCTGGTATTTATTCAATAAAATGTAGCAATTGTACAAAATTATATGCAGGTTAAACTACTAGAAGTGTTTTAACTAGATTTAAAGAACATAATTACCATATTAAAAACTTTAATTCTGAAAAATCTGCTGTAGCTTTTCATTCAATAAATACGGGACATAAATTTTCGATTGAAAATGTTAAACTTCTTAAATTTTCACGTGAATAAAAATTAAACATGTTGAAGTCTATTGAAATGAAAAAACACATAGATAATCTTTTAAATTTCGATACTAGTTCATTAAATAATCCCCTTTTAGATCTTATTAATACATAAATTTTAGCACATTATATATAATTATATTTAGATTAGTTTATAGTTAACATGATTTTCTAAATATTTTAATTTTATCAATATTGCGTTGTATACCATAACAACATATTTATATTTATAAAACTTCAATTACTGAAGATGGAAACATAGTTTGCATAGGTTGTGCTGTGTTTGCTCTCTTAATTAACGGTGATTTTAAGTATATTTATGATAAATTAATACGTGATAATAGTACCATCATATGTGCCTTATTACCAGCGTTGTAATAGTAGTGTCAGATAAGTATTTTATCATTATTTTAGGCCATGTTTTAAAATATTTGATTCGTTTTGGCCGCAAATGACACAGTTTTATTCCGCTCGCATTATTTTTTTTTGGCGATTTTTTGTGCTACGTTCTTCGTGCCAATTCGAGATCGTTTTTGCGCCGATATATTTATATTTTTATTTATTAATTTTCATTTATTTGTGCGCCTGTAATTCTTCTATTTTTTTAACCTTCGTATTATTTTGTGTACCTTCCGCGGCCTACCTGTCTCTGTCTTAGTTAATCAGCCTGATTGGCCCCTGGGTGTTAGTGTCCTTGTTATTATCCTAATTGCATGTGTTACTATTTTTAATCTATCGTAATGCTTAATTTCTGCTTAGCGTGTGCAAAAGGCGTTACACCTAACACACCGCATCTCAAATGCAAGAGTTGCAGCAAATACAATCACTTAAAATGTTTAGGATTAAGCGAATCGGACCAAGCTATGATTTCTACTACCTTTCAAAATTGGCACTGCACGAAATGTTAGTACAATAATGAATTCTTGACTCTCGACTCTATTCGAAAACTTATTGCCGAACAACTCAATAGCTTTGCTGAGGATATCAAAAAGTCTATTGCCAACCGTTTCGATGCAATTGATCTCAGTTTTAGAGAATAAATGTTTTTCAATCGATACTGAGTTGTGTAATATCAAAACTGCTCACAGTGTATCTAATGGGGATATCATCAACGAATTGAAAGATCGACGAAGTAGACTAACTAATGTTATTCTTTTTAATCTTGAAGAATCAAACTCCGAGCTCTCGGCTGACCGAACTGCTGATGATACCGAAAAAGTAATTAGCATTCTAAAAAATCGAAAGATATCGACTAGACCACAGAAAGTAATAAGATTAGGTAAAAAAGATTCCGCAAAAAAAACCACGACCCGTAAAAATTATTTTTGATAGCCGTGAAGTTGCAACGTCGGTACTTAGAGGTAATGGGAAATCCAGTAAAGATAAATTTGTATTTCATTCTGATAGAACTAGAATGCAAATTGATTATCACAATAAAATTAAACGTGAATTGGATGATCGGAAATTGAATGGTGAGACTAATTTAAAAATGGGATATCGCAATGGAGTTCCTTATATCACCTCTGTACGTCGCATCTGAGATAAATTGTCCACAGGAGTTATTCGTGCCTACTACCAGAATGTACGCGGTCTCAACACCAAGTTAAGCATTGCAGCTCATGGTTATGATATAATTCTTCTTATAGAGACATGGCTTTCCGCGAGTGTATGTGACAGTGAAATTCTTAGTAGTAGTCAATATAATATAATTCGTTGTGATCGTGATTTTGTATTATCTGGCCGTTCTAAAGGCGGTGGCGTATTAATTGCTGCAAAACACTGTTATAATCTTGATGTTTTACCCACGGATAATATTAAATCTGCAATCCCACTTATTGATCACTTAGTTTGTAAAATTAATATTAATACCACTTATATTTACCTTGTTATCGTATATATTCCTCTCGACGTACCAGCTTTTGTAGTTGAGTCATTTTTTGACCTAATTAGGCTAATTAATTTTAATAATTGCCCCGTTATCCTAGCGGGAGATTTTAATTGTCCTCGTTTAACTAGTGGGACAAAGTCCGAAAAAGCAATGATTATATTTAATACATGTGCCTTCCTCGGCTTATCCCAATTTAATAAAATTAATAATTACTTAAATAATACACTGGATTTATTCTATTCCAATTTGGACTGTAAAATTGAACATGAACATGATCCTTTGGTTGACGAGGACAATCATCATCTTGCGCTTAATATCTCGATATCATGTAATTTTAATATGGCTGCAATTAATGAAAGTGCCACATTAAACTTTAAAAAAGGTGACTACTTGGGCCTGTATTCATACCTAGCTTCTCTTGATTGGAACTTTCTTTTAAATCATTCAGATGTGAATTCAGCACTTGATTCATTTTATGATGTCATTAATTGTGTACTTTATCAATTTATTCCTAAATGTATATTTAAACAGAGACGTAAGTATCCAAAGTGGCTATCTGGTAAAATCATAGGTCTAATTAAAGAAAAAGTGCGGATAGGTAAATCTATAAAAAAAAAGATCCCCATTCTGATTATATATTCAAGAAACTCAGGTTAGTTATTAAATCAAAATTGCTTATAAGTCCTATATAAATACCACCGAAAACCAACTTTCTGCTAATCCAAAGCAATTTTGGACCTATGTTAACACAAAAAAGTCAAATTTTTCATTTATACCTGCCCGAATGACTTGTGATGGTGAAATCTATGAAACGCGTGATGATATCTCAAATGGTTTTCGTAAGCACTTTGAATCTGTTTTTATCCCTTCACCGGACAATACCGGTCTTGAAATATTCTCTAATTTACCTTCTTTTTCTTTTTCACATATCTCCTCTGAAACTATCTTTAAATTTTTAAAGAATCTGCCTAATAAGTTATCCGCAGGTGATGACAACTTACCAGCTTTTTTTTTCTTAAGGATTGTGCACGTATTTTTTGCTACCCACTTTCAATTATTTTTAATTTATCAATTCAAACTTCTTCTTTCCCTAATAAACTGAAGATTGCTTCAATTTGCCCTATACCTAAGACCTCGGTAAATACCCGTAATATCACCAACTACCATCCGGTAGCTATCCTATCACATCTAGCAAAAGTTTATGAAAAGGCTATCTACGATCAAATGTATGTGCACGTGGCTCCATATCTATCTTTGCAGCAACATGGATTCATTCCTGGCCGCTCTACTGTTACGAATTTAACAATTATTACACATGACATTTCTAGAGTTTTGGATGCTTCCGGACAGATGGATGTCATATATACTGATATGTCTAGAGCGTTTGATACAGTCGATCACACTTTACTATTAGCAAAATTGGAATACATTGGATTTAACGCTGGTCCTTTATTGCTATTGCAATCTTATCTTTATAATCGCGAAACTTATGTCTCTGTTAAATCAAAATCCTATTTCCCAACCTCGGGGTAACACAAGGATCCATTTTGGGCCCTTTGTTCTTCAATCTGTTTATTAATGATCTTTCAGCTGCACTTAATTGTAAACACCTTTTATATGCTGATGATTTGAAATTATATTCATCTGTTTCATCACTTGAGGACTGTCAGCAGTTGCAAGATCAGCTTGCTATAGTATCTAATTGGTGTTCTTTAAATAACTTAACTCTAAATAGCAACAAGTGCAAGTTTATGTCATTCACTAGAAAGATTAATACTATTAAGTTTGATTACACTGTTTATAATAATCCCTTAGAACAAGTTAGTGTATTTAAAGACTTGGGCGTATGGTTTGATGATACCTTTACATTTAATATGCATATTCATGAAACGGTCAGCGGTTCCTTTAAGGCATTAGGTTTTATACTACGAAACTCTTTGGATCTTCAAAATATCACAGCGTTGAAAACTCTCTTTAATGCCTTTGTTAGGTCAAAGCTGGAATACGCTTCTTTGGTTTGGTATCCTCTAACTCAACAACAAATCAGTCTTATAGAAAGTGTCCAGCGAAAATTCTTCAAATATTTACATTTGAAAGTTTATGTAACTTATCCAGTTAGAGGTTATAGCCAAGAGTTGTTACTGGAAAAATTCAATGTTGATTCGCTTGAACGACTGAGAAGGACATCTGGAATTACGTTTTTGTGTAAAGTACTTCATAACGGAATTGATTGTCCGGATATTTTAAAATTTATTACATTACGTATTCCAACTTTTAACAGTAGAAACAGAAGCTCATTTTATATTGCTTCTAATCGTACATTGTATGGCTCCAAGTCACCTATTAGCATAGTCTGTGATCTTTTTAATCAACGTGTGATATTTTTGCAGATCCTTTATCATCTTTAATCATGTATTGTTAACTTTTTTTTAAATTATAGCTAAATTAAATCTGTACTTTCATTGGGTAAAATCGCATAATATTGTTATTGTTTAAATGAAATTGTAATTAATTTATATATGATTTATATAATTGTCTTGTAATTGGGAATGTTCTCCTGTTGGACAATAAACGTTATTATTATTATTATTAAAACAAATGTACAATAATGGACATTTGGGATTGCACAACAACAACATATTTTATAATGCAACATTTTTTTTATTCGAAAATATTTAATGAGTTGTAGATGTTGAGTTATTCAATATTTCAACTATAACGCCCTGTTTAAACTCCATAGTGGTAATATTTTATTTCCGAAAATATTATATATAGTTTCACAAATTACTTAAATGCATACTTATATACATATGCATATATTTTCCTTTTTCGTTTAATATATGAGTAAGGTTGATAAAATAAAATGGCTAATGTGTATATTGTTCTAGGATGATTAAACTGGGCGTCAATTAAGACATTCGAAGGTAATTGCCGTGCCGGTCAAAACGCTGGGTAGATTACGTGGCACCATTTATAAACCGAGCAAACTACTGTGATTACACCGAGATAAGATGCGAGATCGGCTGGTGTCAGTCAAGAGTCAAATAGATTACGACCCCGGCTCGACTCGCCTCGGCCCGTTCGTTCGTTTCGTTTCTCCGGCGGTCAATTTTAGAGTGGCGTGCATTTGATGGACGACCGCGTCCTTAATGGCCGCTGTAATGACAGCATGGGGTCATGAGAAAGTACCCTGACCCGCGGTACAACACCAAGTCTACTCTGCTATGCTCCACGCCGCGGTAGACTAAAAATAAATATCATCATCAACAACACGGCGCTCGGCTACTTACAGATTAAGAAATTACATTATTCTCTCAGAGATTTATTGTGTTAATTATAAAACCGCTTGTATGCCTACTACATGTACTAATCTATAAATATAGTCGACCAATTGATATCATGTAATTTGGAAATTATATTTTATAATAGCACTATAATTTTTTTAATTGATTTATACCTAACATGACATTGAAATCGTGTTTGCAACACAAATCATATTGAAAGTGTAGTCAAGCTGATATGTTTAAGACGTTAATGTTATTTTACATGATTTACTGATTTTAAAATGTTAACAAGAAAACAAAACGTTTTTATTAGTATAGCTATCTGGAACTTGGAAAGTATTCTTCAATATAATTTCAATAACATGCCATTAAACGATAGACTGACAGCATATTTTAAACAAGACGGTCACACATCACATGGGACACGAATCGTTCGAGAACGCTTAGAATAGCAATTCCCTGAACGGTGGATTGGACGGCATGGTCCAATACCTTGACCGCCCTGAAGCCCCGATCTAACCCAAATGAAACTTTTACTTATGTGGTTATCTTGAACAGAAAGTCTATGCGGCTCCATTAAACAACTATTTCGATGTGTTGAAATTCATCGATGAGAAATTAGCCATAACATTTTCAGCTATAGATGGTGGCGACGCTATTAATTTACAAATTAAATAAAGCGACATTTTACGTGTCAGGGATATTTTCTACTGGATTGCACTGTGTTAAAGGAGCACATGTTAGCTCTGATTGTCGGAAAAACAGCGAGATGGATCAACTAATAAAACTGTAGTCGTTTCAACATTTATTATTTTCTTTTATAACTCAAAAATACAATTTTGCCAATACAAGTTTACACTAAGAGATTTAAAACCAATCAGGTTGTTGGTGTCAATTCACCACCCTTGTCGACTATAACCAACCCCTCCTACTCTTAGACTGGGGGTGAGCCGTCGGGCAGGTACTTGAGGTCTTAACAGTACATATTAAGCATTTTAAGCCATATATATATACAGGGTGGCGCAAGATTCCGATGAAGTCCAATATCTCAGTTATAAAGAAATATACAAAAAATGTTACTTACATTATTAGTAGCTACTATAAAAATTCACATTTTAAAATTAGTTTCAGGGTGTTCAATAATCACGTGACGTATCAAACATATGTTTTTTTTTTAATGGAATGATTTTTTATGAAGATTTTCGATTCTACGTTTAAAAATAATCATTTTTATATAAGATTTAATTCGTCAATTTTTCATAGTTTAAAAGTTATAAACAAATGAATGTTGAAATCGATAGATGTTTAGAGCCTAATATTTCAATAGTGAAAAATGAAATAAACATTCTGTCAACGCCATACAAATGCAAAAATACTTAATAATAAAAGAAATACTCTTTTTTTTTCTCTTAAAAAAAAATTTATATAAAAGGTGAAGCAATACGCAAGATGATTTTTTTCTCTTTTTACTTAAATGGGACACCCTATATTTTTTATGCTATTCTAGTAGAAAATTGATCATTATTCATTTTTTATATAACATATTAAATAGCTACCGTTTATCGTTTTTGAGATATTTAACCTCAAATACAAATTTGGTATAGAATTTGTAACCAAAGTAAGCCGTGCCAGAACAACTAATTTATTTAGTTGTGAAAGTTACGCTTAATATCATATTTAGTAAGTAAAGTACATTTTACGTTATATTTTGTAACACTAGTGCAGTTAAACACACTTCTTCAATAAATGATTAATTTAATTGTTAAAAACTAACAACTATATTTTTTGGTTATTCTTAGAAAAATATTTAAAATATTCCTATATGCTTGTTAAATTGATTTATTTAAACAATTCATGTTGACTGAAAAACCGAAAATAGATACTAAGTGAAATAATAAAATACTTATATCATTATATTTTGTTAGTATTAACATTTTTATGTATTTATTTCACGCACTCACATCATTTTTTTAATTCAAATATTTTACTTTTTTTCTTAAAAAATGTGTCCCAATAACCATTATAACTCGCTAAATAATCGTCGAGCAACTATTTTCTTTATATTTTGCATGCGCCTTTAAATATCGATTGTCATTGAATATCCTTTTAGGTTAGGAATTAAGTATGTTATTAAATGTCAGAAAACGATTATGAATTGCATTTGTTTTAATTGTAGCCTACTTAAATTATAGATTATAAGCGAAACTTATAATTTTGTACTTTGAATTGAAATTGTTAAAAATGGTAACAGATAGGGGTATAGTTTATTATACAAAAATTAAAGAACAACCAATTTTCTATCGAAATAGTGTAAAAAATATAGGGTATTCCATTTAAGTGAAAAAAGAAAAAAAAAAACATTTTGCGTATTGTGTCACCCTGTACACATTTGTTTTATGGTAACAAACGATTATTTCTTATATTATTAAGCATTTTTTTTTTTCAATTAAATTGCGTTAACAGAAAGTTTACATCGTTTTTTAATTTTGAAAAATAAGGCCCTAAACTTCCCTCGATTTCAACATTAAATTGTTTATAACTTTTAAAATATTAAAAATTGACCTAATAAACTTTATGTCAGAAATGAATAATTTTAAGAATCTAAAATCGACATAAAAAATATAAAATTCCATTTAAAAATCATATGTTTGATATGTCACGTGATTATTGGACACCCTGTATATATGAAACTAATTTTAAAATGTGAAGTTTTACAGTAGCTACAAATTATGTCCGGAATATTTTTTTATAAATTTCTAAATAACTGAGATATTGGACTTCATCGGAATCTTGTGCCACCCTGTATATATATATATAGCTTATATATATATATAAACATCTTTATTCCCAAAAGTAATTAACACATTCATAATTGTATACAGAATTTTATTTATTATTTAGGAGCCTTTTATGATTACCAACATACACCTAAAATTGTATTGAAATATGTTTAGTAATAATAATAATAATAGTCTTTATTTCCCATTTCTTACATGCAAGAATATACAGGGTGTTTCAAAAGTAACGGATAAATTCTATAACGTCGTAAATAAACATATTTTAGAAAAATGCTCTGACACGTCGATTTTTATTTTTAAAATGCTATCCTGACATACATTTTTCAGCCCCCCACCCCTTCGCCCCTAATGGGTGGCAACCCCAACTTTAAAAATAGTAAAGCACCCCTTGCGATTATCAAAATCGGTTAAATTTAAATATGGGGTATTCCATTATAAAAATATAACTATGATACGCCATGCTTTTATGGGAGACCCTGTATATTTGAAACTATTTTTAAAATGTGGTGCTAATAGACCTACATACGCCTGCGAAAGCCGTTTTTGAAAAAAATAAACCATTTAGCCGTAAAGCTACTCGGCGCGCACGCTGAGACACCCTGTATATATTATTCTGATGTTTGTTTCACTTGCATCCTTTCTAGCTTTTAATATCATTCGAACATTACGTTCGTATTCGATTTGGGATGGTGTTCTATCATTTTTTTATGTAAAAGTCCTTAAAGCGTGGTATTTGTTTCATTTTATTAGACTGTTTTAAAATTAACTTGTTAATTATTAAGGCTTCTACTTTGTTATACATTGTAATTCAATTTTAATAAATGAAACACTTTTTTACTTTGTTTGTATAACTCGAATTGATTTTATTGTTGACTATAGTTTCGACAACCTTAACGTGTCATTATCATTTTGATAATGACACGTAAAAAAGTGTTTCATTTATTAAAATTGTTTTAAAATTAATTTTGCATAAAATTCATTAGAAAAACTGAATTTAAATGGTATAATTTTATTTGGTTGCTGCTTTCCTAGGCGATTTAGATGCTCATAAGTTTGCACGGGTGTATCCAATGCATATAAAATATCCTTAGTAACTTCCTTATCTAGATTGACATCTGATGATTCTGGTATTACGTTTTTCTATCTTCTATTTTTCTGTTGTATTTCATAAATCATTGAATACCACTCATATTTATTAGTGCGTCCACCTAAATTTAAGACGTCTATTTCCTGAGCACTATTATTATTCCGTAACTTTTCCTTTAATGAATAATTTTAGTTAAGGGCATTCCACTCGCTAGAAAAGAAGATAAAATAGTGCTTTACGGCACACGCCGTTGTTCCCACTAATAATAATACTGTTTTATTGAAATTTCAGTATGAGAAAGTTAAAGGATGAATCAATGATCGTATTCGTTTAGTTTAAAAAAAAAACTTCATATATTATTTATAAAAATGCATTAAATATGCTCAATATTTATACAAATTTGATCGTCAATTTAAACATTTTTATATTTAATTTTTAAGTAATAGGAGCCTAGAATCGACTTTTGTGAACAATAAAGGGTTTGCATCATAAAAATAAATTTATTAGTTTGCCCACAATGAAGGAATAATTATCGGACTATTTTACATTTTCTTGTGAGAAATAAGCGAAGACCAATTTGTCCATATCTCTTTCGCCGCGGATTTTCGTGCGTAGCGATGCTCGACTGCATCGAGACGAGAACGACCGCATATCCGATTACGCACTACTAATGGGCGAGTGTTACTTGATTTATGGTATTATTATAGCCCGAAACATCTTTTATGGGTTTTCGAGATGAGTGTGTTACAATATTATAAGAATCATGTCAGAAAACAGATTATTTTTTAAAAGTATAATTCCTAATTTCTAGCTGAGGGGGGTATTGTTATTGTTTGATCATTTGTTCTGAATATATAAATATAATTACTTATAATAAAAATGTTCTAATTAAAAGTTCAAGTGAAGGAGGGGCTGATTCAGCAATCATATCCATTTTAGTTTTCATCATGTCTTCAATATCATCCGAAGTCAACTTTATTTTTCAAATAGAGACATATATTTTTTTTCTGATTCTTAATTTACGACTTAAAACAAATAACTTATGTTTAAAACAATTTTTGTTTTAGTCATTACGTTGTACAATATTAATTTTCAAAGACAAAAATACACAATGTCGTTTTATCGTAGAAAATCATTTTATTTATCATAAATGAAATAATTATTACTCAATTGAAATAGTATCAATTAAGCATGCAATCTAATTGGATGAGAAAATAATAGCTAAATATTGAAACAGGGAAAATTGTTTTTATTGTTTTAATATAGGTAGCTAATTATTCAAAACCCGTTTCAATATTTAGCAATTATTAATTTGTTTATTTAGATTACATTTTTATTTGATACTGTTTTAATTGAATATTAATTTCATTTATCACAAATAAAATGATTTTCTATGTTAAAACGACATTGTGTTTTTTTAATTAATATTGTTAAAAGTAATGACCAAAACAAAAATTGTTTCAAACAAAAGTTATTTGTTTCAAGTTGTAAATTGAGAATCGGAAAAGAAAAATATATATTTTCATTTGAAAAAACAAAGTTGACTTCGGATGACATGATAAAAATCATGAATCAGCCCTCCTTGATTTAAACTTTTTATTTGAAACTTTTTTTTTCGGAATTTAATTTCTGAGATATTCCAAGTGTCCAGGATATATATGTAACTCTAAAATTATACGATTTTGTGAACAATGTACGGTGTATTTATATTTTTATAATAAATATTATTATTATTTATTACACATTTCTGAAAAAAAAAAAACACTCATTAAAATTTTATTGAGATTACTGCGAAAATAACATTCATAAAATTACATAAAAAGATTCTCATAAAATGTAACATGTTTTTAATATTGGGTTGATTGAGTTACTTGAAGATGATAATAACCTGATTAAAACACTTAGATCCTTGCTTCAATATTTTATTTTTCACCAAATTTACATTTCAAAATAGCAGAATTAACTAAAACATACTGAAAGAAAAACATTACAAAGTTAAAAAAATAGAAGCAATATAAAATGGCAAGGTAAATTTTATTGAATCACTTTACATCGAACTGTCCATTTATGTTCATATTATTTCTATTTGAATTTTAGCACCAGCAATAAATTTGAAACAATTGTTGAAAATAGTTAAAAATGTGTAATAATGCTAATATAGAAATGTAGGTACTGTGCAAATTGACCTTTCAAAATCAACTACCATCTCAGCCAACTATTATTATATTATTTTTTTAATCATAATGATGGTTGCGACCGTAACTACGTGGTAATTCACGATCACTGAATAAAACATAGTAAGTATTTTATTCAGTGGTATCATTTTTTTATTTTAAATTTGTACTTAACTTTTATTTCAATAAATGATATTATTATTAACGGCGACCGAAAAGCACAAATTATCTTTTAGCTGACTGTATGTCATTTCACATGACTTTTCGTTTTTACGAAGCTTAAAAAAGTAGTCAATAAATAATTAATTGGCCGAAGTATAAATTCCCCGAGACGCATCGCTTATTATTACTTCGTTTTTTTTTTTCACGACGGCGAAACAATGGCCCATTGTGGTCCGGATCCCTAATAGGAACTCCCCATCAATATTAATGATGGACGACCGGCCGGTAAACAATTAAGGCAGGTTGAGCGCACCCTCGGGGCGCGATCGAAGCACGGCCTTTAAAGTGTAAATGATGTTCCTTAATAGCCCTTATCACTACTACACACAACGTCTCTTCTGGTCATAACCGAGGGGCCGGGATGATGATGATGATGATGATTAACTAAGTGAGTAAAATCCCTCTGTATTCTAGAAGTCAGAGGGAGATGTGTGTATCGGCTTTTTGTGTGGGAGGGGGAGTTGAGTTGTAACAAGATGTACTAAAAGAGGGGAATTAAGTGTGCGAGAGGAAAAAGATGGAGCTGGAAGGAATTAGAGGGTGCATGAATGCGAGATGGAGAGTATTAGAGAGGAAGAAGGATGGAGTTGGGAGAGCCTGAGAGGACGGTTGAGATAGATGATGTAAACAGTTTGAAAGAGTTAGATAGAAGCTGCACAAAAGGAGAAGATAGATGATGTAGTGAGGAACATAACCGGAGTACAGATACACTGTTAAAAGGTTGCATGGAAGAATTAGATCGGAGTGTAAGAGAAAGAGACGTTCTAAGCAGTAAAAGACAGCGGTGTGCGGAACAAGGACGCAACTCCTACCTACTTGAACTCCACCCTGGCACCGGTATCGATTCCTGTGGATCTTCTCCTCCACCTCCGGCAACCGCTGCCGCCATCATCTCATATCTATCTAAATTCCTCTCTCGTCCCCCTTTTGGAGGAGCAGCAGCTTGACTGTGTATTCCGGGTTTCGTTTCCCTCTCTCTCTCTTTCCCGTTCCGAGCCATTCCCATCCTTATCCCGTCCATCGAGTCAGGATTTTAGTAGTCGGCAGGCTGTTGAGTTCGGCCGCAAATAACATTATGCACGAACCTGACTCCGCAGGAAACGCGCTTCTCACGTCCCACCGCATCGCTTCGATCCCATGGCTCGAATATTAAGTCCGAGCCGGGCAATTAGTCATTAACACACCCCGCGGTAACACTACGGGTTTTACAATAAAAACAAATTATAGCGGGAAACAAGATGTTTATTTGAGGCCATTGATATGCATCGCTAGTAAATTATTTAATTGAAAACCGGCTTCTTACCTTATATTACGATTTTTTTTTGTTTTTTGTTCTTTGCATTAATAATGTTGCATTTAATATGTTATTGTCCATTATTGTACATTTGTTTTAAAAGTATTTACGTAACGTAAGCAATAATGCCACAGTAGCTAAAAAAAGGAATAAGTATTAATTATTTTCAAATTCTTTTTATTTAATTTATGTGTTCATTACGTTTGCGGTGATTAAAATGCTAAATATCATTACTTCACAGGACATTTAAGGCTGCGATCCCCAATACGTTTCCGTTTTAAGGGATTAACAATTATATACAGTCGTAATAAAATCAACATTAAATACAGGTAAATAGCTTATTTACTGATGAACGACATCAGATAATTTTTATTTTTTAAAACCAAAAAATGTGAAAAAAAAATATTTTTTCAAAAATTTATTTAATTTACAAAAATACATTTAATCTATATTAAATATATCTGATTATACGTTAAAAGTATTCCTCTTAATATCCATATTTAATACAATCATAATATTATTATTTGTATACTCCTTAATCGGTAAAAAGCACAGTCCATGTGCATTTCATTAATTTATGTTTGAATGAAAATTATGTAGTTTATTTTTAAGCAAGAATGGTATTTAGAAAGAATATTTTTCAAATAACTATGCCAAATAGGTAAACAGATAGTATAAACATATTAATATGGTACTGTAACATAAGTATATCAACAAGAAAATGATCAGTAGAAATTCGTCAATAGCAAAGTGGATATAATATAAAATTATAACTTATTAATTCAATTCATTCGAAAAAAAAGCTAGCCAGCCAATAATTTTAATGAAAGTTTACTATATTCTTGGAAATAATATAAATATAAGCCCGCGTTTCAATCTTACTAGATCTCTTCAATACAATATATCTTTTTAATATAAATCGTATACACGCGCTTTTTAAGAAATCATTTTAATTATAAAAAAATATAAAATAATTTCAAAAAAGCAGATTTAGTAATTAATTATGTAAATTTATGTTTACATTTAAAATAAATGAATATTATACAAAAAATAAGTTATATTTAAGCGGAAATATAAAAAATTATATATTTTTTAAAATACGTAACTTCTTTTTATGTGAATCTGTATTAAAAATAATAAATTTGGATAGTAAAGAAAGCAAATTCTTAATTTTACTATTAATTATAACGTCAATAACGTATTGTTGGTGATTCCAACATTCATTATTTTTCCAATGGGAAAGTTGATAATTTATTGTTTCTAAAACATTTAACTTCCATAGTTTTTTTTTTAAATTCCGAATATGTTTGTTATCGTTATAAAATTGCACGATAATTTCTAAACTAATTTCTGTTATCGAAATTAGTAAGTCTGTAGGTCGTTGTAAATATTTTATATTCGATTCTCCATAATCTCGTTCAAAAATTAAAAGTTTTTTTCTGTTATCAAGTGGAGCAACGTTCTTATTTATAAATGCACAAGAACATAAATCACAATTAAACTTTTGTGCCCACCTATATGCTACCTAACCGCTACAGTATACTATATTATTTTTTTCAATTAATGAAATCGCATGTAAATTGTCTGAATATATGGAATTTTCTTCCTCCTCTTCATATTACAGTTTATTAAAAATCCCATGTGACGGTTCTTCCTGGCTAAATAAAAATAAGTGTTTATTTACAACTAAAAATTAATTGGTATTCGTAAATATTTACCTAGTTGCTTCATTTTCGGTAGTTACTTCTAATAGCTGCATATCATCATCTATTTGACAATTAACATTTTCTACTACATATTCTAACATTCGTACTTGCATTGTTTGCTGTAATGATTGCCGAAAATCTCTTACTGTTGGATTGGGATTATACCCACCTCTATGTCTAATTACGGAAAATAAATTTTCGATAGGATCCTGCTGCAGCCTCGTTGTTAAAAGAAATTGTTGCCCATTCTCTTTCACAACTTCATAGATGGATAATATTCCCCGAATTGATTGTAGCAAGCCATCAAAACAATAAATATTTTTGCGTTATTTATTATTATTATTAAATATTTTTATTTTTTGTATAAAGTTTTCTCCATTCCGTAACGTTTCAAGGGCAACTTGGTTTTTTTGTTGTCTTGTAAAGTTAAAGCGGAGTATTTGGGAGAATTTTACAATTTACTTTATTATTTCTTACCTTACAATGGCTTCAAAACATTTCTTCACAGGCATTTACGAAAGATGTATGAAATATGACGGAATTTGGACAAAATATGATATTTGGAAATAAACAATTATTTTTATAATTTTCTTTATGAGGGCTGTTGAGACTTTAATTAATGAAATAATTACTTTCTTTGTCAAATAAAACATCAAAAGGCCGTCATATTTAGCAAAAAACATTCAAGAAAAGAAAAGTAGTATCGATTTTTTTGTAAGATAAGAAATAGGAAACTAAATTGTAATGCTTTTAAAAATACTCGGCTTTAACTTTAAAAGAAAACAGTTTTTTTTTTTTCAATTGATAATTTTTCCTTTACTATTGAATGTTCATTCAAAAACGTATTTGGCCATATTCACCGGAGAAAATAGCATGATAGACACAACACTATTTTTACAGATATATTCAGAACAGATAAGAATGCACGGCATTGGTATCTTAAAAACGGTAAGTGTAGTTTAAATTAGGAAAAGAATGCACTATTTAAAAAGTAACGGTGATAAAGTGACATTATTTTTTTAATATCCTTTCCAAAAGTGTATGAGAAATATATTTCCTAAAAAAACAATATTTTATTTTATTTATTTTAGTATTATGTAATACTGTAAATAAATTATTTAAACAAAGATAATTTGGCATAGAATATAAATCGTTTCATATTTTTTGCTTTTTCATTACACGTATGTAACAAACAGAATAAAAATGCATAGCAGAAAAAAAAATTGAAAGAACTGCCGACTTCTCTTTCGTTTCTATTTAATTGAATAAAAAAAACACTAGAGTAGGGGTTTGTTGACTTGTGTATATATTATGTGCTTATGTGTGTGTGTATGTTTATATTATACGACCTTGTGAGTGCAGAGTAGCGCTCGCGATACGGTAATAAAATTCAGTAAGTACATGCAAGCAGTTCGTAGCGGTTCGTAGTCTCCGCAATATCTCTGTGGCAGCAGCTCTCGAGTCAAAAATACGCTGAGAGCGTGACGCTAAAATGCCTACTGGTTGCCTCTCTATGTATACTAGTTACTCTATGGTAATAGTAATTTATTAGTGCTGCTACAAATAATGTTTACTTACACTCGTCAGTAAAGTAGTATAGATACATGGTGACGACAGTTTAATATATTTCATGATACGATGATATCTTACAGTCGACTGATAGGATGCCTAAGATAAAAAAATTATTGACAAAGCTTGTGATAAATAAGAAAAGTTGAGCTAACAAATAAAATGGTGTGGATAAAATGATAAATAAAATTATTAATTGATGAATAAAAGATTGTAAATTTTCAGGACAAATTCAAATGGCTAAAAGTACAATAGACAATCACCACTGTTTAAAAGATAATAAATTCGTTAAATAATCAAATGAAGGGTTATAAAGGATACTCAAAACAAATTAAAATGACTAAAATAATAGATAAATAAATAGTAAAATGTATAAATAATATAAACAATCGGTTGGTTTTAAAAATAAACACTAACAACAGATTAAAATGGAAGCAATATACCTTAACTATCACAAGTGGGTATATGACAGTTCAAATATTCATCCCAAGAGTAAAATGCTTGCTGCATTTAATAATTTTTTTATTTTGTTTTCAAAAAAAAAAATGTGTTAACGGACAACGGTCGTATGTCCACAGGTAAATTGTTAAAGAATTTAATACCAACATATTTAGTACATGTGCGGTGTGTAATCTAATTTGGTATGGATATTTATCAGATATACAGGGTGTTTCAAAAGTAACGGATAAATTCTATAAAATCGTAAATAAACATATTTTATAAAAATGCTCTGACAAGTCGATTTTTATTTTTAAAATGCTATAAAATGCTATCCTGAAATACATTTTTCAGTCCCCTACGCCTTCGCCCCTAAGGGGTGACAACCCCAACTTTAAAAATTCAAATAGTAAAGCACCCCTTGCGATAACTCAAATCATAGATTTTTGTATTCTGAATTCAACGAAAAAAATATCAAAATCGGTTAATAAATTATGGTGATATTTACCAAAATGTATTTATTTATTAAATTGAGAGAATAACCAAATTTAAGTAACTAATCCTTCTTAATTAAATGTTCAAAATGCTGCCCGTTAACGAAGAGAAAATGCCCTAATCTATCCACAAAAGCTTATTGAACATTTTCTAACATATCTGGAGTAATTAAGTGAATTTCTGTACGAATTCTTTCCTCAATATTTGCAGGTTTATTCAAATAAACTTTATTTTTTAAATAACCCCAAAGAAAATAATCTAGTGGGGTTAAATCTGGCGATCTTGCTGGCCATTCAATATGACCTCGTCTACCAATCCACCGATTAGGAAATACTTGATCGAGGTATTCCCGAACTGGTCGTGCATAATGTGGAGGCGCACCGTCTTGCTGTAACCAAATTCTGTCATGTGGTCTATCAGGATATTTTGCGTTGGGAAACAATACCGCAATAATAATAGGTAGTACTTCATACTTAAAATATGTTTATTTACGATTTTATAGAATTTATCAGTTACTTTTGAAACACCCTGTATATATTAACACGTGTATTGTGGGCATGATTATTGTGTAAACTCAAATTCTTTCGTAAATATGTTAAACACTTAAAAATGTATATGCAGGGCACAGTTAATATTTTATATTTAACGAACAAACCTCTACAGTCGTCTGTAAATCGTAATCCTGTAACAATTCTAATTAGCCTGATGTTGGATTGAAAATATTCTGTGTGTAGAAACAGAATGATCCCAAGCAAATTTGACATATCTTATATGTTGCTCGCATAGCGCAAAGTATGCGGATCGTAGAGAATTTCCAACAGGGTTGCGAAGACAATATATGTTTCTCGTCAGTTTTCTTTCCAAAGGTTCACCGTGATGACCCCACCTTTTGGGTCTAATCCTCTTGGTTTTACTCTCATTAAGTATCAGACTATTAGAACTGAACCAGACGGAAACTCGATCTAGTGATGATTTAATTGACCGAATTTACTCTGCAAATAACACAACTCTGGTGTCCTAGACCAGATGATCTAGATAATCAGGTAAATCATTTATATTTATATATATATATATATATATATATATATATATAATCTAGATTCCTTCTACCACATAGTGGTGCAGGATTTTTTTTTACTATATGAAGTTTTTCCACTTCCTTCTATCGGTTGCTAGTTTAGTTGTTTAGCTTCTACTAGTGTCAGTCCTTTTCGTTGTAGGATTTCATCTATTGTTTCGTCCCACGTCTGTTTTGGTCTTTCTCTTTTCTTATTTTTTCCTACGTTTGCTTCCCATACGGCTTTTGGTTGTCTTGGGTTTGTCATTCATATTAAGTGGCCCCACCATCCCAACTATTTCTTCTCAATGACTTCTATTAATGATTCTAATTCCAGCTATTCTATATTGTCAACGTTCTTAATTTAATCTCTTTTAGTTACTCTTTTCACTCTGCGTAAATTTTTCATTTCCGTCGCTTGTAAATTATTTTACTGCTTTTGGGACAGGTTCCATGTTTCACATCCATACGTTAAAATTATTCTGTATACAGTTTTGAATACCTTAATTTTGGTTTGTCTAGTTATTTCTCGTCTGTTTATAAATTTGTCTCTCATCGTGTGATATATTTGCATTGTTTTTCCTATTCTATGTTTTATTTCGAAGTCTTGTATTCCATCTTTGATTCCTAAGTATTTTATACAATCTACTTGTTGTATTTCCTCATTGCCTAATTTTATATTTAGCTCTTCCTGTCTTTCTCCTACTATCATAACTTTAATTTTGTTTTTATTTACTTACATGCCTTGTTTTTGTTATGTGTCGTTCCATATAATAAGATACTCTTAGCAAATATCAATATGTCATCTGCAAATGCTAGTTCGGATATTTCTATTCTTTTTAAATTTTTGTGTCCAACAGTTATTTTTGAACATTTTTCAGAGCATGTTGAGATTACTTCATCCATATAAATTATAAATAGAAGTGGGCTGAGATTGCCACCCTGTCTTAACTCGGTATTTGTGTTAAATGCTTCTGACATTAAGTTATTTGCAATAATAGTGTTCATATTCAGGTCACAAAAGCACAAAACTGCTATTTATTTCAGATGTTTTTCTTACAACATCTATAAATTATACAATAAAGTTCCCCAAAACTTAAAACAGTTCAAATTTAACAGCTTCAGATGTCACTTGCATTCTTTGTTACTACGTGATGAGCTTTGAATTTACAAAGTCAATTCGGGATTATTGACGTCGAAATATGTTTGTACATGTTGCAATTATATTTAAGTTTCATTATTCGTAGGCTAAGTGGAAGTTCAGTAACAGTTTAAGCTGACTGAATTTCGCCTACACTCATGACATTTTGTATTTTCTCTGTGATAAATAAAGGCATTATTATTATTATTAAATGTTTTTCACAAAACATATCATTTTTTATTTATACCTCTCTTCTCTAATATATGCCATAGCTTATTACGTTGTACATTATCGAATGCCTTTTCTAAATCGATGGCTGCAATATAGATATTTCGTTTTTCTGTCATTAATTTGTGTATTATCTGTTTGCTTGTGAATATGTGGTCTTGGACACTGCGGTCGCTTCGAAATCCTCTTTGTGATTCGTGCAACTTATTTTCCGTCATTGATCGTATTCTTTTGTCTATAAGTTTTTCTAATAATTTCATTGCACTGCTAATTAATGTAATGCCTCTATAGTTATTATAATTGTACTTGTCTCCGTTTTTGTGAATTGGGTTTATCATTGCTATTCTCCAGTCCTTTGGTATTTGTTCTTCTATCCATACTTTGTTATATATATTTGTGAGCATATCGATTCCCTCTGTTCCCAGGTTTTTTATCACTTACGTTTTTTATTTTGTCAAATTCTCACGCTTTTTCCGGTTTTAAGTGTGTTTAATTCTTCTTTAGTGTCTGTCAGTAGTTCTGTGTCTTCGTCATAAACTGTGTTATTTTGCTTTCCTTGTGTTTCATTATTGCCACCTAATATTTCTTGAAAATATTCTTTCCATCTTTTCATTATTTCCTTTTCATCTCTTATTATTTTTCCGTTTTTATCTTTTACATAATTAGCATTTTCATCTTTTCCTTTTCATTTCTTATTATTTTTCCGTTTTTATCTTTGACATAATTAGCATTTTTATCTATTCCTTTTATTTTAACACTTTATAAAATAGTTTCTGGTTGCTTCTACTGTCTTTTTTATATTTTTTCACTAAATTCTTCCCATTCCTTTCTTTTTGCTTGCATGATTAAGTTCTTTACCTTTTGTCTTTGTGTCTTGTATATATTATAGAATTCATGTGTTTTATTATTTAGGTATTGTTTACAAAACGTTTTATTGTCTTGAACTTTTTTTTTTAATGTTATTATTCCACCAGTGTGTTTGTTTTTGTTGTTTACGCCAAAAACTTCTTCATCTGTTTGTATCATTATATTTTTCAAAATATTCCAACAATCCCCAGTTGATTTTGTGTTTAGTATTGGTTTTATATTACTGATTTTTATATTTGTTATATCTTTATATTTTTCAGCTGTTTCTCTATGCTGTAATTTATATATCTTGGTAGTTTGTATTGACATTTAATGAATTTTCGTTTTCCTTGTTTGCTTAAACAGGACAAGTTCGCCTTCCTTTAGTGGATGAAACAATGATTCTCGCTCGTCTACCTTGTAGACCCAAATCGTTGACGATGCCACTTGAAATTAGGCAAAAGGTGGCGCTTGCGTCGTCTTTAATTTATTATGAATAGTTTGTATTGGTTTTACTTTCTGTAAGAATATTTTACTTTTTATGTCGGGTTCATTTTTTTTCTTTTATTATGCTTACTACTAACTAGAAATCATTTATATAAATCAAAAACAGTATTGGCCCTAGGACTGATCCTGATCCTGACTGGAAGAGGTTCAGATAATGTGTCATTTTGTGTGACTGATTAAACACGGTCGGATAAGTACGACGCTATCAGCTTGACACCATTCGAACTAAAGCCATAGCATTTTATTTTATCACATAAAATTTCATGCGACATGCAAGCAAATGTTTTACTCAGGTTGACAAAAGTACCAACGCGGAATGATTTACTTTCAAAATTGTCTAAAATCATATCGCTCACGACTGATGCTATCATCAGTCTTTGATCTGAACACAGATTGTTCGCCAGTGAGTAATGCATTTCCTTCCAAATATTCGACAATTTGATCCTTCATTATTATTTCCACTATTTTCGAAATACGCTGCATTTGTTTAACGTACTTACGTAACGTAAGTCCAAAGTCACAGAGCTAAATGTGGAAAAAATTTATTAATTATTTTCAAATCATTTTTATTTAATATAATTAAATAACTGTGTGTGTGTTTATTACTGGGAATTATTTTAGCGAATTTTAAAACATTGGAGAATGTTTCAGAATTGA
Source organism: Philonthus spinipes (assembly GCA_963082785.1). Taxonomy (NCBI): domain Eukaryota; kingdom Metazoa; phylum Arthropoda; class Insecta; order Coleoptera; family Staphylinidae; genus Philonthus; species Philonthus spinipes. The sequence goes on along the minus strand of OY720316.1, from coordinate 11,426,877 downwards.
ATGTAATGTTTATTAGTTTCGTGAATGGAGATACGACGATCGTTTTGATGATGTCTACAGATAAATCGAAAATATCTAAACTTCTACCCGGTTTTAACAGTATTATTACGTCTTGACCTTTATCTGGTGGCGTTTCTGTGAAAGAAAATAAGATATTCATTTTTTGTGTCCATGATAAATTGAGAAGCTTTGTTTATTTGCGAATTAGATAATAGATTAAATAAAAATGATTTGAAAATAATTAATAAATTATTTCCACATTTAGCTCTGTGACTTTTGACTTGCGCTACGTAAGTACGTTAAACAAAGGCACATTAAAACAACTACTTCCCGGGCAAGTACCCACGCCGGATATTAAATTACATAATGTACACTTGCTGTTGCACATCAATAAAATATTGCATAATGCAACAAATTTTGATCCGAGAAAAAGTCAATGCAAAAATAACAAAATTAACGTTACTTAATATAAGGCCATCTGCAGACACGTGTTTCGGGATCTATCCCTCGTCAGTACAGCTATGCCTTACGTAATTTAAGTCAAAAGTCACAGAGCTAAATGTGGAAATAATTTATTAATAATTTTCAAATCATTTTTATTTAACGTATCACTGTTTGGTTTAGATTTTTTGGCCGTTAACCATTGATTACATCCCACAGAGCTTCTTGTTTAGTTTTGGAAATGCTTGCATGCTTTTCTCATGCAGCAGTTTTCTTTTCTGTTGTTTTTTATAATTGTATGTAAATTCTTTAAGTAATTTGTATGAGTGTTCATTTGGGTACATATTATGATATTCCCGGATTGGCTGCAGAGATTAGCTTTCTCGTGGAATAGAGTTCATGATCAAACCAGTGCACTCGAGATAGTTTATTTTGGTTTTTAGTGTGACAATTTTTTTAGAGGGAAAGCCTCGTTCATTGCATTGATTGAAATATCATGTAAAATGTACCATTTTGTGTTAATATCTAGTTACTATTTATAAAATACCAATTAGTATTCTCAATGAGATTGTAGAAATCTAGCTTATCTTTTAATATGATTTTGAGCGGATTTACACTGATGTTATCTTATTAATTTTCCATAAAAAAACGTTGATTTTTACTCCGGTGGGCCATGTCGATGGTTGGTTTTTGTAGCATTTCCAATTGATTAGTCTATACACCAAGGATGCTTATTCGTCTGGATATTTTGATTTTAATTTTTCACATTTTACGTGTTCAAATTGAATTCCTTTTAAAAAATCCTCCAATTGATCCTCTGTTATAGCATATATGTGAACATATTTAAAATGAGTTGCGCATTTTAGAGCTGAAATATTATATTGGATTCATGAAATTGTTTCAAGTTGCGGGCGATTTCTTCTTGTGCCATGTTTAACGGTTATCCATTCATTCCCTCCGTTGGTATTAGTTGTTATATAATTTGCTTCAGATGTTGGATGGATTTAAGTTCGGATGGCTGCAATCACTTAGTTTGGTATTGTTCTGTAAGTTATTGTTCACAGGAATATGTAGTTTATTTATTACAGATTTTTGACAATTATTTTATGCACATTTTTGAGAATCTGTATTAGCAGTTTCCGTAGTTTATTAATTACAGGAACCTGCGTGGAGTTAATAATGACCTGTGGTTTATCAGTTGGTTTAATAAGATCAACCATCTGTTCATTAATGTCTGAATTACCTGTTAGGTTTTATCGACTATTTCAAAACATCTTTTACTATATCCTTTTCTTCTAATAGCTTAGTAACTAAAATGTACTTATCTTCCTTTTCTTGGATGATCTGTTGTAGTAATATTATTTCGGCCATCATGGTAGGACAATGGTAGGATTTGTGGATCACCGTCTTTCTTTGTATTTTGTTTGAAGGTTAAGTCGTCGCAGCAGATAACTGGGGCATCTCCTTTCTTTAACGTATCCTCTTTCTCGGCAAAGCAGCTACGATGAAAGGCGGATCCACATCTTATGCACACGACATTTTTGCCATCCACTTTACAGCACTTTAATCGGTATTTATTTGTATTTTCAACACTATCTGTAAGAAACTCTTCCGCTAGCAAGTTCGGCATTTTTCGCTGTTACAAAACAGATTTTGAGTTATTTTCTTACACAATTAAAATTAATAACTTTTGGCAAGCCCAACAGGACTATTAATTCCTCTCCGCGTGTTTACGCTTCTCCGTAAAAGCATTTCTTTTTGTTAAAAAAATACAATCTTTGAACGTATTTTCGGTCGCCATAAATATTATTCGGGTAATAATTTTATTTTGACTGCGGCCGAACGCTAATTATACGTGTTACAAAAATGACATTGATTTTAACGTACGCCCGCGACGATAAATTACACACGGGGTCGCCTTGACGTAAATTATCGCCACTTTATTATGCACGGAGATAATTGATTGGACACTTTTTATTGCCTTTTTATTCCACGTCTCGCGTGTTTTCAAATTAATGCGTTTTGCGAATGTTATTTATTTTTCTGATATAGTAATTTTAGCACGAGTATTTGTTATTGTTATTTTTATTACTTACATGAAAAAATAACATTGCTATTTTTTCATGTAAGTAATAAAAATTACAATGTTATTAATTTTTATATAGTATTTTTGGCACGGGTATTTGTTTATTACTTATCTAAAAATAAACAATAATATTTTTCTATAAATGAAACGAATATGCGTTTAAGGCTGGCGTTTACTAGAAAAGGAATGATGCGATGACAGAGATAGTCGCGAATCGTCAAGGAGGTGATGCCTCTCGATTTTAATAGCGAACTAAATGAGAAATATGTAGAACACTGTAGTTTGTTTTTTTATTTAATTTACATATGTGTATGTGTGTGTATTCTACAACCGACGCTGACGCGTTCTATTTTTTTTTATTGAAATGAATGAATATGCTGTTTGTTATTTTTAGTGTATAATGAGACAGTGCATAAATATATTTGATGAATTTTGTCGTATCATCGAATTACTCAATAGATGTTATAATGTTTTTATTCTCATTTTTAGAAAAAAAAAAAAAATAGAAATCACAGAATTATTGCAAAGCACAAAGTAGCAAACGATTCATTAAATATGTATGCGCTTTATACCTACTCGAACTTTGACTGTATATGTAATCGAGCTTGATTTTTCAAACTAAAATATTTTCACACTTACATTTTTTCTGATACCTAAAGTCGTTATTAACTTTTTTACTATAAGTTTGTAACAGTTTTTATATATATTTGAATATTCATAAAATTTACCTTTTTTACAGAAATGATCCTAAAATATTTATTGCTTATTTTTTTTATTTTTTACTAAAGGTGCATAATATAAAATTGTTTTCATATATGCAAGCCGTCTCCTTTTCTAAGAATAGATACCAACTTTATTATTTTAAATTGAACACCCTATATATTATTTTTTATTAGATTCCTCTTCACATTATCTTTACAACAATATAATACAGTTAGTAGTTTTGATTAGATGTTACTGTTGTTGCTGTTTCTAAAAATCTAAAATCATTATTTTATATGCAAACTAAGATAATACTATTCTATGCAATGGTTATTTTAAGTATGGAATATTTAAATACTTGGTACCCGAATAATAATTTTATATATGTGACTTAAAACGTTTTTTTTTAATGGCACCCTATAGTTTTCATTTTTTTACATGAATATATGGCGGACATGTCTAAAGTAATGACGAATATGACTTCACATTCGACAATAAATGAAAATCCCGAATGTTTTAGAAAACACTTATAACCATCCAGAAAGTTTTTCACCATTGGCCGTAGTTCATAGTGTTGCATCCTGTATATTCTAATTTTTAATTTTGTAGGTATAATAAATAACGAAAAAATCGTTGAAGTCAAATGTTCAAAGAAAGTAGCAGACTCAAATTTAACATTGAATGAGGCTGTGTTAAAAAAGAAAATTCCATTTTTAAAATTACATTACATGAAGGTGAAATTCGACTAAAGCGAAATCATGACTATTATTATCAGGTAATACTTTTTAACTAAAATACTTTTGAATTAATTGATTTTATTTATAGGTTCAGGGACAGCAGTCAATTACCAACAGTAAAGTTTGCCATTTTATTGTATATACAGGCGACAAAAATCCAATATTTATAGAAAAAAATTATAGAGATTCTGAATTATGGATTGAAATGTTACAAAAATTAGATAAATTTTACAGGAACTGCTTAGCTCCAGAAATTATATTAAATTGACGCAAAAAAAATGTCGAGATCCCACATATATCTTAGAGGGTCAAAAAGAATTAAACCATCCCAAATATTAATATTTATAAAACAAATAAAACAGATTAAATTGAATATTTTTAAATTCTCAATTAGTTTTGGTTTATTAGCCCATTGTCAAGAGAATTCAAAATTGAGTTTATTTAAATTTCTATGGATATTAATTTTTATAGATATATTGATTTTTTAACTTGTATTGCAGGCAAAATAATTTCGGTCCATAGACATTTAAATAAACTCAATTTTAAAGTATCTTGATAATGAGCTGATAACCGAAACTAGTCGAGAATTTAAAACTACTAAATTTTATCTGTGTTTTATTTGTTTTATTGGTTGATTTTTAATAATGTATTCATATTTATTTCATTCAATTTTAATTTTTAACACATATTGGCTGGATCAATTCCAGCTTCCAAGAACTTTCCCTGGTCGGGATTCCATTTTATTTTAAAATTCCTATAAAAAATAGCAGTCATCAATGTCAATTTTTATATATATTCATATATATACACACAGACCCTTCCTAGCCATATGGGTGTAGGGTCAATATTCATATACTATAAATAAACCAAAAATTAAAATTATCTTTATTTGAGATGTTGTTCTACACAAAGTGTAGAACAATAATAGTGGAATACAACGGTGCATGAGATTGTTAATCATTTTGGAGGAAACATATATACATTTTTTTGAAAAGTATATATTTCTGCTTACTTTACAGTCATGCTACTATTTTTTATCCGTAAATTTTACAATTATATTGATTTATTTATGATCATCGTATGTCTTTTATTACAATCCTTCCAAATAAAATTATTTGAAACATTACATTTTTTATAAATCTAAAAAAATCATAATAATACATTTTCACCCTGCAAACTTTTGCAAAAATATTCATTCATATTTGTATACTGCTTACAGAACACTATTTAAAATTTTTATTATTTTAGAATGGCATGCGGATCATCTGTGTTATAGAATCGCGGCGCGCAGAGATAACTGGATATTTCTGTCTTTCTCATATTCATTGAATGTGAAACAACACTAAGCGGTTCTACACACACACATTCAGACACATATACACATGCACACATACACAAATATTATCAAGAATAGGGGAGAAACATCTATTGAGTACCTCTTGAAAATTAATTAAAAATCTTTATTTGTTTTTTTCCACAGTATTAATTATTTAAACGATTAATCATAACGTTAATTTTATAAATAATTTAAAGGTGATAAACGCAAATAACATTTATTAAAATATAGTACACTATTTACTACTATCTATATGAGACTTAATGAATTAATATTTGTCTAGTCAAATGCAGAAAACTATATGTAACTTTCCGGTTTTATTCAATATGACCGAATTTCACGGGAATTGATGATATTTTCGGAACGACCTTCCTAACTAAACAGCATTGTTTTCTGACGAAAAAATGTATTCAACCATAACTACATTAAATGTAGATTATTACGACATATTTAATTTTCTTTCAATAATTATATTAATAAGTAAAAATATAGCACATTCTTTGCATAAAATGTGCTAACTTTGGACGTAATTTTCTTCTAAACTATTAATCAGATTAATTTTTTAAATATCTCGTTCGAAATCTGTGGAGTTTTAGGATTATTTTGATATATAATATGATGAAATTCATTATTCAGGGTTTGTTTGTTGTAGGAATTCAATTGGTACAATATCGCTTCATTTTACATACGATAAACGCCAGCCTTAAGTGTACACGCAGTAGGCGCACATTATTACGCGACAAAATAAAATATTATATAAATAATATTCTGTCGTGTTAGTTTAGGTGTTTTTAATAGTTTCGGCATCTGAGGTCCATTTACAACATCAGTACCGTTTCTTTTGTGATGTCAGGTTTAAGTTTTATTTAATTTCGTCCGCGTACGCAATTATTTAACTATTATTTATGTTATTTATGTTTTCGTCGCTAAACCAAAGGGGTGCGAAAAAAGTTTCTTAAGGTGCATAAAGAGTGCATTATGCTGCATTGTTTTTTTTTTTGTTGAAGTGGGGTGGGGGGGGGGATAGTTAAATGGACGTTAACATAAGGCTTTGGCCACACATCTTTTTTTTTCAATTTTATTTACTTTTCTCTTCCCCTCTGACATCCATCCATCCATTCCACCAGTCGTTCTTTTTTTTGCTATCCGATCCCAAATAAATCCCATGATTTATGACGATGTATCGCCCCGCATTCATCAACCGCGCGCGGAATAAAAGAGATCCACGACGGCGTAATCACACCGTTCCCCGTTCTTTTTTTTTTATTATCTATTTCTATTTGTCTTTCTATTCCGGTATTTATATTTTGGCCGCGTTCCCGTTTAATTTGTAGAGATGACAAGCCCATTAAGCCGCGTCCGGTGTTCGTGATTATTAAAATTTCTACCTCAAAAAAAAAGGGAAAAAATTAATAAAAAGAAGGGAGAATCTTAATAAAGGAGCTGTAATGTACCTCTCACTTGTGATTATATTTAATGTTTTTATGAACCACTCTGTATACAATAGTTATTATTGCTTAAGTATCGCTTTGTATAGATAACATTGAAAATAGCAAATAATTCGTAAATCAAATATTTTTCACATCAATTCTTATCAATTATAATCTTGTTTTGTTATTCCATGTTATGCATACAAACAATTAGTGTATTATCTTATCATCAAAGATGTTGTGTTGTGGAGGACACTTCTATTTCGGTAGTTGAGTAAGACAGTTTTCAAAATCAAAACTCTGAATCTCTAATTTCTAGATCTTATTTATTTCAAATTGTAAAGTCGTTTATTAAGTATTAATTAAATATCAAGTAAGATTTTTAATAGAGTTGGGCAAAGTCGATCTTTTCGATCTATTTTATCACTGTAAAATGAACTTTGTGACAATTTTCTTAATGTTATTTATAATATTAATATTGGAAAGTTTTGCCTATTGATTAATGAACTCAATTTTATTGTTATTTAATAACTGTAGCTATCTTCAATTTGGTTCTCATTAATCACTTGATGAAACATGTTTACAATATTGATAATTAAATAAGATAAGAATGACGATAAGTCGAAACTAGTCGGAGAGAATAAAAAATAGTAGTGAAACAAACCAAGTGACTTTTATTTAATTATCAATAACTTTAGCTACTTAAAATTGGTTACTCAGAAATACTCGATTACTAAATTCACTCGATTTTGCGCAACACTAATTTTTAACTTTGATTATCATTGATCAAATCCAAGTTGACAAAATCGCGTCTTCGACAACAAACTCGACAAATCCAAATAAAATAAATGAACCGAAAGACAAACAACACCATCGTACGTTACTGTGTGATCATCAACATCCTATAGATGATGAGGATTATTAAAGACAAACTCCTCGTAAAATCCAAGAGATTGTAAAACAAAGGAGAAAGAGCGTATAATATCCGGATATTGTTACGTTGTAAATTGGAGCGTGCAAATCTTCCCTTGAGTGACAATCAATTTGTCATCATTGCTGATGAGCGAGCGTGTTAATGATATTTCTTTTGTTGTTGCGTGCATGACGGGAAAGGATAAGTCGTGGGAAATTGTTTAGGTCTTGTTTCATTGTATGAAAAAAAAAAAACGGAATGGTTTCTTAGAAATTAATGGCGATTTAATGAAATGATAAAGCATGGTGTGGTGTTTTGATGTTTAGGAATGTCATCCGACACGTGATTTTTCAGCAAAAAAAATATATCAACTTGATAAAAACGACACGTGTGAATTAGCACAAGGAAGTGATTACACAATACATTCACATTACATCAAATAGGATCCGATAGTGCTGATTACACAAATCCCAGTAATAACGTAGATAGTGGAGGCACTTAATTTTTGAAAATCCATGATCACTTAAAACACTTAATGATTTTCAACTATTTTTTGTGTATTTCACGACAATTAATAATAATAATAATAACAAATCTTTATTCCAATGTTAACATAAAATACACAATATATTGTATATGTACATCCACACGGAATAGGGTCAACAAAAATTATAATTTTATACATCACATCACCGAGCGAAAAATCCATTCAAGTCGTAGGGTTCTAAGACTAGTAAAAACTCCCTAAGACATTGTTTCCAGCTCGAAAATGTGTCACAATTTTGAATATGCTTTGGCAAATGATTGTATATTTTTATACACGCATAAAGCGGGTGTTTTTCAGTGAACGCTAATTTATGATACGGATATTTAAATACAATGCCGTGCCTTGTGTTATGCTTACTTTTCAATTTAAAGTCTTCAAATAAGTGATTTTGTTTCCACATAAATTTCATACATTCAAAAATATATATTGCAGTACATATAAGCAATTGGTTTTCCCTAAAAATACCTCTACAGCTCTCATTGTACTTCATGTTGGAGATAATTCTCAGTGCTCGTTTCTGAATTATAAATGTTCTTTCAAGATTGGTTCTGTTGCCCCAAAACATAATGCCATATTTAATATTAGAATAAAAGTAAGCGAAATAAAAAGTTCGTACAATTTTTAAATTGGTATACTTTGAAAGTACCCTTAGCCCATAACAGGCTTTATTTAGTTTAGACGAAAGCGCGTCAATATGTTTATTATAGCTTAAGTTTTCATCTATTGAGATACCAAGAAATTTTGTGGCTTCGGTAAAACTGTATTGTTTATCATTTAGTGTTATATGGTTTGGTGTTTCTATTTGATTCGTTACTTTAAAGAGCATACAATTTGTTTTTTCATTGTTAAGTAATAACTTATTATCTGTAAACCAAGTTTGTAAGTCATGCAAACAACAATTTCCAGTAGTTTTTACGTCAGTATATGTAACTCCTACTAGTCATCATCTGCGTAACTTACCAAATGAGATTCCTCTTTTATATTGTTGTTAATGTCGTTTACGAATATATTGAATAGAAGAGGTCCCAAAATACTGCCTTGAGGCACCCCCATGGTCACATCCAAGACACTTGATAAAACCTCTTCGCTATTACTTTTAACCTTAACGGCTTGCTTTCGACATGTTAGATATGATTCGAACCATTTATGAGCGGTTCCGCGAATTCCGTAAAGGCTGAGCTTTAGTAATAAGATGTCATAATTTATGGTATCAAATGCCTTGGACAGATCCAAGAACATACCAAAAGCAACATTATTTTTATCTAAGTTGGTATAGATTGGATTCAAAAAATCAAACAATGCTGTTTCAATACTTCTACCAGACATGAAACCGTGTTGTGTGTCAGAGAATAAATTATTACTTTTAAAAAAATGAATAAGCCTATTGGCCATTAGTGATCCCAATATTTTCGAAAATATGGATAGAACACTAACGGGTCTATAATTTTCAAAAATGTCAGGATCACCTCTTTTAAAAATAGGTGTGACAATAGACAACTTCAAATAATTTGGGAAATTCCCTGATTGAAACGATTCGTTGAAAATGTGTTGTAGTGGTTTAATTATATTATTTATGCATGTTTTTATTATTGTTACTGGTATTCCATCAGATCCACACGAGGTTTTATTTTCGAAACACTTGATTATTTTCATAATCTCGGATTCCGTGACAGGTTCAATTTTGAACTCCTTATCATGGTAGGGAATGGTACAAGTAAATCCACTGATGTTGTTAATTGGAATATTATTAGATAGTAGTAGTTTGGACGATTGTTGAGTAAAAAAATTATTTAAATCATTTGCCAAGTTTGATAAATTAAATGATGATGGCAATTTTATGTTGTTTTCTCTATTTCCTGTAATATCCGTGATTATTTTCCAAGATGTTTTTGATTTGTTCTTTGAATTGTTTAATTTTTGTTCATACAGTTTTTTTTGTTCAGCTATAAGTAATTGGTTATATTTAGTTTTAAGATGTTTCAATTTGGTTTTTACTCCAGGTAAATATTGAGATATAACGTTAAATATATTTATTTCGTTTCGACATTCTACTATTTCTTTAGTGTTATACGCGACATTAGGTTTACTTTTATTTATTACCTGTTTTTTTATTGGAAAGTGTTTGTTCATATAAAGCATTAAAATATTTATAATTAATTGTAATATTTATAATTTAATTGTTTCGCAACGTTGTTGCTTCTTCAGGTGAAGAACTAAGTAATTGTAAAAGAGTGACGTTTCAAAAATTTAAATGAAATATAAAATAATGAAAGTTATATAGTCAAATATCTGTTAATTGGCTATCGACCTGTGGTCTTTCCGCCTGGTATTTCGTGTTAATGTCCTTGTGGTGAAAAATAAAATAGACTAATATTGTGTTCGTAATTTAACTATCATTAATGTGATGAAGTGGTGCAATGAATTCATGAATAGTTATGCTGGGGAGTTAAATGACCCTTATTATTATCTAAAACGTTAGAGATAAACAGCTCAGCTAGTGTAATGTACCCCAGTACATTTTATAATAATATTAAACATTATTATTATTATTACTGTTATTACTATTATAAATATTTCATTTATATATTTTATATATTATTCGATTATTGTATTCTATTTATGTGAATAACTTTAACTGTTGCAAATTAAGGAACTCATTAACTAATCCGCATAGATAAAATTGGAACAGCAAATAAGTCATTAACTCTAAATTTAAATATTTTTCATTTTTAAATCATATAAATAAATATCATTAATATCAATCCACGAATTCTCTATCCTTATATAAATATTTTTCATTTTGTTATTTAAATCTAGCCTTCCAATGTTATGCGTGCTTAATTAGATTTTAATATATTAATATCGCCCAAAAAGAGAGGGGTTGTTCTGGTGTCGAGGAGACCAACTTCACCTTTTTGGAATCAGACATTCCCCGGCATTCAAACTGTACAGTTCTAAATATCAGCGCTAAAGCCTAAAAAGTGTATTCATCATTATTTAATAAACAGTCGTAAAAATCGTGTAAAGTTAACTATAAGTTCCTCACAAACCAGTCAAGTGAATACAAAAAGAATCAAGTGACTTATATCATCAAAAATAAATTGGTAAAACCAGAAGTCACGTTACGCTATTATCTGAAATACATTTTATAATTAAGATAAATTAAGAATAATTTATCTTAATCTACTCTACAATATCAAAAGTTGAAAAGAAAATGAAGGAAGTGGCTTGAAAAAAATGTTGCAGTATGATTTAACAAAAACCAGATAGTAATATCAATTTGAATATATTTTTCCTGTATGACTACTTAAAATTTGTTGCAACAGGATGTGGATACTCATTATCAAACCCGCAAACCGTTTACACTTTCGCATACTTGGCAGTCCCATTAAGAGCATGTCGTGTTTGCTAATAACGGGGCGCGTAATGGCCGCTAGTTACAGTAGTCACTCACCATTTCCGGAAACAGTTAATAAAACCAGAAAATCGTCCGCGATTAATTGCATCTCGTTTTCTGCCGTCGTTACAATTAAGAAACATACCCATTTCAGTGAATAAATAATATCGGATATGCATTCGTAAATTATTTTATAATTACTTGTAGATTAAAAAAAAGTGCTTTTTAGTAGTGAATCTATTTCCGATACAAACCGAAGTGATAGATTCTTGAAAATGTTTTTTTTTTAAGAAGAACATATTTGTTAACATACACTGTAAAAAAATGTATTACAATCCAACATTAGGAAATCCATAGTGTGGATTCACAATGGAAGTAAGCGTAAGGGATACATAAGCATAAAAATTACATAAGAATCACATAATATTTACTGTTCACAATGTACATAAAAATTACGTTCAACGCATGCGCCGTACGCTTTCGTCGGCTTCCGATAACATTTGTTTAACCTAACCTAAACATTTTAGTGGTAAATTATCATCGCTGTGTTCATGCTAATCATGAGTGATAATGATACAGAACAATTGTTATTGTTACTACTTTTGAGGCGAAGATATAAAAAACGCCAAAATTCGGCTACAAGAAGACGATGGTGGGTACGTCCTATCAATAGAGATCGGGAGAAAAAGGGAGAGTTCAGAAGATTACTAATAGAAATGAAATTGCACGATACGGAATGGTTCTTCACATATACAAGGATGACACCAACTACACTTAGTTTCTCCAAAATTAATTAAACATAGTATAAGAAAACCTTTAAGCCCGAGCCAACGATTAGCAATTGCATTAAGGTGGTATAAATTTCAATTAAATCCAAAATAAATTTATTTTGCTAATTTGTTTAGATATTTGTCTACTGGAGACTCAACATTTTCCATAGCCAACAGTTATCACATAGGTAGATCAACAGTATGCACTGTGGTAAATGGAGTGTTACAAGTTTTATGGGATGTTTTGTCGCTGAAAGTTTTAATCGCTCCAAATGAAGAGAAATTTAAAGAAATTGCAGACGAATTTGAAAGGAAATGGAATATGCCTCTATGTGTGGGCAGTATTGATGGAAAGCACGTTAAAATCTCGGCTCCTGCGAACTCCGGAACATTATTCTATAATTATAAAAATTATTTCAGCATTAATTTATTAGGCATTTGTGATGCCAATTATAATTTTATGTATGTTGATATAGGAGCATATGGGTCAGTTAGCGATGCAGGTGTATTTTGCTCTTCAGTCTTTGGTCAAAGTTTATTGAATGACAAACTTCCACTACCTCCACCAACTCACTTAACTAACAGCAACACATAAATGCCATACTACTTTGTAGGAGATGCTGCCTTTCCTCTAAAGAAAAATATAATGCGTCCTTGTGCAGGCCGCAATTTGTGCATTATCAAGGCTGTTTTTAATTACAGATTGTCTCGTGCAAGACGTATTATAGAAAATACATTAGGAATTTTGGTGGCAAGGTGGATAATATTTTTAAGAACAATTTATGCGACACCTGAAAAAACAGATCATATTATAAAGGCGGCTGTGTGTCTTCATAATTATATCAGAAAATCACACGGGTGTGAAGTTAGCAATAGATTTCAGCAATAGATTTCATAAATTTAATTATAATAAATATTTCAAAAACAAATATTTTATTTTCGCTATAAATTATTTTATTGTCTTCTGAAAGGCAGTATTTATCAATAAAGTATACAATTTTGAAAATACAAAAATATTCAACCCCTTTCAGACACCCCTGAACGAAATTGAATATTAAAAAAAAATGTATCTCCAAAAGGCATTTTTTTATATTTTTAAATAATACGTTATTTAGTTCCTAAAGATACTGCCTAACATATAACAAAATTAAATTTGGATAACTCGGACATCTTCATCCCCTAATCGCACCCCCATATTAAAAATTCAAATTAAAATATCTCCAAAAGGCATATTTTTATATTTTTAAATAATACGTTATTTAGTTCCTAAAGGCACTGCCTAACATATAAAAAAATAAAATTTGGATAACTCGGACATCTTCATCCCCTTATCGCACCCCCATGTTAAAATTTCAAATTAAAATATCTCCAAAAGGCATATTTTTATATTTTTAAATAATACGTTATTTAGTTCCTAAAGGCACTGCCTAACATAGAAAAAAATAAAATTTGGATAACTCGGACATCTTCATCCCCTAATCGCACCCCCATGTTAAAATTTCAAATTAAAATATCTCCAAAAGGCATATTTTTATATTTTTAAATAATACGTTATTTAGTTCCTAAAGACACTGTCTAACATATAAAAAAATAAAATTTGGATAACTCGGACATCTTCATCCCCTAATCGCACCCCCATGTTAAAATTTCAAGTTTAAATATCTCCAAAAGGCATTTTTTTATATTTTTAAATAATACGTTATTTAGTTCCTAAAGACACTGTCTAACATATAAAAAAATAAAATTTGGATAACTCGGACATCTTCATCCCCTTATCGCACCCCCATGTTAAAATTTCAAATTAAAATATCTCCAAAAGGCATTTTTTTATATTTTTAAATAATACGTTATTTAGTTCCTAAAGGCACTGCCTAACATATAAAAAAATAAAATTTGGATAACTCGGACATCTTCATCCCCTAATCGCACCCCCATGTTAAAATTACAAATTAAAATATCTCCAAAAGGCATATTTTTATATTTTTAAATAATACGTTATTTAGTTCCTAAAGACACTGTCTAACATATAAAAAAATAAAATTTGGATAACTCGGACATCTTCATCCCCTAATCGCACCCCCATGTTAAAATTTCAAGTTTAAATATCTCCAAAAGGCATTTTTTTATATTTTTAAATAATACGTTATTTAGTTCCTAAAGACACTGTCTAACATATAAAAAAATAAAATTTGGATAACTCGGACATCTTCATCCCCTTATCGCACCCCCATGTTAAAATTTCAAATTAAAATATCTCCAAAAGGCATATTTTTATATTTTTAAATAATACGTTATTTAGTTCCTAAAGGCACTGCCTAACATATAAAAAAATAAAATTTGGATAACTCGGACATCTTCATCCCCTTATCGCACCCCCATGTTAAAATTTCAAATTAAAATATCTCCAAAAGGCATATTTTTATATTTTTAAATAATACGTTATTTAGTTCCTAAAGGCACTGCCTAACATATAAAAAAATAAAATTTGGATAACTCGGACATCTTCATCCCCTAATCGCACCCCCATGTTAAAATTACAAATTAAAATATCTCCAAAAGGCATATTTTTATATTTTTAAATAATACGTTATTTAGTTCCTAAAGACACTGTCTAACATATAAAAAAATAAAATTTGGATAACTCGGACATCTTCATCCCCTTATCGCACCCCCATGTTAAAATTTCAAATTAAAATATCTCCAAAAGGCATTTTTTTATATTTTTAAATAATACGTTATTTAGTTCCTAAAGGCACTGCCTAACATATAAAAAAATAAAATTTGGATAACTCGGACATCTTCATCCCCTAATCGCACCCCCATGTTAAAATTACAAATTAAAATATCTCCAAAAGGCATATTTTTATATTTTTAAATAATACGTTATTTAGTTCCTAAAGACACTGTCTAACATATAAAAAAATAAAATTTGGATAACTCGGACATCTTCATCCCCTTATCGCACCCCCATGTTAAAATTTCAAATTAAAATATCTCCAAAAGGCATATTTTTATATTTTTAAATAATACGTTATTTAGTTCCTAAAGGCACTGCCTAACATATAAAAAAATAAAATTTGGATAACTCGGACATCTTCATCCCCTAATCGCACCCCCATGTTAAAATTACAAATTAAAATATCTCCAAAAGGCATATTTTTATATTTTTAAATAATACGTTATTTAGTTCCTAAAGACACTGCCTAACATATAAAAAAATAAAATTTGGATAACTCGGACATCTTCATCCCCTTATCGCACCCCCATGTTAAAATTTCAAATTAAAATATCTCCAAAAGGCATATTTTTATATTTTTAAATAATACGTTATTTAGTTCCTAAAGGCACTGCCTAACATATAAAAAAATAAAATTTGGATAACTCGGACATCTTCATCCCCTTATCGCACCCCCATGTTAAAATTTCAAATTAAAATATCTCCAAAAGGCATATTTTTATATTTTTAAATAATACGTTATTTAGTTCCTAAAGGCACTGCCTAACATATAAAAAAATAAAATTTGGATAACTCGGACATCTTCATCCCCTAATCGCACCCCCATGTTAAAATTTCAAATTAAAATATCTCCAAAAGGCATATTTTTATAAATAGAAAACAGTATTCATTCACTTGGTCACAGTTATTTAAACATATTAAATAAAAATGATTTGAAAATAATTAATAAATTATTTTCACATTTAGCTCTGTGACTATTGACTTACCTACGTAAGTACGTTAAACAAATGCACATTAAAACAACTACTTCCCGGGCAAATACCCACGCCGGACATTGAATTACATAATGTACACCTGCTGTTGCACATCAATAAAATATTGCATAATGCAACAAATTTTGATCCGAGAAAAATTTAATGTAAAAACAACAAAAGGAACGTTACATAATATAAGGCCATCTGCAGACACGTGTTTCGGGATCTATCCCTCGTCAGTACAGCTATGCCTTACATAATTTAAAGATGTTAAAATAAATCAATTAAATTAATTCAAATACAATCAGCACAATTAAATCAGTTATATTAAATCAAATTAAACTAAATCAATTTAAATTAAATTAAACCAAATTAATTCAATTTAAATCAAAACCGAATAAAATTAAACGAAAAGAATTGAATCAAATTAATTAAAAAGAGCGACCCTCACCTGCCGCGCGCTGAGATAGTAATGACCGGCGAAGGAGGACGTGCGCTCGTGTATTGTTGTTATCGCAAATTCACAAAAAACTTCTCTCGGTTCGGATTTGAATAAATGCCTCGCTGGCTATTAATATAAATAGAAAACAGTATTCATTCACTTGGTCACAGTTATTTAAACATATTAAATAAAAATGATTTGAAAATAATTAATAAATTATTTTCACATTTAGCTCTGTGACTATTGACTTACCTACGTAAGTACGTTAAACAAATGCACATTAAAACAACTACTTCCCGGGCAAATACCCACGCCGGACATTGAATTACATAATGTACACCTGCTGTTGCACATCAATAAAATATTGCATAATGCAACAAATTTTGATCCGAGAAAAATTTAATGTAAAAACAACAAAAGGAACGTTACATAATATAAGGCCATCTGCAGACACGTGTTTCGGGATCTATCCCTCGTCGTCGATAGATCCCGAAACACGTGTCTGCAGATGGCCTTATATTATGTAACGTTCCTTTTGTTGTTTTTACATTAAATTTTTCTCGGATCAAAATTTGTTGCATTATGCAATATTTTATTGATGTGCAACAGCAGGTGTACATTATGTAATTCAATGTCCGGCGTGGGTATTTGCCCGGGAAGTAGTTGTTTTAATGTGCATTTGTTTAACGTACTTACGTAGGTAAGTCAATAGTCACAGAGCTAAATGTGAAAATAATTTATTAATTATTTTCAAATCATTTTTATTTAATATGTTTAAATAACTGTGACCAAGTGAATGAATACTGTTTTCTATTTATATTAATAGCCAGCGAGGCATTTATTCAAATCCGAACCGAGAGAAGTTTTTTGTGAATTTGCGATAACAACAATACACGAGCGCACGTCCTCCTTCGCCGGTCATTACTATCTCAGCGCGCGGCAGGTGAGGGTCGCTCTTTTTAATTAATTTGATTCAATTCTTTTCGTTTAATTTTATTCGGTTTTGATTTAAATTGAATTAATTTGGTTTAATTTAATTTAAATTGATTTAGTTTAATTTGATTTAATATAACTGATTTAATTGTGCTGATTGTATTTGAATTAATTTAATTGATTTATTTTAACATCTTTAAATTATGTAAGGCATAGCTGTACTGACGAGGGATAGATCCCGAAACACGTGTCTGCAGATGGCCTTATATTATGTAACGTTCCTTTTGTTGTTTTTACATTAAATTTTTCTCGGATCAAAATTTGTTGCATTATGCAATATTTTATTGATGTGCAACAGCAGGTGTACATTATGTAATTCAATGTCCGGCGTGGGTATTTGCCCGGGAAGTAGTTGTTTTAATGTGCATTTGTTTAACGTACTTACGTAGGTAAGTCAATAGTCACAGAGCTAAATGTGAAAATAATTTATTAATTATTTTCAAATCATTTTTATTTAGCATATTTTTATATTTTTAAATAATACGTTATTTAGTTCCTAAAGACACTGTCTAACATATAAAAAAATAAAATTTGGATAACTCGGACATCTTCATCCCCTAATCGCACCCCCATGTTAAAATTTCAAATTAAAATATCTCCAAAAGGCATATTTTTATATTTTTAAATAATACGTTATTTAGTTCCTAAAGGCACTGCCTAACATATAAAAAAATAAAATTTGGATAACTCGGACATCTTCATCCCCTAATCGCACCCCCATGTTAAAATTTCAAATTAAAATATCTCCAAAAGGCATATTTTTATATTTTTAAATAATACGTTATTTAGTTCCTAAAGGCACTGCCTAACATATAAAAAAATAAAATTTGGATAACTCGGATATCTTCATCCCCTAATCGCACCCCCATGTTAAAATTTCAAATTAAAATATCCCCAAAAGGCATTTTTTTATATTCTTAAATGATACGTTATTTAGTTTCTAATGGCACTGCCTAACATATACAAAAATAAAATTTGGATAACTCTGACATTTTTTTTACATTAAAAAAAAAACAGATAAAATCAAAACTGTTCGGATAACTAAAAACATTTTATTTTGTAAAAATGGTAATATACGACGAATGTTTTATGATATTAATTATTTTAAAAATAAATTAAATACCAACAATCTAATTTATTATTTCCAAATTGCCTAATGTTTTGCGGAAAATAGTTTAAATTTGTTCCAATCGACTAGAATTCAAAGTTATCCAGAGCGCATGCGTTTCATTATATACACAAACGATTCTACGCGGCATGCACACCTTAGACAACAAAATAGGGGATTTTTTAAAATATGAAAAAATCATTTTGAATATATAGTAATTCGAAACTTTTGAAGGGAGTGCCATTAGGGGTTGAAGATGTTCACGTAATACATTTTTTTATATATTTAGGTAGTCCCTTTAGAAACAAAATAATGTATAATTTAAAATTATAAGAATATACCATTTGGAGATATTTTAATTTGGAAATTTATACAGAGGGTGCGATTAGGGGATGAAGATGTCCGAGTTATCCAAATTTTATTTTTTTATATGTTAAGTGGTGTCTTTAAGAACTAAATAAGGTATAATTTAAAAATATAAAAAAATGCCTTTTGGAGATATTTTAACTTGAAATTTTAACATGGGGGTGCGATAAGGGGATGAAGATGTCCGAGTTATCCAAATTTAATTTTTTTATATGTTAGGCAGTGCCTTTGTGAACTAAATAACGTATTATTTAAAAATATAAAAAAATGCCTTTTGGAGATAATTTTTTTTTAATATTCAATTTCGTTTAGGGGTGTCTGAAAGGGGTTGAATATTTTTGTATTTTCAAAATTGTATACTTTATTGATAAATACTGCCTTTCAGAAGATATTAAAATAATTTATAGCGAAAATAAAATATTTGTTTTTAAGATATTTATTATAATTAAATTTATGAAATCTATTGCTGAAATCTATTGCTAACTTCACACCCGTGAAAATCACAACCTGCTAATGAAAAATATTGTCCACCAAATTACATCGACAGTGATGACGTACTTGGCAGGTAGCGAAATGAAGTAGAAAATTGTCAACTACAATCGCATACACGAGTTGGTAGTAATAATGCAGCCAAAGCTGCAATCTATTCAAGAAAGAATTTGGCCAAGTATTTTTTAACCAATGCTGGTTTTAAGAGAGGGCAAATTGAGTATGTAAAAAGAGTATAAACATTTTGTAATATATTTAATCTATTAAAATTGCAATTTTAATTTTCAAAAAGTATATCTAATTTTTTTTCTTAATTAAACGTTTTTTTATGATCGTATTTAATTTTATTTAATTCGTCCACAACTAAATTCCCAAAAGAAATGTCTTCATTGTACGGCTTGCTGTTTATATTTTTTTTTTAAAGTATTCATAATCTCTAGATCTACTTCAATGGAATCAGTTTTCTTTTTTTTTATTTGTAGTTCCTTTCAAATTATGCATATAACGTGAAGTGGATCCAGAACCAGTCGAAGCTACAAATAGTAATACAATTTAGTCACTTGTACATACAGTGTCATCTGTAAGTTGCTCTTCGACTTCTTCAGGGATAGGAACTGCCTCAGATGTTCCCTCAACTGGATCATCTTCAAAAAAGCTGTCGTCACACATAGATGATGTTTTTTTTAATTTGAAATAGTTCGTCTAAAAGATTATGTATATTTATATAAATATGGAATACTTGACAAAAACAGTTTCTCAGTACCTTCTTTCTTGAATGTGCTCATCCAAAAATTGTAAGTCTTTATACCAAGTCCATTGGCTTACAAATTCTGGTCCAGCATCTCCACTACATGCTTTTCTCTTGGTTTTTCGTTCCCTAATGAACTTTTCCTTCATTTTTTTAAGATATCTTCACAACTATTGGCTGAAATAAATAAGAATTGTAATCGAGACTTTATTTCGATTAAATGTGGGTATTAAACATACGTGTTGTGATATTTCTCTCCAACAATTTTTCCTTTCGCACCATGTCTTTATAGCCCTTATCCCTTTTATTATATAAGCATGGGGAAGCCTTCACCAATTGAATAAGTAATTCTATATCAACATTCTCCATAACACCAATGTCCTGCTAACTACAAGCAAAATATAGTATAGAATGCAGGTTTTAATTCAATAATAAATAGCGCTATAACACGCATTGCAATAAATATACGTACCTCTCGATTGCGAAATATCAATCTACAGCTTCTTACAGACCTGTATGAGATTGAAAAACTAACGACGGGCACTTTAAAGTCAAGCGCGAAATTTAAATTAAACCCCAAATAAATAGTAGCATACATCGCTGCTTAATTGGTTGCCTGATATTTTTGGATATCCACATTGACTCTCTATCTCTATGACATAGATGTAATATATAATATCCTATATCTATGGATTTCCATAAGATTTACGTAAAAAGTTGAAATTTATGAAGTTTCTTAAGTATTACGTACGGATAGTTATGTACGACCACAACCATAACATAAAACGTAATTCATTGTGAACAACGCCATTGAAAAACACAGATTAAAACTTTATGTAATTCTTATGCTTATGTATCCCTTACGCTTACGTCCATTGTAAATCCACACACAGCTTTAATGTGATACAGGGCGTCCCACCGAGATTGCACCTTAAATAGATAATTCCAATTAATAGGTTGTATTGAAACTTTTACCTTGTATAACTCTGTGTATAATAAGTTTCCTAGTTACGAAAAAAAACATGTAAATATGTCCGTTTCTTTAATGCCAAAATGCCGCATCATTTAGACAACAATTCAAATACTCAAATTCTAACTAAAATAGAAGATGGAATACACAGAAACCCCAACACATCCCCCAAATTTAAATTTCCCCATTACACCATCGCTGACTTCTTCTCAGAAAAATCCACTGACATATAATCACCCTAACCAGACATAATCATACATATATTCATTCATTGTCATCTATTCATAACATACTTTAATCATAACTCATCTTCAAAGCTAAACAATGGTAGAAAGACCTCGGGTCGATAGCCTATGAAAGGACAACCTCAAATTATATACCGTATTATACTATACAATACTGTACTTAATATAATGTAAAAGTCCCTTGAATAAAGATATTTGTATATATATAGAAGATGGATTTTCTATTGGACATATTGCTCAATTGATGAACATCAGTTAAGATACGGTTTTCAGAGTTAAGAAACGCTGAGAGCAGGAAAGAAGTATTAGAAGGAAAGCAAGATCTGCGTGCCCCAGAGTTTCTAGTAATGATGAAGACGCAGTTCTTATTGAATATTTAAGGCAAAACCCTTTCGAGTGTGCAAGAGTCGCACAAGATTTCCCTGGTTCTAGATCAACAGTATGCAGGAGAGTTAAATCGTCAGATTTACAAAATAGAGTAGCAGCTAAAAAAAAAAAAACAGTACTAAAAGAAGAAAACATACAGGCCCGTATCATATTTGCATTAAATTACGTTAGAGATATGGCATTTTGAGAACGAGTAGTATTTACAGATGAAAAAGTATTAAAATCCATCAACGACGGCTACATTCGTGTTTATAGACCACAAAATTCAAGGTTCGAAGAAATATACATGAGCGCAGTCCAAAAATCAGGAAGATTCAGTATCAATATGTGAGCATGGATTAGCTGCAAAGAAATGGGAGTTTCTTGGAAAATTGATGGACGATTTAATGCTAACAATTACTTAGAAATTTTATAAAATGTTATGATGCCTTCTGTGGGACATTTGTACCCCAACAACAGTTTCATCTTCCAGCATAACTATTGCCCGGTCCATACTGTTAATATCGTCAGAAACTGGTTTCAAAATAACAATGTTGAAACATTACCATGGGTTGCAAATAGTCCAGACAACAACCTAATTGAAAATGTATGGGGCAGAATGATAACAATCTTATACCAAAGAAATTTTCACCCTGAGAACTCTGAACAATTATGGGAGGCTAAACCAATTCACATTCGCTGCAGTGGCCTTAATGATAATGAGATAACTTACATCACACATACGAAGTGAAATTGGTACTGATCAAAATGCGCAATTCAACGTAATATTTACAAAAAAATTGTTAGTATTGACGTTCTAACCAAAGTTATTGGTGATCACTTTAAAGATGAAAATTAAAGAAATAATAGCGGGTCGTCTCTATAGTTTAGAATCTCGTATTTTATAATTAGAAAAATCTGACAACAAACGAATTAAAAGGCTTAGAGAATAATAATGATTTATTGAAAGATATATTTATGGAAACTGATGACAAACAAAAATGCTTGCCCAATTTTATTCTTTTCGATGCACCAGAATCAGAAGATACCGAAAAGATGATTCTAATTTTGTGCAGAATATATGCACATCGCACTGTTTAAATACAAAACCATATACGTTTTTTCGTCTTGGTAAAAGAAATGCAGAATCTTCTATTAGTAACAAAAAAACACCTCTTAAAATAATTTTGCGCATTGAAAAAATTAAAAATTAAAATATAAAATATTTCGTAAAGTAAATACTATATTTGTAATGGTTCAGATAAGGGTTACGTGTAAATTTTTGCAATTTTCAATTAAAACGAATGAAAAGAATTTAAAATAACTAATTTATTTATTTAATTTAAAACAGAAATTAAGTAATTCATTTTTCTTTCAAGTAAACTGCAGATATCAACGCAATTTAATAAAACTAAAGAAAAACGCATATAACTTGCACCTGACCGCGTTCTAAATTAAACTATAAAATCTACAAAAGTCCTATGGAAACGAAAGCGAGTAATAATCTTGAACGAATTTGTTACATGACGAAATTTGGTAATGTTAGTTTTAAATACGATGATGCATAGAAATGAGGGGGATAAAGTAAGAAAATGATGACTCAAGGGAGAGACTCGCCGTCACCCGGAAGGATAAGTGAAGCCGTAGTTTCTGATTCTCAAAAAAAGTAAAGTTAGGAAAGAATAAAAGGGCGAGAGAATTGTAAATGTAATATTTAAATATAATAAGCCATTTTTGAGTATACGCTGCATAGAATTGTAAATATAATATTTAAATATAATAAGCCATTTTTGAGTATACGCTGCATACGTTAAGCTCACTTCTTGAGTCTTTTTACTACCCACATCATAGAAAGAAATAATGTCACAGTAAGTGCCGATAATGCATATTGACGTAGACAACGAACCTGGCCACGTAATTCACGGGTTACTACGATAAACAACACAACGTAAGTAAAGTATAAATTTTGCAATTTAATAATACCGGGGGTCGAACTATTTCAACTTTAATTTCTGAATAAATAAGTTGGTTGGTTTCACTTTTTGAAAATTCATTTAAAAATGAATCAAGCTGTTATAATTTGAATTAATAAATAGCTTAATAGATTTACAATTCGTTTTTTTTTTTTGCTTTCCTTGTGGGTGTAAAACACGGTCGTCACGCTGGAAAAATCGATACGCCTCGTTTCGCCTCCTTTCCTTTTCCCATCCCATCCCATTCCGTTCCTTTCCTTCCACTCAATTGTCCCAAGTTTGCCGGCGCACGATTCCGCCCGGAAGTATCCGAATGCCGGACGGCGCAGGGGGGAAGCAATTGATTTTCCGTGCAGCTTTTTCCGCCCCGCGCAATAAAGAAAAAATCGGGGAAAATTTAATTAAAATCCCGCCTGATGAACGGCTTTCATCAGCTCAGAAGATATCGCCCGGCCTTCGTTTAATACCCATACAAATCCCTTTATCGCTAATATCAATCTGTTGCACACTCATTCCATTATACTCGACTCCGGCTTTATCTCGGATCGGTATATTGGGAATGATTGTACTCGTGGACAAGATGAAAACAAAAAGAAGGAAGAAAAAGCAAAGAAACGGGATGGGTTTAAATCAATATGTTGTGAAATAAGGCTACAGGTAGGTTTGATGTAATTTGTAGAAATATATAATGATGGGTTTTATATCAAATCCCATCATCATCATTATTATAAAAATGTAATAAGTTTGTTTTTATTGCAGTAACTTACATAAACACAATTTACTGAAAATTGTATTTTGTGATTAATCAAAGATTTGGATGACTTTTACAAAAGGATCTTTGCTTTGTTATTTCTATTTATATAATTTTATTAATCTATTAATTGTCTTTACAATAGAATTCGATTAATATGAATAATATATGAAATATATACATGAAATATTTATAAAAAAAAAAATAATAATGTAGTCATCTTCCTTGGATGACTATACAGTCGAGGAGGTAACAACGGATGGTGTTTTTTTTTTTTTTTCGAAAAGAGTAGATTTAAAAAAAAAGACCTGGCTGGAAGATGATTGTACCAAGGAAATAATACTCCTTTGTCCACAACAGACAAATCAGTCTAATAAATATGGATAAACTAACAGATAAAATATAAGCACAAGGAATATATCAAAAATTAAAGAAATGCAATATTTTTAATCCGTTCCTTGTGCTGTAGTTTATCGATATTTATTACAATGAAATTAAACAAGGAAAATTTCTGGCAATGATCAATAAAATTCGATCAATCCTTTTTTGGGCTTACCAGGCATAGCTGTACTGACGAGGGATGAAATCCCGAAACACGTGACTACAGATAGCCTTGTAACTATTATTTGTTGTTTCCTTTCATTAAATAATTTCAACTCAAATCGTTGCAATTAGCAGTAGTGCTGCTATGCAACAACAAATATCTATTGTGTAATCCAATGTCCGGCGGGGTAAATGCTCGGGAAGTAGTTGTTTCAATAGATGTTTGGAAAACTTACAGTGTAAGTATTTTTTTCCAGTTGGAAAAAGGGATTGATCAAATTTTATCGATATTTATTACACTGATTTATCCATCGTGTTCGTTTTATTTTTCATTATATATTTTTAGGTGAAATAATTGTGAAATTAAGTTTAGGATTTAATCGTGTCGTTGAGGAGATCCCCCTCAGAACAAGAATCCAGGCTCTCGCGATTCGTATTGCACTTCCTCTAAAGATAGTAATATGCACCGTTTACCTTCCAGAATTTGATTCAACTTTGGAAGATCTATTGGATCTAGAGAATCGACTCTCCTCGCCATTTTTATTAGTGGGAGATGTCAATGCCCTTAATCCACTATGGGAGTCTAAGAGGAAGAATCCGCGTGGACGACTGATTAAGAGTTTTCTCGATCAGTTTAACACGGTCCTCCTTACGGGTGCGGTTTAGAAGAAAGAGATAGCTATACAAATATGGGCAATCACTAATTTGAGTTAGATTGTTGTTGTGATCAATGAACAATATTGTATTATACATTAAAGTAATATTAAAATAAGCAGGAATTTCATCGGATTATTTTAATGTTTAGTTTCTGTGAAAAATAATTATGAAAAACAATGAAAATTGATTAAATTTATAGCAAATTTTAAATTACATTTTTGTTAATAAAAACTTGTGCAATGAAAATTTAAAGGATTTCACTAAATTCTGCATTCAAATAAGTTAGCAGACATCATCTATTAATTTCATTATATCTTACAATTTTCTTTTCTAACTTAAACTAGTAAATTGATGTAATACACGAAAATTAACGATTTATTTTTCATTTAGACTGATACTTTATACTTGGTAGATAAAAAATGTAAATACACATTCATATTATGAAATCCAAAAGAATAGCTTTATTTTCAAACTATTATTTCCATTTTACTATATAGCTATCTCTTTCCACTAAACCGCAACCTTAACACGGGATCCAATACTCATTTGTGTGTGAGGAGTTCGGATTTCGTAGCTGTGAATTTGTTTTTTTTTTCTCCAAAAATAGTACCCAATTTAGAATGGAAAACTTTTAATAACCTATACGGCAGTGATCATTTTCCTATAATGATAAAAACCATAATCTCAACAGGGCAGACTGGCTTGTTTTCTAAGCCAGTTTAGCACGCCTATCAGTAATGTCAGAAAATGTCGAGATAGCCGTACAGTAATTTTCTGAGTTTTAGCTGCAGCTAGTGCGCATATCCCGAAATGATTAGATTTTGCTGCCCTTACGTTATTCCGCATATAACACATATAATTAACTGCTGTATTGAGCAATCGGTCTTTCCGACTATATGGAAACACGGTAAAATTTTACCCATTCCTAAAATAGCTGCTCCTAAGAGTTTTAAAGATCTTCGACCCATTTGCATTCTATCGACTCTATCAAAGATTTTAGAGCGCGTAGTAAAAAATCAACTTCTGGAGTTTCTTGAGGAACACCAACTTCTCCCTGCTACACAGTCTGGTTTTAGACCAAATTATAGTTGTACAACTGCCTTACTTAATGTCACAGACGATATAATTTCTGCAACAGATAATTGTTTACTAACATCTATCGTACTGTTGGACTATAGTAAGGCCTTTGACAATATTAATCACGATATCCTTTTAGCAAAACTCCACTTCATAGGACTTGATAATTCAGCTATAAATCTGATCAGCAGTTTTTTAAAAGGCCGTACGCAGTTTATACAAATTGATGGCCTAGTATCAACTACTAGCAGTGTGGAAGCTGGTGTTATTCAGGGGTCCATCTTAGGGCCAGTCTTATTCTGTATCTATACCTCTTCTTTAACTTCTGTTTTAAATTACTGCTCCGTAAATGTATACGCCGACGACACACAACTATTACACACTTTCCATATTAATGATATTTCCACCGCAAACCTCAACATTAACTCCGATATCAGTAAGTTGGTCGAAATATCTCTTACTCATTCACTTTTAATAAATCCATCAAAGTCATCAGCTATGCTTTTTCGTCCAAAAAGACTGATAGGAATAGCTAAATCACAATTGGAAATAAAAATAGGTGATGTACTACTCCCTTTTGTGGATTCTGTCCGAAACCTAGGTCTTGTGATCGATGATAAGCTACGGTTCAAATTACACATTAATAGATGCATATATCAATCTAAAAATGATTTTTTCTAACCGTAATTTGTTATCCCAAAAAACTAAGCGACTGCTATGCGACACTCTGGTACTTAGCCACTTCAACTTTGCAGATGCCTTATACAATGCCTGTATAGACTCCGCAACAGCAAAACGCATACAGAAGGTTCAGAATGCCTGTATTAGGTTAATTTTTGGTATACGTAAATTTGATCACATCTCGGGTAAACTTGAAGATCTCAACTGGCTAAATATGGCTGAGCGCCGACTGTTGCATTGTTGTGTAATATATAAGAAAATTGTTGAGAAACGCGTACCTCCCTATCTCTATAATAAAATAGTGTATCGATCAGATGTTTACAATATAAATTTGAGGTTTAGGGGAATTATCTCACCTCCTATTTTCAAAACTACCTTTTTTAAGAGATCTTTCACACATAACATTTGTAACAAAATCCCCTCTAACCTCAAACAATTATCACCCTTCATTTTTAAGAAAGCCATGGCTCGACAAATTAAATCTAAAAAACCATGTGTATGACCAGTGAAGCTTGGTTTTTGATCTTACTTGAATTTGTATATTCTTGGTTTATTTTATTGGCGAATCTTTAATTATTATTTAAATTTAATAGTACAACTATGTACTCCGGTAAGATATATATTCCCACTGAACAAAATGTTCACAAATAACGTTGCATCAACATTAAAAACAACATTAAACGTTAATGTAACATTGGTGCAACATTATTATGTCCGTTTTGCTCAGTGGGTTATTATTATTATTATTTTAATCAGGTTAAGTGGAAGAGCAATATAGTCATAGTGACTAATTGAACTTCGCCTGTTCTACATTATATGTTATTTTTCATTTTGTAACTTTTTTCTTTCAATAAAGACAATTTATTACTATTATTAAAAGCCGGCCCATCCGTTCCGTGGTAGATCCAGGAAATAAAGGTGACAATAGAGGAAAAAAAAGAGCTCTAAACAGATTTAACCTAATAGGCTTAAAGAAGCGCCTTTGCTCGTCGCGCTATCCTTAAAGGAAAGAGACTATCATGGGAGAGCTATGTGTCGATGATCACACCGACCACATCTGTGGAAAAAGGTAGGTGCAATAGCCAGGAAGAAATTCCCGATAGTAACACCCATCTTGAAAGTAAACGGTGTTGACGTTTCGGAGACGGCAAAGATAGCGGACGCAATATACAGAGAGCTTTTTTTAACAGTATACATTTCCCCTATGTATACCTGCAAAATACACGAGTCAAACGCATTGATGTATGTGAGTTTAGTTGCCTATAACACGCAATTGAACACACATATGCCAAATAAGCAATTAAAAATACACACATTGCATTTGACTCGCGTTTTTTGCAGGTATACACTTCCCCTAATGTATACTGATAAAAAAACCTCTCTGTATATATATATATATATATATATATATATATATATATATATGTTGACGCATTTATTCGGGTTTGATCCCGCGTGTTTTCTTGGAACTGGTCCATTGAATTTTCTGATCGACGTTTCGATGACGTCGCAGTCATCTTCGTCAGGAGTAAACTATTAGATTATATTGCTCTAGCAACCACTTGTTAGATTTTTACGCATTGCAACTAGATGTTCGTGTTTCTTGTTTGGCTTCTGGTGATTCTTCTATTTTCTGATCTTGAAGATGTGTTCGTGCCCTCTGTTTCAATTTCGACATTATTATCTGAAGGGAACTGGTTCTGAATGTCTTGATTTTGTGAAGATCCTGAATTTTGACTGTAATTTAAACATGTTTTCCAAATAGTGGTAGTCTTTTGGCATCATCCCTTTTGTTTAAACTATTTGGCCTCTTTTCAATTGCTTCCCTAATTATCCTTGTATGGAAGAAATCAGTCTTTTTTAAAATCTTGGTTCTTTCGAAATTAATTGTATGATTTGAAATTTTGACATGTTGAAATAAAGATGATTGTAGATCGGATTTTCTAATTGCCAGAATGTGTTCGTCTCGACGGGTGCTGATTTTTCGGTTTGTTTGTCCTATATAACTTTTTTCACATGTACCGCATGGGATTTCATAAACTCCTTGAGCCTCAAGTGGTATAATTTCTTTTGGAGTTCGAACCAGATGTTGAATTTTTTTATAAGTATCGAAACAAGTTCTAATGTTGTATTTTGAGAGGACTCTTCCGATTTTATCTGTTGTTCCTTTTATGTAAGGGAGGATAACATTGCAACAAGGATTTTCTTTTCTTGCTTCTGGATTTCTGTCTCTGTTTAGTTTATTTATCGTTTTTTTAGAAAACCCATTTTGGATCAATGCCTTTTTAACATTGGTTATTTCTTTATTTAAGTGGTGTTGGTCGGACAATGTACGTGCTCTTTTTAAAAGGGTTTTGGCTACTGACGCTATTTGAGCTGGATGGTGATGTGACATTGCAAATAGTTTAAACAAAAGGGATGATGCCAAAAGACTACCACCAATTTGGAAAACATGTTTAAATTACAGTCAAAATTCAGGATCTTCACAAAATCAAGACATTCAGAACCAGTTCCCTTCAGATAATAATGTCGAAATTGAAACAGAGGGCACGAACACATCTTCAAGATCAGAAAATAGAAGAATCACCAGAAGCCAAACAAGAAACACGAACATCTAGTTGCAATGCGTAAAAATCTAACAAGTGGTTGCTAGAGCAATATAATCTAATAGTTTACTCCTGACGAAGATGACTGCGACGTCATCGAAACGTCGATCAGAAAATTCAATGGACCAGTTCCAAGAAAACACGCGGGATCAAACCCGAATAAATGCGTCAACATGTTACGCCCGCGAAAATCTACGTTATAACATATATATATATATATATATATATATATATATATATATAAATTGCATCCGCTACCCCGACTAGTTGATGGAAGCTATGATTTTGCCACTTCTAAAGCCAACCCAATGAATGTCAAAAGCTGCCGTCACATTTCGTTAAATAGCTGCTTCGGGAAGATATTGGAGGGGATGATTAACAATCGCCTGGTATGGATGCTAAAAAGGAATGATCTAGCAAAATACCAGACTGTGTTTAGAAAATTCCACACCACGATCGACCAATTAGTCCACTTAGAGTACTCTATTCAGAATGCCTTCCTAGAGAGGAAACGCCCCGTAGCGGTGTTTTTCGATCTAGAGAAGGCGTATGACATGACCTGGAGTTCTTCAAAAACTGCATGAGTGGGGACTAAGTGGCCGTCTGCCACTCTTTATTAAATCTTTTATGACAGGTCGAACATTTAGAGTCAAAATTGAAGAAACCGAATCCGCACCTTTTGTGCTGAAGAACGGTATTCCCCAAGGTTCAACCATGATCGTAACCCTATTCTCTATCGCAGTCAACGAAATAGCGTAATGCATTAAATCCCCGGTCAAAAAATGCCTGTATGTCGATGACTTGGTATACATAGCAGGTATGCCATTACTCGCAAACTCATCGAGTAATGACGAAGTGAATAGCAACGCGGAATCGTTTTCGTTTCTCAGAAACGAAAACCTCTTGTATAATTTTTTGTCGACTCCGGCGATCATACCGTGACCCCGTGTTTTCTTTACGGGGCATGAGGATACAGTTAGTTGATAATATCCGGTTTTGAAGGCTAAGGCTTGATAGATGTTTTTCCGATTGAGCCCATATCGAGGAAATGGCCGGGCGGTCCAAAAAAGCTTTGAATTTCATTAAATGCTTGGCCAGTACCAACCGGTGAGTCCGGAGAGAAGTACTGTTGAGGGTATATAATGCCCTGGTTTTATGCAGGGTAGACTATGGTTGCGCAGTTTATTCTTCGACAAGAAAATCCTGGTTGAAGCCCCTAGACGCAATTCACCATGCAGGCATTAGATACACCGCGGGAACTTTCCGAATCTCTGCTGCGAGTCGGATTTCCTCTTAATATGAAGCGTAACCGCTATGTATTAAGGTACGCGTCGGCAATGCGTGCGAGGAAGGGACACCTAAACTGCCGATATTTTATTACGGTAACTGAGCAGCAGAGAATATACGCAAGAAAGCCTGGTGAGTAATGGCATAGCTGCCATGTATACCAAGTCATCGACCGGGAATTTAATGCAGCTTAAGGGGAGTCTAAATATTAGTTTCTCACGGGTTTTCGTGGACGGATTCTTTGAGATTCCACCTTGGCTGTTGCTAAGTGTAGAGTTTCGATTGGATCTGACTTCACGTAAAAAGAGAGATTTTAACCTCTATATTCTTAGTGGCATTTTTTTAAGATTATCGCAGAGTACCCTGACTCTCCACTCGTCAGTGTACACTCAAGAACTGACCACGGAGTAGACTGTTCCATCGTTGTCGGTAAAACGCCGTATTCATGGTCGATGGATGATTCGGCCAGTGTGTACACCGCTGAAATGTATACTCTTACCAAGCTCTAAGATTTATAATTTTTGACCACCACAACAGATCCTTCTTTATATGTTCCGACTCTTTAAGTGCCATCCATAGTTTGATGCCGTTGTACTCGGTTGATCCGCTAGTCCAGCTCATACAATCTTCGATATTCAAAGTGCCCCGGATGCGAAAGACGATAGTTTTCGTCTGAACTCCGGGACATGTAGGTATCGAGGGGAATCAACTGGCCGACGAAGCTACCCGTCAGACAACACAAACAGTGACCGACGATGGAATACCAGTTAGACCAGACGACGTCAAATAATACATTAAGGGTTGGCAAATGAGTTGGGACGGATCCACCATCATCTAATCGAAGTTACCCTGATTATGAAATGAGGAAATAGATTAACTATTTGTAAATAAAACAACAGTTTTTTATGAGTCGTAGAGACACTGCTACATGAATCATCTGCCTAATGAAGCCATTGTGTTGGCGGAAAAATTATTATAGTGTATCTACAATAAATTTTGTGAAACTTAAAAAAATTCTTGTTTTATTTACATTTCCAAGGATTTCTCTCAGTGTTTATCTTATTATTATATGGGTGTGAATATGTATTAGGTAGGAATAATTTAACTGTGGACATTACTGGAATTTGCTTAAACGTGGGAGATTGAGTCATTGTAAAATTTGTATATTTTAATAAACTCGTAATACTTTTTTAACTTTATTCAATTCATCATCGAGACGAACTTACCCGGGTTATAATAACAGGAAATAATTTGATTTAATTGTATTCATCGAAGTTACTCTATAAAAAGAGAAAATAAATTGACTATTTGTAAATGTAACAACAGTTTTTTTTAAGTTTACCATAATTTATTCTAGAGATACTATTACAATTGTGTTGCCAACACAGTGGCATCACTATGTATGTAGCAGTTTCTCTACAAGTTTTGATTAGTTACATGACTTGGCTAACTACAATTACTTCAAAGGCTTGTTAAATTTTTTAAATAAAGTAGAATTTAAATAGAAAAGAGTATTATTCATTTTTATTTAATATAAAAGTAGAATTCACTTCAGAGCAAGTTAAAATTAGACACGTTCTCCGTAACACCCTGGAAGTCGCTGCTGGAACTTACAAGAAGGGAAGAGGTCGCCATATGTCATCTACACATAGGGCATACCAATATGACCTCATTGTACTTCCTTGTCGGCGACGAAGAACCAATTTGTCAGTTAGGTCGCGACCATTTAACGATGGGGCACTTCTTATTGGAATGTCCAGCCTACGCAATTCAACGCGATACGCTAAGCCTGGGTGGTGATGTGGCGTATATCTTAAGTAATAGCAAAGGTTCCTTGAGAACATAATGAAGTTGCTACGTGAAACAAATATTTTAAAGCGAATATAGGGTTTGAGTTGCTTTCTTTCGTGTTAATTTATTATAATTTATTTTCCGTGTCCTCCGTTTGTTGCCGGTCTCTTTACAATTTCGTTGTCACTTTTAATTTCTTGTGGATCGTGTTTTTATAGTTTCTACATTTGAGGTTCATTTAGAACCTCAGCGTTGTTTCTTTTTTGATATTATGTTTAGGTTTTAATCTGCTTTACGTTTTTATTTCGTAGTAAGTTTAAGTTTTATTTAATTTAAGTTTTATTTTATTAATTTTTTGGTTTTATTTATTTATTTTAGGTTAGGTTTCGTATAATTGTGTTGTTTGTAGGACTCCAGTGTTAGGGGATTTTTACATTCCGGGTACTGTCCCTACTGTGATATTAGTTTCAAGAACCTATGGGCAATGTTTGACATAATATTTCATGGGTTTCACACAGGAAAATAAGTCAGAGCATATTTGTAACTTGAGACCGGCTAATGACCTTAGCAGTCGAAGCCGGTAAAGTGGGAGGGGTTTTAGTGGTCAGGCTTCCAGTCAACGCTTGAATAGAATGAGTCCCACACTCCATCCGTAACTGGATTTCCCCTTTCACAATCCCCCCCGCCCCCCAAAAAAAAAATAATTATTGTTATTAATATACTAACTGTACTAGCGTGAATTACACAATTTAATCTTTTATTTATTTTATTGGTAGATTTGTTATTGTTTCAACTCACCCGAATCCTCACAGCAGGAATTATTCTTAGCAACTCGATCAATGTGAAAATAGTACATTGAATTATTTCCTTACCTGAAACAAAAATAATATTAATTAAAATCAATTTAATTTCTAAAATACTTATGACTACAATAATAATAATAATTAATTAAGGTAAATTAAATAAAAAAAATTGAATATTCCCTCTTTATATCACCTCATCCACACAGGAGATGTTTCTCCTATAACATTTATAAAATGTGTAATAATATTTGTTTAAAACATTAACGCGAATTATAAGTTAATTTTTACTTATGTATCTGTTATTAATAAATGCATTTTTAATAATTATTTAAACATAAATTACAAGGTGTATATATAAATAGAAAAGAGTACTTTTTCACTTGGTCACAGTTATTTAATAAATTAAATCAAAATTATTTGAAAATAATTAATAAATTATTTCCACATTTAGCTCTGTGACATTTTGTCTTATGTTACGTAAGTACTTTTATCTACGACCACTATAGTAAATGCTAGATTACGAACAACGCATAAACTAAGTAAGCGAGTCTTTACGAACTGTCGAGAGTAAAGAGTCAAAATCACACAGCGTGGACATTTGCAATTAATATAAATAGAAAACAGTATTCATTCTACTTGGTCACAGATTATTTAAATATATTAAATAAAATGATTTGAAAATAATTAATAAATTATTTCTTCATTTAGCGTACTTACGTAAGTAAGTCAATAGTCACGGAGCTAAATGAAGAAATAATTTATTAATTATTTTCAAATCATTTTATTTAATATATTTGCAATTAACCTTACGCACATGCTGTCGTAATTATTGTCGTTAGATCTAATTAGCCACGGTCACATCAAATAGACATTTTTCGAAATTGCAACTGCCGTACGTATTGATAAAGGTAATGTTTAATAAAATATGTCATTTATCAACTAATTCTTTTGAATTTTAGCTTTAAGATGGCTAGCAACAGTGACGAAGAGATGTGTACGCCAACTGAAATCAGCGAACAAGCCAAAACTGCCACAAACGATCTGTTACCAGAAAAATCGCGTAAAAGATACGAACGTGTGTACCAAAGATTCATAGACTGGAGGCTTAGAAATAAAGTAAAATCATTGTCTGAAAACGTAATGTTGACGTACTTTAATGAATTGTCAAAGCAAATGAAACCGTCATCACTTTGGGCTATTTATTCCATGTTTCGAACAACAATTAATATTCAACATAATACGTACATTGCAAGTTACACAAAACTTTTGGCACAGTTGAAGAGAAAATCTGATGGCACCAGACAGCGAACATTTGTTGTCAAAGGTAAATCCATCACATTTTTTTGAGCTATAAAAATGTACATGCATATTTTATTATAGGTGATTCTAATATTTGGTATTAGTGGTGGTTGTAGAAAACAGGAACTGCGAAACATAAAAATTGAAGACATAGAAGATACTGGAAAATTACTGATAATAAAAATCCCAGATTCTAAGACAAAAATCACTTCCATCCGCGATTACGTAAAAATTAATTAAAAATTCTTTAACAACTAAGGGCTTGCATGGCATAGCTGTACTGATGAGGGATGAAATCCCGAAACACGTGTCTACAGATAGCCTTGTAACTATTAATTGTTGTTTCCTTTCATTAAATAATTTCGACTCAAACCGTTGCAATTCGCAGTAGTGCTGCTATGCAACAACAAATATCTATTGTGTAATCCAATGTCCGGCGGGGTAAATGCTAGTTGTTTCAATAGATGTTTGTAAAACTTACAGTGTAGGTATTTGTTTGCAGTTGGAAAAAAGGATTGATCGAATTTTATTGATCATTGCCAGAAATTTTCCTTGTTTAATTTCATTGAAATTGTCTAATAGCCAACATTGATTTGTTTTTGTATATGTCAAAATTTGTATCGTGTTTTTATCTATAGTATTTTGTGTGTTTTGCTATGAGACATTCTGATGTAAGTATAATAATAATAATAATAATAATAAACGGCTATCGGCCGTATTTAGCCTTTCTGCCAACGTCAGATTATTTTATCATTCATGATACATAACGAAGTATAAGCTATTTTATGATGATTAATATTGTAATATGAAAAATTGTAATATACCTCATTCAATTTCCATTGACAAAATACAAACCTTGAATTCTTTAGTTTAAGGTTGCGGTTTAGTGGAAAGAGATAGCTATATAGTAAAATGGAAATAATCGTTTGAAAATAGAGCTATTCTTTTGGATTTCATAATATGAATGTGTATTTACATTTTTATCTACCAAGTATAAAGTATCAGTCTAAATAAAAAATAAATCGTTAATTTTCGTGTATTACGTCAGTTTACTAGTTTAAGTTAGAAAATAAAATTGTAAGATATAATAAAATTAATAGGTCATGTCTGCTAAGTTATTTGAATGCAGAATTTAGTGAAATCCTTTAAATTTTCATTGCACAAGTTTTTATTAGAAAAAAATTAATTTAAAATTTGCTATAAATTTGATCGATTTTCATTATTTTCATAATTATTTTTCACAGAAACTAAACATTAAAATAATTTTTAATTTATCTAATGAAATTCCTGCTTATTTTAAGATTATTTTAATGTATAATACAATATTGTTCATTGATCACAACAACAATCTAAATCAAATTAGTGATTGCCTACATTTGTATAGCTATCTCTTTCTTCTAAACCGCACCCTTAACTGATATTATTTGCTGAAAATAAAAAGTAAACATAAACTTATTTGGATAAACATAAAATAAAACATTTCAACATGGATGTTGTTTCTTAAAAGCATCAATCAATTATTCACGCAATTTCCGTTGCGCGAATTCCTCCCCTCTCTTTTATTCCTCCTTCGTTCTCTCCTTTTTTTAATTTCAAAGACAAAGTGAGCGCTTTTTATGGGGCAATGGATGGAAATGAACGAGAACGGCGACGAAAAGGAAATTCTTCACATCAAAAAAGCCCTGCGTCACGCTCATTTCGGCAACGAGAGGCGAAAAGGGGAAGGGAGGACTACTGGTTGGCAGAGCTTTGATTCATTACACATTGATTTTTTAAGAGCGCGAGTTGAAAGGCTTTTGACGAAAAGTACACGCCGAAACATCGTTTCTTAAAAAAAAAATAGAGATGATAAATAACATTTTTGATTGAACATCTAACGAATAAGTTTATGCGTATAATATAATAATAATACAATAACTCACTTTATTGTATAAAATTTACATGACGGGTTTTCAATTTTCGTGCATTTTTACGAATATTTGAATTTAAAAATCGTAATATTTGCAATTAAAA
The DNA here is from genome assembly GCA_963082785.1 of Philonthus spinipes. Classification (NCBI taxonomy): domain Eukaryota; kingdom Metazoa; phylum Arthropoda; class Insecta; order Coleoptera; family Staphylinidae; genus Philonthus; species Philonthus spinipes. The sequence continues at coordinate 11,389,599 of OY720316.1, read as the reverse complement.
AAATCGTATTAATTATAATTTTGTGAGAATCTTTATGAAACTTCTTCAGGATATTAAAGTATGCTCTTTCAGAATATGTAAAAAAACTAAAAATATCCCATCTGCAGATTTTGAGATATATTCAAATTCCGTCTAAAACTGATGAATATATATATATATCTATCTTTATTAACAATTAAGTTTACAACAACGTAACAAACATTGATTATGTATCTCACAAAAATTAATTAATTGTTAAATGGCTATCTACCAAAGGTCTTTCTGTCTGAGTTTTAAATAAACTGTCTTTGCCTTAATATGTGAAAAAAACGGGTCAATGATTGATAATGTCGTCCTATAAATCCGTATGAAGGGGTGATTCAATTGTTATGAATGCTACTATTATAAAATGATGTAATGAATTCATGAATTGAGGAAGACGGAAATTTGCGATGAGAGATTTTGTTCTTATTTCGGGGAATACAGAGAAACTGTAACAGGTCAAAGTGGATAGGTTTAGAGGCGAATTTTGTAGCAAGAGATTGTAAACGGAGTTGGATAGGAGTGATTTGGGTGAGGTGATATAACCGGATGTTTGACGGGTTGTGTAGAGGGTTTTGCGGGTGATAGATTTTAGTAAGCACTCTTAGAGCCGATCTTTCTGCTTTTTCTACATTAGATAAAGTTATAGGGTGGGGATTATGAAAAAGAACTTATGCGTAGTCAAGCAAAGGACGACAGATCATTTTATAAATATGTACAGCAGTCTGCGTGTTAATACCTTTGCTTTTAAATGTCAGGCTTTTGAAAAATGCCGCCCTTTACTTGACTAGTTTTTAGGATCGTAGAGTGAGCTTTAAATGTGAATTTGGGATCAAAATGGATATCTAGGTATTTACAAAGATTTGAGGGATAGATAGTGTGGTTATAGATGGAGACAGAAAAGGGTGAATTTGATGAACGATGGAAACGAATAAGGAGATGTGATTTGTAAGGATTTATAGAAATGCGCCATTTGGCGAACCACGTTTGAATTTTATCAATTAGTCCCTGTAGAGTTCTGAGTGCTTTAGGTAGGGTGGAAGCATGAGCAATAAGGGCAGTATCTGATTAATTTTCGGGCAGATTTACGAATATTTGAATTTCAAAAATAGTAATCAATTTTTGCAGGGGATTTATTTAACATTTAAGACAAGGGGTATAATGCCTTAAAGAAATATAAATACATAATATTAATAATATATAAATTTGCATTTATGTGCAAGTAATTTCAATTTAAAGAAAAATAATTTTATAAACAAATTTAAGTATTAATAAAAATGGTGTTTACTTTAAATTACCAAACTATTGTAGTCACTTCAATAATAATAATAATTCTTTATTGACGGACGAGCCTTTTTACAATATATGACATAAACACAACAAATATAAAAAGTACAGATATAATAATAATACAAAAACTTATAACACATAATAATAAATAATAACAATAATGTTTGGTTCATACAATTTGTGATTTCATACATAATACATACCCAAGAAAATTACATAAGTATATAGTAACATAATTATAGTTATATAAAACAAAACAATCACAGCTCCTTTAGACGCCTCTTTGGTACCCGAAATAATATATTAACTAGATCAATGTCGCCACAGATGCTATTTGCAGTGCCTGATAGCCGTGTCATAGGATACGCCGCATGTCGTTCTGGAAAAATCTATATGCAATAGCATATGGTTTCGTACATTTCTAGGTAGTAGATAATATTTTATTAAACTAGTTAATTGTATTGAGTCAATTTTATTATCAATAATTTTATACAAAAAACACATATCTAGTTCAATTCCGCGGTGTTGTAAAGTAGTTAAACCTAGGTATGTCATTGTTTCCTGTGGCGACAAATGTATGCCAACTTTCTTTAGTTTAAATAACGTAAACTTAACAAATTTATTTTGTACATTTTCTATTCTATTGATATATGTTGAGAAAGAAGGTGACCAAATCGTTCTACAATAGTCAAATTGGGATCGAACAATTGAGTTGTATAGAATGTTAAGAATACGTACATTGACAAAATCAGCAGAAACACGCTTACTTAACCCTAAAGCTTTGTTAGCTTTATTGACTAAATAATTAATGTGGCATTTGATTGATAGTTTAGAATCAAGCATAATCTCTAGATCTTTTACTACTTTAACTTCATTTAATATTTAATGAAACGTTCAGTCACCATTCATCTAGCGTATGGATAACTAGTGATGGCCATTTCGGTTTTTCGAACCTCATCAGACTAGTGTGTTCCATGTGCAATGCCTTGATGAAGGCGACTGAACTGAAATTCTATTGGAGTTTCATTAAATGTGAATTTCGTTTCCTTGTTTGCTTAAACAGGACAAGTTCGCCTTCCTTTAGTGGACGAAACATTGACGATGCCACTTGAAATTAGGCAAAAGATGGCGCTTGCGTCGTCTTTAATTAATTATGATTCATTTAATATATTATTACTGAGTTTATATCTATATGTGATTCTTTTTTTTCTTACGTGTTTAAAGGTTTAAAACTGTATAGTTGCTATTTTTAAGCAAACTTGCTTTCTAAATAAAATGAAACAAGGTGGTTCACACTTTTGCAGTTATTTAAATTACAATAAAGTTAATTTTTTTTATAAATCTTAAAAAAAACATAAAAATACATTTTCACCATGCAAACTTTTGCAAAAATATTCATTCATATTTGTATACTGCTTACTGAACACTATTTAAAATGTTTATTATTTTAGAATGGTATGCGGATCATCTGTGTTATAGAATCGCGGCGCGCAGAGATAACTGGATATTTCTGTCTTTCTCATATTCATTGAATGTGAAATAATACTAAGCGGTTCTACACACACACATTCAGACACATATACACATGCACACATACACAAATATTATCAAGAATAGGGGAGAAACATCTATTGAGTATCTCTTGAAAATTAATTAAAAATCTTTGTTTGTATTTTTCCACAGTATTAATTATTTAAACGATTACTCATAACGATAATTTTATAAATAAATTAAAGGTGATAAACGCAAATAACATTTATTAAAATATAGTACACTATTTACCGCTATCTATATGAGACTTAATGAACTAATATTTGTCTAGTCAAATGCAGAAAACTACATGTAACTTGCCGGTTTTATTCAATATGACCGAATTTCACGGGAATTGATGATATTTTCGGAACGACCTTCCTAACTAAACAGCATTGTTTTCTGACGAAAAAAATGTATTGAACCATAACTACATTAAATTTAGATTATTACGACATATTTAATTTTCTTTCAATAATTATATTAATAAGTAAAAATATAGCACATTCTTTGCATAAAATGTGCTAACTTTGGACGTAACTTTCTTCTAAACTATTAATCAGATTAATTTTTAAATAACTCGTTCGAAATCTGTGGAGTTTTAGGATTATTTTGATATATAATATAATGAAATTCATTATTCAGGGTTTGTTTGTTGTAGGAATTCAATTGGTACAAAATCGCTTCATTTTACATACGATAAATGCCAGCCTTAAGGTTATTTTTTTATATTTGACAACTCAAACAAATCTGAGTTAATTTAGAATTTATTGGTTTATCCACACATATACATTATCTGTTACTTTTAATTTATTTACTTTTAATTATTCACCAATTCTTTTCATTAATTGATACATTTAATTTATTCCGTATAATATGTATTTTATTTTGGGGTTATAAATTTAAATAGACGTATTTTTTTAATCAATGTTCCTGATTTTTTTTCCTTTGTTAAGATAGCTACTTCATACCGCCCGTTAATCACGTGGCGCCCTTATTGTTATTTACTTTTAATTGAACCCTCCCTTCTTCGCTGGGTTAGTCTGGTCGAGCGATAAGTACCAGTAAAGCAGCTAAAAAGTAGCGTCGCAATTTATATTTTGCTCAGACGGTTTTTATCGCCTGTTGTTTTCTTACAAAAAAAAGAGAAGAGAAAACAAGCGGCTTCCAAGAGAAATATTTACACAGCTTGGAACATCGAAATTCCCCCTGGCGGATGCCGACGTTAGAATTTATTTTCGGGGAATGGCGTTTTCGCGGTTTTGTGAATCATTAATGCGTTCATTACGGCGACACGATTCCCCGTCTGTAAAATCTAATAATAAATGCTTCACAAACAATTAGTGACATTAATTATATATTTTCTTACTTGCACGTAGTTAAGTTTGTTAATTTAATACAGCATAAACAATCAAGTTATTTCCACATTAACAAATATAAACCACAGGGCGAATAACATGTTCTTATCACTATAACCTGGACTTGAATTATATATGAAAAATTCAAAATTACTTTTTTTTCATTGTTAAAAAAATATATCTGCAACGAACGTTTAAACTTTCAACAGCTGTCAGCGCAGTTTCTTTCGGTGCTGCACGATTGTTCCGACGTTTTATCGGGAGGATTGTTTCTGCGGAAAACTTTTAATTCAACGTCTTCACATATCGTCGGATGGAAACTCAACTTTTTCCCGTGTACCATAATTTCCGCAGGGACGGGAAAAGACCGCAGCTCAATCAATAACACGCTGGAAAGCTTCCAAAGAACATTTACTTGTTTTACTAAATCTGAAATATTGGCGAAGTTTATGATAGCGTGCTATTTTTAAAATAAAGAAATAAGTATAGAAATAAATTAAAAGAAAATATATAAATATATGTTTGTGTTTTATTTTTAAATAGTTTTTTTATATAGAATATAATTTTGAGTTAAACAATGTTTGATTCATGGAGGAACATAACGAGAGTAAAAAGCCTCTTTATCCGTGCTTCCTGGACTATGTGAGCGCGTTTGACATCCCATCCAGGGACAGACTGATCCAGATATTGCCGGCCATTCATCTATTTCCTACTAAGAGACATGTACAGGGACACGAACGCCCGTGTCAAGATCTCGTGTGGGTTGACAGATGATTTCCCCGTTGAGATTTGTGTACCTCAAGGTTCTGTATACGGCCCGATCCTGTTCAACTTTGTGATCTATTACATCATGACAAGGGTCACGCACGCACGCAACAACATGACTTATTGCTAGAACATGCCCCGCTCCAGTATTTTATCTTTCGGTGTCGACCATGTGGAGCACCGCTATTTAGGTGATATCGACGTCATACCATCGAAACTACTACCCGTCGGCGGCCAACCCACGTGTGGACCGGAGGGGCGAATAGATACCACTGTGCTTTTAACGGCCCACCTCCGACTCCTCATTTAATAACGATAAGCATCAGGACTGAGTGAACCCCGCCGCATGCAGTTAGCCTTATCCTAGATAGAGACACTGGGGTGCCACGGGAAGGCCAGCAATTCAGACTTTGGTATCTGTCTCATTCATTCCATTCTTGAAAGCACTGTAGACCCCGCAGCACCAAGCTTATCCTCCATGACCAGGGTCAGCCGAAGTCACAATCCATCCAGCGAAGCGCATCGTGCTCGATTTGGACTACGCTGAAGACCTGGTGATACTCGTGACAAGCGAAGCGCAATTCCAAAAGACCTGCTTCAGAATAGAGGAGCTGTCAGTCATATACGCCCTTACTCTCAGAATAAAATAAAGAACCAAGCTCACAAATCTGGTGGTGAAGAATTCATAGGCAAGAAGAGAAGAAAGAACGTCTTGAATAAAAAAATATGCTCTTTCTGTGGAAAAAATGGAGGACAATGCAAAAGTGGAGTTCGTCCTTCAAAAGTTAAGAAAATTAACAAGAGAACAGTTCACAATGAAGAACCGGGAGAGAGTATTAAAGTAGGCGACCTAAGGGTGAGAAAAAGAAATACGCAATAATCGCTCGTCAATGTCATCTTTCTTCAAAATTTCCCCGGGATGAGACATGTTTGAAGAAGCTTTTGATTTTATTGTCATTTAAATTTTCTTTTAAATGATTCTTGGACTCTTCTAAGTTTTCTTAAAATTTTCCTACAAGTTCTTCTTTAAGGTTTCTTAAAGCTTTTCATATTTTCTTCCAAGTTCTTCCTCAAGTTTTCTTCTTATTTCTTCGCCAAATTATCTTCTAATTCCTTTTTAAATTGTCGCTCTATATTTCCATTGAGACTCCCCATCTATTTTCCCTTTCAAGTATTTTAATTTCCTAACCATTACTTCATCTTCAATGACTGAGAATGAGGCTCTCGGATGATATTGAAAGTTCGGAATAAAATTCTGAACCGACAATTATAATATTCTGCGTTGCGATAGAGATACACTTGCCACTCGATGCAAATCTGGTGGGGGTGTGCTATTAGCCGTTAACATGTTAATGTTATGCAAATTAAATCAATAGATCCATTAGCAAACATAGTTTCTTGTAAATGTACGATTAATTCTTTTATTATTTATATTTTGATAATTTATTTTCCACCTGATGTATCTTTTGAGTCTGTTGGTCTAAATTTGAAGAATTAAGTTTAACATTTATAGGCAAGCCTATTATTATTTTAGGTGATTTTAACTTTCCATTATTCTGCGACACTTCAAATAATGATAAAAAACTAAAGCTTGCACTTCATTTATGGAAATAATGGGTATTAATCAAGTTAATAATATTGTTAATTCATCAGAAAGATTTATTTCTTACAAACATCAATTGTTCTGTGGAACGTGAGGAAAAACCTATTGTACCCATTGATCATTATCATCCTGCCATATCTCTTGACTTCCCATCAATAATTTAGCAAAATAATTTAATTTTAGTAAAGCTAATTTCCCTGCGTTACAAGATGAACTATTCACAACTTATTGGACATTCTTGTATCATTTTGATGAGATTAATTAATAAATTTTATACTTATATTTTCAATATTTTTAGCAAGTATGTGCCGTTTTCTAATAGCAAATATCCTACATGGTACACACCTAGCATAATTAATGACATTAAGTGTAAAGATTATTACTATCGTAGATATAGAAAAACTAAAAGAGCTTACTATCTTGGTCAATTTAAAAGATTACGAAAACTAATCAAATCTAATATAAAAGCAGCATATGGCAAACACTTAAATAAAATTGAGCTAGAAATAAAATCTAATCCAAAGAAACTATTTAATTATATACAATCTAAAAACAGATCATTTAGAATTCTTAACACGATGAAAATTCAAAACTAAGTTACAAATTATCCACAATGTATTGTTAATGCTTTTGCTGACTTTTTCGCAAGTACTTACACTAAACATAAATAGCTTTCCATCAATGATAACAGCATGTTTTATAACCGACCTCTCATAATAATATCCATGCCAAAGGAGGAGGATGTAATCAGATGTTTTTTTAAAAAAAAAAAAAAACTCTAAAACAGCTGGAGATGATCAAATTTCAAGTAATTTGGTAAGGGACTGTACCCATGTTTTTGCTCCACCTTTTGCCATTTTATTTAGACTCAGTTTAAAAACATCATCTTTCCTAGAGGTATGGAAAATGGGTAGTGTTTCTCCGGTTTTTAAGAATGGAGATAAAATGGAATTTATAAACTACAGATCCATTACCATTTTAAATAATTTTGCTAAAGCTTTTAAGCAGTTAATTTACAATGATCTAATAATGCAAATTAATCCTCAGATATCTGAATTTCAACATGGGTTTTTACCCCGCAAATCAACAGTTACTAATTTAATTCATATCACAGAGTATATTAGCGAGGCATTTAACTCCAAAAAACATCCAAGTAGATGTTGTATATCTGGATTTTTTCAAAAGCGTTCGACTCAATTAATCATAGAATACTTGTTACTAAATTAGTTTTGATTTGGTTTCTCTGACAACTTAATTTCTTTCTTCGAATCATATCTTTCTTGTAGATAACAATTTGCCTCATATAAGGGGTCTAGATCTTTCACATATCATGGCTCTTCTGGTGTACCACAGGGTTCAAATTTAGGTCCTTTATTATTCATCATTTTCATTAGTGATTTAATTAAGTCACAAACATGTAACGTACTCCCATATGCAGATGATTTGAAAATCTTCAATGTCATTAAATGCCAGAAAGATGTAGAAATATTATAACAAAACTTGAATTACATTAATGAATGGAGTGACATGAATAGTCTCATATTGAATAAAGGAAAATGAAAATTATGTCGTTTACCCGTAAAATTGGTGCTGCAGTATATGAATATATTCTTAATAAGACACATAAATGAAAGATCTCGGTGTTATATTTGATATAAAATTAAGCTTTGTACCTCACATTAATTCTATTTCCACGCGAGCGAGCTTGGGATTTATCATACGCAACTGTAGAGAATTTTAGAATCCTGATGTTGTTAGTAAACTTTACTACTCTCTAGTAAGATCAGGGCTTGAATATGCTGCAATTATTTGGCATCCTTTCACCGAAAATCCTTAGAAAATATCCAAAGTAGATATCTTAAATACTTATACTAATTAAAAATGGCACATATCCTCCTAGAAATATTAATCAAAATGAACTCCTTTCACTCAACAATGATTCTAGCCTTGATTATAGGATACAATGTAGTAGCGCTTTGATACTAGTTAAAATTATACATAATAAAATAGATTCACCATACATACTCTCCAAAATCAACTTCCACGGACCTACTCATAGCTCCCGATCTTACACACCCTTTTATCACCAGATTTCTAGGTCGGTAGTAACATCTAAAGCCCCAATACATGTCATGATTGAAAATGCAAACAAAATATTAACAATTAGTGATTGTGATATGTTCTCTGATTATAATCTCTTAGTAAAATGTATACGTGAGTGTGAACTTTAATTCAGAATGTCGACTCAATTTAAACCTCTGTATTATTTTATGCTTTTAGAGCCATAAGTTTACTTATTGTATCATTAGTATATTATTAATGTAGTGATGAGTTTATATTACTTACATATATTATATATGTTGTATTACTATAAATGAATTTGTTAATTAATTAGCTGTACTGCACTTTTTTTAATTTTGTCCTGTAATTACTTATCTTTCTGTTGGGCAAATAAAGTAAAATCCATTTTTATTAACCAAAATGGTATGAAATAACGTCCACGGCCTTAAAACTACGGAAATGTTGGTAAATATAAAGGAACCCATTATATACAAGTCCAATTCATCTCGATTAATATGTTAGGTATGAAATAGCGTCCACGTTCTTAACGCGATCAAAATCCGCGAAATTTATAAATCTTGAACAACTTTCAATCCGACCGGCGAATAAAGTACTTATTATTATAATTATTATTATATACCAGATCAGTTGAAAATTCTTCGTTCTTAAAATTGCAACATCGTGTCAATTTTAAGAAGGCACGTCCTGCGCTGACAACCTCGCTTTTTGAAGAAAATCCGTATCGGTTTTCGTCCTATCGGACGACTAGGACACTGAACAAGATAGCGCCTGTCCTTTGATTTCTATATATTTCTTCTCGTGCTTATTTGATGAAGAAAGCTGCCGATTATCTAAATTGAGCAAATTTTTCAGTTGACTACAGAATTCAAATCGTGCATTTTTTGAAGAATTCGAAGATGTTTTCTTCCAAGCGTCTTTTTATTTGCTAAAGTGTTCCTGTATGGAATTACGCAAGCTCTTCGATGATTTTTTCTTCATTTTGATCCTACCTGTCAATTCTTCGCCATCGGATTTGTATACTGGGTTCTTTTTTTGTTTATATGTTTTCAATGGACAGCCACCACTTTCGTATGCCGCGCCTATTTTTCGCAAAATGCAGGCTGTGTCTTCAAGTTTCCTCCTTCTTGTAGTGCTGAGTGACATCGTGCATATTCGGATTCGGAAGAATAACCTTCGCTCGTCTTGTTTATTCTTCTGTGGGCCTTAATTGGACGCTTCCAACCTTTTTCATTTGTGTTTTCTTTCAAATTGGTACTTTTTTCAACATTTTTATCTGATTAGAATGCTCCTTTTTATGGAGACCATTGATTTTTTTTATTTATGTAATTTTTTTGCAATCTTCAACTTAAACATAGAATACTTGTTACTAAATTAGATTCATTTTGTTTCTCTGACAACTTAATTTCTTTCTTCGAATCATATCTTTCTTGTAGATATCAAGCGATTCTTATTAGCCTTAAAAAACTATTTGCTATTTTCATCTATTTCTTTATTATTTTCAAATGTTTTCTGAAATCGCTTAAAATTTTTTTTCGGAAGTTTTCCTCTTTCTTCATCCTCAAACCTAATTTTGCGGCTTTCCTCATGTGCTCTTTATACTTTCTGAGGACTTTCTTAGTTTCCTCCCCACGAAGCTTTGTCTTTCTCTGGATTTGATTTTGATCTTTGTTGAGCGAAGAAAGACTGGATCCGATTGGGCTCCCTTGGTTTACTAACAACTTTATTTCCAGAGTCATCGTTTTTATGTAATTCTAAAGGCAAACCCAGCCGGATTCAGCCTTTCTTCGCTCACCAAATATCAAAATCAAGTTTAGTAATTTACAATTATCATCAAATTGATCAAATTGTTGATCTCGGGGGCGTAGCGGTTGATGCGCTAGTCTTAATTGTTGGATCGCTGTGGAAGTACGGGTTCGAGTCCTGTCAGATGTGAGACTTTTCTAACGAAGAGTTCTCGTCTCGGAGTCCATGGAGGTTAGTGATTGTCCTCATCTTCGACTTGGAATTAGTCCTTATTCTTATATATATATATATTTATAATGATAACTCGCAAAAAAATCCAAGTAGACTGAAGAATTATGTCTGTCTTTTATGGACATCCACGGGTTACATCTTTTTTTAATTTTTCTTTCTACCAGAATATAGTACTTTTTAAGGATTGGGGACGCGTCGCATTCTGTTCGCAATTTGACGAAGATAAATATTTAAAAAATCGAAATTTGAGTTCTTTACTCTACGAAGTTCCCATTTCGAGAACGGATACCAGCTGCTAGTTAAATATATATATATATATATATATATACATAATGATGTTCGCTTAATAGCTCAGTAGCCCAGGCTAGTCTGCGTTCATTCTCACTTCATCATTTATATCATCTATAACATCTCATCCATTACCTCCTTTAAACAAATGTCGATCCTTGCTGTTACAACTGCAGCTCCTTTCTGGTATTCATCATTATCTGCCTTGTCTTCTTTTTAATTTCTTCAGGGGACTTAAGATATGCTTTAATTCGATTTCCTCTTTCTTCCCGGATACATATTTCATTTCCTAAACCTTCCCTCCCAATAGCCATGTCTTTCTTTGCCGCTTTTTTCGATTCAAATTCAGTTTAAGTTCCTGTATTAATTTTTCCTAACTTTAATTGTGGTCCGTTGTAGCCATTTTGTTTTGTTTTCTATCTTTCTTAGTGATTTTTTCCCCCACATTCGACTCTTTTCCGACTTATCGAAATTTTTCATGCTGCACTGGCAATCTTTTTTGTTTTATTTTCTTCTTTTTTATATTTTTCTTCAGATTGCATAAATCTTTTCTTTTTATTTAAATTAAAAGTAATAAAAGGAGGCTTGCCAGGGGGCTTTAAATGGGAATTAAGAGGGGCGGAAAGAAGTTCGGCAAGATGAAGAGCAAAGGGCGGTATGGTGATAGGGGTGAGAGAGGAAGTACAAGTGGAGGCTGTAGATATGAAAGGGGTACAAAGGGTACTATGGGTAAAGTGTGGGTGGGAGTCAGGGAAGGTAGAAATTGGGATAATTTATGTCAATAATAACTGGATGGAAGTGAGGAAGGAAATAGAGAAGGAAGCACATGGAGGAAACAGATGTATAGTAGGGGTGGACTTTAATGCCAGAGCGGGAGAATGTAGAGGAGGAATTAATGAATGTGGAAAGGTAATAAGACGGAAGTCCTAAGATGGTGAATGCTGAGGGAAAGATGATGGGAGAGTGGGTGTTGGAGGAGGGATGGGATATGTTGAATGGATGTACGGAGGGAGATTCAAATGGATAGAAAACCTATGTGGGGCAACGAGGATCATCAGTGATAGATTATATTATAACGAAGGGAATACATAGGGGTATGGTGAGAAGAATGGAAGTGGAAGAGGTATTAGGGTCAGATCAATTACCTATATCGGTAGAAATAGAGATAGGGAAGCAGAAGAACCAACAATAGGAGGAAGAAGAACAAAAATTAGCGAGTGGAAAAAGAGATATGGCTCAGCGTTTGGAGAAAGTCAGGTGGAACGAAGTGGAAAGCATGGAGAAAATGGATAAGGTCATAGTAAAGTGTGGCAGAATAGTGAGAAAGTCGGTTAAAGAGGAGGGCAAATGGTTTGATGAAGAGTGCAGAAAGGCGAAACAAAAAGTAAGAAGGGCCCTAAGGGAATGGAGGAGTGGAAGAGGGGAGGAGAAGGAGGTGGCAGGGGCAAGAGCAAAATACAAAAGGATATGCGAAGAGAAAAAGGCACAGTATATCATGAATAACATGGAAGCCTTAAGAGCGTGCCAAAATGAAAGGGGATATTTTGAGAAAAGGAAATACAAAAGAGCAGTTTCAATTATCATTGAAGGATTGGGAAGTAAAATATCAGAAAAAGAGCGGAAGGCCGGAGGAAGTGGACAGAAGAGAAGCAATAGGGATGGTGGAGGAATTTACGGAAGAGGAGGTAGAAAAAGGCTTCGAAGAGATAAAAGTAGGAAAAGCAGCAGGAAGGGATGGATTGAAAGTGGAAATGTGGAAGAAAATTGGTGTTGAGGGCAGGCGAAGATATAAGGAGTTGCTTAATGAGATGTGGAGAGGGGAAACACAGATTCCCGGATCATGGCGGGAGGGAATAGTGTGCCCTATACACTAAGAATAAGAGGAATGCGGACAATTAAAGGGGCATTACCATGATGACGGTGAGATACAAGATTGCCATGACAGTAGTGAAGAACCGGCTAGAAAGGGAAGTGGAAGAAAAGGGACTATTGTCGGAAACGCAGGGAGGTTTTAGAAGGGGAAGGGGAACCCGGGATCAAATCTTTACGCTTGCAAGAATGAGTGAAAGAGTGTTAGAGGAAAAACAAGGTATGTTTGCGGTATTCCTGGACTTGAAAGCGGCGTATGATTCGATACTGAGAGAAAGGTTAATGGAGTGTATGAGGAGACGGGGAGTGAGTGAGGTAATGGTAGAATGGGTGAGAGGAATATATGAGGAAACATGGGCGCGAGCGAAGGTGGGTGGAAAAGTGTCTGATAAGTTTTGAGTGTGGACGGGTGTAAGATAGGGATGCCTTCTGAGCCCTTTACTATTCAACCTATATATAAGTGAGATAGAGGAGGTGTTGAAGAAAGGACAGGCGGGGGGAGTGGTGGTAGGAAGAAAGAAGATATGGATGTTGGCGTATGCGGATGATGTGGTGTTGCTTGCGAAAGAATGGGGAGGAATGAATGAGAAGTTGCAAAGAATGGAGAAGTACATGGATAAAAGAGGGCTGTGTGTGAACGTGGAGAAAACAAAGTGGATGAGATTTAGGAATAGGGGAAGAGAGGGAAAAACGAAAGAATTGAGGTGGAAGGGAGAAGTGATTCAAAAAGTGAAGGAATTTAAATATTTGGGTTTTGTGTTCAAGGCGAGTGGTGGATATAAGGAGCATGCGAGTTGGGTAAAAGGTAAGGCAAGGAAAGCGTGGGAAATGTTTAAAGAGAAATGGGGAAAATGGCTGAAAGGGAATGTTATACTGACGTGTAAAATGAGGGATGCGTGTGTGAGGCCGATCTTGATGTATGGAGCTGAAGTATGGGGAACGAAAAAGTATGAAAGTATTGAGAGAGAGTATGTAACGTTCCTGAAACAGCTATTGGGAGTAGAAAGGTCAACTCCTGCCTATATACTGTTTCAGGAATTGAATAGAAAGTGTATGCATGTTGAGGCAATGGAACGAGTGGTGAGATTTGAGATGAAAGTGGTAGGCTTAAGTGAAGAAAGGATAGTGAAAGAAGTGTGGAAAACGTGTGTAGGCGTAGCTGAGAGTGAATGGAGGAAAGAAAGAAAAAGTATGTATGAAAAAGCTGGAGTGTCAGAAGTGCTGGCGAACGAATGGTTGGAAGCAGGAGTGGATGTGGCAGCATGGATGAAGATAAAATTGGAGGAAGTGGATGAACAAGAAAGACAGAAGGACATTAGGCAGAGCCAGTACAACCCCTTATATAAAAGGTGGAAGGTACAACAAAGAATACCTGCGTACCTGGTCAGAAAGGATCTGAGTTCAGGTGGCTAGAGCTAGGTGTGGGTCAGAGGAGAAAGGTAGGAAAATATGGATGGGAGAAGAATATGTGAAATGTGTGTTGTGTGACAGCGGAATAGATACATGGAATCTTTTAGGGGGGGAGTGTAAGGGCATGTTGGAGGAATGGACGAGTGGAAAGAAGAGAATAGAGGATTGGATGAGAGAGGATGGGGCAGGTGTGAAGATTGTGAGGAGGATAGGGTGGGAAAAGCAGAAAAGAAAGTAAATTTAATTTTAATAATTGTAGTAATGTGATGTAGTTTTTTTTTTGGGAATGCCAATAAAGGTTTTTTTTTAATTTAAATTCTTCAAATCATTTCCGCACTGATAAGCGATTGTTGCGTATTTATTTTTCTCACCTTTCTTTGATATTTTCTCCTGGTTCTTTATTGTGAACTGTTCTCTCGTTTTGTTGTTTTTACATTAAATTTTTCTCGGATCAAAAAAAATTGTTGCATTATGCAATATTTTATTGATGTGCAACAGCAGGTGTACATTATGTAATTCAATGTCCGGCGTGGGTATTTGCCCGGGAAGTAGTTGTTTTAATGTGTATTTGTTTAACGTACTTACGTAACGTAAGTCAAAAGTCACAGAGCTAAATGTGAAAATAATTTATTAATTATTTTCAAATCATTTTTATTTAATGTTCTCTCGTTCTTCATTTTTTCTACTTTTGAGGAACAAACTCCATTTTTTCATTGCCCTTCCTCTTTTCCACTGAAAGAGTACTTTTTTTCTTCGAGGATTTCTTTCTTCATTTTGGTCATACATTATCAATTCTTCCCCGCCGGATTTGTGTTATCGGTTCTTCTTTATTTTATTCATTTTCAAACGACTTTCGCATGCTGCGCCAATATTTCTACAGAAAACGCAAGCTGTTTCTACAAGCTTATTCTTTCTTTTAGTGCTGCGAGACATCGTGGAAGAATATCAAATATTGATATTCGGGGGCTATTCTGTTCGGGATATGTTAAGTTTGTTGTGTACGTTATTCACAACATGTATACATATCTATTATGAAAGCCGCTTAGACTGTGATGATAAAAAATAACCTACACTTAACATTTCCCGTACAGAATAACCCCGATTACAATTTGTGATGCCAAATGAATTTAGACAAGATTTTAATGGTCCAGATAATGTATACCGCGCCATGTATATGAAAAACAGATTAGAATTCATGAAGGGTATATTTTAACAACGAACACATAACTGAATGAATTATGTTCATGAAACGTAAATAAAACGAACGTCGCGGTATTATACGTTGCACGGATATTATCCACGGGCAGAAACCGAGCGAAATCGCACGAATTTAAATCAAATTAAGCGTTTCGTTACGGTCGCGGCCGCCAGCCAACAACCAACAACCCGACCGACAGACAGCGTCCATTATAAATCCGTTCACCAACAGCATAATACAAAACACTCCGTCTACCATGATAATCAAAGACATTCAGACGGACTCGAAAAATAACAATTACACGACTTTATTACGGGCCTTCGCCGCATCGGAGTCAACAAGCGCTCACTTTTATGCGCACCGATATGGAATGGGCCCGCGGAATGTCGCCCCTCATATCTGATATCGATCGACGTAAATACAGAGTGCATTGATTGCGTGTTTTGCGTGTAATGGGTGGATAAATACGCTGATTGTATATTGTTAGTAATAAAAAAATGCTTATTATTTGTTGTTGGTAAATATCGACATACGTGAATAAATAACCATGATATTATTACCATGCAATATAACAAAAATAAATGATTTTGAGTGATAGTGAAGAAAATTTTAGTATTTATATTTCATTATTTTAATTTTTGCAAAAAAATGGAATTAATACTCCATACCAACTATGAAAAAGTGGTTCTATATAAAAAGAACCCTTTCTATACAGAGTCAAATTCATTTTGGTTAATATGTTGGGTATGAAATAATGTCCACTGTCTTAAAATTATGGAAAGGTTGGTACGATATAAAGGAACCCATTCTATAGAAAGTCTAATTCATCTCGATTAACATGTTAGATATGAAATAACGTCCACGGTCTTAACGCGATCAAAATACTTCGTAAATCCGCGAAATTTATAAATCTTGAACAACTTCCAATCCGACCGGCGAATAAATCTGCCCGCTCTCCGCGTGACGTTTATTGGGTGCGATGCGACTTGTACAACTCGATTCATTCAAGTCTTTTATTTGTGCGAAAATCATCCGTTTACGCGCGCCGGTCCGGATTTATCAGCGTGAGTCAACATCTGCCGGGCGTCGATCGGATGGATACCGCCAAAAGTCCAACTTTTAAATCATCTCTCTAATTGCACCCGAATTTTTATCGGCCGAAATAAACCGGAGTCCGCGAAATTCGGCAGCGGGCCAACGTAAATTCCCGAATCATGTGTTTTGGCAGCGCTCGCCGAATTTTGCCATTGTTTGGAGTTGGAAATTGTTGCGTGGCTGTGGTACTTCTTCAACTGTTTTTTTTGACGGGAAAATATGTGTGTTTAGAAAACATTTTGTTTAATTTACAACTGTTTAGAGATTTTGTTCAAAATAAATGTAATTACAAAGCCAAACAACCGAAAATCAGTTGAATCAAAAAATATTGCTTCGCGGATTTTAGGAAATTGAATAATCTTACATATGCCCAATTTATATTTGTTGTTATTATTTTTCAGCGTTAACACTTCCAATAAATTAGAGCTGAAAGAAACATGATACTCCAAACTGTTTTTCTTACAACATCTATAAATTATACAATAAAGTTCCCCAAAACCTAAAACAGTTAAAATTTAACAGCTTCAGATGTCACTTGTCTTCTCTGTTACTACGTGATGAATTTACAAAATCAATTCGGGATTATTGACGTCGAAATATGTTTGTACCTTATCTCACATGTTGCAATTATATTTAAGTTTCATTATTCGTAGGTTAAGTGGAAGATCAGTAACTGTTTAAGCTGACTGAACTTCGCCTACACTCATGACATTTCATTTTGTATTTTTCTCTGTGATAAATATTTAATAATAATAATTGGAATATAATGCAAATATTCCCTCTGATATATACACTGGCTTCAGTTTATTGCATCCTATATGTAATTTTATTGATCTTGTGCTGCATATCTGTGTTATTTCACTGCTAAATACAACAAATAAAAATTTATTGAGGCCTCCTCCTTGTCTTAAACCCGTTTCTGTTTTGAATGCTGTGGATAATTTGGTGTTGTATATGAGGTAATTCTCAATATTTGCGTACATTTTCTTAATGATCCTAATTATTTTGTGGTAAAATGTTCCATAGCATATTACTGTTTACGTTATCAAATGCTTTTTCTAGGTCAATAAAACCTAGTACCATTTTTTCTGTTGTTGTTGAAGCTTTTCGTTGAGAGTGCTGTGTGTATTGGACAGAAATGAATTGTGAGAGGTTCGTCACATATTCATCAGTTACGGCGTGGAAAGGCGAAACACTAACGTGTATAAAAAGTGTATCTTCGTCTAATACGAACCAATATTTGACTTTGTCTCTTACTCTCGTCCATTGGCGTAGACTCGTCTGGGTATATCAGGAAGCTCATGCGCACCGTAGTAGAGCCAGGGTTATTCCAGGCGACCGTCGTTCATCGCCCGTCATATAACTACGCGTCTCGTCTCACCCCTCTGTTGAAGTGTAGTGTGCCTATATACTCGACGATTTTATATCTCACAGCGTGTCCTGTCGTTTTCCTCTCAAGCATACGTGCCAAATTTGAATTGTAGTTGATCCGAACAATTACACACTATTTTCCGCAAACTATAATACAGTTTGAAAATATAAAGTAGATTATTTCATTATAATTAATTTATTGTTCCGAACTTTACTTACTTGGCTGTTATTGCTTCTACTGTATTAAATGTGGACATTTAATTTTCATTATTTAGATATAGTACAGAAAATTTTCATTAACTTAAAATCCGTAATTATTAATTTCAGCACCAATAACAATTTTAAATTCCAAGCTCAATAATATTCCACAATTCATAAATTAATAAAAAAATAATAGATATAATAATTATTTAAATATTTGATTACGAAAAGTAAATTGCTGCAATTTTATATTTCGTTCAAAATTTGAAGATTTAATTTCTTGCTAGAGTCAATACCATATAATATTGTCCCTCTGATTTATTGTGTTCCTTATTTAATTCAATTAAAAGTTTTGACATTTAAACATTGGTAGTTCATATTGTAATAATAAATATGAATAGATTATTGAAAGTCTATCAATAAAATAAATAAAAACACGGATTAAATGGAACAATTTTAAATTCACGACTAGTTTCGGGTTATGAGCATATTTTCAGGAGAATTTAAATTATTTAAATTTCTATGTTTATACAATAATTTTATAGAAAAAGATATATTGATTTGTGGGGCAGGCAAAATAATTACGGTCCCAGCATTCGCTAATACGGTGAAAAATAAAAAAAATGTCCTCAGGATCATATTTGAATAATTTTGCTGAAATAAACCAGATTAATTAATTATAAATATATTGAACTCCTGAAAATCAGATAAAAATTAATGAAATATTTAGATAAATTTTAAATTAAATTGAAGTTAAAAATTAAATATAAATATATGATTTAATAATGGATTACTTTATTCTATGTCGGAAAGTTGTGTTTATAAAAATTATAGAGTTTATAAATACTAGACTTATCTAAAAAGGTGGAAAAATCTCACTAAAAATCATCCTCGAGATTTAGAAAGAAAGCACTTTTTGAAATTCAAACAAAAATCAGAGAAGACATTAGAAAATATATAAGTTTAAATTATTTTGGAACATTTTCTGAAAAAAAAAAAATGCAAAAATTTAGAATAAAAACTATAAAGTTCGAATAATAAATTATGTAATATACAGGGTGTCCCCGAATGGTCTGTACAACGCTCTACCACATATTTTTTGAAACAAAATAAGACGATTTAACTAAACTTATCTCTATCCAAAAGTGGTTCCTAAGCCATCTACGAGGCCTCAAAGATATTATTTTTCACATTATCCGAAACTTGTCGAAAAATCCAAGTTATTTACTTTAATCTGTGTTTTCATTTATTTAATTAGTAACTTTTGAGTAATCTATTCCTATTTATTACTTTCTTTAGCTAAACTTGGGCTATCTTTTGTATTTATATTGAGACCGTAATGAAAAATCTGTATTATTATCATTTTTGAATCTTACACTTCTTAGTTTTATTTAATTAAATAATTTGAAGTGCTTCCCTGAACTTTTTTCGCTATAATATAATTATTTTTAAAATATATTTCTCAAAATTTATATTAACCAGCCTCCCAGTAAATTTAAGCATAGAATGTTGTGTATAATGCCGCGACTGTTGGGGTGGACGATTATTGAAATATCGACTAGCGAAATATTCAATATAAACACGCAGGCATTCCGTACTAATTTGTCTGGGTTACTAGGTTCCGTATGTTATCGTTTTCCATCGCCCACAATCGCTTAATTTTTCTTAGAGCGCATGCGCAAACGTGTATTTCCACAATAATTCTGTGCGTACGCTACTTCATTTAGGGAGGCACCATCCCTACCTCCAAAAAGTGCGACGAGCATCGCCAATCGCGAGCCTTTGAAAATGATCATTGAAAAATTGTTGTTTTTTAACCCAAATATTAAATACATACGCTCGAAATTAACCAATATTTTGGGTATATTTATTTACGACAATTCTTTATCTAAGTCACGGAACAGATTGCTTTTTATTATTTGAATTATTTATGAAGTTATTTAGGTATAAACTAGAGGAAGCATTTCAGGTAACTTTTTTGAATAATTTTGCTGAAATAAACCAGATTAATTAATTATAAATATATTGAACTCCTGAAAATCAGATAAAAATTAATGAAATATTTAGATAAATTTTAAATTAAATTGAAGTTAAAAATTAAATATAAATATATGATTTAATAATGGATTACTTTATTCTATGTCGGAAAGTTGTGTTTATAAAAATTATAGAGTTTATAAATACTAGACTTATCTAAAAAAGTGGAAAAATCTCACCAAAAATCATCCTCGAGATTTAGAAAGAAAGCACTTTTTGAAATTCAAACAAAAATCAGAGAAGACATTAGAAAATATATAAGTTTAAATTATTTTGGAACATTTTCTGAAAAAAAAAAATGCAAAAATTTAGAATAAAAACTATAAAGTTCGAATAATAAATTTTGTAATATACAGGGTGTCCCCGAATGGTCTGTACAACGCTCTACCACATATTTTTTGAAACAAAATAAGACGATTTAACTAAACTTATCTCTATCCAAAAGTGGTTCCTAAGCCATCTACGAGGCCTCAAAGATATTATTTTTCACATTATCCGAAACTTGTCGAAAAATCCAAGTTATTTACTTTAAGCTGTGTTTTCATTTATTTTATTAGTAACTTTTGAGTAATATATTCCTATTTATTACTTTCTTTAGCTAAAATTGGACTATCTTTTGTATTTATATTGAGATCGTAATGAAAAATCTGTATTCTTATTATTTTTGAATCTTACACTTCTTAGTTTTATTTACTTAAAATAATTTGAAGTGCTTCCCTGAACTTTATTCCCTATAATATAATTATTTTTAAAATATATTTCTCAAAATTTATATTAACCAGCCTCCCAGTAAATTTAAGCATAGAATGTTGTGTATAATGCCGCGACTGTTGGGGTGGACGATTATTGAAATATCGACTAGCGAAATATTCAATATAAACACGCGTTGCGTACTAATTTGTCTGGGTTAATAGGTTCCGTATGCTATCGTTTTCCATCTCCCATAATCGCTTAATTTTTCTTAGAGGGCGTGCGCAAACGTGTATTTCCACAATAATTCTGTGCGTACGCTACTGCATTCAGGGAGGCACCGTCCCCACCTCCAAAAAGTGCGACGAGCATCGCCAATCGCGAGTCTTTGAAAATGATCATTGAAAAATTGTTGTTTTTTAACGCAAATATTAAATACATACACTCGAAATTAACCAATATTTTGGATATATTTATTTTCGACAATTCTTTATCTAAGTCACGGAACAGATTGCTTTTTATTATTTGAATTATTTATGAAGTTATTTAGGTATAAACTAGAGGAAGCATTTCAGGTAACTTTTTTCGCACTTTGTTATATCGCAAAAACCACAATGTTAAAAATAAATAAAAATTAATTAATAGATAACGTTTTCTAATCATGAAATCACTCCTTAGGCGAAAATAATTTAAAAAAAATTGAATAATTTACTTTTAATTTGGGTTAACAATTTACATTGAATTCCTTATAAGCGGCCACATATACACAACCCTCTTAATCTGCCTTATTGTAAATATGTGACCTTGTATACTTCGCCCCCGTCTAAAACCACATTGTGTTTCCTCCAATTTATGTTGTATTTTATCTTTTTTAATATCTTCATTATTGTATTTAATAGATTTATTCCTTTGAATAGTTTTTACATTCTTGCTTGTTTCGCGATTTATTAATTGGCACTATTAATATTTCATAGTAACTCTTTAATATTTCCTCATCATACCATACTCTATTTATTATGTGCAGTAGCATGCGTTTTACTGTTTCATCTAGATTTTTTAACATTTCAGCTGTTTGTCTTTACCGGGTGATTTCTCGTTTTTTTTTTTCTTATAGTTTTCATCATCTCATTCATTGATATTTCGTTCTAGATATGGGCAAAGTCGATCTTTTTTGTTACTGAAAAATTATGTATATGATAATTTTATTAATGCAATATATTCTATTACTATAAATAACTGTTCCCTATTTATTGAAAAATATTAATTTATTATTACTTATTGGTTTTATTTACTTAAAATTGCTCATTTAGAAATACTCGATTACTAATATTACTCGATTTTGCCCACCACTATTTCGTTCTCTGTTCTTGTTCTATTAGTTCCTCTGAATAAGTATCACGATCGATTATAAGTGGGTTTGTAGTTTTCAATAGTACTCCTTCCATCTGTCTAAAATTTCGTCTGTCTTTGTCAGTATTTCATTGTTTTTATTTCTGATTTGTTGTATGGCTTGTGTATTGTTCGTATTCTTTAACTTTTTTAGTGGACCATAGAATAGTTTTTGATTTTCTTTCGATTCTTTTTCCTTTTTTTTCTCCGAACTGTTCCCACATCTCGATTTTTCCTCTTCTAATATGTATTTTAACATCCTTTCTGCATTTTGAATATATTGAGTAATTTTCATTGCTCCTATTATGTATATTTCACATACATCAGCTGCTGTCTTCCTTAAATTATTTTAAAAACATTTCCATTGTTTGTCTATATCTATTAAATAAAAAGAATTTGAAATTAATTAATTAATAAATTATTTTCTCTTTTGCTACTGCGACATAAACTATTAAAACGGAAAAAAACATAGTAAATGACAAAGAAGACCTATGGAATTCCCCGATATTAAGCGCTCTTATTACCTGACGGAGTAATCATAAAAACCAATTTGTATGTAATAGTTTGCAAATTCATTTATATATTCAGTCTTGAAAATGGCATCTAGCCGAAACTAGTCGAAAATATAACAAAAATGTTAGTAAAACAAAACCAAGTGATTTCATTATAACAAACGCAATAAACAAACACACATTCGGCGCGACGCGGTGTGACCTTGTATTTTCTTCAATAATTTAATCTCTTGCATGGATTTCGTTCACATCGAGTTTTTCGTGATTATGAGAATTGGTACTAGATATCGATACTACTGGAGGGCACACTAGTAGTAGCGTAACGCTATTTTTGTTCGTCATTGCCGCTCTTTGAATTTTCTCCTCTGTGCTATTACCTCTTATCATAATTTCATGAAAAATTACTCTTGGAAATATGTAGAATAGTTTGTCTAATTGCATTTATACTGCAGCAGATTACCCCGCTTACCTGATCTCATTTGACTAACTTGTTTGGCAACCTTCTGAGTTAATACTATTTTTCGGTTTATGAACAACAACCGTTTATAAACCGAAAAATAGTATTAACTCGTTTCGTCGATGTTCCGAATATCTGTGTGTGTAATATTATTATCCTCAATAACAGTCTTCAAATATTCATAAAATATATCAACATTATTTTCTCCTTTATAATAAAACGTATTAAATGGGTTGATCCTATAAAAAAACTAACGTACACATTTAACTTTAATCTTTATGTATATAATTGTAACTCGCATAGACTGGAAAATTCTTGTCTGTTTTTATAGACATTCAGGAGGTATAATTTTTATTATTTTTTTAATTGCCTGAGCATTTTACTTTTTGACTATTAGGGACGCGTTGCATTCTGGTCGCGATTTGACAATGATAAGTATTTTAAAAAAAAGAAAGAAATTTCGTTACCGGCTGCTAGTTTTATATATATATATATATAAATTCTTTGTGAAATTCAAGCAATATAGAACATAGAATAGACCACCATTACGCTACATTACAAATTACAGAAATTGGCTATCGACCAGTGGTCTTCCAGCCTATTTAATTTTCGGGCCATAATAATATTTTAAATTGTAAGAAAATGAAAGCTGCATAAAGACAACATTTCCACTTAAAATTTCGTTTTCAATAATAAATAATAATCGAGATAAATGCACACAACTTCTGCGGACAATTTCCTCTCGGCGCAACTTTCCTTAACGATTATAAAGCGGGAACGTTAATGGGCCATTACGCAGTTTGCAAAACGGTTTAATGAGCTCTCACCGGAGCAAAACCTGAGGGAGCGAAATTAGGTTGAACACCCCACCCCCGAAATGCATGTATTTTTTTTGTTACCTCTCACAAACATTGGTGTCAGGACTTAATTAATGCGGACGATACGATCACTTCATTTTTTTTAAATTTTTTTAAAGAGTCTGGTAATTTATGAAAATACATCCTGAACGCGGGGTAATTTATAGCCGGTTATTAATAAACTCGCCGTTGGCGGAATTCCGGATTAGCATATAACTCATTTAGGAATGAGTCGTGCATAATGCGACTCTTGTTAAGTACAGGTTGGGCTGGGATTGAATTAATCCCGCCCGGGGACCCGAGCTACTGTGCATTGTTTTTGGTGAGATTTGTATCGAAAGAGGAGTTGTTTTGCTTCCGGCATTTGTGCTTTCTTGCGCGTTTCTAAATGTTAGTAGCACGTTATAGTATTTTTATACACAGCGAAAATTTTATTTCAATGAAAATGGATCTATTTACGTACGAACAAACATATAACAATACATTTGACAATAACTTTTACGACATCGTTACAGCCTGGTACAGGGCATTGGACTTTGAAAATAGACCCCCTCCTGAAGATGATACATTGCACGAAACGGACTATTACAGGATATTGCAAAAACTCCATTCCCGGTATAGATAAAATTCCTCATACCATCTTGAAAAAATTACCTCATGAAATCCACCTCTACCTCCTCAACATGTTCAATTACAGCTATAAAAACTAATATTTCCCACCAGAATGAAAAAAGGGTGTAATAGTATACATTCCTGAACCAGGCAATGATTCCTAACTAATAACCAGTTACCATCCGATTACTCTCCTTCCGGTAATCGGAAAAATTTTTGAATCCTTAATTAAATATAAAAATCCTAAATATCCAGAATACTACTTTGGTTTTTCCCCAAAAAATCAACCGTGCTTCCAATCTCCATCCTAACGTCTAATATTCAAACATGCCACCTTGAAGGAAAACAAAACTGCAGTCCTCTTCGACAATATTGAAAAGGCCTTTGACTCGGTCTGGCATCAAGGTCTCCTTTACAAATGTTTCCTTTTAAATCGTCCCCATCACCTCATAATATTACTAAATTGCATCTTGTCATACAGATCATCACAGATAAAAATTCGACTGTCATATTCATTCTCAATCCCTCTTCTACAAAGTGTGCCACAAGGTTCTCCTTTATCTCCACTACTATAAAATATATATTGGTCCGATATCTACAACCATAACCCAACATATTTTAATTCTTCGCGATACTCCCTACTTTTCGCTGGTGATACAGTACTTGTCTCCCATGTTATTACCCTTAAAAAAGCACAATTATCCCTCCAAAAATCCCTTGATGCAATACAAAAATGGTGTTAAAAATGGCGCATGAAAATTAATCCATTAAAATCTCAACTCTTCCTTCCCTACCACAAAATCACTCCTAGTTCGCCGCTTTTGTGCTTTAATAACACCCCAATCCATCCAGTATATTCCTGCAAATACCTTGGTATCCTATTCGACACAAAACCTTCCTTTAAACCTCATATACTTTCCCAAAAAATCAAAAATTAAGGCAAGGGCACAACACTTCAGGGGACTTACATATAGGAATCAAGGTATTTCTACTGAAACTGCAGTCCATATATATACATCGATTTGTCGGCCCTTGTTGGACTATGATTGCATCCTTTTTTGCCAAATCCGCCCTTCCATTAGATATCACATACAAATAGCTGAAAGATCGGCACTCAGAACCATCACTAAACTTAAACATCCTAGTAATCCCCTTTATAACCCTTTCAATGAACTCCTATACAAAACCACAAAAGTAATCCCGATTGACCAACGTATGCTCAACCTATCTTCAAAATTCTCTACAAACACCAATAATTTTGGAATTATCAATCAATTCTGCATCCATCGAAATCCAAACATCTCTCCCAAATATACATACCCTGTAGCAACACTCACCAATTCGTTTCAACAAGACAATTAAATAAACATAATGAATATACTTTGATTTTACTAACATATAATAGATTCAGACAGGGCAGAGAGACCGTCGGTCGATAGCCCTGACAGACTAACACTAAATATTAATAATTATATGTAAATATTTTAAATTGTTTTAAAAATTGTCTGAATAAAGATGTTATACAGAGAGTTTTATGTAACACCGAACATACTAGAATGTACTCAATGTAAATTTTCATATGTTCGATTTGTACCGGAACGCATTAAAGCATTGGGTACGATGTGATTGGCTACGATTTCTAATGTCAACTATTATGTCAAGTGCAACATGTATAATTATGGATATTTTACTTAACCGCAATGCATACCATAAAAATCTTATCCTCCTTTGTATACATTAAAAGATGTCCAACTCATCGTCTACTTCTGCTTTAAGAGCCAGAACAGTAAATATCACTTGCTTGCGATAACTGACAAGTGTAAGTCATTTTTGACGGAAAAGGGTGTAGTTTGGGTTGACTATATTATTTTTAGAAAAAGTAGCCAATCACATCGCACTCAATGCTTTGATGCGTTCCTGAACAAATCGAACATAGGGAAATTTACATTGAGTACATTCTAGTATGTTCGGTGTTACATAAAACTCTCTGTATATATATATGGATCAATTTTTATTTTAATAAAACACATAACACATTTTACATAATAAGTGGCACCATCGATGAAGACATTCATTCTATATGAGGACAATTAACTTAAAGTGTAAAATGTCATAATGAGTTTTAAAAAATGTCCAAGTTTTTCCAGTATTTTGATTAATAGAATATTAATATACAAAGTTTCCTCTTTCAAGTGCCAAAAAATCTCGCCCATTTATGTATGTAATTAAATTAAATAGTGACGAAGACACAGATTGTTATTATTACAATCATTTTATCAAGGCCTTGACAAATATTCAATCAATTGGTGATAATATACGTCATTTCAGTATATCAATTTCAAGTGAAAATGCTTAACATTAAAATTAACGGTTGGATTGGAACGATTGGATGCTCTAACATTATTTGATTTTACTAACATATAATAGATTTAGGCAGAAAGATCGTCGTAAATATTTTAAATTATATTAAAAATTGTCGGAATAATATAATATATATATATATGGAAAGAGGAGAAAATACCAAAGGATTGAAGTATGGCACTAATTACTCCAATTCACAAAAAGGCGACAAACTAAATTGTAACAACTACAGAGGCATAATAAGCACAGCCATGAAATTATTGACAAAAATATCAGGTCTGTAGTAGAAAGCACGTTACACGAATCGCAAAGTGGATTTCGAAGAGGAAGAAGCGTCCAAGACCACATATTTACGCTAAAACAATTGGCTCAAAAAGCAATCCGCGAGAAAAAAAGTATCTTCCTTGCTGCGATAGACTTGGAGAAAGCATTTGATAAAGTACCGCGTAACAAACTATGGACAATACTTCAACAAAGAGGAATTAACAACAAAATAATTAGAATGGTGAAATACATATATGCCCAAAACGAAAATGCAGAAATCGTGAACAACAAAATATCCGAAACATTTAAAACTGAAATCGGATTAAGACAAGGCGGAGATTTGAGTCCCTTGCTGTTCATAATATTTATGGATGAGATAGTTAAAACAAGTGCAGCACAGTGCAGTGAAATAACAGTAGGGTACACAAACATGAAAAGAATTCAAATATCTGAAGCAGCATTTGCAGATGACGTTTTAATATTTGCACGGAACAAAAAGGAACTTCAGAAAAAAATAGAAATATGGAACAACACGCTAGAATCATATGGAATGACAATGAACAAAAAGAAAACAAAAGTTATGGCTGTAGGTGAAGAACAGGACGAACTAAATATAACATTAGGAAATGAAAAAATTGAACAAGTAGCAGCCATAAAGTACTTAGGAGTAACTATTGACCATCAAGGAAAACAGGACATAGAAATACAAGAAAGAATAAACAAAACTGCTAAATTACCAGGGGTGTTAGTTGAAATTTGCCGTTTTTTTTTTCGATAAAGAAAACACTTAATTTTCAGAGGAATCTCAATTTTTTTTTATTCAAAGTATTGACCATTGGTTTCTACACATTTCGCCCATCTCTCAGGCAAATTATGGATACCATCCCAAAAAAACTTTTTCTCTTTCAAGGCAAACCATTCGACGAGCCATTTTTCGACTTCTTCAAAATTAACGAAGCACTGCTCTGCAAGGGAGTGTCCCATCGATGCGAAAAGGTGATAGTCGGACGGAGCGAGGTCTGGATAGTGCGGCGGGTATGATAATATTTCCCAATTAAGTGTTTTTAATGTGTCTTTCACCAGTTTAGCGGTATGATACGGCGCGTTGTCATGTTGCAAGATAACTTTGCCATGTCTTCGGGCCCATTCCGGCCGTTTTTCGATCAACGCATGATTCAAATTGATCATTTGTTGTTGGTAACGATCCGTGTTCACCGTTTCACCAGGTTTTAACAACTCACCACACTGGTCCCACCAAACACAGAGCATTGTCTTACGGCCAAAGCGATTTGGCCTTGCAGTCGATGGGCCGGCTTCATCAGGTGAAAGCCATGATTTTTTTCGCTTCGGGTTCTCAAAATAAATCCATTTTTCGTCCCCCGTGACAATTCTATGCAGAAAAGATTTCCTTTTGAATCGTTGAAGCAGCATTTCACAAACGGTTTTTCGATTTTCCATTTGTCTATCGTTCGGCTGGTGTGGCACCCATTTTCCATACTTCTGGATCTTTCCCATGGCTTTTAAACGTTGGCAAATTGCTCCTCGAGTCACATTTAGTGTTTCTGCCAATTTTTGTTGCGATTGGGTTGGATCAACATCCAATAACGCCTGCAATTCCTCGTCTTCAAACTTTTTCGCTGCACCAGGATGTTCATTGTCTGTCAAATCGAAATCTCCACTTTTAAATTGACGAAACCATGTCTCACATGTTCTAATCACTGGAGCATGTTCACCATAAGTTTCTACCAGCAACCGGTGAGCTTCAGCTGCTTTTTTCTTTTGATGAAATAAGAAAAGCAACGAATGCCGCAAATGCGATTTACTTGGAACGAAACTCGACATATTCACTGAGGTAAACAAATATGACGCGATTATTTTGGCGGAATGTGACTTGCGTATTTTTGTAGGTTAATGTCAATAGAAACAAATGACATACATTCCAAATCATAAAAATTTATACATATTGCTAGCGACATCTACTAGTAAAACCGGCAAACTTCAACTAACACCATACCATACAATGAAAGAAACATTTATTAACAGAGAAGAAATATCCAAGGAAACAAAAATAAAAGTCTTCAAAAGCATATACAGACCAATACTTACATATGGTTACGAATCCTAGTACTTGACACAACAGCAAAGAAGTAAAATACAAGCGATAGAAATGAAATACTTAAGAAGATGGAAAGGCGTAACAAAAAGAGACAGACTAAGAAATACCGAAATACGAAAAGAACTTGAATGCCAGCCAACACTAGAAGTGATAGAAAGAAGACAGCTTGGATGGCGGGGACACTTACAACGAATGGAAGACACAAGACCTGTCAAGGAAGTATGGGAAGCAAAAATACAGAAAAATAAAAAGAAAGGCAGACCGAGACAAACATGGGACGAAACTATTGCGGCAATACTGAACAGAAAAGGACTAATTTGGGCTGAAGCAAAAAAATAGCGAAGGACAGAAAGGAATGGAAGAAGTTTATATCAGGATGAACATTCCTGTAACAAATCCTACACCAATATGTGGTAGAAGGATATAAGATTATATATATATATTATATTTAACAATTTACAGTAATTTTATATAATTAATATTAGCAGCAAAAACCAAAATGAATTTACAAAAAAATACCATGTGATATGGAAAACAATTTCAGCCATTTTTTTTAATTTGCATAAAAATTATAAAAAAATGTGGTTTATATAATCACAAATTGTAATTGTGGGAAAATGATATGCAAATTATGAATTTTCTCTAATCCTTTATGCTTCTTGCATTGCCTCTTTCAATTTCCTTCTTCCAATCAAGGAAGATCTGTATTTAATATATTTGGCAGAAAGAATGTGTGGAGGATCCCTAATGCTAGATCCATATATATATATATATATATATATATGGATCTATTTTTATTTTAATGTCGATGCATTGAAACTTATTTAGGTAATTGGCAAAATATAATTAATGTCATAATCTGCTGAAATACTGTAGGTTACATGGTCTGTATAAATGATGGACCCACTTTCAAAAATTCGTATTTATTAAAGTACAAATCCAAAATTAACAATCTTTGTAGTCATGAAAAGAAGGAGCTTCAAAGTTTTTTTAAGCGTCAGTTGTGAGTGAGATGACATATAGTTTTCTCTGCGTATATTCCCGGACTCTGCTATTTTGAATTATGATGCAATTTTCGATTATGCCTTGGTAATTTGTATGGCAATTTACAAAACAATTGCAACATTATGAATTTTATTATCTGTTTGTAAATCGCGCATCGAAATGACTAAAATTGAATACCGGGTTCTTATAAAATTCCCAACAAAACAAGAAAAAACCCCAAAAATTATTCGTAACGAGTTATTGGCTGTATACCTGGATGATTGCCCTTCCAAGTCAACTATTTACGAGTGACTAAAATTGTTTAAATTTGGTCGAGAATCACTAGATGATGATCTCCGTCCAGGGCGCCCTGTTGACGTGATTACTGCAGATGTTGTTGAAAAACCGTGTGTTTGGTATTTGAGGAGGTAAGACTAAAGAAGCGACAATTAGCAGCTTCACCAGGAGTTTCAGAAACAACAGTTTTCAGAATTTTACACGATTGCCTTGAAATGACAAAGGTTCGTGCACAATGGATGCCGCGAATGCTTTCAGCATTCCAAATGTATAATGTAGTAATATGAAGAAAGGAATAAAATATTACTACATTATATCAAGAAACTTCACGTACTCACCAACAAATATCTTATATTCCAAATGTGTGTTCGGGTAGAGACCTGTAAACAATTCTTGGCGCGCTGTGGAGATGAACCAGATTTAATTATCAATCGACTGGGTTCATAATTGGCGATCCTGAATCGAAACAAGAATCGATGCAGTGGCATGTTAGCAATCCCAAGAAGTTTAAAGTCACCCCTTCAGCAGGAAAATTAATGGCAACCATTTTTTGGGACTCTCAAAGAATTTTGCTCATTGATTATATTAAACAAACAATTCGAGAATGAATTTATTCTATTGCTTAAATTGCGTTAACAGAAAGTTTACACAATCCCTAGCAATCCCAAGAAGTTTAAAGTCACCCCTTCTGCAGGAAAAGTAATGGCAACCATTTTTTGGAACTCTCAAAGAATGTTGCTCATTGATTATATTAAACAAACTATTCAAGAATGAATTTATTCTATTGCTTAAATTGCGTTAACAGAAAGTTTACACAATCCCTAGCAATCCCAAGAAGTTTAAAGTCACCCCTTCTGCAGGAAAAGTAATGGCAACTATTTTTTGCGACTCTCAAAGTATTTTGCTCATTGATTATATTAAACAAACTATTCGAGAATGAATTTATTCTATTGCTTAAATTGCGTTAACAGAAAGTTTACACAATCCCTAGCAATCCCAAGAAGTTTAAAGTCACCCCTTCTGCAGGAAAAGTAATGGCAACTATTTTTTGCGACTCTCAAAGAATTATGCTCATTGATTATACTAAACAAACTATTCGAGAATGAATTTATTCTATTGCTTAAATTGCGTTAACAGAAAGTTTACACAATCCCTAGCAATCCCAAGAAGTTTAAAGTCACCCCTTCTGCAGGAAAAGTAATGGCAACCATTTTTTGGAACTCTCGAAGAATTTTGCTCATTGATTATATTAAACAAACAATTCGAGAATGAATTTATTCTATTGCTTAAACTGCGTTAACAGAAAGTTTACACAATCCCTAGCAATCCCAAAAAGTTTAAAGTCACCCCTTCTGCAGGAAAAGTAATGGCAACTATTTTTTGTGACTCTCAAAGAATTTTGCTCATTGATTATATTAAACAAACTATTCGAGAATGAATTTATTCTATTGCTTAAATTGCGCTAACAGAATGTTTACACAATCCCTAGCAATCCCAAGAAGTTTAAAGTCACCCCTTCTGCAGGAAAAGTAATGGCAACCATTTTTTGGGACTCTCAAAGAATTATGCTCATTGATTATATTAAACAAACTATTCGAGAATAAATTTATTCTATTGCTTAAATTGCGTTAACTGAAAGTTTACACAATCCCTAGCAATCCCAAGAAGTTTAAAGTCACCCCTTCTACAGGAAAAGTAATGGCAACTATTTTTTGTGACTCTCAAAGAATTATGCTCATTGATTATATTAAACAAACTATTCTTGAATGAATTTATTCCATTGCTTAAATTGCCGAAGCATCCATAAATAACACACAACATAATTTTTATTATTTTATTCGTGTGTGGCCGACTGTTGGCCGTCATTAATAATACACGGGTAGCAGTATTAAATGGCCTATTCCTGTGTGCATGGAATTAAATAATAATTTTACGCCTGTGCCGGAATTTCAATCGGACCCAAAGCCATTGTTCAGCCGGGGAGGAGGCTTCCATGAATACCGATCGAGGCCGCAGCGCCCGACAATGCCGTGTCGAATCAAGCGAAAGGGTTTCGCGGAAAATTTCGGCACCTTTTGTTGCCCGTACGTATAAATCGCGCGTTCCGCAATTTACACAACACGGCCCAGATTCCGAAATTAATTCATTAATAATTAATAAGTAGCAACTTGATATGTTAATTCAGTATCGTTTAGTGTTATTAAAGTGCCGTAACGCATATTTATAAACATCATTGATTTAAATTGATAAATAAAGCACTAACAACCTTTCTTTACACTTTTAATTGAATTATAAAATGTACATTTCAGACATAAAACGACCATTATTAATGGATTAGCAGTGTATATTTGGTAATTCAAATAAAAGTGTGAAGAAACTGCATATTTTCGAGTTTACGTGAAGTGATTGATCACAAAATATAAAGACTTACTTTTTAAAAAGTGAAGTAGGGAATAACAGTCTTTCTATTTAGTGTGAAGAAAGGTTATTAGTTCTTTATTTATTAATTTAATTTGATCTTCACGTAATTCAAACAATAAAATCATTGATTTACGGATCACTACATGTAATAAAGTAAAAAAAAGACCCCACCTTTTACTTTATTACATGCAGTGATTCGATTCACCAAACTTGAGCTCAGTTTTATTTTCTTCTAACTCGTACGGCCACAACATATAAATCAATATATAAGGTGGGAACATTGTTTAGTGTTATCACAGACAAATATAGTATATATATACCGGTTTATTCATGGTATACGAAACGGAGTATTATGGCCAAAGTACAGCACTTTTTAAAATTTTGATTTTAGGGCTGTATAGGGGCCTATAAGGGCTACTTATTATTTTGATAGCATACAGGGTGTCCCATATACCATAAAAGTATCAAAGTTGTGTTTTTTTTTTAAATGGAACACCCTATATATTATTATATTTTTAGGTTCTATGTTCAAAATAACTATCGTTTTCATTAAGATTATCAGTACCTAAACCGAAGGGTTTTTGAAATAATTGCAATTTTCTTAAAATTTAACCTAATTTTCAAATTTTAATTATTTGAAAAGTATTTAGGTTCTGTACGGGAAATTTTCAGTGAAGTTAAGCAATGGATGATATTTTATTTTACAATTACTAAAATCGTAATATATTTACAGGGTGGCCCCAAAAAATAAAATAATTTAACAAGGACTTTAAGTGGCCCAAACTTGATTTTTTCTAATTGAATGCCATATTTTTTAACTTCTCATTAAATGCACGTTCTAATTATCTATCAAAAGTTTCCTATTACTCGAAACTCTTAGACATTTAGTTTTTGCGAAAAAAGGCATAAAATCGTTTTTTCTTACGTCATTTGTGGTGCATTTTTGATTAATATTTTAATAATTTTAGTTGGCTATGGAATTTAGAAATATCAAATGTTTTACTTAATCCGTCACTTTAGCTTACAAATTCACTCCGTGCAATTTTGTGCCTTTGTGGAAATATAAATCGAATAAAATGTAGACTCTCTATTCCACATCACCCTACAATCTATTTTTATTACTAATTACCATTTCTATCTGAATAATGTTAGAAGTACAGTATATTCACAATTCTATTCTTATAAAGTGACAGATTTCCCAATATATGAGTTTTTATAACTCACATTCCCTTTTTATAAATCGGTTTAATAGTCTCTTCAAGATGGCCGATTTAGAATTACTTTTTTTAGCAAAAAGTATATGTATTATTTTTGTAGGCCAATAAGGTTTCTCGATAATGTTGTCCAAACATTTCAAATATACCAATGCCCTTCTATTTTGAATACATATTTTGAAAAGTACTATACTACCTACATTCAAATAATAATGTTAGAAATTCTCACAAATATTCAAAATAATACCATGATGGCAAAAAACATGTTTGAAAATTGAAGTGACAGATTAGATAAATTATTTGACATTTCTTAAATCCACAGCCAGCTACAAATATAACAATACACTAAGAGAAAACCCCAAATGATGCGTAGATTTGATTTTTTGCATTTTCCTCAACTTAGAGGTTAGAATGCTATATTTTCTAACATTATATTAAATGAACAATATAATTATTTATCAAAAGTTTCCTATACCTAAGTCGAGTTGTTTTTGCGAAAAATGCAAAAAATTGAATCAGTGTATTGTCATATTTCTAGCTAGCTGTGGATTTACGAAATGTCAAATAATTT
Organism: Philonthus spinipes; assembly: GCA_963082785.1. NCBI lineage: Eukaryota > Metazoa > Arthropoda > Insecta > Coleoptera > Staphylinidae > Philonthus > Philonthus spinipes. The sequence goes on along the minus strand of OY720316.1, from coordinate 11,354,762 downwards.
ATCTAAACTGTCACTTCAATTTTCAAAATTGTTTTTTGCTATCATGGTATTATTTTGAATATTTGTGAGAATTTGTAACATTATTATTTGAACTTAGGTATTGTAGTACTTTTTCAAAATATTTGTTCAAAATAGAATGGCATTTGTAATGTTTGGACAATGTTATCGAGTGACCTTATTAACCAACATAAATAATACATATACTTTTTGCTAAAGAAGTAATTCTAAATCGAACATTTCAGTGAGACTTAAACCAATTTATAAAAAAAAGGGAATGTGAGTTATAAAAACTCATTTATTAAAAAATCTGTCACTTTATAAGAATATAATTCTTCTGAAAATACAGAACTTCTAACATTATTCTGAGAGAAATGGTAATTAGTAAATAAAATAGATTATTGGGTGATGTGGAATAGAGGGTCCACATTTTATTCGATTTATATTTTCACAAAGGCACAAAATGGCATGTAGTGAATTTGTAAGCTAAAGTAACAGATCAAATAAAACATTTGATATTTCTAAATTCCATAGCCAACTAAAATTATTAAAATATTAATAAAAAATGCACCTCAAATGACGTAAAAAAACAGATTTTATGCCTTTTTGCAAAAACTAAATGAGCTTCGAGTTATGCACGTTTCACTTATCTATCAAAAGTTCCCTATTTTGATAGATAAGTGAAACGTGCATTTAATGACAAGTTAAAAAAATGGTGATGTGTCCATCATGGCACTTTCCCCGGTGAATACGGTCAAATAAGTTTCTGATAGAAAATTTAATAGGGAAGCAAAATGATTAATAGAAAAAATTGATTGTTATCTTTTAAAATTAAAGCCGAGTATTTAGAAGAATATTGTAATTAAGTGTGTTATTTCTTACCTTACAATAGGTTAAAATCATTCCTCCACACTCTTCTTCATTTTTGCAAACTGGAGGCGTTTGCGAATGATAAGTTGAATTTGACGGCACTTTGACGTTTTATTTGTCATTAAAATAATTATTTCAATAATTAAAATCTCTAAGGGAATTTATCAGATAAATGCTTATAAAATGAAAACCGGAGGTCCTACAATAAAAGTTTTATAACAGAAATTATTTATTTTCCAAGATCTAAAACTTTTATTTGAAACATTTTTCTATCCGAATTAAAAAATGAAAAATTGCTAAGAGTAAAGTTGCACTTAATGAGTTTTGATTCTAACCAAAAGCTTTTCAGATCATTCCACTGTTATATAAAGCTTAGATATAAAGTTTGGGCTTAATCCATTTAGCCGTTTAGGCGCTATCGCGGAAACACACAGACACACACACAGACATTTTTCAAAACTCGATGGAATGGACTCAGGGGACCTCAAAACGTGCATATTTGTTGAAATTGGCGGTTCGAAAATTTTCACGATCACAATACTTTCCCTTGGACAGGGGTCCGGGGAAAGTAAAAATATGGTATTCCATTCGAAAAAATCAAGTTTGTGCCACTTAAAGTCCTTGTTTAATTATTTTAAGTTTTTGGGCCACCCTGTAAATATTTTACTATTTTAATAATTGGAAAATAAAATATGATCCATTGCTTAACTTTACTGGAAATTTCCCGCACATAACCTAAATACTTCTCAAATAATTGAAACTTGAAAATTAGGTTAGATTTTAACACAAATCCAATTATTTCTAACGGTTTTTTTAATGGAAACGATGATTATATTGAACATAGAATCTAAAAATACAATAATATATAGGGTGTTCCATTTAAAAAACACAACTTTGATACTTTTATGGTACAATTAATTTTAGAAAGTAGTCTTTATAGACTGCCCTGAAATCAAAATTTTTAAAAGTGATTTAATTTGTCCACATTTCTCGGTTTCGTATAGCGTGAATAACCCGGTATATGTCTATGGTATTTAATTTTAAGAAAACGAATTTTATATAACTATATGACTTTTTACATTGTTTATACAAAATAGCGAAAAATACTTACGAAAAAATTTCTTTAATTACATAAATACAATGAAAAATAAGACCTCCATACCTCTGAACATGATTTTTGAAGATAACATTTTAATATCACCTCAGGATATCGTTAATAGCTTTGCTCTATATTTTTCTCACTCTTATACGTGAGTAAATTGATTGATTGAGTTACGTAACTGTATATTTTCGAGTTTACGTGAAATGATTGATCACAAAATAGAAAGTCTGTTATTCCTTACTTCACTTTTTATTTTTATGTTAGATGTACAGTTTGTTATTGATAATGAGCACTTTGTGTCTCGAAATGTACATCTAACATAAAAATAAAAAGTGAAGTAAGGAATAACAGACTTTCTATTTTGTGATTGAGTTACGTGAAGATCAAATTAAATTGATAAATAAAGCACTAATATCCTTTCTTCACACTTTATTTGTTTTACCAAATATACATTTCGGCCACAAAGTGACCATTATCAATTCATTTAACACTAAATACCAAACAGAAATACAACATGTTATATAGACAGGCGGCGGGAGTAAAAATACGTAAAAAACGTAAATTAAGAATGGGCCATGTTGTAAAGCGAACTTAAATCGAAATTCATAAGATTACGTGTTTTTTTTTGTTCATTTGAATGGCTTCCAGCATGTTTAATTGATAATTTTATGATTGTTTTAGTAATTTAATATTGTGGATTGTTATTTTGTGATCGGTTTCCAATAAATGCTTAGCTACTGCGGATTTTTCTTAGTTTAAATGTTTGGCATGTGCTAAGTGCTCTTTAAATCTGATGTTAAAGTTTCTCTGCGTTAGACCAATATAAACTTTATCACAATTAGCACAATTGATAGAAATATACCAGATTGGTCTGGTTTGTTAAATATGTGCCCTAGAACTTGCAGAACTTTAGAATTTAAATAAAACGCGGGGGTGAGGTTGTACTTTTTATATAATCTATTGAAATGATTTTATAACTTAGGAAAGTAGATTAATTTTATGATTTTTTTTTATCTGTTTTGGGGGGTGATTGATGTAAGTAGGGTGATATTACGGAGATTAGATTTGAATTAATGTTTTTTTTTTAATAATTTGTTTATGGTGTATGAACTGTATTTAAGATTTCTTGCTATACTATGAATGATGCTGAATTTTCATGAATAACGGGATACTGAAGGATCTGTGGATGAGGAAATTGATTGAGGCTAATTTATATTTCATTGGAGCAAAGGAGTCTGCGTGGAAGTAATTAAAAGTGTGTGTGGGTTTTCTGTATATTTGAAAATCTAATTTATTGTTATTTCTTGAAATGATAAGATCATCCCTTTGACCCATTCTTAATTCACATGTTTTCCGTATTATTACTTCCACCGCCGTTATATTATAATCCGCCTTTCTATATAACATGTTATATTTATGTTTTGTATTTAGTGTTAAATCCATTGATAATGGCCACGTTGTGTTCGAAATGTACATTTGGTAAAACAAATGAAGTGTGAAGGAAGGTTATTATGGCTTTATTTATCAACTTGTACGTCAGCTATGAATATATTTCGCACCTATGAATACTCTAAATATAATGGCAATCTGCATATTTGCACTATTGATCAACAATAAATAAGTTAGGTGTCGCGATGTAACTCGCGATTTCTTGAAAGTGTAGATAATAGACTGTCTGCGTACCCGCGCAGCGGGGATGCGACTCTTTCGGGCTGCCCTTAATCGTTGCTACGTGCCTGAACAATGAACATTTACCAATATACCAGAAATATCACAAAGTGTTTTATTACTCTATTGAAACTATTCTCGGATTTTTAGACTTTTGTCAACATCTGTATTACAATGTGTTTTTCGTAAGAATTATACCACTGTTGCTTTTTTTATTGCTGGTGTACTTTTTCATCCAGGTCAATTTCTTATTGGTGGATTTTTTACCCCTCCTACATGAGGAGGTGAAATGTATACTTGTAAATATTTTTGTAAATAGTGTTCCTCGAGAGTTTAATAAAACCACACGAAAACCTAAAAACATATTTTCGTAAACCAACTAGACCTCTGCAACCAAACATTATGAAATAAATTAAGTTCGGGCCCAGATAATCTTCCAGCAATTATATTAAAAGGCTGCCGTTTTCATTTTATCCAAACCTATAATGCACATATTTAATTTATGTTCAAGGAATAATTTCCTTCCAGAGATATGGAAAAAAGACTAGTATAGTCCCGATATTGTAAAGAAAGTGAAAGAAGAAACTGGAAAGATCACTCTGGAATGTTCCACAGAGAGCGTGACGGTAAACGCGGCGTCATCGAAAGTTCCGGAAAGTTCGAGAAACAAGCATGCTATATAAGAGCGCGCTAGTGGCGCTGCAGTCAGTCAGTCTACCACGAAGTATTATTTGTTTTGAATGCTACCTTGATATTTATTTTTTTCAACATTTTTGCGGCTCTTGGAGAGCATGGAAATGAATAAAAGAAAATACACAGGACAACTTTTGAACGACCAATTAGATTTAACAAACTCACCACTCCTAAATTTAAATTTCGCTGAAAAACCCACCCCCCATAAACATTGTATATATACCTGTACTGACAAATGTAATTTATCATTTCTTCGCCTGAAGAAGCCACAGTGTGGCGAAATAATTGTAGCGAGTTTACAATATATTTGAAAGTTATAAATTGTTTTATTTATATAAAAGTGAATAGATATTGTGTTACTCGATTTCGTAAAATATATAAGGCAGGTGATAAAAACGCAATTATTAATTATCGCCCAATAGCGATATTATCCAACCAGTCAAAATGTTTATTTTACGTAATGGAATTAGTGCATCTTTTAACCCAATATTATATAATAACCAGAATGGATTCAGCAGACCCAAGCGATTTTTATTGAGTAATCTATTCCCATACACTCAAATGTTATCTAAAAGCCTTGACGAGAAAATACAAGATGACGTATTTACTGAATTCTCTAAGGCTTTTGACAGGTTGGATCATACCGTACTTTTGTCAAAACGTTTTAAGTTAGGGTTTTCGTCTTCTTTGTGCAAAATTATTGAGAGTTATCTTCATCAAAGGTCCTTAAATGTGGAATACAAGGGTTATAGGGTTATAGATCTGATATGTTTTATGCGCCATCTTTTGTTAAAACGTTTTAAGTTAGGGCTTTCGCCGTCTTTGTGCAAAATTATTGAGAGTTAACGTCATCAAAGGTCCTTAAATGTGGAATACAAGGATTATAGATCTGATATGTTTTATGCGCCATCTGGTGTACCCCAGGGTTCTCGACCCACTACTGTTTACTTTTTCTTCAATTCGGATAGCGGTTACTCTCCTGCACCTGAATATCAATCTCAACTATACGCTTAGCTAACAAAAAAATGAATAAAATAAGAAAATATCCAAATCTTGATTTTCAAAGTTTTTGAGTTTATTCACTACAATTGTTTCGCAAATTTATTGCTTCTTCAGGTGAAGATATTTACAAAATGTATCAGTTTCTTAAGACTATTTATCTATATACAAACTACTTTGGTGGGAGAAACATTTTTAGTAGTGGGGAGGTAGATAATTCTATTTGCTCGTTGAGGAGAATTCCGGAATTTTGATGTTTTATTATTTCCATATTTTCCATCAGGTTTAATTTTCTGCCCTTTTTTGAAGTGTGTAAAATTTTTACATCATCCTTAAAATTGTGGTTCTCGTCGATTAGGTGGTTGGCAAAAGTTGACGTTCTCTTCTGTTTAATGTGGGCTTTTTTTGTTCTTCTATCCTCTCCTCGTACGATCTTCCTTTTAAATATTGCTAGAGAAAAAATCTAAAGGAGTTAGATCTGGAGATCTTGCAGGCTACTTGATCTCATTTTGATTTCCTAACCATTTAACACTAAATGCTTGGTTCAAGTAATTTCGGGATTATGTGATGGAGCTTCATTGTGTTGAAAGATCATGGTACATATAACATTCGTGGGAATATCTTTTAGATAATAATCCAATTCATTCCTTAAAAAATTCAAGTATATTTCCCCCGTTAAAGTTCCGTTATAAAATGCAGACACTATAAGATATTAAAATCATGTCTAATTTTTCTTTATTTGAATATTCTATATTTCTTAACACGCTAATTAATGAAAACTATAATAGGTTAATGGAAAGAATGAACCTGCTATTGACATGTGACATTTGGTTAAGCATTTATTTTCAAATTCAATGACTACATATGATTTTATATTAAATAAACCCATTTGGATATTTTCTTATTTTATTCATTTTTTCTTAGCTAAGCGTACAGTTATGTATAGGAAAGTGCCCCCTATCTGAATTGAACAAAGAATAGATATGGTGTTATTTGAAAAAGAAAGTTGACTATCGCTACCTTGACAGTAATCGTATTATCAATTTGGAGACACCATTAAATAAAGAATTTCCTGCTGTTTTCAAATATATATATAAGGTTTGTTATAGTTTACTGTTAAAATAAAAAATAGAAGGGGTTGGAACACCAAACTGTATCACACTGTATAGATTGAAATATCTTTCACCACTGGTTAAGTGAGAAATTAATTAATTAATTAATTATTATAGTAAGTGCCAGTTCAACAACTCTCACGATAATATATAAAGGAAATTTAATATTTTTTAAAATAATTTTTAATAATAGTGTAATGTACCCCAGTACATTTTATAATAATAATATACATTATTATTATTATTATTATAAATATTTCGTGTATATATTTTATATATTATTCGATTATTGTAATCTATTTATGTAAATAATATTAGCTGTTGTAAATTAAGGAACTCATTATCTCATTCGCACAGATAACATTGGAACAGCAAATATGTCATTAACTCTAAATTCAAATATTGTTCATTTTCATATCATAACAGTCGTAAAAATCGTGTAAAGTTGACTTAAGTTCTTCGCAACCCAGTCAAGGGAATAAAAAAAGGAATCAACTGACTTCTGTCATCAAAGGTTAAATTGATGAAACCAGAAGTCACGTTACAATAGCTGCGTTACAGGCACCATCGAAAAATAGCGCGACGTGACCTTCCGGTTATAACCCAGAGATCGTTAAAGATAGATTTTTTTCTTCACCATTATTTTCATCATTAAAAATTGTCATAGGGTCTCGAAAACAATTTTTCGATATTTCTTAAAATACAAAAGTTTTCCATATATGGCACAACCAAAATGCACCACACCACCACACTGTACAAATGCTTTACATAATGACTGTAAAAACAGGCCTTAAGAGGAGGCGATACACAAGCAATTAGTGAGACGTAAACATTCAGTCCCCTTACGTCTGTATCTAACCCGCGAAAGCCTTGGAAGAGTACATATGAGGAGTTAACGTTGTCAGACGAAGATAGTCGCGCAATGGGCGCGTTCAGTCTCCCTTCCAAGATTTTTTGTTTTCTATACAAATAAACACGCATTCGTCCTATTTATATCGTATTTTCGTTATAGATTGTATTTTTCAGTCGATCTGCATTTGTGGCTTGTATATTGAAACGGTTTCAAATGATCTTTTGTAAAATATGTTAGAACGTAATTATTGATTATACATTTAATATTAGTAATTAGCTATCAAAAATTAAATATATCAGCATTTTGATCAATTGTTGCTAAAATTATTTTAGCTAAATTTTCTTTGTTTCACTAATAGCACATATGTAGATTAGAAAAATTCTTCTTCTTACCATTTATATTTTCTACATTTTTTGATGATTTACATACATTTTGAGTCATTTTGTTGATACAAAAATATATATTATGTTTTTTATAATGTAAAGGAAGATATTTATACTTTTGTCCAGAATTCTTCGTATATTTAATATAATTTAAATAATTGAATAGAATTGAATATAATATCTTCAATTTGATGCTGATGCAATATTCGTTTAATTCTATTCGTAGATTAATGGATAACTAAATCAATAAAAATTAAATTTAGTACAAATTAAAAAAATATATATTTGATTTGCAATCATAATTACCTGATATTGTTTACATATGTGCGTAAAAATATGTTTAAATTAAAATTATAACAACAATTATAATTACAATAAACATTTTCCAATATTCAGGATATAAATTATTTATTAATACAGATATATACAGGATGTTCAAAAAGTTTTTGTTTGTACTATCAATAAGATTATTTGCTTCAAAACAGTGCACTACAAGTGCTTTATATCATGAATTTATTTCAAATGAATCGTTATAAAGCTAAATACCGATCAGATTCTAATCTATAACAAATGGAGAAAGTTAGAATAAAATATCCATAAACAAATAATGCTACGCTAGATTAGAATATCGTGAGTCGAATTTCTTTTTAAAATAAGCTAAGCGTAGATTTATTTCTGAGAATGATTCAAGCAATAATTTGACCGATATTAATTGAATAAAATATGAACATTTATATTTATATGGAACGATTGATTTTTTTTTTAATATCAGCAATTTCAAATTCATTTTTTTGTATAATTAATATAAATTCTTTTTAAGTTAAGCCAAAAGACAATAATATATCAATATTTAATGCAATAGAGAAACATTTAAATATTTATAAAGAGGCTTTTGCCACATACATTTTTGATATTAGCCTTATATTTATAACTGCAACACAGGTTATTTACAATTTTAAATTGAAATTAAGGATTATAATCCTTATGAAATGACTCAATGTATTATTATAAATTCGGATACACTGTTCAAACTTTTTAAAAATAAATAAAAATAATTCAAAAATATTTTTTAAATTTTTTAATCTTTATAATTATGTTTATTGACATTTTATTTTCACATATAATAAAGGAATCAGAAATTAAACATTTTTAATATTAAGATATACTTTAATTTTATATATGTGCCTCAGACAATCTATGTAGTGCTGGTCTAAATGGTACAGTACAGCAATTACTCACTTGTGAAAATATTTTGAGGGAAAAGAAAATTCGAAATAACTCGCAAACTACTTGCTCTAGATATAGAAATATGTAATACTTTTATGTTGAAAATTGTCTTGCCAATCGATTTATGATATAAATTCCATTTGAACAAATATAAATTATGATGTTTTTAAGTGGGGACGGAAATATTGACATTTTTGTTATCCCTATTATCAAAATAGACAAATGTTATTATTTTTTTTTAATTCTACACAGATATATTTACTAATTACTATTCAAGATGTCTGTCTTGTTCTTATTAGAAGTTATAATTTTTCAAAACATCTATTTTAGGTTAAAATTTGACAAATACATTAAAACTCAGAGCTGGACATAAATCGATATGAGTGGGTGGTCAATTGAACGAGGAATCAAAAAAGAGAAATTAAAATGCAGGGTGTTCCATTTAAAATAACAAAGTTGATAGCCATTTCCGGTACAACCGGAAGTGCAAGAAAGTGAAAATATTTTTTATGAGAAGATTATATTGAACCATGCAATGCAATGCAAACTTTTTAATTTTTTCCTCGGTCGGGAACCGCGTAAACTTTAATTCGTGACCCACCCATATATTATTAGCAAATGATTCTTTCCAATCAGCTGAAATATGTATTGTTTTTAATAGAAATAATACAATTCAATTAATAGAATTGAATTTTATTATTCCTAAGTTAAATAATTATGCATGGTTCCATGACAGATGTACCAAATTCTTCGATTATACGGGTTGTTGTTATTTTGAACTACAGAGTCGATTAATTTAGCAAAGTGGTGGTAAATTATCGAGGAGTAACAACGGCGTATGCAGAAAAAGAAAAGAGCATCGGGTTTTAAAGATATTAATGAAATAAACATTTGTTTAGATGAAACAACCTGTATATTATCATAATTTTATAGATAAGATGATTTTTGACAAAAAAGGTTGTAATACATTATCACAAAAAAAATCACAAATATAGAAGTTATTTGTATATTAATATTGTTTTTTTCAGTAAAATCCAGATATTATAAATAATAAAATGGCAAAACAAAATCATAAAAAGAAAATTTGTTTTCTGAATCTGATAGTTAATTTACTATCTACTTAATCGATATAAATGTTGTTTTTTTATGCATTACAACAACAAAAATGAGTATTTTAATTTAAAAGATGTAATATGTTAATAATTTATTTAATATAGGATAAGTGATATTTAAATAGATTAAATACGTGACAATTTAACTTATTACATACTTTCTTGACATTATTTGTAAGTGTTTTGTTTTTTATAGTAACTTAATTCAATTGAAAACAATATACGTAAATGCCAATAACTTTATTATTTGCGAGTAATTTTTGTGTAATGGTCTATAATTGTTTGTTAAAACTACCTTCTGGTGATGTGATCATAAAAGAGATACTGATTTCCATTAAAAAATGTTTGTTTTATTAATATTTTGAAAATGCGATGTTCTTTTGCTTTTCTGATTTTTCCATTGTAATCCTTGGAAAATTTACTACTACTTTGCTAATTTAACCGACTCTCTAGCTCAACTAATAACAAAGTTAACAATGCGCACTTCATTGAGAAAAAGTTGTATATATAATAAAAAAAATCAATATGTAATAATATTTTAATCGTGTTTGTACAAATGTAATAAAGGTGTTATAATAACGAATGAATAAATAGTCCGCTCTGCTTAAAACAACAATCTCATTACGAGACCGTCGTCGCCCGGTAAGTTGCAACGCGCCTGGCCGCGCGACATCCTGAGTCCGCGTTCGCTCGAAAAATTGTTCTAGTAACGGGTCGTATTTAATTAATTTCAGAAATATACACTTACTCAAATAACACTGTTTCAAAGAAGTGGGATCGAATACTTACCACAACTCCGCCCATAAAGTGTGATTCAGATTAATCCCGCTTCATGGCAGCATTTTACGGGTCTATTTTTTTACTAGCTAAAAAAGTTGTTTTTGCATTTAAAAATATTTTTTATAAAATTTTTTTATTAAAATTAAATTTCATAAAAAATATTTATGATGGTAACATGGTGTCCGATTTTTTAATTTTTATTTTTTTTAAATCTATTTCTTATATTTAAAAAAAATATTTAAAAAAACGCGTCATAGTGCACCCCGCAACTAAAAAATAGAAATATTAGCGAAAACAGATTTTCAATATCTGTAATAAGAATTAAAAATTCAACTTTATTTCAAAAGAAGGTGGTATCGCGCGCTCTTAACAAATCTTTCGGATAACAAACACGATAAATTCATTCGAAATATCACGTATAGCAAACATCGCCTGGGGTGAAAAAAAAACTGGTGCCGATTATTTCCTTTTCTATTTCACATTTATTTGCTCAACATGTTTTCTTATTCAACTCGTCGCTGTATTTATAAACACATTTCATCAAGGCAGGTAAAAAAAAAACACAGTTTTTTCTCTCTTCTTATTTATAGGCGTATTGGTATTGTATCAAGGTGAGCCATCTGTCGTTTGAAGTGGCGGAAGATGCTTTTTCACACCAAGATATTATCTACTAAACTGTATTGTTGTTTGCGGTTCAGTTTAAGTGGGTATTAGGGATTGGATTTAAGCCGTTCGTTTTTTTGTTTTGGGGTCAATGGAATTATGGTAAATAGTATCTGATAAGGAATCGTTTAATACAGGGTCGGGTAGTGCAGACGGACGTTTTTGAAACAGCTAGAACTTCTCCATAATAAATATTAGACATTAAGCATTTTATAGAAAGAATAATAGTTTTTGAAATAAATCTAAAATTATACAAATCTTCTATTTAGTTCTCTTTAATCACTTAATGAATCACAATATTAAATGTTAAAAAAAAAACAAAGTGGTTTTGAAATATAAGGCAACTTTCAATTGTTTTTCTTTTAAACTACCAAAAATTGACCTAATAAAGCTTATATCAAAAATGAGTGTTTTTAAGCGAAGAATATAAAATCGATATAAAAATTATAGTATTAAATTGATTTCATATTGTATATATGAAATCAATTTTAAAATGTAAAGATTAATATATTTTTATAAAATTTGCCATAGTTTAATATCAGATCATTTGTATTAATATGACCACTGAATTTAAAAATAAAATAGCCTTTGAAAGATTATTAAATTTGATACATTTCTCTCTTTATAATTTTTAATAAATTTTACAGTAATCGCTGAAAAAAATTAAATTCAAATTAATTACATTAATTATTTAGTAAACAAAATCTAGTTATCCAAAGTTTTATAAACATATTTATTTCCCAATAGAGTAAATTTAAAATTAATATGTTAATGAATAATTATTTAATAATTAAATTTATACCAAATATTTAATATAATAAATATAAAATCATATTAGTTTACCTTTTCCAGGTAACTAGATCCGCATTTTACCAAATAAATAGAAGGAATTAATTTGAATTTTATTCTATTCTGATAAAACTGTGCAAATTATTGAAAATTATAAAGAGACAAAAAATATTCCAAATTAAACATTCATTCAAGCAAAACTTTTAAAAACATTATTGAGGGTCCGCATAAAAAATATATTGATGTATTAATTTATAGGTTATGTTGTATTCTACACTTAATATCAACTGATGATACTCATATTAACTGTAATAATGTGCTATTTCATCATATTGAACCACAGTAAATTTTATTTAAATAAATTGGAACATTCGATTATTATCAATATTTTTTATTTACTTTTTTTATTCATATTTTGGTCTCAGGAACCTAAGGTTAAGCCATTTTCAAAAATTAACAGGACACTATTTATATAATTGCTTTGTTTCACCAAAATATGATTATTTTCTCCGACAAGTTTCAACTTTGGTCGACATTATCCTTGATATTGACTAAAGCCGAAATTAGTCCGAGAAAAAAAACACATTTTACTGAAACTAATCAAGTGTTATTCATTTTTCAAATATTTAATACAAAAAATATACTTATTTACTGTAATATAATTGTTTTTTCATTTTTAAATATCTTAATAGATTAATAAAAAAATCTACGCCTCACACGGGAACGGTCAGCGCGCACGGAAAAATCCTTTTTTCTGGACTCTTAATGAAATATACTATTCTCTAACTACTTCTATTTTTTGTATAATAGTTATATTTTCAGAATAAAATGTTTTCGGATTATACAGTCATAACATTTGAATATATATATAACTAATTCTCATTCTAAATAATACTTATTTAAAATGGCTCGAATAATAACGATATTCCAGGACCTTACAATTTGTATAGTCTCTTTTAAAATGGTCATTTCCGCTCAACGTCCGACTCGCCCCATCTCACTCTAAACTCGCTTTCAGAAAATGTCATTTTGTTTTACGTCGCCCAGCGATGAAAAGATTTATTGCCGTAAAACCACAATATTGGTGTTAAACACTTAAGGGAGGATTTCTTTGAAAAAGCCGTTTGGACGAAATTGTAAGGTATTGGTTTGAAGTTTTAATATGTTAATTTATTGTATTTTGTTTTTAATAGCCACCGTTATTGAAGGATTATTATTGATTTTGCAGTAATAAAAAAAGATCGACTATGCCCACCTCTAAACAAAACCATCAAATAAAGCGGCATCCACACGTCCGCAACACCGAAACAAACGCGACACCAGCTCTCGGCGCACATCAGAAAAGTTTAATTGGCGTCGTTGTAAGTGATCCCGGGAGGTTTCGCAGAGCTCTTTACGGTGTTGTCCCTTTTGTAACGGATCCGGCAGAGCGTAATCGCATTTCGGATGTCGTCCGCATGCGAAACAATGAAACGAAACGAAATTTCACGGCCGTTCCCCGTTTCCTTTCCTTTTCTCGAACGAGCTCGCTGGGAAATTACACGGAATGAGGAGCTGCCAGCCGGCTAGCTGGTTCCGATGTCGATGTCGGCAACATTACGTTGAATTAACTTTCGCCGCGTCGTCGTTACGCCCGCTGAACGCCTATTATGTGCGATATTTAATTAATTCCCGTCAGGATTTTATAGTCTGATGGTACGTTTCGTGTTTGGTTGAATGTAGTAAGGAAATTGAGACAGAAAGAGAGAGCGAGAGAGTTAACTTGGCTGGGTTTCAAATCACGGGTTAAATCAGGTGTTAGCATCTAGACTTAAATGATTATTTTAAACGAACATTGCTATAAACATCTCTATAAGGTTTAATTAGAGTTAATGTGAATATAAAGATTCGATAATTCATTCTAATAAACTTTTAAGGTATGATCTCGCTGGGCTACTCTATATACAAGGTGTACATAAAATGAGTGAAAACCTTCAGGTAACTCAATTCATTAATTAATTTTTAATAGAAAATCCAAATAAAAAAATGTTGTATGGTTCTTCATTGAGGCTCACGAGGTCTTCGGAAATTTAAATATGTGACTATAAATTAGTATTGTTTTTTAAATATTTTCTAAAAAATCAATAGCATTAACAATCAATTAGACACGTGTATAATTCCATTGATGTAAATGATTAATAAATCGGATATTTTTACAATTTTATAACTTCATCAGAAACATCCTTTTAATGAAAATAGATCTGGCAACGACGTACGCTCGTTTGTAAAAGAAAAGGTGTATGCAACACCTCCAGCGGATGATGTAGCAGTTATAAACAGGATAAATGCACACTTGTTTGATCCAGCGTTGCCAAATGTATAGTTCTTTTAAGTGGCCCGTGGGGCTTAAGGAAGGACCGTGTGACTTATTTTCGTTAATATTTTTATCTAAAAATTAGTCAAAGAGTCACGCTACCTAAAGCTTTTCACTCATTTACTGTACACCTTGTATACAAAAATCGTTATGCAGACAATTTTATAGAGTGATTACAATACAATTATTGATTTATCTGTCTGGACTATTATGCAAGTTAGTGTTTCAGTAGCTAATTAATTATTTTTTAAAATTCTATTCCTATTTAATTATTTTAAATAACTCAAATATATAACAATAACTTAAGTCGGAATTAGGAATAAACATCGTGTCCAAGATAAGAATGCACAGCATGGGGATCTAGAAAATGGTAAAGAAATACAGGATGGCTTAATTTAGGAAAAAGTTGCACTATTTAGAGTTTACATATTGATTCAGTAATCCATGATTGTTTATCGTTTCAATTTTTTTGATAAAAAGCATTTTTTTTGAAAAAAAAAAAATATATTTATTTTAGAAGATATTAAAAAACTAATTGCATTTTGTCATAGTCAATTTTAAGATCTACAAAATAATAATATTGACATAAAATTACTGTAAATTCAAAATTAAGCAATGAAAATGTAGTAATATTGCTGTAAAGTTAAAGTTAGGCAATGATGATAATGTCATAAAAATGCTGTAAAGTCCGAATTAGGCAATGATGATAATGTCATAAAAGTGCTGTAAAGTCGGAATTAGGCAATGATAATATCATAACACTGCTGTAAAGCCGAAATTAGACATTAACAATGACATCCAATTACTGTCAAGTAGAAATTAGGCAATAATAATGTCATAACATTGCTGCAAAATTCGAATTAGGCAATAATAACAACATTAAATAACTATAAAGTCAATTTTAAGCAATGATAATGTCATAGCATTCCTGTAAAGCCGAAATTAGACATTAACTATGATATCCAATTAGTGTAAAGTCAAAATTTGGCAGTAATAATGACATAAAATTACTTTAAAGTTGAAATTAGGCAATAATAATTACATTAAATAATTACAAAGTCGAAATTACGCAATGATAATATCATAGCATTGTTGTCAAGTCTGAATTAGGCAATTAAAATGGCATAACATTTCTGTAAAGTCGAAAAAGGCAATAATAATGACATTAGATAACTCTAAAGTCGAAATTAGAAAATGATAATGTCATAGCATTGCTGTAGAGTCGGAATTAGGCAATCAAAATAACATAAAATTACTGTAAAGTCAGAATTCGGCAACGCTAATGTCATAACATTGCTGTAGGTCCTAATTCTGACTACATCAATTAAGATATAAAATTAGTGTAAAGTCGAAATTAGGCAATAATGATGATATTAAATAACTCTAAAGTATACATTAGGCAATGATAATGAAATTAAATAATTCTAAAATCGAAATTAGGCAATTAAAATGACATAACATTACTTTAAAGTCAGAATTAGGCAATAATAATGAAATAAAAATATTATAAAGTCGAAATTAAGCAATAACAATGTCGTAACATTATTGTAAAGTCGAATTTAGGCAATAACAATTACATCCAAATTACAGTAGAGTCGAAATTAGGCAATGATAATGACATTAAATAACTTTAAAGTCGAAATTAGGCAATTCTAATTTCATAACGTTGCTGTAGAGTCGGAATTAGGCAACAAAAATAACATAAAATTACTATAAAGTCGAAATTAGGCAATAACAATTATATCCAATTACTGCAGAGTCGAAATTAGGCAATGAAAATGTCATAACATTGTTGTAAAGTCGAAATTAGGCAAATATATTGTCATAGCATTGCTGTAGAGTAGAAATTAGGCAACTAAAGTGAAATAACATTACTGTAAAGTCAATATTAGGCAAAAATAATAACAAAGAATTATTGTAAAGTCAAAATTAGGCAATGGCAATGTCATAACATTGTTGTAAAGTCGAAATTAGGCAAATATATTGTCATAGCATTGCTGTAGAGTTGAAATTAAGCAACTAATGTGAAATAACATTACTGTAAAGTCGATATTAGGCAATAATAATAACAAAGAATTATTGTAAAGTCAAAATTAGGCAATGGCAATGTCATAACATTGTTGTAAAGTCAAAATTAGGCAATTACAATTACATCCAATTACTGTAAAGTCGAAATTAGGCAAATATATTGTCATAGCATTGCTGCAGAGTAGAAATTAGGCAACTAAAGTGAAATAACATTACTGTAAAGTCGATATTAGGCAATAATAATAACAAAGAATTATTGTAAAGTCTAAATTAGGCAATGGCAATGTCATAACATTGTTGTAAAGTCGAAATTAGGCAATTACAATTACATCCAATTACTATAAAGTCGATATTAGGCAATAATAATGACAAAGAATTATTATAAATTAGGCAATAACAATGACATGCCATTATTGTAATGAAGAAATTAGGCAATAAAAATTACAATCATTTACTGTAAAGTCAAAATTAGGCAATAATAATGACATTAAATAACTCTAAAGTCGAAATTAGGCAATGATAATGTCATAACATTACTGTAGAGTCGGAATAAGGCAATTAAAATGACGTAACATTACTGTAAAGTCGATATTAGGCAATAACAATGACAAAAAAATATTGTAAAGTCGAAATTAGGCAATGATAATTTCATAACATTGCTGTAGAGTCGGTATTAAGCAATTAACATGACATAAAATTACTATAAAGTCAAAATCAGGCAATAAAAATGTCATATATTAACTGTTAAGTAAAAATACGCAATGATTGCAACTCAAAACGACTTCAAGGGATTAGGCAATAGTTGAGTTATGTATTGCCTTCGTAGTTGAAATTAGGCAACAGATTTGTCATAAATAAAATAAATAAAATGGAATCTGAAGTATAAATTAGGCAAAAACTGTGATTTTAAGGGGGGTTATGTTCGTCTCAATGTCGAAATCAATCCTCAGCACAGCCAGCCCACCTCATCGAGGTTGTGTTTGAGTAATTATATTGGATTTATTTACGCGTTTCTTTAATTTATTTACACAATAAATTAAACAAAATGAGTGTTTAGTTAAAGTAAACAAAACAAGTCGCGAATTATAATGGTTATATATAACTAATTCCCGTCCATCGAATATAATTCCCCAATTTAAAGTAAAGAATTTGGAATCCACTTCTGGTATAACCAAAAGTTCTATTTTATTTAATTTATGTTTTTAAGTAAATAAAATATTTTCTATTATTAGTAAAACTTAATTTTATTTATCTCTGTTAAGATAGCAGGGCCAAATGAGCAGAATGCACTGAAACTTATACCAGAATTAAGGGCTAATTAAGGGCTAGTTTAGTGCCCTATTTCTGGTTTTAGTGCTCCACCCTCAAGGGTGAAAACCCCAACATAGCTATCTTAACGTTAAGATAGCAGGGCCATTTGAACAAAATGCATTAACACTTGTACCAAAATAAAGGGCTAATTAAGGGCTATTTTAGTGCCTTATTTGCGATTTAAATGCTCCACCCCTAACTTGGAAAAAAAATATTTTCCACCCCAATATTTTGTTTCTCGAAAACTAGCTAGCAGAATGCAGCCAAATTACACATGAATTAAGGGCTCACCATCCTTGAATTAAGTGTCCTATTCCCGATTTAAGTGCTCCACCCCTAACATGGAAAAATAATATTTTCCACCCCAATATTTTGTATCTCGAAAACTAGCGAGCAGACTGCAACAAAATTACACAAAAAATAAGGGCTCACCATCCTTGAATTAAGTGCCCTATTCCCGATTTAAGGGCTCTACCCCTAACTTGAAAAAAATATATTTTCCACCCTAATATTTTTTTCTCGAAAACTAGCGAGCAGACTGCAACCAAATTACACATGAATTAAGGGCTCACCATCCTTGAATTAAGTGCCCTATTCCAGATTTAAGTGCTTCACCCCTAACTTGAAAAAAAAATATTTTCCACCCCAATAAATGGATTAATAATAATTACACATGGATCCGGAGATTACGCGGTGGAATCATAAAAACAAAAGAACATGGCATTTCAAACATTTTTTTTTAAATCTATCTACTTAATCAATAGAAAATTGATGTATTATAACAAAAAATATTGTTTTTAATAGAAAATGCGTAATAAATTAGTGACAAAATGGTTAGTGATGTTCAATCTAGAATTTACATTTTTTTTATTGAAAACACGATAACTGATGTTTAAATTTATTACATAGGTAGAGAATCAACATATAATAATGTTTATCATTATTCGTTGATGTTTTGTGTTTTTATAGCAACTTCATTCCATTGAAAACGGAAGATTAAAATTACAATAACTTTTTTGTAATGGTCTTTTATTACTTTTTTTTAAACTCTTTCCTATCAAATGGTCAAATTCACAATTATATTAACTTTAAATAAATTATTTGTTTTAGGCTATTTTTGAAGAAATGGAAAACGATATAATCAATATGGCCATAGATGTTTTAAATTTAGGACAAAAGTCAAAAACCTATACTAATAGAGCCAGTATTTAAAAAAAATCTGGTATGCTACAACCAGATGGTTCCACAATTTACTATTGCGAAATCGTAGCAGGGACATTAGTAAGAAAATTATTTATCATTATTATGTCCTTTATGACAAGTTTGTGCACAGCGGATTTGTGTTGGAAATAAATTTAATAGCAATAGAAAATGTAATACGTTCATATCAAGACGTATTGCTACAGATTGAAGGTATACTTTGACACTTCTTTACTTGACTCATATAAAAACATTTAAAAAAAAATAAAATGTTACAATATTTTTATATTCTGCCATGCTGCCATACACAAATAGTAATTAATATATATATAATTTTTCAATTGAAACTATTTCTTTCTTGTTGAATTAATATATTTTTGTAAACATTTGAAATGCATTTTTACATTGTTTTAAAATTTAAATATGTTTATAAATTTTCGTATAAATTCAGCTATTTTTATTACCTTTTTAATAATGTTTATATTATCTATTAACCGGTTTTCAAGAAATTTAATTTTTTTAAATCTGCTCGCTAGTTTTCGAGAAACAAAATATTGGGGTGGAAAATATTTTTTTATGTTAGGGGTCGAGCACATAAATCAGGAATAGGGCACTTAATTCAAGGATGGTGAGCCCTTAATTCATGTATAATTTGGTTGCAGTCTGTTCGCTGGTTTTCAAGAAATAAAATATTGGGGTGGAAATTTTTTTTTTTTCAAGTAAGGGATCGAGCCCTTAAATCGGTAATAGGGCACTTAATTCAAGGATGTTGAGCCTTTAATTTATGTGTAATTTGGTTGCAGTCTGCTCACTGGTTTTCAAGAAACAAAATATCGGGGTGGAAAATATTTTATTTTTCCAAGTTAGGGGTGGAGCAGTTAAATCGGGAATAGGGCACTTAATTCAAGGATGGTGAGCCCTTAATTCATGTGTAATTTGGTTGCAGTCTGCTCGCTGGTTTTTGAGAAACAAAATATTGGGGTGGAAAATATGTTTTTTCCAAGTTAGGGGTGGAGCAGTTAAATCGGGAATAGGGCACTTAATTCAAGGATGGTGAGCCCTTAATTCATGTGTAATTTGGTTGCAGTCTGCTCGCTGGTTTTTGAGAAACAAAATATTGGGGTGGAAAATATGTTTTTTCCAAGTTAGGGGTGGAGCAGTTAAATCGGGAATAGGGCACTTAATTCAAGGATGGTGAGCCCTTAATTCATGTGTAATTTGGTTGCAGTCTGCTCGCTGGTTTTTGAGAAACAAAATATTGGGGTGGAAAATATGTTTTTTCCAAGTTAGGGGTGGAGCATTTAAATCGGGAATAAGACACTAAAATAGCCCTTAATTGCCCCTTTATTTTGGTACAAGTGTTAATGCATTTTGCTCAAATGGCCCTGCTACCTTAACGTTAAGATAGTTATGTTGGGGTTTTCACCCTTGAGGGTGGAGCACTAAAATCAGGAATAGGGCACTAAAATAGCCCATAATTAGCCCTTAATTCTGGTATAAGTTTCAGTGCATTCTGCTCATTTGGCCCTGCTATCTTAACAGAGGTATTTTATTTGGTCTCCTTAAAATAAACTTAACGTCTGACGTGGGTATTTTCCCAAGAAGTAGTTGTTTTAATGTACATTTGTTTTAAAGTTGTTGCGTAACGTAAGTAAAAAATATGACAGTAGTAAAAGATAAAGTAATTTAATATTCAATAGTTTTAATATTATATATTACTAGTTCATATTGTAATAATAAATATGTAAATATTATTAACAAAACATAAACAAAATTAACAAAATAAAAAAAAATAGTCGATAATTTAGTTATTTTGTATTTACAGATTGTTATTAATTGTAAAAAGGTGATTTTCCGTAAATAAAGAATTAATTTAAATTTAATTTAATTTGTGTTTTATTTATGTTATTGGTAGATATTTAATAATCTATTTATATTTATTATTACAATTTATTAATTATTTTCAAATTATTTTTATTTAATATATATATTTATTGTGACATTAATTCATTATATGGTAGAATGTAATACATTTATGGTTAATTAATGGTAAAATGGCTATCGACGTCTTTCAGCCTTTTTGTTTAATTTATTTAAATAACTGTGACTAAGTAATTAAATACTCGTTTCTATTAATCTTAATGTTTGAGTTTACGATGTTATTTTTATGGAATTATTTCGAAAACACAGTTTGCTAGGAATCGTTACAATAATATATCACTGAATATAACTGAAATAAAATTCAAACTAATTTTACTTTTAACAACATTTCGTAAATATCAGTAAATCAATCTTTCAGCATCGACATTATATATTAATTCATTTCGATTTAATTCAAATTTCCGACATTGACACTCCCAGCGATAAGGCGGAGATAATCCCGGACATCATTCAATGCGGCGATAACGGCGAAATAGGCTGGTTACATGTGTTTCCCAAGATAACGGTGCCCGGCCAGTTCCGAAAGCGACAAATCAAAGCGGCATAAATCAAGCCCTTGATTAGGGATCTCCCCACACATGCCCGGCCATCAGCGACATTAATAATAATCGCCGTGGCAATAAAATTAAATTGGACCAGTCGATAAGCTCAACGAGATACCACTTAAATATGTTTCGGCTTCGATAAGGATCTCGGAGGTTCACTCACATCCGACCTAAAGCGAATTTATAACGTTAAAACTTGTAGAAATAAACTGATAATCGGGGCTATTCCGTGCGGGAAATGTTAAGTTTAAAGTGAACGTTATTAATTATTTTCACTTTCTATAAATTTGTTTATATTATAAATTTAAATAATAAATTTGACCAGAAAATGGTAATAAAATTTGAGTTTAAAACCTATTGCTAACTTCACACCCGTACAGCCTTATGGTGGTCTCCCGGACACCAGGGTCGCAGCTTCCTCCATGGGACCAGAGCCTACTCGTGGATTTACCAAAGCCCATTTTAGGCAAATGGTCCGAGAATGGAAAGATGTACAGAAGCGAGCCCACTGAAGGAACTCAGTGCTAAGGCAATCTTAAATGCTCGTAGAGTATTCGGCAGAGTGGATCAAAAAGGTCCTGTGCTACTGTAAAAGAAATATTAAAACTGTAATAAGAGTATATATTGGGCAATGCACGTTAAGGCATCACCTTCACAAGATGATTAAGACAGTGGAAATCACCTGCCAGTTATGTGACTCAGTGAAGGAAACCATTGAGCACATGAAATGTAAGTGTGCGGCACTAGCGCATAGTAGACTTGTGAGGTTCGGAGAGGCATTCCTCAAGAACTACGTCTCTCAAGGACATCCTGGACTTTGCTCAAGAGGTAAGATTCCTTGCAGAATAAAGGCAGAAGGGTAGGCATAATAGACATCATTGGTCGCGGTGGAGTAAGGGTGGACAGCTAAACGTCCCCGGGTTTAAAAATAACCTAAAAATAGTTTTAAAAATAAAAAAGGTTTTTAAAAAGTTAAAAACGTAATTGATGGAGAATTTGTGAATTCATATTCCCTTATTTGTCCTTTGAAAATTATAAATTATTTAAAATCAACCCTTATTGTTAGAAATTGAATAAATTTGTGTACATTCATGTAGCGAGTAAATACAACGTATGGTCCGAATGTTTTGGGAAAAATATCATTGGTTGGATTGAGTGACAAAAATGAAAGTAATAAAGCAAGCCATGGAAATGAAATGTCACTGGTCATGTAATCTAAATAAACAGTTCAAAAGTTTTTGGTTTCTGCTTCGTAAAATTTTCTTCGAGGTATTTATAATCTGGTTGGTCGAATGTCGAAACGAGACATTGTCAATGTTTATCGAGTTTAAAACATAAGCAAACCTACAATCATAGAATGTGAAGAAGGGATACCATGCATAAACTTGCCTAAATGCGGTCGGCCGCGGGTTTTGAACCGATTAAGATAGGCTAGATTAATTGAGGCAGCTAAACACAAAATTGGAACGTCACAGCGAAAACTAGCCAGAAGATTTAATGTCGGAAAGAGCACGGTGTTTAGGATCCTACAAGTAAGAATATTGTCTTCCGGAAAAAGAGGAATGCTCAATTAGAGAGAATTCCGGGATGTTTCCGCTAGTTGAGACGAGTGCATTTCGTCAACAAGTTGATTGTGATGGGCGACGAAAAATATTTCAGATTATCCCACAGTGAAATGAAGGAAAATTATGGATTTTATATGGATGATTATGAGATTGCCCCTGTTGATGTTAAATTTAAAAACAAAAAAAAAGTTAAAGACAAAATTTTTGTATGGTGTGCCATTTCTGAGGCTGGCTTTGTCGCGCAGCCCTACATTGGTAATGTTCGGGGCGAAAGCTTAAACGCAGAGCGTTATATCCAGAAATGTCTCTCTAAACTGCTTCAGTTTGTGAACACACATAATACAGAAGTTGAAATAATGTTTTGGCCAGATCTTGCTACCTTCCATTATGCGAGAATCACAAGAGACTGGTATGAGGCCAACAACATCAATTTTATACCCAAAATAGACAATTCCCCTATCCTACCCAAGGCTCGCCCAATTTAAGAGTTCTGGGCAATATTGAGTCGGAAAGTCTATAATAATAGATGGAAAGCAGAAAACTAGGAACAACTGCGCCACCGTATATCCACAAAATTTAGAGAAATCAACGGTATGATCGTTTAAAGGATGATGCAGCGCGTCAGGGGAAAACTTAGGCGGTCCCTTGTCTGTTAGTTTTTTCCTCAGTTTACTTAAATGATAATTTACCAACAACACCTACTGTACACAAAAATTTATCTGATAAATGTATGCAATTATCTGTGTCAACGGTTGATGTTTTTAACTGTATCAATGCTTTAAATGACTGCTTCACCATTGGGCATGATGGTATTCCACCTTTCTTCTTGAAGAAATGTATTTATACACTAACTCAACCAATTACCACGTTATTTAAAAAATCGCTAGAAATTGGAATTTTTCCTACTGCATGGAAATCAAGCTACATCGCACCACTATTTAAATCAGGCGACCGTGGAAACATCAGGAATTATAGGGGCATCTCAATACAATCAACCATTGCGAAGTTATTAGACAGTTTAGTCGCCTCACAATTAAAATGGACCTGCGAGAACTTATTAATCCCTCAACAACATGGATTCTGTAGTGGACGATCTACCTTAACAAACTTACTTTTATTTAACTCTTCCTTAACCAACGCAATGGAGGTCGGCTTGCAAACCGATTGCATATACACAGACTTCTCTAAGGCTTTCGATCGCGTGCATCACGGCATACTACTGGAGAAATTATCTAACGTTGGGATGAGTTGCAATACGATTAAGTGGATTAGAAGATTTCTATGTGAGAGAACACAATTTGTTAAAGTGAATAATTGTCTTTCTAAGTGTATTGATGTTTCGTCTGATGTGCCTCAAGGCTCACACTGTGGACCATTGTCCTTTTTAATTTTTATAAATGATATCTCTTTGTATTTAAACAACTCTAGTTTTCTCATGTATGCAGACGATCTGAAAATATATAGAACAATTTCAAGTTTGAATGATTGTAAAACATTACAAGAAGATCTGTCGTCTTTAGAACAATGATGTTTTGTTAACAGGCTATGTTTAAATATTAAAAAATGCTATAAAAGAGCAATGTGTCATATGACTATGTAATTAACAATAATATTCTGGCAGATGTTAATGTAGTAAACGATTTAGGTGTAAAAATCACATAGCTTCAATAGTATATAGAGCAAAACAAAGGCTTGGATTTGTCAATCGATTTTCTTTTAACTTCTCTCCATAAACATTACGACTCTTATATTTAACCCTAGTTTGTCCAGTGCTGGAGTATGCTTCTCCTGTGTCTTCACCTTCTGTAAATTGTGATGTCTCTAAGATTGAAGGTGTACAATTAAAATTTTTCAAAATTTATTCTTACCGAATTGGTTTGGGTGATCACGATACAACTGTTATCAGTACATCATTAAATATACCATATTTGTGATCTCGCAGATTAGTTGCAGATTTGTGTGTATTGTATAATTTGATTAACGGATTTATAAGTTGTAGTGATCTTTTAGCCCAATTAAACTTTAGTACCTTACCACCACACCTCCGGAGACATCACCATCTGTTTAGAATCCCATACCACTCGACGAATTACGGTTATAATAATCCAATATCTAGAGCAATGCGCACATTCAATTCATTGCCTAATTACATTGATATTTTTAATTTATCACGATATGTATTTCGCGAACTATTTTTGGCAGCATCTTCATTTGATGCATAATCTTTTATTTTAATTTTTGTTTGTTTGCTGTATAAACAATTTTGAATATTTGTTTCTATAAATAATTTCAGCATGCATGCGATATTGTTTCATTCTTTTATGATTTTTGTATTATTATTTGTCTAGCATTATTATAAGTTTGTAAAATTGTAAAAAGTTTATACGTTCAAATAAATAAATAAATAAATATTTGAATTTTGTTGTATATTAAGGATAGTTAAGAGAGATTGTTTAAAAGTTTGTTACAAATATAAAAGTATTTTAATAGAAATTTCCAGCGTCTGATTTTCTTTTTTTTTCAAAAACATTCTGACCATACGTTAGTTACTCCTTGTTCACTATAGGTGCTAAAATCATTGTAATTACCATGCTAGATAGACTTAATTTTTATTCATAATAAATTAAAGACGACGCAAGCGCCACCTTTTGCCTAATTTCATTAAATGTTAATTTTTATTGTAATCGAATTATTTAAGAAAATCAACATTGATAAATTGGCCAGCATATATTTTCCTGGAGCCGAGATATTTCAAACCATACCTTTAAATTTAATGTATGCTAAACGCTTTCAAATTTTGAAACACTAATGTAGTTTTACGGCCTGAGATGTAAATATTCGGGAATCTTGTCAATAGTATCGGCTCCAAATTGATCCCGGCGTGATTTGTTGGCCGAAAATAATCCACGCTGAGCACGTGACGCGGCCAGACATAACGGCAGGTATGGGTTTATAAATAGCGGGCCGTTCGGTTGTGGGGTTTTATTTTCGGACGGGCACCGCACATTGTTGTTACATGATGTATTTATTTAGTGGTGGTCGTGAATCACTTGGAATTTATGGCGAATAAATAAATCAGTCAGTAATGGGAAGTTAGAGTGATTGTTAAGATAATTTAATTATACAGGGTGCACCGTTAATGTTGGGAAATGGCTTAACCCAAATTTCCTGGGATCAAAAAAAAAAACGAAGTTATTTATATTGAATTAAACTTGTAAATTAAATTCACTTGGTTTTGTTTTACTTATGTTTATTTTAACTTCAACTAGTTTTGGCTTAATTCCATTATCAAGAATGATGTACAACTGGATATCTGTGTGAATATATACTTTTTACAATAATGAACAATAATGATATATTTGATTTATAATAGGAAAAGGACTTATTCACTTGGCCACAGTTATTTAAATAAATTATAAAATTTGAAAATAATTAACCAATAAATTATTTTCTCTTTTGCTACTGTGACATTATGACTTATGTTACATAACAATTGTATAATGCAACAATTTTTGAATTCTTTTATTTTTTTTATAAAAAAAGTACATTGAATTCTACTTAATTTGCGATATTGCAGCAACTTATTTTTCACAAATATTGAAACAAATACCCGCACAATTGAAGTGATTTCATTCAGATTCATTAATATCAAGTTATTTCGAACGTGCTTTATATTTAGTACACATTTTCAAGAACTACCTGCAGTAGAATTGGTCGTTGCACCATGGGGATTTCTATGTAAAATATCTTAATATTCGATTATTTGCTTCCATAATTATTTTAGACAAAAAGTGCATTTAACTTTTTTGGAGAGACAGAAATTCGGAATCGACTGATATTACTTATTTTTATTTTAAATTCAATAAACAATTAAACTGTTTAATTATTAATAATAAATAAATTAAAACAACTTTAATTAACGAATCTTAATTGTGTTATATCCTTATAATAATTCAACAATAAATATCAATATTATTTCATTTATAATAATTACTCAACAACTATCATTTGCTTATATCAATAGTTCTTTTAACCAATTTAGGTCACCAAAATAATTTTACATTATTCCTTCTAATCATGTTTGTCATTTAATTTAATAGTAAATATTAGTTATAGAGAAAGCGTTGGGAAACGTAAACAACAACTTCCGTTGCAAAAACAAGAAAGAAGCAATTAGTCATCACGCACTTAATCACCACCCTTATCACATATTTATTTTGCTTAGATGTTAAGTTTTGTATTATAATATAATTAATTCCGATTTGTACTCTCGTATCGAACAGTCGAAAATAAAACAGAAAATCATTTTTTAAATTAAATCTTTAATTTAACGACCGTCAAAGAAAATATTAAATTACCCACAACAATGGTAACTAGTTTATTAAATATTATCATTAGTTAGATCAAATGCACTACAATGATGTTCTTTGGCAGACAAATATCTACTGTTTTTACGTCATCCATTCCATGGCACCACATTTTTTTTCTGCCAAAGTATCAATTTTAATTTTCAATTAAACAAAATAATAAAATGTACAGAGGCAGATTATTGAATCTACAAGTGTTTAATAGACTTTATTTAAAATAATTAGGGAAGCAAATAATAGAATATTAATTCTTTTTTATTGAAATCCCCATGGTGTGTCGGTCAATTCTACACCCTAAATAAGTGAGGGTGGTTTGACTTTTACACAAACATAAAAGAAAAAGGAATACATTAGTGAAGCTTACGTTCAAAGTTTTACAGGAATATATTTGAAAATTATTAAATTTTCTTCAAACGTTGATTGGATTTCTAAATCATATTTACAGGATATCAAATTACATTAATTCTTTTAATTTGAAGTTATTTCAACAGATATTTGAATAACTTATTTAGGATGGTATAAATTTGTTATATTTTTTACCAATCAAATTATCTTAAAGGACTGTTTATATTAAAACGTATTTAATAGTTATTACATTTTATTGTACTCTTTCATGTTAGATTAGATTATTATGTCCTAAATTAAAATTATTAACAAATTTGAGCTATGATTAATAATAATAATTAATAATGAATACATTTTAAAAGTGAGGTATAACAGGAGTTAAATAATAATTCTGATTATTTGACAATATTTTTCAATTTCTTAAATCTTTTTAGACATCTTTTTAAAATTGAAATGTGGAGTGCATTTTGATTCTATTTTATTTTATAATAATGTGCTGAATCCATATTTGTTGGCAACTTCTTTATGGGAGGCGGCCGACTTTGAAATATTTTAAGAATTATCCGACTGCCGACTGACATTGTTTCTTTCCTTTTTTCGTATGATAAAAAAAGTGGTCCGAATTTTATTTGTTCAAATAATAGTTTAATGTGTGCTGAATCGATATTTGTTGCTAACTTTTTTATGAGAGAGGGCGCACTTTATTTTTTTTTTTAAATTTTATTATTTAAGGGTGTGATAAAAAAATATTAAGGGTTGTAAATTGGGGTGCTTGTATCACAATTTGTTAATTCAACGTTTTATTTACACCCTAAAGTAAAAACAATCTATGGCTAACTTCACATCCGTACCAAAATCATATCACCATCCTTTCCTTTCAGTGTATTCCTAATTTGGAGAGACAAGGGATTCATGAATTCTATTTTATTCCACGTATTAATTTTATCGGGGGAGGGGGGTGGTGGCACACTATAAAAACATTTTCGTAATTGCTTGTATTTTTTTTTCTTTTTGAGCATGGTATTGATCAAATTCTCTGTATATCCATTGTTAGTAAGTCTTAATTGTAAGCAATTCATTATTACAATCTATTTTGTTAAGAGCGATGTTTATTACTTATATATGTTTAATTTTACTATTTGATACCAGAACTCGATTAAGCGAATGCGGAAAAACGAAAACCGTCAGTGGAAGCAAATAAAAATATTAACGTAAAAGTCAAACTTGTTGGTGTGGTGCAATTAATTTGTTGGAGGTTCTCCGGAATTTACAGCGCAAGAATCTCGCCTTCGGTGCCATTTTTCTGTTAAAATAAAAGCCTTTAATTAATACGTCCAGCGCTTCATCATCGACAGCCACATTAAATAATCCCAAAAATATACGTATGCTACACGCTAATACACTAAAGAAATTTAGAAGTAGATGGGATGAAAGAACAGAGTGTAAACTTTTCAAGGAAACCCTACTGTATCCGAATGAAAGGTCAGTCAATTATTAGCTGCAGCTATCCAGAGCAAATTTAAAACGAATTATCGCTACCCTGACAGGACACTGCAGACCCACAGCGCTTCTTTATGGACTGGGGAAAAGCCAGTCCTTGTAGGAAAAAAAACGGAGCATATTTTTGGATACTGCTCAGCTCTCAAGTCCTGTAGAAGATCAATCAGGCCCTGCTAACTCCATTGGACCCAATCCGCTAGAGGCGTAAATGTCGATAAAAATAAATTGTGGGAATTATCTAATTAAGCATTGACAAAACGTAACATAAAAAAAATCAGTGAAAAATTTAAACATTTTTGAAGAATTACTCTTTAAATTTGTGTGCTTTGGAACATATTGGGCGCGTTCAGGGAAATTTTAGACATGTAGCGCTGCAGCGCAAAGCGCTTGATGTTCCCTGAACACGCCCATTGTGTTGCCAAATTAAAGAAGAAATGGGTGAAGAACCCTGAATGCACAAAAATCGTCACAAAAACTGAGGTAAGTGCTTTGTTATAAGCAAATATATTTAGTCAACATTAACATTAAATTAATATAAGTGTAGTACAGTATACTTTGCTTCATGATTTTTAAATGTTTATAATGTTAATATTTTAAACTTGTATTCACAAGTAAGGTTTTGTTACTAATTTTCATTAATTTGATTATTTACAGGGTGCTGTTAAATGTGTTTGTTCGTTCATCAAAGCAGTCATGATATGTGCTGCTGAACCAAATTTTGATTGGCCTGGGGAAAAATAATGATTCGATATAAACTTTCTCGTCTTTGGATGTGTTGGTTTGTATGTTCCTCCTTTCCACTGAAATGTCTCCCTGTGTTATATTATTATTTAGTAAGGTATATTTCATACTTTAAGTATTTCTGGTTGATATATTCATACATCTTTTTTTTCTATAATTCATGTTAATTTTTAATTTATTTCTTAGATATTACTTTTTGACAAAAAATAATGTGCAAGCTATTGACTTTCAGTAAGGTAAGTAACTATTCTACAATTCGTAGCTTATAAATCACTTGTGTTAAATGCCTTACTGAGAATCAACAGCCAACAACTTAATTTTGTACAAAAAGTAATTTTCAAAGATTGTAAAAAGTTAAAATATCATATTATATTTTTTTGCAGAAATTATAAAAAAAAACCGTTTCAAATCAAGTAATTTTATTATTATTATTATTAATTTAAAATTATTTGGGGAAGTCAGGTTCCCTAACATTTGCACGGAGGAGTCCGTGACTAACCTTTTATAGAATCAAATTTGCCCCGATTGGTATCTAATGGTGCCACACACCTACCCTGACTTCCCTTTTTATCATTTAATACATGCAAAATAATGTTAAAAATATTGCTTTTGATATATAATTCTATTATTATTATTATTAATTAATTATCTAAAATTATGTTCATATAATGTAGAATATCACATATTTTTTGTGTAATTAATTATTTTTAAATAAATCTATGTGTATTTTTATTTTACTTTTCATTATAAATAAATTTAATTTAAATTTGAATGTGCCCGACATTTTTCGACCTTAAGATGAAATATTGTGTGCCGTTTTGTAAATGTGCTTATTCAAAAGCTTCTAATATCAGCATTTCTACGATTTCAAATGATCTCCGCTAAGTTAAATATTAAATTTAATGTAAAATGTATTTTTATCATCACAATCTGTGAGAGTTTTATAATTGTTATGTATACATAAATTGTGAGGTTAATAACATACACAAATTAAACTTATTAACAAAGTCTTAATAATGGTACCCATTATAATACCACATTTCATTCAGTTTTACCTTCCATATTGTAATGATTGAATAATTTAAATTTCATGAACAATACAAAAATACTATATTCGAAACACAGGGTACTTATTATAAAAAAAATAATTGAAAATGCTCCAAATAAACAAGCCAAAGTTTGGCAGTTGGTAAATAGACGCTTGGGCAAAGAATCACATAATATAATTGAGAAAATTATTACACATAATAACAATATAATAACGAAATTTGATGATATCTCAAATTCTTTTGCGATGTACTTTTCAAAAATTGTAGCTGATACTTTAACAGAACATTTTGGTAACGATAAATCTACTAATTGTACTGCATGTGTAGACTTTCCACAAACATTGGTATTTCTACCAGTGGATACAAATGAAGTTCAGTTAGTAATTAAAAAACTAGAAAACACAAGAAGTACAGGACACAGTATACTTATACTTATTAGTTCCGATTTATGTAAATATTTCTCGGCACATTCATTAAATTATGAATTTATTATTTCATATAAATCGTATTTATGAGATATGACATGTATCAAAAAGTGTTAATATTCTAAACCAATACAGTTACAATAACAATAAATTGCAGGAGTTTACTCATAAATTTAATCAATAGAAAGATAAATTTACTGAGTATTGATTAATATTAAACTTCAGATAGAAACATTACAACTTTACAATATTTTTTATTTTTCTAACAGTACATTTCGAGTACTACACATTCATTGTGAATGTTGATATTTATATATATCAATTTCAACTATTACAAATACACTAAATAAAATATGGGACAAAATTTCAAAAATTTTAATTATCACGAAATATGTTTTCACTTTATTTATAAATAAAACATTGCTTTCTTTTATATCAATAATCTATTTGTTACTATTGTTTATCCTAGTTCACACACATTTTTTTAATTATAAATTTCCTCTCATTCATCTAAAAATAAATGAATAAATATTGGATATTTTTCTAATTGCTCAAATATTGTGTTTTGGAAATTTTGTAATGTGAATTTTAAACTAATTATTATTATTACATATAGCAATGATAATCATTAGGAAATTAACACGATTGAATAGTTATTATTAATATTTATAATATAAAATCAAAGATTATTAAGTTGAATTGGAAATGACGCCGCCAGTGGATGCTCCGTTCAGATGCGCGAGGTTCACTCATTTTGCAAAAGATCAAATGTGCCGACACATATTTTTATATAGTTCTAAGCAATAATCTCACTTAATTACTGCATAGAACTATTCATTATCAGTAGTAATCTCACTTAATTACTGCTTAGAACTATACTGTGATTGCGCCAAAATCACAACTGGTAGATTGGGTAGAAACAAATCGAAACGCGGTATGAAACGTTAACATAAGAGTTATGTATCTATAATAATCTATGAGATCCAAACTGAGTGATGAATGGTTCGGTGAATCCCTAATTGTTGACATATCAACAATTAGGGATTCACCGATCTCGAACTGCTAGCATACCTCACTGAAGTGAGCTAGCATGCTGAGGACCTGCCTCAAAAAAATAAAGTTGCAGAAACGAATCACAACAAAAAAATAGCGTAGATTTTTTTACGAGCAAATATCTAAATTCGTAAAAACACCATTTGCAATTCAAAACGGGAATATCAAGTTTACCAGGCACGAGCATTTTTCCATTCCACGAGCGAGCACACCGGATAAAACGGAATTACAGCATAACATCACCGCGGAAAATGTCGACTCCGGCCGCGCCATTGTCGTGCAGCGATGATAACGCGAACATGAAACATGCCCACATGCACTGAAAACTGAGCATCGCATCGCGCCCGCTTGTTTATGGACGACAGAAGGCAGGCGGGCGGTTTAATAATGGATAAAACGGCAACAATCACCGTTTTGTGCGCGGTTTTCCAGCATCCGCCCACTTTTGCATGAGTGATGGTATGCGTGTACAGTTGGACAATTTATCGGTTCGATTCGAGCGACGACGGTTAAATTATGGTTTTTGGGTTTGTTGTCTTCGGGTGATCCGGGAAGTCGAGGTGGAGTGCTCGCGGGGAACTAAAGGTCGTGTGTAAATATGGTGGGTAAATAAAGGAAATGTGCATGCAAAAGTTTGTTTGATGATAAAACTAGGCAAACATTGAAAAAATGGTAGTGTTATACAACACACATCTGGAAAGTGTTGATATTTCAAATAAAATATAGTTTGGGAAAAATATTTATTCTATCCACACTGACTTCTCGAAAGCACTCGACATTGTTTAGTTTAGTTTATTAACGGAATCTCTTTTTTTTACAAAATTGTCAATCAACTTCTAATCAAAAAGCTACTTTGTTTTGGTAGTGAAAGCACACTTCAATGGTTTCATTCGTATTTATCGGATAGAACTCAGTGTTATTTATCTTCTGATGTTTTATTCAAATGGAAAATAAAAAGTAGGGGTTTGTATTTAAAATTTGAAAGTTGACTCCTATCCAGCCCGTCAGGGGGGGCGGGGGCCAAAATTATTATAACAGGATAATTTGCCCCTTGTAAATATTATGGGTTTATTTGAAATACTTTTTGATATAATGCTTTATTCTCCAGATAATTAGCAGTCTCAAGTTAAATGAAACACCCTGTATATAATACAACAATTGATTCGAAAATATTTAATGGAAAAAATACGTAAAATAAGACTATCCGCAGACATGTGTTTCGGGATTTCATCCCTCGTCAGTAATTGAGGCTTTTATTTTTTAAAATGCGTTGAAAATTTGCTTCTGACTGGTTTTATTTTCATATCTCACCAATTTTTCCTTTCGATATTTTCACTATCGCATACATACGAGAGAGATAGGTATCAGCGATAGGCAAGAATTATTCATTTATTTTTTATTTCTCAATATAGTCTCTTTTCATCTCGATCCAGAAATAAAAAAATACCTTTATTGGCATTTCATTAACATTCATGACATATTAACTATTCAAATTAACTATTCCATTTCACTTATGTCTATTACGTCTTCTCCTTTCTCTTTTTCTTCCTATCCTCATCAAAATCTTTACACCTGTCCTATCTTCTCTCATCCATTCTTTTGTTACCTTTAGTCCATTCTTCCGCCACAACCACAAATTCCTCTCCCAGATGACTCCATGTATCCTTGCCACTTTAACACAATACATACCTACCATACTCTTCTCCCATTCATAGTTTCCTACCTCTCTTGTCCGTACCACACCTCGCGTTAGCCAATACCTTCCTCTTCCATCCACTTACATTCGTATCTGTTAGGTACCCTGGCATTTTCCCAAAAACCTGCCATCTTTTGTACAGGGAGTTGTATTCACTTTTTCCAATACACCCCTGCTACTCCTGGTATTCCACTTCTTTTAACTTTATCCTCATCCACGCTGCCACATTTACTCCATTTTCTAACCATTCATTCGCCAATGACTCAGTTACTCCTGTACTTTCATACATACATCAACTCAACTCGTGAGGGCATCGACGGAAGCAATGATTATAGAATTGACTTCACCTTCTCAGAGAAGCTACAGATTCTGCATAGTGACAATCGGAGCGCCCGGATTGGCGTATTTGCTGACCCCATTTCTGTCGAATCGTGTAAAGAACTGGAGGGTGCTGCAGTGGTTCTGTAGTATTGGGGTGTTGTGTTTTCCACTCATAAAATGGTACGTACCTGAATCTCCCCATTGGCTCTTCTCCAAAAATTTCGCTCGTGATGCTATAGACGCGGCCGAAACGATGAAGACTCCGGAAAATGCAAAGAACAATTTCCTCACGGTGAGAAAGGACTGCGGGGATTTTTGGTCGCCGTATTTACGACACATGGGCGAGATGAAATGTTTGCGGTGCAAGAAGTTTTGGTTCACGGCGGCGATGATTTGTTTAATCTGATCTTTGCATAGTAAAAATTATATCGAACATTACGAAATCGAATTTCTGCAAGGAAAATCGGAGCGTTTTTATTACTTCCGCGGGGCACCCGAATTAATCAGCCTGTTCCTCTCTTTGGGCTTTCTGCAAATGATCGGCCGGAAAGTCTCCATTATCTTCCTCCAATTCTGGATCATGGTGACCTGCTTTCTTTTAACTCAATTCAGAGGTACTTTGGAGCGGTTTATTTTATATTATACTTTGGACACCACCACATGTACGGTTTTTGCTTTGGCCAGATTGCACGGCATCGAAAATGCTCCATCAAGTCACAGGTGTACCGTTTTAGGAATTTTTGGTACTGGTTACACCATAATGACGGCAACAGTCTTCGTTTTGTATACAAATACAAATGTAACTGTATATTTCCTAATGTCCGGTATTTTATCAACCATAATACTAGGCCTGATTTGGTTCACCTATAAGGATAATGCTGACAAGATTTTTACCACATACAAAGATTTACCATGTGATTAATTTTATACTTTCAATTCATATATCGAAACATATTTCGCTATAAATCATAATAAATGAAAGATGACGCAAGCGCCATCTTTCGCCTAATTTAAAAAAAAAACCTTATAAAAACGCCTTCTCTTCCCACTATACATGTTCTCCACACCTCTTTCAACAGTCTCTCCTCACTCAGACCACTCAACCTCATCTCATAGCTTACCACTCTTTCCATCGCTTCTTCATGCAGCCCCTTTCTATTTACTTCCTGCAACAATATATACGCAGGTGTTGTCCTTTCCACTCCCAATAATTGTTTTAGATACAAACCTTGTTCCTTTTCGTAGATGATCCAAGCGATATCCAGCAATATTCTATCTTTTTCAAGCCATCCAAAAAATGTAACTCGAACTCCGCAAAATATGCCTCTGTTTCGGCAATGATTTCCTCATTTGACGAGAATCGCCAAGTATTTTTTTATCTATATCTATATAGAAATCGGTTAAACACAAAATTAACATTTAATGAAAGATTTAATGATTAAGATTTAATGAAAGAAAGTAACTTTTCTTCACAAGATTTATTAAAAGCAGATGTATATTTTGATCGAGGATGTAAAACTAAAAAAAAAAAAAACAAATACAAATATTAATAATATTATTTCGGATTAACATGGATTAAATTGGTCTTTCATTAAATAGTATAGTTCTTTATGTAACCCAACAATTATTAAAGTGAGAAATAAACAAATTAAACTTTAGTAATACACTGTCGCGCGCTATCAATGTTAATTCAAGTGTTATAAAAGGATCGTCCATAATTAAACAAAGGCCTTGTTTAATATTTTAATAAACGATGTTGAAGATACTTTTAAAAACGCTAAACACTTAAGAGTGTTCGTCACGAATTGGCCTTGAAGCGCTCTTATGGGAGTTGTTAACAACTGCCCACGTAGCTACAGAGTTTATTAATAAAGATAATGACATGCGTTTTTTTTATGCATAATCTTGTGTTATTTGACTATAAGTTGCATAAATTTTAAATTTTATAATTATTTTCGTTTTTGTTCTAAAAAAATATTACGAAACGTTCTATTTCAACTAATTTTTCTAGTTATATCATAAAATTCGGTGAATATATTGAATGCATGACATTTTTATTGCTTTTAAAACAACACCATTAATAAGCGAGCGCGCTCGGTTTGTTTATTTATTTTAGGTCAGTATCGAATTTCGGAGACAAACTCCATGTCGCACAGTGGTCGATTTTCAAATTTAGCCGAACATTTCACGAAAAATAAAGTATTTAGAAAAACGAATATTTGTGTAAATATCATTAGTATAATGACCCATTGGTGCGCAGGTAAAAGCATAATCCCCTCAACCCTCTTTCCTGGTAATTATCGGTACCCAAAGTACAACCTATTGAGACACCGATCATTAGTTGTTTGTACGCTTTCAAACGCATAAGTTTTAAATATTTAGTTTTCAGTTGTGTGAAGTGAAATTTTTAAAACAACGATGGATATACATTCTACTGGTATGTATTTATCATTTGTGTTTATTTGTTTTTTTATATTTTTATGCAACAATAATAAATAATGACATAAATTACTCATACAATTTTTCATTGTAAATTAAAATTTCTTAATTATGATAGAGAAAAGTATATTCCGTACGCAGGCGTACGCATTGGGATTTTTTTCAATTATAGAACAACTATTTAACTTATTATATAAACAAAAATTATATGCAGCCACGTGCAACCATTCAAGTAATAATTTTTTTCAGGCCGCGTAACCGTTCGCCGAAGCGCTCTCTTCAATGTTTGGCGTATGGAGCGCACGGTGGAAGAGAAAAACAGCGCCGTTCAAAAATATATTTTTGATTTAATGAACTTTAATGTTCAAGACCAAAATGAAAAGATAAATATATTAAAAGATCAAATACGTTCTTTTACGTCATCTTTAAATTCTAAGTGGCAAAAAGTATTTGAGTATGTTTCCGATTTGAAAATAATTATGCAGAGTGGCTAAACGAAACACAGACATTTTCTTTGACTGATACAATCGATGAACCTGTACCTGGACCATCTTCGAGAGGGCCGTACAAATCATTTAGTGATTTATCAAATTTTTCGAAAAAACGAAAAGTTAGGCCATTGATGGAAAATTATTCCGAAGAGGAAATTGCGTTCGCCACTCAGATTAATTTACGAGCATCTGGAAAGAGGGATAGTGCAGAAATAGTGAACGACGTTACAACAAATTCACCAACAAGAGGTTCCAGTATTAAGCAGGCTTGGAAATCACCCCAACAAAAAGTTCAAAAATATACACCAGAAGAAGCCTTGGCGTTATATATCGACGGAAGATTTACAAAGCATTCCTATAAATTGATACAATCTGGAGCTAAGGTACGTAATGCAAATATTTACCCAAGCTATGATACTATTTTGAAAGCAAAAAAAGCATGTTATCCCGCAGAAGTTAGTATATCATACACGGAAACTGCTGCAGAAGTTACTTTGCAAGCCTTGGTCGACCATACTAGTCAAAGATTATTCATTTCTCTGGGAAATTTGAGTTCATTTGATGAAGTTGGAAACGAGTTTAAAATTATGTACAAATGGGGCTGTGATGGCAGTTCAGGTCACTCATTATATAAGCAAAAATTCTGTAATGAGTCCGAAAGTGATGAATATATATTTTCTGCGTGCTTAGTGCCTCTTCTAAAGAAATTATAAAACTTGTGGTAAATGATATTGAAAATCAAATTGAAACCATTTTACCAACGCATGTAGAGTTAAACAATATACAAATTATAATTAATCATAGTTTTAAAATGACTATGATTAATGGCAAGACTTATAGCACAGTTACAGACACTTCAACTCAAACGTGTGCTATATGTGGAGCTACCCCTAAAATAATGAATCAATTAGAAAAAGTAAAAAATTTACCGAAAATTGAAAAATACTATGATTATGGTATTTCTTCTTTACATGCTTGGATTCGTTCATTAGAATGCATGCTGCATATAGCATATCGTCTCGATATCAAAAAATGGCAAGTTCGAGATATCAATGAAAAAAAAAAACATTAGAAATTACAAAATTAAAAATTCAAAAGGAATTAAAATCTAAATTAGGATTATTAGTTGATGTGGTAAAACCTAATTTCGGAACAACAAATGACGGTAATACCGCAAGTCGTTTCTTTGAAGAATATAAGACAACATCAAACATTACAGGGTTAGACGAAAATTTTTTAAAAAGAATTAAAATAATTTTGCAAGTCATTTCTTGCGGAGAAGCTACAAATATAGAAGCGTTTCGTTTGTATTTGGATGAAACAGCAAAAAAAATATATCGAATTATATCCAGGTATTACATGCCCACCTCTTTGCATAAAATTTTAATTCATGGTGCGGATATAATTCAATCAGCAACATTGCCAATTGGGATGTTATCCGAAGAGGCACTAGAAGCTCGCAATAAAGATTTAAGGAAATACCGAGAACATCACACTCGAAAATTTTCCCGCTTACAAACCATCACAGACCTATTTCATACATTGTTATATTCTTCTGATCCATATATTTCAACTATATCAAAAAGAAATCATATATCAAGATCTGCTAGAATTAAAATATTTGATGATGAGGCTGTTAAATTGGCACACATTTCAAATAATTTTGATTTATCAGATAGTTCAAACTCCGACAGTGATACTGAATAGTTTGGTGTAAATGTGTATTTGCACTATGTACTTAATTTTCTGGTTTCAATTGAACATGTGTATATATATTTATGTGTGTATAGTGTGTCCATGTATAATATGTTTATATAATATATTTGTGTAAACAATGTTGTAAATATATAGTTTTCTAATAATAGAAACATTCTCTAATGCAATTAATTGGATTACCCTTAAACACAAAATAAAATAAAAAAAGATTTTGAACGAGGGGGGGCGGGTTACAAAACAATTTGTTTTTTGTTATTTTCATACAAGTCTACAAAATTCGCTAAGACGTTTTATATTTTCGCACAGAATTTCGGGGGGGGGGGTGGATTAGGATTTCAAACCCCCATATTCCCCACCCCCCTAGCTACGGCCTTGTGTTTCTAGTATAAAATAAACATGTAATCTTTATAGGAACCATTCCAAGTAAAATAATCTCATATTTTGTTACAAAATTTTAAATTATTTTGAAATATGAGAGTGTTTTCTATATAAATCAGATGGGTGGGGGTTGTTTAAAACTTTTTATTATTATTTTTTTTTTTTTCATTTTACGAAGAATGACTCATTATATTTGTTTAAAATATTAAAAAAAAAAAGATTTTTTTTTACAAAAATATCTTTGATTAGGGGTTGGTAGTGGGGTGGAAAATGTGTCCATAACATAAATGACAACTAAATACTTAATTGAAAAAATATTTCTTTCTATTAGACAGATTTAAAAAATTAATAACGAAATGTTCAGTTAAATTTTAAAATCGACCACTGTGTGCCGCGCCGATTCCTACGTAAATGTGAACTTATAAATCGGAACCGCATTTTCTAAACTATATTAGTTCGCGTTTCAATTTTTGTCTTTTTTTTATTTTTCATTAACATTATATTTTTAGTTTGAGACTTAATTACATTTATTTAAAACAATATTTATAATTTGAGTAAAAAAATGATTTATTAACATGGTCACAGTTATTTAAATAAATTACATTAAAAAATGAAAATAATTAATAAATTATTCTCTCTTTAGCTACAGTGACATTCTGATTTACGTTACATAAGTACTTAAAACGAATATTCAATAAGGGACACTTGCTGTTGCATAACAATAACGTATTGTATAATACAACAATTAATTACATACTCTACTCTAACTAACTCTACATTTGTTTAACAATAATTCTTGACAAATTGAGTAAAATGAAAAATGTATGAATCTCCCCATGTGCAATTAATTGAAAATACTAAAATAAATCACCATTTATGCACACAAACGCATTTAGATAGTTCCGAGAAATATGAATCTCGATCCATCCAAGCAACAACCACGCATAAATACATGGATGTACATTATAGACCGGTCTTGATACATAAAAAGAACGAACAAGAAACGGAGAAAGACAGCGAGGGAATGAAAAAAACGAAGAGCATTCCTGGGGAGCTGGAGATGGATGCACGTACAGTATCTGTTACCAAGGACCCAGAGCCGTTCAGTATAATCGGTCTTGTCATCAAACTAATTGGCCTCCGCGCACATGACTTCTCTCTCTTCACTACCACTTTTGGTATTATGTTTCGAATATTTTACACGCACTCACGGCCATCATCAATCTACCTGATCCTCTTTTTTCTCTCTCTCATTCGTTGTTTTTGTTGTTGTCGAGTTTTATTCTTTGGTTTATCAATGTCGCGCCAGCTTTAATCGGAACTTAATAATTTATTGAATTATTCATCGGGATGTTTAATTTGGTTATTTGTAACATACATTTTGGGGAATATATATGTTTTTTTTTCTTCTTCTTATATTTATATTCTATAGAGATTTAAATAAAATGTAAATTAAGAAAATTATACCATAACCAATTTATTAATAGCACAGCCAACTATCTCTTTTATTAATGAAGATAGAAACAATCCGTAAATTACGTTCGCTCTATTATATTCTATTGTCGAGGCTGTTTATTTATTTATTTATTCAATATATACGGATGACCATTTACAATTAAACTTAGTACTAAGAAAACACATTTTATTCATAAGTATTTACATTATGAATAATATATAGTTAACATTATAAATTAAACACACAATTAAGAAATTCACAAAATTATAGCATACGTTATCACAATTAAACAAATCATTGGATTCGCAAATAGGTTTTGAGAGATGTATAATTCCCTGCAATAATAATAATAATAATAATAATCTTTATTAACAGATATATACAGCAAAAAATGCTAAATAAATATTTAGAAAAATACAAAATCAAATGTATATTTTATATCTGTTAATTGGCTATCGACCAATGGTCTTTCCGCCAATTCCCTGTAAATAAATCAATGTTGACCGTATTAGCGTGGCGCAGAATACGCACCGAAGCCCATAATCAGTACTTCTGAAGGGTACATGAAAAGTGTGTTCACTACGCAGCTTTCTAGTTGGAACACGAATGCCAATATTTTCAAGTAGATCCGGACAATCTATAAGCTCGTTTAAAACTGCACCCAGTCTAAATTCATTCAGTAAATATGTATATGACTCCTGCATGTCAAATATAAATGAAACGATTTTCAAAATTTCTTTAGGACCTGCCCAATTTTGTTAATACTGCATTGAGTGTAAAGTGACCACAGAGAGAAGCAATGCTATAAATGTGGACGTACTAAGGAATTGTATAGCAGCAACATAGTCTATAATTTCGCTTAATGAAACGAATTAATTGAACCCATGAGAAGTTAGCAATAAATTTCCAGCCACGAATCCCGGCGCCCCCGCCATGTGGAAAAATATAACTTGGGAGTCCTTTAGGGACATTTTTTATGCAGTATGTATTCTTTGAACCTTAAATAATAGAATAAAACAATTTCCGGAGTACCATTTTGTTTCTATTTTGAGTTTAAATAATTTATTTCCATCACGAGGATCCCAAATAAACAGAATTTTCAAAAATAAAAAATATAACTTGAGCGCCCTTTAGGAACGATTTTTTCTACAGGATGTATTCTTTGAACCTTTGAAATGATAGAGTAAAATAATTTCCAGAATACCATTTTGTTTCTAATTTGTTTAAATAATCCATCATTGATTATGTTTTGATTATATTTTCTCATACAAATACAGATATAAAGGTATTCTTAAAACACGAAGAAAGAATAATATTACACAATTCAGAAACCATTAATTATAATCAATTTATAATGCCCATATTTTCCCAAAATCATTGGATGTTGATTTAGAAAGACTAATTTTTCAATTAATTTTTTTATCCTGCTTTCATTAAAAGTAACAAAAAGAACTTTTACTTTCACATAATTTCAAAGAAAATTGGCAAGACTGATCTCTATCTCTTAAATGAATCATATCCCACATAAAAAGATTCCTGGAATTGTGGAGTATTCATAATATATTTTGCTGAAAGAATTAAA
Organism: Philonthus spinipes; assembly: GCA_963082785.1. Classification (NCBI taxonomy): domain Eukaryota; kingdom Metazoa; phylum Arthropoda; class Insecta; order Coleoptera; family Staphylinidae; genus Philonthus; species Philonthus spinipes. The sequence continues at coordinate 11,312,012 of OY720316.1, read as the reverse complement.
AAAAAAATACTATGTCAACAATTTTTAAACCTAATAATTACAGAATTTATTTAAAAAATATTATTTTCCACAATGGAAAAGTGTAATTGCAAAAAGTGCGATGCAAATAACGATGAGAAAGAATGTATATCCTGTCGCCATTTTTATCATAAAATATGCACCTTCAATGAAAATGTAATTAATTCGGGTTATATTTGTTCAATGAGTAGATAACTGAATTTAATGCATTATTCCTTGCATTTAATTCAAATTTCATTAGTATTTAATGACTAAAAAACAAAACAAAAAATTCTGAATTGTGAATGCTTCTTATCCAGATCCAGACATCACAATATCCCAATCCGTAACAATTATTTAAATCATACTCTGTAAATAGTATAATTCTATTATTCAATCGTCCCTAAAGGGCGTCCAAGTTAAATTTGTTGATTTTTGAAAATTCCGTATATCGGGAGATCCTCGTAATGGAAATAAATTATTTAAACAAAATGGTACTCTGGTAATTGTTTTATTCTATTATTTAAGGTTCAAAAAATACATTCCGTACAAAAAATCATTCCTAAATGGCGCCCAAGTTATATTTTTTTGATTTCTAAAAATTCCGTATATCGGGAGAATCACGTAATGGAAATAAATTATTTAAACAAAACAGAAACAAAATTGTACTCTGTAAAATGTTTTATTCTATTATTTAAGGTGCAAAAAAAAACACATCCTGCACAAAAAATGTCCCGAAAGGACGCCCAAGTTATATTTTTCCACATGCGTATGCGTCTGGATTCGTGGCTGGAAATTAATTGTTAACTTCTCATGGGTATTAATTGATAAGCCTTAGAAATAATTTTAGAAATATGGTTAGAAAAATTCCAACTGCTACTAACTATAACTCCAAGATCTTTTATAGAAGTGACACGCTCTACCTTAATGTTATTTAAAGTGTTTATTGGAATAGCGCGTCTTGAAAATGTTATGGCTTTGCATTTATCCACATTTAAGTAAAACCTATTTTCCCCACACCAATTACAAAACGAGTTTAAATCCAACTGAAGATTAATTGCAATATCCAATGATTTTATAGATGAAAATAACTTCATATCATCCGCGAATAATAAACAGCGAGCATGTGAGAAACAGTTAATAACATTGCAACAAATTTACATTTTATGACAGTGGGCCCAAACCTGGCAAAAGTGCGGATAATTAAGTGTCCCTTTTCGAAGATTTGTGCGCGTTTCCGAAAATTCGGCAATAAATCGTTCTAGCGGGTTTTGGCGAATGAATAGAAAGCGTCCAGGAATTCCATCATCTGGCAGACAGATCACCGCTGCCCAAATATGGAACAATAGACAAGTAGAGAATATTTTTTTCGCATTTCTGGCGAGTAACCCTCGGGAAGAAAGCGAAACAAGAAGAAAAGATCAGAAGAACTCGAGACTTTGCGTAATATCGGCGACAATTAATTCATTTTTTACATTTTGTATATGTGTTGTAGCATTTATTAAAATACATCTTTAAGTTAAATTATTTTGAATATTATACAATGGTCCTTCGAAAGTAAGCAAGTAGTAACAAATATTATTAATGAATAAATTAAACAACAGAGGCCCAAGGTGGGAGCCCTGAGGTACCCCTGATGTGACATATAGGGCTCTCGACGTAGATTGACCTATTTTAATAAACTACATACAGCAGGTAAGGTATGATGATTCCGTGTATACTAAATCAACGTGAAAACCACTCTCCAAAGTATCGACAATGTAGGAATCATACAGAAATAGATTCGAGGTATATGTATATTTGTGAATTATATGAAGATTCTATACTGGTAAATAAAACGTAGTTATAATATAATTACGTTTTATTTGCCAGATTCAAGGTAGTTGAAGCCCGAGCACGAAACCCATGCTGGTTGGAAGATATTGAGGATTTATGAGCATTTGTTAAAAATGATGTTATTAACTTTTCAAACACCTTTGGAATTGCTGATATAATTGAAATTTGTTGATAATTTTGGACTCTCTTATTATCACAATTTTTAAATATTGGAACAAGGTTAACAAGTTTCCATCAGGCGGGAAAAACTCCACAAGATAAAGATTTATTAAATAATAACTATAAAGGTTTACATAAAGAAAATGAACATTTTTTCAGAAAGGTGGACGGTACTCCATCGGAACCTGGGCTGTAATTGATTTTTAATGAGGAAAGAGAGTCCAAAATTTCAGTTATCGGAGTAACAGAGAGTGACGAATCAGACGAATACAAAAGATGTGCGATGGACAATAAACAGTTTCGAAATAATTTGCAAATAAGTCAACAATTTGATCTTTTTCGGTAACTGCATTGCACCTATCCATAAATATAGTTGGTAATTGAGTAGAGCCACGTTTATTTTTAACGTAATTCCAAAACAGTTTAGGGTTACTCTCAATGTCATTTTCGATTCTATGAATGTACTCCCTATAACACATTTTAGGCATTAATATACAGTTTTCGTGTATGTAATCAGAGTGTGATCGCGTAAAAAACATACCTTTTATGCAATTTATTTTCTTCAATTACTAACTTTTTCAATTCATCAAACAAAGTTGTTGTACCCTCAACGAAGACAGACATGCTCTAACGCTCCGGTACTACCATAAACGATCATAAACAAAGCTATAAAAATGGCTCCCGACCTCTGTTTGAGAAACGAAGATGTAATAACATTCTTGAAAAGTGTAGAATTTGACACAATCTTAAGGGTGCGATCCTGATAATGGGTCTTATGATTTGTAATGTTAGTCGCCTCCGATTATATATTTTTTAAAAACAATTACGGAATTAAATGCTACATTTAATGGGCTACACGATCATATATTTTTCTTTTAAAATAAAAATTAAAAATAATGTTTTTCAAACATTAATTTCGTATAGATATACTCATTTAAATAAGGCGAAAAATATGTGATTAAATGAGGATAATCCTCTACTTTATACGTCTGATAAAGAAGATTGAATATAATAAAAAATAAAAGTGTGCTATCTCAATTACGAATACAATTAAACATTTGGTCGTATAATGAGGGCGCCACTGTCAATTTCTATTGTTCTCGCCACCAAGCAGTTCAGTCGATTGCCAATAGATGCCGATACGTGTTTTTTTTAATAGTGAATACAAAAGAAGAGAACAACTAAGTAAGCCGCGCTCTGCCAACGACTATACGGATTATACTAAAATGAATAACGGAGACTTGCGACGCGGTTACAAGCTATCTGCCGCAACAAAAATAGGTAGGCGCGAATAGCCATGTCTGATGTATCGTGTTTACACTTCATCGTAAAATATTTAGGCTCAGTAGAAGCAATAAAATTCAAGCAAGTAAAGTTCGGAACAATAAATTAATGATAATGAAATAATCCAATTTATATTTTCAAACTGTCTTATTGCGGAAAATAGTGTGTAATTGTTCGGATCGACTACAATTCAAATTAAGCGCGCATGCTTGAGAGGAAAACGACAGGACACGTTTTGTGATATAAAATAGTCTAGTATACAGTCAACGGGGTGAGGGTGAGGGGTGAGTTATATGATGGGCGATGAACGACGGTTGCCTTGGATAACCCTGGCCCTGTGGCCCTGCTACGGTGCGCATGAGCTTCCTGATATACCCAGACGATTCTACACCAATGGACGAGAGTAAGAGACAAAGTTAAATATTGGTTCGTGTTAGACGAAGATACACTTTTATACATTAGTGTTTCGCCTTTTCACGCCGTAACTGATGAATATGTGACGAACCTCTCACAATTCATTTCAGTCCAATACACACAGCACTCTTAACGTGTTATGAGGGGGTCGGGGGCACCTGGTTGAAAACCCGTGATTTACATACTCAAAAATATACATGGACTTACCGATGTCTCTCAAACATCATCAATCTTCAATCATCAAAAAATGGAAAATCTATACTGTTTATCAAATGAACGGATAAAATTACCTATTACTATAATCGTATTACATTTTATTCAATTGGATTTTCTTGAATACTATATAGAGTAGTGGTATTAAAAAAATCATAAGAACAATAAAAATGCCGTTATAATTACAACTGAAAACTTAGTTTAATTTAAATAATATAAATACCCTACTTTATCTAAATAATCGTTTTGTCAAATTCTAAATACTAAGAGTCAGTTATTAAATAGTCGTGTTTAGCTTAAACTCAGCTTAAGTCAGTATTGAATATATAGCAATAAATCGTAATTTAAATGACTGAAAAATTGTTGTGAAAATATTTGATGTGGGCTGTATATTGAATAATCTTTAAAATAGACGTTATAGGTAATTATTGCAATTTAATGTTTTATGTCAGGGTTTCTTGTTTTTTCTTTGTATTTTAAAAATATATTTTTTTGTTTATACAATTCCTAATTGATTCCATCATGAACATACAATTTTATATTGCCAAAGCATGTATGATTTCTCCATTGTTTCTTCTTGTTAATGTTGCAATGAATTCAATATTAAATACGCTTTAGTTTGAACACTACAATTTTCAAAATTACAATTTCTGCATAGCATAAAGTACAATCGCACCAATGTACGTTCTTAAAATGTTTCTATAATTTTAAAAGTTGATTTATAAAGTTATTTATAAATCTGCGAAAATTCAGTACCTACTTATTAAATAAGTTTGCTAAATATTATTTGCTATCCATTAGTAAATAAATAATTACCGTTTTATAATATTAAAATTGATTAAGAAATGTTTATTTCTGTCCAATATTATAAATAATAATAATACGTTTTATTTATTTTTATTTATATATTTATATTTAATTATTTTGGCCGATTTTATTGGTAAACTATATTAATACAAATTTAAGAACATTTGCGAAACAATTCCTAACATAAATTTGCTTCTCCGTCGGATCATAATTTCGTTCCGAATGCTAGGGCAGGATTTTAGTGGAGAAAACGACTTCGTTAGTGGACGTGAACACTCGGCGCGCTCGGCCTCCCGGTCGTCTTTTATATACATTGATGGTTTTGGTTTACTGATTGTGAGTGTGGACGGTTCGTGTCTTCGGTAATATAAATTAAAACTTTCAATTCGCATTATAACGTATGCAACATACGCGCACAAGCGTATGAAATGCGCATACAGTACGAAAAAATACACACAAAATGCAGTCCAGGACCGCGACCTTAAGAAAATCATTAGAACACCATACTAAACAATTAAGCAGTAAATAAGCGAGTCAAAAAGTGAAAGTGTTCTAAAGTCAAAGGATAAAACTAGGAGATTCTAAAGGAAAAATGACCACAGATGAAACCAGAAAACCAACAACATATATTGTAGACAATAAATCCAATAAAACTGTGAAGCAGAATGAATTAACTAATAACATAGAAATATACGAAGAAACCGTCGCAATAGAAGCAACTGAAACCGCACCTGAAGGAAAGTGGCAAGAAAAAACCAACAAAAGAACAAAAACCAATCGAAACAAAGGAATACACGGGACAAACGAAAATATAACTGAAATAAAAAGTGGAATAAAGCAAACTCATTTCATGTTTGCCGTCTACACCCTGCTCTAAACGAGGAAGAGTTAGTATCTTAGTTGGAAAGTAGTAAAGGACTTATTAAATGTAGCACAAAGCGTATTAAAAAAGTCCCAGTAACTAATTAAATACAAAATTGTAAAAAAAGAATTAGACATACTGTACGTAATTTCAAGACATGATAACAAATATCTATCAACTTATAATCACACCAAAAAAAGATACAATACACTCTTGATTGAAAATCGGTTCAACTTTTATAATACTAAAATTATAAACTCAAATAATTCTAGTAAATATGTATCGAAAATAATTAACGAAATAAAAGGAAAACCAAAATTAGAGACAAATATAAATGTTCCAGGCTCTGCAAATGAGATAGCATCCGGCTTTCAGCGAATATTTTCAAAATGGTGTAACACTATAAATAGCCAACCATACAAAAATAAAATACTCTCATAATATAGCAATCAACGGAAAAAAGTATTTTCATAGAACCAGTAACGGAAAATGAAATTATTTGCACTATTACCAAATTAAAAAACACTTTAGCGTGTGGTTATCATGGTATACCTATTATTGTTGTTAAAAATTTTGCTACAGAAATAATCACTCCGCTAACATATATTATTAACAATTCATTAACTAATTGTATCTACCCCGACAAACTTAAGTTGGTGATCATAAAACCTGTCTACAAAAAAAGGGAACAGTTCATTAATTGAAAACTACTAGCCAATAAGCCGGTATTTTCAAAAAAATCGAAAATATTATCATCGACAAATTAAACAATTTCTTCACAAAATATAACATAATCTATAATATGCAACATGGTTATCGAAAGGGAAAATCCACCGCTACCGCCATACACGATTTTGTACAAAATATTTTAAATAGTTTTGAAAAAAGGGAATTAACAATTGTATTGACCATAATATCTTGTTAGCAAAGCTGAAATTAGAGGCACCGCCCACGACTGATTCAAATCTTACCTAAGTAACTGAACCCAGCGGATGGTAATAATTAAAAATTGTCATCACGCAAATTCCCAAATATCGGAAATTACCAACGGACTTCGCCAGGGAAGCTTAACGGCACCTACCCTCTTCTTGCTTTTTATCAATGACCTTATTACAATCAGAAACGATGACAAAAAATATAATAAACTATGCGGATGACACAAACGTACTAATCTCGGGCAAAAATTGAATGAATTAGAAATTATGAATAGTAAAAAAAACAATGTCATACTATTTAACAAAAATAGCAGACGTGAAACAAATGAATCTGCTGCACTCGATAGCAGTGATATGAAACTATAAACCACTGTAAAATTTCTTGGTGTGCAGATTGATAATAAAGTTGGATGGACCGAGCATATTACCACAACAGCAAATAAATTAAATCCGGTAATATGCAGTCTCAGAAAACTATCAAAATATTTAAATATAAATGTAGTAAAAACAGCATACACCCCTACACCACCATTATGGTAGATGGGGATTTTAGATTATATATATATATATATATATATATATATACTGCAAATTTTGATAGTATAATTAGATATGGTATAGTTTTCTAGGGTAGTAAGACAGATGCCAACAAAATATTCATACTGCAAAAAAAGACAATACGAATAATTTTCGGTATGAAATATAATGAAACTTGTCGAGGACTATTTAGGAAAAATAATGTTAAAACATTCTACGGGACATACATTTACGAAACAATAATATTCTATCATAGACACATCAAAGGATATGATAATAAATTAAATAACTACAACACTAGAACGGACAATTATATAGTTCCTAAACACAGACTAAAGTCCAGTGAAGATGGATTATATTACTCCGTTATAAAATTGTTTAATTTGCTGCCTGAACATATTAAAGTCCAGAAAAATAACATTAAAAAGTTAAAATCATGTTTAAATAAATATATTCTAGAACTAGAACCATATTCTTTTTTAGAATTTACAGATGCTTAGTGTTTTACTTTGATGTAGATAATAATATTAAGTATGTAATAAGTTGTATTAAATATAAATGTATACACTCGAATTAAGTAGATAAGAAAAATATTTAAATATAGTATATGTAACGGTAATTCAAGATTGACTTAACATATATTTGAGGCTATTTTCATTTTGTTATTTTATTTGTAAATATGACACGCTGAAAATAAAGACTTATTCTAAATTCTCATCTAGGATAAGTGTCACACTTTTGATCCAATTATTTTGGGCACATGTCTCAATAGCGCAATATACTATTGAGTAAAAAAAATCACAGGCTGTATCAACACCGTGATCATTGAGAAATGAATTCCAATGTGTATTGATAAAAACGTTATTAATGGACTGATGGTCAGCCTTTTTAAAATTGAATTTAAAAAGAGTATAATTTGTCCACCTGAGATATGTCACACTCGTTGATTTTTGACTCGACATATTCTACGAATAAAATACCTTATTCGAAAAATCGATTTTGCAGGAAAACCATTTTATGAAATTTCCGGTTTTCTCAACTATTTTTTGTAGCTAACTGTCCACTGGTTAATATAGCGTAGAATTTGCCCACCTGGGATATGCAACTCTTGTCGATATTTGACTCGACACTTAGAATATTCCACGAATAAGACACACAATGAGAAATATCGATTTTGCCGGGGATTTCATAACCTGTTGCGTAGGTACAGGTTTTTCATAATTTTTGTTTAAAGCAGCGAAACGTTTAGCATCGTGTTTTATTTTGAAAATAATTTCAAAATTGTTGCAAAATAGTAATTGTTAATATATGAAATGAACATCACAGCTTTTGTTTGCAAGTATGTTGGCTTTTAATTACATGTAAATATTTTCATTGTTGTAAAATAGACATTTTTAATTAGAATATGAATAATACATACATTTAAAAAAATGTTTACAAAAATTTTTGCTTCAACTGTTTTAATCAGATAAAATATTTTCGCAATAAAACATCCGTACTGATTGCTAAATACAAATTATTGAATACTGTACACATATCAAATTAATTAAAAGTAATACGAGCCCTAGCAACTATATATTGGGACAAAATAAAATACATATATAAAATACAGTTTACTTAATTTTGAATTCGAATATTATTCAATAATTTGTATTATATAATCTTTGAAAACTTATGTGTATAATCATTATAAAATTTCAATGTAATAACGTGTGGAATTTAAAGTTTTACATTTCTTCCGAATAATAAAAAAATAATGAAAAGAATGCAAGGTACACATTCTCTAAATATCAAAATAATCGGCGTTCGAATGCGAGCTGAATTGTTCACTAATAAATTTTACAAATAGTTATTTGTTCAATGCCAAGTATTGAAGGAAAAAAAAAACTAAATATGTAAAATTCGTGTTGTTTCGTAATGTTTTCAATAAAATAAAATCAACCGCTTACCTCGACAAATGTTGTGCAATGCAATTTCCCACCGAAATCCCTCCGTGTGATAAAGGAATTCCTGAAAATAAATAAGAAACAGTAATTAATGTTTAATTCGTTTCAATGTCAACAATTCTCTCCCAATAAGACACACTCATAAAATGTGCGAACTTTGGCAGAAAGGCTGTTGGCCGATAGCCGATTGTCGGTAAATAAAATAATAATATTTATTGTTAGTTTCTTTCACATTTATATAAATATTGTACTGACAATAAAGATTCTTTGTATATATATATATTTATATTCGTTTCAATGTTAATTACAATAATACCAAAAAATTAACAAACGGAGAACCCGGAAAATAATCGGGCCATTACTTGCTTACAAACTATGTATAAAATAATAACATCTGCTGTATGTAAGAGAATTGAAAAAAATCTGATTAAATATAATATCATAACTGAAGAATAAAAAGGCTGAGAAATGTTAGGAACAATTGCTCACAGATAGTCATTATGAAACGAGTGGGAAACGCCAAATAAACTTAAAGACTTGGTACATGGACTATAAAAAATCGTTCGACTCTCTTGGCTGAAAAAAGTACTAAACTTCCTCTCTATGACAAAGACGACATGGAGAACAAAATACATCTAACCACAGACGTAGAACAAATTGAAACAGCAAACATAGACATTAGATGAGGTATCTCACTAAGCGCCTTGTGGTTTAAGCCCCCTCTCAAACACCATAAATATAATTTTATACCGGTTCCAAATTAAACACACAAAAAAAAAAACAACAAAACACAATGAACCATCTACTGTACATGGACAATATAAAAATATATACACCAACAAGAACACCGATGAAAAGACTACTAAAAATAACAGAGGATATTACACCAAAATGGAATTTGGATAAAGGAAATGACAATAGAAATACAATACTAGATAATATGAGAAAAGAGGAGACCTACAAATACCTGCGATTCCATAAATATAATACTAACATCACTAAATTTATCTGCAAAAAACATCAATCCTATTATATTTTAGTTAAATATATGATTCTACACGTGTGTCTAAGAATAGACTAATAAAAATTCGCCTTGATGATAGCGAATCTGTTAGCATTGATCTTAAAAAACATGTTTTGAAGTCAACAACAACGTTTAATAAGTTGAGCATCAGTTCAGACAGAACGCCTTCCCAAATCAACCTCTACCGTTCAGTGAAAAGCGAATTGGACACTAGAATATCTGCTGGCGAAAAGAATATTAAGATACAATATGTACGTGGAGCTCCCACTATAGTTAAAGCTACAGGAAACTAAATAAGTCTAACATTATCAACGCTGCTTATCGTTTGTATTATCAAAATACTCGTGGAATTCGCACAAAAACCCACGCAATATACAAATCCATACGCTAACTTCGACTTTATTGCTTTAACGGAAACCTGACTTGATACTTCAGTGACTGCATCCGAGTTATTTCCAGCCAGTTATCAAATATTTCGATGTGATAGAAAATTTGAAAGTGTCAGTCGAATAAAAGTTGGAGGTACTCTTTTGGCAATACATGAAAATATTTATGCTGAAAACTTTGACGTCTCACATATTACTAATGCTGTACCTCTTATAGATATAAGTTGTTATAAATGTAAATTTAATTTACATGTATTATTCATTGTTGCTATTTATATACCCCCGATGTTCCATTGCAGATGTTATTGAATGTATTTGAAATCATTGAAGTATTGACGGTAGATAAGGAGTTGATATTGTTAGGTGTCTTTAACCTTTCGCAATTTAATACTAGTGCAAATGTTTCAACCCCAAAATTGGAGGCATTGTTTAATTTGATTAATTCAATAAATCTAAAACAGTTAAATACAATATTTAATAACAATAATAGACTTCTTGATCTTGTTTTCTCGAATTTCAATGCAAACATTTTAATTGAACATAATAATAATAAATTGTCTTTATTCGAGAAAAAAATATTGTTACAATTTAAATTACATTACAGAACAGGTGAAGTTCAGTTAGTTGAGGCCAACTAAAACTGCTCTTCCATTTAACCTGTTATAACGCAAAAAATATAATAACAGATATGAGTGCATACGAATTATAAATAAATATATACAACGTATATAACCTAAACTAATATTGTCATACAATCCAGTTCCATTACATATACGTCTGACATGAAATCAAAACTCCTTATTTAATATTAAAATTTTCATTGTTTCTTTAAATTTAAAGTTTGTGAAGGTTTTGAGGTGAGGCGGAATTTTATTATATATTTTGTAAATATTGTAAGTAAATGATCTTTCAAGAAATGATGTGTTATGTTTTGGAGGCGAGATAATTCCTCTAAACATCACATTAATGTTATGAACATCCGAACGGAATACTATTCTATTGTAAAGATAGGGAGGTGTTCGCTTTTGCATTTTTTATTGTAAAATATACAACAACGCAGAACACTTCGCTCAGCTATATTAAACCAGTTTAGTTCACGTAATTTCTCGGAAATATGGTCGAACTTACGTATACCAAATATTAATCTTATACTGGAATTCTGCAACATCGGCATAATTAAAATGGCTTAAAACGAGTGTATTACATAAAAGTCGTTTTGTTTTTAAAGTTAAAATAGATCTGCTAGAGTAAATCATCTTCAAATTCATGTAAGCGCGTGAAATGCATTTACTAATGTGTAGCTTAAACCCTAATTTGGTATCCATTATTAGACCAGAATCAACAAATGGAATAATTTCATTGTCTATTCTAATTTGTAATTGATCTTTTGCAGAATTAATTATATGTTGGGGCCCAAACAATATTGCAGAAGATTTTGCTGGGTTTATTAATAAGGAATGGGAATAGGATGCGTCAGAATTAATATTTTCACAAGCAACATTTATATCATCGAATTTAAAGGAATATAGTAATTGAGTATCATCAGCATATGAGTTGACCGTACAGTGATTCAAAATATCGAACGAAAAGGATGCGTAAATGCAAAATAAAATTGGCCCTAAATCGAACCCTGTGGAACCCCAACTTCTACACTAATAGTGTTTGAAGTTATTGTATCAAAACAAACTACCTAAGATCTTCTATTCAGAAAATTTGCAATTAAGTCTATTGCCTCACAATGAAAACCAATATAGTGAAATTTGGCCAAAAATATATCGTGATTTATAGTATCAAACGCTTTGCTATAGTCAATTAATACAACAGAACACAGAAGTTAATAAACCTTTATCAGTGGACAAGATCAATAACACACAATGCGCGTAACGTAATTTTTTATAGACCTGTCAAAAGCGTATGATTGCATTGGCCATGGCATCTTGTTGACAAAATTGGAAAAAACGGAATCCGTGGAAACGCCCTGAAGTGGTTCGAATCCTATTTGAGTGACCGAACCCAGCGGGTCGTTGTAAACATTAAGAATGAGATCGGGCAATCCGAAACATCTTTAATAACACTTTTTTTATTGTTCATTAATGCAGATGACACGAATATTTTAATATGTGCCGATAACATAGACAATCTAACAACGGAAGCTGATTTGGTGTTTACTTCAGTACAAAATTGGTTTTTAAAAAACAAATTAATCATTAATGACGAGAAAACAAATATTCTTCTATTCAACGAAAATGCATCCAACCCGGCGAATGTAATTAAATCTATTGAACTAAATGGAACATCTGTAAATATTAATTATAGTGTAAAATTCCTTGGAGTACATGTAGATAGTAAAATTAACTGGAAAGATCACATAAAAACAGTCGAAAGTAAATTAAATTCTGTAATATATAGTCTAAGAGAGCTGACAAAATACTTAAATCAGTCTGTTGTGAAAACTGTATAAATGGCAAGTTTTGACAGCATTTTGCGATATGGATTAATTTTCTGGGGAAATAAATCGTACGCACAAAAAATATTCATTCTACAGGAAAAAACGATAAGAATTTGGGGGTGCGATTAGGGGATGAAGATGTCCGAGTTATCCAAATTTTATTTTTTTATATGTTAGGCAATGCCTTTAGGAACTAAATAACGTATTATTTAAAAATATAAAAAAATTCCTTTGGGAGATACATTTTTTTTTAATATTCAATTTCGTTCAGGGGTGTCTGAAAGGGGTTGAATATTTTTGTATTTTCAAAATTGTATACTTTATTCGTAAATACTGCCTTGCAGAAGACAATAAAATAATTTATAGCGAAAATAAAATATTTGTTTTTAAGATATTTATTATAATTAAATTTATGAAATCTATTGCTAACTTCACACCCGTGTCGCGGGGTATTCATAAAAAATAAAATAATGACAATGAATGGAACCTACATCATTGAAACAATTCTATTTTATCACATACACCTAAAAGGAAATGATAATAAATCTAAAACATACAACACCAGAACAAACGACTATATATACCCCCAACATAGTCTTAAAACCACAGAAAATGGAGTGCATTACTCTGCGATTAAACTGTTCAATGCAGTTCCAAACGTAATAAATATTCATAAAAATAACTTCAAAAAACTTAAAACAAAATTAATTGAATTCTTAATTGAATGTGAACCATACTCAATAGAAGAATTCATAACAACCATCTACATGTTGTTATGAATTCTTCTATTGAGTATGGTTCACATTCAATTAAGAATTCAATTAATTTTGTTTTAAGTTTTTTGAAGTTATTTTTATGAATATTTATTACGTTTGGAACTGCATTGAACAGAAGAATTCATAACAACCATCTACATGTTGTTATGAATTCTTCTATTGAGTATGGTTCACATTCAATTAAGAATTCAATTAATTTTGTTTTAAGTTTTTTTGAAGTTATTTTTATGAATTAGATAGATGTAAGTTGTATTGTACATATGTTATTTTTTAGAAACTAAATAGATAGTGTTAAGCCCTAATTAAAACTAAATATAAGTTATATTAAAAATAGATTGTAAATTTTGACGAAATTTTCATTTTGTACATGTATATGACACCTTGAAAATAAAGAGATATTATTATTATTATTAGTTTAGCGCTGGGGTTGAAGAAACGCTAGTGTCGTTGAGAGAACGTGGATTTACCTTCTGCTCATATTCAAATGACCAGACTATACATCATTGTAGTACATAAGTAATTCTTAGTCATGGGAAATGCATTTTTGATTAAGATGGGGAAATTCGGGCTTTAGATTACAGAACTAACGTTCTGTTCCTACATTAATCCGCACAGATGTGCCTTTCCCGAAGCAACGAGCTATTAATGACACGTCGGGGTATGTGAGGTTGTGTGCTAATGCAGTGAACGCATTTGCCTTATCTCGACTCGTTTAGAGAAAATTTATTCTAAAAAAATAATGTAATAACATTTTATTATTCTTCTTTATGTTGGTTGTAGAGACTTTATTTATTTAAACAAAAATGGTTGTCGTTTATCCTACTTAATTTTTATTAAACTTGATATATTTCGGAAACTATGTTCCCATCTTCAGTAGTTTAATAATTTATTAAAACTTCAACTACTGAAGATGGAAACATAGTTTCCGAAATATTTCTAGTTTAATAAAAAAATAGCTTGTACCTATTTTGATTTAAATATATATTTTTTAATGAAGTAGTAAATTAATTTAAATATCATTATTATTTAATAAACCTACTGGCTTCTGGAATTCGAAATGAAAACCTGAAAGCCAAAAAAACGAATCGACATTCCCCGCGTCCGCTCTCCCACACGCATACACACACAAAAAAAACTTGTTTTCAAACGAATAAACGCCCCTTTCAACATAATAAATCAATTAACTTCTTTATAATCCCTTCACTTACACACCGCCGCCGACTGAAATAAATTTCGGGTTAATCCCGCCATTCTAATGACGAAGTTGTAAAATAAATAGCCCGCACGGTATTGATCTCGAATTAAAAATTAATTTGTACCCCCTTCCGACCCATTTGTCATTGGCATTAGGTAGATCAGAAAATGCCCCTCGGTAATAACGCCGAATGGAGTGAGTGCGCGGAGGGAACGAGGAACTTCGGGCCGGGGAATCCATTAGGGTGAAATCCCCGGAGGTCTCGTCGAAAACCTCACTCACCCCCGCGACCCACCACCCTCGGAGTGCGCACATAAAACGGCTAATCGATTGCGTTACGAATATTATTCCATATCCTCGTGCGTGCTTTTACGGCTCAATTACTTTATCATTGTCATGCGAGTCCTTGCTATGCTTTAGCATTAGAATATTTAAATATTAATTTAAACATCCTTTAGGATGTTTTGTAAATATTCCAAGTCCTTGTTTTGTGCTTTGGCATACATTTTGTAATTTACACGGTTTGTGCGATTTGCTATAAATATTACGGATACTAATAAAATTAAATTAAGATTTGAATAATAATAATAACTGGAAAGATAACACAAGCGCCATCTATTGCCTAATTTCATGTGGAATAATCAGCAATTTGGTTCCACAAGGTTAGACTACCGAGAATCGTTGTTTCATCCACTAAAAGGAGGCAAACTTATTGTGTTTATGAGAACAGGAAACGAAATTCATTTATATAAAAATAAATAAGAAAAATACCGAATAACAAATTAGAATTAACAGTGAAATTTAAAGCGGATACGACCGAAGGACGTGTTTTTGCTCGTTTTAAAATTAAGAACAGAGTACTTTTTTGGTTAAAAAATAAAAAACATATTTCAGAAAAATCGGGAAAAGTGTTGGAGTATAAAGCGAGAAGAAAATGTGAAAAATATACAAGGTGGCGTAAAAGTAATCACATAGTTTGAATTGGCTCTCACTTTTACAGATGGCGCCAAATTAATTGTCAATAAGCCATGGAGCAATGCACACCTCAAGAACGTGAATTTATTGTTACTGCTTATTTGACAAATTTTCAGTCTGTTGTTTTAACGCAACGTGAATTTCATCGACGTTTTCTATATTCATGGAACATCCCTTAGGATGTTTTGTAAATATTCCAATGCTAAGCGTTTAGCTGAGCACCAAACTAGGTGCACCCCAAATGCTACAAGAAGTAGCTGGCCTCGTACAGCTCGTTCGAATGAGAACATCGCTTCTGTTGCCGACAACGTCAGAGAGAATCTACAAGCATCATCGAAACGTCGATGCACACAATTAGGTATAAGCAGACGTTCGTTGCAACGGATTTTGGTGAAAGATTTGAAAATATTCCCCTACAGAGAACAAACAGTTCACGAATTGCTGACCATCGGACAAGGTTAACATACTCCCAAATTGGTTGAACTTGGTGCAAGAAGAGGATGACTTCTTATCAAAAATCATAATGAACGATGAAGCCCATTTCAACTTAAGTGGTTAACAAAATTTGCGTTTCTGGGGCACAGAGAATCCACATGTAATACAAGAAGATCCATTGCATCCCCTCAAAATGACTGTTTGGTGAGGCGTTGCAGTGAAAAAGTGATTGGTCCGATGGCGCCAACATAAATGGCAAGCGTTACAGGCAGATGCTAAAAGAATTTTTTTGCTCGTGTTGCTGCATTGGTTCTCGATAATTGTTGGTTTCAACAGGACTGAGCAACCGCTCACACAGCTTGGATACTACCAATTTCCAGGTCGAGTGATTTCCCGTTTTGGAGATTTGAACTGGCAATCAAAAATCACAAAATCATGTTAAAAATATGGAGGCACTAATGGCAAAGCGAGATTCTATAAAGACTTTAATATCATCCGAAAACGAAGATGCTAAATATAGCAATAAAATGTTTATCGCTCCATAAATGGCACGAACGAACCTCTATTAAGATAGCAGGACCAAATGAGCAGAATGCACTGAAACCAGAATTAAGGGCTAATTAAGGGCTATTTTAGTGACCTATTCCTGATTTTAGTGCTCCTCCCTCAAGGATGAAAACCCCAACATAGCTATCTTAATATTAAGATAGCAAGGCCATTTGAGCGCAGAATGCATTAACACTTGTACTAAAATAAAGGGTTATTTAAGGGCTATTTTAGTGCCTTATTCCCCATTTAAATGCTCCATCCCTAACTTGGAAAAAACATTTTTTCCAACCGAATATTTTGTTTCTCAAAAACCAGCGAGAAGACTGCAACCAAATTACACATGAATAAGGGCTCACCATCCTTGAATTAAGTGCCCTATTCCCGATTTAAGTGCTCGACCCCTAACATGGAAAAAAATATTTTCCACCCCAATATTTGTTTCTCAAAAACTAGCGACTGCAACCAAATTACACATATATTAGAAGCTTAAATTAGCAAAGTAGTAGTAAATTTTCCGTGGATTACGCGGTGAAATCAGGAAAACAAAAGATCATTTTCAAACATTTTTTTTTAAATGGAACACCCTATACAGGGTGTCTCAGCGTGCGCGCCGAGTAGCTTTACGACTAAATGGTTTATTTTTTTCAAAATCGGCTTTGGCAGGCGTATATAGGTCTATTAGGACCACATTTTAAAATTAGTTTCAAATATACAGGGTGTCCCATAAAAGCATGGCGTATCATAGTTATATTTTTTCTAATGGAATGACCTATATTTTAAATTTTTTTCAGATTCTACATCAAAAATAAAGTTAACTTTTATAATATATTTATATGCCTAAACCTAACAATTTTTGAAATATTTAAATATTTTTGGAAAAATTGACGTTTTGAAAAAAAATCATAACTCTCAAATGGATGAATGAAAACAGATGAAATTTTGTACCAGTATATTAGACTAATGGGTAAATATTTTAGGCTATTTACAGGAATTTAAAATCTTAAGATGTTTTGATAATTTAACGTAACTCCAGAAACACATTCAAGGTCAAATTTCATGCTTATTTTAAATGGCACACCCTATATCTAATAGCCCTATCTTGTAGGAAATTGTATTGTCTTTCAAAAAGTATAAAGATATTTTTTACCTAAATCTAATAGTTTTCAAGATATATGCATTTTCGTTAACTTTTGACATAATATTTATTATTCATAACATGGAAAGTCGATACAAAGCGCCATCTATTGTTCAATATAATATTTATTATTATTCCATAAAGGCAAGAGTTTAGTTATTGTTTATAAACACAGTCAGTTGACCCAACAAATGATTTTCGAGATATTTCCTAAATTAAAACACTAATTTTATTAATTGTGAATTTATAATTGCATTATTTATTTACACATGTGTAAATTATTTGATAAAAACTTGTAAAACAAATATAACGAAATACATCAAATAAATTGACGAAATAGAATTAAAAGTAATTTATAATAAATTTTCAAAAATACTACCATCGAATACATAATTCAATTTTATTTTAAATGATATTTTGACATTTCTCAGCATATTAGGTATAATTGATCTAAATGTATTATTAATTCTGCTTTCCATGTATTCTTCCAATTTATTGCTTATTAAACCACCTTTTTTGACGAATATTCAATGGAATTAAACTTGTAATTGTGTCTCCTCATTATTAGTTACTGTATTCAAGGTAGTTTTTTTTTTCAAATACTTCATACTGCCTACAGTTTTGAATGTATTTAAAACTTCCTCTACAGTCTTCTTATTAGGATGTCTTCCATCAGAGAACATTTTGTACACTAAGAGACAATCTTAATAACATTACATTATTATTAGAATCATGTTAATTCTTTCATTTAAAGGAACATTATTTTTTCAATTGTTAGTAATAATACGAATGTGTCAATTAAATTTGCTTATAAACAAAAGCCTATTAGAATAATTGGCAATAATAATTATTAAATTAAGCAATAGATGGCGCTTTATGTTATATTGTCATATTAAAATAATAATGATAATGACGAAAATTAACAAAAATGGATATATCTTGAAAACTATTAGGTTTAGGTGTAGAATACCTTTATACTTTCTGAAAGACAATACAATTTCCTACAAGATAGGCCTATTAGATATAGGGTGTGCCATTTAAAATAAGCACGAAATTTAACCTTGAATGTGCTTCTGGAGATATGTTGAATTATCAAAACATGTTAAGATTTTAAATTCCTCTTAATAGTCTGAAATATTCACCCATTAGTCAGATATACTGACACAAAATTTCATTTGTTTTCATTCACCCATTTGAAAGTTATGATTTTTTTTCGAAACGTCAATTTTTCCAAAAATATTTAAATATTTCAAAAGTTATTAGCTTTAGGCATATGAACATTTTATGAAAGTTAACTTTATTTTTGATGTAGAATCTGAAAAAAATATAAAATATGGGTCGTTCCATTAGAAAAAATATAACTATGATACGCCATGCTTTTATGGGACACCCTGTATATTTGATACTAATTTTAAAATGTGGTCCTAATAGACCTACATACGCCTGCGAAAGCCGATTTTGAAAAAAATAAACCATTTAGCCGTAAAGCTACTCGGCGCGCACGCTGAGACACCCTGTATATTTCATCATAATTAATTATTCGCATATTAATATTGGTATTTGGTTTTTGTAAATAACAATATTCACTATCTACTTAATCAATAGAAACATCGTCTATTCATGTATTATAACAAAAAATAATTTTGTTTAATAGAAAATGCGTAATATATTAGTGACAAAATTGTTGGTGCAAGGCTTTAATGTTCAATCTAGAATTCAATTTTTTATTCAAAACACGATAATTGACGTTTAAATTTATTATATTGGTGGTAAATTAACATATTATAAACATGTTTATCATTATTCGTTGGTGTTTTGTGTTTTTTATATTAACTTGATTCCACTGAAAACAGAAGATTAAAATTCCAATAAATGTGAAAATAATTTAAATAAAAATGATTTGAAAATAATTCATTTTTATTTAATGTATTTTATTACTTTTTTTAATACTTTTTTCTATCATATGGTGATGAAGTATATAGGGACATCCATTTAAAAAAGTTTGTTTTGTTAAAACAATGTATTGGGTGCCATAAAAAAATACCTCCGTTTACGTCACATATTTTAAATTATTTTTCGAGTATAAAAAAATTTCACATTTAAAGTTATTATTGAATAGAATATTATCTTAGTTTGTATAAAAAAACCATTTCTCTATCCCAAAACAAAAAAAGTAATGAGTTTTTTCGTATACTACAACTGTCAAAGTTTTTAGAAAATATTTTGTTCTGCAGTAAGGCATTATTAACTATATTATAAATAATAAAAAAATAAATTGATATCAATTCTATGAAAATGGATCAGCCTGTATGTATGGAAATAATTTTAGATTATGAGCCTTCAGTAGTCAAGGAAATTTTATTAATAAATTAATGCTGAATTTCTAAAGTCAAGGGAGATATCGAAGATGGGCGCTTCGGTGACACTGCATAATAGAATCGGAATATAAAAAGTTATCTTGAAATTTATTTTGAGAGACTCGATAGCCAATTATTTTACGAAATGTTATTTATTTTGAGTTATCTCAAAAGTCTTCATTGTACGACAATGTCACTTTTGGGATATGGTTGTTATATAGATATAAAATAAATTTAATTTTTCGAGAAACAAAATATTGGGATGGAAAATATGTTTTTTCCAAGTTAGGGGTGGAGCATTTAAATCGAGAATAAGGCACTAAAATAGCCATTAATTAGCCCATTATTTCGGAACAAGTGTTAATGCATTCTGCTCAAATGGCCCTGCTATCTTAACGTTAAGATAGCTATGTTGGGATTTTCATCCTTGAGGGTGGAGCACTAAAATCAAGAATAAGGCACTAAAATATCCCTTGATTTTGGTATAAGTTTCAGTGCATTAATTTGGCCCTGCTATCTTAAGAGAGATCACGAACGATTGGAAGATCAAAATGTGCGACATGTGAAGAAATTTCTACATAACAATAATATTGACTTTATCGATGAAAAGTTCATGTGCAAAGCTTGTGTCTACGGAACTTCAAAAACCAGTGAAATAAATCAATAAAGTGCGACGAAGTCATTCATGCATTTATAAACCAATGAAAGAATATTCCTTGAATGGTTCAAAATATTTGTTTTACTACTGAAGGATGATTATCCACAGTTTCGATTTGTTTATTATGTAAAACATAAATGAGAGATTGCAAACATGATTAAGCAATTTGTCAAGATGAGAGAAAAGTTTAGACACAACAAACGTTTTTTTTTTTTACTTATCCCGGTCCAAGGAAAAGTATTGTGATCGGAAAATTTTCGAATCATCAATTTCAACGGATATACAAGTTTTGAGATCTGAGTCCATTCCATCCAATTTTGAAAAAAAAAATATGCGTGTGTTTGTGTGTCTGTGTGTGTCACCACCACTCTGTACCGTTGTATGATACATAATACAACGGTACAGAGTTTGTTAATGATTGCGTGAAAATATTCACCAACGCACAGTACAAAATGAATGTGCTAAAAAGAAATTCGAACAATAATTGACTCACCCAGAACAATGATATATGCAAAACAACTAAAAAAAAGACATTTTGAGCAGAAGCTGTGAATTCGGCAGTTCATGTGTTAACCGAACATGAACAAGCAGTGTAACAGATGAATCGGCGTAAGGATTGAGGTACAATAAGCAAGCGAAAGTGGATCATCTAAGGAAGCGATATTTATGTTTATATTCCTAAAGAAAAACGACGGAAGTTTGACCCAAAATCAGTAAAATGTGTATTCGTCGGATACGACAACCATTCGAAGGGATATAGAATTTGGAATTCTAAGAAAATAGAAATTGCTTTTGATGTTTTTCTAGAGGAAGAATCGTCTGATTTTACTACAGACATTTGTCAATGTTATATTTAGGACAGGGTAGCGAGTAAATAATGATCGGATTTCCACTAAATATAACAACTCAAACTTTATTATAAGTAACTCAGCAAATCAAATAAAAACAACCGCCATGCGCAAAACTTGTGCGAGAACTGACTCTCTTCAGATGTTCGCTCCTGCTGCACCGAACACATGCAGCTGTGCGCGCCCATACAATGTTATTCACATTGAATACACTATAGTCAAGTTGTTAATTTAAATAACGAACAAAGTGCTCATGTATATGACTTGGAGAATAACAAAGTGATTGAAAATCAACATGTTGTAAATCGCGGTGAGTTTTTTGACATTAATCTCAAAAATGTCATTCCACAACGATTGCGGAACCGAAGCTTACTGCAAAGATAAGAAATAATTATGTCGTTTAATAAATTTCTTTTTTTAATACTCAAGGATGATAGGCCGGAGGGTGATGAGCTAGATCCTGAAAACCCTGGTGAAACGAATTAAAGATTCTGCAAAATAGAGTGTTAATTGGGTATAAACTGTTTGTTTTCAAGTGTTTACATATCTCACACAAAAACTGTGTGGAAAGTTTGATTTCGTATTCAATCTGCAAGTTGTTTTTTGCAATTATTATACAAATAATAGAAAAGAGTATTCATTAACTTGATCACAGTTACTCTTTTAGTTTTAATGTACATTTGTTTTTTAGGCCCGCTTCTACAATTGATAGTTACACTTTTGGTATTTTAACGCAGGGTTAAACTTTGGGCGGTGATTCTACAATTGTGATGTAAAGCATTATTGAGACGAACGGAGTAGTACCATTCCGGTATTTTCACCCGTGCTCGAAGCATGAGATAAACATGAAGTGAAACCGAACAAACGAGCGCGCAGCCGTGCATCGTTATTTGTGTTTCATAAAATACGTTACGTTAGATTGCTAAAGATTAGCTTTTATTCGGGGCTATTCCGTACGGAAAATGTTAAGTTTAACGTGTACGTTATCGTCACAGTCTAAGCAGCTTTTGTAATAGATATGTGTTAATAAAATGTGAAATTAATTAATAACGTACACGTTAAACTTATTAAAAAAATTCTTTTATAGGGGTTACTGAAGGGTGAATGCATAACGTGGAAATATATTTATTATCATTTAGATATTTTTAACTCTTTTGTCAGAAACATGCATAATTTTAGATAATTTATTAACGCCAGTTTCAGTCTTTTTATTGGAACTTTGAAATAGGAAATACATGTATAAAGAACCAAATTTAAATAATTGTATATATATAATATTTTTTATTGTTTGAAGTCAAAATTATTAATTTTTTATTGTTGTTGCATTAGAAATAGTTAGTTGATACATTTATCTATTTTTTAAATTAAAAATTATCTTGCCGAAAATTCCGAAAGATTACTAAAAAAGAAAAAACAAAAACAGTACGAAAAATATTTCTACTGCAAAATAAAACCTCCCAAGAAAGAGTGGCATTGTTTGAATTACGTTAATAATCTTTCGGAAATAATTACAAAAACTTTTAAGGGGTATGAATTTAATATCATAATGACAAACCCACTCAACCTACACAGACTTCTTGTAAATAACAAAAATGATGTTCAAAAACTAGACAAATGTGGTGTGTACGAAATTAAGTGCAGTGATTGTGATTGTATATATATATATATAGGACAAACGGGAAGAAATTTCAGAACACGTCTGAAAGAACACAGACAGTCAATAATAAATAAAAAATGCTCCACTGGATTTTCGCAACACTGTATAGATTATAATCATATTTTTGATAACAATGATTGTAAAATATTATACTCAGGCAATAAGAGCCGATATTTAAACCTCCGTGAAGGGCTCGAAATTAGTAAGGCGCTAAAACGGGATAAACCCATCGTTAATAACATCGAGGACATTTGGCACTCTCCAATCGCATCCGTTCTTGTTGCCTGACGTATTTTATTATTTTATGATGTCTTTGTATTATTTTTATAAAAACCGACACCTTTAAAAATCTCTGTACATTCCTCCCTGAAGATGACCAACGGTCGAAACTAGTCGGAGAGATAAAATATAAATAGTGAAACAAACCAAGAGTTTTATTTAAAATAATATATATATCAATTTCACAAACATATTGGGTTAATGATGCCAAGTTATGGGGACCTACGTTAGAATAAATATCTGTATAGATCACCTGCTCAAATACATTTGCAAAATTAGATAGTATAGAAATACCTCTGTAGTTCGCTAATATTGATTTGTCCCCTTTTTTATACACTGGACACATTCTCGCTCTCTTCCACATATCCGGGAAAATACCCATATTAATGGTTTTGTTGATAATTATAGTTAATGGTTTTGATAGAATGTATCTGCAGTCTCGCAGAAGGAAGCTCGGAATTAAATAATCCCCCGCAGTAAATTTGTTGGAAAATTTGGACATAATTTTAATCAAGCGATCTTCAGTGGTAGGGGAAACAGAGAAAGAATATTTCCCTATTGCTATATGTAGTCGAATTTAGTGATACCAAGCGAAAGTCATTCGAGAAAGTTTCAGCAAATGCATTGACAATATCTTGTGGATCAGTGAAGTCATTTGGGTTGTTACTTAGTTTACAAGGTATTCTGGTCTGTTGTTTTTTACAATTTAAGAAGTTCCATAATAAATTGGGATTGTCATTAATATTACTTTCAACATCTGTTAAATATTTATTATATGCTTCAGCAATTAAGAATTTTGAGATTGATCTTAGTCGTTTAAATTAATTTAAATAAATGATATTTTTAGTATTGAGCCATTTCTTTCTGAAATAAGTTTTATTTTTTAAATGTATTTTTATTTCTGATGTAAACCAGGGCTGATAATTAGATCTTCCATTGACTTTTATCGGCGTATGTAAGTTGATAACTGCATATATAGAATTATAAAATATGTCAACTGATTCATTTACATCATTACATTGGTCTAGGTATGACCAATCAATTAAGCTAAGATCCTGGTATAATAACTGGAAATTTGCTTTCCGAAAATTATAATGAAAATTATTTCTGGCAGGATTTTTTTTACATGTGTAACTGTTATATTATGAAGAAGAATTTCAAGTGCTGGATGAAATATGCCTTCTGGAATAATAGGTGTTTCAGAGTGTTCGACAGTAATATTGTTTTGAAAATTATATAAACATAAATCAAGTAATTTATCGTTGTTATTCTTAATGAAATTAAACTGTTTTATACCAAGTACATTTATAAGATGGCGAAGGTTACTTAATTTAGCTGATGGTGAATTATTAATAAAATTTGGCAAATTGAAATCACCGATAATTAAAAAGTCGCTACTTATTAGTAAAATTTCTAGGCAACTTGTAAATCTTTCAAAGTCATGACTTTGTAAATCTGGAGGTACATAAACAACACCAAGTATAATATATTTTGATCCAATCATGCATTTACACAGAAGGAGATCTATTAGTGGGATATCATTAGTGATATTGGATGTGTCAATAACGTTATACATAATTGATTCATTAAGAGCCATTAAAACTCCACCGCCTTTCGATCGATTGACAGATGATAACTGTCGATCCCTGCGTAAAACATTATAGTATTGAGGAAAAAGTTCACTATTTAACACTGAATTACTTAACCAAGTTTCCGTAATTAAGATTATATCATATGACAAATCGCAGCAGTTCGTGTAAAATGTGTGAGTCTTAGAGTTCAGTCCACGAGAATTCTGATAATACAAATTCAGAGTTTTTCTTTTACTGTTTGAACTATCTAGTTTTCCGAAGACACGATTGTTGGAATACCATTACGGTATTTTATTTTTAGATTGGATTCACCTTTGAATTGACGATCTATAAGCTCGTTTTTAACAGATTTATATAACTTCACTTGCATGGGAGTTTTATCTGTTGATACGGATATATTTGGCCATTTCCTGTCCGTTTTATTTTTAACAAACTTTGCAATAAAATTGCGAACAGCTTCATTAGATGGAAGCAATGGTTTTGACGCCAGCTGACCAGCTGGTCACGCATGTGAATTTATGCCAACTGAGTGGTAAATTTGAAACGATTGTAGAATCTGAATGCTAATTACCAATCAGTTAAACTAGAATACACAATACCGAAGATTTACGTTGCCAAAGCTATTACTATCAATTATAGAAGTGGCCTTTAAAGTAATTACGTAACCTAAAACAAAAACTCGTAGCCGGAAGATAATTGATTGATAATTAATTATTTCTTCAAATTCTTTTTATTTAATTTAGTATATGAATTAGGAAAGACAAGATTTCGAACACATAATAGATTAAAAACAGTATAATAACGAGTCCGCAAGCAAGCAAGCAACGAGTAGGAAAACAAACATAATCCTTCTTATATGGAGAGATCGTAAATCCACTAAATCCGATCTGCCAACTCGTACGGACTAAGCCGAACAATAGCTGAATCACTGGGCGCGCATCAATACACCCGTGATTTCCTCTCCTTTCCCATTTATCGGCACAAAAACCGCAATTTACAACCACAACACAATGACACACGCAGCTCCATTTGCGGAAAACCCCGGGATTTTCCATAAAATAGCTCTTATGTTCCGCGCAAAGGCGATTGCCTTCTTATGACACGAATTTGGCGTTTGACGTGAAGCGGCGAAGAGCAGTGCGTGGAAGAAGGCCTTTTCGTGTCGTAAATATGGATTAATTAAAAGCAATAAATCCGGCTCGCCTTAATTCCCCGCGAGCACGAACGCTGGATTGAATTAATAACACCGGTCTCGTGGATTTCGAAAATGTTCAAACGCGACGGAGATGGTGGGATAAGTTTTTTTTTTAATTTAATTACGGATGCATTTTTGTTTCAGTTGTAATCACCATAATCAACGCGATCCGGTTAATTACATGCCAGCATGCACTTTTGAGGTGACGGAAACGTATTTATAATTACGCCTAACTTTGATTATATCTAAATTTGTATAAACCAGTGATTTGTGCGTGGATTAACTCCATTTTGCTGTACCAAGTCACATTTTTCGAATTTTAGTTAAAAACAATGCAATTATTGTAAATACTGATGATTGTTCAGATTGACAGTTATTCATTTATTCATAAAGAACGAGCAGCTGGCCGTGGTGGTGGTGTAGTCATTTATATAAAATATAATTAAACTAAACTACTGGTTTCGTAAGAATAGACTTATTTTAAACTCTAGTAAAACAAATCAGACAGTTGAAAGTCCTCTGAAGCTGGTTTTAACATATCATTCATTTGAATTTGAATCTAGTGCAAAATTTCTTGGTATAATTTTGGACGAAACGTTAATCTTAAAAAACCGTATCGAACAGTTATCGTTAAAATTCAACACAGCCTGTTATGGTCTGAGAGTGTTAAGAGAAAATGCCAATTTTGCAATAGCAGTGACATTCTATTATGCTAATTTGTATTCGCATTTAAAATACGGAATAATCTTCTGGGGGAATAGCACTTTTTTTAACAGTGTTTTCACTGCACAAAAAAGGGCTATTCGCATAATAAACAAATCAGCACAATGAGTTGGCTGAAGAGGTATTTTTAAAAAAAACTTGGTGTTCTAACAGCCGCAGGTCTATACATATATGAATGTATTAAATTTGTGTATAAGCACATGCACTTATTTTCTAAATACAAGTTAATTAGTAACCATAACACTAGACACGGTACAACGTTCGCCTATCCTATACATAGATTAGAAATGTATCGCAAAAGTCCACTTTATAGCTGCATAAAATTTTACAATAAATTGCCACCGATGAGAAGTTGACTACAGATTTTCCAGCCACGGATATGCCCGGCGCATCCACCATAGCGGAGGCGCCAGGTATTGTTAATTGTTAAATAATTGTTACTTGGAGTTATCACTTGCTAAATATTTGTTTAATTTGAACATTTTGTTTGACTCTTTAGTATTTTATACATGGATGTAATTTAATATGTTACTTTATTCTTAAAATCATCTTCAACATGAGCTTGCTTAAAAGTCTTGCAGAACCCTATTTGTTACTTTTTATTTTATTTTTTTCGATGTTAATTTGTTAATAACATGCTAATGAAGTTATTTAGAGAGTATAAAAATAGTATATCTTAAATTTATTTTTTTTATGAATCTTTAACTCGAGCCACGGATTCCACTCCTAAATGAAATATTTTCAAAGTTCTGCAGAACGCTGTTTGTTACTTTTTATTTCCGTTTTTTCGATGTTAATTTGTTAAAAACATCCTAATGAAGTAATTTAGAGAGTATAAAAATAGTATGTCTTAAATTTATTTTTTTATGAATTTTTAACTCGAGCCACGAATTCCACTCCAAAATGAAATATTTTCAAAGTTCTGCAGAACACTGTTTATTACTTTCTATTTTCGTTTTTTTTTTTTTTTCGATGTTAATTTGTTAACAACATCCTAATGAAGTAATTTAGAGAGTATAAAAATAGTATATCTTAAATTTATTATAAAATTATCTAGTTAACTACAGTCTCTTCTAGTGGTCAACTAGAGTCTGTTCTGGTAGATTAGAGACTCTATCTTAAGTTAATTAATAATATATTAATCAACTAGGCTGGAGGGCAATAAAAAAAAACTCTCATCAATTAGTCTCTTCTGATAGACTAAAAACGATGGTTAACTACTAGAAGAGACTTTAATTGACTAGATGTTTTTATAATTATCTAGCCTAGTTGACTAAAATATTATGCTAGTCTACCAGAATAAACTCTAGTTGACTACTAGAAAAGATTCTAGTTGATTGGATACTATAGTTAACTAGATGATTTACATGCGTAGTATATGTCATATTTTCTGGCCTAGTTGACTAAAATATTTTTTATTTTGATACAAACTTTAAGTTTTTTCGTACTTTATCCATATTTTTATGACCCTCTACTCCAGTTGACTAATAAACACACAGGCATTAAACATTCCCTATTTAAAAACAATATATTTATAAATACAACATATTTATGTTTAAAGCATATCAATTATACATATTTCAATATCCAGTAGAGCAACTGTTTCTAATGAAAATCGAACTTTTTACAAAATTTCAATTGTTTAATTTTATGCGTAAGATTTACGAAACTTGTTAGAGTTGTGTTTGTTTTTAAATTATATACTTTGACTGTTGAAAGAGAAAAAAGTGTAAATAGTGTATTATATTGGAGGACATTGAGAAGAAATTAGATTATATATTTTTATATAAGCGCGACCGTAGGTGGGTTCATAAAAAAAATTAAGGCATACTATTTTTATGAATTTTTAACTCCATCCACGAATTTCACTCCAAAATTAAATATTTTCAAAGTTCTGTTTGTCACTTTTTATTTTAGTTTTTTCAATGTTAATTTGTTAATAACATCCTAATGAAGTAATTTAGAGAGTATGAAAATAGTATGTCTTATATTTATTTTTTTATGATTTTTTAACTCGAGCCACGAATTCCATTCCAAAATGAAATATTTTCAAAGTTCTGCAAAACACTGTTTGTCATTTTTTATTTTAGTTTTTTCGATGTTAATTTGTTAATAACATCCTAATGAAGTGATTTAAAGAGTATAAAAATAGTATGTTTAAAATTTATTTTTTTATGAATTTTTAACTCCAGCCACGGATTCCACTCCAAAATGAAATATTTTCAAAGTTCTGCAAAACACTGTTTGTCATTTTTTATTTTAGTTTTTTCGATGTTAATTTGTTAATAACATCCTAATGAAGTGATTTAAAGAGTATAAAAATAGTATGTTTTAAATTTATTTTTTTATGAATTTTTAACTCCAACCACGGATTCCACTCCAAAATTAAATATTTTCAAAGTTCTGCAGAACACTGTTTGTTACTTTTTATTTTAGTTTTTTTCAATGTTAATTTGTTAATAACATCGTAATGAAGTAATTTAGAGAGTATAAAAATAGTATGTCTTAAATTTATTTTTTTATGAATTTTTAACTCCAGCCACGGATTCCACTCCAAAATGAAATATTTTCAAAGTTCTGCAGAACACTGTTTGTCACTTTTTATTTTAGTTTTTTCAATGTTAATTTGTTAATAACATCCTAATGAAGTAATTTAGAGAGTACGAAAATAGTATGTCTTAAATTTATTTTTTTATGGATTTTTAACTTCAGCCACGGATTCCACTCCAAAATGAAATATTTTCAAAGTTCTGCAAAACACTGTTTGTCATTTTTTATTTTAGTTTTTTCGATGTTAATTTGTTAATAACATCCTAATGAAGTAATGTAGAGAGTATGAAAATAGTATGTCTTAAATTTATTTTTTTATGAATTTTTAACTCCAGCCACGGATTTCACTCCAAAATGAGATATTTTCAAAGTTCTGCAAAACATTGTTACTTTTTATTTTCGTTTTTTCGATGTTAATTTGTTAATAACATCCTAATGAAGTAATTTAGAGAGTATGAAAATAGTATGTCTTAAATTTATTTTTTTATGGATTTTTAACTTCAGCCACGGATTCCACTCCAAAATGAAATATTTTCAAAGTTGTGCAAAACACTGTTTGTCATTTTTTATTTTAGTTTTTTCGATGTTAATTTGTTAATAACATCCTAATGAAGTAATGTAGAGAGTATGAAAATAGTATGTCTTAAATTTATTTTTTTATGAATTTTTAACTCCAGCCACGGATTCCACTCCAAAATGAGATATTTTCAAAGTTCTGCAAAACATTGTTACTTTTTATTTTCGTTTTTTCGATGTTAATTTGTTAATAACATCCTAATGAAGTTATTTAGAGCGTATACAAATAGTATGTCTTAAATTTATTTTTATATGAATTAACAATACCTAGTGCCTCCGCCATGGTGGATGCGCCGGGCAGATCCGTGGCTGGAAAATCCGTGGGCAACTTCTCATCGGTTAAATTACCGCTTAGTATCATCAACAGTAATACTTTAATTAAATTCAAACAAGAATTATTTAATTTTCTTTGTGTGTTAGAACCTTACACTATTGATGAGTATCTCTTTTCGAATGTTAATTCTTCTTTTTCATTGTGTACTGCTTTTTCTATATATATATACATACAGGGATGTTTTTTTATCAGTATACATTAGGGGAAGTGTATACCTGCAAAAATGCGAGTCAAACGCATTGAACCGATTAATGTGTGTATATTTAATTGATTATTTGGCATATGTGTGTTCAGTTACATGTTATAGGCAACCAAACACACATACATCAATACGCGTGACTCGCCTATTTTGCAGGTATACATAGGGGAAATGTATACTGATAAAAAAAGCTCTCTGTATATCTTAGACGTATTGTATTACTATGTATGTAGTGTATAGTATATTTTTGTAATTTTGTACACTCCTACACTGGGAATAAATGTTATTATTATTATTATTATTATTATTATTATTATTATTATTATTCAGTTTAGCACGTCCTCGACTGACGGTGATGTGAATGGTCACGATTTACAAAACAAGTGCCCATCATCATTATGGAGGTGGGAACGAACTATTGCCGTGATATTTAGTATTACAGACTTTTGGAGCTGAATGTAGGTAAGAGGAGGTAGATTAATTTTTTGGAGACTGTCGTGCAGTTTTTTTGGTATTACCCCTGTTGACGATATTACAATAGGTAAGATATATACCTCTTTTTGTTTCCACATATTCCTAATTTCGTCTGCCAGGGGTTTGTATTTATCCATTTTTTCTTGCCAAGTGGCCTGCATATTGTGAGTATTAGGTATGGCGATATCTATAAGGTATGTTATGTCTGTCTGTTTATCTGTTAGGGTGATGCTTGGTCTATTGCAAGGTATGGTTATTATTATTATTATTATTAATTTGAACCCGTATTTAATCTAGATA
The DNA here is from genome assembly GCA_963082785.1 of Philonthus spinipes. Lineage (NCBI taxonomy): Eukaryota > Metazoa > Arthropoda > Insecta > Coleoptera > Staphylinidae > Philonthus > Philonthus spinipes. The sequence continues at coordinate 11,280,356 of OY720316.1, read as the reverse complement.
ATTCTATAAGTTTTGAACATATTTTTATTAGATGTAAACTTGGTGATCGTCTATTTTGTATAGAGATAGTCTAAAAACCATCCACCTTAAATGTAAATACCTTTATAGAATCATTTGATACCGTTGTTAGCGATGTCCTTCCGTTATATGACGAAGTAGTATTTCTTAGTGACTTTAATATTAATTTATTGAATATTGACTCGAACCTTACTAAGCAGTTTTGCCAATTTATAGAGTCATATGGATTTCATCACATTATTGAAGAATCCACAAGAGTCACGGATACTTCGGCTTCATTGATAGATTTAATTATTACTTTAAATAACAATTATATGACCGAAAGTGAAGTTGTCAAAATTCACGATATTTCTGATAATGATTTGACCTATTGTAAGCTTCTGATACAATCTCAAAAACCTATTAATATTGTTACCAATCGCTGAAATGTTCAAAACTCTTGTATACGGCTTATCCTGGGAATAAGAAAATTCGATCATATTTCAGGTAAATGCACTGAATTTAACTGGCTGAACATGACTAATCGAAGAATTCTTTATTCTTGTTTACTCTACTGTAAAATCATTATTTTTCGCAAACCCTCTTATCTATATCGTAGAATTGTGTTTAGGACTGATATTCATAATGTCAATGTTAGGTTCAGGGGACTCATATCGCCGCCGAAGCACTAAACTGCTATTTATTCCAGATGTTTTTCGTACAACATTTATAAATTATACAATAAAGTTCCCCAACACCGAAAACAGTTAAAATTTAACAGCTTCAGATGTAACTTGCGTTCTCTGTTACTACGTGATGATCTTTGAATTTACAAAATCAATTCGGGATTATTAACGTCGAAATATGTTTGTACCTTATCTCACATGTTGCAATTATATTTAAGTTTCATTATTCGTAGGTGAAGTGGAAGATCAGTAACAGTTTAAGCTGACTGAACTTTGCCTACACTCATGACATTTCATTTTGTATTATTTTTTTTATGATAAATAAAGGTATTATTATTATACTGAATTTCATTTTGTTGTATTTCAGTCTCATTTGTTTCGTCCCATGGCACACATGATATTATATATTTATTATTATTGTTTAGTTTTATTTGTTAAAATATTTTATTTTTACATTTGTATTTTTTCTAATACCTCTATTGCAGTTTGTAAATGTTTTTATGCTAATTTATTATACAAATCTTGGGGTATTTTGTAAATACCTTTTTTGGAATTATAAGACATTTCAATCTACAACACAATAGTGCGGATTACGGGTATTTTCGGTAATTAAGCATCTGCACATTTCCGCAGAAATCGTGCGTAGCTGATTTCCATATCTCAAAAAATCTACCTGAGATAATCAACCGACCCTTAGCTAGAGACTTGAAATGCGCATGCACCCGTATCTTTCTCTCTCTTTTTGTACAATTTGTAAATATTATTTTAGTTTTAAGTTAAGTTCAATTCTAACTCTCAAGCGCGAAGGTTATATCCATTTTGTAATATATTTTGAGTTGGTAATAGACGTGTTAAACAAAACATTATTGTTATTATTACCAAAGAACTGAAATCACGGGTGAATCCTTTGAACCAGAGAAAAGTACATTTTGCCCGAACAATTATAATATCCTCTTTGGTTTAACCCATAGAGATAAAGTATAAGAGGGCCAGATCCATGTATTTAGCGGGAAACGCGCGCAACGCCATCCAGTGTCCAAGTGGACAACTATTTCCCAAGTTTCAAACCTTTATAAGGTTTTTAAGGTTAGGTTCATATACACACTATAATATAACTAATGGCGGGACTTTTGAACGTTTTTCTATTTATAATTTTTTGTTCACTATTTTACTTCAAATTATTGATATAAAAGTTTTTTATAAATGTGCTATTTTACAGAAAAAAATACCAGTAGATCATGCAAATAAGAAATTGCAATTAATAAAATTATATGAAAAAATACATAAAAAATAACATATAAAAACAACAAAATTTTTAAGTAAAATATATTAAACTTATAAAAGTATCATTTAACCTGTTATTACATTCATATATTAATTAAAACATATTAACAACAGTTAATATCCCTCAGCTGGATAATTTTATGAACTCCTTTCCTTAAAGAATCTAGAAAAATATGGACATAAATATTACTTCAAAAACGTCTATGTTAAATACATTTTTTCTGATAGAAAATATTGTAAAAACCATAAACTATATAATAAAAAATGAAGATTTATAGACCGAAAATATATTTTGAGAATATGGGAAATAAATCATATTTATTAATAATTAATTATTGCTCGATTGGTTCATAATTTTAAGTTATGTATATTCTTTCAAAAATATACAATTCATAGAAATTAATAAGCAAACGTATTTTAAACTACAAATAATAACTTACCAGTTGTATTTTTTATAAGAAAAAGTGAAGAAACTTCTGACGAATAAAAAAAAACTGTCAAAAACAATTCATATGATTTACATCAATCAAATTGAAATATGGCAAACTGATCCTTATTTAGAACACCTTTAATGTTTAATTAAAAGTATAAATGTTTAAGAAATATACCTTATAGGGCGACAAAAGTCACCAATAATAAATAAATCATTGTAAAAATCCAAAAATAAAGTATTTTAAATTTTCCACTTGAGACTACAGCGCCTCCAGTGCTCAAGTGGACAACTATAGCCGTGTTTCCCAATTTCAAATATTATCCGACCCCCCCTGGTTTAACCTTAGACGCACAGTAAAATTCGTAGTAAAAATCCGCCGAATCAATAAAATTTCATCATCATGTTTATATTATTTGAATTAAGGCGTAAGAATTAGCCCGGTCACCATTAGATCGCGGCGATTTCTCGAATTTAAATTTTTAACTGGCCGGACTCTCTAATAACATCCCCGGCCTAATGGAAGCATGACGCTACGTGTCCCGCAGTAAAAGTTAATCACATTTTCGTCCGGATCCATCAACCGTGGCCCCATCATCAACACGCTCGAAATTACTAATAAACTAATGGAAGCTGCCCGCCTTTATGCATATTCATGATCGCACGATAAATTCCAACGCCCAGCCATCGCGTTGATAATTCATTATTTTACGTACCTGTATTAAAACAAAAAATGTATACACAAAAATATACAGTGCGAGTGTAAAGTCTGGAACTATCGCAATAAATCTTTTAGTTAACGTTTAAAAAAAAATCCTCGAATAGATCATTTTTTATCATATTTTACTATAAATGTCGCGTAATGATCGTCTTTTGTTTTTCAGATATGACGTAATGGAAACTCTATTTTTTTATGATGAATTTGGAAAGTGCATGAAATTCTAGAACCATATACGCTAAAAAAGTTTAATGCTGTATTTTTAAATAATCAAGATAATTAATTTTAAAGTTTTAAAACTAAAAACTTGAAAACAATTCCAAGTTACATCTTTTTTTTAAAAAAAAAAACAAAGTAGTAATGTAACAATTGCCATTAAAATAATGATAGTTCTTCATCAGCTTGTTTATTTATTTTTATCTTATGTTTTTTACGTCACTAATGCCCGTTTGCACCGATTTCACTTTAAAGCCTCCTTAGTTAAGGGTTCCTTAAAAGTTAAGGAAAAAATAGCCTTGATTGTGTTGCACTACGTAGGTTTAATCTCTCCTTAGCTAAGGTCTCCTTAGTTGGAGGAAAATCTAGGGGAATGTGGCGGCTAACTTCACTTTTTTTATAAGCGCGTTGTTTGGCGTCATTTTTAAGATAACTTTAAATTTATAGCGACGTTTAATAGTATTTGTGCGATTTTTTAAACAACATTTTATCAAAATGGAGTTAAACAAAGTAAGTACAATACATTTATTTAATTATAAATGAAGTTGATAATTAAACAAATAAAATAATACAAAAATATACATTTTAGGAGAACATTTTCCACCCAAAAAAAAAAGAGAGCAAGGGCTGCTAATTTTAGCTATGAAGAAAAATTAGCACTATTTAATCTTGTTCGAAAATATTAATACATATTAGAGAATAAAAAAACAGATGCTGTTTCAGTGAAAGAAAAGAATATGGCATGAAAAAATTTAGCAGATGAATTTAACAGCCAATACAGTACGTCTGCACGAAGCAGTATTAGCCTAAAAAAGTTTTACGATAATAAGAAAAAGTAATTAAGGCAGAATAGAAAAAAAATGCACCTTTTTAAAACAAGTGGTGGACCTCCTGACTCCAAACCCGATGATCCATGCGAAAATATATTAATAGATATTGTTAATAACAAAACCAACTCCAGAGCAATAAATGTAATTTGAGTGAAATATTTAGTTTTTATTTTATACTACTTTTTTATTACATTTGTAGGAAATACCTTCAGATTTTCTGGAATTGGTACGTATTATTTATTTTTCACAAATATTGACAGTAATACATTTCACTTTACCAATAATGAGTTTTATTATGCAAATATATACATATGTTCCGTCCTTTCTAGGAAAATAATTTATTTCGACGTGGAATCTTTTTTTTTTTTTTCAAAGAATTCCAATCGACACAACACTGAAAATTCTACAAAAAATGTTAATTGTAAATATAATCTTACAAAATAAAATCAAGAATTGGATAAAAAACAAAGTGCAAAGATATAAAACAAGAACTATTAATGTCATGTGTTTTCTCTAGGGAAAACTGATATGGGAATAAAACTGTTTAATAATCTACTGGAAGAGCTTAAGAGAAAGAAATATATTATTAAAGTCTTCCAATAAGGATTTAAATGAATATATGATTAATATTGAATCATATAATGTCAAGGATTTTTTTGATTGTAGATACACATAATTAAAATATATCAATATACCGTTTTTTTTTTTCACGCTATACAAAACGGAGTATTGAGGCCAAAGTACACCTTTTTTTTTTTTAATTTTGTTTTCTGAGGTGTGTAGGGGCCTATAAGGGCTACATTAATAACATATTTTCTTATTATACAGGGTGTCCTAAATACCATAAAAATATCAAAGTTATATAATGGAATACATTATATATTTAACTGCTGTTTTCCTATATTTAAAGGTTTTTAAAATAATTGGACGTTTTGTTAAAACCTATGTCGTAAATTTGTAAATATAGCATTAGTTTAGAGAAATAGATATTTTATATTTTAAGACAACAATTGCGTCAAATTTCACTTTGTACATTTTTTTGTATATGATACTTAACCCTCTTGAAGGGATCTTGAATATTGTTCTAATTCGTCTGTACAACTTATGTATAGTTTTTATAATTATGCCACTGCTGTTATCAATTACTACAATGTCCCGGTTAGTAAAATTAATAACAGTTATGTGTTAAATTTTAATACATTGGATAGTTTAGGGTGTGAGTATTAAGAAAACAAAAATTCTAATGATTATTTTTTCGCTGTTTCAATATACGAATTTTTGACCTTGTCAAGGAAAACGCGAGATTCTTGCAGAAAAATAGGGTACGTTTGCCTTCATATTAGTGGGCGGAACAGTTTCGTATGCCTATGTTGTAGATTGATAAATAAAGCACTAATAAAAACTTTAAAGTGTAAAGAAAGGTTATTAGTACTTTATTTATCAATTTAATTTGATCTTCACATAACTTAAGAGTGTTCGTCACGAATTGGCCTTGAAGCTCTCTTATGGGATTTGTTAACAAATCTGCACGCATCCACAGAGTTTATTAATAGAGATAATGACATGGGTTTTTTTATGCGTGATCTTGTGTTATTTGACTATTAGTTGTATAAATTTAAAATTTTATAATTATTTTCGTTTTTGTTGTAAAAAATTATTACGAAACGTTCTATTTCAACTAATTTTCCTAGTTTTATTATAAAATTCGGTGAATATATTGAATGCATGACATTTTTATTGCTTTTAAAACAACACCATTAATACCGATGAATATCATAACTGTCGTTTTAGTTATCATGCATTCCGTCGCTGTAATAGCAAAAAAGTAGAACTGGAATCTACCCTTAATTAAGTAAAATAACAGTAATTTCAGAAATAATTGTTTGTAAGCATTTGAATTATAATAATATAGACTTAGTACTACATTCACGTATTTGTTTTAAATAAATATAAAGAAAAATACATTGTCTGCAATATAGAATTATATAAGTCCTATTTTATAAAAAAAAATGTACAAATTAACAGCAAACATATTCTGCCCAAACATGTTTCATTTTTGATATATACCACATAATCCAGTACTCGGTAGGGAGAGGAATGCACTCACTACGAAACACCATATTTTGCATGTGCGTTTTGAGAAAGTGATTTGATTAGTTTTAATAACCATGGGAAAAGCAAATAAATACGGTAAAAAGTTACGCACTGTCTTTCTGTGCTGCTTTAGGATTACCTTTAATGTTTTAACGTAACTTTTTACGGTATTTATTACCGAAAATGTCTAAAATGATTTTGGATAACTTCATTTGTAAGAGACATTACATTATAATTATTTTTACAAATTTAAATTAATGTTTTTTTGTAAAAATTGTCAATAAAATTAAAAAAATAAAAGATACTTGAAACCTATAAAAATTGAAGGTATATCTTCAACTTTCATAGCATTTCAATTTTACAATAGAATGTTTTAAATTAATTTCTAACATAACAAAGGTATTGTATGAAGTCTAGCAAAATTATTATTTTTCCATATGTATATAAATATAAACTAATGAAAATGAATCCTAGATCGATGTATAGGGGTCTCATTACAGTGGGGAAATGGCTTAACCTCAAGTTACTAGGACTAAAAAATGATCATTTAAGGGTGCGGTTTAGAGGAATGAATGGGCTATATAAATATTGACAATCACTAATTCGAGTTAGATTACTGTTTTGATCAATGAACAATATTGTATTACATACTAAAGTAATCCTAAAATAAGCAGGAATTTCATCAGATAAATTAAAAATTATTTTAATGTTTAGTTTGTGTAAAAAACAAAAAGCAAATTTTAAATGATATTTTTGCTAATGAAAACTTGTGTAATAAAAATTTCAAAGATTTCACTAAATTCTGCATTCAAATAACTTAGCAGAGATGACCTATTAATTTCATTATATCTTACAATTTTCTTTTCTAACTTGAACTAGTAAATTGACGTAATGCACGAAAATTAACGATTTATTTTTATATTTAGGCTGATACTTTATATTTGGTAGATAAAAAAATGTAAATACAAATTCTTTTGTAAGGCTCTTTTTTAAACGATTATTTCCATTTTACTATATAGCTATCTCTTTCTACTAAACCGCAACCTTAGCCAAACTTGTCTTAAACAAAAAACAAAATATTATTTGTTTTATTAATAACAATTGAATGCTACGTTCGATTTTTATAAAATTTAGCATGGTTTAACATAATAGTATAATACATCATCTGTGTTAATTAATGTTAAGTATACATAAACATTTACATATCTTTTTATACAGACACGTAATTGTTTAAAAAAATACTTCTTGAAAAATTAGTTATTTTGAAATATTTTTTGTCTCTTTATAATTTTCTATAAATTTTGCAGTATTTGCACATAAAAATAAAATTCATATCAATAACATAAATTATTTGTTAAAAAAACTACGCATTGTAAATAAAATTATCTTTTAAGAAAATGAAATATGAAATTCATATGTTAATAAATATCTAAAGATTCAATAACTAAATTTGTAGCAAATATTTAATGTAACAGTTACATTAATAAGTAGCAAGTATCATTTATTTACATTTTCTAGGTAACTAGATTCGCATTTCACCAAATAAATGGGAGAAATTGTTTTGATTTTTATTATTTTTTTTTTTTTCGACCAAACTATCGACATTTATAAAGAGACAAAAATATTCCAAATTAAACAATCATTCAAGTAATATTTTTTTAAATATTATTGCTTGACCAAATAAAAAAATATTTAGGTATTTACCTATAGGTTATGTTATATTTTACACTTATCTTCAAGTAATCATTCTCATATTAAATTTCACTCACATTGAATAAAGCATTCAATTGTTATCAATAAAATAAATATTAGTTATGAGGACAATGTCGTCGGCGTATAATGGGTATAAGGAATGATTAAAATACCTAGAGTTAGGGTTATAAATATCATAGACATAGATGTTGTATAGGCTTGGGGATAGAGGAGATCTTTGCGGTAGACCCTGTTTGGGTGTAAAGGAGTATGAATGGCAATTACGGATTTTAATAGCAATAAAAATGTCATGCATTCAATATATTCATTTTATAATAAAACTAGGAAAATTAGTTGAAATAGGACGTTTCGTAATACATTTTTACAACAAAAACGAAAATAATTATAAAATTTTAAATTTATGCAACTTGTAGTCAAATAACACAATATCACGCATAAAATAAAAACATGTCGTTATCTCTATTAATAAACTCTGTGGATGCGTGGACAGTTGTTAACAAATCCCATAAGAGAGCATCAAGGCCAATTCGTGACGAACACTCTTAAACAATCAATTTAACCTATATTGTAGACTCAAATTGTTGATGGTATCACTTTCAAATTATGCAAAAGTAATCGCATTGAACTATTTCAAAAATATTCACTGTTAAAAACCTGTACATAATTTCTGTTGAATACTGCATTAATCATTAATAAATACTTTAATAAATTCTGTTATTAAAAGCTGAATAAAAACTTAACTGGACTACCACTATGTATGACTGCAAATAGCGTTAACCAACTTCTTTATTAAAGACATGAATTAGCACGAGTGAATTTATTAAATTCTGCATCATTTATGTATATTCTATCGGTGAATAAAACGAAAAGGAGGCAATTTGACCATTTTTCCAACATCGTCTTAGTTTAACCAAACAGACACAGCGGGTAATGAATAATACAAATAAACTCGGATCGAAAATTTCACCAAAACGTCGTGACACGTTTCGCATTGTCCGCGACCCACGGCGAAATGCAAATGTAACTCTTGCGCGCCGTTTAAATATGTAAATTTGAATGGTCTCCTCTCCATGTAGCTAAATGATCAATTGTGCGGACGCCAACCGGCTGAATTAATTACACCGAACGTAGCGCAAAGACAAGAACGAACATAATGGAATGGTAATGAATCGCCGGCCGATTCCTTTACAAATCATCGCAAATAGAGGAGTTTATTATTTTTGTTTTGTTTTTTTTTTGTCTAGACAATGAAAGGCGTGCTCAATAATGTTTGTCTAGACTGGACAGTTTCGTGCAATTTATATACATATATATATATCTTTATTCAGACTATATAGATAATTTTATCAATATAACAATATAAATAATAACAATACATGTAGGTGTTAATCTGTCTGGGCTATCGACCAGAGGTCTTTCTGCCCTGCAATTTTTATTTAATTAAATATAATATTAAAACTTCAACTACTGAAGATGAAAACATAGTTTCTGAAATATATTTATAATAATAATAATAGATAAAATAGTTAATACTGGTTTTATAATAGATATTGGCGTACTTCTTACACAGAATATTGCACTTACTTAACCCTTCATTGCCTGACGGTACTTTTAAGTCAACTGCATATTTTTTCTTGTAACTTTAATATACGGTATTTGATTTGCCTCCGCGCCTGACAGCACGTTAGAGTATTCAATCCCCCCATTTCAGATAGTGCGTCTTCATTCTGGTAGTGACGAGTGCTTCACTATAGCAGTTGCATTGCAAGCGTGAGCGTGGTCGCGTCACTTTGTTAGCAGCTTTTTTAGACAGATTTTTATTCATGCAGCTCTTATATGGACATCTGTCTCTAATGAATGCGTGTATGTACAGTTCTGCTCCTTATAACCTTTTTGATTTATAAGAAAATTTACACTAGAAGAAGATAAGGGCGGAGGGAAAATACAAATTGTGCAAATGCTGTTATTTCAAACCGTGTACACTAATTATTGTCATTGTTGGCTTATTGAAAACATTCCCTTCAAATTCTTTATTATCTACAGCACTAACACTAATGGCTTTGCAGAAAATAAAATTAATACATATTTGCTTGATAATAAAGAATTTGTTTTAACCATAACAGTTATAATGACATTTTAATAAATGTTTATTTAATCTTCTTTATGTTGGTTGTTGGTTGTGGAGACTTTAATTATTTAAATAAAAAAAAGACAAGTATTTTTATTTAAATAAATGTTTATTTATTGAGCAATGATGAATAGTGGGAAATGTTTACAACAACAGATAAAATTGAATAACTTTAAATTCTCGACTTTCAAGAGAATCCACAATATTTAAATCAGAAACTATTCGAGAATTTACAGTTAATCAATTTAATATATTTTTATTTATTTTATTGGTAGATTTTTATTTGATAATACATTCATATTTATTAATAAATATAAAATAATTTCGATTATGTTAATTTTCCTAATTAATGGATTTAACATGCAAAGGACGCTATTTTGCTCAGCCTGAAGCAGTATCCGAATTTTTCAATTACCCCTCGCATTTATTTCAGCTCCGAAAGAATTAATTTATTGCCAATCATCAAACCCGATTAATTATTAATTACAAATATTTTTTGAGAGATTAGCGCAGATTTTACTTAAAGAAAGACGAAATTAAAACTTACTTCAATCGAAGCGGATGGCGACGTCGGCAGCAACATGAATAAACAAAAGGTTGCCAACCGTTGCGGACAAAACCTTGCCAAACAAACTGCACGCGTTGGTGAAATAAATAGATTTTTAATAAATAAACGTTTAAAATGTAAAAAAAAGATGACTGTTTCAAATTGATAAACTATAAATTATTAATAAATAAGCGTTATAATTACGCGATTCAAGACCCGACAATTGAATACAAAGGAGGCCATTATGCTCTTCTCGAAACAGCACCCGAATATTTCGATTACCCCTCGCATTTATTTTCTCTCCGAAAGAATTAATTTATTGTTATTATCAATTATCACCCAATTAATTATTAACTGCAAATCATTTTTCATATGTTATCGTTGATTTTACTTGAATAATGAAGCTATTAAAACTTACTTTAATCGAAGCAGATGGCGGCGTCGGCAGCAACACTCAGTCAACAATGCGTTGCCAACCGTCGCGAAGTAAAACGCATAAAACTGCATGCGTTGTAAAAATAAATAGATTATTGAATACGTAAACGTTTAGAATATTAAAACAAACTATAATTATTTCAATTATATTAACAATAAATTATTAATAAATATGCACGATTCAAGACGTGATTTCACGCACCGAAATTGGTAGCGATTTGAATACTCGACGAAGCGCCAGCCTCCACTTAAATTTCAACAATTGAAATATTTGTGTTTATTTACGTGTAGAATATAAGAAAAAAACTATAATTATTTCATTTAGATTAGCAATGAATTATTAATAAATAAATGTTATAAATACGCGACTCAAGATGTGATTTCGCGGACCGAAGTTGGCAACGATTTGATTGCTCGACGAAGCCACGGCCTCCATCTTACATTTGAACAAGAAGATTTTTGTTGGTGAGTGAGTTCTTGATATAATATAATAGTATTTTATTCCTTTCTTCACTTCTGTATTTTTTAATACTAAATGTACACATCGAGCACAATGTGCTATTAATATACAAATGTGATGTGTTTGAAAATGAGTTAAAGGTAAATTATTAAATTAAATCAATTAATTTTAATAAATTGTTATTTAAGAAAGTTAAATCGAAATTTAAAAGTTTACTAGAATTTTTGTACATCTCAATTGCTTCTAACATATATAATTGTGGAGAATTTGACATTTTTAAAATTTTTAATTTGTTTATAGCATGGACCTATTAATATCTGGACGGAGTCTAATGTGAGGGGGGTGAAATCGAACGGGGAAGGGAAATCCGCCATTTTATCCAGCGAAGGCATAGCACCATATTGTTGAATATATTGCACGGTGCGTTGTGTGTAAGCTCAATTTATAAGTTTACTGGAAATATGGCAATGTGTAGTTATGGAATGTTACAACAAAACTTACAGAAAATTGCAAGTGAAATTTGAAAAAACAAAAGGTAAAACGTTCCATGAGTAAGTACATTTATAACCTACAAATAAACATGTTATTTTATTTGTAAATACGCCCATTGCACAATGCTCTCTTATACTATAACAGATTATTTGAATGCTGTGTAACAAATAACGTTGAATTATAAAATTTTGTGATGAATTATTAATAAAATTAATAATTCACTACATTTTAAATTTACCGCCAGTTATCGCTGGATAAAATGGCGGACTAAATATTGAGTGTTTAGCTTCAAACACTCAACATAATCGAAATAATACTTAGCTTAGTGAAAGAAGCTGCAGAAGAATGTGTTTCTCAACTGGAGGATACAATCTGCGAAGGAATTAAATAACAACTAATTTCATGTAAGTAAAACAGGACCATTATTAATTATCAAGAGTGTGTGAGTCACAATAAAAAAAATGCAAGTATATTATTGAATCAAATACATCAGTATTGGATTTAACTTTATTATTTAATTCACATTTTAATTTAATTTCATTGGAATCCATTTTTTCTTCACTATTTGAAGCAATTGTTTCATCACACTAACGATTATGAATAACGAGAAAGTATTGTGTTTAACATTTTGGAATCGCAAACTTTATCAGTTTTGGACTCCATCGATATTTTATAATTGTATATGTGAGTTTCCGCATTAGAACATAGTGTCATGTTTACGATAGCGATTTAAAATAAAATGGACATATATTATTTGGCTTTAATTTCATAAAACATGGGGATCAAGACTATACTAGCAGTAGTTTCTAAGCCTAGGATTCTCGTACAAAAAAATGAGTCACTTATTTTTCCCACATTCTTTTTTTTGTAATTATTATTATCGATTATTTTGTGTTGATAATCGAAGAATCTATATTTAAATAACTTGGACAAATTTTAATTTTATGGATTTCTTGTGTAATTGGTCCAAGAAATATAACACTTTCGGCTGGCAAAGCTTAGTGCCAAGTTTGTGAGCTAAAGCGAGCTTAATAAGGGCTCTTGGCTGGCAAAGCTTAGTGTCAAGTTTGCGAGCGATAGCGAGCTTAATAAAAGCTTTGAGCTGGCATGGTTTATTGTCAAGTTTGCGAGCAAAAGCGACCTTTATAGGGGCTCTAGATTGGTAAAGCTTAGTCTCAAGTTTGCGAACAAAAGCGACCTTTATAGGGGCTCTGGATTGGTAAAGCTTAGTCTCACAAACTGAGCGAAAGCGAGCTTAATAAGGGCTCTCGGCTGACAAAGCTTAGAGTCAAGTTTGCGAGCGGAAGCAAGCTTAATAAGGTCTCACGGCCGGTAAAGTTTAGTGTCAAGAGTGAGCGTTAGCGAGCTTTATAGGAGCTCTAGACTGACAGAGTTCAGTGTCAAGTTTGCGAGCGATAGCTAGTTTAATAAAAGCTCTCTCTGGGCTTAGTTTAGAAAATTGGCTGGTAAAGCTAGTGTCAAGTTTACGAGCGAAAGCGAGTTTGATAAAGTCTTTCAGCTGGTACAGTTTAGTGTCAAGAGCGAGCGTTAGCAGAGCTCAATGTCAAGTTTGCGAGCGATAACGAGCTTAATAAAGGCTGCATGCCGGAAAAACTTACTATCAAGTTTGCCAGCGATAGCGAGTTTAATAAGGGCTTTCGGCTAGGAAAATTTTAGTGTCAAGTGTGTGAACGACAGTGAGCTTAAGAGTTGTAGTCTGGTAAAGTTTAGTGCTAAGTTATTTATTAGTCAGTATTGCAAATATTCTATAGTTGTGGCTGTTACTTGATGATTTTTTTTTGTATAAGTCATTATTGCAGTAGCTAAAGGGAAAATTAATTTCAAATAATTAAAGCAAAACATTATAGCCCATTTTATTTTATTAAATTGTTAATTGAATTCTTAGAACGAACGAAATAAGCTAAAGAAATATTACGAACAGGGCAGAAAGATCTGTGGTCGATAGCCCATGACAGACTACTAACACAATTGTACATATTGTTATAATGCATTTTGTAAATTTTTGTTGTCATATTGTCTGAATAAAAATGTTTGAATGTATTACAAACATATCAAACTCACAAATATCCTTTGATACTATTAGCTCGAGGTCGGCTACTACTCATCACGAGGCGAGGTCAGAAGGAATGAATTCCTAGGGACCAACTGTAATGAGGCTCAAATTAAATATGATTAATTTATATAATACATCAATGTAATTGTACGAAATAAACACTATTAAAAAAATGCAAACGACGTTGAAAAATCAATTTCAGTTGCTAATAAATTCTTAGTTCTCTTTTCTCAAACTAATTTTCATTCAGTTCGACGACACAAAACCAAAAAAATCATTCGATTTGGAAAATTACACGTAGGAAACGTTCACTTCACGAGCTCGGTGATTATTTCTTTGACAAATGATACAACATTCAATTACATTTTTCTGAATGCGCAAAAATCTTTTTTCACCTTATTAATATGCTAGAAAACTTCCTTTTAAATAAATCTATAAAAGTAAAATAATAATAAAATGAAGAGGTGTCTCTATTCAATATTTATTCAAGCTTTATCACCGTTCCTTTATAAAATCTTTGTTTATGACAATTGGCTAAACTTATTTTAATTCTTTCAGTTTTTCTCTAAAATGAACAACGGAGCGCAAATTTGTTAAAAATGTTTTTAAATGTAAAATCTGGTCACCCATTTTAATTCATCCAGTGGAATATCTCGACAAATACGCATCGTACAAAAAAAATGTTTCAGACAATAGTTTAATAGTTTGAGGGAGACATCCGAAGCTATAAAAAAATGTTCAATGCCACATCCCAAGGGGGCGGGAGAGGTGGCTAACTTTGATATCTTAAATGGGAACCCATATTTTTTTATTCGAGATTCGGATACTAGGTTCAAAATTATGTAGGTTTTATTTGAAATCGTGATATACGCAAAAAAGTGAAATTTGTACAAAAGGCTATCAAGGAGTCTGGTGGCTCCTTATAAAACTTAAAAAATGTTAAGTTTACTTATAAATTGTTTTTTATTTCTGTTTTTTTTTTTTAATTTACAATAAACCACCATACTCTTTAAACGTTTTTTGTTTAGATAAAAAATATGGGTTACTATTTACTACTTAATATGGGTTACTATTGATGAGAGCTATTTTTTATAGGATCGCATGTATTCATCAGAATTATGAAACTTTTGTTCGAAACATTTTTTTCTGAGATGCATCTTTGTCGAGAATAACCTATTAAGTTTAAATATTAGTAAATGTAAAGTTATTTCTTTCGCCAGAAATAAGAGTCCCATTCAGTTCAGTTACAATATAAATAACATCATATTAAATAAAGTTTATGGAATTTAAGGATTTAGGAACTATTTTTGATACCAAACTGACTTTTAACAGACACATAGAACTCTTAGCGGCACAATCAAATCGTCTCCTAGGGTTTATTTTTAGAAATGGAAAACCTTTTCTTGGAATTGAAGCGATAATGTTTCTCTATTATGCGTTTGTACGGTCCAAGCTTGAATACGGTTGCATCGTTTGGAAACTACAATATGACAAATACTCTAATCTAATTGAGAGTGTTCAAAAACGTTTTTTTAAAATATCTATACTTACAAAAATTTGGTAAATACCCATGTAAGAAGTTGACTTACGAAGCGCTCTTGAATAGTTCTAATTTACATAATTTAAAAAATCGTCGCAAAGCTCATCAAATTACATTTCTTTATAAAATCTTAAATTATATTGATTTTCCAGAAATTTTGACTCAAATTAATATTCAAGTTCCAAAACGCCTTCGACAAGAACGTTTTTTAAATTTACCGATACCAAAAACTAATTTACTTTTAGGCTCATCGTTGTTTGCAATGTGTAATGTTTATAACCGATTAGTATCTTTAGACATATTTAATTTTAGTTGTCCTAAGGTGTGTTTTAATACTATTTTATCTTTGTTACACTAAGTACTTATACTTGTTATAATGTTCGGTATTGTACACTTATTAAAAAAAACAGTTATAATTAGACGTAAGGTTAGTATTATGTAGTGTTATATTCGGAGACTCATTTTTTTTGTTTTGTTTTTTTTATAGATCTTATATGTAATTCATTACATTTTGTTTCGTATCATATGGATTCAGATTTAATTTAGTTTTGCAATCTATTATTGGAATATAATTTCCGTTGATTGTATGAATAAATAAATAAATTACCTATTAATTTCATTATATCTTCCATTTTTTTTAATTCTAACAAGAACTAGAGAATTTGGGTGATATGTAATAATTGACTGTTTTATTTTTAATTAGGCCGATATTTGTCTACCTAAAATGCAAGTACATATTCTAAAGCCCGACTTTTTTTTATGGATGATTATTTTCACTTTAGTGTATTGCTGTCTCTTTCTGCTAAACCGCAACCTTAAAAAGGAATTTGGTTATTCAAAACTTTAAATTAAATGAGATAAAATAGCAAAGAAAATCCACAGCACTAGACACGCCGTTTCCCTTCTTTAATATGTATTGAGAATTAAAGTACCACCCGCAGATGAAAAACGTATTTTTGAATAAATAAAAAAAAATAGGACGAAAGACTTCCGGTCAGTAGCCGTTTCTCTTAAGAATGTATATTTGTTTAAAATTATTTCCATGTATTGTATATTAAATTAAATATGTAAAAATAATTTCACTAAAATTATAAGATTGTTAATAATTTCCAATTTGTTATTGAAATTTCACAAATTATTCTTTATTCCAAAATATTTATAATCTAAAAATGGTGATGTATCTGTCCATTGTAGTTTATTATTATTTAAATTAATTCAAATATAGATGATATTTTTGCAAACTTGTGGAAAATCTAAGACAAAATGGTGTTATGAAAGGAAAAAAATGTTTTTCAATATTTTAATCTTTTATTTCAAAAGTTTTTGAAAATTAAATATTTAATGAAAAACCGTGAAAAATAACTTCCAGTTTGCGCATTTTAATCAGACTTTTTGCTCTTCGGGAATTAATAAAAATATCAATGCTTCAGCCGTTGTCGCTTTTAATTATGGCCGTTGACACTTTTATGTTATTCTTCATAATTTATAAAAATGTCGCCTCTCGCGGAATGATTAATTTAATTTCTGCCATCATACGAAGGAGCGTAAGCTGGTGGTATCACCTCTGGCGGGTGATTCTTCCTTAGTGCTGTATGAAAGATTTCTTATACAGGAGTTCGTGGAATTCCCTAGCACAGAAATGCTATCCATTCACGATTAGATGTTGATGGTCAACTTATCCTCGTCTTGACTGATCTTCAAATCTTTGATGTTACGGCCTTTTCCATGTCGATTTCCTTCAGAACCACGGCCACCCCCAGAAGTCCTCCCTAAGTGAGACAGCCCCATGGTCAGCCTTCTACTGATGGAGCGGCAGGTGTCTATCATTCGATGTTCCCCGGTTAACTGAGGGGAGCCGCCGTGATTTTGTATAGATTCGACATGGGAAAGAAATCGCCAACACCAACATCAATGACTTCTGGAAACCAATTTCAATGAAGATGAGATGACCACCAGCAGCAACACGCAGTAGATGAAAAACATTTTTATGCAGGGTAACTCCGCGGCAAAGGCCCGCTTTTCATGAGAAGAGATCTTTTGTTCACCAAGGAAGAAGAACCGATGTGAAGTTATCCACGGTTTTTCGGCCCGGCGCCTCCACCATTTACTTTTTATTTTAACTATTTTTTTTCTTATCCACAGTTTTCAACAGAAAATCGATGAAATTTCAAAGTTCAAAACGACCGACTTTGGCGCCTTTAATTTCCGATTTCTTTGTTTTAGATTGTAACTAGAAAAACATTTTTCGTCGAATAATAAAAATGCTAAAAAAATGTAGGTTCAATAAATGTGTTGGTTTGTTAATTTAAGCGATTTTCATTTATTTAATATAGTAATAGGAAGTTATGATACATTTTATATTTTATGTATTATATACAATATACAAATATCTTTATTCAAGAGACTTTTACATTATATTAAGTACAGTATTGTATAGTATAACACGGTATATAATTTGAGGTTGTCCTTTTATAGGCTATCGACCCGAGGTCTTTCTGCCATAATGTATTATATTTATCGGATTTCAAGTATTGTTTAAAATTTGAGAGTAGCGTCTATGTGTAATGATATATGCATTTGTATTTATTTATTTCGAAAATTCTTAAAAATAATGCGTCTTGCGATCAAATCTCACTTACATAAACATATTTTAGAATTATACAATACGAAATTCTATAAATAATACATTTTTGGGTTTCCGTTAAAGAGATTTGAATCTCGAGAATTTCTATGTGTTAAGTATCAAAATATATATAGTACTACTAAGTATTAAGATTTTAAAATAAATAAGTATGCGTTTTCAATGTTTCAAATTAAAGTTCGTATAATTAAAAAAATATACTTAATTCAGTAATGTATTTTAAGGGACGAAGGCAGACGAAAAAAAAGGTCGAACATAGGTATACAGTAGCGGTAAACATCGATGAGCTTTTTTTGTTCATTTTAAACTTTGAAATTTCATCGATTTTCTGTTGGAAACCGTGGATAAGAAAAAAAATTGTCAAAATAAAAAAAATAAACTTTTTTATTGTTTGATGTGGTTCTTAAAACCCCAGGAATAATCTAAGATAAAGAAATCGAAAATTAAGAGCGCCAAAGTAGGTCGTTTTGAACTTTGAAATTTCACTGATTTTCTGTTGGAAACCGTGGATAAGAAAAAATAAAAAATAGTTAAAATAAAAAAATAAACTTTTTTTATTATTTGATGTGGTTTTTAAGACCCCGAAGAACGATCTAAGACAAAGAAATCAAAAATTAAGAGCGCCAAAGTTGAAGTTTCACTGATTTTCGGTTGGAAACCGTGGATAAGAAAAAAAAATTAAAATAAGAAAATACACTTTTTTATTGTTTGATGTGGTTCTTAAAACCACCATGGATAACTTCACATCGGTGGAAGAAGAATCATCCACCAAAGGTGAACCTTCATAGGCTGGCAGAAAGTAAACTAAATTCCAGGTAAACTTTAATATTGTACCCGAGTGTGTCCTTCTCATATCCGGTCATTTTTTGGCCCCATAGCTTTTCTCTGGTTGAGGAGAGGACGACCATATTTCACGCGACTATTTCAGGAGTATGTGTTCCGCTGTCTCTTCCTCGATATGACTTTGATTTCATCAGCTGGAGTCTGTATTTAAATTATGCATAATCATTGGCGTGTTGTTTGGGTTCTACTACTTTCTGTTCTGATTCTTATTATCCTGTGCGTAAAGTTATTAATGACCACGGAGACTGTAGGACAGAGAAATGACCTCATTCGACACAAAAAAATAAAGAAAAACACTTAATACTGTTTTACCAAGTGCCAGTGGAGAAAATTATTCTTGAGATTACATTCAAATAGTATTATAGATATTCGGGGATATTCAATAAAGCAAATGTTTAGTTATTTTTTTTTAATTATCACAGTCTAAGTAATTTTTAAAATAGATATGTATATACATAGCATGTGAATTAATATAATAACGTACATGTTAAACTTAACATTTCGCGTAGGGAATAGCCCAGAATATGTTAATTTAGATCATTACAACTGCGCCATATTAGTAATAAAATATAAGTGCACAGTATTGCTCTGTTGTTGCAGTTATTGTACTTTCTAAAACTAACGAGATATATGAAAAGCACTTATAAGCCATTAACATTCAGCACGTATTTTCTAAAACCGCATGAAGATGCAACAAACCGTGCATGACAGGCCAATTACAAGCGCACACGTGGGCGAAACAATTTCCCAACTGGCTAACAGGTGAGCCGGTCGCTTCTGTTTCGCAGCGACCGCCACGCACCGTTATGCACACACATGTGCATTCCAATCGCCAATTAATCGCTTCCACCCCGTAATGAATCTGGAATTCTCCGTTGATCCAGCTTAAAACCGCTTAATCGGGCGCCCATTGTTATCCGGCTGCATGCCCCGACAATTAACAGTCGCGTTGCGTTAGCGATTATTTAAACTGCGTCGACAGTTGCGTGGGCGCGTCGGAAACGTGTTTCGCGAACGGCCGGTTTTTCGCTTAACGAGCGGATAATTTGGCGCTTTTAAATTTCAATTATTGAAACGTTCGCCCGTCCGCCGGCCAGCGCCAGAGGAGCCGAAATCGTTTTGTTTTCGCTGCTATTATTAGCGCTGCGGGTATTTTTCTTGGTACGATATCAAACGACCAACTTGCTGAATTCTCATTTCTGTTCTTTATATCTTCTTTATTTGTACGGTTCATCACAAGCGTTTGCAAATTCCATTTGTATCGCTTTCGAATAAAAAATATTTGTTTATAACCTGCAACAAAAGCAAATAATTATATCCCTAGGTTGTTTAAGTGTACTTAGAAATAATCTTCCAAATTTGTTAACGAACGTATGCGCTTGTAATTGGTCTGCCATGCACAATATTTTGTAAACAGTTAAAGATGAATGGACATTATACACGAAAATATACGGATTACTTTGAGGAATCCAATGTAATGTAATTTTATATATATATATATATATATATATATATATACAGGGTAGCGAAAGATTCCGATGAAGTCTAATATCTCAGTTTTTTTAGAAATTTACAAAAAAATATTACTGACATAATTTGTAGCTACTGTTAAACTTCACATTTTAAAATTAGTTTCATATATACAGGGTGTCCAATAATCATGTGACGTATCAAACATATGATTTTTTAAATGGAATGATACATATTTTATGTCGATTTTAGATTCTACGCTTGAAATGAATCATTTTTGATATACGGTTTATTAGATCAATTTTTAAAATTTTAAAAGTTATAAACAATCTAATGTTGAAATCAATAGAAGTTTAGAGCCTTATTTTTCAAAATTGAAAAACGATGTAAACTTTCTGTTAACGCAGTTTAATTGAAAAAATGCTTAATAATATTAGGAATACAAAATTTAACAGACTTAACAAAGACATACACCAACTTATTAAAGAATACAAAACAGACCACTGGATTAAATCGTGCGACGAAATTAATAGAAAACAGGGAAAAACATTTTGGGACGAAGTTAAAAAACTTAGCAAATATCAAAAGACGGACTATTTACAACAAATACAGGACCCAACAACACGAACGATCGTTACGGATGACCTGTTAATAGCAGACATATTCGCGGACCATTTTAAAAAGATATTCACGCAGACAGAAAATGACGTTTATGACAATCAATTCTACAAGACAATTCATTCATGGTACAGAACCTTCAAACAAATCCCCCCTCCCCATTTACTCTCCGACGACATAAAAGAAGAAGAGTATTACGAAACACTGTTTAAAGGTAAAAACACATCGCCTGGTTACGATAATATACCTAGATTAATCCTCAAATCCCTTCCCAATCACATTCACGAATACATAATCCTTATATTTAATTCCATCTACCAATCCCAAACTATTCCAAACGAATGGAAACAAGGTATAATTTCCTGCATACATAAGCCCGGAAATGATGCAACCTTAGTTTCAAGCTACCGCCCAATTACCCTGCTTCCTGTTCTCGGTAAACTGTTTGAATCCTTAATCCAAACAAAAATCACCTCCCACATTAAAGACCGTATCCCTCCTTATCAATTTGGCTTTATTGAACACCGCTCAACATCCCTTCCCTTAACAATCCTTACCTCGAACTGCCAGACAGCACACCTTGAAGGTAAAAAATCAGCAATACTCTTTCTAGACATACAAAAAGCGTACGATTCGGTCTGGCATCGAGGTGTGCTATTTAAGTGCAACTCCTTAGGCATCCCTCTCCACTTAATTAATATCATAGACAGTTTCCTATCCAACCGATCCCTAAGTGTTAGAATCCGCAATTCCTATTCACAATCATTCATCCCACGACAAGGTTTACCTCAAGGTTCCCCACTATCCCCCATGTTATATAACATTTTTGTCCACGACCTCTACAATTCAAACCCTCTCTATTTAAACCCTTCTGCATACCCCCTACTACATGCTGATGACACCGCCCTCATAACTCACGCTCCCACTATTCCTAAACCCCTAAGCACTCTCCAAGGGCTGATTGATAGCATACAAACCTGGTTCGCGAAATGGAGAATCTCCATCAACCCAAATAAAACCCAACTTCTTATTCCCTTCCACCGCCATCTAAACTCCCCATATCACATAACAATCAACAACCATAGTATCCCGCCGTCCCCTAACTGCAAATACCTAGGTATTGTCCTAGATCCAAAATTAACCTTCATTAACCACACCCGAAACCTCAAAATTAAATTAAAAAGCAGGGCGCGCTATTTTAGATCACTGACATATAAGAGACAAGGTATAACAGTAAATATCGCAGTGCATATTTATAAAACGATATGCCGCCCCCTGCTTGAGTATGCTCCCATTCTTTTCCAGAATCCTCGTCCTAACGTTTTGAAAAACATAGAAGTCGCAGAACGATCAGCCCTAATGGTATTTACGAAAATCAGACACCCCAATAACCCCCTACACAACCCTTCCAATATCCTCCTTTATGAAATGTGCAATATCCCCCCTATAAACCAACGCCTGGAATACCTCTCTTTAAAGTTTGCCACAAATCCTAATATCACCACTATTCTTAATCACATGTGTATACCCCGCAACCCTAACACCCAACCCAAATTCAAATATCCCACTTCAACCATTCATCAATTCATCTCATTACATCAACCGGACCTTGACAATGACGTTAGCGATCACAATTTTTAAAAAGCAGACATAGACTGGACAAAGACAGGCTGAAAGACCACTGGTCGATAGCCAGTTTCAGAGTTGGAATTATACTGTGAACGTTAGTGTATTGTTAAATATTGTATTGTAACTGTATATTCTAATCTCAGAAATAAAGATGTTTATGTATGTATTAGGAATACTCGTTTGTTACCATAAAGCAAATGTTGTATACAGGGTGAAACAATACGCAAAATATTTTTTTTCTTTTCTCACTTAAATGGAACACCATATATTTTTTACACTATTTCATTAGAAAATTGGTTGTTCTTTAATTTTTGTATAATAAACTATACCCCTATCTGTTACCGTTTTTTAACAATTTTATGAAAATTTTAGAATGAATAGGCAGAGATGTAACGAACTTAGGGATATACTATACCTTGACTATATTAATAATTTGGAATCATCAATTAATACTAGGAATCCCAACTTATTTTGTGATCATGTTAATTCCTGTCAAAAGACTTGCGGTTATCCAACAAAGATGTATCTTGGGGACAAAATAAGTAACTCAACCGCTAGCTGCGTTGATCTATTTGCTGACCACTTTTCAAGTGTATATATTAAATCTACCAAAACTATTCCAATATATAATGGAAATGAGTCGATATCCCTGTTAAATTTTAGTGTTGCTTTGTCTGATGTTTTCAATTCTATATTGTCTATATCGGAATCCTGTAGTACTGGCCCTGACGGTATACCTGAATATTTTTTAAAACGATGTATTTTCACACTTAGGCCCACTTCGACAATTGATAGTTACACTTTCGGTAATTTTTAGAATTTTAGTAGTTGAGCTTCCGACCGCAGTTGGCGCGATTATTTATAGAGTTGTCAACATTCACCATCTCGACTAAGTTTTCTATAGTTTTGACGCCAGCTGACCAGCTGGTCGCGCATGCGCATTTTTGTCAACTGAGTGGTAAATTTGAAACGATTGTAGAATCGGATCGCTGTTTACTAATCAGTTAAACTAAAATACTTAATGCCGAAGGTCTACGCTGCCAAAGCTATTACTATCAATTGTAGAAGTGGCCCTTAGCAAACCTATCCATAGAATGTTTAAGCAATCATTATCATCTGGAAGTTTTTCGGACTGTTGGAAAAGTAGCTACATTGTACCAATCTTTAAAAATGGAAACAGATCAGTTATTTCCAATTACAGAGGGATTTCTATCCAGTCTGTTTTGCCAAAACTGCTTGATAATATTATCTCAGAACAACTCATGTGGTCAGCCATCAATGCAATTACTCCTCAACAGCATGGTTTTCTAAAAGGTAGATCAACCTTAACGAACCTGTTGTCATATAATTCATATTTGTCAAATGCTTTGGAAAGTTGACTCTATATATATGGACCTTTCAAAGGCATTTGATAGAGTGCAACGCAATTTATTATTGCATAAACTGGTACTGGTGGGTATTGATACAAATGTAGTTACCTGGTTGAGAAGCTTCTTACATAATAGGACTCAGCGAGTCCGGATAGGTAGGAAGGAATCACATCCAATAGAAGTGTCATCAGGTGTACCTCAGGGATCGCACTGCGGACCTATCCTATTCTTGCTTTTTATTAATGACATCGGATCGGTGATAAAATCCAGTAACTTTCTTCTATGTGCCGATGATTTTTTTACACTTGACGATTCTTTGGGACTGCAGGAGGATTTACAAGCTGTTACGTACTGGTGCGAATCAAACGAACTCCAGCTAAATATGAAAAAGTGTGTTCACATTTCATTCTGCCGACGTTCCTCTGTGAATCATGGCTACAAGATTGGTAATTGCGAACTGCAGCGTGTTTCTGAAGTTAAAGACCTTGGAGTTATTTTTGCCTCAAACCTCGCATTTTCTAAACACATTACTGCAGTTTGTAATAAATGTTTATCAATCTTAGGTTTCATACGTAGATTTTCTGTGGACACACTAAAAACCTTGTACTTGGCACTTGTGCGTCCTCACTTAGAGTATGGTTCTTCATTGTGGGCTCCATATACTGCTACCGCAATAAGGCAAATTGAAATTGTGCAAAGCAAATTCTTAAGAATTATGCATTATAGATTAGTTGAGCCAGGTACAGACTTTAGCCACAGTCAAATGTTGACTAGGCTGAATATTAAATCGTTGGCAGAACGGAGAAAGTTT
The DNA here is from genome assembly GCA_963082785.1 of Philonthus spinipes. Lineage (NCBI taxonomy): Eukaryota > Metazoa > Arthropoda > Insecta > Coleoptera > Staphylinidae > Philonthus > Philonthus spinipes. The sequence continues at coordinate 11,255,330 of OY720316.1, read as the reverse complement.
CTGGATATGGTATTCTTATACAAATTGATTAATGGCTTGATTGACTGTAGTGAGCTCGTAGGCGTTTTGAGTTTCAATATACCAAGAAACACTCAGTCAAGGCAAAAGCCGTTATTCAGAATACCGTTTCACAAAACAAACTACGGTATGTTCAGTTCCATACATCGAATGATACGATACGCTAATGCATTAGCAAGCAGTGATGATTTTCTTATTTTTGCGCAATCTTTTTCACATTTTAAGAATAGTCTAAAACGAATTAATTTCTCAGTTGTCATTTAATTTTAAAAGCAGTAGGATATGTATATTTTTTACTATTTATTTATCCTTTATTTATTTTCTATTTTATTTATTTATCTGTTTTATTTTATTTATTTCTTCCATTTTTATCTCAATTTTATCATTTTATGTAAATATTATATTGTTGTTTGTTATGTTTGTTATTAACGTTGTCTCAGCGTGTTTGTTATATACATATTTTATAATAATGTGATAATTGATCTGTGATATTTTATTTTACAGTGCTCAATATGAACATACTTGTGATAAAACTGTGATCATATATTTAATTTCTCTTATTATTTTATTATTTACTTTATATTTTTATTTGTTCAAATTTTATTTTTACATTTTCTTAGGTAAATTATTGTTTCCATTATGTAATTATATACCCATAGATGTTAGTTTGTGAAGTCATAAGCAACACTGAATCAATTCTTTGAACCGTTTGGGAATGCACTTATCTTACTTATTAATAGTTTAGGAATACTTACCTGATTATATACAAATATGTAAATTATTGTATAATGTAATCAATTGTAATGGAGAATTCCGTAAAATAAAGTTAATTTTAATTCAAAGGACAACATTGTAAGTTTCGCTTATAATCTATAATTTAAGTAGGCTATAATTAAAACAAATGCAATTCATAATCGTTTTCTGACATTTAATAACATACTTACTTCCTAACCTAAAAAATGATGCGAATGCGTGAAATAAATACATAAAAATGTTAATACTAACAAAATATAATAATATAAGTATTTTATGATTTCACTTAGTATCTATTTTCGGTTTTTCAATCAACATGAATTGTTTAAGTAAATCAATTTAACAAGCATATAGGAATATTTTAAATATTTTTCGAATAATAACTAAAAAATATAGTTGTTGTTAGTTTTTAACAATTAAATTAGTCATTTATTGAAGAAGTTTGTGTTACAAAATATAACGTAAAATGTACTTTACTTACTAAATATGATATTAAGCGTAATTTTCACAACTAAATAAATTAGTTGTTCTGCGCGGTCTACTTTGGTTAAAAATTCTATACCAAATTACTATTTAAGATTAAATATCTCAAAAACGGTAAACGCTAGCTATTTAATGTCATATAAAAAATGAAGAGTGATCAATTTTCTATTAAAATAGCATAAAAAATATAGGGTGTCCCATTTAACTAAAAAGAGAAAAAAATAATTTTGCGTATTGCTTCACCTTGTATATAAAAATTTGTTTTAAGAGAGAAAAAAAAAGAGTATTTCTTTTATTATTAAGTATTTTTGCATTTGTATTGCGTTGACAGAATGTTTATTTTATTTTTCATTATTGAAATATCATTCTCTAAACATCTATCGGTTTTAACATTCATTTGTTTATAACTTTTAAAATATGAAAAAATAACCTATTAAATCTTAAATAAAAAATGATTAGTTTTAAACGTAGAATCGAAAATCTTCATAAAAAATATATCATTCTTTAAAAAAAAACACGTTTTATACGTCACGTTATTATTGAACACCCTGTACATATGAAACTAATTTTAAAATGTGAAGTTTTGGCAGTAGCTACTAATAAAGTAAGTAACATTTTTTTGTATATTTCTTAATAACTGAGATATTGGACTTCATCGGAATCTTGCGCCACCCTGTATATACATATACATATACATATACATATACATATACATATACATATACATATACATATACATATACATATACATATACATATACATATACATATACATATACATATACATATACATATACATATACATATACATATATATACATAGGTTGTTGTATCTTTTTTAAATGTAACTTTGTTTAGACCTTTCTAAGCGTTTTTTTATAAACGAATCACCGGCAGTTTAATATCTGACAATTCTACGAAAAGGAAACATTCAGCTAGATACGAAGATGAGAAGATTCGCAGAAGAAGTCGCATTCCGAAACATTCCTTTTTCGTTGCAGAGATTCGGGCGTGATCCCCAAGTTTCACTACTCCGTGAAAGAATACACGATACGAGACGACAAATTGCACACAAGGATAAGAAGCTTCTTATGTACCACCTCAGTATAAGTAACATCCTTAATTGAAGTGACTGTAAGAACGTGCACAATACCGCTGAGCTGGTGAAGAGGAGGACAACCAGAATAAGAAGTTCGCGAACTACTTCTTATACGAGACTAACCCGACACTAAACACCGCGAAGATTCTGGCGAACATGTCTTACCTCGTACTCACCGAAGATAAGACGAAGGTACTGGTCAAGGAAGACAACTTTGCTGTTGTGGAAAAGACTGTATCGATAGAAGACATTGTAGCTAATGTGGAACCAGCAATTAAGGACCTTCTCGAGGGGTCAGCCGAGGAAATACGTAGAGAATCGAACTCAATCGAAATCACGAGTTGTCATTCTGTCCGCCGACAAAGGCAACGCTACATTGGTTATTAACACAACCGACTATACCCGTAAATTTTCGACACTCCCAAAGCAGAATACTTACCGCAGACTAACAAAAGATTCAACGAACCAGATCCCGAGGACTACAAGCGATCTAATTAGATGCTCATCAATTGCCAAATAAACCTTATACGCAATGAAGCGAATTTATTACCAACTATAAGTGTGCAAATATTTGTAAAAAAAAACAAGCGACATCCTCCAATTTATTTCCAACCGTCATGACATAGATACATTAACCGCTTTCATCTTCATCAACAGCTTTATAAATCAACCGAGCAACATACTTCTACAATCCCCAAACAATTTTACAAATATCCTCTTCTTAATTTTATGGCCTGCCGGAGATCCTTAGGTAGGATGTTCCACTACGCCCAATTACGAGTACCATAGAATCACCAACTTACCACCAGGTGAAATACCTAACGGGAATCCGGAGAAACCGAATCGATCATCAGGGACTCTACGCATTTCATGAAAAAAACTACAGAGTATAACACTTCGTTCAACAGACATTCTAGTCAGTTTCGACGTAGTGTCGCTATTCACCATGGTGTCAGCGGATGGATCTCTTAGCCTCTTCAAGTCTATCTTTTCACGGGATATTACAGCATTTTTTGAGATCTATAAATATGACAATGACTTCAACAAAAAGGAGGAAAACCTGAAGAGTAAATCGAGTTTGGTTACAAAAATGTCAGCCAAAACCGCGGATGAGTCACCTACAACGGACGAATCACCAGAGCACGATTATTGGTTCTTACGTACGCCACCACAACCCACGCGTTTCAGGACACGTGCATTTGCTCCAACAATGCAATATGCCCACTTCTGCCCCCACCACACATTGTATAAAAAGGATGGCCCATCAGGACCACCACAGACAAGATGTTCGCCGCTTCGGGGAAAAGAATGGATAAGCCGATTTAAGGAAATCGCAGGCTCCATTCCCATAGCGACAAAAAGGCATACATTCGGTGTTACGCTTATCACCGAACCCAACGATAAATAAACATAGCATGAAGGATGAATTTTATTAAAGAAATGATAACAACAACAAAAGCACCACCATCAGTTGCCGAGGAAACATTGAGGTGTCCATACGCTTCGTCCACGGAACCACTGAAGATACCGACCACAGTTGTCAGCGAAATATTTGGATTGAACTCCAAAAAATCACGGCCCAAGAGTCTTAAAATCAACACTCACACTTGTGTTGAATAGTTTGATTGTTTTTAATAACTTGCTTTGGATAAGCGGATAAAGTATATGTACATTTTTTTAATGAAATTTTGCTAACTGCCGAAATTGCCCTAAATACAAGGAGGAGATCGCTATTCAATCAACAAAAAATTGCATACTCTGAAACAAAAGGAAGTGTCATTCCTATGCTTCCAACTACAGATGTAACAAATTCACTAAATCGCAGAACAGCAGCACCCATAAAGCAATTCACAGCAGGAGCATGCGGATTTGCCTGCTGCGGCAGAAGAACTAGTTTTACCGGCAACAAAAGCCAGCGTCTAAAGGCCCATCAAAAGATTGTGGTAAACATCCTAACGGTTGCTGCAGCAGCCATAGCGAAGAAGAAGGATGTCACTTTATGGGAGACAAATAGAGTATCATTTATCATCGGAAGAGTACTGGCTACTGCAGCAGCTATGCCTGCAAAGCCAACATCTTACACTGGACCAGCTCATCGTGGGGTTAGAACCACAGTAGATATGGAGTCTAATCGCTGCCCAAATGACATCTCAACAAAAACCAACGCCGAAAAGCCCGTAAAAAGACGGTAATAAATATCCTGACGATTGCTAGAGCAGCCGTCACAAAGAAGACGAATGTTACTTTATGGGAGATAAATATGTTATCATCTGCCATCCGAAGAAACCTGAGTACTGCAACAGCTATGGCTGCAAATCAAATATTTTACGCTCGACCAGCTCATCGAAGGGTTAGAACCACAGTAGATGTGGAGTCTAATGGGTGAAGCGTACCTGTAGCAAGTAAAACGCAACCTAGGTCAAACCTAAAAAGAATTGAAAAATCTCAACTTTAGAATTAATTAATGTAAATCAGGATTATTGGGGATGCCACGAACGAGACGTACACTAAAGTAATCGAGGAGCAAGAGAAACCTAAACAGCCTAATATTAAGAGTAAGCCTGATATGCCGAATAAATCATTCGTCGATTCGATTTTGTCGCAAATAAGAAAGGAGGAATACGAAAAAAAAAATATTCAAAAATATTAAACGAGTATGAGGATCATAATAAATGAGAGACGACGCAAACGCCATCTTTCCCCTAATTTCATGTGGCATCGTCAACGATTTGAATCTACATGGTAGACGCCCGAGAATCGATGTTTCATCCACTAAAGGAAGGCGAACTTGTAGACTCGAATCGTTGACAATATAACATGAAATTAAACGAAAGATGGCGCTTACGTCGTCGTTTATTTATTATAATTAATATCAGGTATATAACCATAATACAAGATCCGTTCAGCCGCCTTCATTGCACACAGAACACACTAGTGTGATGAGGTTCGAAAAACCGAAATGGCCATCACTAGTTCTCTGTACGCTAGATGATTGGCGGCTGAATATTTTATTAAATGATAATAGAGAACCTGTTGACGAGGATGTGGTTAATCCTAAAAAGGTGAAGCTGATTCTAGCGAAACAAATGATGCAAGATAAGAAATAGTGCACGCGATTTGGTATTAGCAGGGTGAGCGTGTTCCGGTTGAGGAGCCTTTAATGAGGAAGAGGTTGCCGTATGATGTTAGCGATGAGGAGCCTAATAAAAGGAGGAAGTACCCGAAAAAGCCGTTGTCTACAAAAAGGCAACCCGGACAGGATAAACCGGAGGAGACGGTAACGATTTTTTTAATCAATGAGCAAATTGAATTTCAGGTGAAACACTCACCTGATATGTTCTAAAACCATCAATAAAGATTTGTCTAGGGATGTTAAGCCTAAGCCGAAAGCAAAAGAAATAAAAAGGGAAGATAAGCTTAGAAAACCCGAAAAAGCTCATAAGATTACACATAGTAAAGTAGTAGCTAATGTCGATCTGCAAAAATCAGGACACGATTAAACCGAAAGGAACGACAGAAATAGAAAACCACCGGAATTACACGACGTGATGATTCACCCAAACAGAAAATAAGAGACGACTCTCCTAAACATAAGCCGGAAAATAATTTTATAAAAAAAAACATGTTAAGCGTAAGCCGCAAACAAAGGATGATTTTCCGAAAATAAAACGCGAAGAAGCTCCTAAAATTAAACATAAAGTAGTAGCTAAAATTGATCTGCAAAAAACTTAAAGAAACGATTAAACCCAAAGGAACGACATTTTACGAATGATTGTTTGCCTAAATCAAAATCAATGGGAGTCACTAGAGAGAATCCACAAAAATAAAAAACACCGGAATTACACGACGTGATGATTCACCAAAACCGAAGATAAGACCTAAAATCCTAAGATCTCCTAAAAATAAGCCGAAAGACGACTCGATCAAAACGAAACCACAGAAAACTGTACTGAAAAAAAAACCCTAAAAATAAACAAGCTGTTGTTGAAGTAAACCTAAGCTAAAACCTAAATCGGTTGTTGATGTAAACACAGTCAATTAGAGACGATTCATCCGAACCTAGATTAGGAAATACTGATGTGAAGAACACTAATGTCACAATTTGTGTGGTTAATGTAAAGGAGGACAAGCCTAAAATCACGAAGACGGTGCTGAAAACCTTGAGGAATGGCGTTTTGAGAGAGCCGTTGAAGCAACAATTTATCCACTGTAAAAATTATCTACGTATCAAAAAAACTTAGTTTTTAAAATGAAAATTATCAGCAAATCATGGAATTCGAATCCTTTGTGATTGGAATACGAATCATTCGTAATTTATTAATACGGATGAATTTAATAGATTGTATTAGTGCTATTTGTAAATTTATGTGATGTCTTTACATGTGTATGCTGTACTAACTCTATACTTCTATAATAATTGTTACTGTACATACACAGGAAATAAATGATATTATTATTATTTTATTATTTTAACGTTAAATTTTGGCGCTTCGCAATTAAAAGCGAATTATTGAGTTGCATAGGGGATAAGTGGTTAATTCGCACGCGTCGCGAAATATTATCAACAACACCGTGGCTTATGAGAGGAGATTTTATTGTGAATCTGCAGAGATCGAATAGTTCTCGTGAGGAGACTCCGGATCGCGTCAGGTCAATTGGAACTGATGAGAATACGGGAATTCCGAGGTATCCTGGCCAAATTTCTGAACCTAGACGTTTTTTGAAGAAACTTAACGACGTGCCTTTAGTAGAGGATGAGCATGTGAATGAATTCAGCAGATTGATTTTAGCATCAATCGACTGATGCTAAAATCACTTAGGTTGATCACGTGCAGGAGATTGGTGAGTACTTGCTGACGGTTAATAAATTTTCGAGTACCTTTAAAGCGAAAATCTACAAATTTGGACTCCTTGAACAGGGGCCCGAGGAGAGTAAATCTAATTAAAATTACGAAATTCGTGATTTTTCAAATCAATTTTTCGGATTCTTTTTTTTTTTCGATTGATAGAAAAATATTCAACAATAAAAAAAAATAAAAACATTTATAGTGAAAATAGTTACCGTTAAGTGATTTTTTTTTTCTGAATTTTTAACGAGAACTATATTCTAATCAACAACATGATAAATAGTCCTACGATTTTGCTCATTGATTTTTTTTTCACGAACGACGCACAATCAATGTAAAGCTTGCAACTACCAGCTGTTGATAAAAATTAGGGATTCCTATCGTGCAAAAGACGAGACAAATTTATTCGAGAGGTCATCATTGTCCACAATAATGTAAACTGCAGCCCAAGAACTGAAAGAAGTGCATTTGACATCTATACAGCTTTTCGATTATCATTTGTTTTAGCTACTTAAGGAAGTTCTGGGAGACCATCGATTTGAAGATCACGGCGGCGTAAAAAAAGTTTGTATGAAATTGATTTTAACGCGAACATTTTCATTTTACGATGCTGGTATAAGAAACCTTCCTACTTGATGGCATTTTCAGATCAGATAATAGAAAAAGAAGTGAAATTGCACAAAAAAAAACTACGAGGAAAAGTAAAATAAATTGATTTTCTTTTTTCAATATATGATTTTTAATTTAAAATAAATATTTGTTTATATTTGATTCACTCTAGTATAATGACAGTATTATTTCTTTTTTGTTTTTCACTAAATTATATTAAGAATGCCGAATGACCTCGGATAGCAATATTGTTACATATATGTATGGTATACAATAATTAATTATCTAAAATTACACGAATAGATGTATATGCAGGGTGATTCTTACACCTACTGCACTGACATCAATGTATCCTTTTTAAAAAAGGCTGAGATGTTGAGACTTTTGAAATACCTATTGTCAAAATTAACAGATGTTAATTTTTTTGATTCTAGAAGGATCTATTACTAACAATTCAAGATGTCGCTGGTCTGTCTATCTTGTTCCTACTAGCAGTTATAGGCATTTTTCAAAACGTCAATTTCAGGTTAACATTTGAGAAATAATTTTTATCTCAAAAACTTTGTTATGTAGATATAAATCGATATGAGTGGATAGGCAATTGAACGGGGACTCCAATAAAAATAAAAATATAGGGTATTCTATTTAAAATAGCAAAGTTGGTAGTGAAACAAAGTCAAAATATTTTCCATGAGGTGGCCCTATTCCACCGTGTAACAGATTTTTTCAATTTTTTTCGGGTTCAGGAACCCCGAAAACTTTTAATTGCTGTTATTCGTGGCCCACCCTTTATCCTATACGAAGAGAACGTGTTTATGACATTATCAATAAGGTATTTCTATCAGTGAAGAAAGTGTAAAAAGTACTGGACTGATTTATGTAATAAACAAAACAAAATACGTCCATGTTTTGTATGCCAATCATCCCAAGTAATTGTTATTTCATTTTTTTTAATGAATGTTTAGTTTAAAACACGCAGATAATTTTCAAACGCATTTCACAAAAGCCCATTTCATTCGAGCATACGTTACGCGGGACGATATCTCGAAACAATCCGCAATTTTCCGGCTTAAGAATACGCCGTAAATAAGCCGCAACATTAAGCGGAACAATAAAAACCGTCCGTTATTACACATTGTACTCGCAGCCATTAACGATGTTATTGTTGTGTATCAGAAGCCGCGGCTGCAAATCGCCCGACATTAATCATCTAATGCGGCGCGCACGTTTTCCTCGACGGTCTCTCCGGGCGCTTCTAATAACAAAACCAATTTGCGGCCGGCAAATTCTCCGATTAGAATCTCCGGAGTCGGAAGAGAGGAGAGGAGTTTGACCGGGCAACTAAGACAAGACGCGGGGGGAAGTGAGATCGATTGCCCGGGCAGCTCAGTTTGCAGCAATGAGAAAGGCAAAACTGTGATCGATGAAGTGTCTTTGGATGGTTGGGGTAAAAAAATTAGGAGTGGATTTGCACGGAGGACGGATGAGGGATTTAAGGGAGTTTCTTGTTGGGGGAAGGGGAGAAGATAATTGTGATGCAATGCGGAGAAAGAAGAGTCAATTAATTAATGAAAGGATCCCTAAACTATTTATTTCATTTATTTTTAAGCAATGAATGGAATAAGTATTTCCATGGGCGTAGCCAATGGTCCGTTACAATAATTTTAAATTTTAAAAATTGTTCTAGATATTTGATAAATCTTTGATTTGGTTCTCATTAAGAGCGCGCGATACCACCTTCTTTTGAAATAAAGTTGAATTTTTAATTATTATTACAGATATTGAAAATCTGTTTTCGCTAATATTTCTATTTTTTAGTTGCGGGGTGCACTATGACGCGTTTTTTTAAATATTTTTTTTAAATATAAGAAATAGATTTAAAAAAAATAAAAATTAAAAAATCGGACACCATGTTACCATCATAAATATTTTTTATGAAATTTAATTTTAATAAAAAATTTTTATAAAAAATATTTTTAAATGCAAAAACAACTTTTTTAGCTAGTAAAAAAATAGACCCGTAAAATGCTGCCATGAAGCGGGATTAATCTGAATCACACTTTATGGGCGGAGTTGTGGTAAGTATTCGATCCCACTTCTTTGAAACAGTGTTATTTGAGTAAGTGTATATTTCTGAAATTAATTAAATACGACCCGTTACTAGAACAATTTTTCGAGCGAACGCGGACTCAGGATGTCGCGCGGCCAGGCGCGTTGCAACTTAGCGGGCGACGACGGTCTCGTAATGAGATTGTTGTTTTAAGCAGAGCGGACTATTTATTCATTCGTTATTATAACACCTTTATTACATTTGTACAAACACGATTAAAATATTATTACATATTGATTTTTTTTATTATATATACAACTTTTTCTCAATGAAGTGCGCATTGTTAACTTTGTTATTAGTTGAGCTAGAGAGTCGGTTAAATTAGCAAAGTAGTAGTAAATTTTCCAAGGATTACAATGGAAAAATCAGAAAAGCAAAAGAACATCGCATTTTCAAAATATTAATAAAACAAACATTTTTTAATGGAAATCAGTATCTCTTTTATGATCACATCACCAGAAGGTAGTTTTAACAAACAATTATAGACCATTACACAAAAATTACTCGCAAATAATAAAGTTATTGGCATTTACGTATATTGTTTTCAATTGAATTAAGTTACTATAAAAAACAAAACACTTACAAATAATGTCAAGAAAGTATGTAATAAGTTAAATTGTCACGTATTTAATCTATTTAAATATCACTTATCCTATATTAAATAAATTATTAACATATTACATCTTTTAAATTAAAATACTCATTTTTGTTGTTGTAATGCATAAAAAAACAAAATTTATATCGATTAAGTAGATAGTAAATTAACTGTCAAATTCAGAAAACAAATTTTCTTTTTATGATTTTGTTTTGCCATTTTATTATTTATAATATCTGGATTTTACTGAAAAAAACAATAATAATATACAAATAACTTCTATATTTGTGATTTTTTTTTGTGATAATGTATTACAACCTTTTTTGTCAAAAATCATCTTATCTATAAAATTATGATAATATATAGGTTGTTTCATCTAAACAAATGTTTATTTCATTAATATCTTTAAAACCCGATGCTCTTTTCTTTTTCTGCATACGCCGTTGTTACTCCTCGATAATTTACCACCACTTTGCTAAATTAATCGACTCTGTAGTTCAAAATAACAACAACCCGTATAATCGAAGAATTTGGTACATCTGTCATGGAACCATGCATAATTATTTAACTTAGGAATAATAAAATTCAATTCTATTAATTGAATTGTATTATTTCTATTAAAAACAATACATATTTCAGCTGATTGGAAAGAATCATTTGCTAATAATATATGGGTGGGTCACGAATTAAAGTTTACGCGGTTCCCGACCGAGGAAAAAATTAAAAAGTTTGCATTGCATTGCATGGTTCAATATAATCTTCTCATAAAAAATATTTTCACTTTCTTGCACTTCCGGTTGTACCGGAAATAGCTATCAACTTTGTTATTTTAAATGGAACACCCTGCATTTTAATTTCTCTTTTTTGATTCCTCGTTCAATTGACCACCCACTCATATTGATTTATGTCCAGCTCTGAGTTTTAATGTATTTGTCAAATTTTAACCTAAAATAGATGTTTTGAAAAATTATAACTTCTAATAAGAACAAGACAGACATCTTGAATAGTAATTAGTAAATATATCTGTGTAGAATTAAAAAAAAATATAACATTTGTCTATTTTGATAATAGGGATAACAAAAATGTCAATATTTCCGTCCCCACTTAAAAACATCATAATTTATATTTGTTCAAATGGAATTTATATCATAAATCGATTGGCAAGACAATTTTCAACATAAAAGTATTACATATTTCTATATCTAGAGCAAGTAGTTTGCGAGTTATTTCGAATTTTCTTTTCCCTCAAAATATTTTCACAAGTGAGTAATTGCTGTACTGTACCATTTAGACCAGCACTACATAGATCGTCTGAGGCACATATATAAAATTAAAGTATATCTTAATATTAAAAATGTTTAATTTCTGATTCCTTTATTATATGTGAAAATAAAATGTCAATAAACATAATTATAAAGATTAAAAAATTTAAAAAATATTTTTGAATTATTTTTATTTATTTTTAAAAAGTTTGAACAGTGTATCCGAATTTATAATAATACATTGAGTCATTTCATAAGGATTATAATCCTTAATTTCAATTTAAAATTGTAAATAACCTGTGTTGCAGTTATAAATATAAGGCTAATATCAAAAATGTATGTGGCAAAAGCCTCTTTATAAATATTTAAATGTTTCTCTATTGCATTAAATATTGATATATTATTGTCTTTTGGCTTAACTTAAAAAGAATTTATATTAATTATACAAAAAAATGAATTTGAAATTGCTGATATTAAAAAAAAAATCAATCGTTCCATATAAATATAAATGTTCATATTTTATTCAATTAATATCGGTCAAATTATTGCTTGAATCATTCTCAGAAATAAATCTACGCTTAGCTTATTTTAAAAAGAAATTCGACTCACGATATTCTAATCTAGCGTAGCATTATTTGTTTATGGATATTTTATTCTAACTTTCTCCATTTGTTATAGATTAGAATCTGATCGGTATTTAGCTTTATAACGATTCATTTGAAATAAATTCATGATATAAAGCACTTGTAGTGCACTGTTTTGAAGCAAATAATCTTATTGATAGTACAAACAAAAACTTTTTGAACATCCTGTATATATCTGTATTAATAAATAATTTATATCCTGAATATTGGAAAATGTTTATTGTAATTATAATTGTTGTTATAATTTTAATTTAAACATATTTTTACGCACATATGTAAACAATATCAGGTAATTATGATTGCAAATCAAATATATATTTTTTTAATTTGTACTAAATTTAATTTTTATTGATTTAGTTATCCATTAATCTACGAATAGAATTAAACGAATATTGCATCAGCATCAAATTGAAGATATTATATTCAATTCTATTCAATTATTTAAATTATATTAAATATACGAAGAATTCTGGACAAAAGTATAAATATCTTCCTTTACATTATAAAAAACATAATATATATTTTTGTATCAACAAAATGACTCAAAATGTATGTAAATCATCAAAAAATGTAGAAAATATAAACGGTAAGAAGAAGAATTTTTCTAATCTACATATGTGCTATTAGTGAAACAAAGAAAATTTAGCTAAAATAATTTTAGCAACAATTGATCAAAATGCTGATATATTTAATTTTTGATAGCTAATTACTAATATTAAATGTATAATCAATAATTACGTTCTAACATATTTTACAAAAGATCATTTGAAACCGTTTCAATATACAAGCCACAAATGCAGATCGACTGAAAAATACAATCTATAACGAAAATACGATATAAATAGGACGAATGCGTGTTTATTTGTATAGAAAACAAAAAATCTTGGAAGGGAGACTGAACGCGCCCATTGCGCGACTATCTTCGTCTGACAACGTTAACTCCTCATATGTACTCTTCCAAGGCTTTCGCGGGTTAGATACAGACGTAAGGGGACTGAATGTTTACGTCTCACTAATTGCTTGTGTATCGCCTCCTCTTAATCACTTGATGAAACATGATCACAATATTAATAGTTTGAAAAATACACTTGATTTGTTTCACTAATTGTTTTATTTCCTCCGACTAGTTTCGACTCACGTCATTCTCCTTGAGAACAAATCAAGTGTATTTTTCAAACTATTAATACCAGATATTTGTATATACTGGATGAATACTTAATGCCAAACATAGAAAATCAACGGTTTTTCGCAGATTGCAACTCCCCATTTTACCGTAGAGGGTTTATAGTGACATAAATTGAAAGATATTTCTCTATTAATAATATGTTATTAAACGAGAAAAATCATAATTTTCAGTTGCCTCTATTCATTTATGTTCAAAATTAGAGAATTTGAATTTCTAATGATTGATGCACTTTAAATTCGATTTATTTGTTTTATCTAGTTACTAGTAGTGTTAGGAACTGTTTCAAGAAAGAAAATTTGGGGTTTACGTTTTAGTTATTTTTTTATGATTTTTTTCATCGACTCCGTAATTGACTGAAAACAACAACAATATTCAAAGTCAAAAACGACTATGTTTGGTGAACTTTGAATTTGATTTCTTTGTTGTAAGTAATTAGTAGCAGTGTTAGGAAATGTTTCAAGAAAGAAAATTTGGGGTTTACATTTTAGTTACTTTTTTATGATTTTTTTCATCGACCCCCGTAATTGACTGAAGACAACAACAACATTCAAAGTCACAAACGACTATGTTTGGTGCACTTTGAATTTGATTTCTTTATTTTGTCTAGTTACTAATAGTGTTAGGAACTGTTACAAGAAAGAAAATTTGGGGTTTACGTTTTAGTTACTTTTTTATGATTTTATTTATCGACACCGTAATTGACTGAAGACAAAAACAATATTCAAAGTCAAAAACGACTGTGTTTGGTGCACTTTGAATTTGATTTCTTTGTTTTATCTAGTTACTAGTGGTGTTAGGAACTGTTTTAAGAAAGAAAATGTAGGATTTCCGTTTTAGTTATTTTTTATTATTTTTTTCATCGACCCCGTAATTGACTAAAAACAACAACAATATTTAAAGTCAAAAACGACTATGTTTGGTGCACCTTGAGTTTGATTTCTTTATTGTAACTAGTTAGTAGTAGTGTTAGGAACAGTTTCAAGAAAGAAAATTCGGGGTTTACGTTTTAGTTACTTTTTTATGATTTTTTTCATCAACCCCGTAATTGACTGAAAACAACAATAATATTTAAAGTCAAAAACGACTATGTTTGGTGAACCTTGAGTTTGATTTCTTTGTTTTATCTAGTTACTAGTAGTGTTAGGAACTGTTTTAAGAAAGAAAATTCGGGGTTTACATTTTAGTTACTTTTTTATGATTTTTTTCATCAACCCCGTAATTGACTGAAAACAACAATAATATTTAAAGTCAAAAACGACTATGTTTGGTGAACCTTGAGTTTGATTTCTTTGTTTTATCTAGTTACTAGTAGTGTTAGGAACTGTTTTAAGAAATAAAATTCGGGGTTTACGTTTTAGTTATTTTTTTATGATTTTTTCATCGACACCGTAATTGACTGAAGACAACAACAATATTCAAAGTCAAAAACGACTGTGTTTGGTGCACTTTGAATTTGATTTCTTTGTTGTAACTAGTTAGTAGTAGTGTTAAGAACTGTTTCAAGAAAGAAAATTTGGGGTTTACGTTTTAGTTACTTTTTTATGAATTTTTTTTCATCGACCCCGTAATTGACTGAAAACAACAACAATATTCAAAGTCAAAAACGACTATGTCTGGTGCACTTTGAATTTGATTTCTTTGTTGTAACTAATTAGTAGTAGTGTTAGGAACTGTTTTAAGAAAGAAAATTTGGGGTTTACGTTTTAGTTATTTTTTATGATTTTTTTCATCGACCCCATAATTGACTGAAAACAACAATAATATTTAAAGTCAAAAACGACTATGTTTGGTGCACCTTGAGTTTGATTTATTTGTTTTATCTAGTTATTAGTAGTGTTAGGAACTGTTTTAGGAAAGACAATTTGGGGTTTACGTTTTAGTTATTTTTTATGAATTTTTTAATCACCGCATTATTGACTAAAGACAAACAACAATATTCAAAGTAAAAAACGACTATGTTTGGTGCACTTTGAATTTGATTTCTTTGTTTTATCTAGTTACTAGCAGTGTTAGGATCTGTTTAAAAAAAAATACAATTTATGTTTTAGTTATTTTTTTATGATTTTTTTTCATCGACCCCGCAATTGACTCAATACGTCAACAATATTTAAGGTCAAAAACGACTATGTTTGGTCCACTTTGAGTTTGATGTCTTTGTTTTATCACCGATGAGAAGTTGGCCATAAATTCTCCAGCCACGGATTTAACCCGGCACCTCCACATTCGAACATTTCATAATTGCAACATGTTTAAGCACTTAAAAATCCTATTTGACGACCTGTTAAATAAATGTTTACAAACAATAGTATTTTACAAACAATATCAATTAACGGAAACTGGGAAAAAATGTCTATGCCATACTTAATGAACCAGCAAGGATTATTGACTCCAAATTTTTCAAAAATTCATAACTTCTGTGGGTCCCCAAATAGAAACGATTTTCTCGTATCAATTGTTTCTAATGAGTATTGTTAAGAATATTAAACAATGAAAAAATTGAGAAAATGACAATGCATTTTTTTCTTTCCAGCCACGATTCTTAAATCCGAAATTTTCGAAAATTCAGAACTTCTGAGGGTCCCCAAATAAAAACGATTTTCTTCTTTCAATCGTTTCTATGGAGTATTATTAACATTATTAAATAATGAAAAAAATGAGAAAATGACTTAACACATTTTTTTTTCTTTCCAGCCACTGATGTTGATTTTGATTTTTGAGAATATTTAAGAATGTTTGGTTAATTTCAAGAGATTTCAGTAAAAATTTAATAATAACGTCCACTTGATAGAAAGAAAAGAAAAACTTTGTTTTGGAGTCAGGTCCAACTATGACTTCTATTAAAAAAACACAACTTTGTGTTGTATCTTGTTTATTAATGAAAATATTATGTTTATCCCATCAAAAAAGTGTCTCAAAAACATGCGACTCTTATTTTAATAAAATAATATGATAACATTTTTAAACACTGACATGTTTAATAATGTTAACAAAATAATAGCAACAACTGACCCGAGAAAATTGTTTCCATGTGGAGACAAATAGAAGTTAAGAATTATAGTAAACTTCGGAATCCAGAATCGTAGCTGGAGATATAAAAAATCATCAAGTAATTTTCTCAATTTTTCCATTGTGTAATATTGTTAATAATCCACCACAGAAACGATTGGTACAATAAAATTGTTTTTATTTAGGGACAAACAGAAGTTATGAATTTTTGCATTTTTCGGAATCAAGAATAATGGCTGAAAATATACAAAAAATGCGTTGTCATTTTTCATTTTTTTCATTCTTTAATATTGCTAATAATACTCCATGGAAAAGATTGCTAAAAGAAAATTGTTTCTATTTGGGGACCCACAGGAGTTATGCATTTCTGAAAATTTCGCAATCAAGAATCGTGTGTTGTAAACATTTCTTAGAATGTCATTGTATTATTCGATATTATTATATTTATCAGATAAAATTATCTATCAGTAATTCTTGTTTTTAACAATATTGAAAAGTAATTTTTTTGAAGAGAAGTAATTAGATTTTTGATATCCGAGAAATGTTTTCAACTGACTAATGGCTGTGTAAATATTTTCATACAAAAGGATAAAAGGACTTATGTTGTACACGTCTCGTCCTCTCGTTATAATCACTGGTTTAAGTTTTAAGTTTGTAATTGTTTTTGAGCAGTTCTGCCTTCGGGCTGATCAGATGTCTTTGCCTTTTCGTTAATAGTGAAAAAATGTAATAATTGTGTAAAGTTTGAATACAAGTATAAGTTAAAGTTTGAGCTCAGAGTTATTGTTGTTGACTTCTTGTCAATATGACCCGCAAGGTGTTATCAAAAGCTCCACATAAGGAGTGATAACACGTGGCTGGAAATAAAAAAAATGCATTAAGTCATTTTCTCAATTTATTCATTGTTTAGTATTGCTAACAATACTCCATTGAAAGGGTTGAACAAAAAAATCGTTTTTATTTGGGGACCCTCAGTAGTTATACATTTTTGAAAATTTCGGATTCAAAAATCGTGGCAGGAAATAAAAAAATGCATTAGGTCATTTTCTCAATTTTTTCATTATTTAATAATGTTAATAATACTCCATAGAAACGATAGAAAGAAGAAAATCGATTTTATTTGGGGACCCTCAGAAGTTATGAATTTTTGAAAATATCGCATTCAAGAATCGTGGCCTGAAATAAAAAATGCATTAAGTCATTTTCTCAATTTTTTCATTGTTTAATAATGTTAATAATACACTATAGAAAGAAGAAAATCGTTTTTATTTGGGGAAGTTATGAATTTTTGAAAAACTTGGAGTCAAGAATCCTTGCTGGTTCATTAAGTATGGCATAGACATTTTTTCCCAGTTTTCGATAATTGATATTGTTTGTAAAACACTATTATTTGTAAACATTTATTTAACAGGTCGTCAAATAGGATTTTTAAGTGCTTAAACATGTTGCAATTATGAAATGTTTGAATGTGGAGGCGCCGGGTTAAATCCGTGGCTGGAGAATTTATGGCCAACTTCTCGTCGGTTGTTTTATCTAGTTACTATCAGTGTTAGGAACTTTTTTTACAAAAGAAAATCTAGGGTTTACGTTTTAGTTATTTTTTTATAAATTTTTTCATAGACCCCGTAATTGACTTGAATATTGATTCAAAGTCAAATACGACTATGTTTGGTGCACTTTGAATTTGATTTCTTTGTTTTATCCAGTTACTAGCAGTGTTAGGAACTGTTTTAAGAAAGGAAATTTAGGGTTTACGTTTTAGTTATTTTTTATGATTTTAGTTACAAGTAGTGTTAGGAACTGTTTCAAGAAAGAAAGAAGTTATTTTTTTATGAATTCGACCCGTAATTGACTGAATACAATAATGTTCAAAATCAACAATTTTCTCTGACTTATTTTATCATAATAAATTAAAGACAACGCAAGCGCCATCTTTTGCCTAATTTCAAGTGGCATCGTTAATGATTTGGGTCTACTGAAGGAAGGCGAACTTGTCCTGTTTATGAGAACAGGAAACGAAATTCACATTTAATGCAATGTTCAGCCACCATTCATCTAACAAAAGATTGCGCTTGCGTCGTCTCTAATTTGTTATGAATAATATCGGGTACACACAATTTCCGTTCAGCCGCCTTCATCAAGACATTGCACATGGAACACACTAGTCTGGAGGTTCGAAAAACCGAAATGGCCATCACTAATTATACATACACTAGATAAATGGTTGCTGGCTCAACATTGATTAAATGTTTTATTTTAATTTAAAATTATCAGAATATCTTAATTCATCCAATTGCCAAAATCAGTTACGATTTTTATATATATTTATTATAAAAGCAAGCAAAAAATGTTGAATTCACAAAACCTTGTCTTATAAAAACACCCACTTTCTTTGCTAGTACTTGTATGCAAATTATGATTTAATGAAAATTGAAACAACAAATCAAAAGGTTAGTAACAATAAGAAAACACATAATACAGGATAGGAAAAAAAAGTCAGACAAGGACGCGCTAACAAACTCATTTATTATATTATTTATACAGAAATTTTTTGAGCATTCATAATTTATCAACAAACATAATCAACGTCGTTCAGACAAAACAAATATAATTTATAACTATGTAAATTAAAGTTATAGGTATTTTATGCGCTTTTTATAAATTTATTTATTGTAGAGGCGCGGTTTTCCATTATTCACGAATAATTAAAACCGCTTACATAATTAACGACGATTAAATCCGTCCCCACGCAATATTAATAAAAAAAATCTCGGCAGTAACAATTAATGGAAAACGCGATAAATACGCGCGGGGTAACGACCCAGTTTATAAATTATTCAAATAAATATGAACGCTGCCAATTTTTTTTATTTCAACAAACGCCCGCGTGAAATTCCGCAATGCATATTTATAGAAAAAAATAATAATAATAGAAATAATATCGGTGAGTTTTTTTTTTAAGTACTCATAATTGTTTACCAAAACAAATATAATTACACATAATTATTACAATACATAGAAATAACAATTCTATAATTATTTCTATAAACTGACTTTATACGACTTTTATTGTCTATTTTGGTATTCGGTTATTTTTCACGACATTCGTTCATTTTAACGCAATGTTACATCATTACGTTTGTAAATGTCATTTGCATTGTTTGTGTTATGCAGTTCATGACATTTATTATTAGTGATGAGCAAAAGCTATATTTTCTATCATTCACTTACTGTTAAATTATGTATAAGATGCATCTATTAATTTTACTTACTTTATTTAAAAAACTACAAAATATTCTGAATTTTTGCAATTATTTATTGATTTTAACATTTAATGTCATCTTTTATTTATTTTATTATTCATTAATTTATTTTTAAAGCTTAAATAGATTCTTACATACCTTAAAGCGATTAAAGTGTTGTTTTTTTTTTTCTTTCCTCTCTCAAATATATCTATTTATATTTTTTGGTTAATTATCATTACACAATCGATTAAAAGCGATTAACATTAATGGATTCGGCACACTCTAATGCATAGTTTAAAGAAATAAAATTTGGATCAATGGACTTTTACGACTTAGAAAAATGAAAAGTTCCACCGAAAGACAGAATTTCTCAACAACAAAAATCTAGTAAGTGCGCCTTCTTTGATCTAAAAGAAATTAACATTCGTGGGTTTAACACACTTCAATTTATTGTATAAACAGACAAAATTTGGAACACCGGACTATCATAATTTAGAGACAAACATTAAAACTTGGACTGATGCGTCGAAATTCACTTAAATATGAAAAATCCCAAAGCGCACCTTTTGTGAATTAAAAATTAATACTCAATTGCTTTTTTTAACACATATTGACGACGACAATGCTTTATTTTATTAAAAGATACAAATTTATTAGATTACACCCATTTGTAACGGATGAGAAGTTAGCCATAGATTTTCAAATTTCATTATTTCTATACATATTCAAGATAAATAGATTGTTTTTACTTTAGGGTGTAAATAAAACGTTGAATTAACAAATTGTGCTTGTATAATAGTTTAATTTGTGCTGAATCCATATTTGTTGCTAACTTTTTTATAGGAGACGGCGCACTTTGATATTTTTAATTTTATTATTTAAGGGTGTGATAAACAATATTAAGGGTTGAAAATTGGGGTGCTTGTATAACAATTTGTTTCAACGTTTTATTTACACCCTAAAGTAAAAACAATCTATTTATCTTGAATATGTATAGAAATAATGAAATTTGAAAATCTATGGGTTTGTATATATCAGATATTAGTTTTGTGCAAAATTAAAAATCAAAATGTAAAAACAAAAACAATTCGTAATTTTAATCAAAGGATTTTGTTTCTCATCATATTAACCAAAATATTAAGAAAATACTTTACTTATCTTACTTTTTTTATTTTTTGATGAAAACATTGTTTCTATTGCCAAAATAATTAATTGATTGATTGGATTACGTGAAGATCAAATTAAATTGATAATTAAAGCACTAATAACCTTTCTTCATTTATTTTATTTAGCAAATGTACATTCGGACACAAAGGGACAATTATGAATGGATTAACACTAAATACAAAACAGAAATCTTTTTATACAATTGAATTCCCCACATATTGATTGATCATTTTCAACAAAAACATTTTTCACACTAGACTTTTCCCACCCCCAAATAATTGAAAATGAAAAATCATATGATTATTATAATTAATTAAGTTTTTCAGTAATCTAATTTTGAAAGTAGTTTTAAACATTACCATTCCCCATACATCATTTGTTCATTTTTCACAAACTTTATTTTCTTACCTAACTTTTCCCACCCCTAAATAATTGCAAATATGATACATTATCATTATTCGATTTTTTTTTTTTTTTTTTTTTGATAATTATTTTTCAGTAATTTTCACAGCGAATGAAGATAAATTGTGAATAACAATTACTATACAAATTACAATATTGAATGATTGTTTTATTGAGGAAAAAGTAAAAAGAGCTATTTTTAAATTACATTATTAATTCTACATATATTTTAACAAACTTATAAATAGAAAGATAACTACAAAAAGATTTGAACCTTTCCAAAGATGAAAAATCATTTATAAAATTGAGAATTACAGAAAAAATAATATTGTTATCACTTTAAAAATAATTTTAAAAATCTTGCGGCATTTTAAAGTACAATATTCATACACATTCAAATAAAAAATTGAGATCATTATCTCTTATAATAACTGTAGGTTAACCTAACCTGATACCCTTTTTAAGGAAATCGTTCTTTTATGTTATTTTATCTTTGCAAAACTTAGACAATAACCTAATAACCCCATTTCTATAGACATATTTTCTACAACCAAAATTGTATCGCCATCTGGTGGCCGTATTTCGTATTGTACATGTTCTACGACTCTACGCAATGCGTCAAGTTTGAGTGGCGTTACGCGGCCAACTTCACGCTGCAAAGGTGGGTGCTATACTAGGCTTTAGCCTAACTGTAATATACAGGGTCGCTACAAAGTATGGAAACACGGCTCTCACGTGAAAACGGCTAAAAACATAACCACCAAAATTGGGATTTCTAAATGGGATATTTTCTTGAACAATTTGGCGTAAAAAAATCAAAAATTATTCTCAGAATTTTCACATACGGACGCCATCTTGATTTTATTTAAATGGATTCTATTTTTTTATTTTACAACTTTTATAGACCTTATAATTCTGATTACAACCATATACCTTTTTTTAAAAAAATACTTGTCTTTTCATCGATAAACCGGACTTTGAAAAGTATGGAAACAGCGAAATATTTTGAGAATGGTTCTGAAATTTTGCAAAGGTTTACAGTACGTTAAGGCCTTTAAATTTCCTTTTTTTATTTTTTCATATTCATTTATTTTGTAAATATTCTATTTTTGGTCGAAACTTAAACATAAAAATAGTTGCCTTTGAAAACAGTTTTCATTAGCCTGTCAAACTTGTAAAAAACATTAATAAGTAAATGGTTGTTGCAAAAATGCCACATTTGAGTGAAACGGATCGCATAGAGATTCTCATGATGATTGGGTGTGGGGATAGAAAACGAAGCTTTGCCGAAGCTGCTAATTTTTTCAATGTAAATCATCCAGATCGAGCACCTATTTCCAGGTCAGTTGCATTTAAAACATGGAATAGGTTTAATGAAACTGGAACTGTTAAAAATCGTCCAAAAGTTGGACGACCAAAAACTGTTACAAATGAAGAAAATTCATTTAATCTTATGATAGATGTAGTTGAAAATCCAAAAACTTCGGAGCAGCAATTGGCTTTCAGTAACAACATGAGCAGGAGATCATTTCAAAAAATAATGAAAATTGAAAAGTATCATCCCTACAAAATTCAGCTGCTACAAGAATTGAATGAAGATGACTTTGATCGCAGAATTGAATTTTGCGAAACAATGATGAATAAGATAAACCAGGACGCCAATTTTATTAACCGTGTGCTCTTTTCCGATGAATCAACTTTCTGCTTAAATGGACAAGTTAACCGCCATAACTGTAGATACTGGTCAAACAAAAATTCACATTGGATGGAGCAGATTCATACGCAGCGTCCACAAAAAAATAATGTTTGGTGTGGTATAATTGGGCAGCATATTATCGGCCCTTTTGTTATTAATGGCAATTTGACATCTGAAACATATTTACAGCTTTTGCAAGAACAGGTTGTTCCCAGACTTAGACAAATATTCACAAATTATGAAACTCGGGCTAATCCAGCTGAAAACATATGGTTTCAGCAAGACGGAGCACCAGCTCATTTCGGACTAATAGTGCGTGAATATTTAGACGTAACTTTTCCCAGCAAATGGATAGGCAGGAGAGGAACAATTGAATGGCCTGTTAGGTCGCCCGATTTAACTCCACTTGATTTTTTCCTGTGAGGACATTTGAAAAATCGAGTTTATAACAACAGGCCAAACAATATACAAGAATTAGAACAACGCATTAGAACCGAAATTGCAAATATTCGTCCTAATATTTTAACTAGTTCATTACAACACTTTGTCCAGCGTATTCATTACTGCCAAGAAGTTAATGGAGAGCACTTTGAACATATATTGTAAAATAAAAAATCATTTATTGTTTAATATTTTATTTTTTCATTTGACTAATATTTTTTTAAGTTTTTTTTTATCAACAATAGAACATGCATTTGTGGTATTGCAGCATTTAGAAAAAAGTACTCGTTTGCCTGTTTCCATGCTCAAACAAACAAAGTCCGGTTTATCGATGAAAAGACAAGTATTTAAAAAAAAGGTATATGTGATCAGAATTATAAGGTCTATAAAAGTTGTAAAATAAAAAAAATCGAATTCCATTTAAAAAAATTTAAGATGGCGTCCGTATGTGAAAATTCTGAAAATCATTTTTGATTTTTTCACGCCAATTTGTTCAAGAAAATATCCCATTTAGAATTTCTAATTTTGATGGTTATGTTTTTAGCCGTTTTCACGTGAGAGCCGTGTTTCCATACTTTGTAGCGACCCTGTATATTTTTGTGAAGCGAATTTTTCGCCGAATTTTACTCATTTCAAATTGTTCAACTTTACGAATTAATTGTGGGGTTGTTATTTATCTAATCGTTTGAATAACTTAAGTTCCTAGGATTTAACGTATGTAGAATGAAATGGTATTAACAGATTGTTTAAAATTTTAGTTCTATTTTTGCGTGTCCCTCCTACCTTGCAAACGATTTAGCCACAACGTGCAACTGTCAAAATCGCTATAGTTTTCTGTTGAATAATGTTGATTATTTTTATTAGAATTATAATTGATTTTAAATTTGACAATTGACATTATTGATTGTCAACTGTCAATTTGGCGTAAGTCAATAGAGCTCATATTTTGATTATAACGAGCATATTGGTGTATTGTTTTAATTATTTTCGTAAAATAGTCATTAATTTCGTTTATACAGATAATTATTTGTTTAGACATGAGCAAATATGACAAAATTTTAAACGAAGAATTTAACGTATGCCAACTTCAAATAAAGAGATTATTTCTGTCATAATCGTTGATGTATTTCTTTTTATTATAATTAATTAATTAAATATTTTACGATGCTTATTCATACAAGACATGACAATGGAAATTATTTCAACTGACAATTTGTCCTTTAATAACATGTCAATAACGAGCATATTTCTTTATAATCGAAATATGCTCGTTATTGACATGTTATTAAACGAGCATATTTCTTTATAATCGAAATATGCTCGTTATTGACATGTTATTAAAGGACACATTGTCAGTTGACATAATTTCCATTGTCATGTCTTGAGCACATTGCTGTGTTGTTTTAATTATTTTCGTAGAATAGTCATTAATTTTATATTATTTATGAATACTTTTGTGAAAAATATTAAATATCTCAACAACTATGGGGTTTAGACATAAGATATGCCCCATCAAATTGAAGAGAAGAAAAAGACCTATCGAATAATGACATAAAATAGGGAGCATTCCATTTTAAAAAAATGGGTTATACCGCTTTGAAATTTGCAAAGTTTGGCATGTTTCTCTGATCACCCTGTATTACTAAATTTAAATTGCTCATTAATAAAACGTTGCTTATTAACCACACTGAGATATTTGCTAAAAGTTATTCTTACCTTCAAAAAACGAGGTCGCTACGATTTTTTAAAGTTAAGCTTGCTTATGCATAATACTTGGAGAAAAAAATGTAAATTGGCAACACTGTAACATAATAAAAAACTAAATGGACAACAATGTAGAGGTTGAAAATTGTCATTAGAAAAGTTGAATAAATACAGGGTGTTCCATTAAAAAAAACAAATATTTTTGTTTTACCGCAAAATTGGGACACCCTGTATGTTTGAAAATAATTTTACGCCATAAAGATTTTTAAATCAATAACTTTTTGTACGAAACATTTTTTTGTTTTTTTTTTCACAGGAAAGGCGCTAGGAAAGCCCGACGCACTGTTGCAGGACCCTGTATACAGATAATTATTTGATTTTTATTTGTTTTGACATGAGTCACATTATTGATTAAATTTGAGGTGTGTTAACTTCATAACACCTTCATTATCTTAAACATAATCGCTGTAGTATTGTGTTTATTATATTTATTAGAATAATAATACATTTTTCATTCCACGTTATTTATATTATTTTGGCACACACAAATGTGAGAATTGTCATTACTAATTGTCAATTGAAAATTTGACATTGTTTAATAATACAGATCATAACGCACATATTTCGATGTGATATTCTTTTACTTTCTTTAGAAACTCACCTGTCATATTTGTATGTGACAAAATCAAGTACTCTATTTTGGCACGTGCAAGTATGACAGGTAACATGACAGAATGTCAATTGGATGTGACATATAAATCGTTAAGATATTGTTATTACAATAATTTCGTGAACATAATAATAAAAATCGTACTCCGTTTTGACACATGCAAATATGAGAGGTGACATCATCGAATGTCAATTTGACGTGAGTTACAAATAGTTAAGGGATTATTATTGTTTCAAAAATTCCGTGAAAGTAATAATTAATAATAAAAAAATCAAGTACTCCATTTTGACACCTGCAAATAAGACAGGTGACATGATCGAATGTCAATTTGACATGACATGCACATAGTTAAGCTGTTATTATTAATTCCATAATTCCGTGAAAATAATAATGCATTAAAGATAACAATCGATAATTACATCAACGGCCACAGATTGCCAAAGCTATGACAAGCGGAGTCCATTCCAATTGGAATTATTGTTACATCTGGACTACCATAACACACAGGCGGACAGGAGCGACAGAGACGGAAGAGCCTTATCACAAAATGGCTCCCGCCGAATCGAACATCCGCGCGCCGCTCGATGCACACACACAAACACACTCAAAAGGGAAAGAGTGAGAGAGATAATAGACAAACTCAAAAGGAAGAGAGAGAGAGAGAGAGAAAGGACCACATATACAAATAGACTCAAATGGAAAAGAGACAGGATGATCTATATTCAAAGAGGAGAGAGAGAGACAGGACAACATATACAGCAAACACTAAAAGAGAAAGAGAGAATATAAGAGAAAGGAGAGAGATAGGGCAATATACATAAAAGAGAAAGAGAGAGAATTATACATATTCCGCATTGGAGAGAGAGAGAGAGAGGGTACCATATATAAAAGAGAAAATTATATATATTCCACGAAGGAGAGAAAGAGAGAGAGAACAACATACATACAAGAGAAAAAGAGAGAATGATACATATTCGACAAAGGAGAGAGAGAGAACTATATATGTACTCGACAAAAGAGAGAGAGGACGATATACACAAAAGAGAGAGAATGATGCATCTTCCACAAAGGAGAAAGAGAGAGGACTATATACACAAACGAGAGAGAGAATGATCCATATTCTATAAAGGAGAGAAAGAGAGGACGACATACACAATTCACTCAAAGAAAGAGAACAACACAAACAGTAAAGAGTGAGCGAGACAGGTTGGGAATGGAGGGTGGGGGGTGTGTAGGGATTTGAAGACGAAGAAGGCGGAATCCGAACGCGGTGTGCAGAAGAGAAAAGGACGACCAGCTGGAGACCTACGTGTCGCTAAAACGGAGATCCACAACGACTAGAAGGATGCCTAGGCGTCACTCGCTGGATGTAAACACTTCAAATTAAAAAGAGAGAGACGGAGGGCGCGCGCGGTTCGTCAAAAAGAGATGGCTAGAGCGCGAAACAAAAGGCAGCGAGGTATTGACAATTGTCATTTGTTTTTTTTTTAATTCATTTATTTTGTTCATAAATGACTTACCAGGGTGAGGTGTTGTAGGTGATGTCGTTTTTAAATCCACCACAAAACCAGAGTTTAATTATGGACACCGGATGAAGGATGAGTTATTGTATAATCCAAGAATTGAGAGTACGGGGCGTAATCCACTTTATCCGCTACACGGTTGTTTTTTTGTTTTGTTTTTGTTTCTTCTTTTGTTTCAGTGGTGAATAAATAAATACAAATCATTTATTAAAAACAAAATAAAACTTGTGCACTTGTAACACAGAAGACACACATGCACTCGAAAAAAAAAAACACACACCCAAAAGAGATATAGATGGAAAGAGAGAGAGAGAGAGAATTAGAGAGAGGCAGAGGGGAAACGTAAAAAAAGAAAAACACAACGGCGCGGCGGTTTCGTTACTTCACACACATTTTCCCGACCGGATCATTTATTTCTTTTTATTATCATTAATATTATATACATGTAAACTTTATTACAATTAAAATCCCCGTCGCTGTTTTCTTGTTTTCTCTTTATTATTTTGATTTTAAAAGGACACCACACTTGGTAACACTCACTGTACGGTCACTGGCGGAGCCGCTCGACTGGTGTGGCAGCCATGACAATTTTCCGCAGCGAAGGCGGCCGAACGGGCGGCGGAGACCGGCGAGAGCGGTTTGCGATTCGCTTTTGTTTCACTGCTGCGGTTTTGCTGCACGGGATGGATTTGTATTTGCGTCCGTGTGTCTGTCTGTACATATACATTTCTCTGGGTGTGTGTGTGTGGGCCTGAATCCGCGGCGGAATTTTGATTAAAAAAAAACGGTCCCTTTTGTGTTATTCATATAAAATCGATTTTTTTTAATTTAATTTTTGAATGGCTTTCAAATAATTTTCCACGTTTTGTAATATCAAATATTTTCATTAAATTTAAAACATTTTCTTTTCTAATTATTTGTTTTTAAAATTGCACTGGAAAAAAATACTACAGGGTCTTACATCACAGCTCCCGTCTTCGATAGCTCAGTTTATAATTAAGCGAGGACTCTGAAATGTTGGAAACTTTACTTGGATCTTAGGACGTAGTTCAGGAAAATATTTTTTATTATAAAGGGTGTCCCAATAAAGAGTTACGGCATGATGACATATTTTTTTTAAAAATTGCTTGATATACATTTTATTCATTATTTAGGGGAGTTTATGATTACCTACATAACCCTAAAATTTTATTGAAATCGGTTCAGTAATAACAACCAAAAAAATTAAAAAGTAGAAAATAATGGTTTTGCGTCCTTTGTTTAAAAAAATAATAAAAAATTCATACGATCCTATTTAATTTTCAAATAGGATCGTATGAATAAAATTATACAGGATACTTGTTTAATAAGGTCTAACAATTTTAACAGTCAAATTTTATTGATATGTATTATACAGGGTGTCCAAAATTTAGTGTCAAACTTTTTAAACGTGAATGTATTTTATTTTTCTAATTTTGAATTGGAACCCCTGTATATTTTTACACCATTCTATGCAGAATTTAAAGGCAAACATTTTTCTTCCTATCAACCCTACCTCAACTCCTAATAGATTAAATGTAATTTGCAAAAAACTGGTTTTCTCGACTACTTCAATAGCCATTTTGATGAATAAAAATCGAAGATTGCTTTGAAAAACTTTTTTTGACATTGTAAACTTCAACTGTCAAAGTTACATGAGTTTACGTTAGTTTTAGTAATATTAAAAGTATAAATAAGTGTTTGCTTAAGGTTTTCATAAACAATATTTTTTGACAACGAATTCATTCGAGATGATCTTACAGGAAATACGAGAATCATATTTCCAAAATACGGAAAAACTCGTTTTCACCTCCAACTACACAAGAAAATATGCAGGAAACAATCGAAGAAGTATTCCAAAATATTACACCCAACCTATTGCAAAGACTAGCAAGGTAATTTCATGTTCGTCTTCATTTGCCTCAAACATAAGTTCTAATATGTAATTTATATTAGAAATATTTTTCTTCAATCCCATTAATGTTATAACTAAAACTATGTTTATATAAAGGTTAATAATTTCATAATGTGTGATTTATGCCCGATTGCACCGTAACGTTTAAGTGCGGCTTAACGCTAAGCGCCACTTAACTCGCGGCATTTCTGTTGCACCGCAGGCGTATAAACGCAAAGCTGCCCTTAAATTTAAACCGACGATGGCGACGGTTTAAAGTATTAAGTATATTTCGCGACGATGACCGGGATATTCTTGAAACAATTGAATTCTGCGGCAAATATATTTACGATCTCATTTCATTTTTTTTATGAAATGGACGAAACAAATTTTTATAAAAGATTCCGATTAACAAAAGGTTTGATTTATTTATTAGAATATCGGGGTTATTCCATACGGTTAATTTTAATAATAACGTGTACGTTATTAAATAATTTCACATTCTATCAATACATATTTATTAAAATAAAACTGCTTAGACTGTGATGAAACAAAATAATGTACACGTTAAAGTTAACATTTTCCGTTCGGATTCTTTAATTTATTTATGCAAAACTCATAAAAAAACATATCCATCAACATTCTACAAAATATATAATTATTTTAGGTATGTGAGAAAAATAATTATTAGTTATCTTAGAAAAAAAATATTTAATAACATAAAATAAACAAACAATTTTTTATTCAAAAAATTATTAATATTACAAAATATATTATTCAGCATTTTTAAATTATCAGGAAAAATAATAAAGTTTTTAAATTTATTGGGGAAAACACCAAAACAAAACAATGCAATAAATACAAACATACGTTCCGCGCATGCGAATTAAGTTGGCTACACAAATTCCCCCAGATTTCCCACCAGCAAAGCGACACTTAACTAAATGTGGATTGGTTGCACGCGGTGCAATGCAATGAGTATTTAGCTTCCCTTAATTTTAAGCGGCACTTTACTAAGTACCACTTAGCTTGAAAACGGTGCAATCGAGCATTAAACAAAGATCTATGAAACTTTTAAAACTGGGTATATACAGGGTACTTATTAAATAAGGTGTAAAAATCATAATAGTCAAATTTTATTTTTATGAATTATACAGGTAGTCCAAAATTTAGAGTCAAACTTTGCATACTTGAATGCATTTTCTTATTTTAAATTGGAAACCCTGTATATTTTTATAGCAGAATTAAAAAAAAACAGTTTCCTTCCTGACAACCTTATCTAAATTCCTAACAAATGAAAAGTTATTGACAAAAAAAAATTTTTTCGACCATTCCATGAGGCATTTTGATGGATAAAAATCGCAGGTTGCTTTGAAAAAAAAAAAACATTCTATTGACAGACATCTAATCTAATTACAATTATTATAACAAATAATTACAATTATTATAACGAATAATTGTAATTAGATTAGATGTCTGTCAATAGAATGTTTTTTTTTTTCAAAGCAACCTGCGATTTTTATCCATCAAAATGCCTCATGGAATGGCCGAAAAACAATTTTTTGTCAATAACTTTTAATTTGTTAGGAATTTAGATAAGGTTGTTAGGAAGGAAAATGTTTTTTTTTAAATTCTGCATTGTTTGATATAAAAATATACAGGGTTTCCAATTTAAAATAAGAAAATACATTCAAGTTTGCAAAGTTTGACTTTAAATTTTGGACTACCTGTATAATTCATAAAAATAAAATTTGACTATTATGATTGTTACACCTTATTTAATAAGTACCCTGTATAATTTTATTGACAAGATCATATTTTATTTTTTATTACTTTATTAAGCCAATGGCGCAAAACCATTTTTTCTACTTTTTAATTTTGTTGGTTGGTATTACTGAACTGATTTCAATAAAATTCTAGGGGTATGTAGGTAATCATAAAAGGCACCTAAATAATGAATATCGAGCAATTTAAAAAATAAATCATCATGCCGTAACTCTTTGTTGGGACACCCCGTATAATCAAAAATATTATCCTGAAGTGCGTCCTAGGACCCAAGTAAAGTTTCCAAAATTTTAAAGTCCTAATTTAATTAGTAACTGAGCTATTGAAGACGGGAGCTGTGATGCAGGACCCTGTATATGATCGAAAACTTTTCTCCTTTAGCGTGCTTTGAATTTTTGGCAATAAAATCACACGCTACAGGTTATGTTATTCTAACAAATTGAAAATTTGATTTGACAAATAATGACACATCCTACTGAACAAAATGTTCACAAATAACGTAGCATCAACATTAAAAACAACATTAAACGTTAATGTAACATTGGTGCAACATTATTATGTCCGTTTTGCTCAGTGGGATGCGACGTTTTATTTGTTTTTATTCACTGGTGCCAGCAAAATATAAAATAAAGACGATAATCAAAATCTAGAGGTCTCTGGATGTGTGTGTAGGCATTAATCAGCGACGGATTATTAAAGAAAACGGCTCCTTTGTGTTATTCATATAAAATCGATTTTTTTTAATTTTATTTTAGAAAGGCTTTGAAATAATTTTCCACGTTTTATTTATAATACCGAATATTTTTATTGAATTTAAAACAAATTATTTCTCTTTAGAATAATTTGTTTTTAAAATTGTACTTAAAAACTACTACTATTTTGGTAAAATCCCTAGAAGAAATGTATCTTGTAGCAATATTGTATTAATATTTATATCTTGTATATACATTGAAACTATTATTCAAAGTGCATACAATATAGACATAATATTGCATGTCAAGAATGATACAATAATAAAATTCAATCTAGACACAATAATGTCGAAATCAAGAATTAAATTAATGAATATTCAAACTGTGTACAATTTAGACACAATATATATTGTAAATATTGACACATTATTTATAGTAATTATAGACACATAGTAATTATAGTAATTATAGAACATATTGTTTATGCTCTGAATAACATTAGTTTATGCATTTGTGATGGGAATTCGTTGATTCTTAATAACAGACTGAACGCCCGATTTTCGTTCACAAGTGTGGTTATGTGTGATCAATTGGATAGTTTGCTTATTTCTGAGGTGAGAACTTATAAAATATAAATATAATTGTGTGTTGAGCTGTTGTCAATGGTTAAAATTAATGTACCGCGATTTAATTCACGTCAAAACACTACGTTCTTTATACCTATGACTTTCACATCAGAGAATATAAAACATTTCAATTATTAAGACAAAAAAAACTCAGGAGGGGGACAGTTAGTGTATATAAAAGAAAAACACAACTGCATAATGACTACACAAAAAATAGAAACCGCAGAAACAAATGTCTTTACAGGTACAACTTTCAGAAAATAGGAACATATATATAATACCTATGTACAGACCGCCGAATTCAAACATAAACAGCTTTTTGTTAGAGTTAGATAATCTACTAATTGGCACGAGAAACCGAACAATTATGCTCATTGGTGACATAAATATAGACATATTATCAGAAACTAGAGAAAGACACAAATATGAGGACGTACTGTTTGGGCATGGATTTACTAGACAAATTGACAAGCACACAAGGGAGGAAATACGAAATGGAGAGCTAGTCAGAGCGTGCATTGATCATATGAGAGGAAAGAGGATCTACTATTGAAACAGACATATCGATACTAACAACAAAAATTAGCGATCACTACGTCATAAGTGGCTCAATCAAATGGACAAATTATAAAAAAAGAAACGAAAAACAAAATAATGAATATATGTCAGTAAATAGAAATGAAATGAAAATCGAAATCCAAAAACGACTAAAAAACATAAACTGACAAACTAAGCAAGATACAGATGGAATTTTAAAGGACATTATTAAAATATTCACACAAGAAAAGACAGCAGCATGGAAACCTTTAAAAAAAGAACAGCGACAAACACAAAAACCTAAATGGATATCACCATATTTAACCGAACAAATGAAGGAAAGGGATAGATTATTTAGGGTTTGGAAGAGAGCAACCGGTGAAGCAATAGATAGAGACAAACTGAGAGAGCGTTACAAGAAACAGCGAAACAAAGTGACAGAACAAATTAAACGTGCAAAAAAAGGTTTTATGAAAATACATTTAATAACACAGGACATGATATGAAAAAAAAAAACGTGGAAGACTATAAATGACATTCTGGGAAGAAAAAATAAATCCGATGATGGTGATAACAAACTATTACAAACATCCAAATCAGACATACCGACGTTGACAAACAAATTTAAAACTACATTCGAGAAACAAGTCAGCCAAATGCTACAAAGAATTACACAATATGACGACAACAACACAAATGCAATCAATATACATACCATCAACAACAGAAAAGGACATAATAGACATCATAAAAAACTACCGAGCAACAAACCAGCAGGTCATGATGGAATTAGACCAAAAGACATTAGAGATGTCGCACAAGAAATTAGCAATCCGATTTCTAGAATGATAAACTTAACCCTCGAACATGGAAATATACCGGAAAATCTTAAAAAAGCCATAATTAGACCAATATATAAAGCAGACAAAAAGGACCGGGCTGAGAATTATAGACCAATTTCTATTTTACCGTCTATATCGAAAATTATGGAGAAACATATAGATGCGTCTTATATAAAATCATTAATGAAAGACAATATGCCTACCAACAAGAAAAATGCACTATACAATTGCTAGAAGACTTCACTAATTTAGTGTATGAAAAATTAGATCAAAATATGCATATAATGTGCCTTTTATCGACTTCTCGAAAGCATTTGATAAAATTTGCAGACTCAGTCTTTTAATAACAATAAAGAAATATGGTTTTCGAGGTAAAGTACATGACTGGCTGTCCAATTATCTACAAGAGAGGACTTTTCAAATAAAAATAGGAGGACAAACAGGAAGGGAAGTACACACGAAGGAAGGGGTGGCCCAAGGAAGTATCTTGGGACCAAAGCTATTCCTGCTACATGTAAATGATGTGGGGGAAACATGTCAAAACACCGAACACTTCATGTTTGCAGATGACTTTTTGCTCGTCTCCGTACATAAAACCGCAAAAAAGGCGTTGGAAAATTTGCAGAATGACTTTAATTTATTTCAAAGATGGACTCATGACAAAGAACTGAGAATCAATAAAGATAAGACGAAATTGCTACATATAACGACACCAAAGACAGATAGAGGACTACAACCAAATGTAACTTTTCATTCGACCGACTGCTTGCATACCGACATATCTAATAGACAGGACTGCTCTTGTACATACAAAATTCAGACAGTAAGACAAACACATGACATGGAAAATACACATACGGTACATACAAGACAAACTACGACATCTAGGACATAGATTCTATTATATTAAATAAAAATGATTGAAAATAATTAATAAATTATTTCCACATTTAGCTCTGTGACTATTGACTTACTTACGTAAGTACGTTAAACAAATGCACATTAAAACAACTACTTCCCGGGCAAATACCCTTTAACGTACTTACGTAAGTAAGTCAATAGTCACAGAGCTAAATGTGGAAATAATTTATTAATTATTTTCAATCATTTTTATTTAATATATTTAAATAACTGTGACCAAGTGGAATGAATACTTGTTTTCTATTTATATTAATGGCCAGCGAGGCATTTATTCAAATCCGAACCGAGAGAAGTTTTTTGTGAATTTGCGATAACAACAATACACGAGCGCACGTCCTCCTTCGCCGGTCATTACTATCTCAGCGCGCGGCAGGTGAGGGTCGCTCTTTTTAATTAATTTGATTTAATTCTTTTCGTTTAATTTTATTCGGTTTTGATTTAAATTGAATTAATTTGGTTTAATTTAATTTAAATTGATTTAGTTTAATTTGATTTAATATAACTGATTTAATTTTGCTGATTGTATTTGAATTAATTTAATTGATATTTTTAACATCTTTAAATTGTGTAAGGCATAGCTGTACTGACGAGGGATAGATCCCGAAACACGTGTCTGCAGATGGCCTTATATTAAGTAACGTTAATTTTTGTTGTTTTCACATAGAATTTTTCTCGGATCAAAAATATTGTTGCATTATTCAATATTTGTTGATGTGCAGCGGCAGGTGTACATTATGTAATTCAATGTCCGGCGTGGGTATTTGCCCGGGAAGTAGTTGTTTTAATGTGCATTTGTTTAACGTACTTACGTAAGTAAGTCAATAGTCACAGAGCTAAATGTGGAAATAATTTATTAATTATTTTCAATCATTTTTATTTAATATATTTAAATAACTGTGACCAAGTGGAATGAATACTTGTTTTCTATTTATAGATTCTATTATTTAAAATAATTTTTACCGGACCATACTATGAAAAAAAATTACCATGCACTACCGGAGTCCATTATCAGCTACGGTATATCAGTATATGGTCTCGCATCGGAATACCTAATATCGGACCTACAAAGGACACAAAACATCGTAACAAAACACTTATTTTATGCCAAACGAAAACACAAAACGAACTTTAACATATACAAAGAAGAACAAATAATGACAATTAAACAACTGACAAACTGGCGAGGAATTATAAACAACTTTAAAGAAGTGGCAACTTGGAATAAAGTGCAACATGAGAAACAGACAAGACATCAAACAACCGGATACTTTGAGGCAAAAAGACACAACAACAAGTATGGACTACGTCGAAAAGACATACACCCGCGCAAATTATTCAACTCTACCTAGAAACATCATAACAGAAACAAAAACCAATATGCTTAAAAAAAGAGTGAGGGAATGGTTATTTAAATAACAAAAACAATGGACACAACTAGTGAAGGCGATTGCCACATAAAAGTCTATGACTTCGTGGCATATAAATAAACAGTATTTTTTTTGTAAAGAAATATTTTTTTATGTCTGCATTACTTATTATTTAAACTTATTATGTATCTTTTGTTTTGTGGTAATGATGATAATAAAAATTATATTGGAAGTGAGATTGATGGAGCGCTCGGGCTTGTACAGAGTTTATGCTATTCAAGAGCGGGTTCTCACATCGATCGCACAGTGGCGAGAAGGATGTGATGGGGCAAATAAAAAAAATATATATATTATTATTATTATTAGTTAAAATAATAAGATAATCGTGTAAAATAGCGATTTTGAGGTTATGGTAATAACCTCAAATTTCAATCATTTTTTAGATTACACTCTGGTGCAATTTAAAATCAGCTATAATGAATGTGTGCTATTGAATGCCTTTCACTACGACAGGCGCGGACTGACACCTTTTAACAGAATCTCAGTCGAAGCGTAAAATCAGCCCCCATAGCCGAGTTTAACCAAACACAGCAAAAGAAATTGCTGGACGGAACCTATACGGAAATTCCATTCTGTGAAAAATAGGCGGTGGAGGAATTTGTGGGATACGGTTACATTTTCAAGATTAATATATAATAATTTCTGCGTGTCTAGTGTTTGTTTTAATGTTGTGTTTTGGTTTTGTGTAATTTTATTTTTCGAGTACACGAGATTGTAAAACCCTGATTTCAAATTAATTATAATCCACAGCTGGGAAATAATTTAACAGATAAATTATTTTTTGTAACAATTTGTGACAAAATAATACTTGACGTTACGTTTGAATTATTGCAAGCACAATATTAAGTTTATTTTGATTTACTTTCCTTACTTTTGTTATTTTGTAGTTACGTGCAGTTTTGTTTAAATGAGTGAATAAAAAATAACTGATCGATGGTGATCGAAGACTGATCAGTTAATGCAGATCTAAACCTGTGAGAACAAATTCATGAAGATGGTTAGAAATAATTGCTTAATATAATAAAATATTTATTATGATAATGTTGTTTTAGTTTTATTATAAATAATTAGGTAGTTATTTTAAATAGAAATATTGTTGCATTATATTTATTAGCTGGTAAACTAGAATATGTGTATTGTAATACACATTCGAGTTTTTCTTGTACAGTTTACCAATTCAGGTAACCTGTAAATATAATTAACATTATTTTTATAATCAATGTAGAAATTCATTATCGAGTCAAGATTGTATCAACATGACACAATATTGTATTAACTTGACACAATCTAGAAATTCATTATTGAGTCAATATTGTCTACAATATTGTATCACCTTGACACAATAATGTGTCAATCTAGTATAAATATTTATTTTCAAGTTGTATTTAAATATTGTGTCAACGTAGTATCGTGTTCACATCCCAATATTGCTACAAGATTGTAGAATTGAAATTCAATAATGTGTCAACATTGCTACAAGATGTAATTTCTACTAGGGATGTATTAATAATCAAAGCAATTGATTAATTCTTTTATGGCGGGTATATTTTATGAATCTCGCAAATGGCAATTCAGGTTTTAGATTAGATTTACCAACCCGTTACAAGATCATCAATTTGAATTATCGAATAATATTTTTTTGCATAAAAGATAAAATAATAATGAAATATTAGATTATTTTTACATTTTGTTATTTGCAGTTTTTGCTCAATTCTTCCCAATTCCTTTTACAATTTTAGTCGTACATTGTAATTTTACTCTTAAGGAAAAGCACTTCTAATAGTAAAAATAATATAGTTAAATTCATTGAAATTTACTTGATTTTCATTTCCAGACTCTTCCTCAGCTCTAATGAAAATTATGGCCACAACAGTTGATTTTGCATATCACTAATAAATACAGCTCACTGGGTTGTTTTTTACTCAGTTATACTACTTTGTAATTTAAATATTTGTTTGTAATGTTTAAAAGTAATAATCAAAAATATGCGGTTTTTGTTATTTATACAATAGTTTTAAATTTTATAAAAATAAGTCTCAAGTACGGGTATTTGAAACTTTGATTTTTTATGATAATAATAATAATAATCTTTATTAACAGATATAAACAGCAACAAAAATTAAAAAAATACAAAATCAAATGTATATATTATATCTGTTAATTGGCTATCGACCAATGGTCTTTCCGACTGATTTTTCATGTTTATGTCTTTGTCGTGAAAGAGGTGTGGTGATTTTTAACTGTCTATGTCTTAAGTCATTGTCGGTTATGTTCGTAATTTAACTGTAATTAATGTGGTGAAGTGATGCAATGAATTCATGAAGTGTTATAGTGGGGAATTTACGTTTGGGGGTTATATTTTGCGATACATAGAAAATTCATCAGGTTTAGGTTTGTGGGATTTGAGACGAACTTGTGTTTTTTTTTTATATTTTTTACGAGAATACAAAATGGATTATATTCTTAAATTGAATTTTAAATATTTTACTTATTTTCTTTCATTTAAAAAGTATAACAAAGAAAATACTAATATTGCCGATTCCGTGCCGTACGCACGTACGGGTTTCGCTCTTAGATATTTAGTGATTATTATAAGTTATACAGAAATTTAAGGTAATTGTTGTGAACCTATCAAAAAATTTAATAGTGAATGTGAAATTAAATAAACGGCCAATATTAATCTGGTATCCGTAAGATTAATATTTGATGATCATAAATTCAAGGCCTGTTCCTATTAATGGTCAATAGCGAGGCCGAGCGAATTGTTCCTTTTGTTTTTTTTTTCCTCTTTTCCAGAAGGGTACATTGATCACAAACTTATAGGCGTGCGC
Source organism: Philonthus spinipes (assembly GCA_963082785.1). Lineage (NCBI taxonomy): Eukaryota > Metazoa > Arthropoda > Insecta > Coleoptera > Staphylinidae > Philonthus > Philonthus spinipes. The sequence continues at coordinate 11,216,297 of OY720316.1, read as the reverse complement.
AATTAATTATCTTAATATTTATACATATAATTTCAGCAATGATAATTAATTTAATTTTTGTAATAATTATATAACAGTAAAATTACCTTATTCCTATTTACTTCTTTGTTCTCTTGTGTTAATATTCCGTGGTCCAGTAAACCTCTCTTTGTCTTTAATTAAATTATAGTCGCCATTACGGACCCATTGGCGTGAAGCTGTGTCTTTTGTCTTATCCCTTTCATATATTTTTAATTCGAAGTCTATTAATATTTTGTAATATGCCCAATCTGACTTGTGTTTGTTGTAATACTACAGATGAGCAACATTCTATGATTGATTGCTGCGTCTGTAAAAGATTCTTTAAAATTTCCTGTGTTAATTTATCCAAAAAATAATTTAAAATCCGGTTTAACTTGGATTTGCAACAGATGTCTTAAATTTGGCGATGATTTAAATGAATTAAAATCTGCATTAATTGCTCTTCAAGAAGAAATCAAACAACTGAAATCTGCTCCTTCTCAAACGCTTAAGTTACCAACTGATCATATTAATACAGAGAGTATTATTCAGGAGATTCAAGAGCGTGAACGCCGTAAGCATAATATTATTATATATGGAGTAGAGGAGACCGGTAATACGAGAAATCTACAAATTAGCCAAGATGCCACAATGGTTTCCGAAATTTTATTACTACTAAAAGTACAAGTTGATAACATAAGGCCTCATAGACTAGGAAAATACGATACTATAATAAAAAATAAAAAGTGACTTTGCCTCAGGACTCTTGTGTATCATCAATATTTCGTAATATCAAAGAATTGAAGAATAGTGACTCATTCAAATATATTTCGATATCCAGGGATCAGACTCGAGCGCGAATGGATTTTTATCGTGATCTGAAGAAGGAACTACATCAACGTTTGTCTTCTGGAGAAACTAACATCGGCTTCAAGTATATACGAGGTCTACCAACCATAGTATCACTATCCCGTCAATCGGAAAACTAAATCAGTCCAACAGTTATCTACCGCTTAGTTTCTACTATCAAAACACCCGAGGCCTTCGGTCTAAAACTCATGTATTCTTTAATAACGTATGTAATTGCGATTATGATCCAATTTGCTTAACTGAAACTTGGTTATGCGAGTCAATATTTTCTTCTGAACTTTTTCCGTCGAACTATGAGGTAGTTAGGCAAGATAGAAATTGAGTAAGAACAAATAGAAATGAGGATTTGGGCAATATTGATTGGAGTTTTCTTAGGTCCTTCTCGGACGTAAATGATTTATGTTCTGCTTTTTTTAAGATATTATTTGACACATTCAGCAATTCTGTTCCTTATATCAAAACCTCCAACAAAAGCACTTTCCCTCCTTGGTTTGGTGCAGAAATTAAACGCAATATACGCTTAAAAAGATATTATCATAACAAGTGGAAAAAATCAAAATCACTCCAGTTCTACAATGATTTTTCGAGACTACGTAGACTTACTATATCGCAGATTTCTTATGGCTATAATAATTATTTGCGGAACGTTGAATTAAATCTTAAGAAAAATCCTAAAGACATTTGGAAATATATTAACTTAAAAAAAGGAGTAACTCGAATTCCTAGTGAATTGTATGATGAGATCGTAACTTTTTCAACACCACAGCAAATCGTTAATGCATTTGCCGATGTTTTTTCTAGCGTATATTCCACTAGTTCATATTCTGACACTGTTTTTAGTGATACAGTTAGTAATCGCGAACTCCTAACGATGCCAATTATTGTAGAGAGTGATGTTATACATAGTATAAATAAACTTAAGAATTCACAGGTATATGGTAATGATAGTATTCCCTCCTATATAATAAAAGATTGCAAGTACGTATTTTCCAAACCATTAACTCTTATTTTTAACTTGTCTTTAAAAACTATAATATTTCCGGATAAATGGAAAACATCGATCATATGTCCCATTTTTTAAAAGGGAGATAAATCTAATATTCGGAATTACAGACCTATTTCAATACTGTGCAATTTCTCTAAGATATTTGAACAAATTAACTATTTATCACCTCAACAGCATGGATTCTGCACTGGTAGATCCACTGTAACTAATTTAACTGTTATTACGCAACATATCTGTGAGTCTCTTGACAAACGCGGCCAAGTGGATGTACTGTATACAGACTTCTCACGCGCTTTTGACACAATAGATCATCTAAGTTTAATAAAAAAACTGTCTTCCTTTGGTCTCTCTTTAAATTTAGAAAATTTACTTAGTTCGTACCTTTTCCGTCGCAGCAACTATGTTTCCTACAACGGATTTAAATCTGAAGAATTCATTTCCTCGTCAGGGGTACCCCAGGGCTCAAATTTAGGCCAGTTATTGTTTAATATCTATATCGATGATCTTATTTCATCGTAAACAAGAACCTGTAATAAGAGACTATAAAATTAGAAATTCGGTTATACGGCGAGAAATAGAAATTAAAGACCTCGGCGTCCTATTTGATTCCCGCTTATCATTCTCGGCTTATAAGCTCTTGGGATTTTTGATGAGAACCTGTCAATGTTTTCACGATATTAACTTAATAAAATATTATATTTTTCACTTATTCGTAGCAGATTGGAGTACGCTTCTGTTATATGGCACCCTTATTATATATCTGACTCACTGATGATCGAAAAGGTTCAGAAGCGTTTCCTTAAATATGTTTCTTATAAAACTAGCGGAATTTATCCAGACAGACAAACGGATTACACAGATCTTCTTCGACAACACGATTGTAAGTCTTTATTTTGTCGCCGGGAGACATATAGTGCTTCTTTTATGAAGAAACTTATTTCTAATAAAATTGATGCCCCTGGAATATTAGCTATGGTAAAGTTTCAAGTGCCTCGTCTTACATCGCGTCATTACAATTTGTTCTATTTGCCAACTGCGTGTACTAATATTTTATTAAAAGCCCCTCTTAGTCATTTAAGTCGCAATAGTAATAAATTGTATGAAGATATTTTTCTTTAATTTATACCTTTTTGTATTATTATTTTCACAATTACTTCTCTATAATTATTAATTGTATTGTAATTAAGTTTTTTTATTGTATATTTTATAGTAATCCATTATTTTGTATTTTTATGTCCTAATTTGGGTAAACTGTTGGACAATAAAAATATTATTATTATTATTATTAAAATTGTATGATATTTACATACTTTCCCCGAGTTTCTGTATTTTTAAACCATATTTTTATTTTCCCCGGACATCTGTCTTATCCAAGAACGTTTTATTGTTAATTTTCAATTCACATACATGGTTTTTTTCTGTATATATTTCTTTTTAATTAGTCAAATAATAATCACCATTTATTGCTTTAATGCGATACATTATTATCTTAATTATTACAATCCGCATGCATTAATTATTTATTTTAACTTAGTCATCCACAACGCTCAATTATGTTAAATTAAAGCGACTTAAATTATCTGAATCATAATAAAGACGCCGAACTCGAACCTGGAAACGAACGCGATTCGGTCGCCCGCCGTAATAATTAATTTAAGCGCAATTCGGTTTGGGTCCGGCTCTCGGTACAAGCCGCAGACACAGCCTCAAGAATAATTAATCACTTAATCGATTCCATAAACACATTCGTCGGTGTAATTATGTGTAATTTGATATACGACGTCCGGCGCCTATTAAAATAAATAATTGCCGACGATTACGGAACCTGGAAACCCGTTCATCGAAACACGAATGAAGTCGTGCAAGTAATTTTCTAGCGAATATTATATTCTTTAAGGTAAGTATATGTTGGTCTAATACTTTGGGTGTGATGTTAAATAGTTTTAGTTCACATATGATAAAATATTGTATGTGTTCTGTCTTTTTATTGTAATTCATTTAATGGTTGAGCTATCTTACTAAAATCTCTTATGAACTATATATAATATCCTACTAAGGCCAAGAAAGATTTTAACTCTTTCGAATTTTGCGGTGTTTTAAAATTTACTACTGAAATGTTATCTGTATACCTTCTTCAGATATAACATGCCCTAAATAATTGCAAGATTACTAAACCCCAATTACACGCAAGGTGTTGATATAAATCTCTACGAGTTAGAATGACAACATTTATAAATAAATGAGAAATATTGTGAGACCCAAGTGTGTGTATTTAATGTGAGCTCCTAGTTTTTGGTGAAATTTTGTGTTAAATACTGATGCTGGATTGCGGAAAATTGGCAAACGCATAATGATTAGATATATTAAATAAAAATGATTTGAAAATAATTAATAAATTATTTCCACATTTAGCTCTGTGACTATTGACTTACCTACGTAAGTACGTTAAACAAATGCACATTAAAACAACTACTTCCCGGGCAAATACCCACGCCGGACATTGAATTACATAATGTACACCTGCTGTTGCACATCAATAAAATATTGCATAATGCAACAAATTTTGATCCGAGAAAAATTTAATGTAAAAACAACAAAAGGAACGTTACTTAATACAAGGCCATCTGCAGACACGTGTTTCGGGATCTATCCCTCGTCAGTACAACTATGCCTTACCAAGTGAATGAATACTCTTTTCTATTTAGCATAATGATTAGTACCCTAAGGTATTTTATCTAATTCGTTTTGCAATCGGTTCGTTATAGTATTATTTTCCGCAATTATTTTGATTTAATTGATCAGCTCCATATATATTGCCCGTCTAAGTTTTTATTTCCTTTTTATTCGTGTCAGAGTTGACCTTTGATCTCTCACTGGGAATAGCGAGGCGAGGTAAATCCTCGTTTATTGCTATTTTTTGTTAAAATTCAGTTTCATTTATTGTATGTTATTTTACTAATTTATTGAATTAACTGTATTAACAACTACCTAATCCGTGGTCTTCCTGTAAGTCCTCAAAATTGACCCTTTGAGGTGAAGCGAGTGACCCTGTCTTTGTGTTATTTACTTTTCATTTCAATCAAAATAATGGCTATCATCTGTTCTATTTGTAAATCTACAATGAGCCCCCGTGCTAATGCTCTAAAATGTCATGGTAATTGTGGTGAATGGTTCCATTCTAGCTGCCTAAACTGTGGAATTGATTTAAACTACATTAATGAGAGCAAAAAGCGTAAGGGCGATCGTTGGGTATATAACACATGTCTTCCTGGGGATTCCACGAATAACATTCCAGATGGTATGGTATAGTCATCTTCATCTTCATTTAATGAAATGATTAAAAGTGTTCTACAAAAGGAATTGGCAACTCTTTTCAAACTGGAATTCCAAAAATACATGCAGGGTTTCGTCGATGATATTAATAATATGAAAAAAAAAAACAAATTGTAAGTCTTGAACAGACCTTCGATAAATTATCTGCGAACCCATCTAATGCATCTTCGGCGATTAATATTGCTGCTGAAATAGAAGAACGTCAACTACGTGCGTTAAATGTAATGGCTTACAATATCCCTGAATCATCATCTGGTACCTCGCAGGAGAGGATTCAGAAAGATTTATTGGAGATTCAATCGGTGACAAATCCAAGTGTAATACCTCATAAGATTATACGTGTTGGAAAACCATCCAATAAACCTAGACCGATGAAATTGATTTTTCGAGAACGTGAATCTGCTGTTAATCTTCTGAAACTAGCAAGAAATACTGATTTGGGTATTATAAGACTGTCGAGCCCCAGCACCTTCAGACGTTGAAAGAAGAATTAAATAATCGCAAACTTAACGGAGAACATAATTTATCTATAAAATATAAACATGGTAATCCAACTATTGTAAAAACTGTCGATAGGAGAACATCAAAAAACTAAATATTTATTTTCATAATGTTGGGGGAATTCGCTTCAAAATACGTCAACTAAATTTGAATCTTAATCTAAGTAATTATGATATTTTAGTAATAGTCGAAACGTGACTAGACTTATCAATCCCGGATAGTGAAGTTGGACTTAATAATTTTATAATATACAGATGCGATCGATTTGATAAACATAAATCCCGGAGAGGTGGGGTAATGATAGCTGTTAAATCAGATCTTAATAGTAGTGCTATTGATATTACACCAAATATAGAAGAAATTTATGTAAAAATATGCAACGATTTAATTATATCCATCTATGAATTCAAAATATTACTTGTAATATTGCTCCAGCATTGATCACATATGCAATTCATTTCCAGGATTTCGTTTCCTTTTTTGCGGTGACTTAAATTTACCCCACGCATCTTGGAATAAAAATTGCAATGTTAGTAGTGTATTACGAATCGATAACTATTGTATTAATGCTCAAATCCTTTCTGAGTCGTTGGAGTCACATGGTCTGAAGCAAACTAATTATATTACTAATATGCGTGGCGTGCTTCTTGATTTAATTTTTACAAATATACATGGAATATCTGTTTCGCGTTCTGTTAACCCTCTATTCTACGATAGCTTACACCATATTTCATACAACTTATATATTGACTCAAACATGGAAAACAATTTTCTTAGCTTTAGCGATTACATTTACAACTTTAAGGCTGCGAATTACGTTGAGATTAACAGGTTATTTTCTCAAATTTCTTGAGAGGATTACCTAAGTGATGATGATATTAATATTAATTTGGACAAGTTCTATTATGTTTGTAAATTTATTATACACAAATTTGTTCCATTAAAACAGATATGTACTTCTAGATACCCAAAATGGTTTAATAAGGAACTAATATATTTGGTAAAGTTGAAGAAAGAGGCCCATACAAAGTACAAACGGGATGGAAAATTGTCTGACTGTCAACAATTTATATTTTACCGTTCAAAATGTAAATCTCTTAGTGAAAATCTTTATTCCAACTATTTATCTAATGTAGAAAATTCTATTAATTTAAATGCCAAATCGTTTTGAAATTATATTAATGATAGAAAGAAAACTACTGGCTATCTAAGGACTATGTTTTTCAATAATAATCAATCACATTCTAGTAAGACATGTGCGGAATTATTTGTGGATTATTTTTCAAAGGTTTATGTTAATGATGTCGTCAGTACGTCCACACCCATTGTATCAACCAGCTCATATAATAATTTAACTTCTATCAGGTTTTATATTAATTTAGGAGATATTTTCAACGCAATTGTCGAGCTGAACAATTCATGCTCAATCGGGCCTGATGGAATTTCAAATTACTTTTTAAAAAATTGTATTTATTCCCTTTGTACACCTTTACATATATTATTTAATTCTTCTTTAAAAATAGGAATATTTCCTTCAGCCTGGAAAAAAAGTTTTATAACGCCTATTCATAAAAGTGGTTGCCGAAATAATATTGAGACTTACCGAGGCGTTTCTATTCAATCAGCACTTTCTAAAATTTTGAATAAAATTGTTTCCGAACAATTGAGATTCAATTGTAAAAATATTATATGCAAAGAACAACACGGATTTTGTAACGGAAAATCTACAATATCTAATTTGTTGTTGTATCAATCATATATCATTGACACTTTAGAGAATAATTCTCGAGTTGATGCAGTTTATACTGACTTCTCTAAAGCGTTTGATCGTGTTTCCCATTCAATTTTAGTTCATAAATTGCAAAGATTTTGGGTTTTGGCGATTCGGTCTTAAAATGATTACATAGTTTTTTAACTGACAGAACTCAAATCGTTAAAATTAATAATTTTACTTCAAGATCAATTAATGTTCTCTCAGGGGTGCCACAGGGATCTTTGTAGACCAGTGCTTTATCAACGATATTCATACGTATATAAAAAACTCAAAATTTCTATTATTTGCTGATGATCTTAAGATATTTCGTGTAATTAATTCTGTTTCTGACACCAATTATATACAAAATGATTTAGATAGCATTTTTCAATGGTGTTGCGATAATCAACTATTTTTTAATTATAATAAGTGCATTTCAATCTCTTTTGGACGTAATCGTGATGCTGGGAATAAATACTTTATTAATAATAATGAAATTCCCATCGTCCAATTCGTGAAAGATCTTGGCGTGACATTTGAGAAAAATATGTCCTTCTCAATGCATATTAATAATATTTGTTCGAAAACCTATCAGACGTTGGATTTTATCCAGCGTTTTGGAAGGGATTTCTCATTAACCACTCAAATACTACTATTTATTTCATTAGTCAGGCTGCAACTGGAGTATGCATCCTGTATTTGGTCACCGTCTTATAACAATAAAATTAGACAAATTGAATGTGTACAAAATAGGTTTTTATTACAGTGTTCATTTCGTATGGGTATTGAGAGATCCAATTATAGCAGATCTACTATGCTAAGATCTATTAACTTAGTGCCCCTGAGATATAGACGAATTGAGGCTGACTTATGCTTTTTGTATGAAATAGTTAATAGTATTGTTCATTGCTGTGATTTATTATCATCATTAAATTTCATTATTCCATCTATTACGAGAACAAGAAACATTCTATAGATCTAATTACGGTCAAAATAAACCAATATGTCGAATGATCAAGTGTTATCACTCCTTATGTGGAGCTTTTGATAACACCTTGCGGGTCATATTGACAAGAAGTCAACAACAATAACTCTGAGCTCAAACTATAACTTATACTTGTATTCAAACTTTACACAATTATTACATTTTTTCACTATTAACGAAAAGGCAAAGACATCTGATCAGCCCGAAGGCCGAATCAGTTCTACTTCAAAAACAATTACAAACTTAAAACTTAAACACAGTGATTATAATGAGAGAATTACTGATAGATAATTTTATCTGATAAATATAATAATATCGAATAATACAATAAAATTTTAAGAAATGTTTACAACACAAGTATGCAAATATTCTATGTACATCGCCTCATTTTGAATTATTTGGCACATCATTTAACATACTTAAAAGCGGTATTAGGCGAATAAGTTTTGAGAATGTACTTATCTAATATTGTTAAATTGTATTTTTGAGTATGTATTACTTTTGCGTCATGTAGTCATTTTTATTATTTTTTGTTCCAAACTTATTAGTATATTATTTAAAAGGTGTTTAGGGTGAATAGTGTTATTATTATTAAATTGAATGTCAATAAACTTTATTGACTTGACTTTGGATAATTGTAATTTGAACTAGTTTAGCATTATTATATAATAATAATAGTAATAATAATATTCTTTATTTTCCACAATAATATAATATTACAAGATCCTAAAATTATTACAAACAATATATATTGTAGAAAATCCATGGGCGGAGTACAGAAAATAGCTTATATGTATAAGCAGATCTGCTTTAAACTCAACCCAAATGAAATTAAGAATAACATTATGGCTTAAACTTAAATAACAATATCATGAAAACAATATATAAGAAAAAAACATCACTATATTACTAAAAAACTTATATAATAACAACATTATTATTATTATTAATAATAATAATAATGATAATAATAGTAATAATAATAATAATTGCGGCAGTTACAAAAACTAAAAATACTAATAATATATTATTGTTTGTTATATTTTACTTTTAATTAGGAGTTAACAGTTTTTTTTTATTATTATTAATGTACTTTATTATGTAAAAAAGTGAATTCCATAAATAAAGTATTATTATTATTATTAAATAATAAGAAGATTAATGAAATGTGCATATTTCATAAAAATACAAAAATGTCACATCAGCTAAAAAGGGAATAGTTTATTAATTATTTTGAAATTATTTTTATTTCATTTATTTTAAATAACTGTGACCAAGTGAAAATCCTTTTTTTTTCTATTATTAGTCAATTAATTTTAAATCACATAAAGTTCTTATAATGTCATTTCTTTCTTTTATAACGTTGACATAAATTCCCACATATTTATCCATCCAAACAATCAATTCAAATTGAAAAGCCGTAACAATAAATTATCAAACTCGCCCGCGATGAAAACAAACAGGTCTATTAAAACGAAAATTCAATCAACATAATAATAAGGTGTAAAAAAGAGATATCAACGCCAACTCGATGAAATTATAAATAATTAACCAAGTCGCACGCACACGCACACACACACAAACTGAATCACAATAAAGATAAAACAAGTCGAGCACAATAAACAGAAATGGAGCGATAAATCAAATTCGATCGTTACGATACGTGAGAGTGAGCGCTTTCTCTCTCCTTGCGGTTCCAACCAGTGAATATTTATTTGCTTATTTGTTTATGTATGGTCGTGTAAATGTTTTAGTTGTAAATGAGTCTAGGGGAATTAATGCCAGTGCAAACGGTTTTTTTTATGGCGGGGTTTATAAATTTGATTAGATCAAATATTTGAGTTTATCAATATTTACATAGATGACGAATTGCGTCGGGTTTGTCATGCTCGTGAATATTTATGATTTTAATATTTAAAAAAAATATGTATTTAACGGGTTATAATTACACATAAAATAACAAATCGAAGCGTTTTTATTTAATGATGGTTGCGACTGTTACTACGTGGTAATCCATATTATAATCACTGAATAAAACACTACTATGTTTTTTACCACAAGTTATTTATTGTATATATACAGTGCATTTTTTATCTAGGCCTCATAGGGATTTACATAGGAAAATCTTTTCGTCGTGTTAATGGTTTTTCTATGGTATGGATTTTGATCAAATTAAACACACATTTAATTTAGAGTAATATGTACAAAATTCAGTAGTTTTTAAACTATTTTAAATGCGTTTTATGTTTTTAAAATTGATTTTAAATGATAATAATTTTGAATATTTTTTTAAATAGTAGACTTAGTTCACTGACATCAATCGTAATTGTCAAAGTGTTCCAATTTATTGCACTCCTTTTATTGAAAGAATGTCGGTTTATACCACCCAAGAAAAGGTTAAAATGGTGACGGAATACATAAAAGGGCTATCAAATAGACAAGTGCATGATCATTTCTCCGTGGAGTATCCAGGACGGCCAATTCCAAATCAGAAAACAATTCTAAAATTTTACTACAACTTTGTTAAATTTGGTTGTGTTAATGCGGAACATAGTGGAGGAAGAAAACATGCAAATCGGGTTGTGACAGAAGACTTGAGGGAAAATGTGTGTTTGGCAATTGAAGAAAATCCATTAATAAGTGTGACAAAATTATCCAGCCAATTTCAAGTTACACGAAGTAGTTGCTACCAAGCTTTGAAGTTGGAAAAGTTTAACAAAGATTATTGATGGAAAATATTTTTCCTGCCATTGAACAAGTGCCAGTAAATGGTGAAATAATTTTCCAGCACGACGGTGCTCCTCCACATAGCACTCGACAAATTACTGAGTATTTAAATACTCAATTTCCGCATGGATGGATTGGGCGATTTGGACCTCTGAAATGGCCAGCAAGGAGTCCCGATTTAACACCGCTCGACTTCTTTTACTAGGGTTATTTGGCAAGCAATGTTTTTGACGATATCCGTAGCAGACCAAAGGATTTAGAAGAATTAAAAGGAAGAATTCTCGAAGAATCTGCTAAAATAACTCTCCGGCAGCTTCAAACTGTGAAAAGACATTTTAAAGATAGGCTAGGTCATTGTTTAGCTGCTAATGGGCAACAGTTTGAACATTTACTTTAATGTTATGGTTTTTTTTAAGTTATTGTATTGCCTAGTTTAAGTTAATTAATTAAAGTTTATTGAATATTGAAAACTAATTTGAAATAATTAACTAAACCTTAATATCTTTTCAAAATAAGCTCTTTGTGTAATCCATCACTGTTTAAATCTATTCTTGGTCTACACCGTGATCAACATTCTTGCAATAAAAGATGTACAATAAACTAGAATACTTTGACAATTACGATTGGTGTCAGTGAACTAAGCCTACTATTTAAAAAAATATTAAATAGTAGGCTTAGTTCACTGACATCAATCGTAATTGTCAAAGTGTTTCAATTTATTGTACATCTTTTATTGCAAATAAAAAATATTTTAAAAACTACTGAATTTTGTACATATTACTCTAAATTAAATGTGTGTTTAATTTGATCAAAATCCATACTATAGAAAAACCATTAACACGACGAAAAGATTTCCCTATGTAAATCCCTATGAGGCCTGGATAAAAAAATGCACTGTATATATTACACAATACAAAATTTCACGACTTAAGTTTCGAAGTTTGACCATAGAGTAATTAGTATACATTTCATCCTCTTTGGTTTGACGGTCGTTATTAATTACAAAAAAGGTTACATTTATGCAGGTAAAAACATTTAGAGTGATGGTAGCAAAATAGATTAGAGCGAACAGGTAAATATATTTACAACTTAAATAATTTCAAAAAGCGGCGTTTACACTAAATCTGTTTGCTCGTTCAACAGATTAACGAGGGGATTATTCATCCGTTTGAAAATTTCGGCGGATTCGAGTGGGTTGAGCTTTGTACCTTTGGTACAGTTATGTAATATTTTTATTTGTTTTATTTGCGGAAATGATTGTTTACATTCTAAAACGTGGTTAGAAAAGTAACTGGAGTTTTGGTTCAACCTAAATACGCGAAAATGTTCTGAATATCTTTTTTCGAAACTACGACTGGTTTGGCCTACATATACGCTATTGCATTCGGAACAAGGAATTTCATACACACCTGATTTTTTTAAGGGGTTAATTTTATCTTTTGAATTAAATGTCTGAAATTAGGCAACTTTGTGATCTATCTTCAATCAAGAACTTAATTATGCAGAATCACAATGAATTAATTAACGGCATTTCATCTTTGAAACCTTTTAATAGTGTTAAAAACTCCATCAAATCACCTGTTTCTGCTAGATCTAACAGTACCAACTGTCAAGAATTGCCTAATGTGGCTGAACTAGCCACCAGCAATATCGCTTGCTCTGAACGAATATTTACTATTAATAAAAAAGTAAACAATACTAACAATATTAATACAACTAATGATAATGCTATTGAAAATGTGATTGTCAATGAAAGTGAGATTATTAATGAAAATAAGATTAATATTGCTATTGGTAATACACATAAAAAGAATAATAATAATACAATTAATAAAATTGACAATAAAACTGAAAATATAATCGTAAATGAGAATAATGTTGATAGCAATCACAGTGCTGGGACTTCCTTAGTAACTAAAAAAGGCATAGATTCCAAACTTCACCAACGAAAATCGAATATCTTAGTTCGAGGAACTGCCTCAGAAGCAGAAGTTAAAGTGGCTGACAAACGCATCTTCTACCATATTAAATATTGCGCCCCAGGAACAACCGTTGATATACTTAATAAATATATTATGGATAAAACTGGGATAACTAAAGTAAACTCGTGGCCTCTAGCTAACAACAGCTTGTACTGCTCCTTTAAGGTTGGAATTAATGATAGTGATCGTTTTCTTCAGCCAGATAAATGACCTAAGAGTCTATCTATCGCCTTGTTCACCAATCAAAGACGTCATAAATCAAATTATAAAAGAAAAGCTAATTCCAAATCTGGCGATTTTTTATCCGAAAACCCACTGGATTAATTAACAACAAGAAATCCGACTCCCGTGATAATAATCTCTTGAAGATCTATTATCAAAACGTCCGTGGCTTAAGAACGAAACTGGATGAACTTCGAACGTCTGTTTCTCTGGAGGAATTTAATATACTTGTATTCTCCGAAACCTGGCTAACCGAAGATATCGCTGTTGCTGAGTTGGTCCTTCATAGGTATAACATTTTTCGTAGTGACAGGGATCCAACGTTGTCTGGAAAATCCCGTGGAGGTGGTACATTGATTGCTGTCTCGAAGATTTTCAACTCTTTCATGATACGATGCGTTGCGAAAATTCAAGAGGAACTGTTTGTTTCAGTTACTGTTAATCACTTAAAGTTACTCATTGGTGGAATTTATATTCCACCTAATGCTCCCCTCTCGTGCCCAAATCCACAATTTCATCGAGCTCATCTAATTCAATGCCATCTATAAAGTAAGAAGTGAAAAAATCTAAAGGAATAGATTTCCTGGAAAATCTCATTATTTTACATTTCTTAATATTAAATAAAAGATAGTTTTTGCAACACCAGTTGTGAATTGAAAATAAGTCCTCTTGCAACAATAAGTAATCATTTGGTGAGTCGATTCTCTTGAAGAGCTTTAAGTCATCGGCGAAAAGCAAAAAAGATGAATGTTTAATGACTCGATGTATATCATTAATAAAAATTAAGAACAACAACGGTCCGCAGTGTGACCCTTGCGGAACACCCGAAACCACTTTAATTTCTTTAGAAAGATGGTTTTTAATTTTTACACATTGAATACGATTGATTAAGTAACTTCTAAACCAATTGACTACATTGGCATGGATTCCTAGGGCACTAAGCTTACCAATTAATATTTCATGGTTGACACGATCAAATGCTTTCGCAAAGTCAGTAAAGATCGTGTCAACCACGCTATTAGCTTCAAATGCATTTATAATGTATGAGCTGAAAGATAAGAGGTTCGTTGTGGTAGAGTTTCCAGATCGGAATCCATGTTGTTCATTTATGAAGATATTTTTACACATCCAATTCAGTTGAGTAGAGACTAAGCTATCGAAAAGTTTCAGAATAACCGATTGTAGTGAGATACCTCGGTAATTTTTAATGTCATCTTTTTTGCCGGATTTAAACAATGGTATTATATAACTCTTCTTCCAGCAGTTAGGGAAGACATTTTGCTATAGCGATGCCTCAAACAATAGAAATATTGGAACTGTGATAGGGTAAATACAATTTTTAAGAAATGTGGTGGGTATACCACCAGGGCCAGTGCTTTTGCTGTGTTTTAAATTTGATATGGCCTCGAATATTTCTCTTTTAGATATTTTAAGTGGCATATGAATAGCTTCAGATGAAACATTGAAAGATGGCATGTTTAAAGGGTCATCATTACTATAAACTGAGGAGAAATAGTCCGCGAATAAATTTACGCAATCGGAACCATTAGTACTGGTCTCAGAGTTATAACGCATAACGTTTGGAAAATCAGAAAGTGAATTGCCTAGACTTCACAAAGCTCCAGAACTTCTTAGGATTAGTACGTATACTTAAATTTACTGAACTGATATATTCAGTGTACAAGATATTCCTTAGATTTACACATTGTGTGCGTAAATGTTTAAATTTACTGTAATTCTCAGAAGTTTGACACTCTCTGTAGATTTTGTGAGCGGTCCGTTTTTGATTAATTACATTAATTAGTTCAGTAGTAAACCAAACTGGATGGCTTAATACATTTCAGTGGTACATATCGCTCAAGAACATTATACAGTATACCGTAAAATGAAGCAACCATCATATCAATCGGACCGACTAATAACGTTTGCCAGTCAATGTTTAATAAATAGTCGTTAATGACAGAATAGTCAGCACGAACAAAATCATAAACGTATTCATTAAATGTAAACCTTTCGTTAGAGGGACACATAGGCAAAGAAATTAAATATGGTATATGATGTTGTTTAATCTCAAATAATCACTATGTTGCTGTTGACACTGTAAATCCTCCGTGAGCAAAAATTAAGTCAAGAAAAACATTGTTTTCATTTGGTAAATTGCAAATTTGAAATAAATTGTAAGAACTAAATGTCTCAGTAATTAATTGTACAGGCATTGATGATAAAGTATTATTTATCAAACCAAGTTCATCATTGGACCAAGTAACTGCAAATAGATTGTAATCACCACATAAGAGAAGCGTAGAGTCAGGATATTGTTCGAGAATGGATTCAACAGTAGTACGGTGGACTACATATTTGTCAAGTGGAGAAGACGGTGGAATGTACACTGCACCTACAATAAGATTCACATTGGGTAAAGAAATTGAGACAAACAATTGCTCTACCGTATTATGCTCAATATTAATAAAATTACTTCCTAAATTTTTAAGGACAGCTACCATAACACCGCCCCCGCGACATTTATGACTTGAGTCGGTGGAACGATCTACTCTAAAGATGTTATAATTTTTTAATTTAAATTATAGATTTTCAATATCCTTATCCAGCCAAGTTTCGCAAATAATTATAATATCATACACACTACTGTTAGCACTTAACATAAATTGTTTTATTTTAGTTCTCATCCCGCCGACATTATGGAAATAAATATTTAGTTTTTTGAGGCCATTTTCGAGTTACGTGTCGATGTCGATGGTATCTCCACGATTTTTGGACTTCCAGAAACATATTTAATAATTAGATTTTCCTCGCCATTTCTCTTGCGCTGCTCCAATTCTTGCTTTGTTGTTCTGTATTCATCACGTTGCAATTTAGTGTTATCATAATTGAACCAAAACAATAACATTATCTTTTAACTTAGATGTTTTATATATAATATTCTTAACAACCTCGTGATTCTTGATTTTGCAACACTGCTTTTATAGCTCTGGGGCGAGATCCTTTATGGCCAACTCTGAACATATTTGAAGGTGAAAAATCCACGGAAATCGGAATCAAAGAAGTTTGAATGGCAGAAAGATCATCTTTATATTTATTACCAGCCTCAGACGATGATGGTTCAGGTACATTATAGATCATGAAATTGTTTTTTTTATTCAAACGATCTTCGAATTCATGCAATATATCAGATTGCTTCATACTAAGTATCTCAGTATTACCACTTAAATCAAATGAATTTAGTCTATGTTCCAAATTTGAAAAATCAGTTTCGATTTTTTTTATTTTATCGTCCAATAAGTTAAATTTTATATCAAACCTGGATATAAGTTGATCAAGTTCTGATTTAATGGGTATAACATACTTCTGTAATAAGTTCTCAAAAATTGTTTCAATCTGTGCTAATTGATTTTTATTAAATGCGCCGACCTGTTGACATTTAGTACAAATGCAATTATTGTTACGGTTTTTCTTAAGTTGAGCAATAACTTCATCGGATAAACCTGTACATCTTGTGTGAAACCATTTATCGCATTGCCCATTACATTTTAGGTAAAAAGAATTAGGGCTTATATTGTTAGAGCAATGATCGCATGTAAAACCCATCACTATTATATAATGTAAAAACAATATAGTTACGAGAAAATTAACGGGGATACAAATTCTTCGCACTGACCCCGCCCTTCGTAGTGATTAACAAGACACGAACAAGACAAGGCGACGGAAAGGTTCACAAAATAAAACAAAGGAGAGGGAAATTAATCATTTAAAATAATAAAACAGAAATTAATATTATCAGTAGATAGAATGCGATCGATCGATAGAAATACATTTACGGTCAAACGGGTAAGACACTATCGAATGAATTATAAAAAGAAAATTCGATTAAAAATACATTCACGGTCAAACGGGCAAGACACTATCGAATGAATTATAAAAAGAAAATGTAAAATATACCAAAATTTAACTAAGTAAATGAGGTTAATTTACATTAATATGCGATAATAACCAAACTATCAAATGTAGAATGAATAATATAAGTTATACTATGTAGACATACACGCACAAACAGATAAGTACTTGCCAATAAATTGTAAATTAGTATTTTTAATAGAAATCACTGATCAACGCGAGTGCCGTGTTGATGCGATGCTGCACTCAATATTTATTAACTATTTTCAAATAAATTTTATTTATTAAAGGAATATAATATAAATATTACTAGCTAAAGACAAAGTAATTAAATACTTATTGAATTATTAAATTATTTATTTTCAAATACTTTATTTAATTTAAGTTAAATTATGTTTTTTAATAATAATAAGAACAAAAACTTGTTTACTAACCATGGTACCGTATTTCTAAAATTACCCGAAGGAATTAGGAAAATTCACTCAACTTTCCATTTTGGAAAACTACGATGTGGTTCAATCTGAGCAACTCTACTCATAATGCAAAAATATACTACATAACCTAACTTTTAACTTGTAGCTAATAAAACTATATAGTAAATTCTACCTGAATAAATTTGCTTTCTAAATATGTAATACAATTTACTGTTACTTACTTCAACAATGGCCAAGAGGGTTGCGTTAAAATATTTCGTGTTGAAATATTTAGTTCACAAATGCTAAAACAATAAATTTCTTTTAGAACCAATGTCATGCGACGTAATGCGTAACTACTTTTTGCAGCAGTGTAATTTAGGGTAATGTATATTATGTTGCCTAAATTGGAGCATATATGTGTTTTGCGAACTATATACAGTGGTAGTCCAATCTAGGCGGCGGTCCAAATTCGACAACTCTCCCCTGTGATTTTTTTTGTTAAATCTAGCTTAAAAATGTTTTCTTCTATATTTGACATGAATAAATCTGCTAACAAGGGACTCAAGGGTGATCCCATTGCCAGGCCAGTAGTTTGTTGGTAAAATTGATAATTAAATTGGAAATAATTTTGTTGTAAACAAACTTCGAATGCTTCGTACAGTTCTGATTTTGTGATAATATGCATATTTGATTTATCGAGCATATTCTGGATAAGTTTGAGGCATTTATTAGTTGGGATGTTTGAAAACATACTAGTGACATCAAAGGATACAAGTTTGGAGCGTTTAGGGGTGGTTATTGTTTTAAAAAAAATGGATAGCTCGAGTGAATTTTTAATTGAATATTTTGGTGTAAATTGTGTGTATTTTAAAAAAAAAAGATGGTTTATATTTATTGCTAAAATACGAGCCTCACCCCCCCCCCCCTATCAATGTATGATACTACGGGCCTTATGGGGAGATCTGTTTTTTTTGTTTTTTTATTAAACCGCGCAGTCTTGATGCTAGTGGATTTTTATTAATGATTTGATTTTTTTCCAAATTAGAAAAAAATAACTGTAATATTTTTTATCAAATTTTGTGTTTATCATTACATTCACTTGTTTCGAGTATAACAGTTGAATTTGATTCGTCTGCTTTTGTGATTGTTAGGGCATTAAGTGAAGCTTTTAATTTTATGATAGCTGATCCATACGATGAGCTTTTTGAATATGATTCAATTATGTTAAAAATTGTTGCTCTCGGTATAAGGGGGTTTTTCACCTTTTTAACGCGATTTCGGACTCAACTATTATATTTGTTTTAGGGGATTTTTTTATTTATATAAGGACTGTAGTTAGGGTTTTGGGATAGAAGGGCTTGTTCTGTCTCACTGAATTTAACGTTTGATAAATTAATAAATTTTGAAACTGACTGTATAGGTTTATTATTTTTAGTGACAGAAACTGATTTATTTTGAGTTTTTTTCTTCTGAATGTTATATTTTGTGTGTACGACTTTACTCGCATTTTCTCTCACATTATGTTTATATTTTGAAATAAATACATTTTCAACAAATTAAATAATTTATTAATTCTATACTCTATACTCTGAAAAAACTCTATCATCCACAAAATCCTCCCTATAGTCCCTACAATATTCTTCTGTATCAAACAACAAAAATATTATCTATGATAGAAATCGATTCCTGGCTGAGTGATTCGCATGCAACAATAATAATTATGAGTTACTCAAGCAATTGTGCATCCCTAGAAATCCCGACATCACTCCTAAATTCGAAAACATAACCACCACTTTATTTTAATATATATCCTCACTACACCCTCATACCCCTACCTAAATCCGAATTACTATAATTATGTCTGTGAAACTGTCTTTTCGGTAAATTTTGTATTCAAATTAATTAATTATTGTTTTGTAAATTGTTAGGCCAAGAAAATTTAGGCTATTTTTATATTCTATCTCTGTTGTAAACTGTATATTATTATTAATTGAATTGAGAACATTTGTGATAGATTCGTTCACAAATATTCTGCCGTGCTGTTCCATTCCAAATGCAAAACACACCATCGATATATCTTGCTCAATAAAATATTGTTTATTAACGGTAAGTCCATTTAAATACATATTGCTTTATACTAACTATACATTAAAATTTTTGCTTATATTATTTTTAAACATATTAAATAACTGTGACCAAGTGAATGAATAATACTGTTTTCTATTTATTTTTAAACAACTGTTCCTCAAAATTTGACATAAAAATCTCTGTTAACGGGGAACACATTGGTAAACCATCTATTTGACTGAATATTTTGTTGTCAAATTCAAAGTAGTTTTGTTTAATGTATAAATTAATAAATAATTTCTTTTCTGTTATCTGAATATCAGTGTGGTTTGTGTTGTTAATTAACTCATCCAATATTACTTTCAACTGTTTGGTTGGGATAGAAGTAAAAAGGCTTTTTACGACGAAAGATAAACGTTTCGCATTAGGAGGAATATTCGCGCTGCTTATTTTTTTCATTAATTCAATTGAGTTTTTTATTGGATATTTTGAATTAAAAATAATAAATTCGGGTAATATTTTATTATTTTATTTAAATGTTTGCACAGCTTGTATGATGGGGCGTGTAGATATGAGACCACCGGTCTCATAGGTATCAGGTCTTTATGCAATTTTGGTAAACCATATAAAACATATAAAACCATATAATTCATTTTTATGAATTTTTATATATATATATATATATATCTTTATTCAGACTATATAGATAATTTTAACAATATAAAAATATAAATAATAACAATACGTGTAGGTGTTAGTCTGTCTGGGCTATCGACTATCTGCCCTGTCGTGAATTTATGATGAAGTTAAAGAAAAATCTATGCTAGTTAGCTGAACTGTCCTGATGATTTGCGCAAATGAATTGATGAATGGTGATTGTAGGATGTTTGTATTTAGGAAGGATATTAGGGTTACGGGGAATACAGAATTTTGTAAGAAGGGATAGATTATCAGAATTATTGGCAAATTTTTTACTTAAGGCTAATATACGCTGGGATATGGGTGGATTTATAAAGGTATTCGTTGGAGGGATTGTGAAGTGGGTTGTTGGGATGCCTGAGTTTGGTAAGGATTCTTAGGGAGGATCATTCGGCGACTTGGAGGTGATACATAGTGGAAGGAATGAGTCGAGTGATAATCTAGCAGGGGCCGGCAGATAGCTTTGTATATATGAGTGGCGGTTTTAATGGATATACCTTCTTGCTTGTACGTAAGAGATCTGAAATGTCGGGCCCTGTTTTGAATTTTAATTTTAGATGAAAGGATATGAGGTTTAAAGGAGAGTTTGGAGTCGAATAGAATGCCTAGGTATTTGCAGATGTTTGAAGGAGAGACTAAGGTATTATTGATAGAAATTGTGGGAGACTGCGGTGTAATTTTGTTTCGATTTAGCAGGATTAATTTTAATGCGCCATTTTGAGCACCAGGTTTGTATCGAGTCGAATGAAGTTTGTAGTGATCGTTGTGCTGCTTGAAGAGTGGGAGCATGGGTTATGAGAGCTGTGTCATCAGCGAAAAGTAAAGAATACTGGGATGGGTTAAAATATGTGGGGTCTGGATTGTATATATCATGGCAAAATATGTTATATAGGAATGGGGATAAAGGAGAACCTTGAGGGACACCTTGTAAGATTGGAAATGAATGGGAGAGAGTTTGTCGTATTATTACTTGGCAGGATCTGTTGAAAAGGAAGTTATGTATAAGAATAATTGAGTGACGCGGAATGTGTAGAAGGAAGCATTTGTAAAGGAGACCAATATGCCAAACTGTATCAAACGCTTTTTGTACATCCAAAAATAGTACGGCCGATTGTTGACCTTCCAAATGTTTAGTTTGCATATTGGAAGTAAGGATGGATAAGGGAATTATTGTGGATCTTTTGGGAAGGAAGCCGAATTGTTATTCTGGGATATAATCAATCGAACACTTGAGGAGTTTTTGTTTAATGAGGGATTCAAAAAGTTTTCCGATGACAGGAAGAAGGGTAATAGGACGGTAGTTGGAAACTAGTGTGGGATCATTATCGGATTTCGGGATGCAAACAATTATTCCCTTTTTCCATTGGGGAGGGAAGTATTGATGGGAGTAACAATAATTGAAAATTTTGAGAATAAATTGATGGATTTCGTTTAGGAGCTTTTTGAGAACGAATCTGGGGATTTTATCGAAGCCGGGAGAGGAATTTTTACCAGAGTGTAATATTGTGTAGTAATCTGTCTCGTCTATTGAATCGTCTGGTGATGGAGGTAAAGGAGTGTTGTCGAAAGCGTCGTACCAATTGTTTATCAAATTAATAAAAAAAAAATCGTCATAGTCGTTGTCTTTTGTCGGTTTAAACGTCTTCTCTAACTGTCCTGCAAAAGCTTCCGCTATAGAAAAATCTTCGGTCAGTATTGTATCGGCCGTCGGGTCTTTAATATTGTTAAAATTGTCAGATTTTTTGTATTTCGATATTTTTTTAATTTCCGTCCAGTAAGTCTTTCCTTGCATTTCATTTATTTTGTTACAAGTTTCTGTCCATTTATTTTGTCTAAACTTTAAAATTAAAGATTTGATCTGTCTATTCAGTTGGTTAAATCGTCGTCTAATTGAACTGTCGTCATTGAATTTAATGTCTCTGTAAATCTGTCTTTTATATTTTAACAGTCTAAGGATAAATTTTGGGAGTGGATATTTTAATTTTTTTTTAATTTTAGGAGTATGTCGGGAAATGGATTCGGATAATATTTTATTAAAACGGGAAATAAGAGTAGGATTTATGTCTTCATCATTATTAAAAATGGTCAGAATGTCTTCAGCAACTTTTTCTACATTACAGCTCTGGTAATTGAGGATAAACTCGGGAAGTGGTTGAGTGGGAGGTGATAGGGTATTAAGGTCAAATTGGATTGCGAGGTGATCGGAGCAGCCAGACATCTGCAAATTAATTTTAGGGAATGGATAATAGGGCGAATGTTGGAGGTGCATAGGATAAGGTCAGGAGTGGTAGATTGATTTTCGTTCATAATGAATATGGGAGGCGTAGGGATTTTAATAAAATTGGAATTGGAACAAAAATTGTGGACATGTCGGGATTTTCTACTATTGACGTTAAAGTCTCCAATTATAATGGCGTGATCGTATAGCGATGCTTTCGTGAAAATTGTGTCGTCAATAGTAGAATGAGGATGAATATAAACTAAAAATAAGTGAATGGCTATATTATTAAAGGGAAGGGTGAAATGGAGACATTCGTTTAAGGGATTGTTACTACGGGGAGGGTTAGATTTACCGAAAGGAATCGAGGGATGAAAGGCTGCAATGGAACCTCCTCGATGATTGCGATTAATGACTGAAGAAGGTGTCTCCAACCATTAAATGAAAATACATTTTTAGTTTTGGTTTCAACGAGTAGGCTCACGTGGATATGGTTATTAGAAAGGTAATGGAAAAGGAGATTAGATTTACTGGGAAGGGTGTTGATGTTGGAATAAAGGAATCGTATACTAGCGAAGGGTAACCGGTGCATGAGCTGTGTACACTCCATATGTAGGAACTACTGCGGGAATTATATCTGGGAATTTTAGGTCAAACATGACTATAAATACACGATTGCCTGAAAATGAAGCATGCGTGTCTATGTTGTAAGACTCTGCGAAACGGCGACGTAGTTTTTTGAGCAATTCATTTCTGTCTGTGTTCGTTGGTTTATTTATTTCCGTGGCGTAAGTCTCTAGTATAAAGTCATGTAGTGTAAATGGGTTATGGACGCGGGAGTTTTAAGTCAATGACTTGTCTATGTCAGCTGATTTTTTGTTAGTAAGTTGTATTCTAACGTTTGGTATCCCTTCAATGGATTTTGTTGGACGGTTTTTACATTCCATCGACCAGGCTGGATGCCTCATTTCTTTACATGAAGTACATTTTTCTAGTAGCGATGTCTTGCAAGTTGCGGTGCGGTCCGGCGCATTTTATTTCTGTCTTGCATTCTGTAGTTGTGTGAGTGAATAAATTACATTTATTGCACGGCACTGGTATTGGAGCGGGAGCGATACTTTCAATAACCTTATATATTCTCTTTCAGGTCAATGATGGAGCTGTCCGTGTCATCGTGGCGCGGTCTTCCTCTCCCTCGTTTTTTCGGCGTTTTAAACTCTCCCTGAGAGTCGGTACCCATAGTTATGGGTATAGTTGTAATTGATGGGAATTACCACTATTAAAATGTAAAATATTTATGAAGCCAAATCGATAAATTATTTATAAACTCTGGAGCGTACGTCTGCACTCTGCGGCGACTAGCAAGCGAGTGCTTATGAATTTATATTGCTATGTTTTGGGAATTATATTATTACACTATTTTAATGTTGTTTTTAGTTCTTGTTGAAATTTATTTGTAGGGTTAATTTTTGTGCACTTAAAATTCTAAGATTTTAAAAGATCTTCCATTTTTTCTAAATAATCTTTTTTATTTAATAGAGTTAATGTTATAATAAGAAAGGCAGACATTCTTATTATAACATTTTCGTTTTTGAGTCAATAATAAACAAAAAATGTTCAACCGGATTTTCGCAACACTTCATAGAAAAAATCATTTTTTTAATACTTTTAATTTTAAAATATTAGCATTAGCAAGGCGATAAAATACGACAGAATTTAAATAAATAAATTTATTACAGTGGCTTGTATTTGTATATAAATTTGTGTTTTGTAAATTCTTGTACATATCTCCCTGAAGATGACTAAAGGTCGAAACTAGTAGGAGCAAATATATAAAAAAGTGAAAACAAACCAAGTGTTTTAATTAAAATATACCTTAATTCTGTTTATAGAAGTTGTAGGCCGGTTTTTTTTTGGCACTGACTGTAAATTGTTACTTGTTATCACTCTGCGCGAAAGACTTCTAACACCTTGCTTCAGGCATTTAAAATACAAAATTGTACTTTTAAATTAAAATCAAAATTCAACTACTTCTGTTTTTCAAAATACTAATTTACAAAAAAACTCAATTAATAAAATCGCGCGTTTGTCCGCCTTCAATCACGGATAAGATCTGAACTTAAACTACTACTGAAAATATAAATTATAATGAGTGAGGAAGAAACACGCGCAAATTTTGTTTGTCCATTTTCCATAAACAATGCGCGTCGCGTGCCCTTTTGGAATCAAACATATTTGCTTAATCGGTGAGTAATGCTGATAAAGAAAAATAACTTTCCACTAATGCTTAAAATTCCATTACTTATCTTCTGCAAAATTGTAATTTAGAAAATCAATAATATTGTTTGATTGAACATTAATATATATAATATAGAAAACTATAGGCCCATTTCCATTATTTCAACTATGGCGAAAATATTTGAGAAAGTAGTATACAGGTCATTCTATGATACCTTTAAATCTGTCATTGTGGAACACCAGCATGGTTTTTATGCAAGCAGATCTACACTAACCAACTTATTCATATAAATGGATTACATACATGGAGCTCTAGATGTTAATTCTGAAGTCCATGTAATTTACACGGACTTCAGCAAAGCATTTGACTCTGTCAATCACGTTATTCTCACTAAAAAAAAATGCAAGCGTATGGTCTATGTGATCCGTTATTGAAGTAGCTTGTATCATATTTGTCTGGAAGGAGACAATTTGTGAAAATTAAATCCTTTCTCTCAGAACCATATGTTTTAACATCTGGTGTTCCACAAGGATCCAACTTAGGACCGTTATTATTCATTCTTTTTATAAATGACTTGCCGGAATCACTAAGGTGTCCTCATTTGCTTTTTGCCGATGATTTAAAAGTGTATTACACCGTGAAGAACGCTGAAGACTATTTCAGGATTCAAGAGGATATTGACTTAATTTACAAATGGTGTGCACTGAATGATATGCAGCTCAATATTGACAAATGTAGTTTTATTTGTTTTTCATGCAAGAGGCAGGGAATAACATATGATTACAAATTAAATAACTTAACATTGAGCCAAGTTTACTTAGTGAAAGATCTCGGAATCATCCTTGATTCAAAGTTGTCATTCAAGTGCCACCTCGACTTTGTAGTCAACAAAGCTAATAAGTCGCTAGGATTCATCAAGCGTGTTACCAAAGATCTAGTAGATGTATGCACTTTTAATATCCTCTACAATTCCCTAGTTCGATCACATTTTGATTATTGCAGAACAATATGGTCACCTACATATGTCACTTATGTTAATAGGATGGAAAATGTGCAAACTAAGTTTATCGAATTCATTTCATATAGATTGGCCCAAAAAGATATTCACTTAACATCCGAGGAAACAATGGCCTACTTAGGACTTACAACATTGCAACATCGTGGCATGGAATTAGATATGTGTTTTCTTTACAAAATTATTAACTGAAAAATAGATTCAAACTATATTGTCAGTATGATTAAGTATCATGTACCACCTAGACATGCGCGTAGCCACATCCTACTGCATAATGCATTTTGTAGGACGACTTGCGGTCTAAACTGTCCTATGACTTAAACGCGCACGGCTAATAACATTTGTGGCAGAATTGATTTCTTAAACACGTCGATTAGGTTAGTCTCGCGGATATTATACACTAGATGTTAGCTTGCCCACATACATATATATATATATATATATATATATGCATATTTGTGTAATTTATATTTATGTTTTTAGTCAAATTGTAAATGGCTGGTCCGTTCAATAGAGTTATTATTATTATTAAATATAATTAAACTGCTAGTGCATTGCTGAATTTTATATCAGTATTAATTACTAACTAAACTAAATGTTTATAACATATTAAGCAAATAATTTCAAATTCTATATATATATATATATATATATATATATTAATGATGCAGCTTATATTGTGATGATAAAAATAACATTTCCCTTACAGAAATGTCTCGATTTTATTAATTCAATAGGATTGTAATTTATTCATTTATTTCTGTATAACAAACATGCGAAAGCATATTAATTACACCGCACACCGCCGTCATTTCACGGTCGTTATAGCATCGACGGATTGTTAATTTAACAATAAATTAGCACGAAATCGAATAATAAATTCCGGTTTCGCCGAGCCGGCACTTTTCTGATCCGCGAAACGCGCCGTGCGTTTGATTCATTAGCCGCAACGCAAACATTAATTATGAGCCGGGCGTTATCAGTGCGCGGTTAAATAACTGATAAAGCGGTTAATAACGGGTTAAATGGAATCGTGACTGAGGCGTGCGGATTTCGCTTTTTTTTATTTTCATTCCGGGAGATTTTAATTGAAAACGTCGCGCGTTGTTGAGCGAACATGAGTGCATATAAATTATTGTTCCTACTATGTGGTTAAATTTTTAATCGTTGTCTGAATCTGTTTGTCTCGGGTTGGTTACCTTGAAGGGCAACTGGATGTGAATAAGGGAGGTTTTTTTTTTCGAACCGTTATTTTAGTTTTAAATAAATTAGGTTATTTTTAATGTACTATTAAATCTTTGCGAGTGTTTAGAAATCCAGAAAGCTATTAACCTCGTAAATAATAACGAAAAAATCTGGACTTCTCCAAAATTAGCATCATCATGCAACATGTGCTCTATCAAAGAAGTGATATTCAAGCCAAAGTTCTCATAAGCGAAGATGTAGTCTTGAATCGTAAAAGCGAAGCGATAATAATAATAATCGTTTATTTTCTCAACAGACTACAGTCTAATTACACAGAAAATATGTTGTTTACATAGTCGTAAATAACAAAAGTAAAATATAATAAAATGCAAAAATAACAATAATGCAACTAAAAACTAAGAAACTAACATTGATGGTAAGCTACATAATTGATGTACAACAAACTATAAATAAAAAATATAAATCTATATAGTTATGATACTATATATATGTATATATATATATATATATATATATATATATATATATATGGTCATGATTTCATTGGATAAGGTTGTTGTTCAAACGAAGGTCTTAATTATGGATCTAATTACGATCTAGGAAAAGGCACCGTAATCGCCAGAACTTTGATAACGACCAACAAGAATATTCCAGTACGTATCATGAACTTGAACGATTACGAAGTCATTCTGAAACGAGGAATATCCGTAAGGAATTGCTTGCAAGTATCCGCTATTGTCCGCAACATTCAGATTGAAGTCGTCCCTCGCAAAACACCTAAAGAAGTGAAAGAATTACTCCTAAGAAGCTGCAAGTCTGTAGATAGTCATGACAAACAAAAAAGGATAAAACATCTTTTAGAGAAATATAAAGATGTCTTTCAAACAGAAGGAAACCCTGACGGAAGAACATCTATTGTGAAACACAAGAATGATACTGGCAATACAACACCTATCAGACAAACACCTCGGACGTTACCAATATAGAAACGAGAGGAAGCCCAACGAATAATTAAGAATATGGAAAAGGAACATGTTATTAGTCCTTCGAGTAGCCCGAGGGCATCGCCAGTAGTCTTAGTGATAAAAAAGGATAACACAACCTGGTTTTGTGTAGATTACAGGCATTTAAGCAACATCACAAAGAAAGACAGCTATGCGTTATCAAGAATATATGATACCCTGGATACTCTATCAGGATCAATATTATTCTCCACTTTGGGAATTTAATGTTATGCCGTTTGGTCTATTTAAGCTCCAGCGACTTATGGAGAATGTCTTATGAGGACTGTCATGGGAGACCTGCTTAGTATATCTGGATGATATTATCATATTCAGTAAGACATTTGACCAACACCTAAAAATCTTGAAGGTGTATTTGAAAGGCTTCGTACTGCTAATTTGATGCTCAGCCCTAAAAAGTGTTATCTACTGCAGAAGAAAGTTACATACCTCGGACATGTATCAAAAGACGGTGTTGCAATCGATCCGGTCAAGGTGAAAGCTATAAAAGAGTGGCCAGTCCCTAAAGATAAACACGAAATCAGAAGCTTTTTAGGACTGTGCACTTATTATCGCTGATATGTACCCGGATTTTCCATTGTTGCAAAACCGCTGACAAAGTTAACAGAAGATGCACGAAAGTTTTTCTGGGACCAAGACTGCTAACAAGCGTTTGAAAACCTCAAAGTACACTTGACTAGTGCTTCAATACTGTGCTATCCTTTACGCCACGGAAAGTTTGTTTTAGAAACGGACGCGAGCAATGGTGGGATTGATGGAGTGCTGTCTTCTTGCACTTGAGACAGCACTCCACCAATCCCAACATTGGTCGCTTCCGTGTCTAAAACAAACTTTCCGTGGCGTAAAGGATAGCACAGTATTGGAGCACTAGTCAGGTGGCGAGGCGAAAAAGTTATCGGATATTTCAGCAAGGTTCTTTCAAAACCCGAAAGGAATTGTTAGCGATAATCAAATCCATCGAGCACTATCACAAGTATTTATATGGAAGAAAATTCCTTTTGAGGACGAATCACGCTGCTTTAAGATGGTTGCTACAATTTAAAAATCCAGAGGGACAAGTAGCTAGATAGATTGAAAAGCTACAATAATATGAGTTTTACATTGAACACCGGGTAGGTAGAATACATCAGAACGCTGATGCGATTGTAGTCATTTTCGGAAATTAGAAGAAAAATCTGGAGTTGTAAATAGAAGTACTGTTACGGATAAATCTTGGTCTAATGAACAACTGAGAGAGAACCAAGGAGCAGACCCAGAGTTAGGGAAGTTCTGCAGCTGGTACATGATGGTACTTCCGGAGGACACTTTGGTGTTAGAAAAACAAAAGAAAAGGTCCGGGATATCAGAATGATGTCAAGGAGTGGTGTCGGAAATACAAAGTATGTGTAGAAAGTCCCTATAGAGGACCTCGAGCCCCAATGAGGAACTATAATGTGGGGAGTCCTTTCGAACGTATAGCCATTGACGTCGCAGGCGCTGTTTCGGAAACCGACAAAGGAAATAAATAAATCGTGGTAGTGATAGATTACTTTACGAAATGGACGGAGGCATATGCCTTACCAAATCAGCATCCAGCAACAATAGCAGATGTTCTTGTGAATGAACTAACATGTCAATTTGGTGTCCCATTATAAATACATTTAGACCAGGGTAGGAATTTTGAAAGTGACCTATTCACTCTTGGGTATCCAGTAAACCAGAACAACCCTTTTACATCCACAATGTGACGGCATGGTGGAAAGAATGAATAGGACTATGGGAAAGTATCTATCTAAAGTAGTGGCCGATCATCAGAACGACTGGGACCAACATCTACAGTTATTTTTGCTTGCCAATAGATCTGCTGTTCACGAAAGTACAGGGTATATTCACGCAAGCATTTAATTTGGAAAGGAACTCAGACTACCATGTGATTTAAAATTTGAATGCAAACTCACTCGGAGAAGATTTAGCAGGAGACGATTATGTTTCGAAACTAAATGGGAATCTGGAGGAGACTCACCAACGAGTAAGAAGAAATATCCAGTATGTGAGCGATAGAATGTAGGACTGTTATTACATTAAGGCTACTAAAGGAGGATATCAGACCGGAAACTTAGTATGGTTATACCGGGTGTCCCACGAGATAGTGTGCATACGATATCTCGTAAATGGATAACACTACAAAAATGAAATTTGGAGGATTTGAATGGTTACATATGATGCCTATTTCAGAGTACTTAGACTTTGCTTTTGCCACATAATTTCCGACAAATTGACATCAACTTCAAAATTTTAAATAAGACATCCTATATATCTATACATATTTGATAAGGTTATTAAATGACGAATACAACGATATAAAAACATTTGGGTTTTTTTGTTTTATTTTATTTTAAAATAATTATAATAATTATCAATGAGTAAATCATAGTAACATATGGAATATCTACACAAAAACAATTTCAAATCAGATATACGATTCAAAACAATCATTGTCAAATAGTTGTCAATATTAGAGTTAAGTCTAATTGAATTAAGTAATTATGCCATCTGTATTTACGTATAGTGGGTATGTCGACATGCTTCTCATCTATGGAGAATGCCGCAAAAATAGCAGACGCTCTCGAGAGTTGTATAGAGTAAGATACCCCAATCGGATAACACCGAGCTGTACTACCTTCTTTAAGTTGGAACAAAAATTACGGAGTGGTTCTTTTCCGGATGGAAAACATGTAGCTCATAGAAGAAATACAGTCATAACCGATAATAGTACTATAAATATCTTGGCATATGTACAAGTTAACCCACATGTATCTACAAGGCTTCTTGCTCAGGAATTAGGGGTAAGAAAATCATCTGTCCACAGAGTATTACATAATAATAAATACCACCCATATAAAGTACATCTGGTGCAAGGATTAACGCCTCAAGATTCTGCACGTAGAATGGACTTCATTGCTCAAATAATAGTAAAGCTCGAAGACGATCCCAATTTTTTAAATAAAATTCTCTGGAGCGATGAAAGTAGATTTCACAATAATGGTACTGTTAATCGGCATAACTGCCATTACTGGTCTGCTGATAATCCGAAAGAGACTAATTTTCAACAAATGTGGGGAATAAATGTATGGTGCGGTTTATACAATGGTCATGTGATTGGTCCTTACTTTTATGAAGGTACATTAACTGGTGCAGTCTATTTAAATTTTTTACAAAATGAACTTTCTGAGTTATTCGAAGATATTCCTTTAAATGAAAGAGCAATGATGTGGTGGCAACAAGACGGTGCACCCCCTCACTATTCTTGCCAAGTTACTAATTTTATTGATGGGACTTTCGGAGAGCGCTGGATTGGACGAAATGGTCTGATAAAATGGCCACCACGATCTCCTGATATTACGCCCTTGGATTTTTTTCTTTGGGGATATTTAAAAAATATTGTATATACTGACCCTAACATAGATATAGAAGATTTACAGAATCGAATCACAGTAGCTTGTAGGAGTATTACTGCAGATATGGTTAGAGCAAGTTGCATCAGAGGTCTTCTTAGAAGACCGGAATATTGTGTTAGTGTTGATGGCAATCAATTTGAACACCTTATAGATTAAATGATATTAAAACTTTGATAGATGTTGTTTTGTTTTGTTAATATGTCATAGGTAATGTTTCATTTGTTTATAACATATCCCATATTTTACAATAAAACAAACAAATGTCATTATACCATTGTATTCGTCATTAAATCTTATTTTAAAAAATGTATAGATATATAGGGTGTCTCATTTAAAATTTTGAAGTTGATGTCAATTTGTCGGAAATTATGTGGCAAAAACAAAGTCTAAGTACTCTGAAATAGGCATCATATGTAACCATTCAAATCCTTCAAATTTCATTTTTGTAGTATTATCCGTTCACGAGATATCGTCTACATACTATCACCCTGTATAACCCACGAAGGAGGAATGGACTAGCTCCGAAACTACAACGGAATTGGGATTGTTTTAAACGTTTAAATGAAGTCATCTCTTCTTATCTGGTTTAAACCAATTTTTGTATATATACTCTTGTCAGCTTCCATTTGTATTATTCTTTGAAAATGACGTTTAATCTATACTAGTCAGAATAAAATTGTATTTTAAATTTATTGAGAAACAAACAACGTGCTTAATTTTTTACCTAATTATTATTATTTTCATTTTGTGAAAACAGAATTTCTGTTATACAAACAAAATGTTTTTGTTTTATTAAAATCTTAATTCTTTTTGTATAATTAGTAAAATTAGCAGTGATGTAATTAAGCAGATTAAAATAATTAACATCCGTGCCGACATCTCTTCGAGTGCAAAATAATTAACCCGATCATCCTTATCCACCACGAATTAATCAAACAATGACGGTTTAATCACTTGATTGCCGCTAATTTCGTGTGGGAACGTCCAATTAAGCAACTTTAATTACACACACGCACACCCACACACTCGGCATTTTATTACCGACTCCCCTTCTCTCTCACACATTAAATAATCTCCCGAGCCGAAATGAAAATCCTCAACAACCCCGGAGTCCGGGGTCCCGATACGGTTAGGTGTTTAACATTCGCATACACTACTGTGAAGCGAAACAATATTAATAGCGTATATAATAAAGTTTTTGAAACTCAATAACGTGCTTTATTTTTTATTTCTTATAATAAATCATGGAGTTCCATCAAGTAACAACCACAACCATAGAGTATTTATCAGTTATTATGTCAGTGTGCCGCGAAGTGATTTTACAGAAAATAATCCATTCACCTCGGCCCGTTTTATCGCGCTGGATATATCGGATCGATTGGTTTTGGCCGGTGCGGTGAACATAAACAAGGGACAATACGGAAGCGGGCAAATTGAAAAGGGGACTAATTCCGGACGGCGGGTACCTTTTTTTATCGGCGGAAGCTCAAATGCAGCCTCGGATTTTTATTTTTTTCGTTCGGCTCGTTTTGCGAATCAACAGAAATATTGCGGGCGAAATGAAATGAAATGAAACAACGGTGGAAAGGAATTGTGCGCTTGAATAATTGCATGGAATATTTCATCCGGCCGCTGGCGATGGAATAATTCAATTGCTGCGCTGTGCTGGAATATGTGCATGTGTAATTTCATAATTTTGATTAAATATAAGTAAATACGTACATAGGTTGGATGATGAGATTGTTAATTTAGAATATGTTGACTCAATTAATTTTAATAAACGAAACACTTTTTTACTTCGTTTGTACAACATGGGTTGTTTTATTGTTGACTATACAGTCCCTGGCCATATTATTAGACACACCCGCCAATTCTATGTTTTTTGATAATTTATCTATTATTAGAAAGATAATGATAGTGTAAGTGGTAGTAATAAATAGATATTATGTTGTAGAATATTTATAATCAAAATATTTAAGAAACACACACACAAATAATAGGATATTCATATTTTGTTAAGCCACCCCTCGCTGCGGCAACTGCAGCAATCTTTCGTGACATGCTGTAAACACAATTTAAAGCAATTTGCTTTAATTTTTCGTTGTGGTTCCAATGATATATAATGCGTTCTATCAGTTGAACCTTCGTTGTTATC
Organism: Philonthus spinipes; assembly: GCA_963082785.1. Lineage (NCBI taxonomy): Eukaryota > Metazoa > Arthropoda > Insecta > Coleoptera > Staphylinidae > Philonthus > Philonthus spinipes. The sequence goes on along the minus strand of OY720316.1, from coordinate 11,182,532 downwards.
GTTTCTTTGGCCAGCTCTCTCTTCAAACATTCCCAAACATTCTCGATAGGATTAATATCCGGCCATGGTAAAAGTGGAATATTTTCCTCTTCCAAAAATGTTTTAATAGATTTTGCAGTATGTCATGGTGCCCCATCCTGCATAAATACTTTTTTGCCATCACTAAATCATTCCTTCATCCGTGGAAGTAGTTTTGTTACAATGCAATCATTTCCACAGATGACAGACCATACCATGACAGACACAGGATGCTTGATGGTCTTTATAACGCAATCAGGGCTATATTTTTCATGTGGTCGCCGCCTGATAAACTGTGACTTATCAGAGTTTGGAAGGTTGACTCGTCACTGAAGCAAGTCTGTAATAAATCAAAAACAGTAAATAAGACACATAATTAAGAGGTTTCAAACGAACGTAATAAAAATAAAAATAAAAATAAATGTCTTTATTATATCTCAAAAAATACAAGGTATGATATGTACAACAAAATTGTGTAGGTGAAGTTCAGTCGGTCCGTTAGTTAGTCAGATCGGCTGCTCTTCCACTTAACCTATCCATAATTCAAGAACACATAATAAATCGATACACTCAAGCTAAACATCATTAAACATATAAAAAATAAATAAAGACACTGGTTAGACACTACAGTAAAGTACTTCTGAACAAATTATGACATATCTCGCGCTTAAAGTTCATCAATGTGAGATTCTTTGTGCTGTTATATAATTTATAAATATTATAAGAAAAACATCTCTGGAATAATGCCGTCTTGTGGAGCGGCGGTGAGATAGTACCTTTGAATCTCACATTGATGGTATGAACATCGGAACGGAATATTATTCTGTTGTAAAGGTACGGAGGTTTATGAGTAGTAATTATTTTGTTGTAAAATGTTAAACAATGCAATGTTTGGCGGCTATTCATGTTAAGCCATTTTAATTCTGTTAGTTTCTCTGATATGTGATCGTACTTTCGAATACCAAAAATTAGGCGAATGCAAGAGTTTTGGACTTTCTGAATACGACGCTTGGTTACATTATCCAGACAGGCATGGTATATTACATCACCAAAATTAAAATGGCTTAATACAAGGGTTTCACAAAGTAATTTTCTTAATTTGATATTTAAATAATGTCGGCTGGAATGGATTAATTTTAAATTTAAAAAGGATCTGGAAATGCATTTATTAACATGAGATTTGAAACGCAAATCATTATCTATGATTAGTCCCAAATTTCGAGTGGAATCAACAAATGGGAGCGTGACACCATTTATATTTACTTTTAGTTGATCTTTCACATATTGTAAAGAATTACATGATCCAAATAACATTAGAGTCGATTTATTGGGATTTAAATTGAGTGAGTGTTTACGCGATTGTTCTAGGATGTTCGAAAAATCTGAGTTAATTTTAACATTTGCCAAAATAACATCATTCGGTTTAAAAGAAAATAATAACTGTGTGTCGTCGGCATAAAGAGTTGCAGAGCAGTTTGTTAGAACTTTTGTAATGCATGAAGTATAAATTGAGAACAGTAAAGGTCCTAATATTGAGCCTTGAGGAACCCTAGATTTTACCATAATAAAGTTAGATGAAATACTCTCTAAAGTAACTCGTTGATATCTATTCGTTAGATAAACACTTATTAAATTAGACGCTGAAATGGAAAAACCAAAGTAATGTAATATAGAAACCATCAAGTTGTGACTGATTGTGTCAAAGGCTTTACTATAGTCTAGTAAAATTAAGCATGTAACATTACCTTTGTCGGTTGCAGCTATATCTAGTAAAATTAAGCATGTAACATTACCTTTGTCAGTTGCAGCTATAATATCATCTAAAACATTATATAAAGCAGTAGGACAGCTGTAGTTTGCCCTAAACCCAGATTGAGTAGGAGGCAGTAAGCAACTAGTTTCAACATATTCTACAATTTGATTATATAGTAGCCTCTCTAATGTTTTAGATATAATATTTAAGACACTTATGGGTCTAAGATCATTAAAGTTTGACGCTGAGTTGTTTTTTGGAATAGGCACAATATTTGCAAGTTTCCATGCATTTGGAAAATAAGATTGTTCAATACAACAATTTATGATGTGTGTTAAATAAGGAATTAAAAAAGGACCACAAAATTTGATCATGGAAATACTCATGTCATCAGTTCCAACAGCATTAGTTTTAATATTATTGACAATAAGAGATGTTTGTTCGGTCGTAGTTAATTTAAATTCAAATGAGTTTTCATTAACATTTTGGTAAATATTATTTAAGTAAAAATTATTAAGTACTGGGTCTGTTAAGCTGTTAAAGGAATTGGAAAAGTATTCATTAATAGCATTAACATCCTTAATGCAATTAGGTAAAATTGTTTTAGGTTTACAGGCTATTATTCCATTATTTTTTAAGCATTTCCAAGTAGAAAATGGGTTATTTTTAATAGAGAACTCAATAAATGCTTTCTTTTCCTTGGTTACGGCAGAATTCACCATGGTACGCCACTGTTTGTATATAGAAAAGTGCTCTGGTGTTTTAGTCTGCTTAAATTTATTGTAAGCAGCATCTCTGGAACGCATCATCATTTTTAATGTATCCGTAAGCCACGGAGCAGGCTGCTTTGTAATTCTTCGCCTTACCAAAGGAGCAAATTTGTTAAAAATAGTGATTATGCAATGATTAAACAAGAGAACTTTTTGTTCGCAATCATTCTCATAGATAATATCTTTCAGACTAGATGTTTCTAGGTCTCTAATGAATTCATCTCTGCATATATAATTTATTTTACGATATGTAATGAATTTAGTTTTTTTTTTCTATGTACAATTTTAAGCTTACATGATATTGAATAATTATCCGCGATATTATGAATATCTATAACATCGGACTCATAACATATGCTCGTATTAGATGTTACAATTACGTCAATTAGAGTTTAGGTTTCACTGTTAAGACAAGTACGTGTAGGTTTAGAAATTATTTGAGTAAGTTTATATGTATTCAGAAAATCCCAAAATTTACACGCATTGTTGCAATGAATATTAATCATATTAATATTAACATCTCCTAAATAATCAAATCATTGCATTGGGGCAAAATATAACTTATTGTATCCTCGAAAGTTTCTAGAAACGTATTTACATTGTTTTCGGGAGGTCTATATATAACTCCAATAGATAAAACAGAATTTTTGAATCTGCGATAAATCCATAACTGCTCTAGATTTTTTAGAATATTAGGCGTTACAGTTTCAAAATGTATACTATTGCTAATATACAGTCCTACCCCACCTCCGCAATTACTAATTCTATCTTTACGAGCAAACACATATCCCGGAATTGTAAATAAGGTACTGTCCATGCTTGGCATCAACCAAGTTTCTGAGATCGCAATAATATCATAATTAGACGAAAGTACCAGTGTTTTAAAATTACAAAAATTAGAACTTAATGACCTTACGTTTAAATGTGCTAACTTAATATCATCCATAATGGAATGTTTTGTATTGTATCGATATATCAAAGTATTGCTCCAGTGCAGTGCATTAATATAGAAAAAAAATTTATAACTGAATAACAAGAAAAAAGAAATAAATAATAAATCAGAATATAATTCGTAAATAATTAAAGAATTGTTAAATAATTGAATAATTGGCATGCATGAAAAATAATAAAAAGTAAACATAATATACATTCTGAGTAAGAAATAAAAATGTAAATGATTAAAATATTTAAAGGCAAAAAACATGCATGCATATGATAAAATAAATGAAATATTCATTAGTAGTTATTTTTTAACAGGAAGATATCCTAGTAGTTCCTTTTCATTAAATATATTCTTTATAATTTCTTCTCCAGTTGCATTCTTACTTTTGATATAGATGTTCCCGTGCATAGACCAGATATTACCATCCGTTAGTCATCAATAGTTAACTGTTTATGAACCATGTCCCAGGTTAGCCTCTTCTGTAGCATCCTTGGTATCAATCGTGGCTTTTTTATTGGTCTACAACATTTGAAACCAAGATCGTACAGGTTTCGCCTCACTGTACGGATAGACACTCGGCACCCTGCTTCTTAAAATTTTGTTCTTATTTGTGCATGACTAGCCGTTCGAAATTCTAGAGCGATATTTCGAAGTTGCCGCTTACTCCGGGGAGTTGGTTTTCTTCCACGCCAACATTTCCTAACTGCATCGGAAGGCTGGTTAGATTTTTTTTTTTTTTGCTTATCCGACGTACTGAGGACTGCGATACTCCACATCTTGTGGCTATTTGCCGTTGACTAAACCTGGTATTAAGTAATAATGTTCTCATAGAAGAAGTTTGCTCTACAGGAAGATCTTTACACTTTCCCATCTTAAACAATAGCATCAAAAATCAAACCTACGTTTTTAATTTTTCTTGCAAGTAATTGCTCACAAAATGGTGTAATAATATAAAATAATATTTACAAAAACTATATTTTAGTCATTCATCACTTACCTCTACAAAAAAATCTTCTGAACTCAATAAAACGAACTCTTAAAACTACTACACTGCAACTTGGAATTACAAATAATGTCAAGTAATTTGACATTTGGTACGAAACCTATATTATCGACCGTCATTTTTACCTAAATACCCTTAGGAAACCCTAATTAAACAAGCTATATATAGTTTGCTTGTACTAGTAGGCACTATATTTATTAATAACGGAAAAATATAAATATTATGAGTGAGTCTAATACCACTGTAGTTTCGACAACCTTAACGTGTTATTATCAAAACAAAAGTATTTTAAAAATTATATTATAGGTTTTTAAATACATTTGGAATAAATATGACATTTGAGAATATAATAGATCAAGCTGGTCGTTAATTACGAGAATGTCCGGATTAGCGCTATAATCAATAATAAAACAATCCGAGTTATACAAAGCAAAAAAATGTTTTATTTATTAAAATTAAATTACAATGTATAACAAAGTAGGAGCCTCAACAATTAAGAAATTACTCAATTAAATTTAGTAATAATATAAATTAACCTTTTAAGAGCAGAAAGACCTCTATCCGATAGCCTGTACCAAATAATACACACAGATATTGTAAATATGTACATTATATTGTTTTGTATTATTTGAAAAACCTGAATACAAATGTATAACATTTTAAATCTCGTTGTGTCCCGGCGCATCCACCATATATGTTTTAATACTCTGGCATTATAGAATTTTTTTAACGGATAGGTCACGAAGGGATTTCAACAGGGCCTTCGCTGATGACCCGGCTTTGCTTATCAGAAATAAGATGAACTATTTCAAGCTATAGCTACGGGGGCTACGGATATAGTAATAGATTGGTTGGAAGCAGTGGGGCTTGAGGGGGCAGCGAAAAAAACTCAAACTGTATGGCTATTCACCAAAAGAGCTGAAAGAAACCAATAAAAAATATCTGGGTGTCTGGCTGAAAGTCAACCCTAGGTTGCATTGAGGCAACAGAAGAGGAGTAAAGTTAGGTGGCTATAATTGGGCGGCTCATGCCAAATATAGGAGGAGCAGGCGAAAGTCGGGGGACGCCTGCTAATGTCTGCTGCCAGAGTAAGGCTCGCTTATGCAGCTCCAGTAAGCAAGGGGAGCATTGAGAGTGGCTTGTCTTTGAATTACTAGAGCCTATAGAACGATATCCAGTGATGCAGTGGAGGTCCCGCTGCATTTATACCAGAAGACCTGTTGGCGAAATAACGGGCGGAAGCCTACATGCTGCAGGGAGGCTTACGAGAATGCAATGACAAAATGGCAAGAACGATGAGAGATCAACAACAGCTGGACTAAAGAACTAATAAGGCAAATCAGGCCGTGGGTGGAAAGAAGCTACGGGCAGCTGAGCTACCACCTCACTCAGTTGCTGTCGGAGCAAGAGAGTTTTACTGCGGGATCAAAGAAGACACACTCTGCTGAAGTGCCAAGACTAGGCGGAAGAGCTGAGTCGAAACATCGGAGAGGTATAAGTGCAAACCCTCATGAATAAGATGCTAGCAAGCGCGGAAGACTGGAACGCAGTTAACAAATTTGCCAGTGTAATTATGAAAAAGAAGATAAATAATGAGCTGAAGGTTGCGACGGAAATACCAATATGACAATACCAGGAAGAGAGGGGGAAGAGTTTTAGCCGGTCGGTAAACTCCATCACCCGGCACTCCTCGCCTGTTACAGTGAAAAGCAAAGGGCGAGGGTCCGAAAACAGATTACCAATTCCCCTCTACCCAAAAAAAGACTATATAGATAGCACAAAATACTATAATGTAAATAAGTACAATAAATGTAGGTGTTGGTTTGTCCGAGCAATCGACCAGAGGTATTTCTGCTCTCAAGAATTTATGATGGTATTAAAGAAAAAAATCTATATGAATTGATTAATGGTGCTGGAAGGATGTTTGGTTTAAGAGGGATGTTAAGGTTACGGATATTTTTTTATTATCATTAAATAATTGTTGATATTTAAATAACACAATTTTATTTATCTTAGAACATACGAACAAAATTATCACAACAAACAACAACACGGTTGTTTTTATTATTAAATTTAATTACAAACTACAAAAGTCCAGACAGATTTCCGCGAATACACACAAACGTTGCCAACGCTATTTACCAATCCCGGATAATATGAATTCAGAATCCAATTTACAATGTGCAGCATTAATTGCCGGCGCATAAACAATTTCAATTAAACTAATCGCGCACGCTCCGGCGAACAACGGTTAAAACGCGAATGCCCGAAACAGTGGCAATGTTTAATTATAGTTAAATACGCCGAAAACATTAATATTAATCAAGCTTTTATCGGAATGGAATTGCGTGTGTGCCATTTTCCGAAATTAATTTTTGTTGCGCGTTGCGAATTTTCATTCGACAATATTGAGAGTAAATTGTGTTAATGCAGTTTGTTGCGTGTCGAATGGTTATAATTAGTCTAAAAAATATTGAAAATAATTTTATTTTAAATAATTCATTTTATTATTGATCACGTTTCATCAAGTGATTAATAAGAACAAAGTTAAAGAAATGATTAAAGTTATTAAATTAATAATAATTTCTATCAACCTATCAATGACCTTTTACAAATCCCAAAAATACTTTACTTAAAAATATTGCCACGCAATACCATAAAGGGTACAATGGGAATATTAACCCAAGAAATCTCCACCAATAGAAATTATATATATATATGTATATATATATATTACTTATATTAAATACTTACTTAAACTTTACTTATATTAAATAACACTATTTAGTCTTTCAAAGTCTATTGTAATATCGCTACAATTGTTTCACCACACTATGGCTTCTTCAGGCGAAGAAATGATGATATTACAATAGACTTTGAAAGACTAAATAGTGTTATTTAATATAAGTAATTATGAACTTTCAACAATTATCAGCCTCATCAATCAATTATATATATATAGTTTTAAATATTATCAATTAGTTGTTCACTTAAAATAATTTAACATAATAACGAGTTTTAAGTAAACGTAACAACATTAGCAATTATCAATACCGAGTAATTTAACAAACAAATTACAAAAAAGTAATTACTCCAGTCGTAAATATTAAAACCTATTTTTTTTAAACCACACGCATTTACATGCTTATCTAAATATTCCCACTAAGAGCGCCGCTAAATTTCACCAGATCGCGTATTTATCATCGATTCCGAGTAATTATTTATTATGATTAATAGTAATAAAGCAGGTATGTGCGCGAGTTTACGAGCCGTAATAATGGAATACATAATTCTGTTTATATCTTCAATTAATCTGAGGTAATTAATTAGTTTTACTGCGATCACATTAAAATTTATGATCCGATAATAATTAGCAGAAGGATTATAATACCATAAACATGTTACAAGTGGATTAAGCTAATTTCCATCGGTGGAGAGTTCTTGGGTTCTAATGGGATTAATTTTATCTTGCGCATCTGAATAATGTATAATGTATAATTGGGGATTGGAAATTAAATGGTGTATATAATATAATAAATAATCTTGCTAATTCTACATTAAATTTTATCTAATATATCTTAGAAAATTTAATTTAATGAAAAGTAGTTCATACCTATTTTAAATAGTTTTCCTAAAAAAAAAAAACGGTAATATTGATAATGTCTATTATCAGAATACACGTAGCTTATGCACAAAAACGCACTTATTATTAGCGGCAACCCATAATATTATGTATGATGTTATTGCACTAACTGAAACATGGTTGCATGATTCTGTTCTGAACACAGAATTATTTACGGATCAATATAATGTAATAACATTACATGACCGAAAACATTCACTAGTTGATCGAAGAACTGGTGGCGGTGTATTACTAGCTGTTTGTAATAACTATAGTGTTGAAAGTATCGATTGTACTGTTATAGGGAATACTGTTCCGCTTATTGATATACTTATTTGTAAGGTTAATATTCGATTTAGGTCTATAATAATTGTAGTTGTTTATGTACCACCAGATATCTCATCAGATTCGTTTACAATGTTTTTGGAATCATTGGAAGTGTTGCTGTTGGACCATAAAGTTATACTTCTAGGAGATTTTAATATACCTGATTATCATATTAACAATCATCCTGTATCTTTTAAGCTGCATTCTTTAAATAATTTCAGTGATTATTTGAACTTACATCAATTTAATAACGTTCTAAATACCAATAACCGTTTATTAGATCTGTTGTTTTCTAATGTTGATACTCAATTTTTTGTTGAACGGGATATGTCACCATTGGTACATGAAATTTCACACCATCCAGCATTGTCAATTGAATTAAATATATCACCTAGTAGAAAGCATTTGTTTCCCAGCAACACGAATAAACGTTATAATTTTCATAAGGCCAATTATCCATTGTTGTACAATTTACTATTTGAAACTGATTGGTCCTTTTTAGAATGTCACAACAATGTTGACAATGCGGTCGATGGATTTTATGCAAAGTTGTATTCTATCTTCAATGATGCTATCCCTTTCGATAAGTCTTGTAATTTTTCGTATTCACAATGGTTTACAGCAGAAATTAGACGTTATATTAAATTAAAGCATGTGTATAGACGTAAATGGAAATTGAGTAACTCATTATTTTACCGTAATGAATTTATTCGTGTGCGTTGTTTTCTTAAAATTGCACTTCAAACAGCATATAACAATTATTTACTCGACATTGAAAATAAAATAACCGAGGATCCTAGCATATTCTGGAATTTTATGCGATCAAAATCTGGAACTTCTCCTATACCTGAGCGTATCCATAATGGTGAAGCCTTTCTCAGTGAACCTAGTGAAATTGTTAATGCTTTTGCTGAAAATTTTTCTAGTTTATACTTAAAATTCAATGTAAACAAGTATGTCCTTACAGATTTAACACCCTCATACGAGAATGTAACTATAACTTCTATAAACGAATCTGAAGTCCTGGAAAGTCTTTGTAAATTGAAAAATAAAATTACATCTGGTGAGGATCAAGTACCCAGTTGTATTGTTCGAGATTGTCGGTACGCCTTAGTTAAACCTTTAATGGTAATTTTTAATCTTGTCATTAAGACATATACCTTTCCACAGTCTTGGAAATACGCAAGGATATCCCCAGTGTTTAAAAAAGGCGACAAGCATGACCTGAATAATTATAGACCTATCTCGATATTATCTAACTTCTCGAAAGTATTTGAACATATTTTGTATAAAAACATATATTCACAAGTGAAACCTCGAATTTCTCTTAATCAACATGGATTTATTTCAGCACGTTCAACTGTAACTAACCTTGCAATTATTACACAATATTTAAGCGAAATTATCGATAATCGCGGTTAATCTGACGTCTTATATACAGATTTTAGTCGAGCTTTTGATTCTGTTAGTCATGATATATTACTTATTAAATTAAAATCATTCGGACTTACTAAAAATTACATAGATCTTATTGGATCGTATCTATATAATCGCGAAAATTATGTTTTTTTATAATGGATTTAAATCTAATATTTTTATCTCCACGTCTGGTGTACCTCAAGGATCCAATTTAGGGCCATTACTTTTCATTCTGTTCATAAATGATTTATTTTCTTCGTTAACTTGCCCGGTTGTAGCTTATGCAGTTGATTTAAAAATCTTCAGTAAAATCGAGTGTCTAAATGACACGTACTTACGTAAGTAAGTCAATAGTCACAGAGCTAAATGTGGAAATAATTTATTAATTATTTTCAAATCATTTTTATTTAATATGTCTAAATGACGTCTATGTGTTACTAGATAACTTTAAAGAAATCATAACTGGTGTATATACAATAACCTACACTTGGATGTTGAGAAATGCTTTGTTGTGACTTATTGTCGCCGATTAAAATATATTACATATGATTATAAGATTAATGAACGTACCTTAACATGTAAAACTGAAATCAGAGATCTAGGCGTTGTATTTGATAAACACCTCACTTTTGTAAGTCACATAAATATAATATCAAAATCTGCCTCCAAGACACTAGGATTTATCTTACGACACTGTAGTAACTTTACCAACACTAACACGATAAAATTATTATATTTCACATTAGTACGTCCCAAGCTCGAGTACGCTTCTATTATTTGGTACCCAATATATATGTATAATAGTGTGATAATTGAGCAATTTCAAAGAAGGTGTTTAAAAATATGTCTTTTAAATTAGATAATTTGTATCCTGACAGAGGAATTGATTATATACATCTGTTTGAGAGGCACGATTTTCAATTCTTGTCTAATCGAAGGAACGCCAATAGTGCTTTATTTATGTACAAGTTGTTAAATAATAAGATTGACTGCGCTGAATTACTCTCTCAAGTGAAATTATATGTTCCAAGACTCTCTTCTCGTAACAATATTACATTTTATGTACCTGTCGCTAAAACCAATGTCTTTCGTAAGGCTCCTCTTTTTCATTTGAGCATAAATGCTAATCGTTTGTTTGACGGCATATTTTTCTCACCGGAAATGAGACAGTGATTTAGCATTGTCTGTGAAATCATTATTTTTGTATGTTTTATTATGTATACTGTATTATATAATTACTATTATTATTACTTATTATAAGTTTTTTTATTCCTGTGATTGGTTCAGCTGTTGGGCAATAAAGTTATTATTATTATTATTATAATCCATTTCTTGTGATGTTTTTTTTTTAAGAGGGGGATTGAAAATCTGTAGTTAGACGCTCACCATTACGCTCGGCTCTGACTGACGAGGAGTGCCGGGATGGTTGATGGTGGTGTTATTTACCTACCAGCTAAAATCCTTCCCCCCTCTCTTCGCTCGATAGATTCGTACCTGGTATCGCCATCAGGTATTCCCTCAGACACGGAGCTGTATCTCACTGCACAGTAGCTATGTCCAATACTTTTCAGATTGTATCATTCTCGGCACCAAAGACGATTCTTCAAGGGTACTATCATTGTCTCTAAGTCTCTGCCTTTCTTTATCCCACTGACTACACTCAAACAGCATATGTTTCGCTGGATCTACTTCAGCATCACACTGCAGGCATTTAGCGCTATCCCTCTTGCCAATCTTCTGCAGATACTTCCGGAAGCAGCCGTGCCCTGTCATTTGTGTGAGGTGGTACGTCACCTCTTCATGTCCCCCCTCGATCGTTTAATATCTGGGATCAGGGTCCTGATCCAGCCAGAATTTCCACTTCCACTTCTCCTGGCAACACTCCAGTGCTCTAACCTCCACACGCCTCAACCTTGCTTACAAACTCCGCCTCTTCGAACGCTTCGCAGATTCCTCCTATCCTAAGGTTTCCAGGGAGCATACACGCCAGCACCTCGCTGCTTCCGTAAAAACCGTCCGGTAGACCCTAGTGCACCTTAGGGCCTTAGTTCATAGTCCTGCCTGCGTTTCTTGTCACCTTAATTGCTTCACCCCAAGCTTTTACCACATATAATAACCTGGACCAAGCTACCGTAGTAGGAGCCTTCCTCTGCCCTGTCCCGGGCCTCCCATATTGGGTAATATACGGGCTACCATAACCTCAGACCGAGTGGCTGCTTCCGCTACCGTTCTTGTTTGGGAATTGCATCTAGGTTTCGATTCCATAATTACAATTTGATGGTCTTATTAATTATCAGTTGGTGCCTCCCAATGTGAAACACCTCATCTGGGTCTTTCCCGTCTTCTCTTTAAGAGTGTTTTCTTTTGAATTAACTTTTCAGCGGGCGCGTTGTGTAATTTTCCTTAAGCAGGCGCTTGTCGTAAATCAAGTTTTCTCCATCTAAATGGTGTTTTCGTTATATAAAACTGCTCTATTTTATATTACTGATAACGTCTTTACAGCTGGAGACAAGATAGTATTTTAATCCTACTTGACTTTAGTTAAGCTTTTGATACTATAGACCATCAAATACTAATGTCAATATTTCACTACATAGGCCTTTCTAATAGTGCATTATCTTTCTTTAGTTCGTATCTATCAAATCGCTATCAATCGGTTGTTATTGAAAATGTCACATCGGATCCGAGTAGAAATACTAAAGGTGTTCCACAGGGATCAATTTTGGAACCGCTTCTGTATGCTGTGTACACATCCAACTTTGGAAAATATTTTGAACATCTCAATTACCACATGTACGCAGATGACACGCAACTGCTACATTCATTCAAAGAAAGTAATCTGACAAGGGCAATAAATGAAATAAAATGAAACAAAGATGATTCACACGTTTGCAGTTATTTAAATTAAAATGAAATTAAACAAGGAAAATTTCTGGCAATGATCAATAAAATTCGATCAATCCCTTTTTCCAACTGCAAAAACTGCAGTAGTACTGCTATGCAACAACAAATATCTATTGTGTAATCCAATGTCCGGCGGGGTAAATGCTCGGGAAGTGGCAATAAATGAAATAAATTTGGACTTAAAATTTTCACTGACGCATGTGCACAACACTGTTTGCAGATTAACCCCAACAAGTCATTTGCTATTTTATTTAGTAAAAAGTTAAGCGAAACAGACTTACGGATATCTTTAAACACCGCGTCAAAAGGATGTTGGATACCGGACCATATAAAGAACAGGTTAAAAACCCACTGATTTCATATATAAGTAATATTAATTCTATATTAAAGCCAACAAGTTTAATGGATAAAAAACTTATATACAGATTAAAATTAAAAAACCCATCACTTCCAAAATTATATTGCCTCCCAAAAATTCATAAACCGGGGAATAATTGGAGACCTATTGTATCAAATTTAAATTCACCAACATACAATATCGCAAAATGGCTAGTACAAAAGTTCCAATCATTAAACATTAAAAACGATTCTTTAATAAAAAATTCAATTGAGTTAACTACAAAACACGACTATTGAACCGGATGAATTATTGGTTTCCTTTGATGTAGAAGCCCTGTTTCCCAGCATTCCAATAGAAGAAACAATTAATATTTTAAAAAATATTTTAGTAGAAAATTCAATACCAACAGAAAATATTAAACAATACATTGAGTTAACGAAGATAGTAATGGAGTGCAACACGTTTGAATTCGACAAGAAGTTCCACAAACAAACGTTCGGAACAGCCATGGGTAATGCACTCTCACTCTTTTTAGCTAACATTTTTCTTAATCATCTAGAAAATCGAGCTAAAAACACAATACCGGGCTTTCCGAGAGTTTGGTTCAGATACGCAGTGGCAATTATCAATAATAATACTGACATAGAGAGCTTGTTGTCGAGTTTAAATGGTTTGTACCCTAGCATCTTATTCACTCATGAAATGGAAAATAATAATCAACTCCCCATTTTAGATTTGCAAATAATTAAAAATACAAATAACAAAACACTAGAGTTCAACATATACCGAAAACCAACACACACATTCAACTACATTCATTCATCATCAACATCACCCATTAAACATAAACTAGCATCATTTAACAGTATGATTTATAAAGCAATAAACTTACCTTTATCAAATGAAAGGAGGACAAAAGAATTGAATTTCAAAAACAATATTGCACAATCACTAGGTTACAATAAAAACACAATAAATAAACTTATTAATAGACATAAAATGAATCACAAACTTAACTCTAGCACGAAACTCAATACGTCAGAAGAAACCAATATCAGAAAATATGTGAAATTAATATACAATCCGTCCATTTGCCACAGAATAAATAAAGTGTTCAATAAATTCAATTTAACAGCTGCGTATTACAGTGAATCAAAATTAAAATCTTACTTAAATAACACCTTTAGTAAAATTAATAATCTTCACAAATCCGGTATATATTCAATTAATTGTAATAATTGCGATAAAGTATACATTGGTCAAACCCAAAGAAATTTAATTAAGAGGTTCAAAGAACACAATTATCATATTAAAAGTCAAAACGCACATAAATCAGCAATAGCTTTCCACAATTTCCAAACCGGACATCAGTTCTCACTTCACAATGTAAAATTATTAAAACCATCAAGTAGTTTCAGATTAAACATGTTAGAATCGATAGAAATGTATAAATGTAAAGACTGATTATTAAATTTCGATTTAAGTCCACCCACTGTTAAATCTCATTCCGAAAAAGAATTGTAAACCTACCGACACCTCTCCCAGTAATACTAATCCCCATCCACCAATAGATGCCCCACATAATTAGACTTAGGTTTTCCCACTAATCCCTTTACCGTATATAAACAGATGTAATTAGTTTTAAAGCATTGAAAATGATTTTCACTTCTGTGATGTAATATATGGACCATGTTTGGATGTCAAAAAAGAATACAGGTTGTACAGAACGCATGTCTTAGATTAATCCATGGTATACTTACATAGGAGAATTTTATTTCGCACGGATGTACACAACATTAACATAAGGAATAAAGGGTTGTTAACGCCACCTATTCACCGAACAACTTATTTCGAGCGTAATTTTTCTTATAATATAGCTAAAGTGTGCAACGATATTCCGACCGAGTATTAAATTCAATCATTACGAGCATTTAAAAAAGCTATAAAATTGTTAATCATTTCTAATATATTAAAACATTGAAATTCTCAGATACTACTTCAGCTATACTATTATATATAATCTGAATTGCAATAGTAATATAAAAATAATGTATATACTTTGCCATAAGATGTATTATTTTCTATTAAATTAGGTTGAGATAAAAGCAGATATGCTTCTTGGAAGCATTTTTATGATCTTCGCCTAAGGGTTTTCTACAGACATTTGTTTTAAGTTTGTATATTTATCATTGTAGATCAATTGTGTTGTAGAAAATAAAGACTATTATTATTATTATAAAGTAAGAGAAATAATGTATGGCGTTTTATCAATAAAGTTTCATGCAGTTTTGATCGAATTCAGTTAAAACGTTGAAATAGTTTATATTTTGTGCGAGTAATTAAGCAAACCATCTGGAATGCATACTGTGTTTACGCACACGCACACGCTTACCAGTCTATATCGATAATTTTGTATTAAACGCCTTCATGTTTATGTGTGTGTGTGTGAGAGAGTTGGGCAATCCGTAAATATGAAATATGATCGGCGTTTACACGGCGAAGTTACATATTTTATTCGGCAAATAACGGAGACGGAAAGGAAGGGAGCGAGAGAGACGGAGTGGGGTCGCGCGTGGGGCGCGGGACGGGCGAAGGAGATGAAAGAGGTTTTATGCCGTTCGGATTGAAGTTGTCCGGAGGAACAAGAGCCGGGCCGGCCGCTGTTCGTCGGGAAACGCGAACGCGGCCGGGACCGTGCGCGGCCCGGCTCTCGCTGGCCGGGCCGTGCGCGGCCGTTGCGGAGGGCGCCTCCCTTCGCCCCCCGTTCCCCGTCGCCCTACGCGGAACGGCCGGCCGCGCCCCTCTCTCTCCGCGCAGCCCCTTAACGAGTGTCAATCCACCTCGACGAGATCGGAGCGGCGCGGAGAGACGTACTCTGTTTGGATCCGATTACGTGACCGAGAATATAGATTGATATAGATATCGATAACTATCAATCAAATGATGGTTATCCGGTGCGCTACGCGCTGGTCTTTAATTACGCGCTTTCCTAATGGAAATTGCCCAATAAAAGGCAATAATTGCCGGGCCCAACAATTCCATTTCGGTGTCGCATGCTGAAAATCAATTTTTACCAAATGTTATTCGAAAATGGAAGAAAGATCTCCGGGCGATAACCGATTAACAGATAATCCGTAATATATGTTACATATTGTTATATCTGATATGTAATTAGAAAAGGTTTGTATGTCTGTCAAGGAAGTCCGACGTAGTTCAGGTATAAAGCCCAGTACAGGAGCAACCCATTAGTGGTTAATTTATCCCAAGTCATGAAACTATCAATGGACAGAATACAAAATCCAGTTATTTACGGATTTGTATGTCTGCCAATAAAGATTACTGTATACAGGGTAGCTACAAAGTATGGAAACACGGCTCTCACGTGAAAACGGCTAAAAACATAACCATCAAAATTGGGATTTCTCAATAGGATATTTCCTTGAACAATTTGGCGTGAAAAATCAAAAATGATTCTCAGAATTTTCACATACGGACGCCATCTTGATTTTTTTTAAATGGAATTCGATTTTTTTTACTTTACAACTTTTATAGACCTTATAATTGTGATCACAACCATATACCTTTTTTTTAAATACTTGTCTTTTCATCGATAAACCGGACTTTGAAAAGTATGGAAACAGGCAAACGAGTACTTTTTTCTAAATGCTGCAATACCACAAATGCATGTTCTATTGTTGATCAAAACTTAAAAAAATATTAGTCAAATGAAAAAATAAAATATCAAACAATAAATGATTTTTTATTTTACAATATATGTTCAAAGTGCTCTCCATTAACTTCTTGGCAGTAATGAATACGCTGGACAAAGTGTTGTAATGAACTAGTTAAAATACGACGAATATTTGCAATTTCGGTTCTTATGCGTTCTTCTAATTCTTGTATATTGTGTGGCCTGTTGTTATAAACTCGATTTTTTCAAATGTCCCCACAGGAAAAAAATCAAGTGGAGATAAATCGGGCGACCTAGCAGGCCATTCAATTGTTCCTCTCCTGCCTATCCATTTGCCAGGAAAAGTTACGTCTAAATATTCACGTACTATTAGTCCGAAATGAGCTGGTGCTCCGTCTTGCTGAAACCATATGTTTTCAGCTGGATTAGCCTGAGTTTCATAATTTGGGAATATTTATCTAAGTCTGGGAACAACCTGTTCTTGCAAAAGCTGTAAATATGTTTCAGATGTCAAATTGCCATTAATAACAAAAGGGCCGATAATATGCTGTCCAATTATACCACACCAAACATTAATTTTTTGTGGACGCTGCGTATGAATCTGCTCCATCCAATGTGGATTTTTGTTCGACCAGTATCTGCAGTTATGGCGGTTAACATGTCCATTTAAGCAGAAAGTTGATTCATCGAAAAAGAGCACACGGTTAATAAAATTGGCGTCCTGGTTTATCCTATTCATCATTGTTTCGCAAAATTCAATTCTGCGATCAAAGTCATCTTCGTTCAATTCTTGTAGCAGCTGAATTTTGTAGGGATGATACTTTTCAATTTTCATTATTTTTTAAACTGATCTCCTGCTCATGTTGTTATTGAAAGCCAATTGCTA
The DNA here is from genome assembly GCA_963082785.1 of Philonthus spinipes. NCBI lineage: Eukaryota > Metazoa > Arthropoda > Insecta > Coleoptera > Staphylinidae > Philonthus > Philonthus spinipes. Next base: position 11,164,856 of record OY720316.1, on the reverse strand, counting down.
CACCGAAGTTTTTGGATTTTCAACTACATCTATCATAAGATTGAATGAATTTTCTTCATTTGTAACAGTTTTTGGTCGTCCAACTTTTGGACGATTTTTAACAGTTCCAGTTTCATTAAACCTATTCCATGTTTTAAATGCAACTGACCTGGAAATAGGTGCTCGATCTGGATGATTTACGTTGAAAAGATTAGCAGCTTCGGCAAAGCTTCGTTTTCTATCCCCACACCCAATCATCATGAGAATCTCTATGCTATTCGTTTCACTCAAATGTGGCATTTTTGCAACAACCAGTTACTTACTAATGTTTTTTACAAGTTTGACAGGCTAATGAAAACTGTTTTCAAAGGCAACTATTTTTTTAAGTTGATATTGTTAATTTTTTTGTTTAAGTTTCGACCAAAAATAGAATATTTACAAAAGAAATGAATATGAAAAAATAAAAAATGCAAGTTGAAGGCCTTAACGTACTCTAAACCTTTGCAAAATTTCAGGACATTCCGATAAACCGTTCTCAAAATATTTCGCTGTTTCATACTTATCAAAGTCCGGTTTATCGATGAAAAGACAAGTATTTTTAAAAAAAGGTATATGGTTGTAATCAGAATTATGAGGTCTATAAAAGTTGTAAAATAAAAAAAATCGAATTCCATTTAAAAAAATTCAAGATGGCGTCCGTATGTGAAAATTCTGAGAATCATTTTTGATTTTTTCACGCCAAATTGTTCAAGAAAATATCCCATTTAGAAATCCCAATTTTGGTGGTTATGTTTTAAGCCGTTTTCACGTGAGAGCCGTGTTTCCATACTTTGTAGCGACCCTGTATATACTCAATGACAAAAAGAAATACGCAACACCATGAAGGTGTAGGAATTTTTGGATTAAACATGGCAGAAATATTTAATATATTACGGCGGCCACCCAAATCTCCTGACTTTTCGCACATCGAACATGTCTATAACATGCAATTAGCCAATCCTCCACAAACACTATAAGCTCTCCGGTATGAACTACAGATTGCCATCCCAATACATCAGCAAAAAATCGACAACCTGGTGAAATCCACGACCAGAAGGGTACGGGAGTGTGAATCTAATAAGGGTGGTCCAACACATTGTTAATAAAAAATTAGTGATGGGCAAGATCGATCAAAAAAGATCGACTGCTCGATCCTTGCAGGTGATCGAGTCGCTCGATCTTCATGAGCGGCTCGATCTTTTTGATCTGCTCGAGCGGCTCGATCTTTTTGGGCGAATCGATCGGTCTAGGTAAAATCGATCATTGAATCACACCATTTCTTTAAGTTATTTTGTTTTATGCAAAATGAGACAGCCATTATTAATTTATTTACTAAATACAATTGTAATTTAACAAACAGAAATACAGTAAAAATAAATAATATGTAGAAAATGACAAATTCGGTATGTTTTTTCTTCTAGCAATTATTGTAATAAAAGCGATCATCTTAATTCTTTCGTAATGCACTTTCATTGAGAGAGCGTAATTGACGATTTGTCGACGTCCACATTTTTTTGCGGCCTTGTTGATTTCTTTATGTTTTTAAGATGTGTTTTTTTTAAATGCTTTATACGGATAATTTTTCTGTACGGAAGTGGATTAATTTGATTTTAAAAGAATAATTTTACAGCGGTGGTTTTTCGAAGAGGTAATTTTTAAGAGGGGTTGTGATTTTACAGATAAATTTTAATATGAATAACAAGTAAATTTTAGTTAGAGTGTGAGTAATTATTGGGGAGGTGCTTTTTGCTCGAGCGGCTCGATACTGCAACTGATCGATCATTCATTGATCGATCTTTGAAATGATCGATCTTGCCCATCACTATAAAAAATGCCTATATCTTTAGTTTAATTTCTTTGAAATTTTCATGAGTTACTATCTTTTATAAGTATTTTTTGTTTTTTAAGTCGTTCCAAAAACTCCTACTCCTTGGTGTTGTTTCTTTATGTGTCTGAGTAAATTAATAACAATAATATCTCCACAATTTACTCAGACGCATAAAGGTGTAGGAATTTTTGGAACGACTTGACAAAAAAAAAATACTTGTAAAAGATAAACTGATGAAAATTTCAAAGAAATTAAACTAAAGATAAAGGCATTTTTTTATTAACAATGTATTCTTGATTATTATGGTTAAATAATCAAAATAATCTAGAAGGCGAGGAATTAAATGAGATTTTTTAATTAATTTAGAACTAAATTGTGAAGATATTATAGTTATTAATTTTCAAATATGTACTCAGTGACATAAAAAACATAACACCATGTTAGGATAACTTTATTCTATAACAGAATTTTATAACTAAACATCTTTATTCAAATGTGTACTGGGTGTCCAGATAAGAAATGTCACCGGCTATATCTCAGGAACTAAGACGCCTAGAGCTCTCAAATAAAAAATATAATAATAAAAGTGTCCATGAGAAAATGTTGGAAATATATTTCAAGTTCGTATCTCTTCCAGTAGGGGGCGCAATGAACAGTCGAAAACTAATTCTGCAATTATCTCAAAAAAGTTCAAATAAAGGCATCATAAAACTACACTTTTTGAAATCATGGTGAGTTTATAAAACAAAAATGGTACAGAAATTTTTCTCTTACTCTTGAAATAAAGGGTGGGGGAAGGTCAGAATTTATAAAGAGCAAATGTCAAATAACTCTTTTGTTTTTTAACCGATCTTAAAGATTTTAATTTCATACGAAAGAACTTATCATACTGATTAAAACAATTGACAACAATCATGAAAATAAGTAATTGAGTCGTCGCTAGATGGTGCCATGTTAAAAAGAATATAATTTTTCCATTTTTCTTACAAATTTCAAATGGAATGATATATTTTTCTTAGTATCAATAGATACTATCAATAAAGTGCGTGAAAATGTAAGAAATTTGGTGAAAACCGCATCTCAATACCTTTATTCTATCACAAGTTATAAATAAAAGAAAATTTCAAATTAAAAAATTCAAATGTCATTGGAAAAATTTTTAAGGTTAATAAAATTTATAACAAAAACAACAAAACTGAATTAGTTTATCAACACCAGGGGGCATTTTCTAAAGCATGCTAAATTATTTGAATATACTCTTTCTTGAGAGGTGAATAGATGGGGATGCTTATTTTTTTGGTCACCACGATGTTCAGATTTTTATTTTTGGGGCAAATTAAAAAATATTTTTTATATCAATCCAGGCCCAGAACAAGGAAAGACCTATTTTTTTTATCTGAAATGCAAAAACTTCAGCAATAGATATACTGCTATTGTTAGAGTGGAAGTCGCTGTTTATTTAATTGTATAAAATTATGTGATTGTATTAAATATGACGGTTGAGTCATTTGACAATTTGAAAGACAAAATTTTGATATGAATTTGGCATTGAAAATGTTTTTCCATTTGGTTTTAATACTGTTTTCACCTGTATTTATAAGAAATATTTCTTTATTTAAAAAAATGAGAAAATTAATATTAAAATTAAAAAGCGCCCCTACCGACGACAAAATAATTTAATTTTGTTATTTTAGTTATAATTTAATTTTTTTAAATTAACACATACAATTCTTAAAATTTACATCAATAATTTTTAATTATAAAAATTCTTTTAATTATAACTTGTGATAGGATTTAGATATAAACTTCCGGTTTTCACTAAATTTCTTACTTTTTAATCCTCTTTCTAATAACATTAAGAAAAATATATCATTCCATTTGAAATGTTTAAGAAAAATAGGAAAATTATCTATACTTTAAGTTAGCGCCACCTAGCGGCGATAAAGTTAGTTATTTTTCTGAATGTTGTCAATAATTTTAATTAGCATGATAAGTTCTTACGCATGACATTAAAATCATTAAGATCGGTTAAAAAACAAAAGAGTAATTTGACATTTGCTCTTTATAAATTCTGACTTTTCCCCACCCTTTATTTCAAGAGTAAGAAAAAATTTTCTGTAACATTTTTGTTTCACGAACTTATCATGATTTCAAAAAGTGTAGTTTTATGATGTCTTTACTAAACATATTTTTGAGGTAATCGCAATATTACTTTTCGACTGTTCATTGCGCCCCCTACCGGAAGAGTTACGTACTTGAAATTTATTTCCGGCATTTTCTCATGATCACTTTTATCAACATTTTTTTTATTTGAAAGCTCTAGCACTCATAGTTCCTGAGATATTGCCGGTGACCTTTCTTATCCAGACCCCCCGTACATGTATGTGTAATAATATATAAAATTATTGTTTATTTCTTACAACAATACATGTTATATAACAAATTATTTTTATTGCAATTTATAAAAAAAATAGAATATTTCTGTTTTTACCATAACTGTATGCACACTGGTGGTGCCATCTATGCTCGAAATTAATAATGTCAAATGCTTGATTGAAATTACAGAACATTCGCTAACAAAGTGATTTATATTAACATATTTGAAACGTTATATATTTATTTTCAAAAATAATTATATATAAAAATGATAAAATAATAGTAATAAAATAATTACTTCTTTAATTTTGTCGATGTTAACTTGGTGGTACATTTTCAATATAGTATACAGGGTCCTGCATCACAGCTCCCGTCTTCGATAGCTCAGTTACTAATTAAGTTAGGACTTTAAAATTTTGTAAACTTTACTTGGGTCTTAGGATGTACTTCAGGAAATTATTTTTGATTATACAGGGTGTCCCAAAAAAGAGTTACGGCATGATGATATATTTTTTTAAATGGCTTGATATACATTTTATTCATTATTTTGGTGCTTTTTATGATTGCCTACATGCCCCTAAAGTTTTATTGAAATCGGTTTAGTAATACCAACCAAAAAAGTATATTAAATAAAAATGATTTGAAAATAATTAATAAATTATTTTTATTTAATATATTTAAATAACTGTGACCAAGTGAATGAGTAAATACTCTTTTCTATTTAAAAAAAAAAGTATAAAAAATGGTTTTGAGCCGTTGGTTTAAAAAATTAATAAAAAATAAATAGGAACATATGAAAAAATCATACAGGGTACTTGTTAAATAAGGTCTAATAATCCAAATTTTATTGATATGATTTATACAGGGTGTCCAAAATTTAGTGTTAAACTTTTTAAACTTGAATGCATTTTATTTTTATTATTTTAAATTGGATATATTTTTACATCATTCTATGTAGAATTAAAAAACCAACATTTTTCTTTCTATCAACCCTATCTCAAATCCTAATAGATTAAAAGTTATTTGCAAAAAAACTGGTTTTCAGTTTCAGTTTCAATAGCCATTTTGATGAATAAAAATCGAAGGTTGCTTTGAAAAACATTTGTTTGGCATTGTAAACTTCAACTGTCAAAGTGACATGAGTCTACGTTAGCTTTAGTAATATTAAAATTATAAATAATTGTTTGCTTAAGCTTTTCATAAACAATATTTTTTTGACAACGAATTCAATCGAGATGATTTTAAAAGAATGATTCTCGAATTTCTAGAATACGTAAAGAACGCGTTTTCACTCCCAACTACACAAGAAAACATGCAGCAAACAATCAAAGACGTATTTCAAAATATGACACCCGACCTATTACAAAGACTGGCAAGGTAATTTCATGTTCGTCTTCATTTGTGCCTCCAAAACAATTGAAGATATGTCAAATATAAGTTCTAATATGTAATTCATTCTAGAAATATTTGTCTTCGATCCTTTTAATATTATAATTAAAACTATGTTTTATACAAAGCTTAATAATTTCATAATTTAGACAATGTTTTGTGAAACGTTTGAAACTGTCGTTATAATAATTGTAATTAGATGACATGTCTGTCAATATAATGTTTTTTTTTTTTTTTTTCAAAGCAACATTCGATTTTTATTCATCAAAATGTCTAATGAAATGGTCGAAAAAACAATTTTTTGTCAATAACTTTTAATCTGTTTGCAATTCAGGTAGAGTTATTCGGAAGAAAAATATTTGTTTTTTAATTCCGCATGGAACGATATAAAAATTTACAGGGGTTCCAATTTAAAATAAGGAAAATAAAATACATTCAAGTTTGAAAAGTTTGACACTAAATTTCGGACACGCTGTAATACACAAAAATAAAATTTGGCAATTAGGATTGTTATACCTTATTTAATAAGTACCCTGTATAATTTTATTCACAAGATCCCAATTTATTTTTTATTCATTTTTAAACCAATGGCGCAAATCCAATTATTTATACTTTTTGATTTTTTTTGGATGGTATTACTGAACCGATTTCAATAAAATTTTAGGGGTATGTAGGCAATCACAAAAAAGCACCAAAATAATGAATAAAATATATATCAAGCAATTTAAAAAAATATATCATCATGCCGCAACTCTTTTTTTGGGACGCCCTGTATAATCAAAAATATTTTTCTGAAGTATGTCTCAAGACCCAAATAAAGTTTCAAAATTTTCAAATCCATAACTTAATTAGTAACTGAGCTATCGAAAACAGGAGCTGTGATGCAGGACCCTGTATAAAGAAAACAAAATTACTTTTACCACTTGGATACCACTTGGATTTTTATTAATTGTGACTAGTTTCGATTACACGATAATCATTCTCAAACAATAGTAAATACAATTCGCTGTTGACAAATATTTATACGTAACTATAATGCCTCGAAGGGGGGTGTGGGTTAAATAGACCTGGTCGTTAATGATTTGGAAGTCCGGCTTATCTTTCGCTTTGTGGATTTCTAGCATCTCTAATAGATCCATTTTAATCCCTTTTTCGGCGAGATGTACAATCGAAAGTACATCCTCGCCGATAGTATGGTTTTCTTCATTTAGATGTTTAGTGAAAGTGGAGTTGTTGATTTTTAATCCATAAGATCTATAATGTTATAATGTTATTTTCTTATATTATTCATTTTTTTTTGGCTAAGCGTATGGTTGTGATGGATATTCGGGTGCAGGAAAATGCTATCCGAATTGAACAAAAAGTAGATATGGTGTCATTTGAAAAAAAAGTTGACTATCGGTACTTTGACAGTTATTGTATTATCAATTAGAGAATTTTCTGTCGTTTACAAACATATATTATATATAGTTTACTGTAAAAATAAAAAAGTTAGAAGCGGGTGGAACACCAAACTGAATCACCCTGTATATTTAATTAATGTTCAAATTGCATTTAATCCCAAATTAAATTAATAATGATAATTTTTATTTATTAAATATATATTCTAATAGTAATTAATATTAACAATTTTATAATCCAAATTAATTGTGATATTCTACGATTAATATTTTCTTTGAAACCGTGTTGTGATTCATTTATTGTGTTATAAATGTTTCATGAAGTTACTTAACATTGGGAAACACGGCAAGAAAATTTAAAATAGTTTAATTTTGAGTTTTTACAATATTTTATTAATTATTCGCTAGTCTTATCATATTATAAGGTATATACCTAATACATTTATACTTTTACCCACTGAGCAAAAAAACATTGCATTAATGTTACGGTGCAACGTATAATGTTGCGTTTTAAGTTGCATTAATGTTGAATGTCCGCCTACGGCAATATTTCATGGTAATATTGCCCGAAAAATATTACTGTACTGTTGATAAAGCAACATCCATGCAATACGAAGCATCACGAGTATTATATGCAATTCAACGTACAAATTGACTACATGTTAAATTACATATTATATTATAGACATACATAGATGTAGTATGTAATGTTTATGTAGTGAAAATGCGTATTGTATGCAACCTGATATACATGATTTAAGTAAATATTGAGAAAACATTTCTGAAGCAATTTTAATATAATGTTTATAATTATTATTATTACAAAGTTTAAAAATATAAAAAAGTGCAAGCGTCGTCTATTACCCAACATTTACAATTTCGATCTACAAGGAAGACAAACCAAAATCGTTGTCTTATCCACCAAAGAAAGACAAATGAGTGAAGGCTAACGTATCCTATTTATGATGACATTAGTTTCCGTAGTTGATCGGATCTTGCGTTGTAATTAAATAACCTAATATGAATCATAATAATTAGAAATAAACGCAAGCGCCATCTGTATTCAAGGGGCATCATCTTTGTATTAGATACGTGGAAAGTAAAACAGATACCCATTATCTACATAGTACAAACACGTTCGACTGATATACATTGAAAATCCCTTTTGGATTATTGGAACATCCGCGAAGCGTCCAATGGAGTTGCAATGTATATGAAATGTCCAGACATTCATATCCATTGGATGTTCAGTGGAGATTCAATTTTTAAAATGTACGGAATAAATATTCAATGGATATTTATAGGATATAATAACATAAATGTCCATATTTAATTCATGAAATGATATTCATTGAACATACTTTGATGAATAATCATTAGGGAATTTACATTGAATATCCATTGTATGTTGATATCCATTGGATATTTTGTGCTATGCGGGTATTTAGTTCAATAATTTTCTGTATTGCTATGTTGGATAGAAGTAAAAAGTTCGTGGAATGTAAAAAATACAATATTGTATTAAATTAAATTTCTCAACAATTCTATAATGTTAAACATGCAATGTTATTATTTTTAATATTTATGCAATATATGTAATGCAATGTTACATCTATATGTTATTTGTAACATTAATCTAATATGAATACATCAACATTACAGAAAGAAACATTCATACAATATTAGTAACATTACTATAATATTGCCGTAATGGATTTAATGCAATATTTTATTTTAGTATCCATGGACAATATTTATATAAAATGTAATTGGAACAGCAGTGCTAGTTATTTTATTTGGTCAAATACTTCGATTTCCAAATAAATTTAACATATTTTATAATTTCGTAATGATTCGTTTTCTGCAACTACAATCGCTGGATTGCCACAATTTTCTTTCCATTTTTTTATGCATTTTTGATCGTTGATATGGAATTTGAAAAAAAAAATCCAGAATTTCCATCCTTAACGACCAGATTGACCTGATGTACATTCCCCTCTTCGAAGCACTTTACATTTAATATATATACCTGTGTAACCCGTTTTTTAAGTACTTAGTTTGATAATGATTACCGCGTAATTGAAACTAGTCACTAAAGTAAAATAAAAGTGGTATAAAAAATGTAATGAACGCCTCCAAGATCCAAGAATGACAAATATTATTTACAACTAATTTAAATTTTAACAACAATTTTAATTGTTCATTTTAAAATTGAAATAACTGTAAATCAATATTTATTTTATAATTAAATTGCTAATTACGCAGAAATGTCTTGCATACTAAGATGACGCAATTACATCCACATTAAATAGAAGTTCGTTGTGCGCTGTGAATCCTCAGGTTTTCCGTAGTCTGAAGTCCCGAAATTCCGACTAGATTGATCTATATAGCACCCTCCGTAGTTCGTACATACTAGTTTATATATATCCGATTGGCACATTTTTTCAATCGGTGTTTTACAATTGAATATTGTATTGCAAATATTTTTGTCTGTCTTAAAGGCTATTTGTACATCCCGTCTTTTAAATGTTTTTTATTTTGTTACTGATATCCCCCTAAAAGGTTAATGTTTTAAAAAAATGTTTCTGTGGTTGTAGGTGTTGCATTTTTTTATTTGGTAAATTTGGTATTTATTAGTTAGTTTATAGATTAATGTAGTTGAATATCCATTATTAACTGCTATGTTACTTATTATTGTTACCGGCGTTTCAGCGGAAACGCCGGAACTTTGATTTAATCAGTTTTGAATTATTTTCGGGCAATATAACTTTTATTTCTTTTTTTACATCGGCACCCGCGTTCTTGTTTTTTTTTAACTTATTAAATCAATTTAATTTTAAAATGACTTAAGTTCGTATTACATGCATTGATTGTTAAATTTGTAATTATGTACATATTTTAATTTAAGTTTAGGTAGGTTTTTTTAGGATTAGTGGGTATTTTCCCTTCATCAATTTGCACTCGCGTTAAGCACTACCAATCCCGAGTTACGCCCAGGAGAGCTGTACCAAACATCTTTTCCAGGTATTCGTTACGCCCCAAAATTGCGCTCGGGCAAATCTCCTAATCTCTTTTATGGCACCCGGCTATGCAAAAACGCTTGGGTTATTGTCCGACGTAATTTTGGGAAAGTACGGAAGAAATGTGTTGGTACAGCTGCGGCATTATTTTAATTTATATTTTTATTTACGTATTTTTTTTTTTTGTAATTAATCAAAGCAAATTAAAACCACACCACCACTCATTTTGATAATTCGTTTTTTTTTGCAAATGATGTTCATCATTTTTAAACATATATATATATATATATATATCGACCATCGTCGATTGATTAAGCAACAAAAGGGAACATCGTCGATTAACTACCATAAATGGTAGAAGTCCTATCGTTGGTACGGTGGCTACAACTGCAACTTGTAAATATTAAAATTGTAAATATTATTTTTTTTGTAATTGAAATTCAGTTACGCTGTTGTAGCTCCGTACTGGTTCCCGGCGATAGGCAATTTGAGGGGCGCATGCGCGCACCCTCGCGTTGGCTGAAGATGGATGCACGCGCAACCATCTCAACCAATGGGAGAAGGGCGATCCCACCCCGTACTCCATGGAATAAAACTGCTTGAGGAGCCCTCAAGCAGACACAGTGGTTTCCCGATTTTTAAAGTTAGTGGTTTTCACGATTTTTAAAGTGAGTGGTTTCTTAATTTTCCAAGTGGTTTTACGTTTTACGTTAGTTATTTCATTTTTTTTATATAACAGTCTTTTGTTGTATTTATTTTTCCTCTTAATTTTTTTTTAAGAGTGTTTAAATTTTAATTTGCTTTTATTTTGGTGCTCGCGAGTGCAAATCGGTAATTCAATTAATGTTTCGATTATATTTAACCGTGTTCTAGTTTTGTATATATTCACATGTACATATTAGTCGATTCATCTTAAATAAATCATTTTTTTTATTGACTTAAATCTTGCACCGTCATACCCTCTAAATAAAAGTGCTAGTGATATCTGAGACGAGTCCACGAGGAAGGTAAGTGATTTTTATATATATATATATTATTGAGCCAAGCCGGAGGCTAACAGGAAGCACCACATTTTAGTTTTATTTTAATATTTCGGCAAGCGTGGTGCCCCCCCTGTTACATTATTGCAATTTCTTTTTCACGTGACTTTGTATTCAATATGATTTTGTGTGCTCGTTCGATTTACGATTTACGAATAGCATACGAGAAAAACCGCATCCAGAAGAAGAAACTACAATCACTACGAGCCAAGCAGCATCCATAATTAATAATTACAAAGGCTTTTGTGACAATGTATGAACATTGTAAAGATGCAATTTAAGGCTGGCGTTTATCGTATGTAAAATGAAGCGATTTTGTACCAATTGAATTCCTCTAATAAACAAAACCTGAATAATGAATTTCATCATATTATATATCAAAATAATCCTAAAACTCCACAGATTTCGAACGAGTTATTTAAAAATTAATCTGATTAATAGTTTAGAAGAAAATTACGTCCAAAGTTAGCACATTTTATGCAAAGAATGTGCTATATTTTTACTTATTAATATAATTTCTGAAAGAAAATGAAATATGTCGTAATAATCTACATTGAATGTAGTTGTGGTTCAATACATTTTTTCGTCAGAAAACAATGCTGTTTACTGAGGAAGGTCGTTCCGAAAATATCATCAATTCCCGTGAAATTCGGCCATATTGAATAAAACCGGCAAGTTGCATATAGTTTTCTGCATTTGACTAGACAAATATTAGTTCATTAAGTCTCATATAGATAGCGGGAAATAGTGTACTATATTTTAATAAATGTTATTTGCGTTTATCATCTTTAAGTTATTTATAAAATTAATGTTATGAGTAATAATTTAAATAATTAATACTGTGGAAAAACACAAACAAAGATTTTTAATTAATTTTCAAGAGTACTTAATAGATGTTTCTCCCCTCTTCTTGATAATGTTGTGTATGTATGCTTATTGCTGTTTCACATTCAATGAATATGAGAAAGACAAAAATATCTTTTATAGTTATCTCTGCGCGTCGCGTTTTTAAAACACCGACGATGCACATGCCATTCTAAAATAATAAACATTTTAAATAACGTTCAGTAAGCAGCATACAAATATGAATGAATCTTTTTTTGCCAATGTTTGCACGGTGAAAAATTATTATTATGGATTTCTTTTTTATTTTATAAAAAATGTAATGTTTTCAAATAATTTTATTTGAGCCTTAGGATTGTAATAAAAGGCTAATGATCTAAAATAGGTCAATATAATTGTAAAATTAAAATTATTATTAAAAATTATTAAATTGTATCAAGTTGTTACTTCACTTACTGTTTCATAGGTTCTTTTGAACTGTATGTTCTATTTTTTTCATTTTTGAAGTATACATTTCAAACCAAACACTTGTTATGGGGTAGCAGTTTTCGTCATATTTCACAAAATATGCCTTCATATTTCCCGATAGGCCATTTTTAATTTCACTTTTATTTTATTATATTTACGGATACAAAAATTAATAAAAAAATTATAGAATGATTGTAATGTAAGCAGAAATTATACTTTCCAAAAATGTATCTAGTTCTACACTATGTGTGGGGTTATTCATCCCAAATAGAGAATTTTAAATTTTGGCATACTTATGACATATGATTATTAACATTGATGTCAATTTTTTTATAATTACAATTTAAAATAAAATGGAATCCCGGCCAGGGAAGGTTCATTTTTATTTCGGATAGAAAAATGTTTCAAATAAAAGTTGAGGATCTTAAAAAATAAGTAATTTTTGTTACCAAACTTTTATTGTAGGACTTTCAGTTTTCATTTTATAAGCGGAAGAATTTCATCTACCTAATAAATTCCCTTAGAAATAAACAATTATTTTTATAATATTCTTTGTGTTGGCTGTGGAGATATTATTTATTGAAATAGTTATTTTAATGACAAATAAAACGTCAAAGTTCCCTCATATTCAACATATCATTCACAAACGCCTCCAGTTTGAAAAGAAAAAGGGTGTAGAGAAATCCATTGTAAGGTAATAAATATCACACTAAATTATAATCTCCTTCCAAGTACTCGCCTTTAACTTTAAAAGACAACAATCCATTTTTTCAATTAATCATTTTTGATTTCCTATTAAATTTTCAATCAGAAACTTATTTGACCGAATTCACCGGGGAAAGTACCATGACGGACACATCACCATTTTTTAAAGAAATTTAAAAGAGAATAGGACGTTTGATAATGCTATACAAAAATATTTAGTTATTCAAGTTCTACACTTCTATTTAAAATATTTGTCTATCCCAAAAAGTATAATCCAAGAACTGACAATACTAAAACAAATGGTTAATGAGGGAAAATAAGAAAATTCCTTTAAGATAAATGAGTGAGTAAAGCGCAAATCATATTTTCTTTTTCATATTATATATAATGTAACATAGGAAAATTTAAAACAAAAAGAAATGCTGCGATTTTTTTATTATATTTTATTTCGACGGAATGTTATTCGCCATTAAGAGTGTTATTTTAATATTCTTTTAATAAACCAATTTATCTATAAAAAATATCATAACTTTGTAAGGTTTCAACTGTTTTTTAGTGGAACCTCTGTAGATTTTTATGCAATCAAATTCTCTATCGATTCATATTAGCATTAAAAACGATAAAGATAGATGGATTCGAAATTTAGGTCTGTAGAATTGGCCTGCTAGATTTCCACATCTTTCCTAAAGAATATTGATGCACGCGTAAATAGAACACGAATTACTCAATTATGAAAATGTGAGGAAAGAAATTTAGAAATAACTTAAAAACTACTTGCTCTGGATATATAGATATATAATATTTTGATGTTGCAAATTAATTTGCTAATCGATTTGTGAGATAAAATATTGAGCATTCCATTTAAAAAAATGAATTATGCTGTTTTTAATTGGGCATTGAAATATGGATCTTATGGAAATACCTATTGTCAAAATTGACAAATGTTTTTTTAATACTAGAGGAATCTATTAGTAAAAATTGAAGATGCCGTTCATCAGTATATTTTGATTCTACTAGAATTTATAGACATTTTTCGAAAGGTCTATTTGGTGTTAATATTCGAAAAATAAATTTTTAACTCAAAAACTGTAACAATTATGTGGATATAAATTCATATAAGTGGATGGACAATTAAATGGGGAATCCAAAAAATAATAATATGTAGTGTTCTATTTAAAATAACAAAATTGGTAGCCATTTCCGATATAATCTGTCAAGAACCCCGTAAACCCGTTATTAGTGGCCCACCCTGTATACATAATTTTATCCATTTTATTTCACTAAATTACACCTTTAATTTGATGTATATATTATCTTACTATTTTTATTATTTCAAAATGCATTTTATCTCGCGAAATATAATTTGAGGATCAATTCTGCGTAAAAGGTAATTTTTATGAATATTCAAATATTAATAAAAACGGTTAGGTATAAGTATAACGACTTTTTACCGCTTTTTTTAATAACATCACACGAAGAATCCAAACTTACAGTGAAAATGTTTTTTTCTTAAAAATGAGAATAAAAATATAATAGCATGCATTGAGTAATTCTTTCGATGATTCGACAAAATTCATCAAATATATTTATACACTGTCTAAATAATAAATAACATATTCATTAATAAAAAATCGATCGCGTCAGCGTCGGTTGTCGAATACACAGACACACACATAGATAAGGAAACCAAACTGCAGTGTTCTACATATTTCTCAAATAGTTCGCTATTAAAATCGAGAGGCCATCACCTCCTTGACGATTGGCAACTATCTCTGTCATCGCATCATTCCTTTTCTAGTAAACGCCAGCCTTAAACGAAAACGCAATGCCGGTTTATTAATGCCAGCGGCCGGACAGCAATCGCACAATAATCAATAACCATAACACTACACAGGCTTTCCGTTTTGTCGAAACTGCGAGCAGTAAACACCGAAAGGCAAACGGATAACACGGGACAATGTGCGCACTTGCTGTTCTCCCGTACCATTTCCCAATTGATTATTTGATACGGCATAAATCACTGAACAGCATACAAAACGCAATTCATAGAAAATACAAAGAGACAAAAAAGGAATATGAAACTGTTTATGTTATACAACAGGGAATTTCTACATTATATTATCCTGAAAGATATACGAATAGAAATAATAAGTATAATTTCCGTTGCGGTTATGATCTTGGTAAATTTCTTCGGTTTGCGAATGAGATCTGGATTTTGTTCATTACTGTCGTTCCGGAGAAAATCGGGTGGGTTTTAACGTTTATTACTTTTCCGGAAATAAAATTAGTTAATTTCCGTTAACAAAATAATAATTTTGTGTTGGCATTTGTTTTTTAAGCAAATTCTTACCGAAAAAGATGCCTTGTTAAAAATACTAATTGTCCTGTCTGAGCGTTTTTCTAGAAAATTATTACCAGCAGAATAAATGATAAAAAGCGAAGTATTATTATATTAAATAATAAAACAATAAGTAAACAAAATCGTATGACTGTTTACTTTTTTATTCATTTGTTTTCATGGCAATCTAAAATAGTTTCATAAATTGTTTTATAATGTTGCAAAAAACGCAAAAGAACCTCAAGAAACTATTGTTTGCTTAAGTTTTATACAAAGCTTAATAATTTCATAATGTGTGATTTAGACAAATTTTTGTGAAACGTTTGAAACTGTCATTATAATAATTGTAATTAGATGACATGTCTGTCAATAGAATGTTTTTTTTTTCAAAGCAACATTCGATTTTTATTCATCAAAATGTCTAATGAAATGGTCGAATTTTTTTTTTCTGTATATTTTTATATGGAACGATATAAAAATATACAGGAGTTCCAGTTTAAAATAAGGAAAATAAAATACATTCAAGTTTGAAAAGTTTGACACTAAATTTTGGATACGCTGTGTAATTCACAAAAATAAAATTTGGCAAGTAGGATTGTTATACCTTATTTAATAAGTACCCTTAGTGAAAAAGATGCCCTGTTAAAAATACTAATTATCCTATCTGAGCGTTTTTCTAGAAAATTATTACCAGCAGATTAAATGATAAAAAGCGAAGTATTACAATATTAAATAATAAAACAATAAGTAAACAATATCGTATGACTGTTTACTTTTTTATTCATTTGTTTCCATGGCAATCTAAAATAGTTTCATAAAATTATTTATAACTTTGCAAAAACGCAAAAGAACCTCAAGAAACTATATATATTTGGAATTTACAAAAAAAAACTGTATTTAATAATGTTATTTTCGATTATAGTCACAACTCAAAAAGTCGAAGTTTTAGGTTATATTTCATCAACTAAAAATGTCAAATAAAAAGTGATAACATTTTCGAAGTCAGCATAAAATGTTGCTTTGAGAAAGTGTTTATTATATTTTTAATAACAACGTAGTTACAGGCACCCTTGAAAAATGACTCGTCAATTTCCAATTATAACCGTTTCGTTAAAGATATATTGTTTTTTCTTCGTCATTGTTTTTATCATTAAAAATTAGCTTAAGGTCGCGAAAACGGTTATTCGATATCTCTTAAAATAAAAATCTATATGTGGTGCCACTGAAATGCACCACCCTGTACATTTTGAGTACAATAAAAGAGCATATTGTACTGTATAGCTTTTTTATAAAATTAATAATAATAATGCCTTTTTTCTTTCGGTGGTTATACCCACCCCTAGAGAGCGTGTTCCCCGAGGTGGTGGATAGGGGGAAGCCATCCTCGTGATGGTGGGAAGGTAATCTTATACCCTCCTGCGAACCAAAAAGGTAAGGAGGGAGTGAAGCGAATATAAGAAGCTATGGCTTTGTCATGGTTTCTCCAGCCTCTCCCCCCTTAAGATCGGTATGCGTGGCGAAGAGTCACCCCCGCGACTGTCATGCGCAAACATGCTGAATCTAGAGAAGTAAACCTTGATAAAAGAATCTGTAATCCCAGGTGTCATCCGAACCGTGCCAATGGGATGAATGGCACTACGTTAATGTGTCTTCGAACGGTGGTCTCTGGATCGTGGCAACATTCAGTTGCATATAGCCTTCCAGCGGTAAGGGAGCACTGCTGGTGGTGACTATTTAGTTCTGCACGTCTCGTGGGAATAAAACAAAGTCTATTCCTACAAAAAATATCAAATTCAACCCACAACAGACGGGGGAGCCAATCCCCCGGTTTCTGCAGGTTGCAAAAATCGAAGGAAACTTTGATAAAGTCATTCCTTTTGTGATTGAAAGAGTTCTGAATGGGAAACTAGGATAAATAAAAAGTGTGAAGAAAAATAAAAACGGGTTACTAGTAGAAACTATTAGTAACGCGCAACAAAAAATTACTAGAAACAACCAAACTATGAGAATTTGAGGTTATCCTCACTCCTCACGGCAATCTTAACTACTGCCGAGGAACCGTATTTCATAGGGACCTCCTGAACTCCTCTGTTGAGGATATTCAGGAAAACCTATCAAGTCAGGGTGTTATTGAAGTGAAAAGGATAACTGTTAGGCGAGAGGGTGTGGTCCAGGATACTCCGGGCCACATTCCTTAGTTTAACAGACCTTCATTGCCTGCTAGAAAAAAGGGGGATATCTTAACCTCCCAGTGCGACCGTGGATACCGGCTCTTCTACGCTGTTTCAAGTGTTAGTGCTTCGGACACACCGCCCTTCGATGCACTTGCGGAAAAGGTTTTCACGAGGGAACGAGCTGTGAAGACTCGATTATTTGCGTTAACTGCCAAGGGGCACATTCGGCTCGTTCCCGAAATTGTTCTAAGTATAAGGAAGAGTTCGCAGTACAGGAAATAAGAACAAAAGAAAAAATATCGTATCTGGAAGCAAAGAAAAGAGTGTGTCCGAAGCTCCCATCTACCAGAGTTACTTATTCGCAGGCAATGACAAGAGGAGCTAGCGTGGAGCAAATTCTACAAGAAATTCTGCCTCAAATAAAAGCAACAATAACAGAAGTCGTGAGGTCGCAAGACCACGAAATAACCCAAACTTCAAAAAGTCCGATGGTCACTAAGTCGCAAACCATCCGACAGCGCGAGAACATACCCCCCGCCGTCGACCAGGTGGGTGCTACTGTGGCACCTAAACAAAAACCCTCAGCAGGAGACAATTGCATTGCTTCGTGCTGTAGGAGAACTTCTCTCGGCCGCTGCAAAAGCCAATGAAGAGAACAGAAACAGCCCTCACCAAAAAGCAGTGAAAACATCCTGGCGACTGCAGCAGCAGTCTCCAAAAAGCAGTGAAAACATCCTGGCGGCTGCAGCAGCAGTCTCTACTAAAAGGACAAGTGTCACTCAGCAGGAGACAAATATTTTGTCTCCTGTTGTAGGAAGAGTCCTGGCTACTGCATCAGCTATAGTCATAAATCCACCTGATGTAGGATCAACTCATCAGGGGATTGGGGCTACAAGACATGCGGATTCTAGTCCAGGCATAAGTAACACGCCCATCAAAATAGGAGCCGGTGCAGCGTCTCTGTCCTCCTCGGTCGTAGAGGAGAAATGGACGAGAAAGGTCGACCGAAACGAGTAAGAAAAATAAAGCCAGATTAGCAGAAGGGTGCATCAAGGAGAAGAAACTGACTCCTGTTTTGCATTTTATTCTATTTCATTCTTATTATTTTAATGTATATTTTTTTGTCCTATGGATTTGTTGTTATTGATAATGAGCACTTTGTGTCTCGAAATGTACATCTAACATAAAAATAAATTGTGAAGTAAGGAATAACAGTCTTTCAATTTGTGATTAAACACTTCACTTAAACTCAAAAAACCATTCAGTGACTATAGATTTGTGTTTAGTGTACGTTTAGCTCGGAGTCTTTTACAACTCCGATGCAGCCCTCTGTGATATTAGATTTAGCTTTATCTGTTTTGTTTGTTATGTGCGTACTTTTAATTTATTACATTATTGTTGTATGTGTCCTAGCGTTTAGTTATAATCATGAGACCGGCCAATGACCCTGGCAGTTGATAAATGGGAGGGGTTTTAGTCGGTAGACTCTTGGTTAAAACCCCAAAGGAGACCGTCACTCCGTCTGTAAATGAATTTTCTCGTCAAACAACAACAAAAGAATAATGCCTTCCTGATAACATCCCATATCATGGAGGATGGAAGTTGCCGGACAAACTTCCATCCTCTATGAGGGAATATCTGCTGGACGTATTTAACTTGATATGGGTTAGTAGCGTCTAGCCTGACAAGTGGAAGGAACCACGATATTGCCTCTTCTAAAGACTATGTCAATAGTTACTGGCACATTTCATTAACTAGATGCTTGGGGAAGATATTGTAGAGGATGGTCAACAATCTTCTGGTAAGTATGCTAGAAAGGAATGGTCTTCCAGCGAAATACCAGGCTGGGTTTAGGAAATTCCACAACACGATCGACAATTAGTCCACAGAGAATTCCATCCAGAATGCCTTCCTAGAGGGGAAACACCTCGTAGAAGTGTTTTCGATATAGAGGGTGTTTCAAATTCCAGTCTCACCATGGCAGTCTCGCTTATTATAAAGGTAGGTTTAAATTCGGCATTTTTGCAGAATTTCATGCTTATTAATATTCTGTTGAGAAAACTGGGCTGAGTTTCTTTGTTTAAAAAAAATGTAAAAAACTGAAACATGCGATTTTCTTTTTTTATTTATATCTTCGTTACAAGTATTTCCTAATCGCCAAATTTAACCCCACTAGATTATTTTCTTTCGGGTTATTTAAAAAGTAAAATTTATTTGAATAAACCTGCAAATATTGAGGAGTTAAAGGAAAGAATTCGTGCAGAAATTCACTTAATTACTCCAGATATGTTAGATAATGTTCAACAAGCTTTTGTAGATAGTTTATGGCATTGTCTCTTCTTTAACGGGTAGCACTTTGAACATTTAATTAAGGATTAGTTACTTAAATTTGGTTATTCTCTCAATTTTATAAATAAATTCATTTTGGTAAATATCACCGTAATTTATTAACTGATTTTGATAATTTTTGTTACGTTGAACCCTTTAGGGGCGAAGGGGTGGGGTGCTGAAAAATGTATATCATGATAGCATTTTAAAAATAAAAATCGACGTGTCACAGCATTTTTCTAAAATATGTTTATTTATGATGTTATAGAATTTATCCGTTACTTTTGAAACACCCTGTATATCTTCAAAAACTGAATCGCGGCATAGGCCAGTTGTATGATAGCCGATTAAGTAAGTAAGTATCTCTGATATTTAATTAATAGTTTAAATATTTAAACATTGGTAGTTGTAATAATAAATATGAATAAATTATGAAAAGTCTATCAATAAAATAAAAAAAAAAAACACAGATTAAATTGAATAAATTCAAATTCTCGATTAGTTTCGGATTATTAGCCTATTTTCACAAGAATTCAAAATACAAATATGCACTATACATATTTATAAATTAACATTTTTACTATACGATTAATATTACTGCTGCATATCAAAGTCACACAAACAAACTGAAAAGGCGGATTTTGTTAGTGCTTGACTAGGAATGGGGATTATATTTATACCCTCCCACCCCATTCCCCTCTCTCTCTCATGTGTGATATAAATCTTTATGGCGGTTGCGCACTAGTTACATAAATGAGCCACCGCCGGGTTCAATAAATATCGTCGACGGTGATAAAAAATAATGTTATGTGCCATGATTAATATTGATAATTGCCGCGTGGCGTGTCGCACGTTGATACTGGAATTAATAATAAAATTACAACCCGCGGGTTTTGTGTGTTGGCGTTATTTATACGGTTTTTTTTAATGCGGCGCGTTTTATTGTTGCCTCATTTATTCATTATATATATAATTATTTATTCAGAACACAAAATATGCGTAAATTAATTGTACCCGATTAATTCGTTGATATATTATGTATATAAAATAATAAATTAATTGTAAGCATTAATTTACATCAACAAAAAACAATAAGTGTCGTAAATATCGAAATAAAAAAGACTTTCATAATAAATATAACTAAATAAACTAAATACAATTTCAATTTGGTTCTCATTGATCACTTGGTGAAAAATTTTATCTAATTTTTAAAACTTTTCAAATTAACACTTGGTTTTGTTTTACTATACTTTTTATGTATCCAACTAGTTTCGACTTGTTATCATCATCAAGGATTTATGTACAGAAAATTATGTTATATCTTTATATATATACATTTCCAATCAGGTAGTAATGGAAGTGAGGATGCCAGATGTCTTCGCACTCATTCACTACATTTTTGTCTCTTTTTATGACTTTCTGGATTTCTAGGCCCCCTCTAAAATTCAAATTTCTTCCTTTACTACCTAAGTGTAAAATTTTAAAATCAGAAGATCCGTCAGGAGAAACAACAGTCAAGCAGAAATAGTGAAATAACTGAATTAGGTGAAAGTAAGCATGACAACATTACATTCTTTCCTAGACTACAACATTTAACAAAGGTAGAATTTAGTTTAGAAGAGAAGATACTATTGGAAAACGGTCTTAAATACAAGCCGCATATAGATTTTAATACATTGCTAGAATCAGTAGCTATTGTCTCTGAAATTATAAGTAATAGAATAATTACATAACCAAAAATAGATTAGGAAAATTAATAAGCAAACACAAGCAGACAATATTAAGAAAGAATAAAAATCAATCAAACGGAAATAAAATAAATACTATTAGGAATAAAATTAAACACAATTCAATTCAATTCATTTATTTACGGTAAATCACCTTTATACAGAATAATAACAATATTCAAAATATTTAGATAAATAGCATGACTGTAAATCACATATAAACAGAATAATACAATTTTACATATATAACATATTTTAATGTCAGTAGCGGAAACTGCAAAATAAAAATTAATGCAAGTGGTCGACTCTAGCGATGAAAAAAATAATTGAAATATCAAAAACGGTAATCTCAGTGACATTAAACAAATAAATTATGCCATAAAAGTTGAACTAAATAGATAAATTATAAATAAATATTGATAAAATAAATAATAAAATAAAATAATTGCTAAATAAACAAAATAAATTAGCAAACAAGTATATATAATGATTTAAACAATAATATATCACAGATGAAATCACAGATCAGGTAAAAGTAAACAAATCATATAACCTAATTTAAAAATTAACACAAAGAATTAAAAATTAACAATTAACATTAACACAAAGAAATGACATCGGAAAAATTGATGCGATGCAAACGAAATTTAAAAGTTGCAAATGAATTAGTGAATAAAATAAAATTGATATCATTCTCTAATTCATTAGCATACCGCATCATTCTGTCTATAGGATTATACATACCGTACCGAGTGGCGTGAAACGCAATGCGAAATAATGGTTTGTAGCGTGACTACGGGCCGCGCGGTACGTTAAACTCAAGCCTTTCAAGCATCTCACTACAATCTATGAGGCCGTTGATAAGCTTATATAAGAAGGGCATATCTAGAAATATTCTCCTATCAGCTAATGACTTCACGTATTTTAACATCGCATTCTGAAATGCATAAATTTCAAGAATTTACCCTGGACTCGTTCTAATTGAGTAATGACTATAAGGTGACCAGACACTCGAAGCATATTCCAAATGCGGACGGACTAGGGAGACATACAGTTTTCTAATGGTGCTAACATTAAAATCCGATGAAAATCTATTAATAAAGCCTATCAGTTGTAACGCTTTATTACATATGTGTGAGAAATGATTGGAAAAGTTGAGCTTTGTTGTATATAAAACGCCGAAATCTTTTATCATCGATTTCTTTGCTAGCACCTTACCGTCCAGTGTATAGTCAAAATTACATTGTTTACCGCGATAAAATGAAACATGAACACATTTCTCATAATTTAGCTCAAGTGCATTTTTCTTTACACCATAGTGCAACCTTGTTAAGATCATCCTAAAGTTTTAATTGATCAGTTGCGGACTTAATGGTCTTGAAAATTTTCAAGTCATCAGCATAAAGGAGAAAGTTACTATTTTTAATATTTAAATAACAAAATTAAAATCGGCCCACAATGCGAACCCTACGGTACCCCTGATGTAACCTCTATAATTTTTCATGTGTGTTTACCTATGTGTACCCGCTGTGTTCTGTTTTGTAAGTAAC
Source organism: Philonthus spinipes (assembly GCA_963082785.1). Taxonomy (NCBI): domain Eukaryota; kingdom Metazoa; phylum Arthropoda; class Insecta; order Coleoptera; family Staphylinidae; genus Philonthus; species Philonthus spinipes. Next base: position 11,141,652 of record OY720316.1, on the reverse strand, counting down.
TACTCATCCAATTAATAACGTTAGCACCAAAACCCATTGACTCTAATTTATGTATTAGTACACTATGCTGCACTCGGTCAAATGCCTTGGAGAAATCAGTATATATTGAATCACCTGTGATCCACTCTCCAAGGCATTTGACAAATGGGCTTGGTACACCATTAGATTGGTAGCTGTGGAGTTGCCTTTCAGAAATCCATGCTGTTCGTTAATGATCGCACGTGAAGATGATCTTATAAGTTGCTCTGAAACCAACAAATCTAGGATCTTAGGAATAACAGATTGAATAGATACACCCCTGTAGTTGACGATATTTTCCCGTGCACCATTCTTAAATATAGGGACAATAAAGCTGTCCTTCCAACAGTCAGAATATACCCCCGATAAAAGGGAACTTGTAAACATGGTATGAATAGGCTTAGTTAGAGTACACACGCATTGTTTTACAAAATAAGCAGGGATACCATCAGGGCCAACATTACATAATTCAGGCAATGAGGATATGGCATTAAATATTTCCTCAACAGATACACTGAGAATACACAGATTAAAAGATGCAATACCATGATAAATAGGCAATGAATTAACTGGTTTCATACTGTAAACTTTAGAAAAATTATCAGCAAACAACTCCACACTGTGTTCTAAAGTATAACTTAACTCATTATTCAAATGCATTACTTTAGGATACCCCGTTGTTTTGCGACACACGTCGACGTACTCCCAAAATTGTTTAGAATTACTATTTATTTCTGTTTCTACGCGGTGAATGTAATTTTTGTATAACATATCACTCAGGTCTTTACACTGTTTCCTGAGGTTCTTAAATAACTCGTAATGTGGTTGTAAGCCGCATTCTTTGTACTTTAAATACGTCTCCTTTTTCAATTTTGTTAACTTAATTAACTCACTATTGAACCACTTGGGATAATTGGACGATTTTAAATAAAAATAGGCACAAATATTTCGGAAACTTCACACAAAATGTTATTAAAATTGTAAACATTTTCATTTATACAATGGCCAAACACTTGGTCCAAATTAATGTTACCTAAGAAGTTATTAATGGTACTATAATTCGCTCTTTTAAAGTCATAAATCCATTCCGAAATTCCCTTGGTAAATTCTGCTGCGGCCTGTGGAATATCCAGTATATACGGTATATGGTGAACACTTGCATTGCACAAAATATCACTAGCATTTTTAATTCACATATATTAAAAAAAAAATAAGTCTAATAAAACACCCCTACTATTACAATAAATTAGTAATTTCAAAAGCAGACAAAGGCAACACAGTTACGATTATGAATAAGATGGATAATATTAAAAAATAGACTTATTAAACACAGAACATTTTTCAGTAATCAGAACAAACCCCACAAATAAATTTCAATTAGAATGTAAAAATCTAATTTTATAGACAAATAGCTACAAACTAATAAAAATGAATCCAAGCCTACCAGTTTTTTATGGTTTACTTAATTTACACCTTGGGTATAACTCACATTTTGATAGTACTACGATATCTGCAACAATATTTACAGCCAATCCAGTTGGCCACAAAGATGGATCCAGTAAAGTCTTTGGCTACGATAGCTGATTAATAGACAATTTAATTAAAATTAAAAAACAAAAACAATTCATGAAATATACTGGGTGTCTCAGCGTTCGCGCCGAGTAGCTTTAAGGCTAAATGGTTTATTTTATTCAAAATCAGTTTTTTCAGGCGTATATAGGTCTATTTGGACCATATTTTAAAATTAGTTTAAAATATACAGGTTGTCCCATAAAAGCATGGCGTATCATAGTTTATTTTTTTAAATGGAAAAACGCATATTTTTTTTTGCAGATTCTATTTCAAAAATAAAGTTAACTTTCATAATATGTTTATATACCTAACTGTAATAATTTTTGAAACATTTAAATATTTTTGGAAAAAATTACGTTTGGAAAAAAAAAATCGTAACTTTCAAATGGGTCAATGAAAACAAATGCAATTTTGTATCAGTATATTATACTTTAGGCTATTTGCAGGAATATTTAAAATCTTAAGGTGTTTTGATAATTTAACGTAACTCCAGAAACGCATTCAACGTCGAATTTACTGCATATTTTAAATGGCACACCCTACATCTAATAGCCCTATATTATATGAAAATGTATTGCTTTTCAGAGAGTAATACACCTAAACCTAATAGTTTTCAAGATATATCCATTAATGTTAATTTTCGTCATAATAATTATTATTTTAATATGGAAAGGTAACATAAAGGCCATCTATTGCCTATTTTAATAATTATTATTGCCAGTTATTCTAATAGGCTAGTGTTTAAATTGAGTAGCTTTTGTTTATAAATAAAATTTAATTAACACATTCGTATTATTAGTAACAATTGCAAAAATGATTTTTTCCTTAAGTGAAAGAATTAACATGATTCTAATAATATTGGAATGTTATGAAAATTGTCTCTTAGTGTGCAAAACACACAATATTGCCCTCTGTTCTCTTGTGTTTTGCATCCGTGGTCTACTCTCCATTGTTTGTGCAACAAAGTCTTCACTACAGACTCAGTACGGGAAATGCAAAGCAATTTAATTAATTTACTAGTATTAATTTTGAGTGTCCACCGAGTAAACAATCGGGCGTTTTCAATTATCAATTTTTTTAAGGGAATTTATTATTGAGAGTATAGAAGCTGACAATTAGGACAAAATGTAAGGGAAAGCTGATAAGATTTATAAAATTAGGATTAGAGTTGTACAGGTCGTGGCAAAATAAATTGTATAACAGTGAGGACCTTGGGGATGCCTTGCTCTGGGTGGAATAGACAAAATTTTCGGATACGTATTTGTAGTGAGCGGAGTTTTGGATGAGTTTGATGAGGTGGAGGGAACGGTTAAGGATACTGCACTTGTATAGTATTACTCGATACCATACGCTATCGAAGGCCTTAACTATGTCTAAAAATAGGACTGCACTCTTTTTTCCTTCCATATGACTAGTTTGACAGTTTGAGTAAGGTAAGGATAGTTAATGGAAGTGTCGTGGAGTTTTTTGAAAGGAAACCTAGTTGATGTTAGGTATGTTTTCTAATTCTTTTTTTTTTTCATTCTTCTTCTTATCTTTTTTCTTAATTTTTATACTGATTTATATTTGTTTATTTCTGTGCAATGTACATTATTAAATTACTAAATTTATCATAATAAGGTGTAATGGAAGATCAGAGTGTACCTCGGTACGCATGTGAATTGCATCTTTTTTCCAGTATCAGAACTATTATTTTTAGGAATCGCTTATAATTGTCATAAATATTTTCGTTTCTGTATTTTTGTTCTGTTATGCAAAGATAAAAATATTATTATTATATGTTATTTTATTTGAGACAGAAGTTTTTGCTTTAACAAGGATTCAAACAGCTGTCGAAACACAGGTAGGAGAGTGATAGGACGGTAGATATTTACGAGAAGGGGGTCGGTGTAAGATATATGGAATCAAATAATATTACTACGATTCAATTACAGAGGAAATGTTTAATATTTATAAGTATAGTTCAGGATTTTTAGGATGTATGTATGTAAAGAGTGAGGAAGTGCTTTTAGGATATATCTATGTACCTTGTCATGTCCAGGGGAGGTGTATTTACCCTTATGCAACAGTTCGTAGTACGTCTCTTGGTCTAAATTATCATCTGTGGAAGGATGCATAAGGATTTTTAGAATGTTTGTGTGTATGGAGTGAGAAAGTGCTTTTAGGATTTATCTATGTACCTTGTCATGTCCAGGGGAGGGTGTTTTTAACTTCATGCAAAAGTTCGTGGTACGTCTCTTCGTCTAAATTGTCATCTGTGGAAGGATTCATAAGGATATTTAGGATGTTTGTGTGTATGGAGTGAGAAAGTGCTTTTAGGATTTATCTATGTACCTTGTTATGTCCAGGGGAGGTGTTGTTACCTTCATGCAACAGTTCGTAATAAGTCTCTTCGCCTAAATTGTCATCTGTGGGAGGATTCATAAGGATATTTAGGATTTTTGAGTGTATGGAGTGAGGAAGTGCTTTTAAGATTTATCTAAGTACCTTGTCATGTCCAGGGGAGGTGTTTTTACCTTCATGCAACAGTTCGTAGTACGTCTCTTTGTCTAAATTATCATCTGTGGAAGGATGCATAAGGATTTTTAGAATGTTTGTGTGTATGGAGTGAGAAAGTGCTTTTAGGATTTATCTATGTACCTTGTCATGTCCAGGAGAGGGTGTTTTTACCTTCATGCAACAGTTCGTGGTACGTCTCTTCGTCTAAATTGTCATCTGTGGGAGGATTCATAAGGATATTTAGAATTTTTTAGTTAATGGAGTAAGGAAGTGCTTTCAGGATTTGTTTATGTATTTTGTCATGTCCAGAGGCGGTGTTTTTACCTTTCTCTTCCTTTACTCTTCCTCTAAATTGTCATCTGTGAGAAGACACATAAGGATTTTTAGGATGTTTGTGTGTATGGAGTGTGGAAGTGATTTTAGGATTTGTCTATGTACCTTGTCAGGTCCAGGCGCGGAGTTTTTACATTTATGTTATTTACTTAATTGTAGAAGGTGGCGTTGTAGAATGTGTTTAAATGTGTTTTCGTAGTGTCTAGCAAAGGTCTCTCATATGTCCTTGTCTGAAGTGAGTCGTTGGTTTGACGCCGGGTAGCACAAAACATTTTCTCAATCTAAAAAAAAAATGCAATTTATAAATAATTACAACATACTAGCACATAATAAGATTAATTAAATCAAAAACGCATTACACGAAATAAATATTTCACACCTAGAAAGCCGCGGCAATTAAGACCCGACTATCTATCACGCGAGAATGAAACCCGCGCCACGTTTATGTAACTTTTTTTTTCTTTCATACACATTGTATAAATAAATGCATACCTTCATATAAGAGTGTAATTAAATGTTTATACAGTAATGAGCGTGTCGTTTAAAATAACAAGTTGACCGTCCACGGTGTGCATATGCCCGGTAAATTGTAAACATTCCGGTGTGCGACGTGTAATTTCGCCCGGGCGAATGTTATAGATTATATAAGCGGGATTAAATGGAAAAAGCTTGTCAAATTATATACAAGCTTTCAAAATGTAATGGGGCGAGTGTACGTTTTCATGAAGTCCGAGTTGATGCGTGGAATTTGTTTGGAAATTAATAGTTATATGAATTTAAATAAAAAAAGATATTATTGATTAAGTTCTCACTTAACCCGTGGTGAAACATATTTAATATTATTTAAATAAAACACTTTATTTGTTTCACTTTTATATTTTATCTCTCCGACTAGTTTCGACCATTGGTCATCTTCAGAGAGGAATGTACAGAAATGTTTAAAGCTGTCGGTAATATAGTAAGTGCCAGTTCAGCAATTCTCACGATAATGTACAAGAGAAATTTAATCAAGTTCGTGAAATTCAACAATCATTTATGGTTTATCAAAATGCGCAACAGTGAAAATATAAATCTGAAATCTATGAAGATTCACATTAATCAAAAAACATACGAAGCCAACAGAGCTACAACAGACAATGGTTTTATTCTGAAAATAAAAAAAAATGGTATAACAAGAGAGACATAACATCACACCTTCTAAAATTGATTCACACGAGACTAGCAATGCAGATCCATCCAATAGAATTTGATATCATCGATCAAAACTCCAGAAAAGAGGCCAACTCCATCGGGAATCAACTCTACATCAATTTAAACGAGAAGTTAAGAAAACTCAAGAAAGAAAAAGAAATTAGGACGCAAAAAACATCAAGTCAGCGAACAGCCAGAGTACAAAATATAAGCGATTCAGAATTTACGCCTAATGAATTAAATCTATTGCAGATAGGTTTATAACATAATCCCCACATAAACAATTATTGTGTAATTGAAGACATAGATATTAATTCTGAACTTATTTGTAATAAAATTCAATTAGAAAGCGACAGATTATTTAAAAAAAAAACAAAATTGCCATATTGATAGGAGATTATAAAATTAATAAGAACATAAAATTAAAAAAAAAACATAAAGATGAAAATTAAAAATGAAAGTTTAATTATAACCAAGGCAGATAAGGGTAACACAGTAACCATTTTGATTAAAAAGATTATTTGAATAGGGTGGAAACATTATTAATCTCAGACAAATATATACAAAACAATCTAACAAACAACTAAAATCTGCAATAAAACATTGTCACAATTTAATTCCAGAATCTGAAAGTCACAAATTAATTAAAATGAATCCGAGAGCACCGGTATTATATGGCTTACCGAAATTAAACATTGACGGTATACTAATGAGACCGGTGGTTTCATATTTAAATGCACCCACATATAACTTGTGCAAATATTTAAATAATTTATTACCACAATTTGTCAACTTTTCTTCATCATATTCTATAAAAAAATCTATAGTAAAGAAATTAAATCAAGTTAATCTTCCCCGAAATGCAAAATTGTTATCATTTGACGTTAAAAGCTTATTCACGTCTATTCCAACGAAACAATTGAAAACCCTGTTAGAAAAATTAATCAACAAGACGACACACCCGGTTGAACACAAAAGAGAGATGAGAATTCTAATCAATATCTGTATTGATTAAAATTATTTTGTATTCAACAACAAGATATTTTTTCAAACAGATGGATTACCAATGGGCTCTCCATCCCAATACCCCTAATAAAATTAATTACAGTACTTTTCACGCTCTCATTCACCGCCTTGTAAATATACCGCTAAACGAAACAAATTTTAACACAGAACTAAACATAATAAAAACGATAGCAGTCAATAATGGTTACAGTAAACAAATTATCAGAAATTTACTGAGAAAAACAAAAATAGTACGAAAAATATTTCTACTACAAAATAAATCCTCCCAAGAAAGAGTGGCACAGATTGAATTATGTTAATAATCTTTCGGAAATAATTACGAAAACTTTAATATCATAATAACAAACCCACTCAACCTACACAGACTTCTTGTAAATAATAAAAATGAAGTTGAAAAACTAGACAAATGTGGTGTGTACGAAATTAAGTGATTGTATATACATAGGACAAACGGGAAGAAATTTCAGAACACGTCTAAAAGAACACAGACAGTCAATAATAAATAAGAAATGCTTCACTAGATTTTCGCAACATTGTATCAGCATTTTGCATCTGCGTGTGTATATAAGGTGATAAGTTTATGTCGTTTAAATACTTTAAATGTTTATTTGATGTTATGCCAGTCGCAGAGATTACAATGCTTGCACTTTTACTTGTTTCCAAAGTTCTTTAATTTCTATGCATAAAGCTTGACATTTTTCACATTTCTCCTGTTCTTTTCGTATTAAGTTATTGTCATTAGGTACTGAGATGTCGATTGGTTTTGTTGTTTTACTTGTTTTATGTCTTAATACGATGTCTGGTCGATTTTCAGCGATTGTTCGATGTGTGAAGATAGTACGGTCCCAGTAGAATATTGTACCGTAATTTTCTAAGACCGCTTGCGGGCTATATTTATAATAGGGGACACACACACATCTACTAGTTGGTGTTGAAGTGCTCATTCCTGATGTATTATTTTCGCCACAGCATTGTGTCTACAAGATACTCTGTGCCAGCCAGAAACTTGCACCCACCAGTAATATGTTCCATTGTTTCGGAAACAATGAAATATTTTCTGTATTTATCAGTGTCTATTTGTTCTTTAATAATATGTTTTCTATAGTTCCGTGTCGATGTTACTCCATCCTGTATCGCTGTTATAAACCCTTCCGTTTCGGGGAATAGTTGACCCTTCGTTAACCACGCGTATGTCAGATCTTTGCTGATGTTAGTGTCTTGCATGATGTTTGGGTGTTTTCCATGTAGGGTTTTTTGTAACCATTTTGTGGCTTTGTCATAACCAGTGTCAGGTAGTGGTTGCTCTGGGTCTAACTGTCTGTTAAAAGCTAATGGTGTATATTTTTGTCAGCTTTTGATATGGTTATGTGTAGTGCTAAGTTTTGTGTATGGAAATACCCTCTTAAACTTTTTATATGGTTGTTATGTAGCTCTTTTATATCAATTAAACCAATTCCTCCTTCAGATCTCGGCATTGTTAAACGCTCTAGATATGCCTTTGGGTGATGCTTTCTGTAATAAGTCAGCTTGTTTCTGTTAAGCCTATTCAGTTTCTCAAGGTCGGTGTTGGTCCATTTGATGATTCCAAAGGAGTAGATTAAGATCGGTATCGCAAATGTATTAATAACTTTAAATAGGTTCCCTGAGTTCAGTCTAGTTTTCATGATTAGGTTCAGTCTATTTGTGTATTTTGTTTTCAGTTTTTGTTTAATTGTACTGTGGCTTATTTATATGTTTTGATCAAATCCTAGATATTTATTTACCTCATCAGTATCCATGCTCTCAATGGTAACCGTGTTTAATATTTGGGAGTCTTCGGTTGTGATACATTTCCCCTTTTGTATATGGAGTATCTTGCATTTGCTCATACTAAAAGCATTTGCGTCTTATTTGTAAATTCTTCGGTTATACGTAGGAGTGCTCTCATTTGGTTAACGTCTAAGGCATATATCTTTATGTCATCCATGTACAATAGATGGTTTAAAGTGTATTGGGTGCTATTTTAGGATTTGATTTTGAAACCATATGTTGTATGTTTAAATGTATTAGATAGAGGATTCAAATATAGACAGAACCATAAAGCACTGAGGAAATCGCCTTGGAAGATTCAATTCTTTATTTGTCTTTATATTCTGATATTCAGTCTTAAGGAGGATTTTTGTCCTCCATGTCTTCATTACCGTAGTTATGAATTTTTGGATGATAGTGTCTATTTTATATATTTCGAGTGTAGCTTAGTAGCCAGCTATGTGTGATCGAATCAAAAGCTTTTTGATAGTCAATGTAACAAATCTCTAGGTTTCTTTTCTGTTGCTGTACTTGTTTCATTATTATTACTATCTGTTCTTTGCATCTCTGACTCCTTTTTTTACATCCTTTTTACTCTTCAGTGATAATATTGTGATCTGTAATGAATTTATCAATTTTTTGTGTTATTAGGGATGTGATTATTTTATAGAGTGTTGGGAGACATGTAATCGGTTTATAATTACAAGGATCTTGCGTATCTGTGTTTTTTAGTTGTATGTACGTTATTCATTCCGCTAGAAATATAGGTAGTTTGTTTAGATCTAATATTATTTTATTTATTTCTGTTAACAATTGCTTTGAAAAGGTTCGCAGAATTAAGTAGGGTTTTTAGTAGTCTGTTGAGCCTTTTCTCGTATTCAGTTTGCAACTGTTTTTTTATGTTGGTGTGATTTAATTTAGAATTTTGGCTGAATCCTAGGTATCTGTACAGATCGTGCTGGCGAAGTTGCTGTAATGTCTCGTTATTTAGTGTTTGTTCGGTCGTATCTGTTATTATTTTTCCCCGTATGTAGCGTTTTGCATTTGTTTAGTCCAAATTCCATTTTAATATCCTTGGATATTGTTTCTATCGTTTGGAGTAGTTGCTGTAATTGTGATTGTGTTGACGCATAAATCTTGATATCATCCATGTACATGAACTGGTTTATTGTATGTATTGTTGTTCTACTATGTTTGATTTGGAAGCCTTGTTTGGTGTTATTGAGCGTGGTCGATAATGGATTTAAGCAGAGACAGAACCAAAAGGAGCTCAATGAATCCCCCTGGAATTTGCCGCGTTTAATATTTATGTATTCTATTTATATTATTCCTTTGTCTGATTTAAGTTCAATTTTAGTTTTCCACATTTTCATGATAGTTGTTAAAAAAGTGTCTGTATTTTCGGGTGAATTTTATATACAGGGTGTCTCAGCGTGCGCGCCGAGTAGCTTTACGGCTAAATGGTTTATTTTTTTCAAAATCGGCTTTCGCAAGCGTATGTAGGTCTATTAGGACCACATTTTAAATTTAGTTTCAAATATACAGGGTGTCCCATAAAAGCATGGCGTATCATAGTTATATTTTTTCTAATGGAATACCCCATATTTTATATTTTTTTCACATTCTACATCAAAAATAAAGTTAACTTTCATAATATGTTCATATGCCTAAACCTAATAATTTTTGAAATATTTAAATATTTTTGGAAAAATTGACGTTTCGAAAAAAAATCATAACTTTCATATGGGTGAATGAAAACAAATGAAATTTTGTATCAATATATTAAACTAATGGGTAAATATTTTAGACTATTTACTGGAATTGATAGTCTTAAGATGTTTTGATAATTTAATGTACTTCCAGAAATACATTCAAGGTCAAATTTCGTGCTTAGTTTAAATGGCACGCCCTATATCTAATCGGCCTATTTTGTAGAAAATTTCATTATCTTTCAAAAAGTATAAAGGTATTATATACCTAATTCTAATAGTTTTTGAGATATATCTATTTTTTTTTAATTTTGGACATAATAATTATTTGTGTTAATTATTGGAATAGGCCAGTGTGTAGCTTTTGTTTATAAACAAATTTAGTTGACACATTCGTATCATTTGTAACGACTGCAAAAATGAAATATTCCTTGAATGAAAGAATTAACATGATCCTAATAATAGGGGAATGTTATGAAAATTGTCTTTTAGCGGAAAGAGTATATCGCGAAAGGTACCCTGATAGGAGACACCCTAATAAGAAGACACTGGAGGAAGTTTTAAATACATTTAAAACTACAGGCAGTGTGGAGTATGTGAAAAAAACTAATTCTAATACAGTAACTAAAGATGAGGAAATACAATTACAGGTACTTACTTCTGTAATAGTTAATCCTAACACTAGTACAAGAATAGTGGCTCGTGAGACTGGGATAAGCAAGGCAAGCATATCAAGGATTTTAAAAACACATGAATACCACCCTTATCACTATCAAGTTCACCAGCACCTGGATAATGTAGATTTCGAGAAGCGGTTAGAATTTTGTTTGGGTATTTTAAGTAAAAGTGGCGATGATGAAGATTTTTTGAATAATATTTTATTTACCGATGAATCATCTTTTAATAATAGTGGATCTTTTAATCAACGTAACTGCCATTATTACAGCACCGAAAATTGCCACAAATTTCAAATAATTGATCGACAACATCGTTGGAGTATTAATGTATTCGGAGGCATTTTGAATGATTACGTTATTGGACCTCATTTTTTCGATGGACACTTGAATGGTCCCATATTTTTACAATTTCTTCAAGAAGAATTTCCATTATTAATAGAGAATATTCCACTGAATATTCGCTAAAACATGTGGTTACAGCTCGATGGTGCGCCACCTCATTTTTCATTATCGGTTCGTGAATATTTAAATAGGATATTTAATAGACGCTGGATTGGAAGAGGAGGTCACATAGCTTGGCCACCTAGATCCCCTGATTTAACCCCCATGGATTTCTTTTTGTGGGGTTATATTAAAAATCAAGTATACAGTACTCCTCCCACAACACTTGAAGACATGAAGAATAGAATTAAGAATGCATTTAGATCAATTACACCTAATATGCTAAGAAATGTAAAAATATCGCTTCAAAAAAGAATTGAATTATGCATTCAGCACGATGGTGGTATTTTTGAAAATATGTTATAAAGGAAATAATTTTGTTATTATTTTGTAAATTTCATTTGTTGTTTTTCGTTATGTTTTTTTACAATTCCAAGAAGACCTTATCCAATCATGTACATATGTGTAAATAAATTATTCAATTAGTGTGTTAATTTGAAAATACCTCTAAAATAATTGGTTGTGTCAACTGATTTTGTTTATATTTTTCCACTAATTAACACTAATAATTATTACGTCAAAAATTAACAAAAATTGATATATCTCAAAAACTATTAGAATTAGGTGTATAATACCTTTATACTTTTTGAAAGATAATGAAATTCGCTAAAAGATAGGCCCATTAGATATAGGGCGTGCCATTTAAACTAAGCACGAAATTTGACTTTGAATGTGTTTCTTGAGTTACATTGAATTATCAAAATATCTTAAGATTATAAATTCCCGCAAACAGTCTAAAATATTCACCCATTAGTCTAATATACTGATACAAAATTTTATTTGTTTTCATTCACCCATTTGAAAGTTATGATTTTTTTTCTAAACGTCAATTTTTCCAAAAATATTTAAATATTTCAAAAATTATTAGGTTTAGGCATATGAACATATTATAAAAGTTAACTTTATTTTAGATGTAGAATGTGAAAAAAATATAAAATATGGGGTATTCCATTAAAAAAAATATAACTATGATACGCCATGCTTTTATGGGACACCCTGTATATTTAAAACTAATTTTAAAATGTGGCCCTAATAGACTTACATATGCCTGCGAAAGCAGATTTTGAAAAAAATAAACCGTTTGGCCGTAAAGCTACTCGGCGCGCACGCTGAGACACCCTGTATATTTAGTACCTTGGATAACCAGGTATGCGGTATTATATCAAATGCTTTTTTGTAATCAATGTACGTTGTGTGAAGGTTACGTTGTTCTATTTCTGCTTGCTTCATTACTGTGGTGTCTATTATCAACTGCTCTTTACATCAGTAGCATTTCTTGCGACATTCTTTCTGTTGTTCGGTGAGTATGTTTTATCATGAGATGTGGATCTATTTTATTACTTAGGGTAGCTGTTATTATTTTGTAAAATGGTTGGGAGGCCTGTAGTTCGCTGGGTTGTTCATTTCTTTGTTTTTATAAATTTTCTACCTTCTGTTATGAATTCTGGTGTTAGGTGTGAGTATGTGATTATATTGTTAATTTGTTCGGTGATGAATGGATGTGCTGATGTAAATTGTTTGTACCAGTAGTTGTGTATGTTATCGGGTCCTGGGCATTTTCAGTTGTGGGTGTTCTTGATTGTATTTGTCAGCTCGTCTAAAGTGATCAAGAATTCCTGTTGTTCTGGTATATGCTGTTGCTTTTGTTCTGCGTCTTCAATCCATTTTGCGTCTTTGTTATGTTCGGTTGGGTTCGACCATACCACTTCAGAACCCTGTTATTTGTGTTTTAGTAGGTAGCATGGAATTTGTACTCGTCTTGCCATTAGTTATTTGTTGGTAAAATACTTTCTCTTGCGTTCTATGCGTATTGTTTTGGATTTTCCTATTGTGCGACTCTTTATACCTTTTCAACCTTGCTGCATATACTGCGAGTTTTTGTTTTATAATTTCTAGTTTTTCTGTTAGACTACTAGTGTTGTTGTTTATAATATGGTTTATTTTTTTTAACGAATGTCCTACCGCGGTTTCTGTTTATGTATTGCGTTGTTATGCTTATATCTCTCCTTAGAGTGTCAATTTTATTCTCTTATCTTAATTGCCATTTAGGTGTCAGGGCTATTTTTCGCTTATGATTAAAATTTGTTTGTTTAGTGTGATAGTAGCACTAGCGCAAGCATATATTATTAGATGTATAGGCTCCAAGTCTGAGCTTGCGCTCAGAGAGTTTTTGATTATATATTCGTATATTATTTCAATTATCGTCTGTGTGGAGTTATTTATGTTCAATTTTGGTAGACGAGGTCTTTGTGTGGGATTGGTTCCTTCCCAATTAATTATATATTTTTCTATTTCCTCCCTTATGTTCTGTATGGAATTTTGATTAGATTGTATGAGTGACTCTCTGTTGTGTGGTTGAATCTGGTCTGGCATTTCCGTGTGTGTTTCTTCTTGTGTATTTATTTCAGCCTGTACTTCATTCATTGTTAAATTGAGGTTAGGATTTACTTGGTTCAAATCAGCAGCTACTTCTTCTTTGATTATTTGTATATTTTGCGGTGTGAGTTTGTTGTTATTGATAATAACTCTTTTCTAGTCCGCTAGTCGTTATTCAGAGATAGCTTCACTTAAATGTGGATATACTTCTATGAAAAGCTTATGTAATTCATGTCTTTATCCGGTTGCTATTGTTTCCAATCTGGTTGCTTTGTAGTAGTAGCGCATGACTGTGATATTCATTTCTGTTGTTCATATCATACGTTGCCGTGGTTTACCGGCCTTTGTGGTTGCTGGTTGATCCAGCAAAGCATGTTGGGCAAGTTTCAGGTTCGTAGCTTGGGTTGTTGTACCTTGATCAGGGATTCTGTTCCCGCGACGCCCCTGACCATGGCGTCCCTCGTCCGATTATTATTATTTTCTTCTTATCTTGGTGATTAATCAGCCGGTATCTTCCTTGCTGACGGAATATATCTTGTCGCGCAAGTGATTTATCATAAGAATTTCCGTGTAATACTGCAGGTTTTGAAAATGATTGCCTTTTGAATGTTGTTGTGCCAATGGTTCTGCTGATACATTCAATGTTAAGTTTAATTTCAATTCTATTGGAACACTATTTCGGGATGTTGTTCATCCACTATTTAAAATAAATAGTTACTAAGTCTGAATTGATTGCTATCATGTCCTCTTTTAAAAATAAGCTCACCGCTGGGGATGATGAAATTCCAAGCTTTTTATTCGTGACTGTAGATATATTTTAGCTAAACCACTAAGCATTATTATTATTAATCAGTCTATCTCTTAATCAATTTTCCCTACTTTGTGGAAGCGCGCTAGGCTCTGTCTGTTTTTTTTCTTGGAATGTGATATTACACATTATGGTTTTGTCAGTGTGTATAGAAATATCATAGTACAGTTTATATTTATCATTGTCTATTACAGTGGTCGGCACATAATTATAGTATGGTACCTGCTCGTCGACTATGTTATATTTTAGAGCTATGGCTTAATGGATGATTTTTACTGCAGTATTATGGCGGTCGGTATAATCGGTTCCTGCTTATTATTATTATTTTCTTCTGTTTTTCACCTGAATCTCTCAGGGTGTTATGTCTACATATACCGGGGTATTTCTACTAACGGTATGTCATTGTTTTTGAATAATACCCTTAGTCTGACAACACGCGTCTAATTGTACTGCAAGTTTGTAGTACTACGGCTTTCTATATAGGTATGTATATAGTTTTGTATATATTTAGTTTTTCTGTATTGCCGTGCAATGCTTTTTGGATTTCTCTAGTTGCTCCTAGGGTCACTGGGATAACGACGACGGACTTTAGCTTCCACATTTGTTTAATTTCGTCCGATAATGTCAACTATTTATTAATTTTGTCCCTATATGTTCTTTGTAGGTTTTCAGGAAGTGGAACAGCAATATCAATTATGTAAGCCTTTTTTCTTCTTTCAGTAGCAACACTATATCTGGAATGTTATTGGGTATCGGTCTATCTGTTATTATTTTTCTGTCCCAGTAGTCTTGCTTGTGCGTTTTCAATTACAGGTGGGGGTTCATACTGGTAGTTTCGTTTATCTTTTCAAGTATATGCAGTTTTACTAGCTCCTGATGGACTATCTTAGCAACGCAGTTGTGTCGTTCTAAATATGTTTTTGGTCCAACACTTCACAGCCTGCGACGAAATGATCTAGAGTTTCCTCCTTTTCTTGTGCATAGGCGGCACAAATGTTCTATATTCTGTTTTAGGATTCTTTTTCTATCGTGGGTATCACTTGGTCTTGGAAGGCAATTAGTGACCCCTCTGTTTCTTTAAAGAGTTTACCGTCTTGAACTCATTTTAGCGTGCTTGCTGTATCAATATGTTCGCTGTTAATGACTGCTTTATATTTACCATTTTACCGGTTTAGTTTTCCATTGCTCTAGAAGTGTCTTGTCGTCCATTATCTTTGTTATTGGATTGTAGGTTCGATTAGCAAGTCTCAGTGAGGTTGCTTGGGTGTCTTTCGCTGCAATGGCTCGGTGTAAGGCACTCACGGAAGCATTCTCACGAAAATTTCCGTAGACTATCTATCTGGGAATAGTGTCGGGTATGGACGCTAGGGATACCTCTTCCTCCCAGTTTTCTCGGCAGATGAAATCTTTCTTTTACACTGTGTGGATGATAGGATCTATATTCCTCCCAGTTTTTTCGGCAGATGGAATCTTTCTTTTACACTGTGTGGATGATGGGATCTATATTTTCGAAATTCTTTTCTCGTTTTTATGTCAATATTTTTTAATTCCGTATCTGTCCATGTTATTACTCCGAAGCTATACGTCAGTACTGAGGTTGCATAGGTGTTTAATGCCAAGGCAGTGTTACGTGCTGTTAATTGAGTTTTTAGGATAGATCTCATTCGATTTTAATAGCTTATTTTTAGTTCTTTTTTGGCTGTTTTGTAATCGATTCCTCGTGCCTGCATAAACCCAAGTTATTTGTATTTTTCTTCTGATTCCATGTTTACTATTCCTTCAGTTTCGCCTTCTTTTATATACCCTTCATGATAAAGCCATTTGCCTTTAGCCATTGCTCTAGTTCGACACTTATCCAGCCCGAACTCCATTCTAATGTGATCGCTAGATCTTCTGACACAATTTAACAGCGTTTTGAGGTGGTTTTCTTGCTCTGTGTAAATTTTTAAGTCATCCATATACCATATATGATCAACTTTTATATTTGAGTTCGATATCATAAACCCCTTTCTTTGAGCATTCATATGTGCTGATAATGGTTTAAGAGCAAGACAAAACCAGATAGGGCTTAATGCGTCTCCCTGGAATATACCTCGTTGGATTTGTATTCTATCACTTTCGGTGTATGTATCTGGGCCTCTCAAGGTGAGTTTTGTATTCCATTCCGTCATTGCATGTTGCAAGAAGTGTCTTACTTTATCATTTATTTTGTATAATCTTAGGACTTCTTTCAGCCAGGAATGCGGAACAGAATCAAAATCAAAAGCCTTTTTGTAGTCAATGTATGCGACATAGAAAGGATTATTTTTTGATTTTCAGCTGATTTTGTGACGATTGCGTCTATTACCAGTTTACATCCTCTGGATTTTTGCAGCATCCTTTTTGTTCTTCATCTACTTTGTTCTCTTTTTATCTGTTTAAATTGAACTAACTTTGCTTGTACTCTTCTTATATTATGATTTTGATTGTATATTTTCCCTTGTTGGATTCTTCCGTTGGAAAATAAATTATTTTTATTATTATTATCTAACAGATTGTTGGTTTCTAAATGTTGGTATATCTTCTGTGCTAAGATGGAAGTAAATAACTTGTATATAGTCGGTGGACAAATGATTGGGCGTTATTTAGCAGGGTCTTCGCTGTATATGTCTGTTTTAGATAGTAGGTGTGTAATATCCAGTACCATAAAATTTGGCGTTAGTTTTGGGTTTTCTAGGATGTTAGTGAATTGTGCTATTATTATTATTATTATTATATGTTTGTACTTCTAACAAATATAGTGCTGTCGTTATAAGTAATCTACTATTAATTACTAGGCTGGAATGCAAAGCATTAATCAAATGAATCGATTTTTCTATAAAAAAATGTATATTAAACTTCTGGTAATTTCCTATGCTAGATTATTATTTTTTTTTCATTAAACGCCATTTATTATTTTTACGACAGACACTTACACAATAATTACATAATACGATAAAACCCAATCGAAACTAAAACGCCAATTCACGCACTACAATTTATCCATGTTCCAATTTGTCCTAACCCACGGTTGTTATTGATAGACCAATAAAACTTAATCACTACAAATTATTATTTCTTTTTACAGCCGACAATAAAGGCCGTTTCCATATATATATTTTAGTATGCGGATCGCCCGTAATAAAATTCACTTTTCCCCGTTATAATAAACCCGGATTTTATCGGCCGCCGCGCATAATTCGGCCCATCAAATGCTTAATTGGAATCGCGCCGCACTAATTACGGTGATTAAATATTGATTGGAAAATTACGTTTGTGGCATAACTGAAATAAAAAAAAACTCATACACATACAGATAGAAAAAGTAATAATTCCAGGGAAACGTGTAATTACATCAGCGTTAAATAAATTAATGTGGTTTGTGTTGGAAATCGTATTATATTTTTTTTAATGTGTAATTATGTTTATTTGTGTTTTTTTTTTCAATTGAATGAGCTACAATTCGGACAACACGAAATTCCATTTGTTTGTATATACGATTAAGAAATTAGATTTATTTACATATTATACCTAACAATAGTGATGGGCACGATCAATCATCGAGATCAAGCTGATCAGAAAGATCCAGCCGATCAAAAAGATCGAGTGGCTCGGTCACTTGCAAGGGTCGAGTAATCAATCTTGCCCATCACTGCCTAATGGATACAAAGAGAGAGCAGTATTTTTATTTTCAGATTAATACAAAACAATGCAAATATATACTATCCTTTTATTCTAAAACGCAAATATAGATATTTAACATGTTATTGGATGTTATGAACATTTGTTAAAAATAAGACAATGTATGCGAAACAATTTTAGCAAACAATAAAAAAGAAGCAATCTCACATAATTTATATAATAAAATGTTCAACTACCATTCATCTAGCGTATGGATAACTAGTGACGGACACATAATTTAATGTTACAAATTTTATTATATAAACAATTTTTAAGAATCAGTATTACAAATTATAATATCTTTTATAATTTAATTGCATTGGCTGTTGGAAGATAACATTATTCCATTTACGTCTTGCAAAAGCAAATGTTTATTAAACCAGCAAATCATATCTTGTAGTATTCATATAATATCTTGAGGCGAATCTAAAGGAGGGCGACAGTAACGAGGAGCGATCACGGAACGAACGCTTCCAGTGATAAGGAACGGAACAGCTGTCGGCACGCCAGCTGATATTTCACTTTATTTACATCGATTTCCATTTTAATGTGTGCCACTGTACGTCCATTGTGTGTATTACGTAAATTCACAAAGTTTCGCCACCACGCAACCATCCCATCGGACTAATGGCATGCATGAGTAATTACGCGCCGTTGTTGTTGTTGTTCCGAAATTAAATAGAGTATGCAAATGGGACGGCGGGGTCAGTGGAATTAAAGTGAAATATTAAAAAAAAAATAGGTGTTGTAAAAAAATGATTGTGTTTGTATTTTTGCAATGAATACTGTGTTTTTTAATTTATTTGTTTACATCATAGCCATAGTTAAATGATGCTAAATTAAATAAAATTAAACAAAGATGATTCACACATTTGCAGTTATTTAAATTACAATGAAATTAAATAAGGAAAATTTCTGGCAATGATCAATAAAATTCGATAAATCCCCTTTTCAAACTGCAAAAAAATACATAGACTGTAAGTTTTACAAACATCTATTGAAATAACTACCTCAACGAAATGCGTTGAAGACGGTACGTAAAAATTAATTAAAAATTATTTAATAACTAAGGGCTTACAGGACAGAGCTGTACTGATGATTGATGAAATCCCGAAACACGTGTCTACAGATAGCCTTGTAATTATTACTTGTTGTTTCCTTTCATTAAATAATTTCAAACAAATATCTATTGTGTAGTTCAATGTCCGGCGAGGTAAATGCTCGGGAAGTAGTTGTTTCAATAGATGTTTGTAAAATTTACAGTGTAAGTATTTTTTTGCAGTTGGAAAAAGGGATTGATCGAATTTTATTGATCAATGCCAGAAACTTTCCCTGTTTAATTTCATTCTAAGTTAAATAATATCGCATTGGTACTGTTATATTTGATAATTCTTCTATAAAAAGCATTGTTAAGATGGCGGAATCAGTGGAATTAAAGCGAAATATTTAAAAAAAAGGTGATGCAATAAGTTTTTATTTATTTATTTATTCCTTTGCCTATCTACCTTTCGGTGTAAGGCTTACATTACTAATTTTTATAGTATTCTCTCCACTTCTTCCTGTCCTTTGTTATTTCATTTATTTCTTCCCACGTGTTCCCTTTTCTTGTTGCCTCTTCTTTTATTACACTGTTCCATTCTCTTCTCGGTCTTCCTCTTTGTTGTTTTCCTGTAGCTCGTGTCTCGTATATTTTTTTTGTATTTCTTTCGTCGCTCATTCTTCTTATGTGTCCATACCACCTCATTTGTCCTTCCGTGATTTTTTCCTGTATTGGCTTTATTTGTAGGTTTTTCCTATGTGTTTCGTTCCTTATTCTGTCTCTTATTGTTTTGTGTTCGAGTTTTCTTAGGAATCTCATCTCCATTGTATTAATTCTTTTTATTTGCTTTCCTGTCATCGTCCATGTTTCACTACTGTATGTTAGCGTTGGTCTAATTACTTTTTTCACTATCTCTGTTTTTGTGTCTCTTGATATTTCTTTTTTACTAAAAAATGTGTTTTTCAACATGTTATAGAGTTTTGCCGTTTTACCTATTTTATCATCAATTTCTTTATCTAGTTTGCCATTACTCTGAATAATGGTTCCTAAATATCTATATTGTTCTACCTGTTCGATTTTTTTACCGTGTATTTTTATTTCGTGTCTCTTTGTTCCTTTGGCAATTATCATTGTTTTTGTCTTTTCATAGTTTATTTTCATGTTTATTTTCGTAAGTTCTTTCTCTATTATTTCCATGTTGTTTTGTAGGTCTTCTTCTGTTTCTGCAATTATTGCCATATCGTCTGCGAAGAGTAGTTCCGCTATTTTTGTGATTTCCAGTTTATAATATCCAACTTTCAGCATCTTCATTTTTTGTTTTGCAATAAGTACTGTTCTTTAATTTATTAATTTACACCATATCCAATGTCCTTTAATTAATCATCAGTTAAATGATGGCGCGTAGGTATAATTGCACTTCCATAAAAAATATTGTTAAGATGGCCGATGAAAACATCTAAGGTCGTTTTGACGAATTTTAGTTCAAATATGGCTTCACACTCCATCCTCGCGTATTATAAAGAATGGATGAAAATAAGCGGTTCTTCAAAAATATATACTCATTTTGGGAAAATATCCAACCACAATTACATGGTGAACCTGAATATTGAACAAACATTCTATACTAAAGCTGCTTTCATTTCCTTAAAAAAGGCAGTCCAACTGTTTTGTGGGCAAGTTCTACAACTTAGCAATAAGAACATCTTCTGTCAATGTTTAAAATATCATAATAATAATAATAATAAACCCCGTCCATTACGGTTAGACTAAAAGGAAAACCACCTGGCAGGCCAACCCGCTACAAATGTGTATACCGGGTTTCTAAAGGAAATATCCATGCCTCGGAAGAACGTCGTAAAAGTCAGGGACGGTTTGGGAATAGATAGCCTGCTCAACAGGATATTGTATTTCGAACATCTGCTAATTCATTTTTAGCAGATTGCTGGTGACTCTCCTGTCTTTGAGAGCACGTTGTCTCAAAAGACGATCATCAATTTGATTAGTGCAACGTTTTCGCCCTTGCCCTGGTCTTCGATGGTACGAGCCCGTTTCATTATGTCGTCTCACTATGCTACTGATGATCGAATGATGTCTGCCTAACAAACCAGCAACATTTTTTAATGCACTGTTTCCTCCATTGACACATTTCTTTGGCGGTTCATTTTTCTTACTTTATTTACTCGCAAATGAACTTCCAAACATGCATGTGATTGCTTCTCAGAGAAATGTTGCTTCAATCAGCACATTTTAAGAAAATGTTTACACAGTTTTAATCTAAAACGAGGTTTGATACGAATTTCTGTCAAAACAAGTTATAATGTAATACTAGCCAGCTTAAATAACAACTGTCACTGTCAAGCAAAGTCCATGGCCTACTTGTCTTACAGTAAGTTATCAATAAATAAAGATTATCGAGAAAAAATATGAGTGGTACGTTAATTTTAGATATAACAGCACACACAAATGAAATATGCAGAAAAAATAAGAAAAATACTTCCTGCTAGCTGAAGAAAGTGACAGAGTATGGAAACGACAAGTCAAAATAATAGCAATAATAATAACAGTCACAGGAATTTTTCCCAAATATACAATTGAAAATATAAAGATAGTTGTAAGATCTTTATATTTTCAATTGCATATTTGGGAAAAATTCCTGTGACTGTTATTATTATTGCTATTATTTTGACAGATTAATTAGGGCAGATAGCCCTTATTATATAAATATTTAATTTATTTTTTCTCAGATAATAAAGATTTAATAGGAGTAAGAAAAATAATATAAATTAGCGCAAATCATCAGGACAGTTCAGCTAGCTAGCATAGATTTTTCTTTAACTTCATCATAAATTCACGACAGGGCAGAAAGACCTTTGGTCGATAGCCCAGACAGACTAACACCTACATGTGTTGTTATTATTTATATTGTTATATTGTTAAAATTATCTATATAGTCTGAATAAAGATATATATATATATAATATAAATTACTATTGATGTAAATGATATTTTACAAGATTATTATAACATATTATTATTATTATAACAGTTACTTGCTAATAACATTCTTTTCGAATAATTAGAACTTTTTTATAGTGCTACTTTATTTCACTAATATTTTTATGCTAAATTTCACCTTCCTGCTCTCACTCCCATATTAAAACTTTAAAAAACGAACCTTCCGTAAAAAATAACAGGCCCTCATGTTTTTTTTTTCAGCCCGCACAAACTGCAATTACTTATAAACACGGTGTTTAAAAACATTTCTCTCGAGAATATATATAAGGGGGGCAGGATAATTGATGGCGTTCAGTGATGTACCGGTTCCTGAATAAAAATGCGGCGAACCGGGGGGAAAAAAGTAGCCCCATTTACATTAAGTCCACGGAGCCGAGCCCGGGCGTCCATTTTTATATAAGTTTGCACCGCCATTAAGCGAATAACCAATAATTACGCTTTCTGTCGGCTGCCGGCCGCCGCAATTCCGTTGTGATTATAAAATCGATCCTAATTGCGAACTTTTCTCTTCCTTTTCACGTTTATTTATTTTTTTTCCGCCCGCATGAATATTATGTGTGTGTGTGTGTATTTTGCGTCAGTTTTTTTTCCAACTCGTTAATTATTAATAATTTTAATAGAAAAAGGATTTATTCACTTGGAATATTTAAATAAATTAAATAAAATATGATTTGCAAATAATTAATAAATTATTTTCAATCCTAACTCTGTGATATTTTTGACTTATGTTACGTAAGTACTTTAAACAAATGCACATTAAAACAACTACTTCACGAGCAAATACCCCGCCGAACATTGATTTATATAATCTCGGATCAAAAATTTGTTGCATGATGTAATATTTTATTGATATGCAACAGCAAGTGTACATTATGTAAGTCAATGTCAGGCTGGGTATTTGCCCGGGAAGTAGTTGTTTTAATGTGCATTTGTTTAAAGTACCTACCTAAAATAAGTCAAAAATATCACGGAGATAAATGTGGAAATAATTTATTAATTATTTTCAAATCATTTTTATTTAATCTAATTAATTAATAAATTATTTTCCCTTTAGCTACTGTCACATAATGACTTATGTTACATACGTACTTTATCAAATGTCCAATAATAAACATTTGCTGTTGCATAACATAATTTCACAGTAGCTAACATAATTTATTAATTAATTAGTAGCCTTGTCATCTTCTGTAAGGCGGCTTATTTAATGATTTAAACAATTTAAATGTGCCGTCGAGTAGAGTGAACGTGTATTCTGTCGCTACGCCTATCACCTCATATTTTTTTGAAATTAAAAGTTAAAATGACATCTGGAGTTACCACACGACAAAATATCGATAAGGATGAGTCACTCATTCAACGCGTCGTCGAAAGAATACTTCACAGTCCGAATTTCATCGATAAACTTGTCGATAAAATTCAAATGGAAGTAACTGCGAATGTCAACATGTTAACGGCACAGATGAGCTCTATTGAAAATAAATGTAGGTCCTTGGAAACAACTCTTGAACGCATGGATCAGAAATTAAGAAGCAATAATCTTCGTTTTTTTGGCCTACCTACGAGCAATCAAGAAACACCTTTTCAACGTGTAACCACCCTTTTCAAAAGTAAATTGAATGTGGCGGTAGTTGAATCAGATATTGAGCAATGTTTTAATATCAAAGGTGATTCATCATCAGTATTTGTTTCTTTCTATAACAAGCAACTCATAAACAAAGTATTTGCAGCTAAACGTTTTCTTCGAGGAACTAGGGTAGTTATAAGAGAACACCGTTTCGCCTGGCACTTATAAAAGAAGCAACGAAAATGTACTCGAATAAAAACGTGTTTACTAACCATGGTACCGTATTTCTAAAATTGCCTGAAGGAATTAGGAAAATTCACTCAATTCGTGACTTAGCTAATAGAACGGAGAAATAGGAATTGTATGACGTGCGACTGACTTCACCTATTTAATGAATAACCTTGCATTTACTCGAGGACTAACGCAAATTATTAAAAAAATGGATTTTTTTTAAATCTCGATTTCGATCGAATGCATCAATTACATATTATTGTAGCACATGTCAATGTCAGATCGCTGAATGTTTATTTATTTATTTATTTAACGGATAACACCTTTTATAAAATAATAACAAATTATAAATTGGATAATAAAAATAATGATAATGTTAAATTGAATGAAATTAAAGAACTTATATTAAATAAAAATATTGACATACTAACATTAACCGAAACTTGGCTTAATGATCATATTTCTAATGATTATTTGAATATTGACGGATACTACCTTATAAGGAATGATCGTGTTTCTAGGGGAGGCGGTGTTGCAATTTATGTCAGGAAAAAAAATAAACATTACTATCTTAGATATAAACATAAATATTGAATTAATTTGGTTACTAATCAAATCTCATACAAATATACTTGCTGTTGGGGTAGCTTATATGCCCCCAACCCTTAATTATAGTCAATTTCTAGATGAATTAGAAACTTCAATCACTACTTGTTATGCACATACGAATAATATTATTTGTATGGGGGATTTCAATATTGACTTCATGCAACCTGCACTACCTTCGTCGCTTCTTCTTATCGATTTAATGGAATCACACAGCCTAAAACAGATTATTGACCAACCCACCAGAGTCACCGTTACAACAGCATCGCTGATTGATTTAATCATTGTTGAACGCGAATTACCTATTAAAAGTTTTGGAGTAATAGATTCCCATTTTTCAGATCATGATGTGATATACTGTTCTATAGATTTTAAATGTAACCGGACCGAACCTAAATTATGCATCTCGCGAAATCTACGAAATATTAATATAGAAAATTTCAAAAATGAACTTAATAAAATACCATTTGAAAATATATAGAATATATTATAACAATAAAATATTAATGTTTAATAATTATATTTTAAATTTATTTGACTTATTTGCACCAATTAAACAGCATGTAATTAAAAGTCGAGCACCACCGTGGTTTACAGAAAATATTAAATATTTAATGAAAATTCGGGATAAAGCCAAAGCTAAGTTTAGAAAAACTAAAAAAACAGAACACTGGCAATATTATAAAAGCCTACGTAACTACACTAATTCGGCAATTAGAAACGAAAAACGTGCTTTCTTCGAATATGCATCTCGTACCTTTAATAATAGACAATTATAGGATCAGCTGAAACACCTAGGTATTCAAATAGCTCATATCAATATTCCGGATACCTTAAAAATTGTAGACTCTATAAACGCACACTTTTTAAAGTACACCACTGGACCTGTTAATACTCATACTCCACTAATTAAACATTTACTATTAAAATTAAGTCCAAAATGTGAAATACCTACATTTACATTTAAACTCATTGAGAAAACCCTCATTCATGATCTATTATTAAGTATGCGTTCTTCTAGCACAGGATATAATGGAATAAATATAACCATGCTACGTATGTGTTGCCCTACCATTCTACCAGTACTGACACATATTTATAACACGTGTATTTTTGATATGTTATTCCCCGACCTCTGGAAAATAGCCATTATAACACCTATTCCAAAAAACAACAGTCCTTCAAATCTTAACCATTTACGGCCTATTAGTATACTATCTACAATGTCCAAAATACTTGAGAAAATTCTGAATATGCAACTGTTAAAATTTATCAATGATAACAGCATTCTTCCCATGTATCAATCGGGTTTTAGACAGGGATACAGCTGTGAGACTACCTTATTAAATATTACAGACGACATATTAACTGCTACTGATAAGGATAATATAACTGCTTTAATATTATTAGATTACTCTAAAGCATTTGATACAGTTAATCATGTGACTCTATTAGCAATCCTCGAACACCATGGATTTGGGCATTTTGCGATATCACTAACACATCATTATCTTTCTAATAGGAAGCAGTGTGTTAAAATAGAATTCAAAACTTCAGAATTACTCAATATTAATCAAGGGGTTCCTCAAGGGTCAATCCTTGGTCCTCTTCTATTTACTCTCTACACCTCCTTGATTTTAAATACACTAGATTACTGCAAAGGGCATATGTATGTAGATGATACCCAAATATACTATTCATTCTCACCTCTATTATGCGATACGGCTAGTACCCATATAAATTCAGATCTTCATAAAATTTGTGATTTCTCTAAACTATTGAATTTAAATATAAATCAAATAAAATCTCAAATGTTATTATTTGGTCCGAAGAAAGCATGTAGGGATATCTCAAATAAAATTAACGTAAAAATTGAAGGTGCAAATATTACACTTAGTAATAATGGCAATAACTTAGGGGTGATTTTGGATAACTCGTTTAGGTACATAGCACACATAAATAAATCTTTAGCAGCTGCTTACTTAAATCTTTAAAAACTATATTCTCATAGACATAGTCTAGCTATTAAGACGAAAATTTCACTATGTAATGCGCTAGTATTGTCAAAGTTTACATATTGTTCCACCTTGTAGCACGCGGCTATTGATAGTGTAACAAACAAACGAATTCAGAAAGTACAAAATACTTGCCTGAGATATATTTATTGATTACGAAAGTTTGATAGAATATCTTATAAAATTAGAGATTCTGGTTGGTTGTCTATGCAAGAGCGTCGAACAATATATCATAAAATTATATTAACTAAACACCCGCCATATCTATATAATAAAATTTCTTTTCGAGATGACGTTCATAACATCAACACCCGTTATAAAGGCAGGTTATCACCCCCTAAACATGGGTCCACAATTTTTGAACGCTCATTCTCTTATAATATATATCAACTTTATAATGATATACCAGAAGCATTCAGGAGTCTATCTCTACTCGAATTCAAAGACAAATTAAAAAAAGTCGGTGTTAGCAAATGATTTGGTGTTAAGTTGAGGCGATATGTTAATGTCAATGTTTCCAGGTTTTTGTTTTGTTTTAAAATTAAATAAAAAAACTGAAAACATTTCATATAATTTTATGTAACCTATATAATTTTATCTCATGTTTTTTTTAATACTATAGATTATGTTGTTTATAACTATGAATTATGCTCTTTATAACTATTAATTATGTTCTTTATAACTATAAATCGTGTAATTTTAATAATTAGGTTTGGATGGAAGAACAGTGAGCGTAAGCTTAACTGAATCCCACCCAATGATTCACCTGTTTTGTTGTGTATTTCCTCCTCATAATAATATGTATTAAATTTGTAATGAAATCTTGTGAATAAAGATTATTATTATTACTATTAAATAAAATTATTAATAATCTATTTTACTGTATACATACAACAAACAGAGAAACAGATATAAGAGGCGCTGGTAAGGTGTGGTACCAAAGTGAAAAGGAGCAGCAGAATGACCTGTGAATGGTTTGACGATGAATGTCGAATGACGAAAAGGGCAGTAATGGAAGCAATAAGAATGTGGAGACAAGAGGAGAAAGAAGAGGACCTAATAACAACAGCAAGAACGAGGTATATAAATAAGCTGAAAATGTTAGGACAAGTGGCAGAAGAAATGAGAAGATAAACAAATGAAACAGTGATGTGGCAGATATTGAAAAGAGAGGAAACGAGAAGTGTGCCGGAATTAGAACTGGGAAGATGGACCGAAAAATGTAGACGAAGCAGCAGGTGCAATTGGGAGGAGGAAAGAACTAATTGGAGTAGAGGAGTTTACGGAGGAAGAGGTGGAGATAAAAAGTGGAAAAGCAGCGGAGTTGGATGGCTTGAAAGCAGAAATGTGGAAGAGAATTGGGATGGAATGAAAAAATAAATTCAGGGAGTTATTGAATGACTGGTGGAGATGGGAAGCACTTGGCGTTATATTATGTTCCCAATACATAAGGAAAAATGTAAACAAGTGAAGAGAAAACTGAAATTGTTAAATGGTTTTATGGAGGTCATTCCATGAATGAAATCGCAAATAATTTGTTTGTTTTGGCATACGATTTGACTCCACCTGTCAAATCGTATGCGCTTGGCGTTATGTTATATTATTCTCAATACACAAAGGAAGTGATAAAGAGGAAGAAGGCAACTATAGAGGGATCTCTATTACGTGTGTAGAATATAAAAAAGCCACGACAGTAGAGAAACACAGGCCAGAGAAGGAACTGGAAGAGAAGGGAATGTTTTCGGTGTTCCAGGGATGTTTTAGAAGCGGGAGGGGAAAAAGGTACAAAATTTTACGTTGACGAGGATGTTTGAGTTGGAAGAGAAAGGCAGTATGTATACGGTATTTTTAGACTTAAAAGCAACGTATGATACGGTACAGAGAGAAAAATTAATTAATTGAATGTTTAGAAAGGAGAGGAGTGAGTATGGAAGCGGAAGAATAAGTGAGAAGGGTGTATAAGGAAACATGGGTGAGAGTGAAAGTGGGAGAAAATGTATCGGAGAAATTTATATTGCGGAGGGAAGTAAGACAAGGCTGCTCACTGAGTCTGTTGCTCTTTAACTTGTATATAAGCGAAATGGAAGGAGTGCTGGCGGACGGGCAAGCGGGTGTGGTGGTAATTAGAAGAAATAAGGTATGGATATTGGCGTATGCGGATGATGTGGTAATTGTGGCGAGATAATGGAGAGACATCAACATTTCTTTCTGAAGAGATTGGAAAGGTATATGGACAAAAGAGGGTTATGTGTGAATGTGAAATAAAAAAAAACTAAGTTGATGAGGTTTAGGAACAGATGTAGGGAGGATAAGGTGGGTGAACTGGAATATAAGAGGAAGGAGGGTGAATGGATTTAAATATGTAGGGTTTATGTTAACCCTCATCCACACAACGTGGTACCCGAGTACATATTTCAAATTCATTAATATAATATTCAATCAATTTCAATTGATATGGCCATCATCTTTTCTGGCATCTCAAATCTACTTTAGATGAATAAATATTCTCGAAATTAAACCAAAATTTTATAGAATTTACGTTTAATTTAGAACTTTTTAGGAAAACGAATCGCGAACTTTGTTTTTCGCATTCGTTATGATGAGGGTACCACAAGGCTCAATTAGGCAAATTGGATCCTATTCAGTGGTGATTTATAGTACAACTATTTCTCAGTTTTTTTTTGTTTCAAAATACAATATAACTAAATGTTACTACAAGTAATACATTTCTCCACTTTTTGTGAATGCTGCAGACATTTCAGGTTTTTACAAACCGCGCACGCTTTTTGGGTCTTTCTTTGAATTTTCGCCGTTCTGCATATATAACACCTTCCTGTGACCGAAAGACGCCCAGACGAATCTCTCTATACCACTTCCTCAGCAGGTTTTTGCTGAACTATCAATTGCGCTGACATACACTCTATGCCTGATCGTGTACTAAAATGTTGCAAGTAGCGTGGGTTTCCTGCTCTAAGTTCAATAGGTGACATTGACATATTTTTTGCAAGATTTTGTAGAAAGGGTCGACGTTTGTAATTCTTAGAAGCTAGTTTTGGATTGTTTTCCATGTAGATAATGACAGATGTCAAAGCTGTGACATCAATTATGTTGAAAAGCAAAGCTACAGGCCATCCTCTTGGTTTTCGTTGTGTTGTGTAATGTGACACCATTTTGTCCATATTATCGACACTTCCTTTGGTTGCATTATAATATTGAATTATTTCCGGCTTCTTCTTAGCTCCGTTGTTTATGGTAGCGTTATGGTGCATTGTAGACGGCAAAATGACTGTTTTATTACGCTTTGGAAAATACGACACCATAGTAACTTTGTCTTGCCCAAAGGCAAATATGGAAGACAATTCTTCGCGCGTTTTATTAGCTAACATATTAGATTGTATGTATGACTTATTCCTCTTCAAAGTACCAACAAGTATCAGGTTTCACGACAACAAAAACTTTGCTAAAGGCACTGTATTAAAAAAAAAATCCAATATTATCATTTTGCTTGTGTTTTTGTATTGAAAGCAAAGGTCTTTCACAATTCTTTCTCCCTGATTCTGTTTTCAGCAGATGCCAGTATAGATTTATCCAGTCAATGGATACGATGTATTAGTATCACAAATCCACCAAAATTTCATGCCATACTTTGCAGGTTTTGCTGGCATATATTGTGTGAAACGGGTTCTACCTCGAATAGGGAAAGGCTGTTCGTATACAGTCAGAGATTCTGTAGGCACATAGTTTAACCTCAAATTTTCATTTAGTAGCAGCCAGATTTCCGAAATTGCTAATGCCTTGTCAGTTTCTAGCCTATACCAAGGGCGTATAGGCATTATCGAATCTCAAAAATCGCTGTATTTCACAAATCTGTTGATAGGCATTGTTGCTCGATATAATGGATAAGCTGTAGTTTTCCATAGTTATTTCATGTCTTCTGTATTTGAATGATAGACACCTGTTGCTATTAATATGCCCAAATATCCATCAAATTCCTCTGGTGTTAAGACTTTCCACATTTTTTGTGCTTCACCCGGATTATTTGTATTCCATTTCTCATACACAGATGTTGCTTTCCGGTTAGTTTCTCGAATTATAATATTGCACATTACTGGAGAGAAAATGCGTTTGAATGTGTCCTTGATAGAAAGCATTTTGGTAACTTTTGTAGGGCCATGAATTTTACGCAAAATATTCTGTCTTGATGTTTGGGACATGTTTTTTTTTTTCTGAATTCCACTGAGTTCCATCTTTGCATGGATAAATGGCTTCAACTTCGTCCTCTACCTCCGCATCTAAAACTTCGCTACTCACTTCTACTTCTACATTATTTTCTATATCATTGAAAACATCCTCAACGTCTGAATCTTCTTGGGAATTAGTTTCTTTCCGTGGCAACCATTCAACGTCTGAAGCATCTCCTGGAAAGGATTCGCATCCAGATTCGTCTGCATCACTGTCATCGATATATGTTTCCAGGGAAGCTATTTGTTGTTCATAAGTCATCCTTGAAAATATATTAGCAATATCATATACAGTTTATATCGAATGCGGAAACTATAGGTACCGCAACGTTATGCTATCTAAAAAATATAGGTACCGGCGGTGCGCAGTAACCACACCAGAATATCCACGTCCAGAAAAAAATCCTTGAAACTGGTATTAAACGCGAAATCTTCCGAACTAGCTTTTTGCGGCACATTGTAGTAATGATCGCTCCAGGTAATAACGACCTCTTCAATCATAGTCTAATCATAATGACATATCTGCCAGAGTATGCGTAAAACCAGTTAGAATGAAATTATCTTGGTCGTTATTAGTTGTCGCGTGCCATATCTCTAATCACTACCTATATCGAAATATACGCATACCTTTGGAACTCGTCTTTCGATACTTCCCTTCGGGATGCTGCCATGATTCAACACTTAATTTGTAGCAAAAGGGTAAAAAGGTGCACGCACTGTGTTTGCAAACGATGACGCAACGGGATTGACATATATGTTATGTTGAAAGAATAGTATACAGTATGCAACTTTTGTTGGTACCCGGATGCCTCGTCATGCAGAGTCGTATAAAAAGTTTCCCGTGTGGATAAAGGTTAAGAGAACTGGGGGATACTAGGACTATGTTAGATGGGTTTAGGGAAAGGCAAGGGTTATAAGCTCCAGGAAGCGAATAGATGGAGTATGCAATTGGAGGCAATGAAAAGAGTGGTGAAGTACGAAGTTCGAGAGTGAAAGTATGGTAAAAAAGAGGTGGGAAACAAGTATAAGAACGAAAGGAAAATAAGGTTTGATGAGAAGGAAAAAATATAAAAGGGTAGGGATGTCAGAGTTGTTGGCAAAGGAATGGCTGGAAGGAGGGGTAAATGTCGGAGAGTGGATGAGAGTGAAGTTGAGGGAGGTGGAGATTTGGGAGAGGTAGGAGTCCATAAGGAGGAGCGAGTATAACCCCATGAATGAAAGATGTCAGATGAATTGGTACCTACCGGAGTGTTTAATAATAATACTAATATTAATAATATAAGCTTTATTGTTCAAAAGGAAACCCAATTACAGAACAATACGAGATATCAATAGAAAAACATACATAAATACAAATGAAATAAGAGTAAAAAAGAGAATTTTATATTTTGTGTGACGGTAATTATATACATGTATCATTTAAATGGAAATGTCTTCGTAATACTCTTCTGAGCACTTGCACAGTACATGCACTGGTGAACGTTGCAGGACATTTGAGTTGGAAGTCGTTTAGATTAAACGTGGAGGCAAATCTTATGTGTTTTGCAGGCACGTTAAATGGCATTTGAGCTAAAATATCCGGGCAGTCGATTCTCCCATCGATTAACTTCTTTATAAATTCATAAATTTTGCGAAATTATATTTTTACCAGGGAGGAAAGAATGCTGCTTGCAAGAGTAAGGTGTGGATCGAAGGAGAGAGGGAGAAAAGTGTGGACGGGAGAGAGGTATATTGGATGTGTGTTGTGTGGTACGAGCAAGGATACATGGGGACATATAAGCTAGGGATATGGGGGAGTATATAGAGAATGGATAGGACTCCTGAGAGAGGATGGGGCCGGGGTAAGGTTATTGAAGAGGCAGGTGTGGGAAAAGAAGAAGAGGGATAATGTGTAGTAAATATATTTTATAATTAATTACGGAATACCTTCTTTTTTTTTGTAAGGCCGCTCTTTGTAGTTTTTATGATTTTATGCCAATAAAGATATTTTTTACAAGAGAGAGATTATTTTTTTGTAATTAATTGAAATCGACAAAAATACGCACAATATGCATGTCAATTTGACTTATACAACTTCAAAATGTTAACAAGTGAAGAGAAAACTCAAATTGTTAAATGGTTTTATGGAGGTCATTCCATGAATGAAATCGCAAATAATTTGTTTTGGCATACGATTTGACAGTAAACACCAGAACGGTCTTCCAAGTCATACATTTGTTAAACGAAACTGTTTCTGTAAATCCACCATGTATGTGCTCAAAGGAACGGAGGCCTCAAACTGAAGTAGCTGAAATTAGGGTTTATAAAATGATAACAGAAAATGACACGTTATCAACTCTTACTCCTACAAAAAATTAGAAATCAATGCCGGAAAATCAGAAGTGCATAATATTGTTTGTTCGGAAAGTAATTTCGTTATTTTTTGTGGAAATGAAAGACAGTTTTCGTATAATGAAGAAATACTTTATTAAATTATATATTGACCGTTCTGGTCCAACACCTTTTACCATCTTTCTAGTAGTAGCATAATTCCACGCTCATAAAATTTTTGCTGTTTGCTGGCAAAATTTTGATCGAGGTGGTTTTTGACCTCCTCATTTGAGGTGAAGGTTTTACCGTCTAAAAAAATTGGAGTGACCGGAACAAATAATAATCCGATTGTACCAGGTCTGGAGAATATGGTGGGTGTAGCATTGTATCCCATTCAAGCTGTAAAAGATTTTGGCGAGTGACCAAACTTGTGTAAGGTCTCGCGCTGTCTTGGTGAAACACTACACCTTTTCTGTTGATTAGTTCTGGCCATTTTCTGTTGAAGTGCACCATTCAGTTTGTCCAGCTGATGATAGTATACTTCAGAATTAATCGTTGTGTTATCCGGTAAAAGCTAAAAAAAATATTCATTTAAAATTCCACCAAACAGACAGCATCACCTTTTTTTGGTGAATATCGGCTTTGGAAATGGTTTGAGCCGGTTCATCTTTTTTGCTCCATCACCTCTTGCGTTTGCGTTTGACATTTTTCGTCCCCAGTGATGATGCGCTTCAAAAACGGATCATTTTCGTGACGTTTGAGAAGCGAATCGCAGACGTCACAGATTTCTCTCTGTGAGAACATGGGGAACCCATACATCGAGCTTCGAAGAAAATCTCAGTCCTTCCAAGTGGTCATAAACTGTTTAATTTGATAAATTTAACCTCAATCAGATCTCACGTGTTGTTGTTCGCCGGTTCGCATCAACTAATGCCTTTATCGCGTCTTTATTAGCTTCAACCGGCCTTCCCGAACTTAGTGCATCTTCGACATCAAAATTGCCGGATCGAAATTTAGCGAACCAGTTCTGACACTGGCGTACCGTCAACACACCTTCTCCATATACATTGGTCAATTTTTTTCTGGCTTGAACAGCATTGTTTGGTAGTTAGCGATTGGCTATCCTGGTCCTATCCTTTTTTTGACCAGAGTTTTTGTACCCTCACTCCCCCCACGTGTTCACCAGACAGATGTCGCGAGAGAAACTTAAAAGATGGACGTTGGAGAGTCAACACGTGCGTAGGTCTAGTCCGCGAAAAAGTGAAAAGTGCCTGAAAGGAGGCGCGCCAACCAGGCTCGGGAACCTCAGAGGGCCTTACAACCCCCCTGACTGTCCCAAGGTGGAGAAGATTGACAGGTTCCTTTCACTCTATAAACTCCTGCTCACCAGCCAATCTACCGCACGCTGCCAGTTTCGCTTTTATTTGAAGAGCACTCCTCTCATCGCTGGTAGAACGCAATAACCCTGCAACAAGCATTTTTACCCTTTCTGTAGTAAAACGGTAAGATATGAAGAAAATGCTGCTTATCGCTCTCCATATTTAAAAGGGAAACAACCAAAAACCACTGCGTAGAATTAATTGGAATTTTTCATACACAAGCCTTGCAATATGAGCTCTCAAAGCATATATATATAAAATTATACGGCTTAAGTGTGAAGTTGGGTGCAAAAAATACAATTAAATCCTCTGCCGAAAAAAAGAAAAACGAAATTACTTTCCGAACAGAATTAAAAGGGATGTTAAAACCACCCCTTTCGTTTTTCTTTTTTTCGGCAGAGGATTTAATTGTATTTTTTTTTCTTTCAAAGTTAAAACAACATAAAAGGTTTTCGCGGATGACCATGATAGTCGAATTGAATTTTGTGAAGATATGATGGATAGAGTAAACAATAATTGCGATTTTTTTCAAATTATTCTGTTTAGTGAAGAATCGACTTTCCCGTTACATGATCATTATAATTTTTCGGTGGTGAGACACTGGTTCCAAGAAAACAAGCACCGACTAATGAATTTAAAAACTCAGTTCATTTACAACAAATATTTTAATGTCACTTTCTTCATTTTTATAAAACAATGTCAATTCAACGAAACAATTTCATCTCAAAATTATTCACACAAATATTTCCATTCAACAAAACACAATATCACTCCAAAATAATAGGTTCGTCATTTTCATAAAAAATCTGATCAACGACATCGTCAATCTGCTTATCAGCAACCAAATGCAGCAAACTCCACTTCTCATCCATTTCATCCGTCATTTTCTCAAACTCCTTCTTAATGAAATCCTGAAGACTGGCCATGTGCACTTTAGTCTGGATGTGAATCTGCTGCGCTTCACACCTGGCCTTCTTCTGGATCTCATTCTTCAATTCGTACAGAAAATCCTCGTCGTCCGACTTATTCACGAATCTGTTGTACAACGATTTAAATTCCACGACTTTGTCGCGATTAAATGAATCCGTTGTGTTGAGGCTTTCGTTGGAGAGGACGTTTTTGGAAGGATCGCCCACGATTTGAGGTTTTCTGGTGAACTTCAAACATCTAATCCTTTCGGAATGGGGCGACCATTTCACGAGGGGGGTCAGCAAGTTTTTCGTTTCGTAAACGTAAACCGAACCGCAATCCGTCCCAACGGCTATGTGCTTCCCATCTGGAGTTATATCGATTGAGGTTAAAGGGAACTGCAAGTGCCCCGTGAAGACGCGCGTGTTTTTATTCAAATCATGGCTACATAACTTGTAATCCTCACCGACTGTTATTAAAAGATTTTGTTTCGCGCTGTAGGCAATCCCGTTGATGCACCCGAAATGGCACCTCTCCACGTAAACCGGGTTCACTTGGTTGATGCTGAATTTGAATAAAGTCCCGTCTTTCGTTCCAACTGCGAAGATTTCTGGGATTGTAGGGTGGAATAAAAGCACGGACGGTCTGCACGCGACTGTGTAGCTGCAGCTTTCGTTACCCTCAACCACGTTTAAAATCGCGATGGTTCCATCCTCGCAAGCCACAGCCAAATACTCATCACTTGAATTGAAATCGAGATGCGTCACAGGAGACCTTATACTGAAGAGCTTGATTATAGCTTTGTTTTTCGTATCATACAACGCCACGGTCGAAGAAGCTGTACCTATTCCAACAACCCGCTTCGTGTTCTTCTGGAAAGTAACGGCAGTCGCGTAGTCGATTGCAGTTATCAGATGCACCGGCTTCGTGCAAGTCGGATCTTTGACGTTTAGAATTTCCGGGCGTCCTCCTTCTTGCACGTAGATTATAAAATTATTGTCGTTGCTCCATGAAATACACATTATCGGCGACGAGCTTTTGGTGTTGTACGTTGTTTCCGTGGTGCTGTCCTCCGGCCATTGGTGGAATTTTAAATAATTTGACGCCGTAACAAACATTTTTTTTGTTCTAAAAATTTCAAAGGAAAAGTTACAATTTTGTTACCAGGATTTTGATTGCAGTCATACGTCTAATGTGACGTAAAGCATTTCCGCAAAACTAAACATTTATTACGCGATAAAATTGATTGTAAAATTTTGATAAACGCCAAAAGTAACATTCACTAACTTTGATTTTTTTTTTAAAAAGCGATTAAGCCGAAAATCGCTTATCTATGATTCTATAATTTTCATAATGGATTAAACGAAATATAACGGCGAGAGATGGGATTTTAAAGAGTGGACACATGAAAAGGTTATAGTAGGAAATATCGCTGACAGAAAAGGTTTGGGTGATTGTTAAGAAATGTTACCTATGGGGTTTAATGAAAGAAGATAGTATGTTGTAAATAAATGTGTTAAGTGTACTGTAAAGAAATAAATCGTCAATGTATTACTTATTTCCGAATCTGATTAAACCCGATTTCGTAACAATATTTTATTTTGATTGATGTACAATCACATGAATTATTATTGTCAGTTATCTTGTGTTCGTGAGAAATAACTCCAGTTTTTACTACCACCATAGAGTAACTAGTATACATAGAGAGGCAACCAGTAGGCATTTTAACGTCACGCTCTCGGCGTATTTTTTGACTCGAGAGCTGCTGCCACAGAGATATTGCGGAGACTCTACGAACTGCGGCGTATTTCAACAGACCGCGGATTGACGTGATAAAATAAAATTTTAAAACAGATTTCAGGTGTTCTTACAAATCAAACCATTATAAACAAACTAAAACTCTTCTATTTTAATCCCAAATTTGTACAAAAACGTAGAAACAACAATGAGCATGTTCTGCAGCAAAATCCCGATTCCCGGATAGAAATCTTTGTGCAGATTATAGGAAATGGAATTTCGATCGATGTTCAAGAGGGCGAAATCGTTGATGCATATATAAAAGGCTCCGATCAACGAGGAGAAAATTGTGAAAAAACCCAGAAACGCGAAAAACACCACGCACACCTTCGGGCATTTGTCGCTGTGGTAGTCGTAGTCGGAATTAAGCGCGCTGCTCGGAACTAAGTTGATAATGATGAAGCCCAACGTTGCGCAAATTCCAGGTAAGTAGTATATCCGGTAGTGGTCGAGCAGGACGGGGTGTGATCCGTGAACGTCTATCATTATCCACCATGCAATAAAAAATAAGACACCTACAATAAAAAACAATAATTAAATAAAGAAGAATTTGAAAATAATTATTAAAGTATTTTCTCTTTTCTATTAAAAATTATATACTTGTAAATAAAATAATTTTAATACAGTCGTAAATTGTAAATTCTACAAAAAAGATGATATATATGGGCAGCAAAGTTTTAAAATATAAACATTAATGTCATCAATATCAGTGGCACTAATTTTCATATTATTTAATATTTTATGCACCTCGAAAATATCTACTAATTTAAACTCAAACAATTCATTCAAATTACATTTTCTATTAGCGTTATAAAATTGAATCAAATCTTGATTAATTATCGGAGAATTAGGTAAAGATGAAATGAAATAATTGTTAAAAGATTCGGGATTTTGAAGTGATATAGGAACTGATATTTTAGGTTTATTGGAAATATTTCATTCTTTTAATGCCTGCCACAACTGCTTTGGAGCTGAGCGAAATTTAAAATCAAAGTATGCTTTCTTTTCTTTTCTTTTCTTTTCAGATCGTGTTTGTTGTCATATTTCTAAGAGATTTATAATAGTTCCAATGTTCAGGTTTTTTGGTTTTATTTGTACTTACTAAGGGCATTATTTCTTAACTGTCTCATTAATTTTATATTTTGAGTTATCCAGGATGTTATTGGGTTTGTAAATCGAAATGTCTTATAGGGAGCATATTTATTAAATAATTCATAAATAAGGTTATTAAATGCACCCACTTTGTCAACAATATTTTTCAGTGTAGATATTGTGGAATGATAAGTTTTGAAGATAATTGGCAAAATATTCATAATACATATTCTTGAAAGTCCTATAAGTATGGTATGTAGTTGTGTGTATAAAATAGTTTACTATAATGTCACCAAAAAAATAAATCGTGATCTCTTATATGCACACTTTGTGTGCTAACATTTCTTATTAAATTAGGATCTGATATTATATTAGGTTGATGCAAAAGAAATGTCGGATAATTTTTTAATAATTATTAACATTATATATATATATTATTTTAAAGCTTAGAATATGCTCTATATTTTTATTATAAATATTCTATAATTTTGTTATATTTTGATCATTCTAGAAATGCTAGAAAAGAAGCAATTAAGAGCGATATTTTTGTATGAGTTTAAGCGAGGTCAAAAAGCAGCTGAGGCGACTCGCAATATCAACGAAGCATTTGGCCTAAATACTGCAAATGAACGTGCTATGCAACGATGGTTCATCCGATTCTGTAATGGTCATGAGTCTTGAAGATAAAAACACGGTAGCCGACCATCAGAAGTTGATGATGACCAATTGAAGGCCATAATTGACGCTGACACAAGCAAAACAACAAGAAAAGTTGTTGAAGAGCTCAATGTTGACCAGTCAACCGTTGTTCGACATTTAAAGAAAATTGGGAAAGTAAAAAGGCTTGACTAATGGGTTCCGCATGAACTGAACGAAAATAAAAAAAATCGCCGTTTTGATATGTCATCTGCACTACTTCTTCACAACCAAAACGACCCTTTTCTCAACCGAATCGTCACCTGCGATGAAAAGTGGGTTCTTTATGATAACCGAAGACGTTCAGCCCAATGGTTGGATCATGATGAAGCTCCCAAGCACTTCCCCAAGCCAAATATGCACTATAAGAAGGTTATGGTGACTGTTTGGTGGTCTACGGCGGGTTTGATACATCACAGCTTTCTGAACCCGGGCGAAACTATCACAGCGGAGAAGTATTGTCAACAAATCGATGAAATGCACCAAAAACTTCGACAAAAACAGCCGGCATTGGTCAATAGAAAACGCCTAATTCTTCTTCATGACAACGCTAGGCCACATGTTTCAATTATGACAAGACAAAAGCTGCATGAGTTGGGCTACGAAACTCTCGACCATCCACCACACTCGACCTACTGATTTCCACTTTTTCAAGCATCTGGACAACTTCTTGCGTGATAAATGCTTCAAAAATCAAAGAGATGCTGAAACCACCTTCAATTCTTTCGTTGCTTCAAGAACTCCAGATTTCTAAGCTACCGGTATAAATAAACTTGTTTCTTGTTGGCAAAATTGTATTAATTCTAATGGTTCTTATTTTGATTAATAAAGTTTATTCTATAAAAAGTTATACTCAATTAAAGTTAATGGTTAAAATCCGACATTTATTTTGCATCAACCTAATAATTAAATCTATAAGTGTTTGACTATTTGAACCAATTCTAGTAGGCGCATTTTTCATTTGTGTAAGGCCAAATGAGTCCAAAACAAATTTAAAAGTTTGTATTATATTATAAATTTATATTGAAATTTCCCATACATATAATTTCATCATTAGATGGTAAAAGTTCAGATAATGTTATATCAAATTCATCCATTAAAATTTGGAGGTCGATATGTAACACCAAAGGCATATTTATTGCCATGTACGGTAATCCTAACCAAAAGTTGTTCTATATTGCCTGAAGTTGATATAATGTTGCATTAGAATTTGTCCCTACTGTAGAACGCTATACCACCCCCACGCGTCCTTTTATCACAATGGATATTATTGTAGTCTTTAATATAAATATTTTCAGACTGCATGTCTTTACATAACCATGTCTCAGACAAACCCACAACATCATGTGATGCATTCAACATAAAATCTTTTAAGGAACTAAAATGTGCAGTTAATGACCTTATATTAATGTATACTAGTTTAATGGAACCAGAAGCCATATTCCTAAGAAAATTAATAAAAGGAGCAGTGCAATGTCATAAATATCATTGCGGTTTAGTAGAATGAAATAACTATATAGTAAAATAGAAATAATCGTTCTCTTTTGGATTTAATGATATAAATATTTACATTTTTATCTACCAAGTATAAAGTATCAGTCTAAATAAAAAAATTAAATTGTTAATTTTCATCTATTACATCAATTTACTAGTTCAAATTAGAAAAGAAAATTGTAAAATATAATATAATTAATATACTATGTCTGTTAAGTTATTTGAATGCAGAATTTAGTGAAATCCTTTAAATTTTCATTGCACAAGTTTTTATTAGCAAAAATATAATTAAAAATTTGCTATAAATTTGATCAATTTTCATTGTTTTTCATAATTGTTTATCGCACAAACTAAACATTAAAATAATTTTTAATTCATCTGATGAAATTCCTGCTTATTTTAAGATTACTTTAATATATAATACAATATTGTTCATTGATCACAACAGCCATCTAACTCGAATTTGTGATTGCCAATATTTATATAGCTATCTCTTTCGTCTAAACCGCACCCTTAATAAGATTCACTAATTGGGATGGTAAAATGTCATAGTTTCGAATTATTACAGAAATTATTAAGTAATATATTGTATGTATGTATAATTATAGTTATACTCTATATAAATAGTAGCAATTCAAAAATTGTAAATTATAGTAATTAAGATAAGAATAAAATATAACCCTGGTTTATTACTATTGAAAATAATATATATTGTAAGAGAAAACTAACTAAAAATGTAAACTGATACAAAAAATTAACTTAAAGTAACTTTATTTAAAAGTAATTTAGTAGCAAGTTGCAGTTAAAATAGTTAAACATTTCAATTAATACCTAGTTCGTAGTTGTAGAAATAAAATCTTCAATTCATTTCCAGATTTGAAATAAACACCGTTTCGAAAACCATATTTATCTGACAGTTTTTTCAATTAGTCTGGCATGCATGAAATCTTCCTTAATAACTAATTGTTATTAACTAACTATTAACTAATTGCCTTTTAATTTATGTTTGTTTTTATATACCTCTGATTTGAGTTTATGCGAAGTATATTTCACTAATATCTGTCTATTGATATTAGTTTTATTTGTGCCTACTTGATAACACTCTTCTATGCAGTCAGGTGAAACAGTCATTTTAAATTTATCGGCAAGTGTGCGCAGCATAAGTTCTTCTGTACGCTCATTGTTCTCTTCCTTGATTCAAAATATACGTATATTTTTTCTGTGAAGTTGTTGTTTCATGGAGTCTTGCTTCGCATTACATTCAACCTTGAGTGCATGATTATCTGATTTTAATGATTTTATATTATCTTCCAGTTAAAAACCCAACAATTTAATTTCCTCTTGGATTATACTCTTTATTGAATCCGAGTTGTTCATATTGCAACAATAAATATGAATAAACTATTAAAAAATTACACGAACAAGATAGATAAAAAAAGAAAGAAATCTAAACCTGTCGTGAATTTGAAGCATTTATTTTATTGGTAGTATTTTAATATTTTATTCATATTTATTATTACACTGGTATGTACAAACAAAAAGTTCAAAGTATTGTATTTACAATAAATTGAACGTCTAACACACAACAGTTAAAAACTATAAAATGATCTACATTTTCCTTAAAGATCCAAGAATTAAATTTAACATTTCATTTACGGCTATTCCAGTCTCGATATTCATTGTATTATTTCACTATTAAATGTGAAATGAAATTATGAAATGAAAACAATCGTGAAGTACGGAATATACAAGTGACTAATTATTAAAACTTTTCTCTTTCTGAAATTAACGATTAATGATATGCAATTATTTTATGTATCAATAAAAGTGTAAGTGTGTAAAATACCCGATAAACCAGCGACTGCATGATTGATCCTTGATCTCTGGTCGATTCCGAAAGCCTTCTCAACCACTTTTTGCATCATTTCTTTAACGATTTTTTGTCGATACTTGTCATTGTGACATTACTGATTATTTATAAAAATTCGAAAATTAGCGCCGTTCCCGGGGAATTTTATGCCACTGCACTTCCGAATAATAAAATGAAATTTTGATAGATGATAAATTAAATAAAACAATTTGAAAATAACTTATTAATTATTTAATCTTTATCTTCAGTGATATTTTGACTTACTGTACCGTCTTCTTATATTATTATTTGATACAGACAATGATTGCAGACAGGTTTAAGTTCCCGCCGAAAAAAAAAAATGGAGAGTTTTATCACTTCAAGATCAAGCCAAGGTAAAAATGAACAATATTTGACACTTGCATATTTTGCAATTGCGTTTTTAAAAATCGAATGCATACCAAAACCCAGGGGGGGGGGGGTGGTCGGATAACATTTGAAATTGGGAAACACGGCTACAGTTGTCCACTTGAGCACTGGAGGCGCTGAAGTCTCAAGTGGAAAATTTAAAATATTTTATTTTCGGGTTTTTACAATGATTTATTTATTATTGGTGACATTAGTTGCCCTATAAGGTATATTTCTTAAACATTTATACTTTTAATTAAACATTAAAGATGTTCTAAATAAAGATCAGTTTGCCATATTTCAATTTGATTGATGTAAATCATATGAATTGTTATTGACAGTTTTTTTTTATTCGTCCAGTTTTTCTTATAAAACTACAACTGGTAAGTTATTATTTGTAGTTTTTTATATGTTTGCTTATTAATTTCTATGAATTATATATTTTTGAAAGAATATACATAACTTAAAATTATGAACCAATCAAGCAATAATTAATTATTAATAAATATGATTTATTTCCCTCATTCTCAAAATATGTGCTATTTTACAGAAAAAAAATATCAGTAGGTCATGCAAATAAGAAATTGCAATTAATAAAATTATC
Source organism: Philonthus spinipes (assembly GCA_963082785.1). Taxonomy (NCBI): domain Eukaryota; kingdom Metazoa; phylum Arthropoda; class Insecta; order Coleoptera; family Staphylinidae; genus Philonthus; species Philonthus spinipes. The sequence continues at coordinate 11,098,206 of OY720316.1, read as the reverse complement.
TGAAAAAATACATAAAAAATAACATATAAAAACAACAATATTTTTAAGTAAAATATATTAAAATTATAAAAGTATCATTTAACCTGTTATTACATTCATACATTAATTAAAACATATTAACAACAGTTATAATTTGAATTAATTGATATCTCCCAGCTGGATAATTTTATGAACTCCTTTCCTTAAAGAATCTAGAAAAATATGGATATAAATATTACTTCAAAAACGTCTACGTTAAATACATTTTTTCTAATGGAAAATATTGTAAAAAGCATAAACTATATAATAAAAAATGAATATTTATAAACCGAAAACATATCTTGAGAATGTGGGAAACAAATCATATTTATTAATAATTAATTATTGCTCGATTGGTTCATAATTTTAAGTTATGTATATTCTTTCAAAAATATACAATTCATAGAAATTAATAAGCAAACGTATTTTAAACTACAAATAATAACTTACCAGTTGTAGTTTTATAAGAAAAAGTGAAGAAACTTCTGACGATACAAAAAAAATTGTCAAAAACAATTCATATGATTTACATCATCAAATTGAAATATGGCAAAGTGATCCTTATTTAGAACATCTTTAATGTTTAATTAAAAGTATAAATGTTTAAGAAATATACCTTATAGGGCGACAAAAGTCACCAATAATAACTAAATCATTGTAAAAACTCAAAAATAAAGTATTTTAAATTTTCCACTTGAGACTTCAGCGCCTCCAGTGCTCAAGTGGACAACTATAGCCGTGTTTCCAAATTTCATATATTATCCGACCCCACCTGGCCTAAACCTAAACGAAATTAAAGTAGCAATTGAGCAATAAGTCCAGAGCAGCTTCAACATATATTTCAAAATAAGAAGGCGGAGTTAGCATTTTTCTATAAAATAAAAAAATTGTTGCATCAATCGCAATCTGTGGGATTTTCTTTTCATATGATCAATTGTACCAACATGCGAATTTTGTTGCATACCTATCAATCTGCAATCATTGTCTGTTTCATTTGGTTGGAATGTATTTTCTAAATAGTTGGTAAATAATAGTTCTTTTTCTTAGTTGCTTCCAGCCTATGTTTAATATTGTTTTCTCAATGATTGTGGTATTTTTATAGCTTTAGTGGCTTCCATAAGGAATCTTTCTCCAAGCAATTCCTTAAATTTATTGATTTTCTCTATTTCTCTTTTTAGAGTATGTGTGATATTATTTAATTTATTTATTGGCGTTCTGTTTTGTTGCTATTATCTTATCAGTCTCCTCATCTCAGCTATTAGGTTTCGTATTCCGGCGGGGTGTTATTTTTTTACAGCCAAAAAACCTTCGAAAAAGCTGAATTAGATACATTGCTTGTTGATGATCCGTATCAAACGCAAAAAGAGCTTGCTTCAACATTAGGAGTTACCCGCCAAGCAATTTCCAAGCGATTTCATGCGTTGGCAATGATTCAAAGACAAGAAACTTGGATTACTTATGATTTGAAGACAAGAGACGTTGACCGTTGTTTTTTCGTTTGTGAACAATCGCTCCAGCGGCAAAAAATTAAGGGTTTTCTTCATCGATTCTTTACGGGTGATGAAAAATGGATTCATTACAGCAACCCAAAGAGAACAAAACATGGCTATGCTTCTACGTCGTCAGCTCGGCAGAATATTCACGTTACGAAAGTTTTGCTGTGTATTTGGTGGAACCATTTGGTGTTATATACAATGATCTGTTGAAACTGAACGATATGATCACTGGGGAATTGCATCGAACTCTATTGATGCGATTGAACCAACACCGCGCGTAAAGCGGCCATAATACGAGTAGAGGCACGAAAAAGTGATTCTACAATATGGCAACGCTCGGCCTCAAGTTGCCAAACCTGTTAAAACCTACTTAGAAACGTTCAAATGGGAAATCCTACCCCAGCCGCAATATTCTCCAGGTATTGCGCCGAGGCGGCCGATTATTACTAGTTCCGTTCGATGGTACATGGCACGGGTGTGCCACGGGGGGTTTGTTCAAACCAGAACCTTTTTGGAAATGGAAAAAATGCCCTAGAAATATTTGAAGCTCATGCGAAATCGCCATACCACAAGCGAAATTAAGAACTGGCAGATAACTTTTTAAAAGTAATGTCTTCGCAGGCTTCTTCGGTCACTGAAGTGCTGTCTTCTGAAAGAAAGAGACAACAAGAGGAGAATCGAAAGGAACTAATCCCCATCGTAAAAGCAATAATTTTTTGCGGCAAACAAGGCATCTCATTGAGAGGTAAAATCAATTCGGGGCGCATACAAATTACAGCAGAAACTGGACAACCACTGCAGAATGATGGTAATTTTAGAACACTGTTGCGGTTTGCGGCTGAGTCTGGAAATAAAGATCTGGCTGAGCATTTGAATACTTCACAGAATAATGCCCTGTACACAAGCCCTCAGATCCAAAACGAAATAATTGACATTTGTGGTGAATTAATTCAACATAAAATAATTTAAGAAGTAAAGAAAGCCAAACTATTTGCGATTCTGGCTGACGAAACCACCGACATCAGATTTGTAGAACAAGTCTCGTTATGTATTCGATATGCTGATTTTACAGATAATAAACACCATAGACTTAAAGAGATGTTCCTTGAGTACATTCCAACGGTCGATGTTTCAGATCTCGCAAATCTTATTATTACAGCTCTGAAAAAGCATAAACTTCAATGTTCTCATTTGCATTTGCACGGTGGCCAAGCTTATGTTCGCCAAGAATGTTCTCTTGCTCTTTATGTACACTGTAGTGCACACTCTCTCAACCTTGCTATTGCTGATTCATGTTCATTAGCAAATGTCCGAAATTGCATTGGGATTGTGCAATCTGTTCGTTCCTACTTTCGACATTCTGCTCAACACACTGCTTTGTTGAAAGAAAAAAATCAAGAGCTTGAAGAGCTACTACCCGTCGATAATCAGAAAAAGCTTGCTCTCAACGTGTGAAACACGGTGGGTCCACAAACATGAAGCTATTCAGGGAAATTTATTCAGCGATTGTGAATGCTCTCGAAGAACTCCAATTTAATCACAATAAGGAAACATCGCAACAAGCCGCCCAATTGCTAAGTACGCTTCGATCTTCGGATTTTGTGATGTGTTTAGTGATTCTTCAAAAAGTTATGAGCAATGTATAGCTCATCGCTATCAAAACTGTTACAAACAATTGACATCGATCTCATCACGGCATTCAAACATGTAGATGATGTTACTAATATCTTACAACTCCTGAGAAACAACACTGACGTCGAATATCTTCATCTCTATGAAGACGCAAAGGTTTTACTGGAAGAAAATGGTGGTATAATGCGAATGCCACGCGTCGTCGGAAGACAATTAAATAGACCGAACATTCCTGCATTGGATGTATGCACGTATTACAAAATTAATTTGTTTATTGCATTTTTTCACTTTTAAAAATTAAAATGGTAAGTAATATGAACACTATTAAGGTTCAATAGGAGGCTGAAAATTATTAAAAATGGTAAACGTTGCTTGAAAATGAGGAATACTATTCTTTGTGTTGTTTTTTTCTTTTAAAATGGAAATGTTTATTGTTTCATCTAGTGATGATTTCTAACCTATTTAGTTATTTAGGGTTTTAAGAAGAAATATTATTTTTTCTTAATTATACTTCTTCATACGAGTATTGGTCATTTTATAAATAATCGAATCCCTGCCTGGGTCCATGTCAGCAATGAAAATGCAGATGGCGAGGAGGGAAAAGAACATGGCAATACCGAACCAGAGCATGATGTTAAAAATAGCTGGATAATCACTGCTGTAGGTTTTTGACAAGTTCAATTTGTTGAAGTCGATTTTGTCTTCAGTAATATCCCGGCGGACTCTCCTGGTATGACTAGCATCACTGGTGATCACACTGATGAGGACACAACCCTCGAAGGCCTCATTAAGGCGCTCGATGGCAATCTGCAGGAGATGCTGGGCCTCCTTGAAAGCAGTAGAGTTCTCCCCGTGGAGATCACAAACAACATGCAGGCCTGTTACTTTGAACCAGAAAACATCTGGCTCATAACCGGATTTAGGTCTCATTGATGAAATCTTATCAGTAATAGCTTTCAATAAATTAACTTCCTCCAAGAAATAACTGTTGTTCACAATTCATTAATTTATTTTATTTGTTTATTCAACACAAGTTGTGTATTTATCTAATTTCGGGAATGTAAAATCACTTATTTTGTTGTGTCGTAAATTGAATCTTAAGTAAGCAAATAGTTTAAATTTCGCGCCATATATAGTTAATTTTGGAATTATGTTGGCAAACCTTTTTATTTTTCGTTGGGATACTTTACGCACACTTCTGCGCGTAACGTCCGCCGAGACAGTCACGTTTTCGTTTTCAAATTATTGTTTGAATATTAAGTAGTGGGTGAAATTAAGAATAATCAAGTGTATTCAAAATACAGTCCACTTCAGGCTGGCCAGACCGGGAAGAAAGAGGAATTACAACGGTAAGTGTCCCTCTTGACTTATCAAGGTTTGCCGACTTAGTCGCCAGTTTCTCCTACACCTGTCTTCCTCGATATCCAAACTGAGAGATCCTCCAGCAGTCTTCGCTGGTTTTATAACTTTTATCCCCTTGAAAAATGTTACGCCATCGATACCATACAATCATTGATCGAGTTCAACTCTAACAAATTGGCTACCTCCTGTCGGATGGTGATCCTCGATTCTTCTCACCATCTAATCGTAGATATTACTCTCATCTTCGTCAGTTTTCAGCGGAAAGTGATGACCAATATCGGCAACACCATCAACAGCAATTGTCACAACTGCTTTGCCGAGATTGAACGGGTCACTAATATACATACCCTGCCAGTTTGAATCCTGCTTAGTAGTAAAACCTAAAGAAGCTGAAAAGACCTCGGGCAAAAGGCTCGCTTTTAGGTGATCATGTCCCTTGAAGATGGCACTGGGCGGGCTGCTGAGGACACTAAACTCGCCGTCAGCACATGCCGTCGCAATAAATAACGAAAAACCCAGCAATTTCCTCAGCATTTTCACTTATAGATTTTCGCTGCTGTATTGCACCTTCGCCAGAAATCATATAATTCAACAATTGGTTAAAAGGTTTACCAAACATCGTAAAGTAGTATCAGCATTATCTGTTGTGCTACCTTCAAATTTTACTGCCAGTTCTGAAATTAAAGAAACAATTTCTATGTACTCGTCACTGCTTCCCGAAAGCAACATATCAGTGGTTAAAGCAGAACTTGAAGTATGGAAAACAGTGATGGCAAGTATCTTGCCTACCCCGAAAAATTAATTAATAATTAAAAATTGTTTAACAACTAAGGGCTTGCTGGGCATAGGTGTACTGATGAGGGATGAAATCCCGAAACACGTGTCTACAGATAGCCTTGTAACTATTATTTGTTGTTTCCTTTCATTAAGTAATTTCGACTGAAACCGTTGTAATTCTCAGTAGTACTGCGATGCAACAACAAATATCTATTGTGTAATCCAATGTCCGGCGGGGTAAATGCTCGGGAAGTAGTTGTTTCAATAGATGTTTGTAAAACTTACAGTGTAAGTATTTTTTGCAGTTGGAAAAAGGGATTGATCGAATTTTATTGATCATTGCCAGAAACTTTCCTTGTTTAATATATATACATTACTACAAATCTTGGCTACCATTCCTGTATCCACTGCTACCCCGGAAAGGTCTTTTTCGAGCTTAAGGAGACTGAAAAACTATTTACGAAACACTACAAGTGAAAAAAGACTTAATGGTTTGGTTCTCATGAACATTCACTATGGAACAGAAATTCATGTAGATGAAGTAGTGGATTTATTTAAAAGAAAAAAGCCGAAGATTTCTTCTTTAATGGTTTTAGATTTAGCGCAGAGGAACGAAATTAATTTAACCATTTCATTTAAAGTTAAGAACCTTATAAATATGTCGTAATTTTTCCGATGAATATATAGATATTAAATTTCATAATTTCATGTAAGTATATTTTTGTTGTTTTATTTACTTCAAACCAACACCCCCCTCCCAAAAAAAAAAGATCTAAATCCTGGCTACGCCCGTGGTACATGGTTTGGTTAGTCAGCAGTTCCGCTCATATGAAGACATCTTAAAATGGCTTGATTCGTGGATAGCCTCATAAGACGAACACTTCTACCTAGAGCTCTGCCAAAAAGATGGGAGAAAGTTGCCGCCGGCGATGGGCAATATTTTGAGTGATTCATTTGTAAAAATATTTTCACAAATAAAGTTGCAGTTTCATAATAAAAAAACAGCGAGAACTTAATTGCGCACATAATAGCACATTTTTAAGCATACATCATAAATACAATATGTAGTTAGATCTTTCAAAATAAATAATAATCAATGTTTGCATTCCCAAGCTCTGTAAAAGTGTTTTGTATTATTATTTAAAAAAAACAACCATAGGTTTGTATTATTTCCCCCTGTGACGATACCCTCATTCCATAAAAGATTTTCTAAACCCTTATTTTTCAAAAAAAGTCATACTTTCCGTGCCATCCACGAGAGCAATGTAATAGACATAATCATCTTAAAGAAGATATATCCGTAAAGCGAACACGTCATGAATACTTTATGGACGCCAGCATTAGGAGTCCTGCAGTTCAGTTCGACGTTTACACGGAAAACGCATAAATGCGTGTTTGTATATTTAAAAGGGGCACTCCGGTTCCGCCCGCCCAGATTTAGAATCCTGAAATCGCCGGGATACATGCTCCAAGTTGTGTACTCGGATTAATTATAGTCCTTCCCCGGCGCGGATAACAGATTGCCCGGAAATAATGCGCGGATGAGTTGATGAGAGGCTAGCAGTTGAACAACTTTTCGCTTCGAGTTAGTTGTGTTTTCACTAATTGATATTTGTGTTATAATATATTTCAGAACATATTAGTAGTATTATTGTTTAAACATTAGAAGTTCATATTGTAATAATAAATATGGATAGCTTTTATATATTAAATAAAAATGATTTGAAAATAATTAATAAATTATTTTCACATTTAGCTCTGGGACTTTTGACTTACGTTACGTAAGTACGTTAAACAAATGCACATTAAAACAACTTCTTCCCGGGCAAATACCCACGCCGGATATTGAATTACATAATGTACACCTGCTGTTGCACATCAATAAAATATTGCATAATGCAACAAAGTTTTGATCCGAGAAAAAATTAATGTAAAAACAACAAAACAACAACGTTACTTAATATAAGGCCATCTGCAGACACGTGTTTCGGGATCTATCCCTCGTTAGTACAGCTATGCCTTACATAATTTAAAGATGATAAAATAAATTAATTAAATTAATTCAAATACAATCAGCAAAATTAAATCAGTTATATTAAATCAAATTAAACTAAATCAATTTAAATTAAATTAATTCAATTTAAATCAAAACCGAATAAAATTAAACGAAAATAATTGAATCAAATTAATTAATTAAAAAGAGTGACCCTCACCTGCCGTGCGCTGTGATAGTAATGACGGGCAGAGGAGGACGAGCGTTCTTGTATTGTTGTTATCGCAAATTCACAAAAAAACTTCTCTCGGTTATTTAATATATTTAAATAACTGTGACCAAGTGAATGAATAAATACTCTTTTCTATTTATAGATAGCTTATTTAAATTAAATAATATGAAACAAAGATAATTCACACATTTGCAATTATTCAAATTACAATGAAATTAAACAACAAAATTTTCTGACAATGACTGCTATGCAACAAATAAATATCTATTGTGTAATCCAATGTCGGGCGTAAGTAAATGCTCGGGAAGTAGTTGTTTCAATAGATGTTTGTAAAGCTTACAGTGTAAGTAATGTTTTGCAGTTGGAAAATGGGATTGATCGATTTTTATTGATCATTACCAGAAATTTTTCTTGTTTAATTTCATTTGAAATCATTTTAAATTTAAAGTTTGTCAATTTAATTTATTTTATTAGTAGATTTTTGATAATCAATTGATATGAATTATTAATTAAAATCATAATATTATTATTATTAGCATATAATATTTTTAATTTCTTAACAATAAACGAATCAATAATAATATATGTTAGGCTTTCATTTGGTCATACATTTTGAGTTTAGTAAATGAAACACTTTGTTTATATATAAATAGAAAAGAGTATTCATTCACTTTGTCACAGTTATTTAAATATATTAAATAAAAATGATTTGAAAATAATTAATAAATTATTTTCAAGTAATTATGTAGCCACGTTTCAGTGAATGCAAATATGTTACAATCCATTGACGGTATATTATTAAATAAAATTCGTGTTACATTTGCCAGACCAGGCATATTCTGATAGTAAAATTGCGGATACCAAGAATGTATTGTCGAGTTACGGTGTTTTTTGGAGCTACATGTGTTACAGTTGATATGATAGGAACATAATTTATAAATTATTACCGGGGACGCGATCCACGCGGTCGAATTTGAAATAATTAAGTGAAATTAAGATCCGCGGGATGCTAACCTAGCACAACCTTCCCTGCGATTTGAGCTCTGTTTTTCTTGAACTGAAAAAAAAGGTCGAAAGTTGTGCTCGTAAAAACACGATGGCTATGGCAATAAGGGTTAGCTCGCTAACCTCTGACTCAGGGTGTTATTTAGGATTCTCGCATAAATTTCGTGTAAAACGTGACAGGGTTGTTCAAATTAATAATAATGCAAAAAAAATGAACAAATATATTAAATAATAGTCGATAGCCGATTCATCATTATCTACAGAATATAATTCTAATCTTTGTATATTATTGTACATACATATATACATTTGAATAAAGATGTAACTAACCATCGTTATTAAATAATAATAATAAAGAAAGAAATGATCATTCAAAAAGTTAATAATAATAATTACAATAAAAATTAATTCATTAAGGCCTAACAAAATAATTTAAACTATATTTTTACAAAAAATATACATTACAGCACTTTCGAATGTTATGACTGTTGACTTCGAAGAGTGAATAAAAACTTACGATAATGAAGAATAGAAACTGCCGATTCCGAAGAGTGATTATAACTTACGAACTTACGACTCCGAACAGTGATTTCAAAACTGACTTAGGGGTTTAACGCGTCCAGTATTTAAGGGCGCGCTCAACATCCCTTAAGTGGGGGTAACAACGCGCTTAGTCGTCGGTTGCGCGTGGACGGCTGAGTGTCACCCCGATGCGCAATAATATTTTAATATTTTATTTACAGAATATACAATTATTGTTATTTTCAGACTTATAACTAAGATCAGATAATTGCAAAAAATGAAGTGAAATTAAATACTGAAACATAATTTTGAATCCGCGAATCGAAATTATTGCACGGCAGGTTTATCATGAAGTCGACGAAATTAATTACTTGCCTTACTGGATACTACTGGACTTTGTCGTCGATTTTGAATAACAATAATGTCGAGTATTGTTGTTATTTTTTTAACAACAAAAATATTTAAATATAAATATAAACAAATTAGAACTGAAAACCAAAATCCTGCTTGGCCATAGAAATATAGTAGTGTCCGCTTCCTTGTAGCATCCAGCAAACAAATTGCACTCGCTATTTTTTTATTGCTTATTTGTGCAATAGTTTCGATTATTTTTATTTTATCGAAACTGTACTTTTTAATTTTACCTGATCTTGTTACAAGTCTGTACTTTAGGGCGGTGCGGCCGGTGTGGTTCGGCGAAAAAGCAATTAGGGCCGCAATCGAGAACAAAGCATTACGGCGTACAATTACCTGACATGTTTTTTCGGGTGATTTGGAAATTCAGAGTTTTGGTACAGACGTGTGCAAATTTTTCTGTACCAAAACCGTTTGAAAAAACCGTGCCTGAAAGGGCAAATAATCCTCTTATTAGTTGCGCCGTTATACCTTGTTTCTCTGTAAACGAGATTATGTAAATTTTTATTGTCTCAAACAAACTTAAGGGTGCGGTTTAGAAGAAAGAGATAGCTATACAAATATGGGCAATCACTAATTTGAGTTAGATTGTTGTTGTGATCAATGAACAATATTGTATTATACATTAAAGTAATCTTAAAATAAGCAGGAATTTTATCAGATAAATTAAAAATTATTTTAATGTTTAGTTTCTGTGAAAAATAATCATGAAAAACAATGAATATTGATCAAATTTATAGCAAATTTTAAATTAAATTTTTTGCTAATAAAAACTTGTGCAATGAAAATTTAAAGAATTTCACTAAATTCTGCTTTCAAATAACTTAGCAGACATGACCTATTAATTTCATTATACCTTACAATTTTCTTTTTTAACTTAAACTAGTAAATTGACGTAATACACGAAAATAAACGATTTATTTTTTATTTAGACTGATACTTTATACTTGGTAGATAAAAAATGTAAATACACATTTATATTATGAAATCCAAAAGAATAGCTCTATTTTCAAACGATTATTTCCATTTTACTATATAGCTATCTCTTTCCACTAAACGGCAACCTTAACATATTTTATAACAAAAGAAGGATTTTATTTGTGCGAGCGATCCTACTAAGAAATTTATATAGTTTTACATAGTAACTACATTGTGGCTATATTGATTTAAATAGTAAAACTATAATGTGTTTCTATATAGTTTCAACATAGAATATATATAGTAATATTTTATTTGAACATTGTAACCTAGTAAAAACGTTGTGAATTGATAGTTTTTTCTATATTGCATTTAAGTAGTGACAACATATAATAACTATATTATTCATAAGATAATTACACTACATAGTTTTTATATAAAATTACAATGGTAGAACAATATATTTTTACTATATAGTTTAAATATAGCTTCAACGTAGATTTAGTGTAATCATTAATAGTTTCACTATATAGCCACTACATATAAATATTGTATGGTGCGCATATAATTTTATTATGTAATCCCTACATAATTTTACTATATTATTTTTTCTAATAGATAGTAGACAGTTAATGACATTACCACCATTCTTCCACACTATTTTTTAAAAATTGCTTATTGAGTTCGTTATTACAAATACTGTTTAAAAAATAATTATTTTAAATTGTATTACTACATAGTCACTATATAGATATACTATGTAGTTCCTATATAATTTACACACATCATTAATTTTAAATAGGTATAAATATTAAACCATATTACGATCCTTTTTTAGATTTATATTTATACATTTCATACAAATTATATATACGTTATAAGAACTTTGATTGTTTTCCTCTTTATTATGTCTGTTCCAAATCGATCCCAGGTGCTGTGTAGTAGGATATTTTAATTATTTTAATTCATTACCAAAAATTTGATTAGAGAAAACTAATTAAAAATGAATAAAAATTACCTAAAACATTCTATTACACAATTCCATTGTATCAGCTTCGAACAGATCGTTTGTTTTTTTATGAATTGTGCGCATACGCAAAATTGGGATTTGGCTGTACAAATTGCTGAGCATAGATTTAGGGGATTTACGCATATGTATCATTCGGTCTCAACGGAGGTGAGCAAAGTGAGTGTTTTTTCTTCGAATTTTAATATTTTGTGAGTGTGTGTACATTTTAAATAGTAGCATTGTAAAGGATCATTATAATTAACACATTTAAGGTAAGTACTTATTTATTGTTAGTATTTTCACAGATTACGAAATCTGTTTGCTGTAGTGTTAGTAAATTTTCAAACTCCATTAAAGAAAATTCTTATCGTTTGTGTAAAATGTAACCGATTTTGGTACGTATGTTACAGTGATAAAAACTGCAAACTCCACGTAATCATTATCAATTTACTTCTGTATGTAATTTTGTTAACATTAATTTGAATTAATTTGTTATTGTAAGTAGACAGAAACACTACTATGAACCTAATAAAAAATCAAAGAATAATTTTAAAAATTGTATAAGTGGCCTCAATTTTCTCATTTAGCTACAATTCGCATTTTATAAATACAATTAATTGTAATAAATCCTTACTAATTAAAATGTATTTGTTTACTTTAGATGCTGTTCGCATAAAGTACATCGAAGTCGTGGACGTTATTGTTTAGCAACATCATCCGACGGGTTTGGCGGAATAAAGTCAAAACATGCCATACTAAAAGAGTAAGCTAATTAGTGCTTTATTCATTGTGTTTTTTTAACAAGGTTTATTTGTTTATATTATTAAATTAATTTAAGCAATAAGTATTTATTTTTTAATAAATACTAGGATGTATAGGTGTGTGTTAAAAGACAAAATTTCGCGTAATAGCTACTTGTGTTCAAACAAACCCTGAAAAAAAAAATAGGCCACGGATGGTAAAACGGTAGAGGAATAAAGAATTTATTCTAAATAATATTTTGTAGATCATTAATTAAACAAAGCAAAAAAAAATAATATTTTTATAATATATTCTTAAATAACATTCTTGTAAACCGTAGGTCTTTCTGTTCTTGTTTTTTTCATCTTTTTTTTTCTGTATTTATAGTAATTGGGTATTATTATTATTATTTAGTTGCTCAATAACTGTTTCACAAAAGAAAGATACATAACTATATAGTTTTTGAGTTTACGTGTTTAATGATAAATAAAAATACTGTTATTTTTTACTTCAACACAAACTCTTTGTTATTGATAATGAGCACATCATGTCTCGAAATGTACATATAACATAAAAATAAATTGTGAAGTAAGGAACAGTCTCTGTTTGTTATAATGAAATCACTTGGTTTTGCTTTACTAAAATTTTGTTATATTTTCGAAACTAGTCGAAAATATAACAAAATTTTAGTAAAACAAAACCAAGTGATTTCATTATAACAAACGGTTATTAAATATGTTTTACCAAGTGATAAATGAGAAAAAAGTATACAATATAAGGAACAGTCTTTTTATTTGAGAAAAATATATTTACAAATTAAGTCTTACTATAAAAGTAAAACGACACATTTATACAAAACGAATCCTTATACAAAAATCTATTATCAGAAAAAAAAAAACAATATGTATTCATATTGTCCATTCAACACCTGAAAGGGTATAAGGATTCGAAAAGAAGTATCATGCTACAAAAGTGTACCCACAGAATAAAGTAAAACGTATATCATTTTAGACGGCTCAAAAAAAAAGGAGCGATAAAATGAAAATTATTTTTCTCCGGGTAGCGATTATGGGATGTGCACTTGCGCAATTACGCGACGATGATGGCCTATGGTCGCCGACATCGGCAATAACGTCGCGACCGATGTTAAATTGTTCGTACACACTTAACATTTTAATTGCTCCGCTGAACATTACAAAACCGACTGGGAAACATTTATTGCTTTAATATGGTCATGTTATTTTGATATAAAATTGCACTTTTAACAAATGAGATATTTATGGTAAAGAAAAAAGTAAAAGCTGTGAAAAATGCAAATGATTATTATTAGCAATTTATTACAAAAAAGTTTTCAAGATTTTGTTCTGCCATCCGATTCAATATTTAAGTCTTTCACATTCAATTTAATTACCTCTATTTTTTTAACGTAGTGCTTTCTCTCCTGCTGACCAAATAATTCGTTTTGTACTTTAATAGGAAAATCGGTTAAGAAGACTTTTTAAAATCAGTAGACGAGAAATACACAATACATTAATAATTTAATAATGATGGAATGAGGTTATGTAGACTTGTAATTAGTTTCGTAATAATGAGTATTAAATTTGAACATAAAAATGAAGAAAAAATAAAATGGAAAATATCAAGGAAGAGAAAAGATAACCACATTGAACTTGTACTGATAAATTTAAAAAAGTAAACATTACTAAAGATGTCAAGATTCAAAGAAAATCGGATATAGACAAAGATAACTATATAGTAATGGCATACATGAGAAAAGAAAAATAAGAGAGATTGAAATAGATTGACATTATTTTCTGTTTTTTTTTTTAATTGCATTTTTCTCGGATTAAAAATTGGTTGCATGATGCAATATTTTATTGATATGCAACAGCAGGTGTAAATTATGTAATTCATTGTCCGGAGGGATATTTTCCCGAGAAGTAGTTGTTCTAATGTGCATTTATTTAAAGTACTTGCGTAACGTAAGTAAAATGGTCACAGAGATAAATGTGGAAATAATTTATTAATTATTATCAAATCATTTATTTTTAATTAATTAAATAACTGTGACTAAGTGAATTAATACTCTTTTCTATTTAGATCATTTAAGAATATCAATGTGGCTTCAATATTAAGGAAAGTCTCATTGGTTCGAAGAAAAATAACTTTTTTGTGTTTTAGATGTTTACTCTTTGAAAGTTTGAGCAATTTAAACATCCCTAAATGTTTCCTTCAAAACAACAGTGTAATTACCAGTTTGTATATTTTTGATATCCGACACCTGAAAAGGTATAAGGATTCGAGAAGGAGAAGAATCAGAAGAATAAGTATATTCTGAATTGAAAGTTTGAGCATTTAAACATCCCTTAATGTTTCATTCAAGACAACAGTGTAATTACTAGTTTGTATATTTTAAATATCCGACGCCTGAAAAGGTATAAGGATTCGAGAAGGAGAAGAATTAGAAGAAGAAGTATATTCTGAATTAAATTCACACTTATCCCTAGGTGAAACATATTTAACGATTGTTATTTCTTTTATTTCCCACGACGTTTTTGAAATAAAATCGACAGCACAATCTCCTACTCCATATATATTTTTATTTTAATTGACACCATTTGAGATTACACGGTTCCGATAAAAACTTTAAACCGTCTTCGATCGGCATGAGATCGACAGGATAGGACGCGGGCAGAAAGTTATCTCGGTGTTAACGGCGCCCGACGCCGATCATAATTTGATAAAATTCAAATTACCACTGGGCCATTTACCCCGTGGGAGAAAAACAACCGCTAATTACGCGAACGCCTCGCCGAAAATGATAATAATAATAAAAAAAGGCGCTATCGTGTTTTAACGTAATTAATTCTCGACGGTTTAATTGCCGCGATATACTACTTACTGATGTTTCATAATCAATATTGCCCTCTCGTTCTTAATATACAGGGTATGTCATAAAATATTTCAGTTAAAAATTATATTTAATTAAATATTCAACCGCGATTCACTTAGGGTATAGATAATACGGGATTGCCTAATTTTGACATTAAAAGTCATTGCAAGTGATGTTTATAGCTGCCTAATTTTGACTTTAAAATAACTATAGTTGACTGTAATTGCCTAGGTTTGACTTTAAAGTCGCTTAAAATTACTAAATTACTTCCATTGCCTTAAATTATGGAAACCGACACTTATTGCCTAATTTAGACATTAAAATCATTGTAAGTGATGTTTATAGCTGCCTAATTTTGACTTTAAAATAACTATAGTTGATTGTAGTTGCCTGGGTTTCATTTTAAAGTCGCATAAAATTACTAAATTACTTTCATTGTCTATAATTGACTCATTACCTAATTTTGACAGTAAATCTATTTGTTGTTAGTCTAAATTTGACTATAGAGTAGTTCTAAGTTTTATTGCCTAGTTTAGTTTAGCCTAATTATTGCTAAATATCATTTCCTGGAAATAAATTTAAACTCGTGATATCCGAATTTCAGTGCCTAATTTTAGCGTTATAGTCACTAAATCTAACTGTTGTTTGTCTCATTTTGACTATAAAGTCATTGTAATTTGCTTTTATAACTAACTTCAACCACCGCCAATTGCTATTGCCTAGAATTACCTTTCAAGTTGTGGAAATTGACCTTCATTACATAATTTAAAGTATTTATATAATCCAATTTGGGCTCTGAAGACATTAAAATTCTCTGTTGTTACCTAGTCTTGACTTTAAGGTGACTGTAATTGCCTGGATTTCGCCTTAAAGTCGCTAAAAATTGCTTTTATTGCTTATAATTGACTTTAAGGTAACTCATTGCCTAATTTTAGCTTCAAAGTCACTAAATCTGTCTGTTGTTAGTCTAGATTTTTCTATAAAGTCGTTGTAAGTAACTTTTATTGTCTAATTTGAACTACAATTGATTGTAATTGCTTGGATTTGGCTTTAAATTCGCTGCAAATTACTTTATTGTCTATAATTGACTTTAAAGTAATGTAAACTGACACTTACTGCCTAATTTTGACATTAAAATCAAGGTAAGTGACGATTATAGTTAAATTGACTACAATTGATTGTACCGAGCGTATAACTAAATCGACGACGAAGTTTTATTATAATTGACTTTAAAGTAATGGAAACTGACACTTACTGCCTAATTTTGACATTAAAATCAAGGTAAGTGACGATTATGGCTTAATTGACTATAATTGATTGTATCGAGCGTATAACAAAAATCGACGACGAAGTTGGCGTTGGAAGCTCGAGTCATGTCTATACTAAGATCACACGCGTGAAATGCTAGTTGCGGTTAAACAGTGACAACTGACTTGTCAACATGACAACCAGTACTATACGCGTGCGCGTGTGATTTTAGTTCAGACATGACTTTAGATTTCCAATGCTAACTTCATCGTCGATTTTTGTTATACGCACGATATTTGCCTGGATTTTACTTTAACGTTTCGGAAAATTATTGTTATTATCTATAATTAAGTTTAAAGTGATGGAAACTGACACTTGTTGTCTAATTTTGACTTTAAAGTCGTTGTAAGTTACTTTTATTGTCTAATTTCACCTATAGATAATTGTTATTTCCTAGAATCACCTTTCAAGTCAAGGAAATGGATCATTATTGCCTAACATAACTGTTTTTATTCATAATTAGCTTTAACGTTATTTTAAGCGATGAACATAGCCTAGTTTGGATTCTGAAGTCATTAAAATTCACTGTTGTTGCCTAATCTTTCCTAGATTTTACATTTTGGTCGCTACATTTTACTTATATTGCATATAATTGACATAAAGGTAAAGGAAACTGACACTTATTGCCTAATCTTGACATTAAAATTATTATGTGACGTTTATAGCTTAATTGCCCAATATTGACTTTAAAGTTGCTATAATTGATTGTAATTGCCTGAATTTGGCTTTAAATTCGCTGCAAATTACTTTTGTCGCCTATAATTGACTTTAAAGTAATGTAAAGTGTCAGTTGCCTAATGATGACATTAAAAATATTGTAAGTGACGTTTATGGCTTAATTGACTAATCTTGACTTTAAGATGACTATAATTGTAATTGCCTGAATTTGGCTTTAAAGTCGCTGCAAATTACTTTATTATCTATAATTGACTTTAAAGTAATGTAAACTGATACTTATTGCCTAATTATGACCTTAAAAATATGGTGAGGTTTATGGCTTTATTGATTAATCTTGACTTTAAGATAGATTTCGATTGAAAGTCTCTGAAAATTATTTTTATTGCCTATAATTGACTTTAAAGTAATGGAAACTGACACTTATTGTCTAATTTTGGCTTTAAAGACACTAAATCTATCTGTTGTTACTCTAAATTTGACTATAAAGTCGTTGTAAGTTACTTTTATTGTCTAATGTCAACTACAGCTAATTGTTATATCCTAGAATTACCTTTCACGTTAATGAAATGGAACTTTTTGCCTAACCTAACTGTTGTTGTCCATAATTAGATTTAAAGTAATTGTAAGCGATGAACGTTTATTAATTTAGCCTCTATAGTCATTAAAACTCGTTATTGTTGCCTAATCTTGACTTTATATGACGATAGTAGTCATATTAAATGGATTTTTATTGCCTAACATAACTATTGTTGTTCATAATTCACTCTAAAGTAATTGTAAGCGATGAACATAGCTTAATTTTGATTCTGAAGTCTTTAAAATTTATCATTATTGCTAATTATTGACTTTAAGATGACTATAGTAGTCACATTTGACTATAATGTCAAGGCAATGGATTTTTATTGCGTAACTTAACTGTTGTTCACTGTTACTGAGGAATTGCTTGCTTTACAGCCGCTAAAAGGAACCACTACAGGAGATGATATTTTTATTGAAGTTCAAAAGGTATTCACAAGTTTTGGCTTGTCACGGTCAAAATTAATTGGAGTATGCACTGATGGTGCACCTTCTATGGTCGGCTTACGTAAAGGTTTCATCGGATTTTGAATGGAAAAGCAACAAAATTAAATGTGCAAAAAGATGATTTGATAGTCTTTCATTGCATTATCCACCAACAGAACTTGTGGTAGTAAAAACCATCAACCCTATTCGACCCCGAGGGTTCGTCAGTTCAATGCGTTTTTGGATGAAATATCATAACGACGTAACATATTATTGTGAAGTCAGATAGCTGAGCAAAGGAAAAATGTTGAAACGGTTTTACGAGCTTAGAAATGAGATAGCAGACTTTATGAAAATAAAAGATAAACCACTATCTGAATTAAGTGACCCAAAATGGATGACTTAGCATTTCTGGTCGATATTATAGGTTATTTGAATGATTTAAATTTGAAACTTCAAAAACAAGGACAGTTAGTAAATGATTTGTACAGTCATTTAAAAGCGTTTCAGATCAAACTAGGCTTGTGGGAGTCACAGATGCTGTCTGGTAACAGTTACCATTTCAACACGCTCTCTGTGTATGAAAATATTGCTTATGCTCAATATGCTGAAGAACTCAAGTTACTGCCGGAACAATTTTCAAACAGATTTTGCGACTTCAAAAACATGGAAGACTGTTTCAGTTTATTTGCTACTCCTACAACATATATTGTACAAAATGCTCCAAATGGAGTTGATCGAGATTCAAGAAAACTCACTTCTAAAATCCAAATTTGAAGAGGTAGAGTTGTGCGGTTTCTACAAAAAATACCTAGTAGAAGACAATTTTCCGCAGCTTAGAAAATTTGCAAGAAGATTGATTTGTGCGTTTGGCAGTACTTATAAATGCGAACAGTTCTTTTCATTGATCAAAGTTAATAAATCAACACATCGTACAAGACTGATTGACGATAATTTGGAATATTCTTTACGTCTTTGTGTCAGTGGAATTAATCCAAATATCGATGGATTAGTTTTCCAAATTCAAGCTCGAGTGTCTCATTGATTTAGGTCTATTTAACTTTCGTAACAATTGAAAATTTAATGATTTAATTATAATGTACCATTTTTTTAAATTTCATTTTGTTATTTTAATAAATTGTACTATAATAACAATGTCGTATTATTTTATGTCTAATATCTATCGCAAAAAATATTATCACTACTTTAAAATGCAGTACTTTTAAACGCGGACGTATTTGCACGCTAAAGTTTGGCACCCAACATGTCAAAGGTCATCAACCTTGTTTACCCAATTTGTTGGCGATGCCACTTGAAATTAGTCAATAGATGGCGCTTGTGCTGTCTTTTCAATTATTATAATGTTTCTAACTAACAATATTTTCTCTAATTTTCATTATTTTGTTTATTATTTGTTTGTTTTGTATATATTTTTCTGTCGATGTTCGTTCTGGTGATTTCTGTGCTTTAAGCACTGGATTATATGACGAGCCCAGGGGTCCAGCCTGCCGGGCTTGTTTATAGCATTCGTATTATTCATACGGATGAATCAATAAATGTATCCTTTCTATAGCACTACAGCACTTCATTAAATCATGTTACGTATAATTACACATTGTATAATTCAATTAAACCATGATTAATTCAAAAATCCGCTAATGTATCAACACGACATGTTTATGTGTATTTACACGCGGCCGTATCATTTTCTCGTTAGAAAGTCAGAGACTCGGGGGAGAGCCATTTGTAAAAGTCAGCATTGCGGAAAATGTGCGATACTGATTAAATACGCGCATCCCGTCCGTACACGCGGCGCTCTCGAATAAATAAATAAATTGATCCGTACGTGCCGCATTACATATAAATGCGCGTAATTACCCGCAATTTATCTTTATTACGATCGCGATGATTTTATCTAATTAAATGTGAAATTCCACTTTAAATGTAAATTACACTTCAATTACCGTGTGACAGAGCGGGGATTCGTTATTGCGCGCACGTTAATTGATTCGCTGATTAATTTGTGTCATTGGGAAATTTCATTTCGATTTCTTTGTGAATGAATGCGTTCAACTAAATCTATCGTAATTGTCATTAATCACTTGTAAATATAATTTTCAATAAAAATATTACACAATTTTATTGATTAATAATTATTTTTAAAAGTTTGACACTTTTTGTTACATTGCATACATGCGAAAGATATAAATCAAAATAAAAGAGTGAATTAACATAGTCTCATGCATGCGTTGTAGGTGCAGTTATAGATCCGGTTGATTGATCGCCGCTATACGTCCAAGTGGACCATTTGAATATTTAAAACGCTCCACAACAGGATTTTACGGCTATTACCTTCTAGCAGAAATGCAAATTGATTTATAATCTGTCCTCCGAGAACTGAACATTAACATAAATTGTCGGCTATTAGTGAATACATAAATCAAATTAGCGGGACGATTTTATCCGGCGATTCAACTTACTTCAATTATAATCAATTATACGCTTGATAATAAAATGAGCATAAATAATTATTAAGACTGCTTCGAATGCGTTTAAATAATAATATTATGGAAAGTGAAACTCATTGGAGTGAAAATATAATAACATTTAGAGAAAGCAAATTTATAGAGAAAAAGTGACGGAAAACTACCGCTTAGCTCATAACCGAGCTATGAGATTATTTATAATGGACCAGGCACGTGGATAGAAATAATTTTTAAGAGGGTCGTTATGACTTTTTACTCTGAAATAGTACTGACTGACTGAAAATTGCTAGGGCCATTTAAACCACCTAAAAAAACAAGACTTTTTACTATTAATAATGTAATACAAAGCAAATAAAATTTAAAAAACAACCCGCTAAGCACACATTTTAATAATGTTTCATCAACATAAAAATAACATTTAATAATAATAATAATCCTGTGTGGAAGCGGGAACCGGTGGTATCCGGGTTATGGAAACTCCATAATAGAATACTTCCAAGGTATCTCTCACCTGTCGTAAGAGGCGACTATCGAAGCAGCTATCCGCTGACCTAATACCTATATATCCCTCATCTCCCTACCTAAACTAAATACTTACCATTCCCTTCTACACATCCTTCACTCCACGGAATCCCACCGCGTTCTGTCGCACCGTGCCAATGGGATGGATGACACCACGTCACGGTGTCCCTAACGGTGACCGAGTCCCGCCTTGTAACGGGGGCGCTTCCTTGCCACAAAGGGAAACCCATGCAATTATGAATAATACAACAGCCTCGGAATCCAGGTCGGGAGCTCCTGGACAAACAAAAACCCTTGATGTTCGTGGTCACGCTGCGCGAACATTCGACCGGCTACTGCAACCACAACCCCTTAACCCTGCTGGAACCATCGGGATCAACCCCTTCAAAAGAGGGGGCAAAGTAGGAAGATCTCCTGGTAAAACATATCAGTCGAGTCCCTACATATCAGAAAACAAGGAAAATAGAACAATAGAAACAATAGACATACCAAAAGCAACACAATAACACAGTCAATCGTCGCAATCCAACCATCTAGAACACGAAGATACAGAAACATCCCAAGTGGATGCACATAATCAAAGTGAGAAAAAAAGAAAACGCTATAGAAGACACACAAAATACTCTGTAGACCTAGATGAAATCCCAAAATTCACAGAATACAACCACACAATCAGAATGAATGAACATGATTCCAGTACATTATCCCCGTTCGTCATTCAAAGACGTATTATAGACACCGTCGGTGGTGATATAAAAATAACCAAAATAGCCCTGGACTCCTTAATGTGAAAGCGAACACAATCGAACAACTTGAAAAACTTAAGACCCTGACAGAAATAAGCGGAAAAAGAACAGAAATAGCCCCGAATGACAGACTGAACAAATCATGGGGAGTCGTAACATCAAACGATCTATTAGCATGTTCGGAAGAAGAACTCAAAGAAGAACGGAAAGAGCAAGGAGTAATAGACGTTGAACGTATAAAAAGAAAAGAAGGCGATGCTCTAATAAGTACATCCTCGATAAAACTCACATTCAAAATGAGCAAACTTCCTTAGACACTTAACGCAGCGTATCTAAAACTAAGAATAAGACCATACATACCTGCGCCGAGAAGATGCAAGAACTGTCACAAGTTTGGACATCTAGGCAAGTTTTGTAAGAACGCCAAAATATGCCCATGTGGTAAAGAGGAACATGCAGGCAATTGTATTAAACCATATGCCTGCATAAACTGTCAAAATATCACCTGTCAAATTCAAAAGAATGTGAAGCCTATCAAAAAGAAAAGGAACTAATTAAAATCAAAATCAAACACAACCTTACATTTAAAGAAGCCAAACAGCTGATAAACAAAAATAGCTACGTTGTTCCTACCAGAACATATGGCGAACAAGTAATAAATAAACAATACCCCCGCTGTAAACATATCAAACAACCTGGCCCCATCTGAAACACCCCTATATACAAAACCCCTGTTTCAGAGAACCCTGAGCGACGATCAGAGGCAGCCTCTCAGGAGGACCGCAAAATCAAACTCACTCACGTATCTGATCAACGATGATCAGGACAATGAATTCCAGGAAATGAAGAAAAAAAAAAGGTTGGCCGAAAGGCAAACCGAGGAAATAAATCGTGATAAAACAACTGTGATAGAATACAACACAAGGAAATAAACTGTGATATATAACTATGATACTTTACACTTCTTTGTATTTAATTTTAATTATATATACTTTTGTGTTATTTATTACTATTTATTATTGTCCTGTCTTATTTACTTTTTATACACAATGTTAAACTCTTTATGTCAATATCAGAACTAAAACCTAACACAAGATCTATAACAAACGATAAAAACAAAATGGAACAAACGGTAGAATGCCTTATACAATGGAATTGTAGAGGTATAAAAAATAAATACGACGAATTACGAAGCTTAATATTAAAATATAAACCGACCATTATATGCCTACAAGAAAGCCATCTTAAAGAAAACGAAGACTTCAAATTCTCAGGCTATCAAACCTTCTCTCGTAGCCTACAAAATGTATCAAACGGCCGCGCTCATGGAGGTGTTATAACCCTGATGAGAAATAACGTTAAAACAAGTATAATAAACAACTCAAGCAACATACAGGCCATTACCGTCGAGGTCACACTGGAGAAGAATATACGTATCATTAATACATATCTGCCCGACCAATCCTGGCAAAGTGAACAACTATGCAATCTGCTGGAAAACACAAACCACAACACTATAGTGACTGGCGACTTTAATTGCCATAACCCGTTATGGGGATCAAAAACACTGACCCAGAAGGGAAAAACACTAGAGGACATTTTCAATGACACCCAACTTATCTACATAAACAACGGTGACCCAACATACTTTAACAGTGGCTCAGGTAATTTCAGCGCCATAGACCTCACCCTAGCAAGCCCGGACATCGCAAGTGAACTAAGCTGGAAAACCATCCCTGACCTTCACCATAGCGATTACTTCCCCATACTAGTAACTCTGCCATTAGAAAAATACCATTACCAACACTCTATAAGATGGCAACTCAAAAAAGCTAACTGGCCAGAATTCACAACCCAAACAGAATCACTCACAGTGGAAAGTGGGGAAAATGTAGATAAGTTGGTAAACAAATTTACCCATGATATTATCACCATTGCAAAAAAATGCATCCCAAGATCGAAACCAAATATTCATAAAACATCAGTACCATGGTGGAACGATGAGATCGCCACAATAAACCAAAACAAAAAAAGTACCTTAACAAATACCGTAAACACAACCGAGTAGATGACCTAATCCTATTCAAAAAATATAGAGCGCAGAAGAGAATATACAAAAACAAGGCACAGAGAAAATCATGGGAAGAGTATGTATCCAGCATAAATGAACAAACCCCTATTCAACAAGTATGGAAACACGTGCGCGGTATAATAGGGAGAGGACACCGCCAAATATTACCAATCCTCCACCAAAACGGGAACACATACACTAACCCCACAGAAACATCTAAAATATTGGGTAAAACGTTCGAAAATGTATGTAGTGATACAAATTACACAGAAGACTTCTTAGAACTTAAACGACTATCAGAACAAACCCCAATAAATTTCAGTAGAGGAGAAAACGAAGACTATAACCAACTCATAACGTTAGAGGAACTCGACGCCGCACTATCACAAACAAAAGATATGTTATGCCATGATTCGGTACCTCTCTGACCCCGCTAAAGAAAAAATCCTACAATTACTAAATATAATCTTCAAAAATAATACTTACCCATCTTTCTGGAAAAACGTCACTATAATACCTATCCCGAAACCTGGAAAAGATCACAGTGACCCAGAGAACTACCGCCCAATTTCATTGACATCGTGTTTAGGAAAAATCTACGAAAAAAATATAAATACACGATTGGTAAATATATTAGAATCTAACAACCTAATCAGCGACTATCAGGCATTCTTTCGGAAAGGTTTCTCCTGTACGGACCACATCGTTCGGCTGGAGAATATAATTAAAGAAGCCTTCTGCGAAAGGAAACATTCCCTGGCGGTATTCTTCGATCTCCAAAAGGCTTATGATACAACCTGGAGAACAGGCATCCTGAAAAAAATTGAATCATTGGGTCTTAAAGAACATTTGCCATTTATGATAATGTCGTTTCTAGAGGATAGACTGTTTCAGGCAAACGGGATACCCCAGGGCTCGGTTCTCAGCGTAACGCTATTTGCAATAGCCTTTATTGTATGTTGATGACTTGGTCATAATAAAAGCAGGGGAAGATATAAACTTAATGGGGGACGATATTCAGAAGGGAATTGATATAATCTATAAAGAGGCCAAATTAAGAGGACTGCAGATATCCAAACAAAAAACAAACTGCGTCCATTTCTGTAGACTACGCAAACCTCATACGGAACCCGTATTAAAAATTGAACAATTCATCATTCCCTACAAACCATCCGTCAAATTCTTACGACTAGTTGTCGATGAAAAACTTTCATGGAAACCACACAAATCAATGATAAGCACGAAAACAAAACAAACAATAAACCAACTGAAGGTAATAACCTACTTCCGTTGGGGTGCCGAACAAAAAACTATATTAAAAATAGTCAACGCACTAGTGTATTCTAAATTAGACTACAGGGTAGTAACGTACGGAAGTGCATCCAGGTCACACCTCAAGCAGATAGACACATCTTATCTTGCAGCAGCACGCATGATAACGGGAGCATTCCGCACATCTCCACGCGAGAGTGTATACCGCGAAACGGACATACTACCACTTGAAGAAAGAAGGGCCAGGATCAAATTTAGGTATGCTAGTAAGATAGCACTAAAAATAAACCACCCTCTAAGGAAACACATAATCACCCCAAAAATCCTAGATTGTTATTACTGGAATCAAACAAAAACCATACCATCAAGCTTCGAACTACACAAAATCCTAAACTCTTGTCCAATGTGGAATGATTTGTCCTCAAATAACCCCAACATAACAACAGAGCTAAAGAGAGAAATCCATAATTGGTCAGAAACCATATCATGGCAACACTGGCTAGACAGATGGAAAGGAAGCGAAAATGCGCACAGAGAAATACGACCATCGTTAGCACTCTGCAAATACCTAGAACAATTCACGCGACATAATAAAATAGTACTTACCAGGCTAGTGATTGGTCACACGAGAATAACACATGGAAAACTGCTAATAGGTGGACAGCACACACCATGTCTCATTTGTAATGCGGAACCTCTGACAGTTGACCATATCTTCAATTGCTCGGCAACAACCACACTCCGGTCAACCCTCGGACTATCAGATAATACGATCAATACCCTAAGCGACCCATCAAAATACACACTAATAATAGACTACATAAAAGAAATAAATATATATAATGAAATATAATAGAAGCAGTAACGAAACTCACCTCACATAAACTACATATACTTACCTCATACATAGAACATCTGAAAAAGAAAAACAAAGAAATTAATTATTAATAATACTTACTAGAAAACCATACTTACCCTATGACGGATCCAATAGCCACAGTAGCTGACGATCCCAAAAAAAAAAAATAATAATACTTTATTTACGGAATTCACCTTTTTACATAATAAAGTACATTAATAATAATAAAAAATAACTGTAAACTACTAATTAAAACTAAAATATAACAAACAATAACATATATTAATAATGGTAAACTAGTTCAAATTATAATTATCCAAAGTCAAGTCAATAAAGTTTATTGACATTCAATTTAATAATAATAATATCACTATTCACCCTAAACACCTTTTAAATAATATAATAATAAGGCGATGTACATAGAATATTTGCATACTTGATCATTCGACATATTGGTTTATTTTGACCGTAATTAGATCTATGGAATGTTTCTTTAAATATAGATCTTGTTCTCGTAATAGATGGAATACTGAAATTTAATGATGATAATAAATCACAGCAATGAACAATACCATTAACTATTTTATACAAAAAGCGTAAGTCAGCCTCAATTCGTCTATATCTCAGGGGCACTAAGTTAATAGATCTTAACATAGTAGATCTGCTATAATTGGATCTCTCAATACCCATACGAAATGAACACTGTAATAAAAACCTATTTTGTACACATTCAATCTGTTTAATTTTATTGTTATAAGACGGTGACCAAATACAGGATGCATACTCCAGTTGCGGCCTGACTAATGAAATAAATAGTCGTTTTTGAATAGTTAATGAGATATCCCTTCCAAAACGCTGGATAAAACCCAACGTCTGATAGGCTTTCGAACAAATATTATTAATATGCATTGAGAAGGACATATTTTTCTCAAAAGTCACGCCAAATTGTTTCACGAATCGGCCGATAGGAATTTCATTATTATTAATAAAGTATTTATTCCTAGCATCACGATTACGTCCAAAAGAGATTGAAATGCACTTATTATAATTAAAAAATAGTTGATTATCGCAACACCATTGAAAAATGCTATCTAAATTATTTTTTATGTAATTGATGTCAAAAACAGAATTAATTACACGAAATATCTTAAGATCATCAGCAAATAATAGAAATTTTGAGTTTTTTATATACGTATGAATATAGTTTACCCTACACCCATGTAGGTAAAAAGAGATCATTGAATATATATATATATATATATATATATATGAATATAGTTGATAAATAAGAGGAAAAGCACTGGTCCACAATGAGATCCCTGTGGCATCCCTGAGAGAACATTAATTGATCTTGAAGTAAAATTATTAATTTTAACGATTTGAGACGGGTGTGAAGTTACCAATAGATTTCGCCAATAGATCATAAAAACTTTAAAAATCAACATTTTGCATTCATTTCTTCACTAAAGCATTCAGCATAATCTCTTCTATAGGTTGGAATTAATAAACGCAATTTTCAACCCCTTTCAACCCCCTCTATGTGTTCCCTCCTCAAAAAACATTACTTTCACCTAGATATACTCCCCATATACCTTTTAAAAACTTTAAAAAGAAAAAACTTTCACACCTCACCCCCAACCCCCATAAAAAATATAATAATAATTTTACTCCATTTTTTTATTTGAAAAAAAAGTCTTAATATTCCTTTAATTTACGCAAAACAACATGTAGAACAAAACAAAATATTCAAAATAAAAAACGACCCCTCCCCCATTCATTCCAAAAATTAATTATAACATCATTCACAAGAAATAATAATTTTTAAGTAATTGTTCCTTCTTTCACACGAAATATTTTTGTACAGTTGAATTCTCCATACACTAGTTGTTCATTTTTAACAAAAACATTTTTCACACCGGACTTCCCCCACCCCCTAAATATTAAAATCGAAAAATCACATGTTTTCGATAAATAATTAATTATCACCACTTGTTCCCTCCTTCATAGAAAATCTTTTTATACAGTTCAATTCACCATACATTAGTTGTTTATTTTCAATAAAAATATTTTTCATACCGGACTTCCGAAATTCCTAAAAATCACATGGTATGATAATATAATAACATTCGTTTTCACAAATCATTAGAAATGTGAAGTTTTATGCTAAAAACGTTTGTTTTCAATCCACGTTGCGATTATTGAATTTATTTATTTACGGTCCATTTGAAAGTCAACAATACCGACCGTAAATGAATTCATTCATAAGAGAATCGCTGACGAGAAGATTTAAAAAAAAACAATTTCAATGAACTTCTTTATTTATTGGAAGATATTGCAAACAAATAGATTTGTCTATCCGTAAATTATGTTCTGAAATACAGTGGTAATATTTTAACGAATACACTTCATTTATCCCTTTTCATTCTATATATAAGTTTGTTAAAATATAAAATTAATAATGTAATTTAACGTTTAACTTTTTTTTTACTTTTTCCTCAATAAAACAATTATTCAATATTCTAACTTGTATTGAATAAGGACAATAATCATTATTTAGAGGTGGGAAAAGTTAGGTAGGAAAATATAGTTTGTGAAATATGAACAAATTATGGATGTTGAATACAAATGTTTAAAAATACTTTCAAAATTAGAGGGAGCAACTACTGAAAAGTAATTAATTATAATAATCAGAGGATTTTTCATTTGCAATTATTTGGGGATGGGGGAAGTGTAGTGTGAAAAATATTTTTGTTGAAAATAATCAACTAATGTATGGGGAATTGAACTGTATAAAAAGATTTTTTATGAAGGAGGGAACAATTGGAGAAAATTAATTATTTATCGAAAACATGTGATTTTTCGATTTTTAATTTATTGGGGGTGGGGGAAGTCCGGTGTGAAAAATGTTTTTGTTAAAAATGAACAGATAGTGTATGGAGAATTCAACTGTACAAAAATATTTTGTGTGTTTATATTTTAACAATTACTTAAAATTTATAATTTGTTGTGAATGATGTTATAATTAATTTTTGGAATGAATGGGGGAGGGGTGGTTTTTTATTTTGAATATTTTGTTTTATTCTACATCTTGTTTTGCGTAAATTAAAGGAATATTAAGACTTTTTTTCAAATAAAAAAAAAAATGGAGTAAAATTATTATTATATTTTTTATGGGGGTTGGGGGTGAGGTGTGAAAGTAATGTTTTTTGAGGAGGGAACACATAGAGAAAATTAAGAAATAGAGAGAAAAGGGGTTGTTTAGGGGGTCGAAAGGAGTTGAAAATTGCTCTTATTAATTCCAACCTCTAGAAGAGATTATGCTGAATGCTTTAGTGAAGAAATGAATGCAAAATATTGATTTTTAAAGTTTTTATGATCTATTGGTAACTTCACACCCGTCGATTTGAGTTCTGTCAGTTAAAAAACTATGTAACCATTTTATGACCGAATCGCCAAAACCCATTCTTCGCAATTTATGAACTAAAATTGAATGGGAAACACGATCAAACGCTTTAGAGAAGTCAGTATAAACTGCATCAACTCGCGAATTATTCCCTAAAGCGTCAATGATATATGATTGATACAACAACAAATTAGATATTGTAGATTTTCCGTTACAAAATCCGTGCTGTTCTTTACATATAATATTTTTACAATTGAATATCAATTGTTCGGAAACAATTTTATCCAAAATTTTAGAAAGTACTGATTGAATAGAAACGCCTCGGTAATTCTCAATATTATTTCGGCAACCATTTTTATGAATAGGCGTTAAAAAACTTTTTTTCCAGGCTGAAGGAAATATTCCTATTTTTAAAGAAGAATTAAATAATATATGTAAAGATGTACAAGGGGAATAAATACAATTTTTTTAAAATTAATTTGAAATTCCATCAGGCCCGATAGAGCATGAATTGTTCAGCTCGTCAATTGCGTTGAAAATATCTCCTAAATTAATATAAAACCTGATAGACGTTAAATTATTATATGAGCTGGTTGATACAATGGGTGTGGACGTACTGACGACATCATTAACATAAACCTTTGAAAAATAATCCGCAAATAATTCCGCACATGTCTCACTAGAATGTGATGTTTTATTATTGAAAAACATAGTCCTTGGATAGCCAGTAGTTTTGTTTCTATCATTAATATAATTCCAAAATGATTTGGCATTTGAATTAATAGAATTTTCTACATTAGATAAATAGTTGGAATAAAGATTTTCACTAAGAGATTTACATTTTGAACGGTAAAATATAAATTGTTGATAGTCAGAAAATTTTCCATCCCGTTTGTACTTTGTATGGGCCTCTTTCTTCAACTTTACCAAATGTATTAGTTCCTTATTAAACCATTTTGGGTATCTATATCCGTTTTAATGGAACAAATTTGTGTATAATAAATTTACAAAAATAATAGAACTTGTCCAAATTAATATTAATATCATCATCACTTATGTAATCCTCCCAAGAAATTTGAGAACTGTTAATCTCAACGTAATTCGCAGCCTTAAAGTTGTAAATGTAATCGCTAAAGCTAAGAAAATCGTTTTCCATGTTTGAGTCAATATATAAGTTGTATGAAATATGGTGTAAGCTATCATAGAATAGAGGGTTAACAGAACGCGAAACAGATATTCCATGTATATTTGTAAAAATTAAATCAAGAAGCACGCCACGCATATTAGTAATATAATTAGTTTGCTTCAGACCATGTGACTCCAACCACTCAGAAAGGATTTGAGCATTTATACAATAGTTATCGATTCGTAATACTCTACTAACATTGCAATTTTTATTCCAAGATGCGTGGGGGTAAATTTAAGTCACCGCAAAAAAAGGAAACGAAATCCTGGACATGAATTGCATATGTGATCAATGCTGGAGCAATATTGCAAGTAATATGTTGAATTCATACATGGAGGAATGTAAGCCGATGATATAATTAAATCGTTGCCTATTTTTACATAAATTTCTTCTATATTTGATGTAATATCAATAGCACTACTATTAAGATCGGATTTAACAGCTATCATTACCCCACCTCCCCGGGATTTATGTTTATCAAATCGATCGCATCTATATATTATAAAATTATTAAGTCCAAGTTCACTATCCGGGATTGATGAGTCTAGCCACGTTTCGACTATTACTAAAATATCATAATTACTTAGATTAAGATTCAAATTTAGTTGAAGTATTTTGGAGCGAATTCCCCCAACGTTATGAAAATAAATATCAATATTTAATGTTATTTAATTTGTATTTTTATTTGTTGCAGCGTTGCTAAAACGTTATTTCTTTCTTTTTTTTAGTCAGTCATTACAATTTTTTTTATCAAAAAAAGACAACAAGATCCCATTTATTTCACATCTTCAGCACAACCATTGAAATTGCGTAACTCGTGGGTATTATTCGGGTTTAAAGCCGTCACGCTTTTTAGAGCTACCAGGAGTCTTGCGGCGAGGTAAGAAAAAATAAATGAATAGAAAATGAAAACCTTCGGGTTGATGTAAAAATTACAGTAATTCCGGACGGGTCGTCCGTATCCTCAATGCGTAACTGCGTGCACGAACACGAAATTTCGGTTTCGGATTATGAAAGGAAGCGGGCCATTATTGCGTGGGCGTTCGCGTTCGTGTCCGTTACCTTGGATAATTACCGTCTTGAGATTCTTAATACGATGTTACTGTTTGATATTGGTGGTTGAGGGGAGTAATTATTTTATTAGTACGATGGATAATGGATCGATTTAATTAATTAATTATATCCCCGATTTTTCTTTTAATTTAAAGGCTGAAATTTATAAATCTGAAATCGGATAACATTTCCTCGCATGATTAAAACGTAAAATTGTAAAAATAGCAAAATTTCAGGGGAAAAGCGTATTTCTTTTATTTATTTTAAAATTGTTTATACAAGATGGCCAGAAAAGGTGTGATAATCTTCAGGTAAAGTTCATTGATTAATTTTAAGTAGAAAATTTAAGTAAAAAAATACTGTACGTTCTTCATTAACACTCACGAAGCCATTGATATTTATTTATTTATTTATTCAAACGGCACACCATTTTACAAAATGAAAACAAAATATATAAAAGAAAAATACAAATTAATTAGAAATAGACTTAATTTACAGTGCATAATTGCATAAAACAAAGGAACTAAATAAGGTTCATACAATTTAATATATTTTTAAATGTTGACATGGGAATTTTAAACATATCTAAATTAGGATTATCATTACATATATTGTTGTAGTAACGCATCATTCTATTAATGGGTTCATTTCCACCATAGTTAGTGCGGCTGAAATGCTCACGAAATAATGCCTTACTACGTGTGTTGCTCGGTATATTAACATTTAAGCGAGATAGTAGATAACTACAATTTATAATCCCATTGGCTAACTTGTATAAAATACATAAATCCATTATAATGCGTCGTTCTTCTAATGGTTTCAAGTTTATACGAGCAAGTATACTACTGCGACTATAGATTTCGTTATGTACTCTAGTAAGATGAAATATATGTTGTAAAAATGTATTTTGTATGCGTTCAATCTGAAGTATTGAGTTATCAAAGTGAGGCGACCAGATACAGGTGGCATACTCTAATTTAGGTCTTACTAAGGAGCAATGACAACGTGTATTGCCTGTGTGTGAATTTGAGTGCGAATTTTCATTGATTTATCATGGATATACTGTGAATTAAATACAGTGTTTAATATCATCGGATGCATAATTTTTGGCCTGTATAATTGAACAATTCAGATAAGTAAAAAATTTGTTAATAACTCAAATGTTTAGATTTAATTATGTTTTCAATGAAAGAAATGTGGGCACATCACGCAGAATTCGAGGTCAGCCTGCAGTTTTTCTTGTGTTAATTTTTTTTCTTGCGTTAATTTTTTGCGGCATTTAAAACTGGCCTGTGTTCGATTTATTTATTTATTTGCTGTCAATTAGAAATTCGAATTTATTTCAATTAATTCATTTAAGGAATTTATTTAATTATATTAATTTACATCTGTTTTATTGTGTTAACCTTCCGTGGCCTACCTGTTTGTTTTTGTCAGTCACTCTGATCGGCCCCTGAGTGTGAAAAGTGTAATCGTTTACCACATGCCTAGCTTTGTTCCTTTATTCCTAATTTCTAAATTTTAAATTACACCACGATGTCTAATAAACAGGATACTTATAAAACTAAATCATCGACTGATCAATTATGTATTGGTAAATGTGGAAAAATGGTAGCTAATAAAACGACTTGCCCCAATTGTAATAAGTATTGTCATCCTTTGCGCTTAGCTAATCACTCATGCGAGATCAAACAATTAAAAGATCTTATGTCATTCTTGAAGGAATTACAAAGTTCGATTAAATCACTTTCTAAGAAATGTGATCAATTGAGCAATGAAAATTCTGAAATTAAACTGATAATATCTGAAATGACTGGTTTGAAACAGGAGAATACGATGTTAAACACTGCAGTGGATCAATTATTAAATAAAATTCAAGAATTGGAAGTAAAATTGGATTCCTCGAATCAAATGAATGACGCGAGTGTGGGAACAACTGACTGTACATCGTCTAATTCTGCGGTAGATCAATTATTAAATAAAATTCAAGAGTTAGAAGTAAAATTGGACTCATCGAATCAAATCAATAATGCAAGTTTAGGAACAACCGAGTGTACATCATCTAATGTTATAAATGAGATGAATGATAGAGCGTCCATAATGTGTAATATTATATTATATAATGTTGCCGAGTCGTCTTCGTCCGATAATAAAACTCGAATTGAACATGATAAAGCGACAATCAGATTTTGCAAACATCGTCTGATGTTAAGATGGATTTTAAAACTCTTAGGTTAGGAAACCAAACACCTCGACCATTAAAACTCATATTTGATAACCAACCTACTGCTTTGAATATTTTAAAAAATGTTGTTCCAGTTATTAATAAAAATTCTGAAATAAAAATTAAAGCAGTTAGGATTAATAATTTCATATCTTCCACTATTCAGGTAACATCCGGTGTGCCCCAGGGCTCACATATCGGTCCGGTATTATTTCTTATTTTTATTGATGATATCTGTAGCTGTTTTCTGCACTCTAGTTATATGTTATTTGCTGATGATCTCAAAGTGTACTCCTGTATTAATGTTATATCGAATTGTTTCAATTTGCAAATAGACCTGAACAATTTATATGATTGGTGTGTACAAAATCAGCTGTTTCTCAACACTAAGAAATGTAAATCCTTTACATTTTCTAAACGAATAAGCACGATAGAATTCACATACAATATCAATCATGACAATCTGGAAAAAGTGTCGGTTATGCGTGATTTGGGTGTCTTAATGGATTCTAAACTGTCATTTGCAACGCACATCTCCCAAATATGTAATAAAGCCATCAAACTACTGGGATTTTTATTAAGACATTGTAAACATTTTAATTTGGAAACATTGAGAGCAATTTATTGTGGATTGGTCAGATCTAATTTGGAATATTGTACTTCAATATGGTCACCCTACTATAAAAAATATTCATACCAGGTTGAATCTGTCCAAAAGAAATTTTGTAGATACATTTCATTCAAACTCAATTTGCCATTTACGAATTATGAATTGGTATGTAGCTATTTAAATATAGAACAATTGGAGGTACGTAGAAAAAAGTTTGATCTGTTTTTGTTGCATAACATAATATCCGGTCATACTTCAACAGATCTGCTTCAATATTTACATTTCCACATTCCCACTAGATCATCAAGACAAAAAACATTTTCAGAATACAGACCGCGTCTTCGATTTATATATACCACAGTCCTATATACCGCTGCATGAGATTGGCCAATCAAATGAATAATCAGGATAAATTTGATTTATTTGGAACGTCATATTGTACATTTAAGAATATTGTAAATAAAATCACGGGCAGTACATTGAATAATTCTAATTGATTATTTATATTTAGGTTTATTTAGTTTAAGTTAGAATAAGTTATATGTATGTTTTCTTATATTTTTTTTTATTATCCAATTTATAATTTGTTATTATTTTATAAAAAAGGTGTTATCCGTTAAATAAATAAATAAATATAACAATCTAATTGTGTCAATAGAAAAGCCCCTGCCAAATCTTTTGATAAAACCTAAAGTTTGGAGTGACTTACGGCATATGCTGTCTCTCTGCTTCGCAAATGAAAGTTTAC
Organism: Philonthus spinipes; assembly: GCA_963082785.1. Lineage (NCBI taxonomy): Eukaryota > Metazoa > Arthropoda > Insecta > Coleoptera > Staphylinidae > Philonthus > Philonthus spinipes. Next base: position 11,063,026 of record OY720316.1, on the reverse strand, counting down.
AATTAAATAATACCCCAAGATCACGTATAACGCTAACTTATGTTAGTACATGGCCATTTAACAAATACTGAGAGTTATTTCTAAAGAATTGAATATAATAGCATTTACTAATGTTCAAAAATAAACAATTTTTCTGGCACCAGTAGCTTAAATTATGAAGATCTTCTTGGATTAATTCAATATCTTTGGCATTTGATACCGTTCTAAATAATTGTAAGTCGTCCGCAAATAATAATACTTTACAATGCCTTATGTGCTCAACTATATCATTAATAAACAAAGAAAAATAAAATAGGGCCGCAATGTGAACCTTGCGGTACCCCAGATAGAACTCTAATTGGTTTGGAAACGATTTTATTAATTTTTACAAATTGTTTTCTCCCACTTAGAGAACTAAAGATCCATTTCGTTATTGCTGGACCGGAGCCAAGGTGTGCTAATTTATTAATTAGTCTTTTATGACAAACTCTGTCAAATGCTTTAGCGAAGTCGGTATATACCGCTTCAACATGACACCCACGTTCCCACGCATTCATTATATATGATTGAAAGCGTAATAAATTAGTAATAGCAGATTTATCTTTAGAAAAACCATGTTGTTCCTCGCACACAAAATGTGCCATATTAATTGTTGTGCAATAAGTTTGTCAAACAATTTCGGAATCACCGATTGGATGGCAATACCTCGATAGTTTGAAATATCTTCCCTTGAACCATTTTTGAAAAATGGCAGAATATAGCTATTTTTCCAATAGCAGGGAAACTTACCTGACTCTAAAGATAACATGAAAATTCTATGCAAAGGGGCACATAGAGGATAGATACATTTTTTTATAAAATATTGAGAGAGGCCATCATATCCTACCGTACACGAATCACTTAATTCTGATATAGACTTAAAAACATCCGAGATGCTAATTGTAAAAACATTATGAATAATTGCGCGGCCAATATGAGAAGATAGATTTATGCCAGGACTTACAGCATATACATTAGAAAAGTAATCCGCAAATAGATCAACACATTCATAGGCATTGTTACTCGCGTTGTTATTATAAAACATAGATTTAGGAAAACCATCCGTTTTACGCGATTCATTAACATGAGTCCAAAATGCTTTTCAGTTAAATTGTATCTTCCTCTCAACGTTACTAATATAATCTCTATACAAAGTTTCACTTAGTTGACAACATCTTGCTCTTAAAACTTGAAAACGCTCATAGTGAAGTAATGAACCATATGCTTTGTACTTGTAAAGAGTTTCTTTTTTTGCTTTAATTAATTTAATCAATTCAGAATTGAACCATTTAGGGTAATTTGTTGATCTAATGAACTTGATAAGTTCAAAACTAGACAAAACATGGATACAAACTGCATAGAACTTATCAACTAAAACATTAACATCAGTATCGATAAGGTATTCATTCCAATTTATAGACGAAAAATAATCATTAATTGCTTTATAGTCAGCTGATCTGAAATCCAAAGTGGGAAGCGAAAATGTCATTTTATCTGTATAGCCAATGTTTTCTACAGAAATACAATATGGTGTATGATGCAATGAAGAGCTAAAAAAGTCATTAGATACTGATACACTCAAATTATCAATACTAGAAAATACTAGGTCCAAAGCAGAGATACCTATGCTGTTCGCGATTGTTTTGCATTATTTAATGTTAAGTAGGGCTATTGCTTCAGCTATAACACTGGCATTATTGCAAGTATTATCCACGGACAAAACATGTGGTGGTTAATCTTTGTGGAATATTAATCACCACAGTGTTTTGTCCGTGGATAATACTTGCAATAATGCCAGTGTATATTGTAATCCCCAAGTAGTATGAATTCATGATCACTAAATTCGTTTGCAATGTTATCAACAGAGTTACAATACGTAATGTAAGATTCGGTAGCTGAACTTGGTGGGATGTAAACTGCCGATAGAGTACATTTAAGATCATGCATTTTAATGCTAATATGTAATTCCTCAATATTAGATTCAACATTCAATTTATAGCACTCAAAATCAGATTTCACAGCAATCAATACTCCACCGCCACGGCATTTATTGCTAGTCAGAATGGATCTATCATTCCGAAAGATAGTATAACCTGACAAACCTAGTTCACCGTCTACTATAGATTCGTCTAACCAAGTTTCAATAATAACTATTACATCAAAATTACAAATTCTATAGTTTAACTTCAAAAGTATTTAATTTACTACGTAGTCCACTTGCATTAAAATAGTAAATCTTCAGTTTTTTTTACTCGATGTACCTGATGATGGAATGATAGAAGGTGAACCGTTGATAAATTTAATTCTGATATTTTCTCCATTTTCACGATGCGCGGCAAGTTCTTCTTGTAGTTTCTTCAAGTGCTCACGTTCTTGAGGGGTTTTGTCAGTTGAAAATCGAACCGGTCCCATATCAATGTTTCTAGCAGCCTTAAGGTTGCGGTTTAGTGGAAAGAGATAGCTATATAGTAAAATGGAAATAATCGTTTGAAAATAGAGCTATTCTTTTGGATTTCAGAATATGAATATGTATTTACATTTTTTATCTACCAAGTATAAAGTATCAGTCTAAATAAAAAAATAAATCGCTAATTTTCATGTATTACGTCAATTTACTAGTTTAAGTTAGAAAAGAAAATTGTAAGATGTAATGAAATTAATAGGTCATGTCTGCTAAGTTAATTGAATGCAGAATTTAGTGAAATCCTTTAAATTTTCATTGCACAAGTTTTTATTAGCAAAAATTTAATTCAAAATTTGCTATAAATTTGATCAATTTTCATTGTTTTTCATAATTATTTTTCACAGAAACTAAAAATTAAAATAATTTTTAATTTATCTGATGAAATTCCTGCTTATTTTAAGATTATTTTAATGTATAATACAATATTGTTCATTGATCACAACAATAATCTAACTCAAATTAGTGATTGCCCATATTTGTATAGCTATCTCTTTCTTCTAAACCGCACCCTTAAGCAATTTTATAGCAGAATGTTGATCATTAAAGGTAAGCTTAATAAGTCTAGGTTTGCTTGAATTTTTTCCAATACGAAACATTTCACGAGGATAAAGTTTATCCACCTCATTACCCATCAGTGACTGCAACGTTTGCTGATCTTTCAATTTCTTTTCTTTGCTAGATCCCTCTGGCTCCGGAAAACAAGAACATTAGATGATCAACGACTACGATCCTCGACTTCTTTGATAATGTCATCTAAACAGCTAGCTTTGTCAGATTTTTTTTAAGTGAAGTATTTCATCTTTTAATACTTGATTTTTATCGACTGCATTTCTGCAGTCAATTTGCCCATTTCATCGCGAAAAGAGGAAAGTATACGATTTTCAAATATTACTAGTTGAGCATTTAGAATATAAGTGACGGTTGATTCAAGAATTGTTAAAGTAATAGCAGTTTCTCCGCTATTTGCTAAACATTTACAACAAATCCATTGTTCATTGTTATAGCAGGCAGTTTCAGCAGAATTAAAATAGGATACATGCTTCGACTCATTACATTTAACACAGAGTAATCGAGTATTTCTGAATAACCAATTTTAAGTAGCTAAAGTTATTAAATAACAATAAAAGAGTGAGTGAGAGTAGTATTAAACGCACTCATGTAGTGAGAGAGTATTAAACGCAGACAGACGTGTCCGTGTTTTCCATTTAATTTCTCAAGTTAAAAAAGAGTAATAAATTGAATTTGACTGGAATATAAACTAAGTGTGATAAACTCGACGGCAAGGTAATAATTTGATATTTTGTACGTGTATATATATATATATATATTTAATCTATTTTCACCTGCATTTCTGCTGATTTCTGGTGAAAATATCCTCCGATGTACTTTGACCTCTAGATACATCGAATCGTAAGGTCAAACGTGTGTACGTTTATACATGGTAAAAAATAAGTGATTCATTGAGAACACTTTACTTAATGAATTTAATTTTTATAGTAAAGGAGTTAATGCTGCTACTAATTAACCGTTTATCGTAAACTAACCCTTGTAATTGCCGTGGTCTTCCCTCTTGTTTGTCACATTTAAAGTCCTCACAAAAGACCGTGTGAAGTGAAGTTTGTGTCCCTGTCATATTCCTTGTTTGCTTTTTTTTACCTTTCTTAATTAATTAAGAAATGGAATGCATTAAATGTTCTAAAAATATTGATATAGCTGATGAAAAATCCTTATAAGATGCGATAATTGTAATCGAAGTATTCATATTATATGTTCGGAGCTATCACGATCAGAAATAAAATATTTTGAATTGCGTCCGACCTCTAAACGCCGTGTAAAATACATATGTGTACATTGTGAGGGGGAAGCGCATAAAATACCTAAGCTTATAGCATTGGTTAATGAACTAAAGGATGAGGTTTATCAATTAAAGTCAAATCTTGGTGCAGCAGTACAACTGCCAAATAACCAATCCTTATCCCTGCTAAATCAGGAGCAAATTATTCAGGAAATAGCTGATAGAGATAGTCGTAAGCAGAATATAATACTCTATAAACTAGATGGAACTAAATCTACAAAAAAAGAACAAGATGATGAAGATGTATCTAATATAACTCAAATTCTGGATATTATGGGAACACCCCAAGTGAATCCGAAGCTGATAAGATTAGGCAGGTATGACTCTTCAGAAAACATTGATTTTAGGCCTGTGAAGGTCAAACTTAATTCGATTTCTGACGTTCATAAAGCAATTTCAAATGCAAAAAATGATAGGCACTGTTAAGTTTAAAGACGTATACATCTCTCGTGATCAAACAAAAATGCAAAGCTTGTTTTATAAGGAAGTGAAGAGAGAATTGTTACGTAGAAGATCTGCCGGAGAAAACAACATTAGGATAAAATATGTTCGTGGCATACCAACTATTGTCCAGGAGAGACGTTCGGAAAACTAGAAAACGACGGAGAAACTGATATCACGTTCTACTATCAGAATACACGTGGCCTTAAGTCGAAAACAAATTTATTCTATATTTATACCCAAAATTGCGACTTTGATATTGTTTGTTTAACCGAAACCTGGTTAAATGAATCAGTAAACAGCTCTGAGCTGTTCAATAAAAACTTTAATATCATTAGACAAGATAGAGATTTTACTAGAAATCAACGCTCGGATGGCGGTGGTGTAATATTAGCATTATCTAATCAACTTACTTATTATAATGTTGATACTGTTCAAATTAATAATTTAGTCCTGTTAATTGATTTAATAATATGTAAATGTAAAGTTAAACGAATCTTTGAATTTTATTGTGTAGCAGTGTACATACCTCCAGATATTTGCAATACTGATTTTGACTAATTTTTCGAAACGTTGGAACTCATATTATTAGATAAGCCTATATTGTTAATAGGTGACTTTAATGTCCCCAATTTTACTATTCCAAACTATATAGATTATAAAGTAAATTCTTTAAATAGTTTTACAAATATTTTGAATCTGAATCAATTTAACTTCGTACCTAACTCGAAAGATAAATTGTTAGACCTTGTTTTTTCTAATCTAAATATATCACAATTTGACTTATGCCGTGAACGCTGTCCATTGATACCTGAAGATGAATATCATGCGTCGCTAACCGGTACCATGTACATTAAATTAAATGATAAACCCTCCAATTTTCCGTCAAATCACAATGTTAGATATAATTTTCGTAAAGCAGATTTTCATGGCTTATATAATGATCTCACAGGTATAAATTGGTCATATTTAGACAATTGTTCTGAAGTTAATGTTGCCGTTGACAATTTGTATGAGGTAATATATCGTAGTTTAGACAATTATGTTCCTCGGTATGTGCATCATCTAGGTAATCAGTTTCCATCTTGGTTCTCTAGGGAATTAAGGCAGAATATAAAAACTAAGAATTATTATCATCGTAAATGGAAACGTTTCAAAACGCCTCACTATCGCTTGCAATTCGAAAGGCTTCGTAGTGTAACCAAAAAAGATATAAAAAAAGAATATAATATACACGTTTCTAATATTGAAACAAACTTAACCAAAAAACCTCGCGAGTTCTGGAAATTTCTTCGGGAAAGAGGAAATTCGTCAAGAATTCCTGGTGAACTATATGCCGGTGATAATCATTATGACACACCAGATGCTATTGTGAATGCTTTTGCGAATCATTTTGCGAATGTTTATTTGGCTGAGTCTAATGTGCAGTTTGTTGAAAAACCAAACTGCCGAGAAATGCTTCATGTCAGCACTATAACTGAACGCCAAGTTCTGTATAGCATAAATAAGCTTAATAATTCTACCTCGTATGGAATTGATGATATTCCGAGTTTTTTAATTAAGGATTGTAAATATTTGTTTGTCGAACCCTTAACGAGAATATTTAATTTAGCACTATCTTCAGGTGAATTCCCGACAAAGTGGAAGCATGCAAATATTTGTCCAGTCTTTCAAAAAGGTGATGTTCATGATATAAATAACTATCGTCCAATATCAATTTTGTCAAACTTTTCCAAAATTTTTGAACAAATAATATTTACCATTATTAATGATCATACCAAATTGTACTTATCACCGAATCAGCATGGCTTTACCGTGGGCGCTCAACAACAACAAACTTAGTGTCAATAACCCAATTCCTGTTGGAGTCACTTGATCGTTGTGGACAATCTGACGTAATATATACTGATTTCTCCCGTGCTTTTGACACGTTGGATCATAATATATTGCTGCAGAAATTATCATTATTTGGATTTACATATAAATTTATTACATTTATTTCTTCATATCTACACAATAGACCAAACTCTGTCTATTACAATGGTTTCACATCACATACATTTATCTCCAGTTCAGGTGTTCCACAAGGTTCTAACCTCGGTCTACTGTTGTTCAATCTCTATATAGATGACTTAATCAGATCAATTACATGCTCAGTTTTGGCCTATGCTGATGATCTTAAGATATTTGCGCATATTAAAAGTAGTCTTGATACTGTCGTATTACAAAATAATCTTAATGTTATTGTAAATTGGTGTGCCGAAAACAAACTCAAACTTAACCCTGCTAAATGCTATGCAGTTTCATATTGTCGCAAAAAATCAACCATTATCAATAACTATAATATTCAGGGCATAATAATTGAAAGAAAACGTGAAATTGTTGACCTAGACGTGCTTTTTGATTCGGAACTAAGTTTTTCTTTGCACATTAATAAAGTTACATCGTATGCAATAAAAATGTTAGGCTTTATTATGCGCATATCTAAACATTTCAATGATATAAATGCGATCACATCACTTTATTATGCGTTTGTTAGGTCAAAGTTAGAGTATTGTATGTTAGTCTGGTTTCCGCATTATATGAACCTGTCATTAATGGTAGAAAAAGTTCAGAAACGTCTTTTGAAATATTTATCATTCAAAACGAATGGTACTTATCCGGATCGTAATGTCAACTACGATTCATTATTAACTCAATTTAATTTGATTTCGCTAATGGATCGTAGGGACGAGTACAGCGCTATTTTCATTAAAAAAGTAATCGATAACTCCATAGATTTTATGTATCTACTGTCGAAAATAAATTTTCTAGTACCTCGCGCAGCTTCGCGTCACATTAATACGTTTTTACTGCCAATTTGTAGAACCAACGTTTTAGTTAAAGCACCTTCAACGCATATGTGTCGTAACGCCAACAAATATTTTGATGATGTATTTTTAGGCTCTAAGTAATCTACAACTTAAATTTGTACACTTTGTTTTACCCTTCATTAATATATTATGATTTGGAATGATATATTTGTGTTTATTATTGTTAATGTTATATATATATATATATATTAAGTTATAATTAAGGATTTTGTTACTTGTCGTGTATTGGTTTCTCCGTTGAACAATAAAGTTAATTATTATTATTATTATTAAAAATTGTCATAAATTTCATTTTGCAGTGACAAAAAAGATCGACTTTGCCCATTATTAATTATTATAATGAATTCAATTATCAATATATATATATATATATATATATATAAAGGAACAAAAACTAAACTAAGGATACTCTTCACACCTAGGGGCCCTTCAAGGTGACTAACAACACTTACACGAAGGTACAAATTGACCAAACAAAGGTAACCAAGGGAAATACTAATTTAAAATAAAAAAACGATAAAATTAATAAATAATAAATATGTGACTAGAAATCAGTAACATTTTTAAAATATTTTGATTAAAATTAGTTCTATTAACATCCAGCTAAACATTGCAAATGTTTATTTAATGATAAGTCGATTATTAATAGCAATAATTAAACATAAAATCTTCAAAACAAATTCTAGTCACATATTTAGGATATTAATGGCCTTAAAAAGCTTATTGAATAATTACCCAATATTTCTTGTGTGTTTTATTTAATTTTTTATTTTTTTATTTATTTTTTTTATTTTAAAAACTTTTTTTAGTTTTTTTTTCTACTTAAAATTGATTAACGAACCACTTTAACTGAAGATTATCACATTTTTTCTGGCCACCGTGTATACAGAGTATCCCACCAAGAACGCACATTAAAAGTATATGAACTTCCAATTATTCCATTATAAAATGATCGTGTTATTATTTCACACAACTAAATTTTCATAGTAATAAATTAACATAATAAACATTTTACATGCAATTAATTTTATTACATCAGATAAACACCGAGATGTACAAAAAATCCCACGAAACGATTACTTCAACAACAAAAAGAAATAAAAAAAAAAACAACACGGCTTATCTGCTTTTGATGGTTTCATATCTGAGTAATTTAACCGAGATAGCCCGTGGGCAGAATGTCGCTTGATTTGTGATATCCATTATACACTCCAGATTTTTTTTTGTAACGCCGAATAAATTACCGGATAAAAACGGTAGCTCTGAGCGCTGGCACGAAGAACACGTTTTTGGAAAGCGATTGCCGAGGCGAAAGAAAAAAAAAACAGCATTCGTGAAGTCCAACGCGGAGGAGAAACATCGTGGATGTAATTTATAAGATATCGGATTTGAAATTACACATTTGCGCAGAAGGAAAATAAAATGTTGTGTTTTTTTATTGAGTCTATTGCGACTTTCTAAAATGTTCTCATGATTGAAAAAATAAAACGAATGTGAATCAAAAATTGTTGCTGTCTAATTTATTTTCTTTAAAATACAAATTAAAATAATATTTAATTTCCTTCCAGTACGTAAATTACATATTTATATAATAAGTAACAATAATAAATTCTCTGCACAGAAAAGGAAAACAAGACACGAGTTCAAGTAGATGTCGAAACATCCCTTGTTCTTCCACTGTGTCTTGGGAATGAATTATATATATATATATATATATATAATTATTATTTTGACTGCTAAAAATAAAAAAATATATATATTATTGGAATATTACGAGTATTTCTAATTACTAATATTTAATTTTAGCTGTTATTTTATTTTAATTGCCTTAATGAATGAATACATTGGATAAATATATTATTAAAATACATAGTAATATAAAAAGTATTATGTTACACTTTTGATAACCATTTAAAATAAATGATTATTATTAAGCATATTTCAATATAAACTCATAAAAAAATGTAAAGTAAATTTGTAGGAACTAAAAAATGCAATATATATATATATATATATATATATATAAAGTCCTTTAGGTTAATTTATTTCAAAACCAGAAGAAATAATAAAATCTGAAAATGTCTCAATTAATTATGGAAACAGTAATTATAACGACTGCAATTAAGTTTCAAATTACACTTCTTATAAATTGATTTAATTGTCATTTTAATACAATATAATATAATCGATTATTTCATTTTCGATTACTGAAATAATCGATAAACGACTTCATTTAAAATGTGGGGAACATCCGGTATAAACAGGGCTGCCACACGTGAAGTTAGTTCCCCTTGCGTCCCATTGGATTTTTTTAGAAAAAAAAAACAAAAAAAAAACAAACAAAAACAAATTACAAACACAAAATCACAACTTTAGGTAAAGCGATAATAATTTTCATGTTTAAATATTTCGATTACAACAGAAGAATAGTGTAATTTTTTAATTTTGGTAACATTTTCTATTCCCAAAATAAATTGTTTTTCAAAATTTTTTCAATGTGTATTTCATTAGGTGTCCATACTATAAAATAACAAATATTTTTTTTAGAGAGATGAAGTTGTCCTTGTACTTGAAAGAAATAATTATGTGATTTTTTTAACTGAAATTGTTCTTTATTTTCAAAAATTTCTAGACAATCAATCTTTTTTTTGAACAATTCCTTCCATGATTAAAATATTTTGGAGAATAAATGGACATTTAATTTTCACTATCCCGTCATTTCCAACAAACTCGTCGGGACTAGCACCTAAATGAAAGAGTTCATTTTCTCCTATGAATATACCACAATGTTCTATTTTAAATCCAGATATTTCTTCAAATTAATTTTTTGCCACATCTTCGCATATTAATCCGTAATTCGCAGCACTATTGCCGCTGAATGTACTATAAAAAATATTTTTTACGGTTTTTTCTGGGTTAGTTTTTAATCTGAGCTTACAAACTCGTCCAAAATGTGATGCTGTTATTCTATACGCTCTTTCTTTATGCCACATGTGATTTCAATGTTGTCCTCTCGATTTTTTTTTCGATGAATAAAATTTCTTCCCGAGATTTTCGTAGTGTTTCTTCCAGTTTGCTCAATTTATTTTCAAAATCCTTCTTACTTAATTCCATACATTCCGAAATATTTCCATAATCATCATCGGGATCACATCTGTTGGTAAATGTTTTTTTTTGTCCTTTCTATTTTTCTTACGACTTTCCCGTTTGCGTTGACAATTTAAAATAAATTTGTTCGTATAGTTTCCAGTTTTACATCCTATATATTCAAATATCTTATTTATATAAATGTCATTGCAATTATAGGATAAAGCTGCCAAAAATCAACGAGTTTGATAAGAAAATTTAAAACTAAAATTTGTGTCTTTTACCGCCAACAAATTTATTTATTAAGCTATTAAACATTTCCGCAGCATTATTTGTCTTACTCAATGGTAAACTGGATGCGTTATTGGCTAATATGTGAAGACATTTTAATATATCAGTCATCAGACCACAGTCAGTAATTTGAGGAAGCATATTATGTTCGCCAATCTTCTGCCCTGTACAAAAATATGATAAACGATTTTGATGCGATCCAAAAATATGATTTACTGTATTTTTAAAATCTTTTCTCAGACTTAAAATTTTGTCAGCGTCACTTTTATTGGATGAATTGTGGTAATTCGCTGCTTTTTTACAGCTACACGAAATTTAATTATATGGTTATCTAGATATTTTCTTAAATTTATTGGCACTATTTGTTATTTTTGCGATGTTTGTAAAGTTGCGAAGTGATTTAAAATATTCCCAGTTAACAGCAGTTCTATTTTTATTAAATTTGGCTCTAGCTTGTTTCTTTTTTTTTGTGGATATCAATAATACAATATTGTTAGTCAGCCAGGGTGGTTGGGGTTTGTAAATCTTAATAGTTTTACATGGTGCTAATTTATAAAGGAATGCAGATAGCAATCCTTTAGTGTGTTAATTTTATCGTTAATATCATTTAAGTAGAAAACGTTATCCAAGGATTATGAATTAAGTTCAAATATTAAGTCATCATGATTGAAGTTTTTAAAATCGCGATAAGTTATAAGTGTAGGCTTAAAAAGGATAATTTCTGATTTTATTTCAACAAATATTAGATCTTCCACCAAGCAGCTGTATGAGACTACTATGAGGTAATTGACATCATTATAATCGAATCAGGAAATAGAAACAGTTTTTATGATTTTCATTTTATTTGTTAATTTATTTGTATCTATTACACTGTTTTGTGCACTGTGATTGGCTTATTTTTTTGTTGTGCGTTTTTAAGTGATATAATTGTGATAGTAGGTTTAGCATTTAATTGTATCGTCATCCAATCATCGGAGATTTTTACATCTACGTTGACTTTTATATTTCTAAATTTTAGGCTTTTATTGAGTTTTCGCGTCGGAACCTAAAAATACAAATGACATCAGAGTTGTAGATATCATTTGTATTTTTAGGTTTAGGTTTTAGTTTGTCGTCGTTCCGGCATCGGAGCCAATTTACAGCTTTAATACATTTTTTATATTTAGGTATTCTGTTGTGCTCGTCTTAGTGTTATTTATTTTAGTTAATTATTACGTATATTAAATAAAAATGATTTGAAAATAATTAATAAATTATTTTCACATTTATCTCTGTGACTATAGACTTACCCACGTAAGTACGTTAAACAAATGCACATTAAAACAACTACTTCCCGGGCAAATACCCACGCCGGACATTGAATTACATAATGTACACCTGCTGCTGCATATCAAATATTGAATAATGCAACAAAATTTTTGATCCGAGAAAAATTTCATGTAAAAACAACAAAAGGAACGTTACATAATATAAGGCCATCTGCAGACACGTGTTTCGGGATCTATCCCTCGTCAGTACAGCTATGCCTTACATAATTTAAAGATGTTAAAATAAATCAATTAAATTAATTCAAATACAATCAGCATTATTAAATCAGTTATATTAAATCAAATTAAACTAAATCAATTTAAATTAAATTAAACCAAATTAATTCAATTTAAATCAAAACCGAATAAAATTAAACGAAAAGAATTGAATCAAATTAATTAAAAAGAGCGACCCTCACCTGCCGCGCGCTGAGATAGTAATGACCGGCGAAGGAGAACGTGCGCTCGTGTATTGTTGTTATCGCAAATTCACAAAAAACTTCTCTCGGCTCGGATTTGAATAAATGCCTCGCTGGCTATTAATATAAATAGAAAACAGTATTCATTCACTTGGTCACAGTTATTTAAATATATTAAATAAAAATGATTTGAAAATAATTAATAAATTATTTTCACATTTATCTCTGTGACTATAGACTTACCCACGTAAGTACGTTAAACAAATGCACATTAAAACAACTACTTCCCGGGCAAATACCCACGCCGGACATTGAATTACATAATGTACACCTGCTGCTGCATATCAAATATTGAATAATGCAACAAAATTTTTGATCCGAGAAAAATTTCATGTAAAAACAACAAAAGGAACGTTACATAATATAAGGCCATCTGCAGACACGTGTTTCGGGATCTATCCCTCGTCAGTACAGCTATGCCTTACATAATTTAAAGATGTTAAAATAAATCAATTAAATTAATTCAAATACAATCAGCATTATTAAATCAGTTATATTAAATCAAATTAAACTAAATCAATTTAAATTAAATTAAACCAAATTAATTCAATTTAAATTATGTAACGTTCCTTTTGTTGTTTTTACATGAAATTTTTCTCGGATCAAAAATTTTGTTGCATTATTCAATATTTGATATGCAGCAGCAGGTGTACATTATGTAATTCAATGTCCGGCGTGGGTATTTGCCCGGGAAGTAGTTGTTTTAATGTGCATTTGTTTAACGTACTTACGTGGGTAAGTCTATAGTCACAGAGATAAATGTGAAAATAATTTATTAATTATTTTCAAATCATTTTTATTTAATATATTTAAATAACTGTGACCAAGTGAATGAATACTGTTTTCTATTTATATTAATAGCCAGCGAGGCATTTATTCAAATCCGAGCCGAGAGAAGTTTTTTGTGAATTTGCGATAACAACAATACACGAGCGCACGTTCTCCTTCGCCGGTCATTACTATCTCAGCGCGCGGCAGGTGAGGGTCGCTCTTTTTAATTAATTTGATTCAATTCTTTTCGTTTAATTTTATTCGGTTTTGATTTAAATTGAATTAATTTGGTTTAATTTAATTTAAATTGATTTAGTTTAATTTGATTTAATATAACTGATTTAATAATGCTGATTGTATTTGAATTAATTTAATTGATTTATTTTAACATCTTTAAATTATGTAAGGCATAGCTGTACTGACGAGGGATAGATCCCGAAACACGTGTCTGCAGATGGCCTTATATTATGTAACGTTCCTTTTGTTGTTTTTACATGAAATTTTTCTCGGATCAAAAATTTTGTTGCATTATTCAATATTTGATATGCAGCAGCAGGTGTACATTATGTAATTCAATGTCCGGCGTGGGTATTTGCCCGGGAAGTAGTTGTTTTAATGTGCATTTGTTTAACGTACTTACGTGGGTAAGTCTATAGTCACAGAGATAAATGTGAAAATAATTTATTAATTATTTTCAAATCATTTTTATTTAATATATTTAAATAACTGTGACCAAGTGAATGAATACTGTTTTCTATTTATAATTATTACGTATTTGCAATGTCCAAATTTAAACATGGTTGAACAATTGGTCCAATGGAATTGTTACGGTTGCAGAAAAAACACTACCACGAGCTGAAATTACTCTTGGGTGGGCATATAAGTTTATGTGTGTGCCTCAAAAAGACTCATTTTAGACCCTATTTCAGCTCAGTGGTTTTTCGGTGGTGAGAAAAAATGTGCCAATTGAGAGAGTCAAGAGCATTTGAAAAGATTCCTCTCAGAGCATGACTCCAGGCTCTCACGATACGAATAACACATCCCTTGAAGATAGCTATATGCACCGTTTACCTTCCAGAATTTGATTGGACCTTAGAAGATCTACTGGATCTAGAGAATCAACTCTACTCGTCATAAATTAAATAAAAATGATTTGAAAATAATTAATAAATTATTTCCACATTTAGTTCTGTGACATTTTGACTTAAGTGATTATTTAAACAAATGCACATTAAAACAACTACTTCTCGGGCAAATACTCCGCCAGACATTGAATTACATAATGTACACCAATAACATATTGCATCATGCAACAATTTTTTGATCCAAGAAAAATTCATTGCAAACAACCACAGAAAAGAACGTTACTTAATATAAGGCCAGCTGCAGACACGTGTTTCGAGATCTATACCTCGTCAGTGCAGCAATGCCTTACAAGTGGAAACAATTTAATAATTATTTTCAAATAATTTAAATAACTGATGATCTCAAATTATTTAGATATGTCAATTCAATCGAAGAACAAAAATTGCTACAATTAGATTAGAACAGTGTTGCTGAATAGTTTTTTAACTCCACTGCTTGGGGCTAGGGGTGGGATTTGATCACCCTACATAAACATGTAGCTGACCAGATAGATAGGGTCTATACAATATCTTAAAAGTTTCACGTCCAAAACGTACAGGATGGATCGGAATATATTAAGCTTTGCATTCGCCTTGTTTAATAATTGTAATTGTTGTGATACGTGATTAAATCATAAGCGACAATCAAGATATATTTACGAGCCCTAACAACTATGTATTGGGACAAAATCTCCTAGCTGGATGTCTTAAATCATAGAAAACCTAAATAGAAGAGCAACTCCCCTCCAAAACGGACACTTATAACTATTGTTTACATTATCACATTTTGATACCAACCTACAAACATTGAAAGATAACCTTGTAAGCAGTTCTACCAACATCGAAATATTTTCTTAGCGGGAAAATTTAAATCTGAAAGGAAATACTGGGATATCAAGTATATAATAATAGCGGAAAAAAATAATAATATAATGCATTTATTAAATAAATATTAAAATAATCAAAAATCATCCACAAATAACTCTTAAATTTAAATAATTTAAAGTATTAACATTTTTTAAACAATTTAAAAATGAACAAATATAATTATAATGAACAAGACATTTTTTTATTTTTTTTAATTATTCTATAATTATTTTTTACATATAGCACATGGAAAATGTCCACCACAGCTCCATATTATTGTTTGGATATTTTCACTTCCAAGTAGACTCATGTTCTCGATTAAATATTAAAACTACACAATAACAACACACTTTACACCACCGACATTTGAAAATACAAAGATATATTTGGCTTCGATAAAACTTTGACCACGATTTGGGCGGTTCTTAAAAAATGATTTTACGGCTTTTAAGTGCAAACGGCAATAGAAAACGTAACCGGCCATATTGAGCCACACCACGCATGCGCTTCGAGGTTAATGCCAACTCAAAAAATATAATAAATTTCATGTTTTAACGTTGGCAACGTTCATTGGCTAATGTATACAAACCGAGATTTGAGTGACACCCCCCTGTCTTAAATAGACTCTAAATTAGCACTCAGTACTAATTATTTGTACTGGCAGCACCGTACAACCCCCCATGGCACCTTTAATTTCCGTTAATTTCTATTAGTTCGAGAGATTGGACTGAAATTTAAAAAAAAAACATGAAAACAAAAAAAATCAATTGAGAGCTAATTCGCCTAGATGGATGTCTTAAATAGACTCAAAACTAGCACTCAGTAGTAATTATTTGTACTGGCAGCACCGTACAACCCCCCCCCCCACGGCACCTTTAATTTCCGTTAATTTCTCTTTGTTCGAGAGATTGGACTGAAATTAAAAAAAATCGAAAAAATATTAAAATTCAATTGAGAGCTAATTAGCCTAGCAGGATGTCTTAAATAGACTCCAAACTAGCACTGAGTACTAATTGTTTGTACTGGCAGCACTGTATAATAAATTCGTAAGTTAATGATTATAAATTATTGCCGAAATACAACAATGCGTAAAATGCGGATGAACTTAATATTCCCAAAACAACAGCATGGAATATAATTAAGCATTATGGAGAAACAGGAAATATCCTAGACAAAAAAGGCTAAAGTTCGGGTCGTTCAATATTAGTTTCTGATAGCAACAAGAGATTATTAGTAAAACTATGCAAAACAGGCAGAAGAAATAGTTTAAGGCAAATTAGGACTGAATGGAATCACGAAACTGGATTAAATCTGTCAATGGAATGCTACCGCCAGTGGATTCATAAATGTGGACACAAGTTTTATAAGGTTGAATTTCAAGCAATTTAAAAGGTATTTAAAAAAACATATTTTCTTATAGGCAAAGAAAAAACCACTGTTGACGGAAAAACAAAAGAAAGCCTGACTCACATGGGCTAAATCTAAATTGTCTTGGTGGGCTACCGACTGGTCCAGAGTAATTTTTGGTAACTAATCAAATTTTAAGTATGTGTTGGTGATTATCCCAAACGCGCGATTCGCTCAAAAAAAATGAGGCTCTTCACAAGGATTGTCTAAATCGTACCGTAAAATTTCCTAAAGGAGTGATGATTTGGGGCTACATGACAGCTTCAGGCTAGGATGTTTTGAATTTATTGATGGTACTGTGAATGCTGCGAAATATCAACAAATAGTGCAAAACTGTCTGCTACCAAGTATCGCCAAGTTAAATCTTAAAAATTACATTTTTCAACAGGATGGGGCGGCATGTCATACGGCCAAAACCACAAAAAAGTGGTTTGGCGAACACAACGTAAATGTTTTTTTTTTGTGGCCTTCCAGCAGTCTTGACCTTAATGTAATTGAAACAGTATGACTTAAAATGAAACAAATATCGAGGAGCAACCCACAACGGACATTATCTGAACTTAAAGCCAAAATAGAGCATATTTGGAATAAAATTTCTCCTGAAACGTGCAGATCCTTAGTTGAGTCAATGCTTAGCCGAATTCAAGCTGTCATAAAATATAAGGGCGATGTTACTCCTTTTTAGAAATAAAATTCGTGCAATGTTAAAATATTTAGTTGACAAACAAAATGAATATTTTTCTTGTAAATTAGAGGTGATAGAATAATTTTTTGTCGTTTATTGGCACTAATTATTGCTAATTAACTAATTGCATAATATTAAATTAAAAAAAAAATACTAGAAAAAATAAATAGTGTACCTGAATTTTATATGCAATTGATTTTGTCCCAATATATAGTCCCAATATATTAGTATACGCTTCATTATCCGTATCCAAGAACCCCGCTACATACAAAGAAACACAACAGTGTCTTATTTACATAAAATCTTACTTTTAATAAACATATTAACAAAATGCGTAGTCAATCTCTGAAAACGTTGGGATTTGTAAAAATCGATTTACATTGGATATTCGTATAACATTTAAACTGTTATACACTGTGCTAGTGTGCTCACGTCAGTAGTTTGGTCACTGTATTCAGTAACTGCCATTCAGAGACTTGAAACTACCCAAAGAATATTTTTGAGTCTTATCCATCGTAAGACGTGGGGATAAATTACTAACTTCAGTCACAGTTTTATGCTTATTCAAATTACTTGATTTATGTTTTCTATATAAACTTAACAATGGGTTCATTGGCAGCCAGGAGTTAATTTACAAGTTATATTTTAATAATACCAAGAGGAATTAAAAGTAGATATAAACCATTATTTCATAAAAGTTTTCATCCTACAAATTATGGTATGTTAAACCCCATTGAATACGATATACAAATAAACTGCAAAATAATGCAAATTTTCATTTTTTAGTCCCTTTGAAGTTTGCCTGCGCTGTATAATTTATCTATCAATATCAGAAACGCCATTCTCTAATATTGATAGATAAATTGTTGTTATTAGTATGATTTTTTTTCTTAATTTTGTATTTAATTAAGTACTGTATTCAGTATCTTCTATCTATTGCTCTAATATTGGTTAAATGCTCCTCAATGTTTGTAATTTACAATAAGTACTTGAGTCTCTGCATAATTTGTAATAATTTGATGTAAAAAGGATTTTCCGTTAATAAATGAAATAATATGAATTTCGAGACAAACATTTAATATAAATAAAAATAGCTATTTATTTATTTTGGAAGGCCTCATGGGGCCTTTAAAAAAGAATTCATTTATTTTGTTTGTTTACATTATTTCTTCAAAATTAACCTACCTGAAGATTATCACACCTCACTGATCAGCTTGTATATAGTTAAACATTTATTGTAATAAAACAATCCTAATAAAATTTCTTACAAGAACGGAACCCTCCCATTAATAATTCTCTTTTATATATATAAAAAACAGGATCATATAATATACAATCTCTACACGTACACGATAAAAATCTCCACGTTAAAAAATACTTTCAACATTTTAATCCGAAAAGATACGGTGCGTACGCTTAGTTGAAGCGTGTTTCCCTTTGTGGAAAAGAAGGAATAATGATCGCATGTCAAAACTGCCGTCATGCAAACTAATTTTCATGTTTATCTACACTAACTAAAACTAAATAACTATAATAAATGGGCGGTAAAAAATTCTACAATATGTATTTATGCATTATTTTTTTTAATACCTTGTGATAATTTTTAATTAAATGTAAATTTGCGTTATTACGTGTGATTGTTGAGATATACAGATTTACGAAAATAATTAATCACGTTTTTTTATTCTTTAATTTTAATATATTTTCTTTAATCGTGTAAAGTGTTATTTACTATTTTCTGTTATATTATTTTAATGTTATACAGTTAAAGTTTTTTTTTTAAATTAAGATTAATATTTCTGTTATTTAAATATCAATAGTTCATATAATATTAAATATAAATAAATTATTAATAATCATCTTTATGTTGGTTGCGGAGACTTTTTTTTAGTAATTCAAATTCTGCCTACCCTCTCTAAACATACCGCTTCAAGTTTCTCAAGTTTTAAATCCGCCACGATTAAGTCAGGAAGAATAAAAATAATAGTTGTCAAATCAAAATTTCATTTCAATTTCTCAATAGAACGGAAAATGGAAAATAAACCAAAAGCCCTTAATGGCAATCATGGGCGTAGCCAGCATTTTTTTCTGGGGGGGGTCATAGGAGGGGCCAGCTTTGCAAAAAAAACTAGTTTGGTTTTGTTTACAATTATGTTTTTTCTAAATAAAATGTACATAATCAATATTATGGTTTGGTTTTGTTTACTCTCATGTTTTTTTTTTTCTAATTAAAATGTATATAATATTCAATAATCACACACATTAATGAAATTTGCTTTGCTTTGTTTGAAATTATTGATGAAATCCTCACCATTCTTCATATCCAATTTAAAAAATGCGTCAACTGCACGAGCTAACGGTAATTTTTCAATTCGGCGTTTTAGATTTACAATGATATTATCAACTACTTGGTAGTAGATGTTGATCTTCCAGTAGTCTTCTGGTTGTGTATCATCCGGCAAATCTAATGTACTACTTTTGCCCACAGTTGACTCGGTATAAAAGTCCTTTTGTTGACGTCTCTGTTTTGAGACTCTAGCGGGTTCAGGTTCTATTGAAATTGCTTGCTTTTTAGCAAACTGCTCGATATCTGACCAAGAGTTGCATTTTGCGTCTAGAAAAAATTGCTCAGAACATTTACTATAGCGAGGACTAAGTGAAATGTGTGTAAAGAGACATCAAACTCTGGTTTCGTAATAATCGTTAGCAATCCGAGTGCTTCTACTGTGTGCTTGTCTCTGTTCTCAGTGGTCTCTTTTTCCAAAGCCAATTTAATTGCCTCATAGTTTATTAGTACTGCTTTGCAGTTTTCGTAGCGACAACTCCATCTGGTAGTACTTATACTTCCCATTTCACGGTTTGTATTAATTCCGAGAGTGCATTGTAATTTGTTTAGGCTGGCATGATGGCCAGGTTGTGAGAAGTAGATATACAAAGCTTCAAGGCCGTTGAAAAATGTCTTTGCTGGTGAAACATTTGCGCATGAATCAATAACAACCAGATTAAGTTTGTGCTCTAAACAATGAATGTAAATTGCGTGAGGGCGAGTTTCTTTTATAATCGCCTGCAGATTTTGACCCGACATGACGCTGGCGCCATCATAAGACTGCGCAAGAATTGGAACATCGGCTAAATGGTGTTTATGCAAAGTGTCCAAAATTGGTATAGCCAGTCCTTGTGCATCTCTAGAAGCGGAACAATTTACGAAACCTATAAATCTTTCGACAACGTCCAGACCGTTCGCATATCTCATAGTAATTGATAATTGTTCCTTTTTAAAGCATCTCGCTTCATCCACACTCAAAGAAAAAAAAAACACATGCTTTAGCTTCTTTCACAATTTCCTCCAGAGTAAGATTTGCTATCACCGTAATAATTTCATTCTGTATATCTGAACTGCAGTAATTATAGTGTTTTTCAAAGATGAGAGAAAATTTGTCATCATATTTAGAAAACAATTGAGTAATTTCCAAGAAGTTACCTTTATTTTTAGAAGATAGGTCCTCTCTGTGTCCTCCTAAAGGCAAACCCTGACGAACAAGGGTCAGTACAATTTCAATAAGTTTGACCAAGTATTCTCTGTTTTGTACAATTTCTTCCTCTTGCTGCTTCATAAGTTGTTGATGAACATCTCCAACTGTCAAAGATTGACGGTAGGACACATACATTTGGCTGCATTCAGCGTGATGCGATGATTCTGAGTGTTTTTTTAACGCCTCTGTCAGTTTTTTTCCAGTTGTTAAAACCACATTTCACAAATTTTTCATTTTGATCTCGTATATTTCCCTTGTTGAAATGTCTGCATACAAAACAGTAGACTTTGTCTTCTTTTTTGCTATATTCCAATCAACTATTATAAGATTCATAATATTTCGACGAAAACGACGTGAATTTTGTTCCAAATTTTGTTTTTGGGAAATCTATAACGGGTTGTGATGGTCCTAATTCGTTTGGTTTGTCAATATTTTTTGAAACATGTCTTATGAAACCAATTACAACGACAGCTTCTACGGCTGAGTCGGCTGACTGTGATCTTGAAGCTGGCGATAATACAAAGGAGTTTTCTGAATCCTTTGTACTTTCAACCTCCGTTTTTTCGTTCCGAAAAGATTCCTGTGTAGAGTTTGTTGATGATTCGGATGTAGGAATACTAGGTTTTGTCACATCTACTTCCGTGTTCTCTTCACGTGTTCTTGAAATAGTGGTTTGAAAAAAAGATCTAACAAATTTAAATTTCTTCATGTTTTAATCTAGAAAACAAGTATTTGTTTGCTATTAAACTGTATCCATATTTGTACAATTGTACTTAGAAAATTATATAAATCAAATTATTTAACAGATTATTACTAGACAATTGTCAAAAGTACAAAATAAAACAACGAATAAAGAACTAAATGTAGGTAGTAGGTAGACACTAACAGTCTTACATGTAATGCAACTCAATATTTATTTTCAATATCAATTTGAAATTCCTGTGGTTACTTAAGTAAAACACCTTACTTTTAATTTAAGATGTACTAGACAGCTAATAATAATTTGAACGACTCGTGTATGGTTTTTTCCTAGAATTTAATAAAATGAATTGAACTCGAGTAAATTTCGTTCATTAGCATGTATTTGGAACGAAAAGCCACAATTTAACTTGTTTGTTTATGTTTATATCACACATTCATATCCGAAACACTTACTATGTATTGTATTTAACAATTTTATATATCCTTTAGTATACAATAAATTTTACATTCAAGTATTTTCACAAAGATCAACATGTCACTGCTGTTTCTGAGCAGATAAATAAATTAAAATTAAATTAAAATGAAGAACAATTAGAACGTAATAATATTTGTTTGTACAATTGTTTGATATCAATTGATGCTATAGAATATCTAGACTAGTGATGTAAATTCTGAAGTGATTTTTATTTATGTAAAATCATTATCGGTAATATTAATCGATTGTTTGAATTTTATTATTTCGGGGTGTTTTTTTATGGAGGGGGGGAGCACCGGACTTTCTGGAGAGGGGGGCATGCCCACCCATACCCCCCCCCCCCCCTGGTTACGCCAATGACTGCAATCATAAACGAAAGAGAGAGGCGAATGAAATAATAGGAATTCTTCATAAAATATCGCATTGCTTTTCGCCAAAATTAAAACCTGATAGTGCTGCTGAAAGTGCTTCAAGTACTACAGGATCTACAAGAGGATAGAAATAAAAACAGAATTTGTTTCTATGATGATCCCGATCATGAACAAAATACTGCAACTTTAGTAGATGAGAATGCTGTATTATTTTCATTTATGGTTCAATATATTGAAAAGGATGACATTTTTGCAAATAGTACTTACTACAAGATCTACAAGTACTTTTGAAGAGGATGGCAATAAAAAACAGAATTTTTTTTATTGAAACAGGACGACAAGGATCTTTGCCTTCAGCGATAGAGCAATTTGAATGTACTAACGACTATCTTAGTAATATTTTAGAAAATTTAGTAAACAAGGATTTTCCAAACGACATGGGCTTATCAAGGATATAACTTTAACCGATAAAATTAAGAAATTTATAATAAATTCTGGACCGTGTAAGCCGTTTAATCAAAATTCACTTCAAAATAACCAAAATTTTTTGAAAAATTTTATTACAGTTCATATAAATTAGCAAAAATCCAACGCTTTTGCTTATGTTATTCTTCAATTCTAGACGTGAAGTATGATGGCTTTTTCAAATTCCCAACAAGATAATTGGCGTACAGGTGTATGAGACTGGCAAGGCCTATCAAAAAAAAAAAAAAGATTCAGTTGTGCTTTGCATCATATTTTAGCTTTTTCCAAGCACATACCTTGGCAGTGGTTTTACTAGATAGTCATGCGCGTCACTAATTATTTCGCTAGTTTCAATCAACGGTAATAATATACCTACCCCGTATGGGTAGGCTTAGATATTGTGATAAGGTTGGGGCGGAGAATAGAAAAAAGGGGATTGGAGAGGTTCGGGACTTATAAAGGAAAAAAATAAATAATGAAATAATTTGTAGGCCAATAAAGGTTTTTTTTTAACTAGAGATATTAGGATGGTAGTAGGCATCATCACCAGCCACTGGTACCTAAAAAAACACAGAAAAGTGTTAGGAATGACCAGTGTCTACTAATTAGATGACGAGGCATTTAGGGACCTTAAGAAAGACATAGTTGTGTTTATGTTGTATTGTGTTAGTACTTTGAAAGAAACAGAAAATCGTAGATAATTTAAATGAAAGTCACATTAGACAAGAGGCTATTATTAAGGTTATTAACATGAAAATAAATTCTATCCGGTTGACTAATATGAAATGGAGCAAAAAATACACATAATTGAATTCGATTTTTTTCCAATAAAACCTTTTTATTTTTAATCAAAATATGAACCCATATTATCGATACACTTTGCCATTTCATAGTTAACTAATTTATTCCTTTGCTGTAGAAGCCTGGATCGCTGGAGTCGATGAACTCTTGAAATACCATTTTGATAGCCTGGCGGAATTTAATTCTTTTCCTGATAAAAAGTTTAAATTTTGAAAGAAATGATAGTCAGTGGGGGTACGGTCTGACGAGTGTGGTAGGTGACGAATAGTTTCCAACTTCAACTCCTGTAGCTTTGACATTCGTGCGGCATGTGGTCGAGCGTTGTAGTGCAGAAGAATTGGAGTCATTTGATTAACTAATTTTGGCTGTTTAATCGCAAGATATCTCATCATTTCGTCTAGTTAAAAACAGTAGACATTCGCCTTGATCGATTCCATGACACATGGTGGTCTGGTTCACCAAACAATCAGCTTCTTTTGGTGAATGTCTCGTTTCGGACAGTATTTTGATGGTTCATCTTTGTCCAACCATTGCGATGAATGCTTACGATTAACATACATGATCCATTTTACGTAATGATTTTTTTGAGAAATGGTTCTGCTTTGTTACGAGAAAGAAGAGAAAGACATGCGTCGAGTCTTCGGTCGTTCTGTGCATCAATCTCCCGAACGAAATTTCTTAAGGGTGCGGTTTAGACGAAAGAGATAGTTATATAAATATTGGCAATCACTAATTCGAGTTAGATTGCTGTTGTGATCAATGAACAATATTGTATTATACACTAAAGTAATCTTAAAATAAGGAAGTATTTTATCAGATGAATTAAAAATTATTTTAATGTTTAGTTTGTGTGAAAAACACTTATGAAAAACAATGAAAATTAATCAAATTTATAGCAAATTTTAAATTACATTTTTGCTAATAAAAACTTGTGCAATGAAAATTTAAAGGATTTCACTAAATTCTGCATTCAAATAACTTAGCAGACATGACCTATTAATTTCATTATATTTTACAATTTTCTTTTCTAACTTGAACTAGTAAATTGACGTAATACACGAAAATTAACGTTTTATTTTATTTTTTTTATTTAGACTGATACTTTATACTTGGTAGATAAAAAATGTAAATACATATTTATATTATTAAATCCAAAAGAATGGCTCTTTTTTCAAACGATTATTTTCATTTTAATATATAGCTATCTTTTTCTACTAAACCGCAACCTTAAACCAACGGGCTACAGTCGTGTTTGTAACCACTTAAATTCCGATCACGTTATTGATATTGGCGACTGCCTGCCGTTTTGTGGCTTCACGGTGTAACTCACACTTCATCAACACACCAATTTCGCTGATTTCCATAGTCTCACTATTTCAGACTGAAATATGCGTCTAAAAGAGGAAAAGATGTACCTTTCACAAGAAAATATAAATTACGGCGTCTAAATGAGGTTATGTGAAATTGAAATAAATATGATGTACTTTGCTCCAATTCATACATGACAACCTAATAACTAAAATAACATATAATTTTATATGTATAGAAATAAACGTCATTTATCAATGTGACAGTAACGAAATGTAAGTTCAACAAATTCAAGTGGACGATTCTATGAAAACTAATCCTCGACATCTCAACCCGACGAAATGACGTGCGACAAGGCGACATGCAGAGGAGTCCCCCGCTCTCAAGTCCCTGGCGGTGGATGCACCAAAGAAACCTGTGCTGATTTAAAGAGAAAAAGCAAACCAGACGATCCGAACGACCGGCCGGGGACGTCAGCTAAGGGAGACCCAACAGACGGCAGTGGAGTATTGGGTAAAGGCGTGGGCGGTAAATCCCCCAGAGATAGCAATGGTGGGGTTGGAAAGACTCCCGGAAGCAAATCTCCTTATAATAGTAACAGAGGAACGGCGGGTGGTCCAAACGCAGATGACAACAACCTTGCAAGGAAGAATTTGAGCGGGGAATCCAATACGGATGAAGAAAATGAAAATTATTTGAACGAAATGATGGTCTTGAGTAAACAACGAGAAAATGATGGGAAACCGCCTAGTGGGAAGCAAAATTTGGGTACAGATAATGACGGAAATTTGGGAAAAAATCTTAAACCAACTGACGGCAACCGAAATGTATCTAAAAATAAACCGGGCGATGATGGGTTTAATACAAACGGAAATAAAAACCTTAGACCGGGAGGAGGCAGGCCCATAAGGGATGACAATAAAAACTTAGCTAAGAATGTGGATTATCCGGAGCGTATAAGTGGGGTTGAAGACGATAGTAAACCGCTTTGCTACGTGGTTTTGGGTTTGTTCGGGACTAGGTATTCGAGGAAGCTGCTGAAGGCGCTTCTGCTGTTCCTCTTGGGCTTAAAGATAGCAAGGGAATGTAGTTACTTGTTAATACCGATGAGGGATTATTGTCCTTTCAGGACGTGTACAGGGCCATTTTTGTGCTGGTGATGACAGTTTATTTTGTTTTCTGTTAGTTATACCGCAATAAAAAATTTCTGTAATTTGTTTGCAATTGATTTTAGATACACTAATAAAAATAACCTAAATGGCTCTATATGTTTCTACCAATCTCGCACAACATATATTAACCATATCGTTTTCCCTTCTAAACCTTCTATCATCTTTCATCCGATTCACACCTGGCCCTTGTCAGAGTCACTTTTTCCTCTCTTGACCAATCCTTCTTCAATAAGTACTATGGCAACCGCCTATATACTTTCCATCTTTCATACTGTGGATTGTACCCACTCTTTTCAATTCTTCCTTGTCGCTCTTGCCCTTCCAGTCCAACCATTTCTCTTTTATTCACGCCGCCACAATCAGCTTTCTTTCCAACTATTTATCCATCATCTTCTCCGCTATTCCCTAATCTTTTCTGACACATTTTCCGCCACTTTCGCTCTCACTTAAATTTCTGCATATATTCTTCTTATAATAATAATATAATATAAGCTTTATTGTTCAACAGGAAACCCAATTACAGAACAATACGAGATATCAATAAAAATAAACATACATAAATACAAATGAAATAAAAGTAAAAAAGGACAATTTATATTTTGAGTGACGGTGAATATATACATGTACCATTTAAATGAAAATGTCTTCGTAATACTCTTCTGAGCACTTGCACAGTACATGAACTGGTGAACGTTGCAGGACATTTGAGTTGGAAGTCGTTAATCTAAACGTGGAGGCAAATCTTGTGTGTTTTGCAGGCACGTTAAATAGCACTTGAGCTAGGATATCCGGGCAGTCGATTCTCCCATCGATTAATTTCTTCATAAATCTCGAACAGTACAGAATTCTTCTAGAGATAAGAGAATCCATGCCATGATGTTGAAGAAGTTCGTCTTGATGCGTTTCAGTAGTAGGATATATCAGCTCTAAATGAAAGAAATTTCAAAAATCGACGGTGAATGCGATCCAGGAATAGCGAATGACTGGCATAGATGGGAAACCATATTAAAGTATTGTATTCCAATTTACTTAAAACAAACGCAGAGTATAGAGCTTTCAGAGCATCAATATTGCGAAAGTCACGACTAACGCGTATAATAAAACCTAATGTCTTAGAGCCATTTGCACAAGTAAACTCAATATGGTGTTTAAAAGTAAGTTGCCGGTCAAAAACAATACCTAAATCTTTAAAAGTTGTACATTTCGATAATACGTTTCCGGAAATGTGATATGAAGAGTCAACTGACGTGTGTGTACGGAAATAGCTCATTACACAGCACTTATTAATGTTGAGGTGAAGATCAACACGGTCACACCACTCAGCGATTATATCCAAGTTGCCTTGAAGAGTGAGGACATCATTGGTACTATTGATTTTTTGGTAGATTTTAATGTCATCCTCATATGCCAAGACAGGGCAAGTAAGCATACTTAATAACTTATTTATAAAGATGTTGAAAAGTAGTGGTCCTAGACAAGAGCCCTGAGGAACACCAGAGGCGGGAGAGAATTTATAAGATTTGAAGCCGTTATAGAACACATAGCAGGAACGATTTGATAAGTAAGACTTGATGAGGTTAGTAACTGCAGGGACTGCACCCAAAGCAACAAATTGGCAAATCAGTATCTCATGGTCCATAGCGTCAAAGGCGCGGGAAAACTCAGTGTAAATGACGTCCACCTGACCACGAGCATCTAAAGAATCGGCTAAATACTGAGAAATTGTAGTTAAATTAGTTGTAGTAGACCTGGCGGGCATAAATCCATGTTGATATGAAGATATCATACTGCGAACGCCATTAAATATTTCACTATGTAGCACAATTTCAAAACGTTTCGCGAAATTCATTAGCCTTTCTCTCGGAGCCGAATCATGCGCTATTTTCAGATCAAGGTCCATCGCATAGATTCTCCCCTTTTCTTTGAAACCTTTGCTATCGTGTAGGGTACTTTGGCCTTTAATATGTTAAAAAAAAAGAAAAATTTAGTGTCGAATGTAACCAACCGAATAACTTCAGACTTAGTAAAAATTATTTAAACTGGTATCACTTCTAGTGGCCTGAGTGGAAGGAATAAATAACTTTGAAAAGTTTAACAAATAATTTTACTAGAAATATATACAGGGTGGCGCAAGATTCCGATGAAGTCCAATATCTCAGTTATTTAGAAATTTACAAAACGATATTACTGACATAATTTGTAGCTACTGTAAAACTTCACATTTTAAAATTGGTTTCATATATACAGGGTGTCCAATAATCACGTGACGTATCAAACATATGATTTTTTAAATGGAATGCTATATTTTTTATGTCGATTTTAGATTCTACGCTTAAAATTAATCATTTTCGACATAAGGTTTATTAGGTCAGTTTTTAATATTTTAAAAGTTATAAACAATTTAAGGTTGAAATCGATGGAAGTTTAGGACCTTATTTCTCAAAAATGAAAAACGATGTAAACTTTCTGTTAACGCAATTTAATTGAAAAAATGCTTAATAATATGAGGAATAATTGTTTGTTACCATAAAGCAAATGTTGTGTACAGGGTGAAACAATACGCAAAATGATTTTTTTCTTTTTTCACTTAAATGGAACACCCTATATTTTTTACACTATTTCGATTGAAAATTGATTGTTCTTTAATTTTTGTATAATAAACTATAAACCTATCTGTTGCCATTTTTTAACAATTTCAATTCAAAGTACAAAATTATAAGTTTCGCTTATAATCTATAATTTAAGTAGGCTATAATTAAAACAAATGCAATTCATAATCGTTTTCTGACATTTAATAACATACTTACTTCCTAACCTAAAAGGATATTCAAATGACAATCGATATTTAAAGGCGCATGCAAAATATAAAGAAAATAGTTGCTCAACGTTTATTTAGCGAGTTATAATGGTTATTGGGACATATTTTTTAAGAAAAAAATTGTAAAATGTTTGAATGCTATTGAATTAAAAAAAATGTAAATGTGTAAAATAAATACATAAAAATGTTAACAAAATATAATGATATAAATATTTTATTATTTCACTTAGTATCTATTTTCGGTTTTTCAGTCAACATGAATTGTTTAAATAAATCAATTTAAGAAGCATATAGGAATATTTTAAATATTTTTCGAATAATAACCAAAAAATATAGTTGTTGTTAGTTTTTAACAATTAAATTAATCATTTATTGAAGAAGTATGTTTAACTGCACCAGTGTTACAAAATATAACGTAAAATGTACTTTACTTACTAATTATAATATTAAGCGTTGAAAGTTACTAAATAAATTAGTTGTTCTGGCGCGGCCTACTTTGGTTAAAAATTCTATACCAAATTATTTAATCAAATGCAATTTTGGAGAATAAATTGATGATAATAATAGGAGTCGTAAAATCTGTTTAAAAATAAATTATTAATATTAACATACCTTAATAGAAAAAATAACTTCCAACCCATTCCTGGTGAATCGAAAACCAACTCACCTCCACCACTCACTAATTACCACTTGTTCATAAACAAAAATAAATCGCGTTTTTAATTATTAATAATTTCTAACGTTAAAAATTAAACCGGAATAGTGAACACTGCGCGTTTTCGGACGACTGAATCGAAATACAAGAGCGCAATTATCGCAAATCAAGAAGAAAAAAACGATCGAGGACTCACTCCGAGAACGCATTCCTGAGATAAGAAGATTCGTTGTACCTGGATCCTGGCGCACAGCCAAGAACATACCTATTTAAATTGTTGTATTTTCTATATTATCGCGTATTTAAATAAATACAGCTTAATATTTATTTACTTTTTTTATTAAATTCTCATTTATCCCGCGGCAAAAAAATATGTATGAATTATGATGTATTTTAATTAATACACTTGATTATTCGTTTCACTAAATTATTTTATATTTGTGTTCGCGTAACTTTCACAACTAAATAAATTAGTTGTTCTGACACGGCCTACTTCGATTGAAAATTCTATACCAAATTTGTATTTGAGATTAAATATCTCAAAAACGGTAGATGGTAGCTATTTAGTATGTTATATAAAAAATGAAGAGTGATTAATTTTCTATTAAAATAGCATAAAAAGTATAGGGTGTCCCATTTAAGTAAAAAGAGAAAAAAATCATTTTGCGTGTTGCTTCACCTTGTATATAAAAATTTGTTTTAAGAGAAAAAAAGAGTATTTCTTTTATTATTAAGTATTTTTGCATTTGTATGGCGTTGACAGAATGTTTATTTCATTTTTCATTATTGAAATATTAGGCTCTAAACATCTATCGATTTCAACATTCATTTGTTTATAACTTTTAAACTATGAAAAATTGACCTATTAAATCTTATATAAAAAATGATTATTTTTAAACGTAGAATCGAAAATCTTCATAAAAAATATATCATTCCATTTAAAAAAACATATGTTTGATACGTTACGTGATTATTGGACACCTTGTATATAGGAAACTAATTTTAAAATGTGAATTTTGACAGTAGCTACTAATAATGTAAGCAACATTGTTTTGTATATTTCTTTATAACTGAGATATTGGACTTCATCGTAATCTTGCGCCACCCTGTATATATATATATATATATACAGGGTGTCTCCGCGTGCGCGCCGAGTAGCTTTAAGGCTAAATGGTTTATGTTTTTCAAAATCGGCTTTGGCAGACCTATGTGGGTCTATTAGGACCACATTTTAAAATTAGTATCAAACATACAGGGTGTCCGATAAAAGCATGGCGTATCATAGTTATATTTTTTCTTATGGAATGACCCATATCTTATATTTTTTTCAGATTCTACATCAAAAATAAATTTAACTTTCATAATATGTTCATATACCTAAACCAAATAACTTTTGAAATATTTAAATATTTTTGGAAACATTGACGTTTCAAAAAAAAAATCATAACTTTCAAATGGGTGAATGAAAACAAATGAAACGTGCGCGCCGAGTAGCTTTACGGCTACTCGGCGCGCACGTTGAAACACCCTGTATATATTATACAAAAAATGAAACGAAATGTTGTTAACGAAAAAAAAAAAAAAATGAAAATTATCTAATTTTAAAACATGAATTTAAATTTAGCGAATCTCTCAAAAGCATAGTTCAAGTAGATGCAATGTCTGCTTCACACTAGAACATAGCCACAAGTTTCATTTTTTTAGGAAAGAAAGAATTTTTCAATTATCGAACCGATATTTTGAGATATTATTTTTTTGTGTTGCGAGTCGCCTTAAAATTAGGTGCGCGAACTTAATACCAGCTCCGCGCATATTGACGCGAATTCGGAATTCTTTTAAGGCGACTCGCAACACAAAAAAATGTATTTCAAAAGATCGGTTCGATAATTAAAAAAATCTTTCTTTCCCAAAAAGGGGAAACTTGTGGCTATGTGTAAACCAGACATCGGACCTATTTGAACTGTTTAGATTCGCTACATTTAAATTCATGTTTTAAAATTAGTTCATTTTAATAATTTTTAATACATAAACTATTTAAGATATTAATGTGGTTCTTTCATAATTTTAAGCGCACATGTTTCAGTTTAAACAGAAAAAAAATGCAAACATATTTTTCAAGGGGTTACAAAGATATGATTTTCTATAAATGTATCGATTTTCGTTCGAATTTAACTTCTAAATTTGGCCCATATTTATAAATTAATTACTCAATAAGTATTAAACTTATTATGCTGAGATTTTGTATTTCTGGATTCTGAAGTATGGAGAACATGATGGTGTACTTAATTTCGTTAATATTGAAAGTTGAAAAATACCCCCAGCGCGTACTCGTGTCAGTGAATGCGTCAATAGGAAACACTGTTTGGCGCGGTCTGAACAAACAACGCGCTTGGCATTCACAATTTTTATTATTCGTTGTGATAGAATTCGACAGGCACTATAATCCAATAAATAATCAACAGTACTTTCAGCAAAAATGCTCTCTTAGAGCCAGCTCGTACCCCAGAAACTCACTACCAGCGCAAATTTCCCCTCTTAATTCAATGGAATTCATCTATCTATTTATATTAATACTTTTTATATTGTTCTCGAGGAACGAATGTTTTTTTATTGAATTTATTACATTGTAGAAGCAGTATTAATTTGAATGTTTAAGAATAAACACTTTTAAGTTAACTACTCTGGACTATCATTTAATCTCCCGTAATACAGAATATTATCAATTTCTAAAACCTAAAATTATCTAATATAAAAAGACTATTAGTGGCGTAAACAATAACAACAACAAAGAAATATGAAACAGCGTTGTGATTGTGACAAAAGAAGAGTATTACAAAAGTGTTAACGATTTATTAAATTCCGTACATTCCAATAACAAAAAATCCTCTTAACACATACATCCGTGAGATTAATGCCGCCCTAAAGGAGTCAACAGGTTTAATTGATAAAAAACAACTATATACATTAAAAATAAGTAACCCCAAATTACCACGCCTTTACTGCCTACCAAAAATACATAAGCCGGGGAACAAATTTAAACCTATTGTATCAAATATTGATTCTCCGACTTATAAGCTGGCAAAATGGCTTGTTAAAAAATTTGAAAACTTGAAAATAGACAACGATTTTTCCATAAAAAATTCAATTGATTTAACTAGTCGATTGAGACAGGTAAATATACCTCCAAATTACAAATTAGTATCGTTTGATGTCGAGTCCCTTTTTCCAAGTATTCCCATAATAGATACAATTCACATCCTTGAAAAAATTCTAATATATTATATTAAACAGAAAAACAAAATTCTAGAGACGCTTATAATTATAAAAAATTCAAAATTTGAAATACGAAAATAGGTTAAATTGAAAATACGTTTTTTAAATCTTTCAAACTGCAGTTAAATATGTCGCACTTCGTTGATATTGTGTTGTGAAATTTACATATCCGGAATATAGGAGAGTGTTCCAATATATTAGAATGCATGGTCCTGTTGTAAAAGCAGCATACATTTCTCGTTGAAATAGACGGAATATTAAATGGTAGTTTACTCAACAATTCTGGGCAGTCAATTTGATTTCGAATGAGTTTGAATAAAAATATTTGCCCATGAATTGATCTACGCATTGAAAGAGAAACGGCATTGAATTCTTGCAACAGCAAATCATTGTTACACGACTGTTCCGGGTATGAACCAAATTTCTTAAACCAAACATACTTAAAAAACTTGCGTTGCACACTTTCAATGTTTTGTATGTGTGTTTGGTAATATGGGTCCCATATAGTTGAAGCATATTCAAGTACAGAGCGCACTAGAGCATTATAAAGGGCTATCAATGCATTCTCGTTCGAAAAGTGTCTAGTGTTTCGAATAATAAAACCTACATTTCTATTTGCTCTTGAAACTATGGATTGAGAATATTCAATAAAGGTAAACTTTGAATCGAATATAATGCCTAGGTCTCTTATAGAATTGCAGCGTTCTAATGATTGGCCATCAATACAGTAATCAAATGAGATTGGATCACTCTTCCGGGTATAGGTAACAGCTTTACACTTCTTAATATTTAATTGTAGGTTATTCCTAATGCACCAGTCCGACAGCGTACTGATCATTGTTTGTATTTCCATACATGCTTGGATATTTTGAATAGGGCTAAATAATTTAAGATCATCTGCGAAGAATAAATGAGGACAACATATATATTTACTTAGATCGTTAATAAAAATAATGAATAGTAAAGGTCCAAGATTAGAACCCTGCGGGACCCCGGAGTTAGAAATAAACGTGTTCGAGCAAAATCCATTAATATAAACATTATTTTCTCTATCTAGCAAATATGATTTGAGCAAGTTTACTAAATTTAAATGAAATCCTATGGTGTCTAATTTTTTTATTAATATTGAATGATCCACTCTATCGAAGGCTTTAGCGAAATCAGTATATATACAATCAACTTGCGATGCTATATTAAGTTGTTCGCATACAATTTCGCTAAAGCAACCTAGATTTGTCACCGTTGAACGATTTTCCATAAAGCCATGCTGCTGGGGGGTGATGTAATTTTTTATATTAGAGTAGATTTGACTATAGATAATCATTTCGAAAACTTTAGCAATATTAGAAAGCAGTGCAATTGGCCGGTAGTTCTCTATTACAGATGCATCACCCGATTTTAATACGGGACATATTTTGGTTTCTTTCCAAATGGTCGGAAAAGTAGATGTACTGATCATAAGATTAAAAATATTTCGAAGTGGATTTAAAAAGATAGCCGCGCAATCTTTTATTAAGAATGTTGGGATACCATCAGTTCCACAAGCCATAGAATTACTTAACTTTTTTATTGCGTTATGAATATCAGTCGGATTAATTGATGTGATGGTGACTGAAGTTAGATTACTCTCATTGCAGGAATAGTTATTTGATTGTGAGCTATGAACGTAAACACTTTTGAAAAAATCAGCAAATCCATTAACTATTGAACTAGGCGTATCTAATACTACACCACAGTGAGTCATCACCGATGGTATCCGAGTCTTTTGTTTTTTTGAATTTATAAACTGTAACGGTCATTATTACTACCGTTCATTAAAATATAGTAATTTAAATAAAACATTAATTAAATAATGATTTAATTTTAATTTAATGTTTTAACGTATACAACCATTTATGCATAACTGTAATTCAATATTTTGAATTAACTTTTCCAATTCTTGTTTAAGCCTTATTAAATACTATTCATTAATTCAACAACGTTTCTTATCTTATTCTTAAATTATCGTTATTCTATGACGCAAATGCATTATTTTCTAAATAAATCTTATGTGGATTAAATCAAATTAGAATTGATTTGTTAAACATTGGCAACGGTGATGTTTTTTTCTTGCGGAGGTCGAAAAGGTGAATTTGCGGACACGGGGCAGATTGAATTATCTTCCGGGCTGTGTGCTCGATGTGTGATCTGTGTGATCGAATATTAAATACGCAAAGGCGTTGAAATTTCGGCGTATCTGTGTGATCGTCGTATGAATAAAAATAACTATGTGTTTATTCCTCCAGGCCGCTAAAAATCTTCAGGTAATTATTAATATTTTTTTGAAATTCGAGTTTATCTAATTCGATTGTGCTCAGGCCTGTATTGTAGTACGATTTCCTGTACCGATCGCAAGTCAAGCGGGATGGTTTTTCCGGCTTATCTAAGGCCATCATCAACTCCTAAGAAATAATCGGGTGATGACGTGGGAGTGGTGATATGGATGGTGATAGAAGTCTTCATGGTTTTTCTGGCGTCCATCTTGGTGAAATTAGAGGTGCTTCTGGATTCAGGAATTCCGTGTGCTCCGAGATTATGGTGATACTGTAGCAGCAGGATAAGTTATTTTTTTGCTTCTTTCTAATCAATTTTTTTGGGACAATCATAATTTAAATGAACAGTGTTCGAAGTGTAAATTTAAGAATGAGCTTATTCACTTACGAGATAATGAATAACACGTCCTACACATAATTTGATTATTAGAATTATTGTGTAGTTTCAGTTAATTTAGTTACTAAAGTGCTAGTAGGTAAATTAACTTATATATGTGGTTTTTTTGTTAATTACATCACACACCGTTTTTTTGTAGAATTTACTGAGTGATTTTTTTATTAATTAATTAACTGAGCGAGTGCTAAAGAGTTTAATTAATTTCGTCTTTGCTATATTATTGGATATCGGTTAAATTAAATAATACAATTTTTCGTTGAGTTAATTAATATTTCTTTTTGGAAATTATCGTTGTTAATTTTTAGTAAGTTAATTTACCTAAACAAATTATTACAAATTAGCATGGTTTATTTACAAAGTTTATTATTAGAATTTATTAGCCTAGTTTTTATTGAAAAAAAGTTGAATTTATTTGGTGAATTTATATTCCAATATTAAAGGAATGTCGGTGTTAAATAAGAACTTTAAATTATTTATTTATTAATTATTATTATTAATTATAAATAACAAAGTGTAAAGATTAAGGTGACGTCATTTTTTTCTGGGGTTAAGATAATTATGTGACAGTGAATAATTAATTAAGTGTGTTTTTCATTCATCAAAATTTAATTCTACGAATGTAATTAGTGTTTATTTAATTACTGAGTAATATTTTTTATTATGAGTCAAACTTAACTCTTCTATATTTAAATTTATTAATTATTATTAATTTAACTCCACCATTTAAATATGTCCCAATATTTATGATAATTTATATACATGTTGATTTTTTATTTTTAATAAATTCAATTGACTTATTACTTAACATCTATTTCTATTTTCTACCATTTCTTGGTTCAGGTGGGAAAGAATATTTAATTAATTTTGAAATAAAACCAAGTGGCGCCCAAACATTTAATTTTTGTATTTTTTTATTTTTTTTAAATTTAATTTACCACGACCCGCCTTCAGATTTTTGAGCTGCCGTACGCGGGTTATAAAACGACCAAAAGTGTTTTGGATTTAGACATATATCATTAGAGATATTGTCTATATATTTTTTATAGGACGATTTTATAAGTTGTTTAATTTGGGCTCTGGTCAGTTTGAAATTTTGAAAAGAGTCTGCAGTTTTGAGGCGTAAGTAAGTTTTGCGCGCTTTGTTTTTAAATTTGATGCTGTTGATTACCTCCAGTGAAAACCATATTGGAAAGTTATGAGTTCCTTGTCGTCGAATGGGAACATGCCGGTCAAGACAGTCGTATAGAGTACTATAAAATGTATCTATAGCCTCGTCCAAATGTTTCGCATTATTAGTTTGATCCCAATTACAATTACAAATGTCATTATAGAGTTTATTAAAGTCAGTTTTTCGGAAGTTATAATTCCTAGAATTTAAGGAATTGGTGGCAAATTGATTAGGTCGTACATATGATAAGTCAATATAGAAATTTAACGAGGGATGGTGTAAGTCTTCTTTAATAACATTATTCGTATATCTTGTAACATGGCATAATGAATTACAGAAGATGAGATCAAGAGTTTTGTTAAATTGATTTGGAATAGTATTACATTGTTTCACATTAAGATACGACATAAAGTTACGTATTACGTTATTTGTTCCATAATTATTCTCATCACAATCCTGAGCGTAGGTCGGAACATTAAAGTCTCCTAATATTAAAATATTTTCAGTGTTAGTGTTATTGCACAAAATACTTATATGATCAAAAAATGACTCCAAACAGTCAGCAGAGGGGGTTAGAGGAATGTAAACAAGAATAATTATGAGCGCATTATTTCCTACTATTAACTTACATGCTGTAATGTCAAATAATGGGAATGCTTCCTCTAAAGTTGCTGTGTTAATACCAAGTGTTACGTAATTTTCATGGATTGCAAGTAATACACCGCCTCCTCTGGAACGGACACGGTCTTTACGATATACTAAATAGTTAGAGTTTGGAAATAACTCTACGTTGTCTACATGGTCATTTAACCAAGTTTCGGTTAATGCAATAACATGAAATTCTTCATCCGATACAAAACAATTAAATTCATCAATTTTATTTTTCACACTACGAATATTTTGATAATAACAATGTAATTTGAAACTATTTTAACTTTATATTTTTTTCTCCAGACTCGATCCTGTGAGCATAATCGCTTTTGATTTTAGTTTCTTGTTGTATTTGTAGCGGAGTTCGGTCATTCCTTAACTTCAAGTTTTTAAAGTTTTCCTTGGCTTTTAGAATTTTGGAACCACGTAAGATTGATGTCACTTCAGTCTTCGAGTTTAGAATTATTTTGATAGGTCGGCATTTATTATTTGACTTTGGTCCCAGTCTAATTACTTGATTTGGTAAAGTAATATCGGGAATAATGGCCGTCAGAATATTTGCCACTTTTTCCACATCGTTGTTATCATCTTGTTCGGTAACATTAAAAATTATGATATTTTTAGAGCGCTTGTTTCGTTCCTCAATTTCATCAGAAATCGAACTAATGTCACTACCTGGAAGAGCAGTATGTCGACATTGCAGCTTTGATAATTCATTTTTTAGGCAAGTGTTTTCCTTTTCTAGATCTGCAACCTTCTCATTGACACTTTCTATCTTTTTAGTTAGATCGAAGAACAATTCTTGGAATTGGTTTCTGAACTCATCAAATTTAGTGTTTATCATTTTACTCAATTCCGATATAGTTTCAGGAACAGGATCAACAGTTGGTGTATTAGTTACAATACCAATTTTACACGAAACACTACAGTACCATCTATCATCTTTATTTTCATCATCCCTGTAATATTTTAATTCATCTTCACTTAATCTTATACAGTGGGCATGGAACCATTTAGCGCACATCCCATTGCACTTAAGAGCAGTGTTGAATGACTTAGGATGCAGAATAACATTGCAAATTACGCAATTTGGCAGCATTTTTAACTTTTAAGATGAATAATTAACGAGTGAAAAAAAAAACAGAGGG
This sequence comes from Philonthus spinipes, assembly GCA_963082785.1. NCBI lineage: Eukaryota > Metazoa > Arthropoda > Insecta > Coleoptera > Staphylinidae > Philonthus > Philonthus spinipes. The sequence continues at coordinate 11,024,108 of OY720316.1, read as the reverse complement.
AGATCTACATATATAATACAAAAACAAAGACACACTTCACCTCATAGGGTCATTTATGAGGGCTTTATTCACAAATAAGGTAGACCTCGGCAAGGGTTGTGAAATATAGGAAAAGATATGAATAAACAATTTGTCGGGATATGGTGAAAGACAAATTTATGAATGAATTAAAATTGTTTTAATGAATCGCGTCTCGCGATATCAAATCAATATGTATGTGTGACCGTGACTACAGATAAGTCCACCAATTTTAATATTATTGTCCGAAGATGCGACCTTCAGACCATTAGATCGATATAGTGGAAATTTTTCAAATAAAATCAGCGTATTATCAATCAATTAGCTGCAGATTTTGTTTACGATTCACTCACCACACTAGTGACCAATAATTTGTTTTCCCTGCCAATTTTCACGAATTACTGGTACTTTAGACTCACTTAAATAAACCAAAAGGCACTAGCGCTAGCACATGCACATGTACACGGCAATATTCGAAATATTAATAACAAATACTACAAACAAACCTTTGGCACTGCCATGGGCAATCCCTTATCACCTTTTCTTGTCAACATTTTCCTCAATCACTTTGAAAATCATGCTAAAAGAACAATAAATAAATTTCCAGACATTTGGTTCCGACATTTTTTCACTCGTATCCAATAATTTTGATTTAGATAATTTTGTAAATTCTTTAAATAAAATATATGATAGTATAAATTTCACTTATGAAACTGAAATAGATAAATCTCTTCCATTTTTAGATATATTAATTACTAGAAACGTTAATAATTTTGATTTTGATATCCATAGAAAACCTATCCACACCTATAATTATATTCACTCCGATTCTTTCACACCCAATAAATACAAAATGGCAGCATTCAATAGCATGATTTTCAGAGCAATAAAAATACCTCTCTCACCGTCGAATAGGAAAAAGAAACTCGACTTCATCTGTTCGATTGCAGCAAATTTAAAATATGACATCAATATTATAAATAAATTAATCAAAAAACACTCGTACAAACACAAAATTACCTCTTTTACTCGACTAGAAAAATCAGACAAAAAAAGAGACCAAATTTATTAGAACCATTTACCTACCAAATTCTGAATATCATCTAGAAAAAGTTTACAAAAAATTCAATTTAACACCAGCATACTACGTAAATGAAAAATTAAAATCTCTATTGGGTACTACATTTGATACAGTAGACGAACTTAAAAAATCGGGCGTATATTCCATCAAATGTAGTAACTGCACAAAAATTTATATCGGTCAAACAAGAAGGAATGTTTTAACAAGGTTCAAAGAACACACATCTCACATTAAATACAATAACCCAGACAAGTCAGCAACAGCACACCACTCTATCGAAACTGGACATAAATTTTCCTTAAACAACGCCAAATGATTAAAATACTCCAATAGTTATCAATTAAACCTGTATGAAGCTATCCACATGAAATTACATAAAGATAATCTCCTAAATTTTGACTTAAGTCCTCTTGATAATCCATTACTAGAATTAATATAATTGTCGGTTTTCCTCAATACATCAGTTTAATTGTCGGTATTTCCATTTTTTCATCAATATAGATAATCCTCTTGCGCATTTGTTAACTGTCACTAACTACCTGTTTGTAATCCGTACACCGTTATATTATGACCTTTTTAGTTTTTACGATTATTGTTTGTAAAACGTTGATAATGATCACATGGTGATCGAAATGTACATCTGTTAATATATAAATAAGTGAAGAAAAGTGTACAAAATGTTTTCATATTTCTTTCAAATCTTCACGCAACTCACATTTAATTAAGTAAACAACAAAGAAAATAAAAAAATCTTATTAAACTTTTTCGCCTGAAAAAGCTACTGTATAGCAAATCATTTGTCGCAAACAATAAATTAAAGTGAAAATCAAAAACTTAATAGATTTATTAAAAGTTATCATAGATTTTCAAATGCCTTCACAGTCAATAAAATTATAAAACCACGTTTTAGTGCACAATAAATCCACATGGCGTACATTTAAAAATATCTTCTCGAACACATTTATATTTTCTGATTTAAAACAACACATTTCCGAAAGGTAGTGAATAACAGCAACAGCATGCGTGTTTATTTGTGTGTGTGTGTGTTTTATAGACGTGATATGTTCGACTACTTAAAGGTAACATGAGCTGGAAAGGCCATAACAACCAAATACAGACATCATTATCCCATTACAATCTGAAACGGCCCGAGTGGCTATCATTCGATTCAAATTGAATCGTCCTCACCGACAACGGAACGGCCATCCGACAACAATCCGGATTATAATTTACGATTATTGATTCGTCGATTCGAGCCAACACAAAAGCTCCATGTCACGACCATTGCCAATAAATATCGACGCGATACAACCGAAACGCGACAATGCCTCGAGCCAATTCGACACCATTATCTACACGTTTAATTTAACAACGAAAACAATCATTCAACGCATGCTGATTTTCCTTTTATTAATCCTTGCAATTAGTGATATAATTAATTTGAAAATCCAGTGGAGTTTTAAATCATACACTAACACTTTGCGTTATTTTATAAGCGTCGAACTTGGGGAATCAAGCTTTTTTGTAAGGATAACGATTTTATTACAAAAGTCATCAACACTTTGAAAATAAATCAGAGATAATTCACACTTTTACGGTTGTTTAAATTACAATAAAATTAAACAAAACAAAAAATAATCGTCTATGTTGAAGATGGAAGCATTGTTTCCGAAATATAATCTTTGGGGCTATTTAAAAGTTAAAGTTTATTTAAGTAAACCTGCAAATATTAAGGCGAGTATAACACGTATATGAAATGTGGTGTTCATTTCATTTGAAAACTATGAGTCCTAGAGAGTTGAAATGTTGACAGCTTATATTAGTCGTAATTTTTAATTAAAAAATATGGGACTATTCTTTCCAAAAAAAAATTGTTACGTAGATATAAAAAAATATTCCTTACACATAAAATAAAAGAAGTACTTCCATATTATTAAAGAAAATTGTATTCTAGATATAAACTGTAAGTTTCATCAAGATATGACAACGCATGTTGAAATGGAGTTGAAATTAGTTTTGTAAAAATTTAGTCCAGTAAAATGCTGCCGCCTTGTGGATCTAGCCTTCGTTTAAGCTTTTGTACACTCACTGCCAAAATGACTCGATGCGGCGGTTTTCAGCTGAGCGGGCGATCATTATACGGCGCGGTACCAGTTCGTTTTCATTTTCTTTTCTCGATAAATGAAAACAAAATCGTATTTTATTTCGCGTGAATAAATATTTTTGAATTATAATCCATAATTGAAATAAATTGCCATAAATAGAAAACAGTATTCATTCACTTGGTCACAGTTATTTAAATATATTAAATAAAAATGATTTGAAAATAATTAATAAATTATTTTCACATTTATCTCTGTGACTATAGACTTACCTACGTAAGTACGTTAAACAAATGCACATTAAAACAACTACTTCCCGGGCAAATACCCACGCCGGACATTGAATTACATAATGTACACCTGCTGCTGCATATCAAATATTGAATAATGCAACAAAAATTTTTTTTTTTTGATCCGAGAAAAATTTTATGTAAAAACAACAAAAGGAACGTTACATAATACAAGGCCATCTGCAGACACGTGTTTCGGGATCTATCCCTCGTCAGTACAGCTATGCCTTACATAATTTAAAGATGTTAAAATAAATCAATTAAATTAATTCAAATACAATCAGCACAATTAAATCAGTTATATTAAATCAAATTAAACTAAATCAATTTAAATTAAATTAAACCAAATTAATTCAATTTAAATCAAAACCGAATAAAATTAAACGAAAAGAATTGAATCAAATTAATTAAAAGGCATAGCTGTACTGACGAGGGATAGATCCCGAAACACGTGTCTGCAGATGGCCTTGTATTATGTAACGTTCCTTTTGTTGTTTTTACATAAAATTTTTCTCGGATCAAAAAAATTTTGTTGCATTATTCAATATTTGATATGCAGCAGCAGGTGTACATTATGTAATTCAATGTCCGGCGTGGGTATTTGCCCGGGAAGTAGTTGTTTTAATGTGCATTTGTTTAACGTACTTACGTAGGTAAGTCTATAGTCACAGAGATAAATGTGAAAATAATTTATTAATTATTTTCAAATCATTTTTATTTAATATATTTAAATAACTGTGACCAAGTGAATGAATACTGTTTTCTATTTATATTAATAGCCAGCGAGGCATTTATTCAAATCCGAACCGAGAGAAGTTTTTTGTGAATTTGCGATAACAACAATACACGAGCGCACGTCCTCCTTAGCCGGTCATTACTATCTCAGCGCGCGGCAGGTGAGGGTCGCTCTTTTTAATTAATTTGATTCAATTCTTTTCGTTTAATTTTATTCGGTTTTGATTTAAATTGAATTAATTTGGTTTAATTTAATTTAAATTGATTTAGTTTAATTTGATTTAATATAACTGATTTAATTGTGCTGATTGTATTTGAATTAATTTAATTGATTTATTTTAACATCTTTAAATTATGTAAGGCATAGCTGTACTGACGAGGGATAGATCCCGAAACACGTGTCTGCAGATGGCCTTGTATTATGTAACGTTCCTTTTGTTGTTTTTACATAAAATTTTTCTCGGATCAAAAAAAAAAAAATTTTGTTGCATTATTCAATATTTGATATGCAGCAGCAGGTGTACATTATGTAATTCAATGTCCGGCGTGGGTATTTGCCCGGAAAGTAGTTGTTTTAATGTGCATTTGTTTAACGTACTTACGTAGGTAAGTCTATAGTCACAGAGATAAATGTGAAAATAATTTATTAATTATTTTCAAATCATTTTTATTTAATATATTGAAATAAATTGCCAATTTTATATGAATGGATATTCGGATCCCAAATTAATATTCAGAAAATAAATAAAATTAATTATTTTTTACAAAATTTTAAAAACATAAATTATTAAAAATTGCGAATAATTTTAACACAAATATTAATAATTTCATATTTTGTATAACCTAATAGATGAAAACATATTATAATGACCAAAAAGCCTTGCCGATAGTCATTAAACAAAATATAGATGTATGTTTCATGACTAATTACATATGCAAAATCACTATGCATATGTAATTAGTTAGTATATATGAATAAAACGGAAGAAATAATATTCAATGTTAATTTCTTTGTATAGAAGTATTATTTTTTAGTCATTCTAAAAATTGTGTAGAGAAAAAAATGCTGGTTATAGTCGTTACTCATTTTTTGTACGTCTAAAAACCCGTAAAATTAATAAAAGAAAAATGAAGATGGTCACGAAAGTAGTTGTTACTATGCAATAAAAAAAATTATAGAGGGAGTTGACGGCATGCATACTTGATTTCACGAAAACTATTAAAACGACGATATCAATTTAAATTTGCACTTAACTTTGTTAAAAACTTGTGACCAGATATTTAATACATTTTACGAGAATTACCAAATTAACATATCACTATTACACAGAGTTAGTCAAAATTACGGGAAAATGTAAATAATTCACAAACAGTTAATAATTTTAAAAAAAATCCACTTCAGATTTATTTCAACAAATTGGAAAAAAATAAAGATTACAAAATTACAGAATTGAATGATAAATAAAATGTAATCTTATATATTTATGAATTGCTTACAAATTAAAAACAATGCATTTTATTGTAAAGCAATTCCCTCAAATAGTTCTTAAAATTAAACTTACATCAATATGAAAAACGCAAGTTTACCTAATTATTTTAGCAATTTGAACATAGTGTATATTAAAAATGTATTTAAATGATGGCTTATACAGGGTGAGTTTTTTTCGATGTTCTCTATGGGAATCTCGGAAACTATAAGAGATAGAAAAACGGTTAAATGGGGAAAGAAGTATAGTTTTATAAGACGAATAAAATGACACTTTCAAAATATTTGAAAAAGTCAAGGGTAACTAGATATTTTGAAAAAAGTAAAATGTGTCAATTTTTTCAAATCAATATATCTCCATTATTATCATAGATAGAAAAAAACTGTAAAGGATAAAGTTGTAGAAAATTTTACAAAGATTAATAACAAAAAAATCAAAAAAAAAATTTCGCCCTTATTTTGGGAGATATGACACAAACTTACCTTTTTTTAAATGGAAACAGTAGTTGGCTATGACTTTATTAAAAGGGTTATTTTTTTCCCTTTAATCCGATATAACATATGCCATAGTTATTTTTAACATAAAATAAGTTACAGTCGTTTTTAATTTTACCATACACCAAAAAATAGTTAGCCATGAAAAAGACAAAAGTAAAACAATTGCGGTTGTTTATAGCAACGAAATCAATATTTAATTTATTATCTTTCTTTAGATTTGTCAAAAGCAACATAAAGTAAAATAATTCCGAAATCATCAAAATAATAATAGAAGAAAATTTTAAATATTACATAAGATGCTCAAAAAGTCCACCATTATTATTATGGCATAAAGTACATCTTTTTAAAATCGAATTTGTGTTTTTTTTTACTTTTCTTCTGTCAATAGAATAAAATGTTTCAAGTACAGCTAGTCTAAGATCCTCCACAGATTGATATGATTGTTCATACACTTTGTTCTTCACATAACCCCACAGAAAAAAAGTTTAAAACGGTGATACTTCTGAATGTTAGTAAAGATGGCTACCGACGATCGATATATTGATTATAATATTGTTCTGAGGCATCCGCAGCGTTTTTATTACACTGAATGTAACAAACAAGCATATCACGCTTTTCTTCGTTGGAAAAATTCATTATCACTTTAAAAAACTTACAACACCAAAAAAATACAAAACAAACTTATCGAAACAAACCAAATATGGAAATGAATTAATGTGTATTTAGAATAAACAACTGCAATTGTTTTACTTTTGTCTTTTTCATGGCTAACTAATTTTTGGTGTATGGTAAAATTAAAAACGACTGTAACTAATTTTATTTTAAAAATAACTATGGCATATGTTATATCGGATTAAAGGGAAAAAAATAACCCTTTTAATAAAGTCATAGCCAACTACTGTTTCCATTTAAAAAAAGGTAAGTTTGTGTCATATCTCCCAAAATAAGGGCGAAATTTTTTTTTTGATTTTTTGTTATTAATCTGTGTAAAATTTTCTACAACTTTGTCCTTTACAGTTTTTTTCTATCTATGATAATAATGGAGATATATTGATTTAAAAAAATTGACACATTTTACTTTTTTCAAAATATCTAGTTACCCTTGACTTTTTCAAATATTTTGAAAGTGTCATTTTATTCGTCTTATAAAACTACACTTCTTTCCCCATTTAACCGTTTTTCTATCTCTTATAGTTTCCGAGATCCCCATAGAGAACATCGAAAAAAACACACCCTGTATACATCCGTGAAGCTATTATTTTAAACTTTATTTAATTCTTACGCTTAGATATTAATTTAGGTGTTCTGCTAATTTTAATTAATCATGTATGTAAATTGTTGTAAATACAAAAAATATAGCACTATTGCAAGCAATCATTTTTTTGTATATAAAAAATTAATATAGGTATTTTTAAAAACTACGGCTATTTTCAATGTGTTAAAACTATTTTTTATATCAATAAAATATGTGGTCTCATTATTATTTTTTTTTAACTTATTCTTGTTCGTGTTTTTCGAAATAATACTTAGCCGCATATTTTTTAATTATTTAATTCTTCAAGAGAATTAAATAGAAATTTCTTCCATTTTAAATAGTATTTTCTTATATTTTGAAGATTCCAACGAAATAAAATTGAAAATAGACGAAAAGGAAACAGAAGTTGCCATATAAAAAGGAAATATTGATGCTGATGGTTATCCACACACGGTAATTGCAAAAAAATCTGTACAACGGAGTCATAAACAAATTTTGTATATTTTGCACCACATAAAAACACTTAAACCAGTTGTATATTTGGTTTGAGTATAACGTGAAGTGATGTAACGTGAATAAAAACACTTGGTTAATTCCTTACTTCACAATTTTTATTTTTTCCGTTAGATGTACATTTCGTACACTATGTGTACATTATCAATAACTAACTAATTACAACTAAATTGCGCGATAAATATACCAACGAGGGATTATCGGGAAAAACCAAAAAGTAATTAGGGCGATGGATTGAAAAGGAGTGTCGGTAGGTTAAACAATATTATTGTCTTAGGGATTATTCACAGGTAACAAATTTAATAGCGGATTTTCTAAAGGGCTAAGATCGAAATTAAGCAATTTTTCTTTATATTTATACATTTGAATCGCTTCTAACATATTTAGTTTATATTAGTTCGACTGTTTTAAAAGAGTTAAATTGTCTACCGAAAAAGTATGTCCAGTATTTGCTGAGTGATGGACTATTGCAGACTTTTCTAAATGTTGAAATTTAAAGTGGTACTGGTGTTCTTTGAAACATTTTAATATAGTTCTTTGAGTTTGTCCTACGTAAATTTTTTCACATTCATTGCAACCAATGGAGTAAATACCAGATTGTTGAAATTTGTTTATTTTGGGGAAAGTGTTTCCAAGTGAAGATTTTAATTTATTATTAGAATGAAATGCTGGTGAGAGATTAAACTTTTTTAATAATTTGGTAATTTTATTAACTGTGGCCGGGTGGTAAGTGAATTTAACATACTTTTTAGTGGATGTTTCTTTAGGTGAAGAAAGGGTAGTTTTCGTTTTCAGGATATGTTTCGAAATATGTTTTTGAATTAATTTATTAATGGTAGATGGGTTGTATTTTAGTGAGATTGCTATTTTTCTAACGAAGTTGAGTTCTTTATTACGTTTTTCTTTTGATGATGGTATACTAACGGCTCTAAAAATCATACTATTGAATGCTGCTAGTTTATGTTTGAAAGGCATTATTGACGTTGAGTGAATATAATTAAAAGTATGTGTGCTTTTTATAAATATATCAATATTCTATTTTTTGTTCTGTTTTATTATTTATTAAAATTAAATCTAAGAACGGAATTTTATTGTCAATTTCTTCTTCGTGTGTGAATTTAATGCTAGGAAAAAGTTTATTTAGTTCTGAATTTAATTCAATTATATTGTTGTTGCTATTTACGATAGCAATCACGTCGTCCACATATCGAAACCAAACCTTCAGAAATGTGGGAATTGTATTTTTGGCAAGATTTTCTAGGTGGTTAAGGAAAATATCGGCTAGGAAAGGAGATAAAGGATTTCCCATAGCAGTTCCGAAGGTTTGTTTATAGTATCTATTATTAAATTCAAACACGTTGCATTCCATTACTAATTGAGTCAGGTTTATATATTCATTATTTTTTTCTGACGGTATTGAATTAATAATTAAAATGTCTTTTAGAATATTCAAAGTTTCTTTGATGGTAATGCTCGGAAAGAGAGATTCCACATCAAAATAAATAAGTTTTTCGTCTGGGTTAATTTTGATATTTTTAAGTTTATCACTTAACTCTATTGAATTTTTTATTGAAAAATTGTTGTTAATTTTAAGTGTTTTAAATTCACTTACCAACCATTTTGCTAGACTATATGTGGGTGAATTTGTATTAGAAACTATTGGCCTCCATTTGTGTATTTCTTTGTTAGTTTTTATAGCTTTTTTACTTAGTTCTTTTATGCCAAATATGTGGTCTTGGATGCCTCTGTTTCTCCTAAATCCGCTCTGACTGTCTTCTAGTGTGTGCTCCACTTGTTCCCTGAGTCTTTTTTCTAAAATCTTCGCGTATACTTTCCCAACAGTGATTGAGTGATGGAGATTGTTTAATCCGGTTCGAAGGATCAATGATAAGTACTTCCATCGTAGTACTGATGGACTGATGCATTCGAGTCGAAAACGATAATGAAATATGTGATTTTTAATTGATTGTTGGATAAGACTCCAACAGGATACGATTGTGGACTTTTTTCGTCATTAAAGGATTGTGTCTTCTATTGAGCTGAACATTTGAAATAAGGGAGTATTCAATATGTTGAACAAGAACAGTTATTGAAAATTCCAACGGGAAATATTTTTTAGTCCGAAAATATGTTTACATTCGAAAAGTGATAATTAAAATAAATCTTAGCGGTATCAATTATTTTCTATTAACGGATTTGTTTTCAGCACGCTGAAAACTATCTTTTTACAAAGTTTCAGCAAAGAGGATGAAATACTAGTTACTCTATGGTTTCAGTCAAAAAATAGAAAAATAATTTCGAAAAATAACACAATAAAATGTTTTTTCTAGTTCTAAAAAATATTTATCTATTCGAAAAATTTTAAAATATTTTGCTGGTATGTACCTGCATGTATAATTATAGTAGTGTCATCGTTATTTAGTAAATATACTAAGAATTAAGGAACATTTTAAATTATTTTATGATTTTGAAGTATGCAACCGCATATATAGAAGTGTGTCATTTGGTTGTTTAACACGATCCATTCCAAACATAGATTTAGTATAAAAATAATATACTAAATATATACTACGTCTATGATTCCATAATTTAAATTTAAAAAATATGTTTTTCCAAGCGGAATAGAAACTTTCTGACAACAGATTCGTGTTCAATACATTGAAAAATATCACTTCAGTAAAATTCAGCTTAAACAAGAAAATAAATTTGAAATAGAAGACAAAAATGGCTTTACAAGTTGTAAAAATAATTTATCCCTATGACAGATTGAAAAATAAATTACTGAAATGTACTCATCCTTGCATGTATATTTATAGTAGTATTATCGCTTTTTAATAAATATATAAAAAATCATGGAAAATTTAAATAATTTTCGTATTTTGATATATGCAGCTGAATATACCAAGGTATGCACATTCGGTTGCCTGACACGAATAATTCGAAATTTTAAATTTAAAAATGCATGTTTCTAAGTGGATTAAAGACGTTCTGGCAGTTGATTCGTGTTCAGTACACTTATATCTATCTGATCACAAAGTTTTAGCCAAATTAATTTTAATACAAATAATATTCTAAACAGAACAATAAAAAGGGGTTTTCTAGTTGTAAAAATTATGTCTCCATCTGAAAAATTGTAATATAGATTGCTAAAATGTTTCTGCATGCATATTTATGTAGCACCATCGTTATTTGAGTAAATAAATCAAGAATTAGGAAACATTTTAATTATTTTCTGATTTTGACATATGCAACACAATGTAGAAAGATGTGTACAATTGGTGGTCTAACATGTTTTATTGAGAAATGAAAATGTCGTTGCTCTTTCTCCAACAGCGGAGTGACTTTTCGGCTCGCTCATTTTTAACGCGCTTTACCGCTCTATAATGATTGTTAAATTATCAACAGTACTAAACATCGCGTATGCGTGCGCACTCAAAAGCATCTAGGCTCTATGCTTTTGACTCTCCACTATAAACAAGCCCTAAGAATAAACTTCTAGAGTTGTCTGAAATATTCTAATCACACAAAATTAATATGGTCTATTTAGTTATTTATTTAACGGATTTTCCTTTTTACAAATTTAAATCCATTTCTTATTTAATTCATTAAAATGTGCAATTAATTGTTATTAAGCATGAATTAAAGCAACTTAAAGTAGAATCATAATAAATGGAAGGTGACGCAAGCGCCATCTATTTCATAATTTCATTTAGCTTCGTGAGAATTATTTTTCTTTGAAAAATACATTTGTAAATAAAACAACAGTTTTATAGGTTTCACAAAATTTATTGCAGAGACATTGCTACAATTGTTTCTCTCGCGTCATCAGGCTAATGGCCACTATGTTGGCCAAACAAATGTAGCAGTGCTTCTACAATACATTTTTTGAAACGTAAAAATCTGTTTTATTTAAAAATAGTATATAATGGAGTTTCATCAAGTAAAAGCCTCAACCATCGATTAAATACATTTGTTGTGATTTAGGTGTACTAAAAGGATAATTATTTAGGAAATAGGTAATAAACAATAATATTTAGACATTAATAAATGTATTTATTTAGTACAAAATATGTAGAATATAATATTTAAAAAGATACACTAATTACGGTGCAGATTGTGTTCCAGCGGTGCATTTTATATATATACCATGCATTTTTTTTTGTAATACTGTTTAATGCCCATATAAAACAGAGTTTTGTTCACTTTTATTTTTTGAACTTCATTTATGTAAAAAATGTTTCACCTCAATCGCGCTCTTGAAAAATTCCCACCGATAATAAATTTAATAAACAGTTTTTTATTTAATAAACAACTTCATGAAGGCATATTAATTTTATAGTTTTTTTTCTTTTCTTATATGCTTATATGTATATATTTATAATATATGTGTATATAATATCAGTAGGGATGGGTTTATTTTTAAATGTATTCCTCATTGTTTCATAAAGGTACGTTTACACCATTTGGAAATATAACATTCATTGTTTATCTCTTTTTTTATATATATAAAATTCTTTACACATTAACAAGATTTATAATTATTTATAATTTATTTTATAATAGTTGATAGCTCTTTCTCTGTACGTTTTCTCATATATTTTTTTTAAATTAATGATAATTTCTGCCGATTGCGCCAACTGAAAGCGTGGCTTAAATATAAACATTTTTTTTTTATATATATATATATATATAATATAATATTTTTTGTTTGTTTTGAAATAGAATCACATTCATTTTTCAATTGTATCACACTGAATTTCACCCACATACATATTCATAAGGAGTTTTTTTTGAACACATCAAATTGACAATTTGTTAAACTATGTGAAAATATATTTACCTGTGCAATAAAAGATGTTTTTTAACTTTAATATATTGACTGAAAGGCTTCCCGCAGTTAGCCAATTCCTACTAGAACATTTGTTTAAAGTTTAAATCAATTGTTAAAAATGTTTAAAAAATATTTGTTAAACCATACTTGTACGAAAAAAAAAAAAATATAAATATATATACTTTAATATATATTTTTAAGCAAATTAATTACTTTGTTTTAATAATGAAAAAAAAAATATTTTTTTATTTCAAGCAGTGTGGGTTTATAAACAGAATAAAACAGTTTAAAGAGAATTAAAGTGTTAATTGATCATTTAAAATTTATTATATTAATATATTTATACTGGCTGAAAGACCGATGGTCGATAACCATTTGGAAAATAATAAAATAGATTATATTGTATTTTCCATGTGAATAAAAATGACTGTATGTATATATATTTATATATTATTTCTTTGTAAAATAAAAACAATAATTTAATTTAATGCATAATTTTTAATAAATGAGTTTTTTATATTAAAAGAACCATGAAAAGTTTGCTTACACTGCATGTCTGATATTACACATCTTATATTTACAATTATTTATTGCATGTTACAGAATGATCAATAATGATTGCAGATTGATATGTAGGCAACCAAATACGCATATTGGTACAACTAATCATATGAAATGAAAATCCCGTAGATTGACATTGGCGTAGTAATATTTTTTTCCAAATAAATTAAATATTTAATTATAACTATATATTTATTTTTTTGCACGATGAAGCTGCTTCAGACTCTTATATCTTATCTCTTTTTCAATTACTGCTTTAAGTTCGTTTAGGGTATTTTATTTTACTCCTTTCCCGAAAGATATTCTCATTTTGTTTGTTGTCCCAATCAGGTTGATTGTTTCCACTTTTGTCTCTTTTTACCTGAACCACTTCGGACTTCCCTTAACATATATATAAAAACGTAATGACAAAATACGACGCACTACGCTGATAGTGTCAAATATAATTTTCTTTGACTATATAAATATGGACTGCTAGTCTCCCTTCATTTCCCATGTAAACACTGCTCAATATTATTATCCAAGTGGGAACCCGAGTAAGCCCCGCCCCAGTGACCAAAAAGGTGGGAAATTCAAAAACTGGTGACCACATAATTTTTTTCGTAGCTAAACTGACAATATTTTCGCGGAATGGGGGCTTCGACACTTGCACCATTTCGATGATGTAGTTTAATCACGACGGGGGGTTTTAACATCAATACTTGCGTTTTTTTCAATTTATTCGACCCGTGAAAGGACGGGCGCGGGGCACCCGACATCGGTTTTGCATAATTTATAACACTTTCAATGCACGGAAAGACGACACGATGGCGCTTTTCATATTCGGAAAACACACGCGGTTGCGAATTTCACCAGGACTCACTGCTCCCGTGTGATTTGTTTATCAATTTCGAACAAATTTCTGTGAACGACGGCAGACGGAACTGTAAACATAACCTCAACACGCTCTCACATCGACAGATACTTCTGTAGTCGAATTGCAGCCTTCCACAAAGCAATATATCGCATGTTCTTAAAAACTTTCAAGGTATCACAAGATTTAAACGAGCGTAAAATGGCTTCCATTTAGTACTTGGCCTTGGCACTTGGTCTATGGCAGCGCCACCGTCATTTGGATTCAAACGTGAAGTTAGCAGTCCATATTTATATAGTCAAAGATAATTGCTATTTATTAATTTTTCCTTGGCATCAACTTGAAGCGATAAAATTCCCCAGATTTTTCTGCAGGAAATTTCACTTGTCTGCAATCATTGTTGATCATTTTGTATTAATATTTAAATATTAGTAGTTCAAATTAAATAAAACACAGTGATGATTAATCATCCACCTGATGATACCATTGTATTGGCGAAACAATTGAAGCATTGTTTCAACAATAAAAAATGCGAAACTAAAAAATGCAATTTAATTTGTGAATATACTCTCCTCCCCAGCGTATTCTATGCACATCAGATAATTCCCTTCTAAATGTTTACCTTTCTTCTGAAAGTTTCTGCAATTCGCAGTTTTGCTATATCCTTCGCTCACGTTGAAATATTGGTAATACATCAATATTAGAAAATCATGTTGGTAGCATTGTAAAACGAACACAGTCAATTTTTAAGTTGCAGCCACATGACGAACACGTATGTGTACTTATAAGAAGTTCACAAGTAAAACAATTGAATATTTTGTTCCCCTTGTTACGATGGTGTCAGCCATCAAGCTATGACTATCTAACGTGTTCAGGGCCAGACTCGATCTATCTCGAGCCGCGGCGAAACTTATATTCTACTCCGGAGAGCGGTTATGCGTGATGATGGTGGTGAGTTTGAAATGATTAGATTTCCTTTCATTCTTCTTGCTGCATGTTTTTCCCCTACATAGGGGAAGTCTTCTGTTGCGTTCAGTGGGTTCAGTCAGTTGAGGAGGAATTTCCTATACCTTTTCTTCTCAGAGTTAGGTAGCCATCGTCGCTCCCCCGAAGTACAGTCGTTCGTCGGGTCAGCTACTTTTGCGAACTTCCTTTATGGTGAATCCACGACGCATACTCTTCTGCAGCCGCCCTCCGAGTCTCGAAGTCCCGCACTTCCTCCGGGTCAACCCCTTTTGGCTGATCTCGCGAAGAGATGTTCCCTTAACGAGGATCCAATGACGACTTCCGAATAAAACAATTGAGTACAAGTCTGTATGGTTAAATATAACACTCAAAACATGAAGCATCATGAAGAATAATATTTTGGGTGAAATAAAGACTTGTACTCAATTGTTTTATTCAGAAGTTGTCATTGATTCTCAAACATCTCTTCGCGAGATCAGCCAAAAGTTTCTTAAGCGCGCCATCTTTTGACTGGTTGTCAAATATTTTTCCAGATGACTCTTCTTTAGTTAGCGGACCGATTTACCATATCTCCAGACCCTAATGGTTCGCTGTAATCATTACTCTCCTCCACGTTTTCATCTATTGATAAGTACTCATTGTCACAATTCTCCTTTGGATATCAATCTCTGCTTTTATACTCACGTTGTTATCAGCGATTATTTTAACCCCTGACAACAAGAATCCAAAATTTATTTTCGAATCTTCTTTTTTTTATATAAAATGAGTTCGAACCGGGAATAAACTTAATTAGTTACGGATTATGCCCCACTGTTATGGACGATACCCGTGCCCACCTAGAGGGAGGATTACGACCTGCAGCCTAGCGCATTTCGGAAAAAGATTTATTGTATAATATTTTCCATTGTGCTTTTACGAGGAACGGATTAAGCGGAATTTCCGCCGACAGGTCACGTCCACCCTCTTTTTCGGCGTATAAGTTTCTAAGGACGGCATCTCAAAAATCTCAAGTAGCAGCATCCAGCAATAAGTTTAAGTGCTTTTTTTACGGTATGTTTTTTATGGTGCTCTTTCGGACAATTTACTGTCCATTATTAGTGTTTCAAACTTCTTGCTGTTCCCTTCCCGGACTTGGGTGAAACCTAATTTTGCCACCGCCACTGAAACTGCCTTGGTTGTTTTTGTGCTTCATTTCCTTATGATGTTTATGCCACGTTATTTTTCCCATTATTTCTCATTGACTTTATGTGTGCTCCTGTTTCGTTTTTATTTACTTTTATTTGTACCTTTTTTAACGTAAATGTTGGTGTAAATAAATATTTGTTTTCCTGGATTGGTGTTAAAATAAGTTAGTTGCTCTTCAAACCCCTGAATTAGCTGGAAGTGGAAAAGGGACACCTCCTCTATAAGAAGATCACGAATGAAGAGATCCCGATGGTTGGTGTCACTAGACTAGACCAGATTCCACTTGTCGCGCGCATCTTCGGTGGTGGAGTTTTCATTTCAATATTAGGAAAAGTAACATGATAAATGGAAGACGACGCAAGCGCCATCTTTTAGCTAATTTCACGTGCCATCGTCAACGATTCGAGTCTACAAGGTAGACAATCGAGAATCGTTGTTTCATCCACTAAATTAAGGCGAACTTGTCCTGATGCTAGATGAATGGTGGTTGAACATTTTATTAAATGAACAGCAACATGATATGAAAGAGGCTTTGTTAGAGCCTTCAGTTTTGGCATTTCCTTGGCTCTTTTGGTTTTCGCCCCCTCTCTTTCCTTTATCACAGTCGGCCACGGTTTATAATTTTCATCATCTTCCGAATTACCCAGCTGTTCCTGTAATTATCTAGCTAACTCGGTATCATATTGCTCTTACAATTTCATCTCTACCACTTCGTCAATTGGCAATACGACTTCCTTAATGCCAATCCTGTCAAAATCCTCCGTTAATTTTTTTAAAGTTCCACATATAAATCATATAATCGTCCAATTATATTGTATTATTGTACAAATTCAGTTATTTCTATTACCTTTTAATAATTTATTTACAGTCCGCTACCCGGTTTTCAAGAATTTTTTTGTTGACAATTTCTTTTTCTTCGTGTTTGTATAAGGAATAGATCATTTAATTGACAATCTCTTAATTACTGTGTAATTTCCTTGCAGTCTGCTAGTTGGTTTTCTAGAAACATAATATTGGGGTGGAAAAGAATATTTTTTTCAAGCTAGTGGTGGAAAACTAAAATCGGGAATATGGATGGCCAACCCTTAATTCCTGTATAATTTCGCTACAGTCTGTTTGCGAAAGGAATATAGGAATTGAGAACTCACCATCCTTGAATTGAGTGCCCAATTCTCGATTTTAGTGCGCCACCCTTAACTTAAGTTGATTGCAGTGGCATCTGTGGCGTCCTCCTCCTGGGTAAGTTCACGAAATAATTATTTGAATCCAGCCTGTGCGAACTTTGGCTGTTCTCTTAGCGGCAAACTCGTTGGTTTATGTGGAGAGGAATTCACACTCTGCTTCATCTTGGTTGTTTTCTCTCGTTCCTTCTCCACAGCCGGGCGATATCTAGGTCACGCATTTCTATGGCACGCCTCTTCATCCATTCCTGCCGCTCAATTTTTGTCCTGCTGTCTCAAATAGAGCTCTTCATAAATCCAACACATCTATAAGACATCCATTGCCAATAGGGATTTCTGGCTACTCAACAGGAAATACCTCAACCTACTAACAGTAATTCTAACAGGACAGGTCCCAGTAAAGGACCACGTGAAAAATATGGAAATAATCGCTGATGACACATGTAGATCCTGTTTTTTGAAAGAAAGAACAAACGGTTATCCATTTACATTATGTTAGTAGATTGATAACAGAGTTTTTAGCTCGTGTAAGACAAAGGTTCTTATGGGACTTCTTCCCCATTTTGGCGAACTAAAATATCTTAAGATTAAAAACCTTTTAGCGTACTTCAAAAGGATAGGTATATAATGTGAGGTAACAAAGAACTTTAGGTCGAAGTGCAACTACAGCCCCACAAATCAAGTAATAATAATAAGATATTGAAAAGTAGATGATCCATTGCATACTTCAAAAGCAAGTACGTTAAATTCATAGAGCCGAGTATATTCTTGATTTGAAGTATACGAATTATCCGGAGGAACTTCGTACTGAGCAGCAACTGGTAGACGTATTTCTCGACCAAACACAAGCAAAAATGGCGTGCGCTTTATCAAGCTATCTTAGCTTTGTCAGCTCAAAATCCCAAATCTTTTGACGTTCTCTGACTCAATGATTTAGTTTACTTAAGAGCGTTCGATTAACGCCCTCAACCATTCCGTTAGATTTAGGCATAAATGGGGAAGTATGAGTCCAGCAATTTTCACATCTCTTGGAATAGTCGTGACTCAAAATATCTCCCTTGGTCAGAATGCAAAGCCTCCGGTGCACCGAAACACGAATTCGTTTACAAAAACCGTTGTTAAAGTTTCAGCAAACTGATCGGGTAAAACATAGAACTCGGTCTATTTAATAATGCAATCACCCACCACCGGTAAATACTTATTTCATCTTGTTGAAATAGGTAAGGGGCCCAAAATATCCAATGCTACTCACTCCAGTGGCCGCGTCGAGAATTGGGTCTACCGGCGATTTTCGGCGGCTGTAATATTCATATTTATGGCACCATTCTATAATATCTCGCTGCATGTTTGGCCAATATAAGCGGTCGTGCAATTTGGCCAGCCAAATGCGCTTCAGCCCTGGCGTTCCCATGGCATACACTCACAATTCCTTTCACCGTTGTCTCTACGCTTAGACAACTTATCCATGGAAGGCAAACAAAAGATATGATAATATGAGACCAGAACTATCTGACGATAGGGGAGATAGTTCTGGTCTCATATTACATAATAATTGCCTACGGTAAATTGCTAACGGCCAATACCATCTGCAAATATCGAATTATAGGATTACAAGGTTAATCTTTTACCTGTTCTACAAGCAATCTCGATTATTCTGAGTCGAGTGATTTCCATCGAGCAATTGACGCCATCCAAAGAAAACTTGGGGAACACTCCAATGGCCGCGTCGAGAATTGGGTTTACCGGTGATTTTCGGCGGCTGTAGTATTCATATTTATGGCACCATTCTATATCTCGCTGCATGTTTGGCCAATATAAGCGGTCGTGCAATTTGGCCAGCCAAATTATATTATAGATGTGACCATCGCCACATGAGCGAGCGAATTATTAACACTGTGAACAAGATCTCCGTCCATCCATCAGCGTTCTTATGTTGTTGGCCAAGAGACTTAGGTCATGTGCCTGGACGCGGAAAATGCGTGATAATCAGGAAGGCACTAAAAAAGGTGAAAGTACTTATAAAATGATTTGGATATTATAAGCGAACATAAATAGGAGCACAATGGAGGATGACCTATTGCACATGAAAAAGATTTGGTACCACCACTCGAGATTAAAAGTAGTACACTTTAGTTTTCCGATTTCGGTGAGGAGAAGTCTCGTTTCATGTGTTCTAGACCATAAAAATTTGTAACAACTAATCTTTGACACTTTCACACATTTATTATCTTTTCGTAGAAATGTTGGCCTAGTTGATCTCGAATGGAAGATCTGTTGTTCCTAAGAATAATGAACTCTGCGTTCGGAGGCCATGTTTCGAACCACAACAGGTAATTTAGTTATAGCATTCTTTACATCACTTAATATGTTGCTCTCGCAAGTTCTAACCGCACATAATTGATTTATTGTTTTTTTTTATTGAATTCATTTCTTTTGCCAAGTGATCAATGATAAACAAATTAAGCATATAATTAATTTCTATGGGGGAGAGCTTGAAACCGTTTCTTCTAAAGTCTTCCGTATCTTTAGAGCTGGTTTCAAATGAAGATACAAAAAAAACAGTTGTCGTATTCTTCTAGAACCTAACTGTCTCAATGAAAATGAATGATGACTCATCAGTAGATTGAATTTCACAAGTAAGTACATGTCTTGCACGAGCTGAACAGGTTCATCAAACGTGACAGGATTTATCTGGATGCGTACTTCTCATTCAGTCCTCGGAAATATTGGTGGACTAATTGCTTCTCTATTATAGTATCATTGTAATCTGGAAACATCAACTTTCGTAAAGCAGGTAATATTGTAGAAAATGTCGCACACATCCTACCCGGCATCTGTTTCGTGTTCAAAACTGCTTCTCATAGCAGCCATCTTCAGGTGAGAACGCGAAAGCCAACGCCGGCATCCGAATCACCGCGTACCTCTTCTGATAATCCATTAAAAGTTTGCCAAGCTGCTTCTTCCAAGAACCCCAACCACCGCGTATTTCTTCAGATAATTCATTAAAAGTTTAGCAAGCTGCTCCCAAAAATTCCAATCACCTCTATAACGTCTCTGATAATCCATTAAAAGTTTGTCGAGCTGCTTCTTCCAAGAATCCCAATCACCGCGTACCTCTTTTGATAATCCATTAAAAGTTTGCCGAACTGCTTCTTCTAAAATTGCCAATCTCCGCGTATCAATTTTGATAATCTATTAAAAGTTTGTCGAGCTGCTTCTTCCAAGAATCTCAATCACCGCGTACCTTTTTTCATAATCCATTAAACGTTGGCCGAGCTGCTTCTTCTAAGAACCCCAATCACCTCTATAACCTCTCTGATAATCTATTAAAAGTTTGCCGAGCTGCTTCTTCCAAGAATCCCAATACCGCGTACCTCTTTTGATAATCCATTAAAAGTTTGCCGAACTGCTTCTTCTAAAATTGCCAATCTCCGCGTACTAATTTTGATAATCTATTAAAAGTTTGCCGAGCTGCTTCTTCCAAGAATCTCAATCACCGCGTACCTCTTTTCATAATCCATTAAACGTTGACCGAGCTGCTTCTTCCAAGAACTCCAATCACCGCGTATTTCTTCAGATAATTCATTAAAAGTTTAGCAAGCTGCTCCCAAAAGTTCCAATCACCTCTATAACCTCTCTGATAATCCATTAAAAGTTTTCCGAGCTGCTTCTTCCAAGAATCCCAATCACCGCATACCTCTTTTAATAATCCATTAAAAGTTTGCCGAACTGCTTCTTCTAAAATTGCCAATCTCCGCGTACCAATTTTGATAATCTATTAAAAGTTTGCTGAGCTGCTTCTTCCAAGAATCTCAATCACTGCGTACCTTTTTTCATAATCCATTAAACGTTGGCCGAGCTGCTTGTTCCAAGAACCCCAATCACCTCTATAACCTCTCTGATAATCCATTAAAAGTTTGCCGAGCTGCTTCTTCCAAGAATCCAAATACCGCGTACCTCTTTTGATAATCTATTAAAAGTTTGCCGAACTGCTTCTTCTAAAATTGCCAATCTCCGCTTATCAATTTTGATAATCTATTAAAAGTTTGCCGAGCTGCTTCTTCCAAGAATCCCAATCACCGCGTACCTCTTTTGATAATCCATTAAAAGTTTGCCGAACTGCTTCTTCTAAAATTGCCAATCTCCGCGTACCAATTTTGATAATCTATTAAAAGTTTGCTGAGCTGCTTCTTCCAAGAATCTCAATCACTGCGTACCTTTTTTCATAATCCATTAAACGTTGGCCGAGCTGCTTGTTCCAAGAACCCCAATCACCTCTATAACCTCTCTGATAATCCATTAAAAGTTTGCCGAGCTGCTTCTTCCAAGAATCCAAATACCGCGTACCTCTTTTGATAATCTATTAAAAGTTTGCCGAACTGCTTCTTCTAAAATTGCCAATCTCCGCTTATCAATTTTGATAATCTATTAAAAGTTTGCCGAGCTGCTTCTTCCAAGAATCCCAATCACCGCGTACCTCTTTTGATAATCCATTAAAAGTTTGCCGAACTGCTTCTTCTAAAATTGCCAATCTCCGCGTACCAATTTTGATAATCTATTAATAGTTTGCCGAGCTGCTTCTTCCAAGAATCTCAATCACCGCGTACCTCTTTTCATAATCCATTAAACGTTGGCCGAGCTGCTTCTTCCAAGAACCCCAATCACCTCTATAACCTCTCTGATAATCCATTAAAAGTTTGCCGAGCTGCTTCTTCCAAAAATCCCAATACCGCATACCTCTTTTGATAATCCATTAAAAGTTTGCCGAACTGCTTCTTCTAAAATTGCCAATCTCCGCGTACTAATTTTGATAATCTATTAAAAATTTGCCGAGCTGCTTCTTCCAAGAATCTCAATCACCGCGTACCTCTTTTCATAATCCATTAAACGTTGGCCGAGCTGCTTCTTCCAAGATTGGTAATCACCGCGTATCTTTTTTGATAATCCTTTAAAAGTTTGTTGAACTGCTTCTTCCAAGAATGGGGTACCGCAATTAACTTGTCTTGTTCGCATTCCATTCTTTTACAAGAGCCCTCAAATTCTTGGATCCACTTGACCCAGTTGCTCAATCCATAACGTTCATATATACACCTGTTCTCCACATAATAGTTAAACGCCGTTGCTCGTCAATCTTTAAGATACCATGCTGCCACGTAGTCAAATAATATGTATTATCGGGCAGAAAGACTTAACTCTGTCCGATAGCTCAGACCAATGCCTAATAAATATACAGGCCGGAATGTCGGAGTGGGGAGGACTCCGAGATGCATACGTACACCTAGCTTTGGATAGCCCATACCAGTACATACTACGTTCGTAGAGGAATGAATTCTCTTGCTTGGACTCTAACTAGACTCCGAGATTTCGATTTCCCCTCTCCGACATTCCGGCCTGTATATTTAGTAGGCACTGCCCAGACACTTACATGTACTGAAATTATTTACTTTTTTATTGTTTTGTATTATCTGAATAAAGATGTATATATTTATTATTATAATAATAGGTTGTCGCATTCAACCGTTGCATATTGTAGATTTTTTTCCGCGGTTATTTATAATTATTAATTATATATAATTCTTTCTACCCGAAGGTGTAAGGATAATTCTTAATATAAGATGTGTAATATTCAATATTCAATATTCGTTGTAAATAAACATTTCGCGTTATTTTAATGGTTGCTTGCTTTTTTGTTTAAATTAAAACAAAAATGTGTAATCGATAAAGATATTTTCACATTTCACATACACCTTTTACAGAATCACAAGTGTGAAGAAGGTATGTTACAGCGATAAAACCGCAGGGGCGAAACGTTTCGAAAATCGCCCGACAACAATTAACAAGACACAAAAACGTTTCCGTCCGTTCCGGCTGTGGAAATGGAGGAAATGAAAAGAGAGTCGGAAACGCCGTCTTATTATGATCGATTTCCGAAACCGCCCCCTCCCGTCGGGCCAAGAATGAGTGGAGAAACATGATCATCCGCGTTTACAAAAGAAGTTAAACCTTAAACCGTATAACTATGATATTATATGTTTATATATGTAATTTATATAAAAGCGTCCCATCCCTACACAATCCGAAAATTTCCAAACGCGTCCCTCGCCGCCCGAAACGTCTACAATTCTGTACAGAATAAAACCTTAATTCTCTGTAAAGCCTATAGTTAATTTGTGCTTGGTACAATACGTTAAGGACAAAATTGCGGTGTTGAAAATTGAAAGTTTTGCCGAATTTTGGGGTTTTTATTTTAATATTTAAATGGTGGAAATGAATTGCGAACAAAACATTATTAACAACTTTCTACAACCTTCCTACTTGCATAGATACAAAAAATCGTTTTTTTTGTATCGCGGAATTCGAACATTTAAGATTATTTCCTAAAGTTTCATATTGATTGGATACAAATTGCTGAGGTTATGTGAGTTTATGAAAGTTAGTCGAGACCCTAGTGAGCACATCTCAAATCTTTAAACGCGATTATCTCGAAACAACATTTTCAAAGTGCGATAATTTAACATGTATTCAATAGTACAGCGGCGTTTTAACTCGTATTCTAAACATTGTTTTTTTCTAATCGTTGATCGTTCGCCTATTATTTATTTTCTATTTTTATAGCCGATCAAAGACAGATTTTTAGTGCCGAAAAAGCACTTTCTTACTCACGAGGCCGCCGTTTTGTCAAACTTTTTTTTTTTCAAAATCTAACGACAGCATTTACTCATTCTTAAGCGATTTAGTAGAAAGAGATAGCTATATAGTAAAATGGAAATAATCGTTTGAAAAAAAGAGCCATTCTTTTGGATTTAATAATATGAATATGTATTTACATTTTTTTATCTACCAAGTATAAAGTATCAGTCTAAATAAAAAATAAACCGTTAATTTTCGTGTATTATATCAATTTACTAGTTCAAGTTAGAAAAAAACATTGCAAGATATAATGAAATTAATAGGTCATGTCTGTTAAGTTATTTGAATATAAAATTTAGTGAAATCCTTTAAATTTTCATTGCACAAGCTTTTACTAGCAAAATATAATTTTAAATTTGCTATAAATTTGATCAATTTTCATTGTTTTTTCATAATTGTTTTTCACTCAAACTAAACATTAAAATAATTTTTAATTAATCTGATGAAATCCCTGCTTATTTTAAGATTGCTTTAATGTATAATATAAAATTGTTCATAAATCACAACAGCAATCTAACTCGAATTAGTGATTGCCAATATTTATACAGCTATCTCTTTCGTTCAAACCGCACCCTTAATGAAACGCAATTGTAATTTTCAATGACTTCTGCATATCCAGGAAATACCGCAAATACCTTTTAAAAAAATCTACGGGGATCTACATCACGGGCCCTCAGGACCATTCGAGAATCCAAAAAATAATTCTAAATTGTCGGTAAATGTATGCTAAATTTACTGTTTTTTTTTTTTATTTTATCTATCTTGTTTCGTTTTCGAGAAAAAAACAATTCCAAATTTTCGCTTTTTTTTTCGTCCCTGCAAGCAGGCATCACCTCTTAAAATTTATACTTCATCTTCTCAAATCCTTAAACTCTTTTTCAGCTGTCGGATCGAAATTGTATACACTAATATACATTAAAATAATGCGATTGGTGAATTTTGATTTGTAAATGCATACAAACATTATGGTGAATGCGCCGGGAATTATATATTTAATTTATACAAAAATATATCTAGACATTTTTTACTTACATCAAAACTCGTTATTTGTACAAAATTGTTACTAAAATAATTTTCACTTCATAAAATAGTCTAACTATAACACCCAAATTTTGTATTTTATAACATATTTAAAGCTAATAAATTAAAGACGACGTTTCATTAAATATTTAAAGCTAATTATTAAGTTTTATGATACATTTCATTACTATTTTTTCTTCTTAAAATAAACATTTATTTCGCTTTTTTTTAAATGAACAAATAATTCTCCTATTATCACACACTCTGATTTCAACAGCAATATATAATTTAGTTATTAAAATAATTAAAAATATCATCAATAGCTTTAACACTTGTTTAAATAATTTTAATAAACGAAGCAATTTTTGCTTTGTTTATATAAATTAAAATGCATATTTTCGCTATCTATATAATTACTTATATATACTGAACTTTTATTTTATTCTTTTATATTAAATAAAAATGATTTGAAAATAATTAATAAATTATTTTCACATTTAGCTATGTGACTTATGACTTACGTTACGTAAGTACGTTAAACAAATGCACATTAAAACAACTACTTCCCGGGCAAATACCCACGCCGGACATTGAATTACATAATGTACACCTGCTGTTGCACATCAATAAAATATTGCATAATGCAACAAATTTTGATCCGAAAAAAATTCTCTAATGCTAAATGTGAAAATAATTTATTAATTATTTTCAAATCATTTTTATTTAATATATTTAAATGGCTGTGACCAAGTGAATGAATAATACTCTTTTCTATTTATTATTTTTATTAATTATGGTATAAAATACACTCGCGTCCACAAGTCGGCTCATCAAAGGCGCACCCCCGAAGGCCCGGCATGAAATCGACACTGGTTTTGCGTTAAACAATAAGCCTTTCTCTTGCACCGATCGCATCTGGCTAAAAATGCACCCACCCAATTCTTAATTTTTTTACTCCTTACCAATTGGACTTAAATTAAATAGAATAGTATTCAATGACAAGATTTAGAATTATCGAATTATCCAACTGAAAATGAACAGGATGTCCAATTAATACCTCTAAATAGAAGTTGTTCTGAAAGGTTGGTCTAATAAAAGTATTTATTCCGATAATGAAAATAAGTTTTCTTATAAAATGTATTTTTTTAATTAAATAAAAATTATTTGAAAATAATTAATTAATTATTTCCACATTTAACTCTGTGATTTTTTGACTTGCGTAACGTAACACTGAAATCTCCGGACATATTTAACGCAACAATATATATACAGAGAGGTTTTTTTATCAGTATACATTAGACGAACTGTATACCTGCAAAAAAATCAAGTCAATCGCATTGAACCGATTAATGTGTGTATGTTTAGTTGCATATAACACACAACTAAACGTCAAACGCTAAACTTCAAATTGTGTGAAATATTTGATCGAAAATGTATACAAATGAAGAAAAGGTCAAATTTAAAGCGTGTATTACAATTTCAACAGCACTAGAGGAGGATAAGACATGTTTTTAATGAATCCAAAGTGGCCGAATACCTCGGTTAGGATGATTCTAAAAATAATTAAACTAAAACATTTTCTTTGGAAGGTTGTATGTTTCGTTCTCTTTATTCTATTGAAAACGCAACAAAATGAATCATGACTAACACAAGCAATTTCCTTTTTTATCAAAAATACGTCACTTTTATTAAGACAATTTGAAAAAAAAGTATCTGCGAAGAACAATAAACTTGAAATATATATAAATTAGAATAAGTGCTAGAAATTACCAACAGAAACTGCAAGACAGTAGCTCAAACGATCGCGAAATTTCTTCCACATTGTGCATTTCGATATTGTTATAAACAGAAATAGAAAATTGTTTTTTGAATTATCCTAGTTATTCTATTATAGGCAACTAAACCCATACATCAATGCGTTTGACTTGGGTATTTTACATGTATACATAGGGGATATGTATACTGTTAAAAAAACCTCTCTGTATATACATATATACGTTGGTTGGAGGTGCACCTTTGCTGAGCCGACTTGTGAACGAGAGGAGTACGTACGTCGTATATATCAAAAATAAACCCAACATGTTTGGGCAGAATGTGTTTGCCGTTAATTTTTACGTTTCTTTTATAAAATAGAGCTTATCGAATACTATATTGCAGCCAATATATATTTTTTTATATTTATTTAAAACAAATACGTGAATGTAGTACTAAGTCTATATTATTATTATTCAAATGCTTACAAACAATCACTTCTGAAATTACTGAGATTTTACTCAATTAGGGGTAGATTACTGTTCTACTGTTTTTACTGTTTCAGCGACGGAATTAATGATAACTAAAACGACAACTACGCATGAATATCGTATGCGTAGTTGTAAAACAAATATTTTATATATATTTAAATATATATATATATATATATATATATATATATATAATATATTCAACAGAAATAATTGTTCTATTAAAAATAATTAAAAAAAGATTAATATCTAAAAGAATTTATGATTTCCAATTATTAAAATTCTTCTATTTATTATGCTAAAATGTAGTTTGATTTTAAATCACACTTGTAAAATTCTAAAAATCAAAACAAACATGACCACATGTATATCTGTAAAATTATTATTCATAGTATTTATAAAATAACAATTTTAATAATAAAAAAAACTAAAATAATATATAAAATGAAGATCCGATTTTTAAGAGGCATCGTTGCGAATCGACCTTGAAGCTTTCTTATGGGATTTCTTAATAAAAATGCTAACTTTTAAAGAGCTTATTAGAGCTGCCTTTTTTCTGCAAAACATTATGAGCTTTTTCTAGAACTTCCAAATTTCAAAATTTTCAATTAAAATTAACACTTTATCAACATTAACAAAAGATAATAATATCAGTTTCTAAAATTATTACGCTCAGAGTTTTACTTCTTAAATTTTGTTTTCATCTTTAACACATTTAAATATTTTAAGGACTAACATATTTAGAGATTTTTTAAAGTGATATATTTGGACGGTATTAAAATATATTTGATAATAAATTAATCATCATTTTTCCTTGAGTAATATATTTGATAATAAATTAAATTTAGAAATAATTAATTATTAATCATCATTTTTCCTTGAGTTATTCACTTACATTACGTACTTTAAAAGAACTAATTCTCGGACCTGTGCCCCGCTAGATATTGATTTGATGAAAAATATTTATAATCTTTATAGTGAAATAAAAATGCTGACTTTTAGAGAGCTTATTAGTGGAGATAAAGAGCTGCCTTTTTTTCTGCAAAATCTTATGAGCTTTTTCTAGAACTTCCCAATTTCAAAATTTTCAATTTGTAATAACACAAGATACTAAATTAAAGACGACGCAAGCGCCACCTTTTGCCTAATTTCAAGTGGTATCTTCAACGATTTGGGTTTGTAAACGACCGAGAATCATTGTTTCGTCCACTAAAGGAAGGCGAACTTGTCCTGTTTAAGCAAATAAGGAAAACGAAATTCACATTTAATGAAACGTTCAGCCACCATTCATCTAGCGTATGGTGGCTGAACGTTTCATTAAATGTAAATAACACAAGATTATGAATAAAAAAAAAACGCACGTTATTATATCTGAATAAACTCTGTAGAGACGTGGACAGTTGTTATAAATCGCATAAGAGAGCTTCAGGGTCAATTCGTGACGAACACTCTTAATGATAATAATAAAAAATAGTTTATTTACTTGATTATAATTATTTAAATTAAATAAATTAGGAAGAATTTGAAAATAATGAATTTACTCAATTGAATAATTAATAAATTATTTCCACTTCGTAAATAAAAAACAATTTTTAACTTTGTTTTACCACTGTATTTTTCTCACTTAATTATGTGACTGTAGTTTCGACTATCTAGTAGTCATTCACAAACTAAAAGTGTATTTAAAATGTACCACAAAGTGAACGCTTACAACACAAAATAGTATTTTCACTTTATTTAATTTAAATTAAATAAAAAGAATATGAAAATAATTAATAAATTATTTCCTCTTTAGCTACTGTGACATTCTGATTTATGTTAAATTACTTATGTAACATAAGTAGCTAAAGAGAAAATAATTTATTAATTAATAATAATAATAATAATAAATAAAAAATTAATTTTATATTTAAGTTGGAAAAAGGTATGATCAAATTTTATCATTTTAATAAAACACTTTAAATTTTGTTTGTATAACACTAATAACACTAATTTAGTGTTATACAAACAAAGTTTAAAGTGTTTTATTAAATTGATAAACAATGTATAACAAAGTTGAAGCCTCAGTTATTAATAATCAAATTTTATTGATCATTGCCAGTAATTTTCTTTGTTCAATTTTATTATAACTTAAATAACTGCAACAATGTGAATCATCTTTGTTTCAATTTATTTTAATTTTTATTACATTTAAATAATTATTCAAAAAAATATATGAAAACACATTAATAATTAGGATGTATTTTAGTTAATACACTTGGTTGTTCGTTTCACAAATTTTATATTTGAGTTTCGACTAGTTTCGACGAGCTTTTTTCAAACATAATAATTATGTAATGCAATTAGTATGTATTTTAATTAAAACCCTTGATTAAGTAAAATACATACTAATTATTACATAAAAATGTTTCCCCATGAGATAAGTGAGAATTTAATTCGACGAATAAAGCACTAATAACCTTTCTTCACACTTTTAAAAGTGTGAAGAAAGGTTCTTTCTTCTTTCTTCAAAATTAAATTCTCAAATTGATTGATTGATTGAGTTACGTGAAGATCAAATTAATTCGACGAATAAAGCACTAATTCTTCTTTAATTCACTTTTAAAAGTGTGAAGAAAGGTTATTAGTGCTTTATTCGTCGAATTAATTTAATCTTCACGTAACTCAATCAATCAATCAATTTGAGAATTTAATATCAAAATATAGAAACACACTATTTTAATTAAAATAAAAAAAATAATTCATTTCCCCCATCATCAACACAAAATCATCACATTTTCAACACCGCACGACATTTCTTTTCATGGTATATTTTCACCAGTAAACACTGTTTTCATTCACCAGTTTCTTCTTCTTCAACTTTTAAACCATATCACTTCCTCATATATTTATTTTTTTGATTTGTTACAACCTACGCAATCGCATCATCAAATTCGATTTTAATATCACAATATAACGTTTTTTTTTTCTCATAATAATCCCATCTGGAAATACTGCTAACTACGTATCATTTTAAACTTTACAAAAAAGAGAACAATTGTGCAACATGATCCCAATCCGGCCGCGCTGAAGTTTCAGCGTTTCAGCCGCTTATCCTTAAAGTGTGTGATGTTCCAATTTCTTATCGAAAAATGCGTTTTTTTTGTTTGTTTGTTTTGTTTTTTTTTTTAATAAGGCAAGAGTTCCTCGCGGTTCAAGGATTTTCATTTTATTTTTCTTCATAATTATTAACGTGTGTGTGTGTGTGTTTTTTTTCTTCTTCTTTTACTGATAGTTCAGTCTTGCGTCGTGTAATGTTTCGAAAGTTTTGGTTGATAATTTGTAAACTTTCACACAATTTTTTTAATCGATGAAGCGATTTGTTGTAGAATTAAAGAATGCATTTCACATATATATTTTTTTATATCAAAAATTATAATTATTCTTAACTATATTCTGCCAATTTCTTTATAATAATAATGAAAAAACAATTTTATTCAATGATATCGAGAAGATTGTAAATATAATTTCCTTTATTAAATATTTCGAGACTTAAATATTCTTAACTATATTCTGCCAATTTTCACGATTATAAGAAGAAAAATATTATTAACTATATTTTGCCAATTATTGAATAAAAATGTTTTTTTATTATAAAAAAAAACATTTTTATTTGATAATTTCGAGAAAATTGTAAATATAATGATTAAATATTTCGAGAAAAAAATTCTTAACTATATTCGACCAATTTTGATGATTATAAGAAATAAATATTAAAAATTATTAACTATTTTTGCTAATTATTGAAATATAAAATATTTTTTATTAAAAAAAATGATATTTTCGAGAAAAAAATATTCTTTACTATATTCTGCAAATTTTCACGATTATAAGAAAAAAATAATATTATTAACTATATTTTGCCAATTATTGAATAAAAATGTTTTTTATTATATAAAAAAAAACATTTTTATTTGATAATTTCGAGAAAATTGTAAATATAATGATTAAATATTTCGAGAAAAAATTCTTAACTATATTCTACCAATTTTGATGATTATAAGAAAGAAATATTAAAAATCATTAACTATTTTTTGCCAATTATTGAATAAAAATATTTTTTATTATAAAAAAATATTTGATAATTTCGAGAAAATTGTAAATATAATTTCTTTTATTAAATATTTCGAGAAAAACATATTCTTAACTATATTCTGCCAATTATTAAATAAAATTGTTTTATATAAAAAAATGTTTTTATTTAATAATTTCGAGAAAAAATAATATCGAGAAGATTGTAAATATAATTTCCTTTAAAAAATATTTCGAGAAAAAAATATTCTTAACTATATTCTGCCAATTTTCACGATTATAAGAAAAAAAAAATATTATTAACTATATTTTGCCAATTATTGAATAAAAATGTTTTTTTTTATAAAAAAAAACAATTGCATTTGATAATTTCGAGAAAATTGTAAATATAATGATTACATATTTCGAGAAAAAAAAATCGTAACTATATTCTGTCAATTTTGATGATTATAAGAAAGAAATATTAAAAATTATTAACTATTTTTTTGTCAATTATTGAATAAAAATATTTTTATTATAAAAAAATATTTGATAATTTCGAGAAAATTGTAAATATCATTTCTTTTATTAAATATTTCGAGAAAAACATATTCTTAACTATATTCTGCCAATTATTAAATAAAATTGTTTTTTTTTATTATAAACAAAATGTTTTTATTCAATAATTTCGAGAAAAAATAATATCGAGAAGATTGTAAATATAATTTCCTTTATTAAATATTTCGAGACCTAAATATTCTTAACTATATTCTGCCAATTTTGACGATTATAAGAAAAATAATATTATTAACTATATTTTGCCAATTATTGAATAAAAATATTTTTTATTATAAAAAAAACATTTTTATTTGATAATTTCGAGAAAATTGTAAATATAATGATTAAATATTTCGAGAAAAAAATTCTTAACTATATTCGACCAATTTTGATGATTATAAGAAAGAAATATTAAAAATCATTAAATATTTTTAGCCAATTATTGAATAAAAATATTTTTTATTATAAAAAAATATTTGATAATTTCGAGAAAATTGTAAATATAATTTCTTTTATTAAATATTTCGAGAGAAATCATATTCTTAACTATATTCTGCTAATTATTAAATAAAATTGTTTTTTTTTATTATATAAAAAAATGTTTTTATTCAATAATTTCGAGAAAAAATAATATAGAGAAGATTGTAAATATAATTTCCTTTATTAAATATTTCAAGAAAAAAATATTCTTAACTATATTCTGCCAATTTTCACGATTATAAGAAAAAAATAAAATTATTAACTATATTTTGCCAATTATTGAATAAAAATGTTTTTTTATTATAAAAAAATGTTTTTATTCAATAATTTCGAGAAAAAATAATATCGATAAGATTGTAAATATAATTTCCTGTATTAAATATTTTAAGAAAAAAACATTCTTAACTATATTCTGCCAATTTTCACGATTATAAGAAAAAAATAATATTATTAACTATATTTTGCCAATTATTGAATAAAAATGTTTTTTTATTATAAAAAAAACATTTTTATTTGATAATTTCGAGAAAATTGTAAATATAATGATTAAATATTTCGAGACAAAAATTCTTAACTATATTCTGCCAATTTTGATGATTATAAGAAAAAAATATTAAAAATTATTAACTATATTTTGCCAATTATTGAATAAAAATGTTTTTTATTATAAAAAAAACATTTGTATTTGATAATTTCGAGAAAATTGTAAATATAATGATTAAATATTTCGAGAAAAAAATCGTAACTATATTCTGCCAATTTTGATGATTATAAGAAAAAATATTAAAAATTATTAACTATCTTTTGCCAATTATTGAATAAAAATATTTTTTATTATAAAAAAATATTTGATAATTTCGAGAAAATTGTAAATATAATTTCCTTTATTAAATGTTTCGAGAAAAAAAATTCTTAACTATATTCTGCCAATTATTAAATAAAATTGTTTTTTTTTGTTATACAAGGTGTACAGAAAATGAGTGAAAACCTTCAGATAACTCAATTCATTAATTAATTTTTAATAGAAAATCCAAATAAAAAAAATGTTGTATGGTTCTTCATTGAGGCTCACGAGGTCTTCGGAATTTTAAATATGTGACTATAAATTAATATTGTTTTTTAAATATTTTATAAAAAATCAATAGCATTAACAATCAATTAGACACGTGTATAATTCCATTGATGTAAATGATTAATAAATCGGATATTTTTACAATTTTATAACTTCATCAGAAGCATTCTTTTAATGAAAATAGATCTGGCAACGACGCACGCTCGTTTGTAAAAGAAAAGGTGTATGCAACACCTCCAGCGGATGATGTAGCAGTTATAAACAGGATAAATGCACACTTGATTGATCCAGCGTTGCCAAATGTATAGTTCTTTTAAGTGGCCCGTGAGGCTTAAGGAAGGACCGTGTGACTTATTTTCGTTAATACTTTTATCTAAAAATTAGTCAAAGAGTCACGCTACCTAAAGCTTTTCACTCATTTTCTGTACACCTTGTATAAAAAATATTTAATTCAATAATTTCAAGAAAAAAATCTTAACAATATTCTGTCAATCATTGAATAACAATGTTTTTTTTTTATTGTAAAAAAAACATTTTTTGTTATTTTATCATAAAAAAAATATTCAACGCTTCCGAGAAGATTGTAAAAATATCATTTCTATTTGCGCATAAAATATTCATTCGCCTTTATTCAATAATTACAAGAAGATTGTAAATATAATTTCCATTTGCGCGTCAAATTTCCATTCACCTTCACATAAACTACCTTATCATATATTTTCTGCCTCCCTCCTGAAATAAATTCATTTCAGGCATCTTATTTTCTTGACTTTCTTGACACTGTCTTTTCGTCTGTGCTTCCACCGAGCAAAATAGTTTTAATTAACATTTTATCAACATTAACACAAGATAATAATATCAGTTACTAAAATTATTACACTCAGAGTTTTACTTCTTAAATTTTGTTTTCATCTTTAACATATTTAAATATTTTAAGGACTAACGTATTTAGAGATTTTTTTAAAGTGATATATTTGGACGGTATTAAAATATATTTGATAATAAATTAATCATCATTTTTCCTTGAGTAATATATTTTATAATAAATTAAATTTAGAAATAATTAATTATTAATCATCGTTTTTCCTTGAGTTTTTCACTTACATTACGTACTTTAAAAGAACTAATTCTCGGACCTGTGCCCCGCCAGATATTGATTTGACGAAAAATATTTATAATCTTGATGGTTAAATATTTATTATTGTTTTTTTTTTTTTAATTGAAGGCGATAAATAACTTTGGAAAACGAACTCTTTATAATGTTGAAAAATAAAATTAATAAAAATATAAACGTATTTTTCTTAGATTGTACATCTTGTCGATAGTAAATAAAAAATTAACGTATTTTTCTTATTCTGAATAGTTTTTGCTTATATCAATTGTAAATATTTAATCTTTACAGCAAAAATTATGTGAAAGTTTCGCGTTACATAAACAACAACAAAATATATATTCCGTGGGCGGGAAGTATTTCTTTTTTTTTGCATATTTGTAAACTTAACATTTGCACGTAACAAATAAATTGGTAGATGGTGTTGTGTAAACTTAGTCGTAACCATGATTTAATAAGAAGGTATGATATGTAAGTAAAATTGGCTATGAGCGCACCAACACGTGCCACCGGCAAATCTGCTCCTGCTGGAACTCCTTCATGTCCATCCAGTGGGCCAGTTCCTCGGCGCCGCTGGAATTCAGCCCGAGGCTGAACCAGCCGACCATCTCCTTCTTTTTCGTGACCCCGCGACGGTTGTAGATAGAAACCATCAGAGTCACATCGGCTAGTTGAAATAATGCCACCTGGAAGGAGATGTTAAGTTTTACTCATAATAAATTAAA
This sequence comes from Philonthus spinipes, assembly GCA_963082785.1. NCBI lineage: Eukaryota > Metazoa > Arthropoda > Insecta > Coleoptera > Staphylinidae > Philonthus > Philonthus spinipes. Next base: position 10,988,604 of record OY720316.1, on the reverse strand, counting down.
ATATTTGTAATAATATATAATATAATATTCCGTAGTCCGTATCGATGTGTATATATATCGTATAGTGTTTAATAGCAAATATCTAAAGTTCTACTGATCAAATAATTACCATTTTTTTAGAGTGTACTAGTGGAAGTATATTTTATATGTGGTGTTAAATTGTGTTACGGTAAAGTACTGTAAGTTGAATAATTAGTAATTAAATATTGAGGTTATTTGCCGAATGAATGATATTTTTATCATTTGTCATTGACCACGCTGAGCGAGTAACCCGTACAAAAAGTAGCGTAAATTTTAATTAATTTTTGAGCTGATTCACCTTTGTACTCTATTGTTTTTCTCTCCGTGGCCTATTCTCTGTTTTTTTATAAAGTCACTGCGGCGGGCCGTGCAGTGTGAAGAGAGTGTCCCCGTTATTGTTATTATTTCATCTTCCCGTTTCCTTACATATTACATATATATGGGTGTATATATACCATATATATTTATATATTTCTGTTACGATATTTTATAAAAGTGATTGCCAGTGTGCGTAAAATTAATTTTGAATTAATAAGTATATATAATTCACACAATTAAAATGGGTATTTTTTGTACTGCATGCAATACGCAATTAATACCTTAAAATTTATCGTCAGCATTTAAATGTAACGGAGCCTGCGGTAAATGGTTCAATATTCAGTGTACGTTATTATCAGATTCACTTTTAAAGTATTATCATGAAGAGGGGCCAATGAAACTGGGAACAGATAATTCTGTAGCACTCAATGCATATCTTCATTAGATGTAATCCCTTCCAATTCGACGAATTCTGACATGCCCGTTACAAGTGCTTCAATTATTTCATTATTTGAAGAACATCTTGGCCCATTTAAAAAACAAATTGAAGAGTTTATATCAAAAATGTCTATTCAAATGGACACAATTTTTACAAGAATTAATTCTCTTGAGTTTGAAAATCAGAAAATTCGTGAAGAGTTAAGTAAAGCCAAATTCAATGTTAATGCTGAAAATATTATAGATGAATTAAGTGATCGTGAACGTCGCAGCAGGAATGTAATTGTTTACAATTTACCTGAATCTAAGGCCACTGATCCGTTAGATAAGAAAAATGATGATATTAATATTTTTTAAAATATTTGTTCAGACATTTTCGATGATTCGCCCATAAATGCCATCCGTATTGGAAAACACACAGGCAGTCCTAGGCCTTTAAAAATTACGTTGTCTAATCGGGATAAAGTATTAACTTTATTAAAGCCGATTTGACTGAATTACAACGTAAAGAATTTAAACTGATTTATGATGAATTTGATTTGCTTAAAAATCAAGGTGAAATGGATATATTTATTAAATTTGTTAATAATCGACCCTCAATTTGCAAAGGTTTACGTCCAAATATTAATCGACAGCGGATGTATTTAAAAAACTAAATACTTACTACCATAATGTAGATGGCATGAAAACAAAATTATTTGATATTATGAACATTGTTAACTGTTCTTCCTATGATGCTATCATTCTTACTGAAACTTGGTTGGACGATAATATTCACGATAATGAATTAGGTTTCAATGACTTCAATATACGATATATATTGAATTTGAATTATAATTGAATTTAGATCGTTCATCTTTAACAAGTAATAAACTCCACGGAGGCGGTGTTCTAATCGCGGTTAGAAAGATTATTCGTTCTTATAGACTCAATATAATTGATGATTCTATTGAGCAATTATTTGTGTGTTTAGAATTCCAAGTCTCTAGTATCATAATGGGTTCCGTCTACATTCCTCCTGGTTCTTCAACTGAAACATATGCTAGACATTGCAACGCGATTGAAAATCTTTTTCTTAATTTAAATGATAGTAAATATATTATATACGGCGATTTTAACTTGCCAGAGTTAGTATGGAAATCGGATAGCTTTATTCCGGAAGGACGATTCAATGAGAGTAGTGATTTAATTATCAATACTTATAATCTATTAAACCTAAATCAAATCAATACAATTTCCAATTCGAATGGGCGATTTTTGGACTTGGTATTTACTGATTTTAACGAATTTCATGTGTGTTTAGCTGATGATCCACTTTGCAATATATCAATACATCATAATCCACTTAATGTCATTATTGGCATCAATGACTCATTTTCCAAGTTAAATTTTGTCGAAAAAGTTCCTGATTTTTATAAAGCAGATTATAATGCAATTAATTCATTTTTGGCATCAATTAATTGGGAAAGTATATTTTTACATTGTAGTATTAATGAAATGGTTGAGATATTCTACACATATATTAATAGAGCCATTCAATTATTTGTTCCTACAAAGAAACAATTCTCTTCAAAATATCCAGTTTGGTTTAACACACATTTAATACGTTTAATAAAAAACAAAAAATATGCTCATTCTATATTCAAAAGATCCGGGCTACCTGCGGACTACAATAAATTCAAAATTTTACGTGATGAATGTAAAGAAATGAGTGGCCATCTTTATAAAGCATACCTTCAGAAAATTGAATGTGACATATGTTTGAAGCCAAAGTCATTTTGGACTCATATATCTAAATTGAAAAAAACTGACAGTATTCCGAATAGAATGAAACTGGATAGCTCGATCCTAGAAAGCGGTGATGAAATTGCATCAGGTTTTGCAAAAACGTATGACATTTCAAATAATTTGTCTACGTCCAAGTTTTGCTTTAAGAAACAAGTAAATAGTTCTTCATTTTCCATTTCATTACAACAGATTTATGCGGAATTAAGTTCACTCGGCAACAGTTCGTCTCATGGCCCGGATGGTATACCAGCAATATTTTTATCTAAATGCGTGTGTAGTGTATCAAAACCCTTACATATTTTATTTTCAACTTCGCTTAAAGAAGAGGTATTTCCTGATATATGGAAAACGAGCTTTTTGTTGCCTATATACAAATCTGGGAAAAGGGATTGTATATCGAATTATAGAGGGGTCGCAATCCAATCCTTCATTCCAAAATTATTTGACAAGCTAATTTCTGAACAGCTATCTTGGCTTTTCAAGGAAATCATTGATGAAGCTCAACATGGATTCGTTCAAGGGAAATCGACCACAACAAACCTACTGGAATTTCGATCATCCATTTTGTCAACCTTGGAGAAAAATTTCCAACTCGATGTAATTTTTACAGACTTCTCCAAGGCGTTTGACAAAGTTAATCACATGGTTCTACTTACCAAATTAAGTGCTTACGGCTTTAGTGACAGTGTTGTGAATTGGTTTCGATCATACTTAATGTCTAGACAACAAATTGTCCGAATTGGGAATTTCATGTCTGAAGGTATAGATGTTTTATCTGGTGTGCCACAGGGTAGCCACTGTGTGCCTATATTATTTCTCATAATGATTAATGATATTAAGGATTGTTTAAAATATTCACAGCCCTATCTGTACGCGGATGACATGAAAATCCTATTGGAAATTAATTCATTAAATGATTGTATAAATCTGCAGCATGATTTAGATATGATATGCCATTGGTGTAACTTGAACGATTTGCAGTTGAATATCACTAATTGTAAGGTTATGTCATTTAATAGGCAAAGAAACTAATTAAAATTTGACTACAAAATTAATATTGTCACGACCTAGCTGGCCGTGAGGGGATAATCGACCAATAAGCAGGTTACAACGCTGTTACTTAGCGGCGTAACATGCTTACTTGTCGATTTATGGCCTTCAACCGAGGATGCATCGACCTGCTCGAACGTGCAATGTCAGCGTCTGATTGATTTCCGATGTGCTTCGTTGCTACCGGAAATACCAAACGTGACAATATGATCCCTCTGGAATATGTTCGTAGCATTAAAGATTTGGATATTTTCTTTGATGATTTTCTATCTTTTAAGCATCACTTGGATTTAATAGGCACCAAGGCTATGCGTTCAATGGGTTTCATCTTGCGAAATGGTAAACATTTTAATATTAGAGCTTTACTTACTTTATATAACTCATTTGTTCGATCCCATTTTGAATACGGCTCACTGGTCTGGTGCCCATTTTATGACATCCATATAAAAAAAACTTGAAAGGATCCAAAATAAATTTGAGAAATTTGTATGTAAGAAATTCAATATTGAGTTAAATTTAATCTCTGTAAATGGACATCATAAAATAGCTGGATTATGTTTTTGTCACAAACTTCTTAATGGGAATATTAATTCTGCAACTTTATTAGCGCAATTTAATTTCAATTTTTCTCCCCATAATTACACCTTTCGTAACGCATCCTTGTTTCGGCCTAATTATCATCGCAGCAATTATGGTTTCAATACTCCCATCGATATAATTATGAGAAGTATTAATACACTTAATTTATCTTGTATGTTTGACATTTTCTATAATTCTTTTACCTCTTTCAAATCACTTGTTATATCGCATTTTCGTTAAATGTGTTAAAATAAATATCTCAGAGTGTTGTTAATATATGCTTAGTTGATAATCATGCGTTGTTAATATTTGTAATATTTGCTACTTAAATCTTATCTCCATCGATTATGTACAATGTTTTGTTTAATTTTAAGTATAATTTTATATTTTTCTGTATTTACATTTTATGTTGTAGTATAAAAAGGTGGATCCGTTAAATAAATAAAAATAAATAAATAAATAAATAAAAGATAAAAGAAAGTAATGACACAGTTATTTAAAATTAAATAAAAATAATTTTAAAATAATTAATTAATAAATTATTTTCTCTTTAGCTACTGTGATATTATGACTTAAGTTACATGTCCAATTATTATTGGACATTTGTTAAAGTACTTATGTAACAGAAAATGTCTATTATAAGAGATTTTTTAAAGTACTTATGTACTTTTTTCACAGTAGCTAAAGGGAAAATAATTTATTTATTAATTATTTTCAAATTCTTTTTATTTAATTTATTAAAATGTAATTATTGAACTCTGTGATATTGTATGTGATAACTTTGAAAATAAATCAATTTGCATGGCTTCATTTCTTGATTTAAGTAAAGCGTTCGATCTTGTTCCTCGCTATAAACTGCTACATAAAATTAAAAAATACAATTTTGGCATAAACAGTTGTAAAATCATAAAATCCTATTTGCAAAATCGCGAACAAGCAGTTTTCTATTACAGAATATAGTCGGAATTTACTTCCGTAGAGAAATAGGTCCCTCAGGGATCAATTTTGGGACCTATTTTATTTATAATATATATAAATGACCTTCCTGCTTGTATTAATAATGCTACAATATTAATGTATGCTGATGACACAACTGTAGTGAATAGTTAATCTAATCTTAATCAGATATTGGAAGCACATGATAAACATGTGCAGTTAATTACACAGTGGTGCCTTAGTAATGACTTAGTTAAATACTACTAAGACACAAAGGTTACAATTTTAGACAACCGGCCCTATCAGTTCACTGGAAAGTGTTTGCTGTCTGGGTGTTGTAATGGGTCATGCCCTGGTATGAACGTATAATTTTAATTTGCGGTATTGTTTCGTTTTGTTTTTTTGTATTCGGTTGGGTGGTCCGTGCTGTAGGGACGCGCCGCCAGCGTGGCGCCGGGCCCTAAATGGGTACGCTCGTGAAATCGAAGGGGATCGCGGATGTTTAGTCTACGGGCGATAAGAAGGAATCTCGAAAAAAAATCCGTACGTGACGATCGCACTAAAATTTCGGGTTTCTTTGTTCGATTCGGGAATAAAAGGCGTGCGGGTAGTACCGGGCGGGGGAGTTCAGATCCAGACGCTGTGACGGTCGGTCGTTAGTTTCGGGGTTTCGCGAGACTAGTCATCAGGTCCAGGAGTCCGCGACGACAAGGGGAAGATCGGTTTCGGAGAGAAGCGCGAGTACGACGCACAGGTGGGATTTCTTTCGCGACGATGCGGAAATTCGGTGGATATCGACAGCGCAAGTATTGTACTTAATTATTTTTGTAATTATTCTTTTTTTTTTACTTATTGTATCAATTTATTGTAAATTCTACCCAGGCTTGGCTTACAGACAATTTGAGTGAAATGTTGTAGGTCAAGTGTGAGTAGCAGCTCGGGATGAGTTTTTTTTTTAAGGGGTTTTTTATCATCCCAATATGTAGAAGAGCTGATTCGCGTCTTCCCCAAAATATATTTGATATCAAGGGTTTATTGTGTAATAATAAGGCAATAAATCACCACCTTGATATCATTTTTTTGGTGTTTTAATTATTTTACCTTTTTTTATTCTTTTTTTTACCTGGTTTAGGAAAGTCACAACATAAAAGAGGACATTCGCGTAAGCAACGGATCTGTTTTTTTTTAATGTTACTACAAAACACAACAAGAATTTCTGTCAGAGACAGGTAGGGTCCTAACCATTACAGTGTACAGACAGTCAGTCAAACGGGAAGCCTAATATTGACGTCTTATGAGGGATCAGTACAATCATTTGAGTTTCTCAGGGGCATCGGGGACGGGGACGAGCTAGAGCACAGGCACAACCGTACCGCGAATTCACAGCTAATAAAAACGCATTTAGGATCGTGTCGAAGTCGTTCTTTGCAAGGATAGCCGAAAACCTTATTGCACACGCACGCAGTTCGCACTGCACACCGTGTGCGAACAGGACACCTCGTTATCGAAAGTTTTTTTACTACAAGTATTAATAATAAGGTGGGAAAATTTCTTAAACAGCATTGGAGATTTTTTTGAATAAAATATTTTTTTATTATTTTCAAACAACAGACGTGTACTTTTTGGAAAAAAATCCTGTTTCATATTTCTACATCTACTATATGTGTGCTACTTACTTGGAATACAAAAGTTTCTTTAAACAACGGATTTGGTTGACCTCTTCGCACCGTAGTCTTGCTTTGGGCCAACTCTTGCCCTGTGCTGCTCACCAGATGAAGTTTCACATAAGTGTCTGGTGCTCGGTTCAGCGCTAAATTCCTGAAATAAAATTATTAAGGTATCAATAAGATTAAAGCAATGATATTATTAAACATCTCAACATTAAGCGATTGTGAAAACTATAAAAACACTCCATTTACAGACGTAGTGCCGGGCTCCTCCCATCCGGAAGACTACCAACTAAAAACCCCTCCCATTTGATCGGCGTCGACAACCAAGGTCATTGGCCGGAGTACTTATCTTAAAAAAAATCATAAACCTACTATCACAATAATTCTTAAATTTAATATCACAGCTAATTGTAACACCTAACCTAGATCTAGTAATAAATAAGGAGATAAAATTATGACCGGGTGTAAAGAGCCCGATCATTCAGACAACATGACAATGCTGAAAGGAAAAACTTGAACTAATAAATAAATAAAATACTGGTCTAAATGGCCAGTCATTAAAAAGACAATCTAAACAGTCCTGTCTCTTTTAGGAAATTTAGAATTCGTTCAAAAAATCCCTCATACTCATTTGGAAGCATCAGTCTATTTCTGTGGGCCATATAAAGCAAACATTCCTCCAAGATATGCCTTACAGTTAAGGGGCTGTGACCTGTGTTGCATGTAGGAGCTGTATCACCGTCAAGAAGATATGAGTGGGTCAAGTTAGTACGACCCACTCTGAGGCGAACAAGTGTCAGGTGCAGTCACAGTCTGCTTAACAACACTCAGCTTGCTCTCAAGTCTCAACCAGTCTTTGCCACGCTTTGCCGACATCATATGTGAGAAGATTGTACAAATATTCTGGTCGGCAGTATTTGTGGTCTACATGACCCTCATCGGCTGCTTGACAACTCAAAAAAGAAAGAAACGCAAAGTTATAACAACCAACCTACGACCTAGCCAATTGGCGTAAGTCACAAAATTAAGAGAAGTTAGCAGGGTCCAATAAAATGATATATATTGACAATTTGAATCTGTGTTATATTATCAGTTTTTATCGCCTCCTGTAAAATTATCATTTTGAGGGTTACGCCCATCGACATATGACACGGCGATACATAGACAAACCAAGAAGTAAAAACCCTAAAAATAGTTAATAAATGTATGACAAAATTATAGTTAATCATAGCGATGATTTCAAAGTTAACAAAAATGCATTTCGACCCTGATTAAAAATGTCAACAACATGTTGTAGCTCGTGGTACTTTCTTAACATACATTGCAGTGGGAAAAAGAATGTTGTGTGGTTCGAGATGTAGTGTAATTAAAAGTTATTTTGCTTCAACTTGCTAATCTAGGAACTGAAATATTCACAAGATGTAAAAGTTCGCAATTGTCAGTATGATAGTGAATTAGTTTATACAGTTCATGGATTAAAATGTATTTATGTCTATTTTGTATTGATAGAATATCAAATTCCCGCAATAACGATTCATACGTTCATATTGTATGATCGGGATAAATGTGAAATTTACATAAATATAAATACTTCAAAAAGCGCCGTTGTACTTTTTCCAACATCTCAATGCATTTATTATAGCCTGGTGACCAAACAGCGGCACAATACATAAGTTTACTTGTAACAAATGAATCATACAAACGGATTGCCTGTACACTATTTTTAAAGTCGGAACAATTACGAATTATAAATCCGAGCAATTTATACGATTCATTAATCATCCTTTGTATGTGCAAATTAAAGGTTAACTTGTTGTCAAACAATACACCAACATCTTTAAAACATTTATCCTTCTGAACAGGTGTATTATTCAGGATGTAATCAAAAAAAAACTTGTAGGCATTTATTTTCAGACCATTTTCGACACACCATGCTGACATTTTACATAAATTATTTTGAAGATTAACACAATCATCGACGGTCTCAATTGCTCGGTATAATTTAACATCATCGGCATACATTAAGAATTTGCAGTCCAAGACATTTGCAACTTCATTGATAAAAATTAGAAATAGCAAGGGGCCAAGGTTGGACCCTTGCGGGACACCACTTGTTGCTACAAATGTCCCCGACTGAAAACCCATGTATCCGACAAAGAGGCGTCTATCCAATAAATATGAATATAATGCCGATATCACATTTGACGCTAAATTATAGTTTTTTATATATGAAATAAGCTTATCATGTGGCATACAATCGAACGCCTTAGATGTCTGTGTATATTACATCCACCTGAGCACCGCGATCAAGCTCTCCCGACATAAACTGTGTAAGACATAATAAGTTAGATTGCGTACTTCTCTTACGAAAAAATCCGTGTTGATGAGGTGTTAATAAATGTGCAGCATGTGCGTGAATGTAGTTACAAATTATTCCTTCAAATATTTTTGAAAAATTAGAAATAATGGCAACCGGTCTGTAATTTCTGATATCAAATCTATCACCCGAGTTGAAAACAGGACACAAACGCGCTATTTTCCACTGATCTGGAAAGATAACAGTTGTTAAGATTAAATTAAAAATATGCACGTGAGGCGTAACCAGATAAGACGCAGTCCTTAAGAAAAAATCCAGGTACCTGATCAGGGCCCATTGCAATGTTTCCCTTAAACTTTCTTAAATGGGTAAAGATAGCATTCGTCTATTCTATAGTTACCCATCACATCACTACCATCACAAAATACGCCTTTTACACTGTTACAACCTCTGCCACTGTACACGCTTCTGAAGAAATCTGGAAATCCTTGAAGAATTTCGCCAGAAGAGTTTAAAGATATGTCGCCCATTTTCATAATTCCAGGACAATTCTTGACATCTTTTTTTTTTTTCTTGTTAACGTAAGACCAAAATGATTGAGGATTTGAGGATATATTACGCTCTGTATCTCGATGATTATTTATCGAAGTATATTAGTATTGGACACGAAACCGCTTATAATGGCTTTATAGTTATGTTCCACTTTATTTTCTAGTATATATTGAATAAACCGACTATAACCATGTATAGCAATTACTCCATTTTCAGTCATTGGATAGGGTGTCCAATAACTGAAAGAAGACAGGTCAGCTTTAATTTTGTTCCTTAATAAAAAGGCAAAAACATTCTGATTGTGTTCCTATATTTAAAATAGTGATTATTCCAACAACGACAATTATTTCCCACATGTCTATTGACTGTTTTGTAACTGTCCAATAACTACAATTAAAAAAAAATCTTCTATTACAGATTTCATCATGCTAAAAACTACAGATTATGATAAAGCTACAATGGCCAGGGCAATATTAGATTTTAAGAAAGACATTAGTACATTTCGATCTTTTGCAACAAATATATAGTGACCCAAAATCGACTCTTTATTTAAATGTAAAAACCCTTTTGACTCGTCTCAAATTTTGACATCCGTTTCTTCTGCCGATGTCAAAATTTGAGGCTTCAGTTGATTTAATCGAGGGATTTCCAAAAAAAGAAGGACATTATTAATCCATTATTAATATTAATCCTTTTATAAATAATCGTCCCGAAGATGGCTTGCTGAAGGCGTTGTAACGTTTTTATATAAATGAAAATAGCGTCTTGGGGCCACTCAATTGCTACGCCTATGTTGTTAGTTTTGACCTTCAAGTATTTTTTTGAAAAAAAAAAAAAACGAGAGCGAGAGCGGGCCATCTTGCGCGGAGAACGGCGAAAGAGGACTCGAGTTTGGACAGCCGGCGTGTGAACAAGTGTCAGGTGAGCGTTATATTTGTTAGATTTATTGTAATTATTATTGTCGATGTATTAAAGTTTAGCCTAACCAGACGGAAGCGGAAGCTGTTATGATGTAGATGCCAGCTCTAGAGGAGGGTTTTAAGGAATGTTTGCCCAGTAGCTAAACTCCCACGCTGATCTCATAAGCAAGATGAAACGTAGGCACTTCCTATTCCTGCAGCACTACACAGCTTGAACAAGGAGAACCCTGATGAGACGTCAAATTTACTCCCTATCCCTTGAAGGGCGGGCCAGAGGCAGATTTCTTCCAGGAAGAGGCAGTACCGCTATCATTCATTCATTAGCTTTTGTTAGGCGTTGTGGCTGCTTTCATTTAATTCTTTAATCATTTTAAATTCACTCCTTAATATTTTTGTTTGATAGTTCATTTACTGTAAGAAGTCTTATATTTGCATTATTTATTTGAATAATATATATTGTTAACTTTTAAATTTAGTTGAGTCTTTTCTTAACTAACTACTGAAATTAACAGTTTAATCCCCCCCTTCTGTCACTAGTGACTAGCGCCCGGCTGATGTTGAAGTAGTACACGTTTTTTATTTACCCCCGACCGTGCGCCGCTTGCAGATCAGCTGGCCGTGGCTATTGTGAAAATTAACGTCACGGCGTTTTTTAGAAGACATTCCTAAATTAAAGAGAGGACTCCTTAAACAGTGACTTCAAGAAGTTCCCGCATCTCGGAACTTACACAAACATCGATATATTAATCTCTCTTTACCGCCAAAATTGAACACGTATTTCATCACTTTACACTCATACATCCAATGTTCCCATGTATCAATTCCTATCGCACAACACACACATCTATATTCCTCTCCCATCCATATTTTTCGTCCCCTTTCCTCATTTCCACATATCAGTCAGGCGGCACTTAGCCCAAACGGCTAGAAAAAGAAGGAAAGGCCATGAGGAGTAGGAGGACGTCAGGAAGAGGATCAAAAGGAGGGTTATTAGGAGGACCGTGAGTAGGTTGTAGAGGACAGCTCGTTCTTCTCATTTCCACATATCAGTCGTGCCAACAGTAGGTAGGGCGGCACTTGGGCCAAACGGTCTTGAAAGCCTCCTGTCCCAAGTGCCGCCACTAGAAAAAGAAGGAAAGGTCACTAGGAGTAGGAGGAAGTCAGGGAGGGGATCACGAAAAGGGTTATGAGGAGGACCACCAGAAGATTGTAGAGAACAGTTTCTCTTTCTTTCTTTCTTTCTTAATCTTATCCTCTTTTACCCGTATTAGGTGTCGAGGTTACAGTTCTTCTCAATTCCACATATCAGTCGTGCCAACAGTAGGTAGGCCGGCACTTAGGCCAAACAGTCTTGAAAGCCTTCTGTCCCAAGTGCCGCCACTAGAAAAAGAAGGAAGGCCACTAGGAGTAGGAGGAGGTCAGAAAGAGGATCACGAAGAGAGTTATGTAGTGTCGTAACCTATCTGTTTGAAAAAAATGCACCATAACTTTTCCGAAACCCAATAAAAGCTATCCTTTACTTACCTAAAGTGTGATCCTTTGACAACTTCCACGCTGAGTCTACCAGTTGTAGCGTTGTAACAGAGCCCTAGAAGAAGCTCGGGGACTCCACCATGTTGCATGGAATGTGTACTCCCCGTGCTGTCAGAACGGGCCAAACTCATAAGTTCACCACTACAACCACCTAACTGAAATTATAAGAGAATTATGTGTGAGCATTGCGATTCGTCGAAAACGAAAACCGCAAGAAAACTGACAACAAAAAAACACAAATGGCTAATTGGAACATGGAACATAAGGGGTATAAAAATGGTGATGTGTCTATCATGGTACATTTCAGTTGAATTCAGTCAAATGAGTTTTTGAGTATCGAGTTTTGAAAAATGTATGAGCATTACGCAAACGCCTTTAAAATGTTCGGCAAATAAAAAATAGTGTATGGAAATTTTCCGCAAACATTGTAAAGTAAGAAGTAACAAAATAAATTGTAACATTCTTTCAAATACTTGGCTTTAACTTTAAAAGACAACAATTTATTTATTTATTTATTCATTTCGTATTTTTTCATATAATTAATGGTTTTAAGATTTAGACATTGGTTGATTTTTAATATTTTATTCATATTTATTTCATAATTTTTCATTTACTATTAAATGTGCATTCAAATACTCCATCGAATTCACCGGGGAAAGTACCATAATGAACACATCATTTTTTATTTAAATTCATAAATAATCATATTATCTAATCTTATTAATACTTACAGCGGTATTCGCTCTTGGTTCTAAATTCAACCAGAAATTGTTCTCCAGTTCCAAATTAATGTTGGCGAAGCTAACGATGGATTCGCCGATCAGCCTCTCCCTCCGCATCCTCTCACAGCCATACACCCTTAACCGGATGCCCATTGAATTTACATCCTCTGCAAAGAAGTCAAGAACATGTATTAATCCGAATTATTAAAATATTATGGAGCGACCAACCTGGATTAACCCTGTGCAACAGAAAACTCTCCATATACTGAGGGTTATCTCCGGAACGGATCTTCGTTTTGTGCTTCTGCTTTTTGCTGGGTAGTAGAATCAACCTCACCTGAAAATTGGATTGTTTAATAATAAAATTATTTTGGTTTTATATACGTGAGTAAAAGAATGGACTTTATTGACGAATTCCAATTCTGGTCACAAAATAATCGTTGAATTTCCTTAATAATGATGAATTTATTCAGAAAAAATGTTTAAAAAAATATATGTAACTGTATAAAGTGTAATAAATGAAAGACGACGCTAGTGCCATCTTTCGACTAATTTAATGTGGCATCATCACTTGAACAGGATAAGTTTGCCTTCCTTTAGTGGAGGAAACAACGATTCTCGATTGTCTACCTTGTAGACACGAATCGTTGACGATGCCACATGAAATTAGGCGAAAGATGGCGCTTGCGTCGTTTTCATTTATTATGATTAATGTGAGGTATATAACCACAATGCAAAATTCGCTCAGCCTTCATCAAGGCATTGCACATGAAACACACTAATCTGATGAGGTTCGAAGAACCGAAATGGCCATCACTAGTTATCCATACACTAGAGTGCTGGTTGAACATTTTATTAAATATTATTAAAGTATAGAGTACTCTTTTCCTAATAACCTTGTGGTTAATTAGAACAGTATGTTTCAACAAGTTCTACATGAATAAATTATTACATATATAAATCATGATTATTATTGAGCATCCCTTACCTGCGTGTGTGTGGGTTGGCCACGATCCCTGCTGGGCATATCCCTCGCCTGAAGGACATGCACTGTCATCTTCCTCATCGGCGCGTCGTAGAGCAGTGCGATTTCGAGGTGGCCGCACTTGCTCAACAATTGGGCCTCCGGTTCTGATCCTATGCAGGACACCAGCTCGCTGCCCTCGCCTTCGGTGTTCATCACGACAATACACTGCTGAAACGCGTCCGCGCTGTTATTACATGTACAACGGGGTGTGCCTTTATCGGTCTCCCGCGATTAATAATCGGAGGGGCGCACTGAAATATTACTCACGTCTCGGTTGCTGTTGACGTCCGTGTGATCCATGTTGTTTTGGTGTTGCTGCTGCGGCGAGATTACCGTCTCGATTTTTTGGTATTCGGACTCCTGATTGTCTATTTTGGTTTCTCGCAATGTGCTCGTTGGTGTTCTAATTAAAATAATACGATAAAAATATTAATAAACTTAAAAAACCAGCAAACTAAGATAAAGAAATCTAATGTAAAATGCGCCAAAGTTGGCAGTTTTTTTACTGCAAAATTTACTCGATTTTATCTTAAAAACCGTGAATGGCAAAAATAAAATAAAAATTGTAATAATAAAAAAATAAACTTTTTTATTGCCTGAGATGATTTTTAAGACATCTAGTAATAATTTAAGATTAGACGATGAATAGAATAAAGTGCTCCGTAAAAAGTGTAATTTCTGCCAGAAGTTAGTGGACATAAATTCTAAAACTATTATCACAGATAAAGTAAGTGATTCTACATATATCTTATAAAAATGCCGTTCACCAGAGAACAAATTAACGATCTTAAGGTTATTATTAAGGAAGCCTTATTGGAAATCTTTAAAGAGGATAGTTCCATATCTGTAATTGTTGAAAAGGCAGTCCTTGCAGCCAAAACCGAACTCAATGCTAAGTGCGAAAAATACGAATCAGATATATCCTCTTTAAATGATAAATGTTCTTATATGCAAAAACGCATTGACCTCTTGGAACAACACTCGCGTAGAAAGAGCGTACGCATTATGGGTTTAAGCGAAGAGCCGAATGAAAACCTTGAAATTAAATTGAATGAATTATTCTTATCAAAATTAAATATTACGGATAAATTATTAATTAAAAAATGTTACCGAATTAAACATAACAACACAATAAAAATCAAGAAACCCCAAACTGTAATCGCCCAACTGGATACAACAAAGTCTGTTTTTAACATTATGAAGAGCCGCCATTTATTAAAAAAATCTGGCATACTCATATCTGAAGATTTGTCCCCAATGAAATATAAGCTACTAAAATTAGCCCGGGAAAAACTTGGTAGTAATAATGCCTGGTCAAGTTACGGAAACATCTATGCCAAAAATAAAGACAGCGATGGAAAGGAATACGTGAAAAAAATATTTGACTTTAGTGATATCAGTTGAATTCATGCATGCGTATAATTATTTTTGTTATGATTTCATGCATGCTTAATTTTTTCGAATAATTATCATTATTTTTATGTCTACTCATTATTATTATTATTTTTTTTTTTTCTTTGCACTGGAGAACTTTTAATTTTTATTGTTAATCTTCGCTTAATTTGTTATTGTCTTACTCTGGGTTACAATAAATCTATTAAATATTAAGATAATTTTCTGCATTATATATTAAATTGTAATTATCTATTATTTTGAAATTATTTTAATTGTAGTATTATATGAAAGGAATTTCAGTTTGTCATTTAAATGTACGGTCACTCAATTCCAATTTTAGCAATTTCAGAACGCACATCATTTCACAAAGCTATGATATAATTACTATATCAGAAACTTGGCTCAATTCAAACTACGATGACACTAGCTTTAACATTCCGGGTTATACTTTCCTACGTAAAGATAGAGCACGAGGTCGAGGAGGTGGTGTAGGGTTATATATCAATAAAAATATAGTATATGAATTACTAATTCCGCCGAACGCTGATGATATTGAACATATGTGGATAAACATTAAAATTTCGAATAACTTAATTTGTATTGGTGTTGTATACAGGCCCCCTGATTTGAATGTTAATATGTTTATTGAAAAACTGGAAGATGTGGTCAGTTACTTTATGCCGAAATGCAAAGTTTTCGTATTCTTGGGAGATGTAAATATTGATATGTTAAATATTCAGTCAGGTGGGGCATATAGGTTTTTGGACTTTCTGAATGCATACGGTCTAAGTCAAATTATTAAAGAACCAACGAGGATAAGTTCATAATGTGAATCTTTAATTGATGTTATAGTAGTCTCAAATATAAATCCGTGTACTCAAACAAAAGTTATAAAAATTCATGATATAGCTGACCACGACATGGTTTTTACTCAATTAAATTTTGAATATAAAAGAAAAGCAACATTTATATCTTATAGGTCCAGAAGATTTTACATCATATAAGCAATGGCGAAATATGGTAAACTCAGCAATTATTAAAGAAAAAAAGCATTCTTAGAATTTTCGATAAGAAATAACAATAATGACCTCTGGAAATCTCTTAGGAAGAATGGAATTTTACATGACAATTCAAATACACAACTTCCATCTAATCTACAAAATGTGAACGCAATAGTCATTTCGCAAGTATTATCAAAAGTTCCACCACTGATTATAATCTAATAGAGTTTTACTCAAGTAATATTCATTCCAATATGCAAGATAACGTTTTTAACTTTAAACTAGTAACTTCAAGAGAAATATCGGTTATATTATATAATATTAAGATGAATGCAATGGGAGCAGATGATATAAATATTTCAATGCTAAATTTTTGCCACGATCACATACTTCCATATTTGAGACATATTGTAATTTGCTGCATTGAACAATCCACATTTCCTAAACAATGGAAATTAGGAGACGTAAAAGATATTCCAAAAATTAACAAACCGGATTCCTTGGATGACATCAGACCGATAAGCATACTGCCCGTCCTTTCAAGAGTCTTAGAACGAGTGCTTCAACGTCAGGTTACTGAATTTATTGAAAATAATCATTTATTACCTCCAAATCAATCCGGCTTTAGGGCTAACTATAGCTGTACCACAGCATTACTAAACGTCCTTGACGACATATTTAATGCTACGGACAAAGGACTTATAACTTGTCTAATATTATTGGACTTTAGTAAGGCCTTTGACACGATCAATCATAGTCTATTGGTATCTAAACTTCATTATGTTGGTTTTAGCAGTAGTGCTGTAAATCTAATAAACAGTTTTTTGATCAACAGATACCAAAGAGTTGTGATTGATGGTGTCAAATCAAGTTACGTCGAAATAGGGTCAGGTGTTCCACAGGGGTCAATATTAGGACCAGTCTTATTTTCTATATATACATCAACATTGCCTGATTGTTTAAAATACTGTACCATCAATATGTATGCTGATGATACCCAATTGCTCTATTCTTTCAAACCCCGAGACCAAATGACGGCAGAACGTAATATCAATTTAGATATATCCAATTTAATGAAAGTTTCTTGTAATCACTCGTTAAAAATAAACCCAAATAAATCTTCCATTATGCTGTTTGGGCCTCGTAAATATTTAACCAGCGTAAAAAATGAATTAAAAATAAAAATTAACGACAACACACTTCCCTTTGTTGAATCTGCTAGAAATTTAGGGGTTATAATTGATACAGATTTGCGTTTTAAATCAAACATAAATAAGTGTATCTCAAAGTCGTTTCAAAATTTAAAGCAAATATATTCTTGCAGACATTTTTTAACAATAAATATGAAACGTAAACTTTGTGATATGCTTGTTTTAAGTAAATTTAATTTTGCAGATGCTGTCTATAACGCATGTTTAGATAAAAAAACAAGAGATCGCATTCAGAGAGTTCAGAACTCGTGCATACGCCTGATATACGGAATTCGTAAATATGACCGTATCTGGCATAGATTATCAGACTTGAACTGGCTAAACATGCATAGTCGACGTATATTACATTCGAGTGTTCTATATTATAAAATTATACACCTTCACAAGCCTGCCTATTTTTACAACCGAATTGTATTTCGATCAGATGTGCACCACATTAATGTGAGATTTAGAGGAATAATTTCGCCACCTCGATATAAATCATTAATATTTCAACGGTCTTTCTCTTATAATATTTACAAAATCTTTAACAAAATTCCTACACATATAAAACATCTCACATTGATGAAATTTAAACAGGAAATGAGGAACGTTCTAAATCAAAATGTTTCTTTATTCAATTAGATAGTTTTTTTGAGCGATTAAATTATATAATTGTAGATTTAATTTAATATTTAATTAATTATAAGTATTTTCACTGTTTTCTAAAATCTTTTTTTATATTTTCATTCACTTGTAGGTTAAGTGGAAGAGCAGTGAGTTGCAAAATTAACTGAACTTCGCCTACGTTTGCGCCATAATTTTTATGTAAATATCTAAAAAGTAAATAAAGACATTTATTATTATTATTATTATAAAGAAATCGAATTTAAAATGCACCAAAGTAATCAGATTTTGAATTGGAAATTTGATCGATTTTATGTTGAAAACCGTGGACGAGAGAAATAAAATAATTGTAATAATAAAAAATGAACATTTTTTATTGCCTCAGATAGTTCTTAAGATATCTAGTAACACTATAAGACAAAGAAATCGAATTTAAAGTGCGCCAAATTTAATCGTTTTTGATTGAAAAATTTACTCCATTTTATATTGAAAACCGTTGATGACAAAAAATTAATAAAAAATATTAATAATAAAAAATTAACTATTTTATTGGCTGGTATGGTTCTTAAGACATCTAGTAACAATCTAAGACAAAGATATTGAATTTAAAATGTGTCACAGAAAGCCATTTTTTTACTAGAAAATTTGCTCGATTTTATCTTAAAAACCGTGAATGGCAAAAATAAAATAAAAATTGTAATAATAAAAAAATAAACTTTTTTATTGCCTGAGATGATTTCTAAGACATCTAGTAATAATTTAAGATTAAGAAATCGAATTTAAAATGCACCAAAGTAATCCGATTTTGAATTGGAAATTTGATCGATTTTATGTTGAAAACCGTGGATGAGAGAAATAAAATAATTGTAATAATAAAAAATGAACATTTTTTATTAGTTGAGATGGTTCTTAAGATATCTAGTAACAATAAAAGACAAATAAATCGAATTTAAAGTGCGCTAAAGTTAACCGTTTTTGACTTGAAAAGTTTACTCCATTTTATATTGAAAACCGTGGAGGACAAAAATTAAATAAAAAATATTAATAATAAAAATAAACTATTTTATTGGCTGGGATGGTTCTTAAGACATCTAGTAACAATCTAAGATAAAGAAATTGAATTTAAAATGCGCCAAAGAAAACCATTTTTTAACTGGAAAATTTGCTCGATTTTATGTTAAAAATGTGGATGACAAAAATAAAATAAAAACTTTTAATAAAAAAATAGTTTTTTTATCGGCTGAAATAGTTCTTAAGACATCTAATAACAATCGAAGAGTTCTTAAGACATTTAGTAACAATCTAAGATAATGAAATTGAATTTAAAATGTGCCAAAGAAAGCCATTTTTTACTAGAAAATTTGCTCGATTTTGGATTATTGTGGATGACAAAATAAAATAAAAAATTGTAATAATAAAAAAATATTTTTTTTATCGGCTGAGATAGTTCTTAAGACATCTAATAACAATCGAAGGGTTCTTAAGACATTTAGTAACAATCTAAGATGAAGAAATTGAATTTAAAATGTGCCAAAGAAAGCCATTTTTGACTAGAAAATTTGCTCGATTTTGGATTATTGTGGATGACAAAATAAAATAAAAAATTGTAATAATAAAAAAATATTTTTTTTATCGGCTGAGATAGTTCTTAAGACATCTAATAACAATCGAAGACAAATAAATCGAATTTAAAATCTGTTAAAGTAAGCCTTTTTTGACGTAAGAATTTAAACAATTTTATATTGAACCGTGGATAACAAAAAATAGTAATATCTAGTTATATACATATATATATATATATATATACAAGGTATCCCACAAGGTAGTGGACAGCCAATATCTCGAAAACTGTTAGTAGTACGAAAATGAAATTTGGTGGCTCTAAATGGTTGGAAATGATGCCTTTTCCTGAATATATAGATTTCATTTCCGTCTCTCTATTTCTGTGAAAATGATATCAACTTCAGAATTTCAAATGGGACACCCTGTATATTTATAGATTTTTGGTAAAGTGATTGAAAGCAAAATAAAGCAATACCATATTATTAGGGAGTTTTATTGTAAAATGTGCTGAAAATGAATTTCTTCCATCCAATGCGGATAAGATAAGATGCATAAGCAGCATATCGACATACTCGTCATATTAAATAAAACATTTTTTCACTTTGTTTGTATAACAAGTTATACAAACAAAGTGAAAAAGTGTTTTATTTAATAAACTCAAAATGTATAACCAAGTGAAAGCCTTAACAATCAACAAAATACTCGTCATACGTAAAACTGGGAGATATTACTTACACGTAAGCAGAATGTATTGTCAACTTGACATCACACATTTTCAATTTTTTAGGCTTTTTTTTTGTTAATCCATGCCACCGCGATTATCTATTTCAATTATTACTTCAATAATATTCCCTCATTTTATAATAAAAAACTCCCCAATATTATGGTATTGCTGTATTTGTCTTGCAATCACCTTTCCAAAAATATATAAATATACAGGGTGTCTCATTTGAAATTCTAAAATTGATGTCATTTATTCGGAAATGGAGAAACGGAAATGAAATCTATCTATAGAAAAAGGGGCATCATTTCAAACCGTTTAAAGCCACCAAATTTCATTTTCATACTACTAACCGTTTTCGAAATATCCACTACCTCATGGGACACCCTGTATATTGTATTCCAACTTGCCTTGTTAAATTAGTGTTGACTTGAGCGGTGACTTTTGTCGCTGGCACCCCGTGTCTCTCGCCGACCGAGCTCGTCGTCGAACTGCAGCAGGAGCTGTTGCTGCTGACACCGACCCTACCCTTTTCAACCAAAGAGATGAGGTCGTGGTGTGCCTGTCTTGGCGGGTAATAGGGGCCCGTCGCTCCCGAATCCACCGGGATGTTCGGGTGCATCGGGTGCAGGTGTTGGTGGTGTGGCCTCGGTCCTCCCATTTCCGATTCGCTGGAGGAGTCGCCGCCATCGAAAGAGTATTCCTTAACTGCAAAAATAAAACAAACAAAAATAAAAGGTTTATTCAGAATTTTGTAAGAGTTTGCTACTGGGGTGGGCGCAACATTTATTTTTTTAAGAATAATTATAAAATATTAAATGATGGAAATTGTAGAAAGATCACAATTTTTCTATGGCAAATATTTGTTTACTTTTACACAACTAAATTATAAAAAGGGTAAAGTCTTTGTAAATTATATATTCATACGGGGAAATCCCGCGCGTGAGAAAGCACAAAAACGAATGCGTGTGTTAGGCCTTGTTTATAGTGGGGAGTCAAGAGCCTAGATGCTTTTGAGTGCGCACGCATACGCGATGTTTAGTACTGTTGATAAATTAACAATCTGTAGTGTATGTATGTATTTAAATATTATTATTGTGTGCGACGAGCATCGACAAAAAAAGGTGTTAAGTTTTTTGTATTCGCAGATGCGAGTCGGACAGCCGGACTCGCATCTGCAGTATCTCTGTGTGTATGAATGTAATCGGACGTAACAAATAAAGAGCAATTAATTTCAAGTAAAGATTAATATTTTTTATTATATTGCCTACCACCGGACACTACAAGTGGCGACGAGGATTTAGTGAATCGTATTAAGTGTTGTACGCGTAGTTGTGGGCAGTTTCGCGAATTTATAATCGCGCACGTGGATATCCGAAAAATGGCTGAACCAAATGCAGAAGTGTCGGGAAGTCAATATTTGATAGGACAGCTTCGCGAATTTGATCCCAGTACTGATTGGGGGATCTATAAACGCCGATTAAATAATTATTTTCTCGCAAATTCGATTACGGCTGTTGAGAAAAAAACGGGCAATTCTATTAAATGCTCTATCTGAGGAGGCGTATAAATTAATTTACGACTTATCAGTGCCGTCTATGCCCGAAGATTGTTCATTCGAAAGCCTAATTGAGAAGCTGGATGACCATTTTAAGACGAGCGTTGGTGCATTTGCAGCGCGTTATAAATTTTACAATGCGAAACAATATGAAAACGAAAGTGCAAACGAATGGGCAGCACGAGTAAGAAACATTGCAGAGCATTGCAAATTTGAAGACGCGAGAATTGAGGAGACAATGAGGGACCGTTTTGTGATTGGATTTCAAAAGGGACCTGTCCAAGATCGACTGTTTGAAGAATCATTGGAAGTGAATTTTAATCAAATCGTCCAAATAGCTAATTCCAAGATGGCAGCCAAATTTAATACGGAAATCAATTTCGGTACCGAGGAGAGGACGGAAATGATGTATCACCACATGACCAGGAATCGGCCAATCAAGAAAGGGGTAGAAAACGTCACCAGAACATTGCAAATGAGACATCACCAAACACCGAAGAAGGCCGAATGTGCTAAAGTGAAGTGTGAAAAGTGTAGTGTGTGCGGTAGAAAAAATCACGAATCGCATATGTGTTATTTTCGGGATCATACGTGCTATAAGTGTGACAGAAAAGGATATTTGGCGAACGTTTGTTCGGGTAGGAAGCAGTTGGTTAGAGGACGAAATTGGAAAACGAACAGTAATAATTTCATTAATGAAATGTCAAAAGTAAATATATTTACGTTGAACAATGAAATTAATGAACCATTAACATTAGATGTTAAAATAGAAAATATTCCAATTACATGTCAAATTGACACGGGTTCTACCGCTATCAATGATCAATTGTATAATTTATATTTTAATAAAATTAAATTAGAACCAGCTGATAAAACCCTTGTATGTCACAATGGTAGTAAAATAGTTCCTTTGGGGACATGTAATTTGAATATATCCTATGATAATAAAACATTTAAATTGAAAGTTTATGTTATAAAAAACGGAGGAAATCCGTTAGTTGGCAGAGATTTTTTAAATTATTCTAAATTAACTATTGTAAATAGTAAATTATGTTAATCAAGTTAATAAGGTGGATATGAAAATGTTTAAAAATTTATTTTCTCCGGAATTAGGTACTTTTAATAAAGGAAAAATAACCTTAGATGTGGATAAAAATTATACACCTAATTTTTTTCGACCTAGACCTATACCATTTGCTCTAAAAAACTTGTTGAAATTGAGTTAATGCGACTAGAAAATTTAGGTATCATTGTCCCTGTTGAGTATAGTAATTGGGGCACACCTATAGTGCCAGTTTTAAAAAAAAGACCGGACCGTGAGAATATGTGGAGATTTTAAGGTCACAATCAACCCTGCTCTTAAGATAGATAAATATCCTTTGCCTCGAATTGAGGAACTTTTCACAAAGTTGCAAGGTGGTGAAAAATTCAATAAATTGGATTTATCTCAAGCATACCAACAGGTCTGCTTAGATGATAAGTCTAGGGAGTTTGTAACAATATCCACCACCATAAAGGATCAATATACAAGAATGCCTTTCGGTATTGCTTGTGCACCAAGCAAATTCCAAAAAAATATGGATTCGCTTTTGCAAGGGCTGGATGGTGTTGCATGCTTCCTAGACGATATTTTAATTACGGGAAGAAATGAAAAGCAGCACTTAGAAAGATTGAGAATGGTGTTACATAGATTACAAACTGCTGGTTTAAAGATATCAGTAAATAATTGTAGTTTTTTTCAATCCGAAATTTCCTATTTAGGTTATATAATTAGCAAAGAGGGGTTAAGTGCATCAAAAGATGAAATTAAAGCAATGCTAGATGCACCTATTCCTAATAATATTACACAACTTAAATCGTTCTTAGGTCTTGTGAATTATAATGGAAAGTTTATAAAAAATATATCTACTATTTTGTACCCATTATATCAATTATTAAAAAAAGACGTGCCATTCAAATGGAATCAATTATGTAACCAGTCATTTAAAAAAATTAAAAAACATTTATCAGAAACAGAAATATTAGTCCATTATAACCCTGAATTGAAATTAAAACTAACCACAGATGCTAGTTCGTACGGCATTGGTGCTGTGTTATCGCACGTTATGGATGATGGCACAGAACGACCAGTGGCGTACGCATCCAGAACCTTATTGTCAGCAGAAAAGCAATATTCGCAAATTGAAAAAGAGGGATTATCGATTATTTTTGGACTAACTAAATATTATCAATATTTATATGCAAGGCATTTTATTTTGGTAACGGATCACAAGCCATTACTAGCCATTTTTAGTCCAGTAAAGGGAATTCCCCAGTATACTGCAAACAGACTTAAACGTTGGGCTACAATTTTATCTAGCTTTCAGTATAGCATAGAATTTGTTAAGTCCGGAAATAATATTGCTGATTGTTTATCACGTCTACCAGTTGCAACTAAGAATTCACAATTATATGAAAATGCAGATTTAAATTATGAACATTTTTTTTAAAATAGATATAAATTGTCCGATTGATTTTGAATTTATAAAGAATGTAAGTAGAGGTGATACAGAAATTGTATCACTAATTAAATATATTAAACAGGGCTGGCCTAGATTTAATCAAATTAAAACAAATTTAAAACCATATTATAAAATTAGATTTCAATTGTCGATTAAAAACAATTGTGTTATGTGGAATAACAAAATAATCGTACCCAAAAAAATTAGAGAATCTTTATTAAATGAGCTTCACTCATCTCACTTGGGAATGGTAAAGATGAAGAATTTGGCTCGATCTTATTTTTGGTGGCCGGGGTTAAATACTCAAATTGAAAAAGTTGTAAATGATTGTGACAGTTGCGTAAGTTTACGCAATAATCCACCAAAAGTAAGATTGACACCGTGGCCATTACCTGAAAATAAGTGGGAGCGTCTACACATAGATTTCATAGGTCCTTTTTCAAATCATTATTTTTTTATTATTTTGGACGCGTATTCAAAATTGTTGGAAGTGTATCCAATCCATAATATAACGACAAATACCACAATTAAAATTCTGAGAACAACATTCGCACGTTTTGGACTACCTAAATTAATTGTATCCGATAACGGTAGACAATTTACTTCTGGCCAATTTCGGGAGTTTTTGAGAATGAATGGTATTCGTCATATCACCAGCGCACCATACCATCCACAATCGAATGGTGCTGCTGAAAATGCGGTGAAAACAGTTAATTTTCTTTGAAGAGAGTATTGCTTAAAAATAAATATTTAAACATTAATGTAGCGTTAAATAATTTTCTTTTCGACTACAGAAATGTAAAACACTGTACTACAGGAATTTCTCCTGCTACTGCAATGTTTGGAAATACAGTACGAACAAGATTTGATCTTTTGAAAAGCAATTTAAAAACTAATGTTTTAAATAAACAAAATAAACAAAGAAAATTATTTAAGGGGTCTAGAGAAATTAAATTTGATATTAGTGAAGTAGTATTAGTTAAGGATTATAGGAAGAACGTAACTAAACCTACTTGGGTAAAAGCTAAAATATTAAAAAAAATAGGGTCAAACATGTATTTGGTAAATGTGTTAAATTCTGATTTTACTTGGAAAAGACACGCTAACCAGGTCAGAAAATGTTATCATTACCCTGTAAATAAAATTCCTTTGGACAATAACAACAAAAAAATTGTAGTTGAAGATGATAATCACGAGAGATGTATAATTCAAAGAAAAACAAATAATGATCGCCCTAAACAAGTGATTAAACCACCCTCCAGATTAACATATGATTTTTTTTATGTAAATAGTGTATTTGGAAAATAATAAAAATATGTATATTTTTAGGGGGAGGTAATGTAGTGTATGTATGTATTTAAATATTATTATTGTGTGCGACGAGCATCGACAAAAAAAGGTGTTAAGTTTTTTGTATTCCCAGATGCGAGTCCGGCTGTCCGGCAGTATCTCTGTGTGTATGAATGTAATCGGACGTTACAAATAAAGAGCAATTAATTTCAAGTAAAGATTAATATTTTTTTATTATATTGCCTACCACCGGACACTACACAATCATTATAGTGCGGTAAAGCGCGTTAAAAATGAGCGCGCCGAAAAGTCACTCCGCTGTTGGAGAGAGAGCAACGACATTTTCATTTTTCAAGATAAATAGAATTGCAAATCGGAGAAGTTATGAATATTTGTATTTTATGATTATTTAATTGTCCTCTAATTCATGTATACACTAATGTTGTTTCAGATGTGCCCAATGGCGAATAATATAAATCAACTCCATGCAGCCCGGGTTGTTGGTCCTTTTTAACCTGGGTGGATTATCGCACGGTTAAACACGCTAATGCCCGAGTATTTAGCTCGATTTGTCCGCATGAATAATCTGTTCAAGAACTCAATTCGAGCGATCATCTCGAAAACTGTGAATGTTCAATTTGCTCAAGAATTATATATAGTTTGCTCTAAAATTCTAGGGCACAGCACACTCGTTTTAAAATAATGTTACGAGGGCAATAAAACTCAGACCGACTAGGGTGAAGAGTTTTGTAACAATTTTTGGGATAGATTAGTAAATTTGTTAGGATACGGGGATAACACCATTTTTGTAGAGGACTGCATTGGAGGAGAAGTGTAAAAAGTTGTTATTATTTTTAATAGTGATTTTCTTTCGATACTTTTTCCATCCGAAAACACATTTTTTTGCTTTTTGTAATCCTTGATGTCTATAAAATATGCACCTGAAACGGTTTTTCGAAATCCCAATTCGTTTTAAGAGGCATCGTTGCGAATCGACCTTGAAGCTTTCTTATGGGATTTCTTAATAAAAATGCGTACGTTTAGAGAGCTTATTAGTGTAGATAAAGAGCTACCTTTTTTCTGCAAAATCTTATGACCTTTTTCTAGAACTCATATCGATCAACAATTTTAATTTGATTTTAGTTTTTTTATAATAAATAATTATTTCTTACTAGATTTTTACTCATTTTCCGTTCATATTTATAATTCGATATGTTTTTTATTACGCTTAAAACAACAAATCGTTCCTAAACACAACAAGCGAGCGCGCGCGCTCAGTTTATTTGCTTAGGGAAGTATCGGATTTCAGCAGCATACAAGGAATAAATTTAAAATAAATAATAATTTCGATGCGAGATATGTTTTAATTAATTGGTTATTTTTAATAGTAAAGTGGTTGTATTTTTCTATAATATATAAAATAACGCGTGGGGCAAAAGGTCTCTAACTTAAAACAAAATAAATTACATACATGTGGCGTAACTGCGTGTTTATTAACTAGTAAATTTTGTTGGCTATTTCTGTGGATGGAATAATTTAATTTATAAATATCGACTATTTGGTCTTTCCGTCTGATATAATATTATTTTAAGTATTAATAAATTTTAATGAACGCGTTTCGTATTTAATACACAGTAAAAATGTACTTTTGTAAGAGGGCCTTTGAACAGAGAGGCAACCTGAAGTCGGCACATGTGTCGTTTGAAATATACCACATGGCCCGTACGCCCGTCATGGGGATGAATTCGCCCTTTAAAATGCGCCCGGCGCCAGTTATCACCAACTTAGTTTTAGTTGCGATTCCTTCGAATACATACGCATTTTAAAAAGAGAATTTTTTATTTGGTAACTTACTGACTTATTAAAAAATGGGTATACGAAATAAGTGTCGCAAGAAAGTGACGTTTAAAAAAAAAATAAAAAATCAAACATCCATTTCGCAAATAAACAACTAAGAATAAATACGTGCAACGGCATTTTAAACGATATTATAAGTAAGGTACATTAGGTTATATTGAATATTTAAATAAAATAATATTTCAGTAACACTCAGTATCCTTCTCAAAAGGTAGGCAGTTTAATGTAATCGTTATTGTACAGGGTGGTGCCTTTTGGTGGTGCCACATATGGAACACTTATTTATTTTAACGAAAACCGTTTTTGTGATCCTAGCTCAAAAAATGTACTTTACTTACTAATTATAATATTAAGCGTTGAAAGTTACTAAATAAATCAGTTGTTCAGGCGCGGCCTACTTTGGTTAAAAATTCTACACCAAATTATTTAATCAAATGCAATTTTGGAGAATTAATTGATGATAATAATAGGAATAGTAAAATCTGTTTAAAAATAAATTATTAATATTAACATACCTAAATAGAAAAAATAACTTCCAACCCATTCCTGGTGAATCGAAAACCAACTCACCTCCACCACTCACTAATTACCACTTGCTCATAAACAAAAATAAATCGCGTTTTTAATTATTAATAATTTCTAACGTTAAAAATTAAACCGGAATAGTGAACACTGCGCGTTTTCAGACGACTGAATCGAAATACAAGAGCGCAATTATCGCAAATCAAGAAGAAAAAAACGATCGACGACTCACTCCGAGAACGCATTCCTGAGATAAGAAGATTCGTTGTACCTGGATCCTGGCGCACAGCCAAGAATATACCTATTTAAATTGTTGTATTTTCAATATTATCGTGTATTAAAATAATTACAGCTTAATATTTATTTACTTTTTTTTATTAAATTCTCATTTGTCCCGTGGTAAACAAATATGTATGAATTATGATGTATTTTAATTAATACACTTGATTATTCGTTTCACTAAATTATTTTATATTTGTGTTCGCGTAACTTTCACAACTAAATAAATTAGTTGTTCTGGCACGGCCTACTTTGATTGAAAATTCTATACCAAATTTGTATTTGTGATTAATTATCTCAAAAACGGTAGACGGTAGCTATTTAATATGTTATATAAAAAATGAAGAGTGATTAATTTTCTATTAAAATAGCATAAAAAATATAGGGTGTCCCATTTAAGTAAAAAGAGAAAAAAATCATTTTGCGTATTGCTTCACCTTGTATATAAAAATTTGTTTTAAGAGAAAAAAGAGTATTTCTTTTATTATTAAGTATTTTTGCATTTGTATTGCGTTGACAAAATGTTTATTTCATATATTAAATAAAAAAATGATTTGAAAATAATTAATAAATTATTTCCACATTTAGCTTTGTGACTATTGACGTACTTACGTAAGTACGTTATGTTTGTTGCATTATGCAATATTTTATTGATATGCAGCAGCAGGTGTACATTATGTAATTCAATGTCCGGCGTGGGTATTTGCCCGGGAAGTAGTTGTTTTAATGTGCATTTGTTTAACGTACTTACGTAAGTAAGTCAATAGTCACAAAGCTAAATGTGGAAATAATTTATTAATTATTTTCAAATCATTTTTTACTTAATATATTTAAATAATTGTGACCAAGTGGAATAAATACTGTTTTCTATTTATGTTTATTTCATTTTTCATTATTGAAATATTAGGCTCTAAACATCGATTTCAACATTCATTTGTTTATAACTTTTAAAATATGAAAAATTGACCTATTAAATCTTATATAAAAAAATGATTATTTTTAAACGTAGAATCGAAAATCTTCATAAAAAATATATCATTCCATTTAAAAAAAAACATATGTTTGATACGTTACGTGATTATTGGACACCTTGTATATATGAAACTAATTTTAAAATGTGAATTTTGAAAGTAGCTACTAATAATATAAGTAACATTTTTTGTATATTTCTTTATAACTGAGATATTGGACTTCATCGTAATCTTGCGCCACCCTGTATTTGGAATCCACGAAAAAAAAAACTGTATCTAATAATGTCATTTTCGATTATAGGCACAATTCAAAAAAATCGAAATTTGACATTATAACTCAAAAACTAAAAATGATAAATAAAATGTGATAACATATTCGCAATCAGCATAAAATATTGCTTTGAGAAAGTGTTTATTAAATTTTTCTATTTTTACTAATAACGAAGTTACAGGCACTATCGAAAAATGACTCGTCGCTAATTTCCGGTTATAACCAGGAAACGGTTAAAGATAGATCATTTTTTTCTTCGCCATTGTTTTTATCATTAAAAATTGGCCTAGGGTCGCGAAAATGTTTTTTCGTTAAATTTTAAAATCAAAAAATTCCATATGTGGCACCACCAAAATGCACCACCCTGTACAATTTTATTTTCAAAAGATACTACTACGGCTTCTGATTAGAAATTTGTGTGATATTGCAGTGACTTTTAATTTGTGACTTGGGTGATATTAAAGTGTTTAAGTAAATAGTTCTGTGATACTACGGAGTTGGACGTTTGGGATACTAGGATATACTATAGACTTTATGGATTAATCAGAAAAAAATGTGACGACCTTGGGACCTGAATCAACACCCAAACTAACATATTGATGAGCAAATTAATGCAGTCGATATTACAAAGAAAATTTCAGTAAAAAACCAAGGTAAGTTTTTCCTACAAAAACGCCTGTTTTCAGCACTATTTCAGACTGACATATACAATGCATTCTTCTAAATTCTAATTAAATTACAGTTATAGAAAAAATAATGCTTATATTAAACGCACTTTATATATAAAATTATTATTTCATATTTTCTATATTTCAGAATATATCTTTAAAAAACTGAAAATGCAGTAATTATGTTGAGGGGGAAATTTCTGCTAATGAAGATAAAATCAAATTTAATTAAAAGCTATTCAAAAACTTAATTCTTAAATGTAGATTATTTATATGTTTTATCTTATTACTTTTTAGAATTTAAAATACGCTCGAAAATCTGTGCGAAAATGTTTGCTTTTTGATCAAGTTGTAGACAAATAAATTTAGATAGCACAAAAAACATTTAATATAATTACTTTTACTTTAGTTATAGAATTACCTATTTGCCGTCCTCTTCGACGGAACAACGGAGTAAAACGTCAAATATTTACGTCTGATGCTAAACAAATAATAAAAGACTTATATCGAGGTGTTAAAGACATACTCGGAGTAGCCAATTTTTTTGAGGTGACATCAGCTTTAATTAATACATCCACGAGATCAGTTAGCAAGATAGTTAAAGAAACTACCGGCAAGAGAAAAAGTCGCAAGGATAAAGGTGTAAAAAAAATACACCAAACATTTTTCATAAAATAAGAAAAATAACGTATGAATCTATTAAACAACAAAAGGCTCCTACACTAGCAACTATCAATAATATTTTAAAGAAGATAGAAATCATATCATGCAGTCCAACAACGTTGTGGAGATCACTAAAATGCAATGGTTTCAAGTTCACTCTTATCGATAAAAGGAAACATCTAATGGAGAAAGAAGAATGGCGGTATGAATATTTACAGAAGATTCAAGATTACAGAAACTCTGGAAGAAGTATTTATTATTTGGACGAAACGTGGTTCGTTACCCACGATACATCGAAAAAAATGTGGTCTGACCAGACAGAAAACTGCGTGAAGAAAGTTCCCCCATCAAGGGGGAAAAGAATAACCATATTACACTGCGGGAATGAAAATGGTTGGGTGTAAGGGAAACAAATCTCAAAATGTCATCTTGACTATCATGATGACATGACAGCATCATTATTTGAAAATTGGTTCATAAATAATTTAATACCAAACTTAGCTACAAAATCAGTAATAGTTTTAGATAACGCTTCTTATCATAGTCGCCAAATTAACAGAGCACCCACAGCGGCAAATAAAAAAGATGAAATAGCTAAATATTTATATGAAAATAATTTGTTTTTTTGAAGAACATTATACCAAATCCCAATTGATTGAAGTTCTAAATAGTCGTAGTAAAAAAAGAAAAACATATTATATCGATCAATTGGCAGAAGAACACGGACATACAGTGGTACTTTTACCTCCGTACCACTGTATTTTTAATCCAATTGAGTTAATATGGGCTCAATTAAAAGGAAATGTGCCGAAGAATACTGTAACTCCAAATTTAAATAAATCAGTAATAGATTTAGTCAAAAAAGAAATAAAAAATATATCTGCCGACCAGTGGTCAAGATGTGTTAAACATACAATACGTATTGAAAAAGAGTGTAATACGTTTGATTCAAATTATCAATTTATTATAAATACATAAGACTCTGACAGTGATGACTCAGATATAGATATAGATAATTAAAAT
Source organism: Philonthus spinipes (assembly GCA_963082785.1). Classification (NCBI taxonomy): domain Eukaryota; kingdom Metazoa; phylum Arthropoda; class Insecta; order Coleoptera; family Staphylinidae; genus Philonthus; species Philonthus spinipes. Next base: position 10,956,633 of record OY720316.1, on the reverse strand, counting down.
ATTAATATACACAATTTTAAAAATGTTATAAGACAACGTTGTAGACATAATAATAATAATTTTTTTTTTGCCCCAACACCTCCTTCACTCCTCTGTAAATTGAAAGTAAACGCTCATTCGGCGAATGAGCGCTGACCATCAGATTACATTCCGATTAATATATTCTTTTTATTTATTTATTTTTATTTTATTCCTAACATATTTTCTCACTAACACCATTTTGAAATAGAAACTTAATACTACTAGTAATAACAATTTCTTTTCTTCCATTTTTTTCTCTTTTATAATAACAATATACTTAACATGTCAGTCCTCGAAACAATATATATATAAAGATAAACTTATAGAATAAAAAAAAATTCACAGTTTCAATTTTACAAAAAAAAAAAAAACAATTCACAATATTTTCTGGGGAGATTAAATAGAAGTCGCTAAACCAACGGTTTGTCAGCGACTTTGATTAATTAATTTTCAGATTAGATAAGTTCAGTTAAGTTTTTCCGTGTTGTCCTTTTTTACAAATTGTTGTTATTTATAGTTATTAATGTTTTTAATTGTTTTTTTAGTGCACTTAAAGAGGTTTCACACACAAGTTCTTTAGGTAGAGAATTTATGATGGTTGGTAATTGAATATTAGTTGTACGTAGGCCATATTTGTTATTATGGGTTGCTACGTAGAATTTACCCGCCGTTTTATTTCTTGTTTGATGCCCGTCTGGAAGAGGTGTTAGATCTTTCACGTTTCTAAAGTTGTTGATGATGTATCTATACTTAAACAGTTCTTCCAGTTTTAAAATTGTTGTCGACGATGGCTCGTTATTTTGATTTGGCACTGTTTGTTCAATATTCCTGATTATGCTATTTTGGCATTTAGAAATTTTGTCGATTAGATGTTTAGATGCGAGCCCCCAAACTGTAATTCCATAATTGATAATAGATTGCACCAGAGTGTAATATATTATTTTGAGTGTGTGGTCAGGTAATATATTTTTCAAATAATAAAATTTATAAGACAGATGCTTCAATTTCTTTTCTAGGGTTAATATTTGGTCTGTCCATGAAAATCTGTCATCAATGGTACTTTTGTGTAGTAGTCAAGTCCACAATTTTGCAATTACATGGGAAATTGTTGCCGCATTTTCTCCTGTGCAAACAATGACTACAAGAAAAAATGATAGATTTCCTTGGGAATCGTTTTTTGTTCGGTGCAGTTATATGCATTAATTTAGTTTTATCTTGATTTATTACTAATTGTTTATCATGTACCCACATTTGCAATTTATTGAAATCTGTTTTCAGTTTCATTCTTGCAATTTCTGCATTTACATGTCGTGAAATTACTAGAGTATCGTCTGCATATAAATAATGTTCGCAGTTATCGAAACAGTTTCTAATGTCATTCACGTATAAGAGATAAAGCAGAGGGCCAAGTACACTACCCTGTGGAACTCCCACATTCATATCATATTAATGACTCATTACATTGTTAACCTTAACCATAAATGTTCGTGATTTTATATAACTTTCGAACCACTTATTTAAAACACCTCTTACGCCATTGTTTTCAAGAACTTTTAGCAGAATTTTGTGATTGACTGTGTCAAAAGCCTTACTGAAATCTATGAATAAGCAGTATATGTGCAAGTTCTTGTCCAATGACTCATTTATAAGATTGCTCATTTTTTCTAGTAATGATATAGTACTTCTGTTTTTACGGTAACCATATTGTTTGTCGTCAAGAATTTTATTTTTTATTAGAAAAAAGCGTAATTTCTGTTCTATATAGCGTTCTAAGATTTTATCTATAGTTGTGAGGATAGATATCGGCCGATAGTTCAAGTAGTTATCATGAATGCCATGTTTATATATAGGCACGACTATTGACTTCTTAATATTATCTGGTACGTGTCCTGAGTTTAAAGATAAATTAATGAAGCGAGTAATAGCATAGCTAAATAAGTCAAAATATTTTACGATGTGGTAAGTCTCTATACCATCGCAACCGGGACCCTTATTTGTGTCTAATTGTTTTATAATTTGTTCAATTTCCTTCTGCGTGGCGCTTGGCATAAACATTGATGCAGTAATTCTGTTTGTTTTTTGGTTGGATAAAAGTGTCTTACATTCATGTACTAAGTGTTGCACAGATTCTGAAAATGATTTTCCAAAATTATCTGCAATTTTTTTATCTGGTATTTTGAAGTAATAGTTAAGATCTTTCTTTTTAACCTTATTTTCTTTTAAAATTATATTAATATTTTTCCAAGTCTCCTTCATGTTTCCTTTGCTATCATTAAAGGTTTGTTGATAATATAATAATTTTTGTTTTCTTATTAGGTTATTAATTTTGTTTCGGCTTATTTTGTAAAGTTCTCTCTTTTGTGTGCATCTGTTACTACCTATAGGTGACTTTTTCCATGCTTGAAATAACTTGTCTCTGTTTTGCATCTCTTCTAATATTGTTCTTGTTATCCATGGGTTGGATGCATGTTCCTTCCGTTTTCGTGTTTTTATTATATACGATGATGAAATTTTAGCTTTTGAATAAGATTCCTCTATATATTGAAGTAATTTTTGTGGACAATTATAAGAGTCGATTACAGGTTTTTTGAATTTGTCAGAAATTTCAGTTTTAAAAGTCTCGTTATCTGTTTTAGTTATGTACTCGGTGTTTTCAACTGATTTTTTGGATGATGTACTAAAACAGCATCCAATTATATAGTGGTCAGATATTTTAGTTTTAATTATAGCACTAGATAATTTGTTAGACAGTCCCTTATAAAAGATATGATCTATGCAAGAACTTACAAAACCATTGTTTCTAAATTCTTCTCTTGTAGCTACATTAATTTTTTTCATAAATCCTCTATCGAACATAATTTTTTCATATGTAATAGCGACGTTATTATTATCTAGTATGTTTATGTTTATGTCACCAACTATGATGACGTATTTATATTGTTCGTATGTAAGCATATATTCTTCCAGTTCTAATAAAAAAGAGTTTGGTTGTGTATTTGGTGGTCTATATATAGAGAGAATGTGTAACTTTATATTTTTTATTGTTATGCAAAAATGCTGAGCTTCAAAATGTTTTGGTTTGATGTCAACATCATGAAAAACTAAATTATTTTTTAAGTACGCTATTAATCCGCCTCCGCTATTATGGCTTCTTAACTTTGCAATACTTTGAAAGCCCCTTATTTTGTACATATTCTTTAATGCGCTATAACGTTGCTCATTTATTTTTATTTCAGAGAGTAGTAATATGTCTAAATTATTTAGGCTATTGTTTATATGTGATAAGTAATGATCAAAATGTGCAGGCAATGAATTTATATTTAAATATATTAAGTTTAATGAATGTTCTTGTATCTTCCAATCAGTTATGTTGTTAAATATTTCACAAGATTGATCGTTAACTATTTGTGTATCAAGGAAATGTATGTCCATATTTAATCTGTGTTTATTTTATTATATGTTGTTTATTATTAAACTATTTTATCGAGGTCTTTATCGAAAAGTATTGATATAATTGGAGAATTGTCTTCTTTTCTTGCTAGTATTTTGTTGTTCTTTACCCAAACATATTTCCATTTCGATGTAAGGGCTTTATTCTTGGTTTCCCAAAGCAACCGCTTTGTTTGGCTAGGTAGTGCTTCGAAAATTTTAATTCTCCCATTACAGTTTTCTCCTATGATTGTTTTACCTAAAATAGTTTTATTTTTATTTTTTATTATTTCTGTAGCTACTTGTTTATTGGCTAGTTTTGTACGTAATAGCTGCGCATCTGTTGGTTTTTTATTTCTAATACTCTCACATGAAATTATATCTGTACTATTAATTTTTACCCCAACACTTTCAAATATTTTTGTTGCAAGTTCAACGGGTTTTTGGTTTTCCATATATGGTATTCCAATAATATCAACATGATTTTCAAGTGATTGCTGTTCAAGATCATTTATTCTTTTATTTAAATATTCAATGTTTACATCTTTTTGTATATTATCTTTTTGTAAACTTGTTATTGTATGTTCTAATTTTTTAATGTGATCTATTAATTTATGCTGACCATTTTTTAAGTCCTCATATTGCTCGTTTATGAATTTCTGACTTTCATTTTGTTCTTCAAGTTGATGTTGCATTGTTTGAATTAATTTTTTTATTTCTCGTAGTTCGGTGAACATCTTCTCTGGACTAATCGTGGTTTCGTATTTGCCAGAATCGGTGCTGGAATCCCTTGATCTTACGGTTTCTATTGATTGGTCTCTATTTCGACATAAGTTACATTTGCAACTTTTTTTAGCTTTCCCCCCTTTAGCTTTGTACGTGGACTCCTTGATGGTCGAACATTGAAAATGAAAGTAGGAATTGCAATTGTAACAAGTGACGAAATCGCCAGTTGCCGGTAGCTTATTTTTGCAATGCGAGCACTTCATGTTGTAGGATTTTGTTTGATATTTTTATTGAATTTATTAGTATTTGTATTTATTTGTGTGTTTATTTATATGTTTATTTATTTTTCACTTTTACGGCTCTTTGGACGTTGAACTGCAGTTTTTTTTTTTATTTCACCGTGAGCGATGAGGCAAAAACAAGGCAATCGTGTTGGGCGATGGAAAATTAGCGATGTCTTGTGCTATGCTGTCTTTAATTGAAATGTTATTTCACTACTTACTCATCAAGTACTTATTACAATTAAATACGAGTTATACTGTTTAAAAGTATGATGAATACTGATCCTTCTGTCCAAATATAAGCACTAATTTGCACTTTAAACTAACAAAAAATGAATATTTCTCACTGCACTTTTAGATACGTGTACACTTCACGCCGTCTAACCCTTTGTCTGTGTGATCTAGTTATTTTGTTTAAATTTAAAATGACTTAAAAGCATTGCAAAGAAGTTACGCGCAAACATCCTTGAATAGCTAATTGTAAAGATGAATTTACTTATTAAATATTAGGGAAAATGCTGTGATGGACACATTTTTAGCCATTTTTAGAATTATATTTTTTGTTTAAATTACTTAAGATATTTCCTGTCAGAATACCGAAAATATGAAAACATTTTTCGCAGGTAGAAACCCTCTGAAACTAACCCCCTATAAATCATTCCTAGTACAGTAGCGGCTATAATTTTAAAGAGGCATTGTATTTTATATTGGCGGTACTCAAGATTATTTTTTATTGCTCAGCACTAGGCTTGAAAAATACTATAACCAACAACATTGAACGGTTCTAACATCGCTCTACCTAAGGGGTAGTGCCAGTTTTTAACAATTCCCTGAGCCGCGAAATTAATTGTACTTGAATTCCCGGGTAGACAGTAGAGTGCTTAAAAAAAACTAGCGAGCCTATAACAGTACTTGAACTTATTCAAGGTCTGCGAAGCTTTCTGACGAAGCGAATGGGGTCCGATAGTGCTGACGTCACGTATCGCGGCAATTTTAAAAGTGTGGCGTTTCAAAAAATTAAATCAACCTTATTGATTACGTACATAAGGATCATCAAAAACTTTAGTGGTGAACTCCTCAGTTATTATGCATATTTAAGAAATACGCTTTATAAATAAGATAAATCAAACTGATATCTTCGAATTCATGTAAAAGTTTTAAGATAAAATTTTGGAATTTGTCTGAAAAACGAAAATATTTCATTTTAATCAAACGTACGTCGATCCTTAAGAGCACACAAGTGTCAGTTGGGACCAAAACATAACCTCAGTTTGTATGATTCTCGTTTTCTCTTGGCAATATTTTATGATTTATTGTGGTTGTTTAAATAAAATTCAATTTAAATACTGTAAGTATTTATGTTATCTCTATTGTTTAATTATTTTTAAATGTTGTAATTGTAGATTAAATGTTATATCCTAACTGGTAATTAATTTTTGGTTATTGGCTCTATAATGGTCATTTCCAGAAATAATTAAAGGAGTAATGCTCTATTGAAGCATTAAACTAATTAACACTACTTTATTTATAATAAAGAATATGTTATCGGTGGTGCAAGTCTATACTTTGTGTACGTAGATAAATGAATTTGAATCATTATTTAATTGTCGTGACCATCAATTACAATTTAAAATATTTGATAATGAACAACACTTTCAAAAATATATTTATATGAACATAATAATAGTGATACGAGCAACGTGTGATCTCTGCGCCACCTCTCAATACGCTGTATAAAAATATTTTGAATTATAGAAACCAAACAAGGAAATTGCATTCCTGCACTACATTTGCTTAAACTAAATTCTTCAATTAGTTAAAATATATCGACAATGTAAATAATATTCTTACAATAAATTTAGAATTAATACAATTTATTTACCAGTTGGGCTACAACGTTTTGTTTACTATTATAACATTTAATATTTCTGAACAATGGAAAAACATAAAAACTCACATAATATTTACAAGAGAGAATCGAGACATAAATTATATATAAACATGCTACTGACCTAAGGCGAATTACTTGACAAATGTTGCACTAATGTTTATAATCTAATATATAACTTGATATCACTTGACACCCATAAGGGTAAGAGGGATTAAGATTATATATATATATAGCTTATATAAGCCTAAATATAACAGAAAAAACCTCGCAGTAAATTCATTTCATTAAGTGAATCTGGGTTCAACTAAATAATCGTATATTATTGATAGATTCGACATTTTACAAAATTATTGAATTTAAATGTGAATCAATGTACATTTAAACAATTAAACATTCATTTAATAAAGTGGACTCAAAATTTGAAAAAAATATTTAAACTGAATATATGAATCGTTGAATTTATAATTGATACATTTCCTTCAGTATTTTTATACAAGGGATAATGTATAAATATATTTATAAAATAAAGTAAAAAGTGAGTATCTTAAATTATATACATTTTTTTAGTTGAATGTCTATTGATTATTTGGTTGGATATCCCTGCGATTATTTTGTCACATGTCATATCGTTTAAAATTGATTATTTTTTAAGAAGACCTTTTGGTTAGTACTCAAAAGATAAAAGATGATTATTGAAATAATTTTAATGTTGATAATTCCATTACAAAAATTATCGGTGTTGCCAATCACTATTTAAAATAAATCATCTTTAATCATAGATAAAATATATACATATTTTGAAAAATTTTAAAATATGATGACTAAAACTCCCATATATAGCATACAGTCACTAAGGACATAATCCTGTTTACATATACGTCTTCCCTTTATTCTTTGCTAAGTAAATTAGATGTCAACAAACGTATACTCTAGCCAGACTACCTCTATGTTGCAGTCTCTCTGACATGTGCGTGTTTTTAAGGTCAAACATACGTTTCAATAAAAATCGAAATTTTAATTTTTCACGCTACTTCCTTGAATTAATCTTCAAGTTTTGCTCTTATTAAGTAGACATAAGATTAATTTATCTTAATTATAAAGTTTATTTCTTAAATATGTATAATAACAGCGCAATTTATCTCTAAAGTTTTAGGTGATCTTTATGTACGTATTCAATAAGGGTCATTTAAATTTTTGAAACGCCACACTTTTAAAATTGCCGCGATATGTGACGTCAGCACTATCGGACCCCATTCTTTGCCTTTCACACTCTAGATTAACTAACTGGCGAGCGTAGCGAGCTTATGACTGTGCCTAACTGTGCGGCCCGCGGAGCTTTCTCGCGAAGCGAGTTATTTGAAATTCTTTGCCTTTCACACTCTAGACTAACAAACTGTCGAGCGAAGCGATCTTACAACAGTGTCTGAACCAATTAGTCATCCGAGGAGCTTTCTCGCGAAGCGAGTTACTTGAAGTTATTTGCCGTTAACGAATTACCAATCGAATTATCTTTAATTGAAAATACACGAAAATGAAACCATGTCGGGTCAAAATAATATTTCAACAGATGTATTGCAGATAGGTAAATCCACAAACAAGAAAATCCGGTCCAAAACTCATTCGCGAAATACAATGTTTCTTCTCCTTTCCTTTTAAAATTACAATCTCGTTCCGTTTGCGAAAAGAGCCAAACACGGGAATATTGTAAATTGCGGTCTGCTATTTGGAATTATTGCCAGAAAAAGGGCACGTTGTTTTAGTTTCTAGAAAATTGAATGATAAAAAAAGCGATTCATGCTCCGAAAAGACAAATAGCCACATAAACAAATATCGTTTATTATTCAGGCGCTTAAGTGTTGAAAATCCATATTGCTTTACTTATTTAACAAAGTAATAACTTGTTAAGTAACTCTCTCCACTGGAAAAGGCAATACATTTGCTAAAATAATTGTAGTAAATACAATTTTTAATTATCAGTTACGCTTTGTTTATTGAATAAGCAAAGTAACATAAACAAATATAGGTGTTCTTAATAGCAATTGCAGTGCTTGTATAAATTCCACTCTCATACTTACTAGGCTCAAATATAATCCTGTGAAACATTGCAGACTGTTCAAAATAATATTTTCTAGCAGAGTTGTTGTGTGCTTGTCAATGGTGCAACTGGAACGTGTCCGAGCGATCGAAACGTTCTTCGAGAATGTGGAGGAGTATAAAAGGGGGTACAGTCACATCGGTAATCGATAGGTCATTAATGCGGTGGTGAGTCGCGGTGGAAAGGGAAGGTAATCACGTAGCCGGCCGGCTGTACAATTTGATTCTATTTTTGTAATGCGTGTCTGTGGCGTGTGATGGTCACCTAATTTGGCGCTGTTTGGATGTAATGGTCATTCGACCACTTAATTTGGTAAGTAATTGGAATTATATGAAAGGGTATTTGCATCATTCTTGTGTTTTATAATGATTATTAATTAAAAAAAGTAATTGACTTTCCAGAATAAATATGTAATATATTTATGTATAAAAATATTTTATAGGTGAACATTATTGAATATTTAGAAAATTATTTTTTTTAAATAACCCGATGCTCTAAGGGACAACAAGGGATAGCAGAAGAAGAAGATTTTTTTAAATATTCAATCACGTTTCATCAAGTTATCAATAAGAAATAAGTCAGAGGTTTACTTTTTTAAATGCATTTTACAAATTAAATTTTAAGAACGAAAGTTGACTTTAACCCACATTTTACCGTAATCGTCGAAAGTGTGCGTGAAACTCTCAAACTTTCTACTTCCGGCAAAATGGATATTTTTCATTATTGGTATGCATTAATCATAAAGTGAGGTTAAGAAATGAAAAATACATACAGATTGAAAAATAAATAAAATGGAATCGACCGGAATTCCGCGACCAATATCCTTTGAAAACGTAGCAGTTATTCAGACAAGCATTCGAAATATACTTGATTGCCAACAGGCTACAAGACAAGTCAAGTAAAGGTGGCAACTCTTTTAAACGTGATGGACGAAAAAGCCGTTGAGATCTTTAATAACTTCAAAATAAATGCAAAAAATAAACAAAAATACGAAAAGGTGGTCGAAGAGTTCGAAACATATGTGATCATATTCACATATTTATTTATTTATTTATTATCCAACAGTTTACAGGAAACTAATTACAGGATAAATTAAAATTAAAAAAAAAAATCGCGCTACATAAAATAGTGTAATATAATAACTTACATATAATATTAAATAAGTATATATTGCCAAAAAATATCTATAATAAATATAATCTGGAATAAGGAAACATAACAAAAATTATTATAAATGTGAGTTCAAATGACACAGGAGACTTGGAAGATCTACATTGAAAATATCAATGTCGTTGGAAATCGAGTTTATAGTATTGCACATTGACATGATGGGAGAATTAAGATGATGAGTAGAATTTGTCCTATCACAATAGAAAGTATGTTTGTGTCTGCTTGCTTTTCTAGAAACATAGAAATTTAATTTTGACAAGATGTAGGGGTCACGTATATCGTTATGTATAACCTCATATATAAACACACTTTCAGCTATTCTACGTCTTTGAGCAAGAGAAGGAATATTAAATTCTTTTTGTAGTTCATCCGTCGGGTAACCTTGTGCGGGGTAATAATTATGTTGTTTGTAGTATAGTGCCTTCAAAAACTTCCTTTGAATATTCTCTATTTCGCAAATGTGTACATGATAATAGGGATTCCAAATTATGGAGCAATATTCAAGTTTACTTCGAATAAAAGCATAATAGAAATTTATAAGTGGATCTATACTTGTAAATGGTTTACCGTTTCTTAAAAGAAAACCCAAAAGGCTGTAGCTCGATTTGCACAGATATGAGATGTGATGATTGAAATTCAATTTATTATCGAAAAATATTCCTAAGTCCTTAATTGTTGTTACAACTTCTAGAAGTTTGGAATCAATATTGTAAATATAGTGAATGGGATTAAGCTTGCGAAAAAATGACATTGAAGGTTTTATATTCTACAACAAAGTGCAGCAGGAAAATGAGCCGATTTTCTATCACTTGCCATTTCATCTTCTTAAAAAAATCGTTTTCACTAGTTTTCTTCAGCTCATACACAAAGTACACAACTTCGTGTTAATTGTAATTAATTCAGTTTATAATTAGTTTTTTTCTTTCTATAATATTGTATTACCATTTAGTTATATTTAGAATTAACTTTATTTTGTTATAATGTTTATGATTTATTATTATTTTACTATTAATTATTTACTCTTTACTTTCTATTATACTTTTATGCAGACAGCACGCACACAGTTTAGTTTTCTATCATGAATTATATAACTGTATGCCATTTAAATTTACGGTCATTAGTTTGTAATTTAAGTAACTTTAAAGTTCGTATAACATAATAATTATGATATAATTGCTGTTACTGAGACATGGTTAAATAATTCAATAGACGTGTCTATTTTTAAAATTGATGGATACAAGTTCATACATTAAGGGTGCGGTTTAGAAAAAAGAGATAGCTATACTAATATGGGCAATCACTAATTTGAGTTAGATTGTTGTTGTGATCAATGAACAATATTGTATTATACATTAAAGTAATCTTAAAATAAGCAGGAATTTCATCAGATAAATTAAAAATTATTTTAATGTTTAGTTTCTGTGAAAAATAATTATGAAAAACAATGAAAATTGATCAAATTTATAGCAAATTTTAAATTAAATTTTTGCTAATAAAAACTTGTGCAATGAAAATTTAAAGGATTTCACTAAATTCTGCATTCAAATAACTTAGCAGACATGACCTATTAATTTCATTATATCTTACAATTTTCTTTTCTAACTTAAACTAGTAAATTGACGTAATACACGAAAATTAACAATTTATTTTTTATTTAGACTGATACTTTATACTTGGTAGATAAAAAATGTAAATACACATTCATATTATGAAATCCAAAAGAATAGCTCTATTTTCAAACGATTATTTCCATTTTACTATATAGCTATCTCTTTTCACTAAACCGCAACCTTAATGCAGACATTTTGGACGCGGTGGCGGCGTAGGTTTCTATATTTATTTATTTATTTATTTACATAGAGACACACAATGAGTAAACATTCCTATAAAGTAAGTATGAATATTACAAAAAAATAAATAAATATACACATGTAACACAAAAACATAAGTAATTAAGTTGAACACATGAACAATACATATAATTACATCAAAAACGAGCTAACAAACTTATAGCAACACTAAAAAAAAATTCATATTTTTAATAAAGAAGATATCCACACTAGAGTCCAGTTCTAACAGTGTATTATATAGGGAGCACATCAAAAAAATCGGGAATTTAATCAATCTATTGGTACGCGCAATAAAAAGTTGAAAAAATCTGTTCTGGCGTGTATTACAAGGAATCTGAAAAAAAATTTTGAGAAAAAATCTCTGAACAATTAAGGTTATTATTTAATATGTTATACAAAAATGTAAGTAAATGCGCTTGACGCCTGTGTTTCAGTGAATGTAACCCAAATTTAAATTTCAGTCAGAGTGACTCATATGAGACAGACCTGTCAGGATAGATACCATATTTTCTTAAATATAAATATTTAACAAAACACGTTTTTACACAGACTCAATAAATTGACAGTGTTTATCATAACAGGGATTCCAAATACAACAGCAATATTCAAGACGCGATCTAATATAAGCAAAGTACAAGGTGATAATTGAATTAATGTCTTTAAATAGCTTTGTATTACGAAAAATAAAACCTAACAAACGGTTTGCAGATGAAACTAAAGTCTCAATATGTAGATTGAAGGACAGTTTCTCGTCAAAAATGACACCCAAATACCTAAAGGAATTTACTCTAGAGATTGGGGTATCATCTATTGTATAATCAAAATTGAAAATAGTTCTATTTCGCGAGAAAGACATAAATTTACATTTATTGGGATTTATAGATAATTTGTTAATTTTACACCATCTACTGATCGCATCAAGATTGTGTTGTAAAGCTATACTGTCATCCACAGAGAAAATAGGTTTAATAATTTTAAGGTCGTCTGCAAATAAGAAGGAGTCAACATTTATGTCCTTTATAATGTCATTAATGTAACAGTTGAAAAGAGTTGGCCCAAGTACGGTCCCTTGGAGTACACCGGTTGCCGCGGTAAATATGTTAGATATAAGGGTCATCTTATATTCAACAAAGAGTGACCGCCCCACAAGATAACTATGTAATAAACTACAAAGCGGAAGAGAAAAACCAATATTATTAAGCTTTGTAAGTAATATACCATGGTCCAATCTATCGAAGGCTTTTGAAATATCTGTGTAGATCACAACAACTTAAACTCTGTCATCAAGATAGTGAGATAAAAGTTGCGTATGTAATGCAAGGTTGGTAACAGTTGAACGTTTAGGCCTAAAACCATGCTGTTTTTCAGTAAGTTTTAAATTAACAAAAGGAGATATGTATTCATTAAGCACAAACTCAAAGCACTTCGATAGATTAGATATAATAGCTATAGGACGATAATTTACAATTAACTTCTTGTCTCCGGATTTATGAATTGGAATTATTCGTGTTCTCTTCCAAATATCAGGAAACGTACCATTCTTCAGACATAAATTGAAGATATGTTTGATAGGATTAGATAGTGTAGATCGACAATCTTTTAAAATAAGGGCAGGTACATTATCAGGCCCAGCGCACAATTTATTACCCAGTTTACTGAGTCCATCTTTGACAGAACGTTGATCAAATTCAGAGATATGAAGTACGTCTGCAACAGAAAAGTCGGTAAATGAAGGTAAAGAAGAATTGTGCGCATATGACATTGAAAAATGTGACGCAAACGCATTTACAATATCATTTGTATTAGTTAGATTCTTATTGTTATAATGCATTGATAGAGGAATGCCAGAATTGGACTTAAGAGTGTTAATAAATTTCCAAAATATTTTTGGTGTTTTGGAAAGTGCTTTTTCTGCGTCGGATACAAAATTTGAAAAGTTGACCTTTGACCGGCGCAAGTTAATAAGTTTAGATCTAAAGTAAGCTGACAAAGGATATTTCTTACATAATATAAACATTTTTTTCTTCTCTCTAACAGCTTTTCTTAGCTCAGCGGAAAACCATACAGGAAATTTATTATTCGATCTTGGTTTCGACGGGACGCATTCGTTAAAGAATTGAAATAATTTGTTGTAAAAGGTTGCATATGCATCGTGAACATTAATAGTTGATAAGACATCCATCCAATTAGCAGAACTAATTAAGTCATATAGCTTGGGAATGCTTTAAATGGGATCTTAACATCAATATTAAGTGCTGGATGATACACGTCTTCAGTTATAACGAGAGAAGTTGAGGAAAGAACAGTACAATTTAAATTAGAGAACACAAGGCCAAGAACTTTTTTGTAACTATTTACAACCAAGTTGAATTGATCGAGATCCATAAAGTCAATACAGTGTGTCAGCTGAGCAGAGCAAGTGCTACCCAAAGGATTAATAGTATAGTTATTAATATTAAAGTGTCCAAAGATAATAAAAAAATTTTCATGAATATATGGTAAACTGTCAAGTAAAGAAATCAATTCTGACATTTGGTTTGCGTTAATAGATGGACTAAAATAAACGTTAATTAAATATATAACAGTTTTGGAAATTATTAGTTTCACAATAATAATGTAAACGCATAGTTGTGAAAGATTTGTAGAATCTATCATAATTTCTTAAGAATTAAGAGAACAATCAACTGCTATTAAAACCCCACCCCCAAATTTTTTACCCGATATAACAAAACTCCTATCTTTACGATAAACTGCATAATTACTACAAAATACTTCACAATCAAAGACACTATTAGACAACCAGGTCTCAGAAAATGCAATAACATTAAAATCACTTATAGCACTATGCTGAAGAACGGTGTTGCATTTCGTATTTAACCCACGTGCATTTTGATAGTAAAGACTGAGATTAAAAGGAGTTTTTTTTGTGGTCGAGCCTGTATCCCTCGATGTCTGTCTTGATGGATATCGGTTATTGATACGCTGAACAGTAATAGAATCAGCATGGTGAGTTCTCGTAGATCCTTTCTTTGCATCAGTGGCTGATGTGTTAAATTTGCTAAAGAAATCAGGATTGTCTATTTCATTAATTTCGTAAGTAAGTCCGTTAATCTTCAGCTTGTTGCCGACAATTGAGGTTTCGAAATCCTTGTTAATTGCAATACGTCTATATTTCCTAAGTGTGTGAAAAATAACACGATCTTCCGGATTTAGGTCCTTGTTTATGTATATATTAGAATTGCGTAATTTATGAGAATTTAATAAAACAGTTTGTCTCATCTTAGATTTTAAGAATTTAACACAAATTGGACGAGCCTTATCGGACTGCTTACCTAAACGATAGGCGTCAACTATATTGAACACATTGAACTTTTTAACATTCACGCGCCCTTGATAACATCTCGATTAATTATTCTGCACCCTGGTCAACGTGTACAAGTTAACTTATGATACAATTGTCAGAGAAAAAAAAATTATCTTCAATATATCATAAATAATAAACCTAAATTAAAATGGAAATACTTTAAAAATTACAATATTGTTAAAAAAGAGATGATGCCATTCCTGACCACCTAAAAGATCCTAATTCTACTATTCTATACCTTACTAATTCAATAAAATCAGTAATTTATGATGATCTACTTAAATTTTACAATAATGACGCTTGCCCTGGAAACAAAGAACAATTTATTTTCACAACTATCAGCCGTGATATAATTTAAAAAAAAACTTTTTGATATAACATCTAACGCCATTGGTTCAGATGGCTTATCCATACATATTCTAAAAATGAGTTGTCCATATATACTTCCATATATTACCCACATTGTTAATTGTTGTTTATAAGATTCAGTTTTTCCCTATGCCTGGAAAGTAGCCACCGTTATCTTTATTCCGGAAATACAGAATCCACGTAAGATAGGTGATCTCAGACCAATCAGCATACCACCCGTACTATCGAAAATCCTCGAACAAGTCATGAAACAACAACTTTCTAACTTCATTGAAATTAATAATATACTTCCAGCAAATCAATCGGGATTCAGATCAAACTATAGCTGTGCCACTTCAGTGTTAAATGTCACTGATTATATTATATCTGCTACAGATAATGACATGTTTACTTGTTTAATTTTAGTAGATTATAGCAAAGCGTTTGACACTATTAAACACAAATTATTAAATGCCATATTAAACTATATAGGGCTTAGTGTAAACACATTTATTAGAAGACTTTCTGTGCAATAGAAAGCAGCTTGTCAAAATGACTCATGAGCGGTCGATCTGAGTAGACGTGTTTTATACTCGAGAAAGCAAACGTTATCATCTATAGCCAAATCAGTGGTTTTCAACAAACATTAGTGTTAAACGAAAGATTATTAAAACAATTAATTGTTTCATTATTAAAGGATACGGAGTTTACTGATCAATTAATAGCAAGTGTGTCCGCCGCATTTTGTTCCAAATTCGACGAATACGAATTTCTAAACAAAAAACTGAAACAAAAAATCTCTGTGTTGGAGGAAAGGTGCGATGAACTCGAATAACGTTCCCGTGCAAAAAATTTACGCGTCCACGGATTGGCAACAAGAAATCTTTCGCCAAACCAAATCGAAACTGCTGTTAAGGATTTATTTTTATCAAAATTGAAAATTTCCTTAAGTGAAGGCGATATGGAAGAATGTTTTGCTCTTGGCCAGGCAACCATCGAAAAAAAAAAAAATGGTAAAATTAAAAAATAATAAAACTCGAAACATGATATAAAACCATGTTTCGCGGAAAGGAAGCATCTTAAAGGATCGAAGGTTGTCATTAAAGAAGATCTCACCAAACATAGGATAGAACTCTTGAAAATCGCACAGGAAAAATATGACAAAAAAATGTCTGGACAAGGAATTGAGTATTATATACCAAATTGGGAAATAAAGCTGTACGTGTTAACCTTCAGGCTTTGGATGGATTCAACGAAGATGGCAGCCAAGATAACAATGGAGATGTAAAGAATATCACAATCGCCTCTATCGAAATCAGTAACTAATATAAATATAAATATAAATATAAATATAAATATAAATATAAATATAAATATAAATATAAATATAAATATAAATATAAATATAAATATAAATATAAATATAAATATAAATATAAATATAAATATAAATATAAATATAAATATAAATATAAATATAAATATAAATATAAATATAAATATAAATATAAATATAAATATAAATATAAATATAAATATAAATATAAATATAAATATAAATATAAATATCTCGTTGTTTAATTTTGAATATATAGGACTTCATATTCATTGATTTGAGAGAATTTAATTTTATTTTGTAATTGTGCTTTACTCAAGTATAGTTCAAGTTATCACGAAAGTTATACCGTAATACACTTCGATATTTGGTTTACTCTTTTTTTCCAAGAAAATATAATTTTACACATTATAATTAGTCAGCACTGCTTAATTTTTAAATCTTTTTTTTATTTCTTCATACTAACAAATTAAAATTTTCCTACCTTTCTAATATTTATTTAGTATTTTTTATCATTAGTCTTATAGAAAAATATATAAGATCCATTGTAGTGAAACTATTAAACTGAAACCTTTCTTAACTATTTAGATTGTTTCATTAATTTAAATTACTTTTAGAATTATTGTTATTGCTTACTTGAGTGTTCACTTTACTTATTACAATAAATCATTTGTCACCTTTGCACTTAACTATATTATTATAAACTATTCTATATAATGGAGAACTTTAAAATAGCAGGTATTAATTGCAGCTTTTTGCTTGTGAATTTCGATCTATTGAAACAAAAAGTATTTTCGAGTAACAATAAAATTATCGCGTTGAACGAAACTTGGCTTCAACCAAACATATATACAGAGAGGTTTTTTATCAGTATACATTAGGCAAACTGTATACCTGCAAAAAAAAACAAGTCAAACGCATTGCACCGATTAATATGTGTATGTTTGGTTGCCTATAACACACAACTAAACGTCAAACGCTAAACTTCAAATTGTGTGAAATATTTGATTGAAAATGTATACAAATGAAGAAAAAGTCGAATTTTAAGCGTGTATTACAATTCCAACAGTACTAAAGGAGGATAAGACATGTTTTCAATGAATCCAAAGTAGCCGAATACTTCGGTTAGGATGATTATAAAAATAATTAAAATAAAACATTTTCTTTGGAAGGTTGTATGTTTCGTTCTCTTTATTCTGTTGAAAAACGCAAAAAAAAATATGACTAACACTGCATGCGTTACCGTCACAAGCAATTTCCTTTTTCTATCAAAAATACGTCACTTATTATTATGGAGAAATTACAGGTAAAAATATTAAGAGATTTTATTAAGACAATTTGAAAGAAAAGTAACAGTGGAGAGCAATAAACTTGAAATAAATAATTAGAATAAGTGCTAGAAATGATCACCAGAAACTGCAAGACAGCAACTCAAACGGTCGCGTTTCCACATTATGCATTTCGATATTGTCATTTATCCTGTGATTGTGATTTATCCTAGTTGAAGGAATCGATCGTTCGGATTGCGTATTATAGGCAACTAAACACACATAAATCAATGCGTTTGACTTAGGTATTTTACATGTATATATAGGGGATATGTATACTGTTAAAAAACATAGCACATTTATCATCAGTTATGATTGGTTGAAAAACAAAAGAACAAAATAAAAACAGTTGAAATGAAGTATCTTCGAAGATACTTATATTTTTACATTAAAAATAATATTAAATGTAGAGTAATAGTTAGCAATACCTCAATTGAGCTACACAAAATCACCTACGGCGTAGAGGTTGCTTATAGACCTCCCAGGTTTAATGTTAGTAGTTTTATGAGCTCCTTAAAAATTTCCCTTGGAAATTTGTTTCCTTGTACTGATAGACTTTTTTGTATAGGTGATTTCAATATTAATTTGTTTGATATCGATAACAATTCTGTTAAGTTGCTTGACTCACTATTATCTTCTTTTTCTAGCAAATTATAACTGAACCTACCAAAATTACTAAAACAATATCCACGCTTATTGATCTTATTTTCATCTACCCAATCTCATCACAGATCTTTCTTACTACAACTTTGATTTCATACACTCTTTGGCCAATATTGATGACAAAACTTATTATTTCTGCTCGATGCTCCTGGAATTATTTGACCTGCATGCGCCTTTGAAAACGTCTATTTTCACTAGAAAATATTGTCCCTAACTAACTGATAACATTAAAAAACTGATTGATCTTAGAAATAAGGCCCTTAATTGTTTTAAAAATACGAAGAATCCGACTCATTGGATGTACTATAAAACATTACGTAATTTAACGACATCGAGTATTAACAGATAAAGAAGGCTTACTTTGAGTTTAAACTAAAACCTAATAATACAGGTGAGATGCGGAAAGAGCTCAGCAAACTTAATATTGGCTCTAGAGCTATGTAGCAAGTATTCGTTTAACCAACGATTACAGTGGCGTGCGGTGGAATTTTAAGGTAGGGAAGCAATCAAGGAAAATGAGTTAAATTTACTCACCTATTTGTAATGAAGTTCTATTCTTCTATTTTCTTTTGAAAATTCATCTATAACATCTTCATAAAATTTGGGGTTTTATGATAAGTTCTTGACAAGATCCTTTTCTATCGATAATATAAATTTGAGACTCTTTTTTCTCCTGTAGAATTTCTCATGAAGTTTTTAATGCGTTTTAAAACTGAAAAACTGCGTTCTATCGAAGCACTGGTAGTTGGAATAGTTAACACTAATTCACAGAGTCTAGTCACTTCACAATATGCTTTATCTAGCCCAGTTTCTTTTAAAAATTGTAACATTTCTAGAAGATTTTTTGTAGCTTCAGGAGTAGTATATAAAACACAAAGTTGAGATCGCATAGAAAGTATATCAAAAAAATATTATAATTAACTTCTAAGGAATGTAGGGCTTCTTCAGGAAAAGGAGAATCTCTGTACTTATTAAAATTGCACAATTCCACAAATTTTAAATCACTGAAATTTTTAAATCTATCTCGTATTTGTTGAACCATATTATCAATTATTTCCACAAAAAGCCGCCGATACGAAGATGTAAGATCGCCAACTTTGTCAATTCGAAGTCGTTTATTTTGAGGTTGCGAATTTTCAGTTTTTGTTCTATTCCAGACCAACTCAAATTTGTCTCGATGTCGAAGGAGATTTTGTTCAAACTCTACAATTTTTGTAATACAAAAACTAATATCATTTGATTTTGTTTGTAAAATATCGTATAAAACGTCTGTATATGGAAAAATGTCGTAAAACAAGTTGAGTAAAAAATTAAAATCGAAATCATTCTTTAATAACTCTAAATAACCTCTTGCGCCGTTTGTAGTCTCGGGATCCCAGTCGCTTTTGTTATTTAATATATTTTCAAATAGTAATATTAAAGATTCTCGATAATCATAAACTGTATCAACCGGTCTGCCATTATAATTCCAGCGTGTTGAACATACCTTTGGAAATCTTTTTTTTACCATTTCATTTAACGTGTGCGTTCTTTTCGTCGATTTTGAAAAAATGAAGCCAATCCACCCAAGGTTAAAAAATACCTTGTATTCTTTAATACTTCCAACAGACTGGTCTATGAGCAAAACAGTGTACAAAAATGGCGGTATTAAAAGTTTCTTTTACTTTAGCTTGGACCTCACCTAAGTGTCCTGCCATTACAGCTGCTCCATCGTAGCTTTGAGCTGCTAATTTCGTACCACTATTAAGCTTATTTTGTACAACACTGCATACAATTTTATACATCGCTTCAGCCGTTCTGTCTGCCGTAATATCAAAAAATCCGAAAAACCTCTCTTGAACTGTTGCATCTTTTTTCACATATCGCACAACCACAGAAAGCTGACATAAGTTAGTAATGTCTGTAGTCTCGTCTAAGATAATGGAAATAAATGAGACGTCTTTAATTTCATTTTTAATTGTTTCCAATATTACACAACCTAAACAGTTTATTAAGTCGTTCTGAATACGATTTGAGCACTTTATCAAGACAGGTATTATACATAATCCGTAAGTTTGATCATATTTCTAAAAAAAAAATAATGAGATAAATTGGATAAAGATGACTGATAGGAGAGCATTGTATTAAGCAATTATATATTTTAAAATACTTAACTTGCCCATTCCACCGTATCTATATAATAGAATTGTATTCCGTACCGAAGTCAATAACATAAATGTTAGATTTCAGTAATTAATATCACCTCCGCAACACAAAACTGCATTTTATAGAAGGTCCTTTTTATATAGCATTTATAAAACATTCAATAAAATTCCAAAACACCTGAAATCTCTCATTTTAAATAAATTTAAAATAAAAATGGGTATCCCAGTCTTACCTGGTGAGCTCTAAAGTTGCTCTATTACAAGTTTTGATTCTTATTTTGTTTAATATTATGTAGTTGTCAACATTGAATTATTTATTAAGTTTATTGTAATTGGTAGGTTAAGTGGAAGAACAGCGACGGGTTTTGGCCTGCCTGAACTTCGCCTACGCAAAATGTATATAACATATTTGTAAACATTGTATTATTTAAATTTCAATAAAGACGATATAATAATAATATAAAACGTTCATATATGACATTCGTCCTCTTATTTATATACGTCCTCGACACCCAATACGGGTAAAAGAGGATAAGATTAAGGTTGAGGTTTAGTAGAAAGAGATAGCTGTATAGTAAAATGGAAATAATCGTTTGAAAAAAGCGCCATTTTTTTGGATTTAATAATAAGAATATGTATTTACATTTTTTATCTACCAAGTATAAAGTATCAGTCTAAATAAAAACTAAATCGTTAATTTTCTTATATTACGTCAATTTACTAGTTCAAGTTATAAAAGAAAATTGTAAGATATAATGAAATTAATAGGTCATGTCTGCTAAGTTATTTGAATGCAGAATTTAGCGAAATCCTTTAAATTTTCATTGCACAAGTTTTTATTAGCTAAAATATAATTTGAAATTTGCTATAAATTTTATCAATTTTCATTGTTTTTAATAATTGTTTTTTTCACATAAACTAAACATTAAAATAATTTTTAATTCATCTGATCAAAATTCCTCGTTATTTTAAGATTACTTTAATGTATAATACAATATTGTTCATTGATCACAACAGCAATCTAACTCGAATTAATGACTGCCAATATTTATATAGCTGTCTCTTTCGTCTAAACCGCACCCTTAAGAAAGAAAGATTTATATACGTTTTGAAAAAAAAAAACTAGTTAAA
Source organism: Philonthus spinipes (assembly GCA_963082785.1). Lineage (NCBI taxonomy): Eukaryota > Metazoa > Arthropoda > Insecta > Coleoptera > Staphylinidae > Philonthus > Philonthus spinipes. The sequence continues at coordinate 10,934,856 of OY720316.1, read as the reverse complement.
ACATGTGGATTCACTGAAAAATTTTATATAACAAGAGATAGGATCGTGAATCATTCAACATATATATTTTTTTTCTTAACGGCCACTCTGTTTGATTCAAGGTTTTTAATTAAGGAATAATCGCTGATGTTCTTACCTAATTTGGTTTTAGGTGGAAGTGTATTTGAAGGCACGAGGGGTGACGGCACTGGTCGCGAGGAGACGGGGGGACAGTTCTCGTCGCAGCAGCCCATGGCCCCCACGGAGCCCCACAGCCACTTTTTGTTCAGGTACAGCAGGAATACCAGCAGAAGAACACCCAGTCCTGCAATGGCGCCCAACACAGTACTACCATCTGCTCCTAGAAATAGAAAAAAAAATATAAATTAATTAATTTCTCAGCCACGTTTAATAATAATTTTCGTTATCCTGAAAATGGAATTATACGGTCGAGTAATAGCCGGACTCCTTCGTCGACTCGTTCATAACATCGAAACGCTAATAATTCAATTTTAATTATGACTAATCACCCAGCCACGTCTCCGGCTCAACAAAAAAAATCAAGTCCAGTTTTGCGATATTTTCAATTGTTTAACAATAAATGAAAGAAAAGGATCTAGTAAACAAATTGATATCATAGAACAATCAACTAAATAAAATTATACAACAAGGGCCGAAGTTTATTTCTTATATTTTATTTTTCTTATATTTTAATGTAGAAATTTGATCGTGGAGGCTGTTACTTCATGAAATTATATATTACTGTATTTATTTATTTACGGTCATCGCCTATTTAACAAAATCTTCTATTATAAAATAATAACAAAATATATCTAAATGAAACTACAAATAAGTATTATACACACAATACAGGAAAATAACAAATTAACTCAAATGATTGCTTTAAGTAATATTGTTTCTTAATCACCTTTTTCGTATTAATATTATGTATCATTAATTGAAAAAAAAAACGTTTCAGATCACAGTAACGAGATGATTAATCTTTCACCTAATGAAGGCACTGTGTAGCCAAACATTTGTTGCACTTGTTTATTTAATATTATTTCAACATATTTTTAAATAACATGTATACATAAAACTAAAAAAATATGTCGTTTAAAATTCTTATTTGATTAAAAAATATATTAGGTCTAATGACAGCAACCGCCGCGATGGACACAGTTAGTATTCTATTTGGTAACCTGAGTCTAAAAACAGTCATTTAAAATTTTTATTTGGATTACAAGAATATATTTAAAAGGTTTTTTTAGTCTAATCTAGTAATTAATAAATCCATCTTTTAATATTAAATAAAAATGATTTGAAAATAATTAATAAATTATTTTCACATTTAGCTCTGTGACTTTTGACTTACGCTACGTAAGTACTTTAAACAAATACAAATTAAAACAACTACTTCCCGGGCAAATACCCACGCCGGACATTGAATAACATAATGTATACCTGATGTTACTGATTGTATTTGAATTATTTTAATTGATTTATTTTAACATCTATAAATTATGTAAGGCATGGCTGTACTGACGAGGGATAGATCCCGAAACACGTGTTTGCAGATGGCCTTATATTAAGTAACGTTCCTTTTGTTGTTTTTACATTAAATTTTTCTTGGATCAAAACTTTGTTGCATTATGCAATATTTTATTGATATGCAACATCAGGAGTACATTATGTAATTCAATGTCCGGCTGGGTATTTGCCCGGGAAGTAGTTGTTTTAATGTGCATTTGTTTAACGTACTTACGTAAGTCGAAAATCACAGAGCTAAATGTGGAAATAATTTATTAATTATTTTCAAATCATTTTTATTTAATATATTTAAATAACTGTGACCAAGTGAATGAATAAATACCCTTTTCTATCCATCTTTTAAAATTCCAATTTGATATATTTTTTTAAATAATTACAAGGTTTTTTAGTGTAATATAGTAACTAATAAATATTTCGTTTAAAATCTTATTTGCATTAAAAAAATCATTTTTTTTTATTTTATTGTAATCTATAAATAGAAAACAGTATTCATTCACTTGGTCACAGTTATTTAAATATATTAAATAAAAATGATTTGAAAATAATTAATAAATTATTTTCACATTTATCTTGTTACCGGCAAACATTTTTTGCCGGTCACAATAAAATTTTCAATTTTATTTTTCATAAGTAATTAAAATGAGTTTATCCCAAACGCACGTTTACCTACTGTGCCTAATCGGATTATCAAAAGCCATTAAGTGGCGATCCGTTTCGCGAGAAAGGATAATCTTTTCTTTATCGTTTCTCGTGAAACTCATTAGCCGGTATTTTGGTAATCCGAAAGGTGCAAATCGGTAATCGTGCCACAAAGGACAGCCTCCACCCCCTACGACGAAATCGCTGTATAAATTCGGAGAGATGATCCCAAAGAAACCAGAGAGCAACCACCGTCCGTGCTACCTGCCTCTCCGTCGACGACCGCACCCGTCGACGCCGTTCACCTGGGTTGCTGTTAATTTTCATTACCGTTTTTTTTTATTGTTTATAATTTTATTTTGTCCGTGTATTTTTGTGTGTAAATATATTTAGTTTATTATTTGGACCAGTTGTTTTGGATTAGTTGCTCTTCACGTGCTTCCTGAGCTAGAGTCGTTTAAAGGAGTACCTTCCATCCTTTAACAATCTCTGTGACATTTTCAATTCTTTTCGTTTAATTTTATTCGGTTTTGATTTAAATTGAATTAATTTGGTTTAATTTAATTTAAATTGATTTAGTTTAATTTGATTTAATATAACTGATTTAATTATGCTGATTGTATTTGAATTAATTTAATTGATTTATTTTAACATCTTTAAATTATGTAAGGCATAGCTGTACTGACGAGGGATAGATCCCGAAACACGTGTCTGCAGATGGCCTTATATTATGTAACGTTCCTTTTGTTGTTTTTACATAAAATTTTTCTCGGATCAAAAATTTTGTTGCATTATTCAATATTTGATATGCAGCAGCAGGTGTACATTATGTAATTCAATGTCCGGCGTGGGTATTTGCCCGGGAAGTAGTTGTTTTAATGTGCATTTGTTTAACGTACTTACGTAGGTAAGTCTATAGTCACAGAGATAAATGTGAAAATAATTTATTAATTATTTTCAAATCATTTTTATTTAATATATTGTAATCTAGTTTATGTGGATAGCTGATTCAAAAGAAGAAGAAAAAAGAACACGCTAGACTAGACTTGGCCTCGTTTGTTGTGCAAACTCTTTCGGTATTTACATTACAAAAATAGCGAAAACTCCCATTTGCTAAGTGTTATTCCATTAATGTTACAATAAAGGTGTGACTTCAGGTAGGATATACAGATAAATAAAAAAAAACGTTTTTTTTTAGTTTGTTTCGTATTGCAAATCGAAATATTATCTTCGATTATTTTATATAAACTACTTAATAATTTTATATTATTAAGACGTATTTGGACAGAAAGATCGATAGCCCAGACAATTATTTATGTTATATTGTTTTGTATTATCTATATAGTTTGAATAAAAATGTGTATATAATATACAGAGAGCTTTTTTTATCAGTATACATTTCTCATACGTTTTTGCAGGCATATACTTCCCCTAATGTATACCCATAAAAAAACCTCTCTGTATATATTGTATGAAATTAAAACAGAGCATATAAATTTAAAGCATTTCATTTTTAATGTACGTAATTCAGCTATATTTCCGACATTTGCGTCCATCAATAAATAATTAAACACAATAAATAAGGGATTATAAATTTTATCTCAAAACTTTTACAGCATCGATTCTACTCGATGCTGTAAAAGATTTTCTTATGTTATTTCAGATAATCGTTTAACGGTCAATGTAGGACATACGTTCATTAATATTTGCCAACTATGTCTCGACGATGAAAAAAAAAAAAATAATAATAAATTAAACAAACATGAAAATAATTAATAAATTATTTTCACATTTAGCTCTGTGACTTTTACGTTACGTAAGTACGTTAAACAAATGTACCGGGTGTCCAGATAAGAAAGGTCACCGGCTATATCACAGGAACTAAGACTCCTAAAGCTTTCAAATAAAAAATGTGTTAATAAAAGTAACCATGAGAAAATGTTGGAAATATATTTCAAGTTCGTATCTCTTCCAGTAGGGGGTGCAACGAACAGTCGAAAAATAATTCTGCGATCATCTCAAAAAAAGTTCAAATAAAGGCATCATAAAACTACACTTTTTGTAATCATGATAAGTTCGTGAAACAAAAATGTTACAGAAATTTTTTTCTTGCTCTTGAAATAAAGGGTAGAGGAAGGTTAGAATTTATTAAGAGCAAATGTCAAATAACTCTTTTGTTTTTTTACCCGATCTTAATGATTTTAATGTCATACGAAAAAACTCATCATGCTGATTAAAATTATATTACTTTTCGACTGTTCATTGCGCCCCCTACCAGAAGAGTTACGAATTTGAAATTTATTTCCAGCATTTTCTCATGATCACTTTTATTAACATTTTTTTTTATTTGAAAGCTTTAGCACTCATAGTTTCTGAGATATAGTCGGTGACCTTTCTTATCTGGAAACCCGGTACATTAAAACAACTACTTCCCGGGCAAATACCCACGCCGGACATTGAATTACATAATGTACACCTGCTGCTGCATATCAATAAAATAATAATAATAATCTTTATTAACAGATGTATGCAGAAAAATTAACAAAATAAATAAACAATACAAAATCAAATGTATGGGGCAGAAAGACTTCTGGTCGATAGTCCATGGCAGACTACTAACCCATCTATATGTATTGTAAATATAAATATTTGTAAAGAATTGTAACTGTGTTGTCAAATGTATAATTTATATCTGTTAATTGGCTATCGACCATACACATATATCTCTTGAATTACACTGGCAAAATTGTAATTACTAAATATGCCCTTTTATTACTAACTTTAAACTGTGACTGCACATAGTCAACTGGTTAGTTTATTCAATTTAAAAAAAATGTATTCTGTACCATGGAAAGCCCTGCTTTAAATCAATGTAAGATTTTAATCTTTTCAGATGTGCTTTACTTTCTTCGTGCCTTTCATTGTTTTGTGATGTCAATCAAAATATCTCTGGAATTATTAAATGTATTTACAAAAATTGTCTCCCATTTTTTTTTATTTTGAATAAACTAACCAGTTTTCAATATAATGAGATTCTGAGAAGAATTATTTAATTTAATATATATATTGAAAATCTTTATTTCTGAGTATTACATTATATAATTTTATAATACATATACATACAATCATTTACACATTGTTAGACCTTAGAAAATGGCTATCGACCGTCGGTCTTTCTGCCTGTCTCTGTCCAGTTCTTGTCGTTTTAGTTAATCGTCATGATTGCTAACGTCATTGTCTAAGTTCTCAAATTTTAGTGAGATGAATTGATGAGATGGATTAATGAGGGATGGGTATATCTAGGATTAATATTCGGATTTCGTGGGATGCAGAGATGATTAATAATGGGAGCTATGTAGGGATTTATAGCGAATTTTAAAGAAAGGGTTTCTAGTCTCTGTTTAATAGGGGTAATTTTACACATTTCGTAGAGGGATACATTCGAGGGGTTGTGGAGAGGGTTATTAGGGTGTCTAATTTTTGTAAGCTCTCTAAGAGCTGTGCGTTCGCTGACTTCGAGATTTCTTAGGACATTAGGGCGAGGATTGTGGTGTAGGATAGCTGGGTATCCAAGCAGGGGTCGACATATCATTTTATAAATGTGGACTGCTGTTTCAGTTGAAATGCCTTGGTTTTTATAAGTTAATGACCTAAAATATCGAGCCCTGCTCTTAATGCTATTTTGTGATTTTGGGAGTGATTAAAGAAAGTGAATTTAGAATCTAGGGTTATACCTAGGTATTTACAGGTGAGGGATGGCGGGATTGAGTGATTTTGAATAGTTATTTGATATGGGGAATTGGTAAGTCTGTGATAAGGGATCAGGAGATGGGTTTTGTTGGGATTGATGGAAATTCTCCATTTAGCGAACGAAGTTTGCAAATCGTCAATAAGCTCTTGAAGAGTGCTTAAGGCTTTAGTGATTGTGGGTGCGTGGGATATAAGGGCAGTGTCGTCGAAGTATAATAATGGGTAAAATACCTAGGGTTGGGGTTATAAATATCATAAACATAAATGTTGTATAGGATTGGGGATAGAGGAGATCCTTGCAGTAGGCCCTGTTTGGGAGTAAAAGAGTATGAGTGGGAATTACGGATTTTGATAACAATGGATCTGTTAGAAAGGAAACTATTTAGTATGTTGATAATGTGTCGTGGTATTCCCAATGCGTGACACTTATACAGCATACCCTGATGCCACACAGTGTCGTATGCTTTTCTTATATCGAGCAATACAATGGCCGATTTTCTGCCTTCAAGATGTGTTGTTTGGCAATTGGAAGTTAGGATTGCTAATGGTAGGGATGTGGAACGATGTTGTATGAATCCAAATTGATATGGGGGTATCTGGTCTTGGATCTGGGATGCAATTTTTTTTTTGATGATGGATTCGAATATTTTGCCGAGGACCGGAAGACGAGTAATTGGTTTATAGCTCGAGACAAGTTGAGGTTCGTTTCCAGATTTGTGGATACATGTTATTACCCCTTGCTTCCACTCCTCGGGCAAATTTTGGGATTTGTAAATGGAGTTGAAAATACGGATAATATATTTATGGACAGGATCAGGAAGGGATTTTAGGATGAACCATACCCAGGCGACGTATTTTTTCCCTTGTGCAGGGTTTCGAAATATTCATCTTCCTTTATGTCATCTGGAGTTGGGGAAGGGATTTTGATAAATGACTGATACCAGTCAATTACGTAGTGTAGGAATGTGTTGTCATAATCGTCATTGTCTGTCATAGTGTACGTCTCTTTAAAATAATTGAAAAAAATGGTGATGTGTCCATCATGGCACTTTCCCCGGTGAATACGGTCAAATAACTTTCTGATAGAAAATTTAATAGGGAAGCAAAATGATTAATAGAAAAAATTGATTGTTATCTTTTAAAGTTAAACCCGAGTATTTAGAAGAATATTGTAATTATATGTGTTATTTCTTACCTTACAATAGGTTAAAATCATTCATCCACACTCTTCTTCATTTTTGCAAACTGGAGGCGTTTGCGAATGATAAGCTGAATTTGACGGCACTTTGACGTTTTATTTGTCATTAAAATAATTATTTCAATAATTAAAATCTCTATGGGAATTTATCAGATAAATGCTTATAAAATGAAAACCGGAGGTCCTACAATAAAAGTTTTATAACAGAAATTATTTATTTTCCTAGATCTAAAACTTTTATTTGAAACATTTTTCTATCCGAATTAAAAAATGAAAAATTGCTAAGAGTAACGTTGCACTTAATGAGTTTTGATTCTAACCAAAAGCTTTTCAGATCATTCCACTGTTATATAAAGCTTAGATATAAAGTTTGGTCTTAATCCATTTAGCCGTTTAGGCGCTATCGCGGAAACACACAGACACACACACAGACATTTTTCAAAACTCGATTGAATGGACTCAGGGGACCTCAAAACGTGCATATTTGTTGAAATTGGCGGTTCGAAAATTTTCATGATCACAATACTTTCCCTTGGACAGGGGTCCGGGGAAAGTAAAAATATTTGCAATTTGTTGGTCATCACTAACAGTCTGTTGTGTCGTCGGGTCCAAGATTTTATGAAGGTAGTCAGTTTTCCAATATTTGCTCAGTTTTTTTATTTCATCCCAAAAATTTTTTCCGTGCATTTCATTAATTTCTTTACAGCTTTTTATCCATTGATCAGTTTTATATTCTTGTATTAATTTATGTATGTCCTTATTAATTCTATTATACTTGGTCTTTAACTTATTGTCGTTCGTCAGTTGTAAGTCCCTGTATATCTTTTGAATCTAATAAGTCTTAGGATGAATTTTGGGAGAGGGTATTTGTAGGGTTTCTTGGAATATGTGGGAGTGTGTTTTTTTAATTGCATTTGATAAGAATTGGAAAAATAGGGATGAGGATTCGGTGGTTACTTTTCGATTGTATTCAATGTATTCTATCACGTCTTTAGTTAATCTGTCCATGTTGCAGACTTTGTATGTATATGATATTTTATATGGGATGGGGATGGGAGGAGTTGAAGCAATTGAGAATTGTATGGAAAGATGATCTGAGCCGAGGTCAGGAATAAGTTTTATATCGTGGATTAAGTGTCTAATATTGCTGGTGCATAGGAGGATTTAATTTAATATAATCTTAAAAAATATGTTTTGCATAAGTTATTTTCATGGAAATGCATAAGGATCTCGGTAATTTGAAGATGTATTTATTTATTTATTTATTTATTTATGTATTTATTTCCCAACAGAAAATACATCCAATTACAGGGAAAAGTTATAAAAAATAAGAAAGTAATGTACTATACGAAACGTTAAAATCCGGATACGTATGGAATTTTTTATAGTACAAAAATTTTAGAAATATTTTTTGAACTCGTTCTAATAGCTGAATGTGAACATTATAGTGTGGTGACCATACCGGGGCACAGTATTCTAATTTAGAGCGTACATATGCTATGTATAATTTGATGATGGTACCAATGTCACGAAATGGTTCACTGACTCTTCTGACAAATCCTAACATTTTCATAGATTCAGACTGCAATGCATGATAATGTAGATTAAACGATAGTTCTTTATCAAACAGTACTCCGAGATCTCTTACTGACTCGACGCGTTCTAAGTTTACATTATCTAATGAATAGCTATGGGAGATATTCTGAGCAGTTCGAAAAAAAGACATACTTTTGCATTTAGATGCGTTCAGTTTTAATTTGTTAAAATTACTCCATTTATTAATTTTTATTAAATCTTGCTGTAAAGTAAAACAATCATAATGTGAATTGATACACTTATAAATTTTTACATCATCCGCGTATATTAATATCCTGGAATCTATGCCATCTACAATGTCATTAATATACAAGAGAAATAGTAAAGGCCCAAGGTTTGACCCTTGGGGCACCCCACTAGTGGGGCAAAATTCAGTAGACATATATCCCTTATATTCAATGCACTGAGACCGGTTAGATAAACAGTTTTTCATTAAGTTTAGCAGGTTATCGGCAAATCCCCACAGCTTCAGTTTGGCTAATAAAATCGTATGATCAATAGTGTCAAAAGCTTTAGTAAAATCAGTATGTATTACATCGACCTGATGGCGTTGATCTAAGTGACAGGATACATATTCTGTGAAATTTAGTAAATTAGTAAGCGTTGATCTTTTTTTCATGAAACCATGCTGCTTTGTGGTTATTGCCGATTTTACATGGGTATATATTTTTCAGCAATGATAGTTTCCAGGATTTTCGCAAAGTTGTTAATTATAGAAATCGGACGGTAGTTTTCAATTGAATGTCTATTACCTGACTTGAATACTGGAGTGATTTTAGCAGATTTCCAAATAGCTGGTAGATGACCTGAAGTTATAATTATATTAAATATATGGGTTAATGGTATTGCTAAGCACAAAATACAGTCGCGCACTAAAAAAGATGGAATATTGTCGTGGCCACTAGTGAATTTGTTGCTTAGCCGTTTTGAAGCTTTAATTACGTCATCGTCAGTTATTGTTTGAATGCATAGAGTGTCGTTTAAGAACACGGCTGAGAATTCTTTATTCCCATCAGGAGTATCATTGCTGTAAACGGATGAAAAGTATTCCATGAAACTATTAACTATTTCACGAGGGCCCTCGACCGTTTTATCTTTGTATGTCATAACACCAGGGATGCGGCTGCGAGACTTTTTGGAATTGATATAATTCCACACGTTTTTAGGATTTTTGTGTATAGATTGTTCAGCATCCTCCACAAATTCTTCCTGATCTTTAACAATTCGTTTTTTTATTTCACAACGTAAGCGGTTGATTTTGTTTTTATAAATTCCAAACTTATGTCTTTTGAATAACTTTCGGTAATGTTCTTTTATTCGAATTAGACGTTTAGTATAACAACTGAACCAGCAAGGATAACTGCTTAGTTTAGATTTAAATTTATGAACTGGGACATATTTGTCAAAAATGCTATAGAGAGTTTGGTAAAAAACATCGCACGATTCATTAGAATTCTTCGTATTTAGTACAATTGACCAATCGTATTCAAATATTTTATTATAAAGAATATTAAAATTAGCTTTGCGAAAGTTATATTTTTTTGGCACTACATTGCATTCAATATTGGTGTTGGTTATGGAGACAAAATCTATTGAGAAACTAAGAGGAGGATGATGATTGTCAATTTTACTAATTGGCATGTCATTATAAAAAGTACTTTCAATGTTCTTTGAGGTGAATACAAGATCTAATAACCGGTTGTTACAATTAAAGGTATTGTTATGTTAAATAATATTGTTAAGATTTACTAAGTTGTGTAGTGCAATTAACTTGCGATCAGGGATGTCAGTGGTTGAACTACTGCAAAAACTAGGTATGTTGAAGTCACCACATATAATAACAGAATTGTGTTGGTTTATAATACGATCAAGTTCTTCAAAGAGTTGGATATACGCATCTATGGGCTCAGAAGGAGCAATGTACACACAGATTAGACATAACATTGAACACATAACAGAAACATTTACACTAATAATCTCAAAATTGTTAGTGGACGATTTGAAACAAAAATTACAAGAGAAGTTATTGCTGACCGCAATCATGACGCCGCCGCCTCTTCTGTTGGTTCTGTCGCATCGAAACACTTGAAAACAATCCGGAAATAGCTCAGAATCATGTATATCATCTCTTAGCCATGTCTCAGTGAACATTAGGAAATCATAGTTGGACGCGGAGACATTATTAAAGAAAATATTAGTTTTTGTTGAGAGTCCACGAACATTTTGATAATATATGTGAGTATTGATGCGTTCCGAAATCCGTTGGGAAGTACTTAGTTTTCCGACAAAATCGACAAAGTACCACGGATATACTTTTTTTCATATTCGTTTCTCCTGCATCTCTGCGACGTTTGAATTCGTTTCTAGTTTCTGTTTCATCTTCAATTTGGGATGGTGTACGGTCGTTTTTTATAGCCACCTTGTTGAAGTTTTTGCTTTGCTTTAAACGTCCTGAGTTTCGAAGGAGTTTAGAAGCATCATCAGGCGAATGTAACATCACTTTTATAGGCCGACATTTTCCGACAGTCTTTGTACCAAGACGAATGGATTGTTTAATAGCGGGTGGATCATTACTTATAGCATTGAATATATCATTTACCAAGACTGAATCTTCGTCATTATTAACATCACTCACGTTAAACAATATGATATTACGAGCCCGGTTATTTCTTTCTCTTATCTCATTCGTGATGGAATTTATGTCTAAGGTTGTTTTCATTGGGATAGTCCTTTCTGCTTGCAATTTTGACAAATCATTACGATACTTGATACTTTGCGTATTTTAGCGCTCATAAATAATCTGTTTTCATTTTAAAAATATTTTTTTTTAATCTGTAAAACCACTTATAAAACAACTTTTTAATACTTAACAAATATTAATAAAAAATAAAACAAATAATTTTTAAATCTGCAAGCTGCCGGAGAGCCAGGGATTATTCAGAAGAGGAGGGGACCAGGGACCAGTTTTTTTTACACTAGCAAGAATGAGTAAAAAGAAGAGGACGCATGCAGTGTTTGTGGATCTCAAGTCTGCGTATGACACAATTCTGAGGGAAAAGCTGTTGCAGTACCTGAGGAGAGGTATGAGTGGGGCGTTAATTGAATGGATAAGAAGAGTGTTTGGAGAAACATGGGTAAGATCAAAAGTAGGAGAGAATGTGTCTGAGTGTGCAGTGGTGTTAGACAGGGGGTGCCCACTGAGCCCATTGCTATTCAATTTTTACCTGGGTGGGGTAGTGATTGGAAAAACTAAAATGTGGATGCTATGGTGTTATTGGCGAGGGAGATGAAATCAAATGTTGGATGAGAAAATAATTCAAATATATATGTTTTAAAACTTTAGTTTTGAATATTTTAATTAATTTAGTAATGAATGTTATTTAAAAAAAATCATATCGATTTATATATTAATCTAAATTGTATATAACGTGTCTGTAGATTGCCTTATATTACGTAAGGTTTGTTTTACTTCTTACATTAAATATTCTCGAATCAGAAATTGTTGTATGATGTTTTTAATATGCAACATCAAATGTCCATTATGTAATTTAATGTCAGGCGGGGTAATTACCCGAGAAGTAGTTGTTTTAAAATACGTAAGTACGTAAATGTCACAGTGCTAAAAGAGGAAATAATTTATTAATTATTTTCAAATTCTTTTTCTTTTTTTACTTAATATATATATATATATATATATATATATATATATATATATATATATATATTCATCATCTTTAGTCCTTACAAGTGTGGTTTAACATTTTTTTTTTACATTTTTGATAATTTATTTAAACTTTAAACAATGTTCTTGTAGGAATTGGCTATCGGCCGAAGGCCTTTCAGCCATTTTTTATTTAATTTATCTAAATTCTTTTTTTTTTCTTCGTCTTCGGTAATATCATTTCTCTCTAATTGAAATAAACGACGTTTCCTATCTCAACATTTGAATGTTATTTTAAATTTCATTTTAGATGTAATAATCTTTCAACTCTTAACGTAATCCTGTAATATTCATTTTTACATCGGCCTCCTCAAATAAACGCAGCGTTATTGTTATCGGCCCTCGGTGGCCCTGACCCGAGGCATTGAAATCCCTGCGCTTTGAAAGCCTCAGGCCGTTTCACTTTATTACCAGAGTGGAATTTTCTTATCTCCTTTATAATTCCATTGTTACATCATTCAATGTGAATTTCATCAGAAAGCATGAAGAGAAATAGAGAGAAGGGAGAAAGAAAGAAAAACAAAGGATTTTATTGACAAAAAGAGAATTAATTAAATTAACAAGGTTATCATAAAGTGAGGCATATATTTCAACGTATTATATATTTTTAATAAACTAAATTAAATTAGAGTATTTTAATCTGATAAAAAAACAATATGGCGCCCATAAAAAATAAGAAAGTTGATTATGATCCAGAAGAAACGGAACATGCTATTAGTAAAATTAGTACGCCATCGATTAGATCATAAAAAAGTGCCATAAGAATGTCTACATTGCATTTAAATATTGCTTCAAATAACGAAGATATACATAAAAAAGAAAATCGCATTTTTCAATTTTTTCATTTTTCTTGAAAACAAAGAAACTTAGCCCAGTTTTCGGCTACGGGATATTAATCAGCATGAAATTCTGCAAAAGTGCCGAATTTAAACCTACCCTCTATCTCTTATAATAAGCGAGATCCCCATGGTGAGACTCGAATTTGAAACACCCTGTGTATATATATTTTCGTTCAAAAATGTCTTTACACTTTTTTACAATATATTTAGTATATTTGTTTTTCCTATTAATTTGAGGCCTTTTTATTCAGAATACGTATTATAAAAAAAGTGTTATGACGGTAAACTTTAGAGTGTGTTTTGTTGAACATATTTAAGATCAAAGCAAAACGAAAATAAAAGAGAATTTATTTCAATGAAAAAAACAACCTTTATTTAGCATTTAAATGTAATTTAATATCACCCCTCTCAAAAAAAAGCGTGTCGGGATAATCTGCACTCGGTTTTATTTTTTATTTAGAAAAAAATAAAAGCCTGGGAAATGAATCGAAGCAGAGGTGAAGGTTCCCGGTGGTGCGTGGGTGTATCCGAGAAGGGCTGCATCGCGCCCTTAACTCGTGCGAACAAGTGGTCGCGCCCACGCAAATTCCCCGGCCTTCTGTATCTCTTTCATCCCTCATCCGATCAACAACACTTCAGCGGCATGCACAGTTTCATCGGATTTTAATTACGCGCCCATCGCCCTTGCGGTTAAATGCCCCGGGAAATTTAATTCGGTGATTGATTACCGGGAAATCATTAACGGTTTTTTTTTCACGGAAATCGGTAAACAAAGTCGCACGTGTAAATAAAAGCGTGCTGGAATATAATTCGGATCAATAAAAGTTGTTATTATACATAAAATCGAAAAAATCATGTCCACGTGAAATGTTTGAAACGCCTTTTGATATTGCTGAAGGATTTAAGGAATATTTTAAATCTGTGTATCTTCCACATTGACAATCCTCTCTAATTAATAATACAGTAACATTTAAATAAAAATAGCTGTCCTTTCTCCCACGTATTTTTTTTATTAAACTAAATATATTTCGGATACTACTGAAGATGGAAACATAGTTTCCGAAATATATTTAGTTTAAGAGCGTTCTTCACTAATTGGCCTTGAAGCTCTCTTATGGGAGTTGTTAACATCTATCCGCATTTCTGCGGACTATAGGGGAATCGGTAGAGCTCTTTGGAGTGTTTCTGGCTCAGTAGATGGCACCGCTTTATATGGGACTTATAATGTAAAAGTTTTTCCGTTATTTCTCGAAAACTGTAGTTTGTAGGGGAAAATGAAAATCACCATCGTGTTCAGCGCAGTTAGGAGCAGTACGCACGTGAAACCTTTTTTTCCTAAAATTAAGTATTTGTAAGAAAATAATTAAACAAAATACTTAAGGCTAACATTCCCGCCTGTGTTAAATAAAGACAAACGTGAAACGATACCAATACATTTTTGCGAGCGAAGAAAGAGGATAGATAATTGAATCGTCGTCGTAGTTTTTCAACTTGTAATTTATCGCACTCCGTCGCCTCCGATTGGAGATTGACACCTCGACATGTATTTCTAGTCCATGTGGACTCGTAAATACAGAATATAAACAAACAAACATGGAAAGAAATTGAATACGCTGATTTTGGAGCTGACAAAAAATCAATGAAAGCATCCAGCGGCATAACGCTGATATTTATTTACCGATTTGAATGAATTAAAAAATAAAATCAATGTCGGTTAACTATTAAATTATAGTAATTATACATTTTTTCAAAATTAAGTTCACTACCAAATAATAGTCATCTTTCAATTTTTAAGGGGAAACTCCATAACCGCGTTTATGAATGAAAAGTATTTCCAGCAGATTTCGGACCCTGCAAATCGTATCAAAAAAAAAAAATTGCATTTATTTCAGATAATCGGGAGCACTATACACATGGAGTACTTTTTGCAATATATTAAATTTCAAAAATACCTAAATAATCACGCATATTCCTCGGTGACAAAGGAGCCACGCTACGTGATTTATGTTCTATTCGAATGTCATTTCTTAGTATTTAGCTTTGGTTTTTTGTTCAATAGTTCAGTTAATAAATATTTTATCGGCTATGACGTTGGGCGTTTTTTTTTTATCGAACACCAGGTATACTTACAAGAAATAATTTCGTGACGAAATTTCATTTCAGACAATATGTTTGTAAAATGAAATTCGTTACATTTTAATATAACGTGTAAATATAATTTTATTTCAGACAAATAAAAAAATAAAATGAATAAAAGTAATAAAGCGTAAATATAATTTTATTTCAGATAAAATGTTTAAAGTTCTTTATAATCTAAAATAAAGCAAAAATACACACACATGTTTCAATATTGCTCTCTAATACATGCCCGTGGATCAATAATTTCTTTAATAAAATGTTTTTATAAAAAAATATTAATTTATCAATAATTTTTGTTTTCCAAAAATTGTCGTCTCTGACAACTCCTTCAATTGACAGGTCTTGTTTTGTCCATACGACAAAATCACAAAAGGCGGCTTTTGCAATATGCATCTGGCCCTGGATTTGGTAATAATAATTGTGATTACGTTTTAATTTTAAAGCTGTATCCAAAAAGAAAGTTTTTTTCGTTTGCTGCTTGTTTAATGGTCATTTTTCTATCGATTTTGGACACTTCATCTCGATAATTCCGCGACCATTTTCTATGAGTCCTATGAGTTTTTTATATAGCATACTATATGCTTATCTTTCGTAGTTTTCAAAACATTTCACATTTTCTACTGCTTTGAAAACAGTTTAGAGTTAATTAAATGGTTGACCATGGAAATGGAGAAATGACAGTAAACAAACAGTAATGTTTTTTTTATTATTATTAAAACTAAAATTGTAACTCATTTATAAGATCAACCTCTATTTCATACTCACATTTAGATTTTCAATAACGCTAATTTAAATAGAAAATACTATTTATTTGACATTTCTTTTCAATTTCCTTTATATTTTATGGTTACTTTCGTTTCTATTGTTTTTCATGTCCAACTATTCAATTCATTGCTAAAATGTCTTATAAATACTACAAAATGTGAAACACTTCAATAAGTACAGAAGATAGGCATCTGGTATGTTTAATGAAATATTTGTATCATTTAATGATAATTCAAAAAAAAGTATAGGGTGCCATTTAAATAAATACGTCCGTTTGAAAAGTTACATATTTAAAATTATTTTTTAAGCACAGTGTATACAAATATTTCACATTTAAAGTTATTATTATATTAGTATGTATAAACATACAAAAAATTATAATTGTATAGTATACCAACTATTCTGCAACTATCGGAATTTTTAGATTTGTTTTCTGAAGTAACGATTAGTCAAAACTACTAATAATGTTATATCAATATTGAGATAATTTAAAGAGGAAACGAATAAAAAGTAATATTTAGGGTGTTCCATTTGAAATAACATAGTTGATATGATTTTCTGGGATAATAGTGATTCTCTTTATATAAAAATAATTTTTCATTATGCGCCCTCTGTTCTCAAGAAAGTTTTATCAATAAATTAAATAAAAATGATTTAAAAATAATTAATAAATTATTTCCACATTTAGCTCTGTGACATTTTGACTTACGTTACGTAAGTGCGTTAAACAAATGCAAATTAAAACAACTACTTCTCGGGCAAGTACCCCGCTGCTAATGTGGAAATAATTAATTAATAATTTTCAAATCATTTTTATTTAATTTATTTAAATAACCATGACCAAGTGATTAAATACTCTTTTCTATTTATTTTATCAAATAAATTAATGCTAAATTTCTACAAGGGAGAAAGGCAGTCACTTCGGTGACTCACTCTGTATAAAAAGTACTCAATTCTAAATACACATTTACTAAAATAAAGCATAAAAAGTTGTTCAGTTAAATTGTAAATTCACCGCCAACAACTCCCGAAAATTAATTTTGTAAAACTTTATTTGTGAATAACCAAAACCTCTAACGCAATTGATTTTATTTACTTACCGTGAATTCAAATATTGTAATAGACCAGCATCTAGACGTTGTTTTGGTCTAGGTGCAGATAACCGCAATTTTTTAGGGTATTTTGAATCTGGGTACCTTTTGATAGATAAAAATACACTAAATATAACACTTGTCACTAACTACTTGCAAAATGCATATAAATATAACTAACTCGTACAACGACTTATTACAGTTACACATAAAAGCGAACTGATTTTTATAAGATATTTACAGAGTTGTCATAAAATTCATATACAAAAATAAAATACACTAGATTTCATATAAAAAAGGTGTGTTTTATTTTTTTATTTACAAAAAATGTGAAACTAATACGTGATTATTTAGGAATCAATGCAATTTTTCTTTTCTTTTTTTTTTGATACGATTTGCAGTGTCCGAGATCTGCTGGAAATACTTTTCATTCATAAACGCGGTAATGGAGTTTCCCCTTAAAAATTGAAAGATGACTTATTTGGCAGTGAACTTAATTTTGAAAAAATGTATAATTACTATAATTTTTTAGTATTTAAACCAATATTGATTTTATTTTTTAATTCATTCAAATCGGTAAATAAAAATCAGCGTTATGCCGCTGGATGTTTTCATTGATTTTTTGTCGGCTCCAAAATCAGCGTATTCAATTTCTTTCCATGTTTGTTTGTTTATATTCTGTATTTACGAGTCCACATAGACAAGAAATGCATGTCGAGGCGTCAATCTCCAATCGGAGGCGACAGAGTGCGATAAATTACAAGTTGAAAAACTACGACGACGATTCAATTATCTATCCTCTTTCTTCGCTCGCAAAAATGTATTGGTATCGTTTCACGTTTGTCTTTATTTAACACAGGCGGGAATGTTAGCCTTAAGTATTTTGTTTAATTATTTTCTTACAAATACTTAATTTTAGGAAAAAAAGGTTTCACGTGCGTACTGCTCCTAACTGTGCTGAACACGATGGTGATTTTCATTTTCCCCTACGAACTATAGTTTTCGAGAAATAACGGAAAAACTTTTACATTATAAGTCCCATATAAAGCGGTGCCATCTACTGAGCCAGAAACACACCACAGAGCTCTACCGATTCTCCTTAACATCTTTCCACATTTCTGCAAATTTTATTAATAGATTATGCATAAAAAAACATGCATAATCTTGTGTTATTTGACTAGAAATTAAAATTAATCATTTGTTTTAATTTTTTTAAATAAGACATATTTTTTTACAACGATGAATATCATAACTGTCATTTTAGTTATCATTCATTTCATCACAGTAACAGCAAAAAAAGTAGAACTGCAATCTACCCCCAACTGAGTAAAATAACAATAATTTCACAAATGTTTATTTGTAATCATTTGAATTATAATAATATACACTCTTCTTTCACTTTTCGTTACAATATTGTATCAGATTGGTGTATGTCTAATAAATTATTGTTAAATACGGAAAAAAGTCAATACATTGCATTTACATTTAATTTAATTTCGTTTTCCTTGTTTTCATAAACAGGACAAGTTCGCCTTCCTTTAGTGGACGAAACAATGATTCTCGGTCGTCTATCTTGTAGACCCAAATCGTTGACGATGCCACTTGAAATTAGGCAAAAGGTGGCGCTTGCGTCGTCTTTAATTTATTAATATTGCATTTAATTACTCCGTCGATAACAATATTCTGGGATATGTGGGAAACTTTAAAGATCTGGATATATGGTTCGGTGACAAATTTATATATAATTACCATGTACGAACACTGGTGGCAAGTTCTTTTAATGCTCTAGGTTTTATACACCTATGTCCTTGAGGAAGAGTCTTAGTTACAACTTTCTGTGCTTGTTTTAGCATAGTGTAACTTTAGAAGTCTAATTTTTGTGAGGGCCTCACAGTGGCACAGTACGTGAATATTATAAATATTCCTCTTCTTCCTTCTTCTATATACATTTTATTTATATATCTGTTGAGTTTAATACTGTAACGAAAGTGAAAGAAACATTTTCTTCTTCAAAGGCCATATTTTTTTTTTATTTATGTTGTCAAATTTATCATTGAGTTCCTTAAGGCAATTTAGAATTTTTTAAAACGATCCAAATGATACCACCCTGTACGTTTGTTGATGCATAACAATAACATATTGTATAATATTTTTTTGGGTCGACAATATTTAATGTAAAGAACAAAAAAACAAAACATTACGTAAAATAAAGGAGAGATGAAACCCCGAAACACGTGTCTGCAGATAACTTTATATTATTCATAATAAATTAAAGACGACGCAAGCGCCACCTTTGGCATCGTCAACGATTTGGGTCTACAAGGTAGACGACCGAGAATCATTGTTTCGTCGACTAAAGGAAGGCGAACTTGTCCTGTTTAAGCAAACAAGGAAAACGAAATTAAATTAAATGTAAATGCAATGGATTGAGTTTTTTTTTTGCATTTAACAATAATTTATTAGACATAAACCAATAACGAAAGTGAAAGAAGAAACTGAAAATATCGATCTAGAATGTCCACAGAGCGCGCGACGGTAAACAAGCGTCATCGAAAGTTGTTAAATGTGAACTTTATATTATGTAATTTTTTGTTCTTTGAATTAAACATTTTCGAATCTAAAATTGTTGTATTATACAATACGTTATAGTTATGTATTAGAAAGTATGCATTACTGTATATTTGTTCTAAAGTACTTAGGTGTAACGTAAGTCAAAATCACAATAGCTAAAGAGGGAATGATTTAGTAATTATTTTCAAATTCTTTTTATTTCATTTATTTAAATAGCTGTGACCATGTGAATGAATCATTTTTTTTTTTTCTATTCAAATTATATATTTTTTAAAATAAATGTAATGGAGGATCAAACTAAAAATATAATGTTATTTAGAAAATATAGACAGAAACTGAGGCGCAAAGTAATATAGTTTACAAAATTACTGTTCCGATTTATAAGTATACATTTCCCACTGAGCAAGGAAACATATCAAATGTTATATTAATATTGTCCATGGATACTAAAATAAAATATTGCATTAAATTCATTACGGCAATATTGTAGTAATGTTACTAATATTGTATGAATGTTTCTTTCTATAATGATGATGCATTCATATTAGATTAATGTTACAAATAAAATATAGATGTAACGTTGCATTTATATTGCATAAATATGAAAAATGGTAACATTGCATGTTCAACGTTATATAATTGTTGAAGATGTAAAATTAAAACAATATTGTAAAATTTATATTGCCTAAATATTAAAAATAATAATATTACACGTATAACATTATATAATTGTTGAGAAATTTAATTTAATACAATATTGTATTTTTTAGATTTTACGAATATTTTATTTCGACCCAACATAGAAAATTACTGAACTAAATACCCACATAGCACAAAATATCCAATGGATATATATAATTCCGGGATATATCCGAAATGTGCAAATACGTTCGGCAACATACAATGGATATTCAATGTATATTCTCTAATGAATATTCATCAAAGTATATTCAATGGATATCAGTTCATGAATTAAATATGGATATTTATTTTATTATATGCTATAGATATCCATAGAATATTTATTCCGTACATTTTAAAAATTAAATCTCCACTGAACATCCAATGGATATGACAATGTCCTTTTGTATATTGCATGGATATGAAATGTCCGGATATTTCATATACATTGGATATACATTGCAACTCTATTGGACGCTCAATGGATATCCGCGGATATTCCAATATTCGAAAAAGGATATTTAATGTATATCCATTTGAAGTGTTTGTGATATGGGTATCTGTTTTACTTTCCGCGTATGTAATACAAAGGTGATGCCACTTGAAAACAGATGGCGCTTGCGTTGTATTTTTAATTATTATGTTCATATTAGATTATTTAATCACAACACAAGATCCACTCAACTACGGAAACTAATTTCATTATAAACAGGATACGTTCACTTTCACTCATTCGACTTTCTTTAGTGGACAAGACGACGATTTTGGTTTGTCTACCTTGTAGACCCAAATTGTTAAATATCCCACCTGAAGTTAGGTAATAGATGACGACAGTTACACTGTCTGTCTAATTTAAAACTTTGAAATTATAATGATTATAAACATTGCTTCAGAAATATTTTCTCAATATTTACTTAAATCATCTATATCAGGTTGTATACAATACGCATTTGCAAATATAGATATAGTATAAAAACATTACATACTACATCTATGTATGTCCATAACATATGTAACTTAACATACATTCGATTTGTACGTTGAATTGCATATAATACTCGTGATGGTTCGTATTGCATGGATGTTGCTTTATCAATAGTACAGTAATATTTTTAGGGCAATATTACCATGAAATATTGCTGCAGGCGGACATTCAACGATTCTGCAACATTAATGCAACTTAAAACGCAACATTATACACCGTAACATTGACGCAATGTGTTATGCAATGTTTTTTTGTTGCTCAGTGGGTTATGTACCGGGTGTTCAAATAAGAAACGTCACCGGCTATATCTTAGAAATTAAGACTAGAGCTTTCAAATAAAAAATATGTTAATAAAAGTGACCATGAGAAAATGTTGGAAATAAATTTCAAATTCATATCTCTTCCTGTAGGGGGTTGCGTTATGATCACATTTATTTACACTTTTTTATTTGAAATCATAGTTCCTTAGATATAGCCGGTTACCTTTCTTATTTGGACACCTGGTACATATATCCAATATTAATTTTGTAGGAATCGGCGCGGCGCAGATTGTGGTTACGAAATTCGATACTTTTCTAAAATAAATACACCAACTGCGCTCAATTATTAATAATGTTGTTTTAAAGACAAACAATTTTTATGCATTCAATATACAGGGTTTGCGTAACATTCCCATAAAGTCCAATATCTCAGTAATTTGAAAAAAAAAAATACGAAAAATTGTTACTTCTGTAATTTGTAGCTACTATCAATCTTCACATTTTAAAATTAGTTTCATATATACAGGGTAATTCGTCACGTGATTATTGGAATAATCACGTGACGAATTATTTGTTACTGTTAGTAGTTTTACAATAATTAACGTAAGATTAGGGCTGTCTAGTTTAGAAATAAAAAAAAACAAAGTTTAGACTTAATTTCGTTTTTTTTATTATTTATATAAATAAAAAAGGACCTTTATTGGCATATAAACCACATATTTACATTTACAAAGAAGAAATGCAAAAAAATTTAAGCAACAAAATTAACAAATTCTTCTTATCAATAT
The DNA here is from genome assembly GCA_963082785.1 of Philonthus spinipes. Taxonomy (NCBI): domain Eukaryota; kingdom Metazoa; phylum Arthropoda; class Insecta; order Coleoptera; family Staphylinidae; genus Philonthus; species Philonthus spinipes. Next base: position 10,912,303 of record OY720316.1, on the reverse strand, counting down.
TTCACTACTAATTATTTAAACAATATAGCTAAATTTGGAAATGGGTGGATTTCCTGGATTGACCAAATTTAGACATCCTGAATAAACCGATTGATCGTCAGTTAATCGAGTTTTGATTTGTGGAACACTAATTAGGCGAGATTGTTTCGAGTGCCATTCTGGAAAACAGATGACGGGCGACCACTTGCTGGATCGGCGCGTCGTCACACCAGACGTCCTCCCACGCAGAATGGGCCTCTCCTGACACGCTCCGGGCGCATTCTATCGATCCGGCCAACCTCAACTCTAGTTCATTGAACAATCAACAGCTGCTCCTGTTTGCTCCCGTTCGCCTCACGGCCCGGCAAAAACAACCGACATACACCTAAACCTTGACGCAAGGGGCCTTTCTTGTCTAATTTTTATTAATTATTTTGGTTGAGCAGGGTTTGTTTATTTTACGTCAAAAACAAGAATTATTTCATATAATTTAATTAATTAAAACACTTGAATTAATCAGGAAACGAATCGACTGTTTTAATCAATGTTAATTAAATATGTTTCACCACGGTTTAAGTGAAAAATTGATGAATTAATTTCTCACTTAACTCGTAGTGAAACATATTTATGTTTAATATGAATTAAATATATCAAATGGTCGATAGCCATTTGACAATGACAGTTACATAACAAATTGAAATAATTCTGTAAATATTGTAAACACACATACTACACATTGTAAAAAGTAACATTATTTGTCAATAAAGATGTTATACATAAATATTAATACATATTAATATTTAAACATTGGTAGTTCATATTGTATAAAAAAATATGAATAGATTATTAAAAATCAACCAATAAATCAAATAAAACACAGATTAGATTGAATAAATTTTAATTCTCGACTAGTCGAAAGTTTATTTTATAAACTCAACGATATTGAAAATAATTAATAAATTATTCCCTCTTTAGGTACTGTGAATAAATACTTTTTTATTATTAATCGGTACAATCATTTGAGTTTCAGCCAATAAAAACGCATTTAGGATCGAGTCAAAATCGTTCCTTGCGAGGATAGCCGAAAACCTTATTGCACACGTTCGCACTGCAATAAATACATTTTCAAGAATAAAGTGTGCGCACAGGATTTTTTGTAGTAATATTGATTATTTTGTTAAGATATAAAATATAATAAAACAAGATTTTAATAATTATTTTGTTTATTTATATTTAAGGAATATATGAACAAAACGAAAAGGATTTGCTTTGGAAAATTATCTGTTTTTGTTATTATTTAAAGTAGATATATAATTTTCATTTTATATCATACATTTTTCAGATTTTAATGTCTAATTAAGGCTATATTATTTGTTCCGGTATTATTAAAATACAGAAAAAAATCCGATTTTAAACTTTTGTGTTTATTTTCAAGGAAAATATCTTAACAATTAATAAACATTCGCATTTAATGCGCAAGTTTTGAATAATTTATAAAATACTGAATACTTTTCTAAAATCATTGTTTCTGAAAAATGTTCTCCATAACCCCATTTGTGGAGAAAGAACTAAATATGAACTACATTATGTAATTTCGGCAATCCTAATAATTTGATCTGATGTGCACAAGTATACATTTTTTTAAAGAAATGTTTCTCTGATTGCTGGAAGAATAGCTTCATTGTGCCATTATTTAAAAGTGGCATAAGATCGAATATTGCTAACTATAGGGGTATTTCAATTCAATTAAAGAATTATTGACTACAACCAATTCAACACAAATAGAAGAATTTGAGGACTCAGATGAATACGTTAACATAGTAGAGGAACCGACAATGGAGGAAATAAAAGAAATAATTAGAAAATATAAAAATGGAAAGGCGCCGGGACCAGACAACATTAATGCAGAAATGATAAAATATGGAGGTGAAATTGTAAAGGAGTTAATAGGAAAGCTAATTATAGAAATATGGAAAAATGAGACTATGCCGGATGAATGGAACAACGGAACAATAGTACCAATACATAAAAAAGGCGACAGAAACCAATGTAAAAATTATAGAGGAATTACACTACTATTTACAACGTACAAAATATTAACAATAATAATTCAAAAAAGACTGAATGAATACGTAAACAAAGTTGTCGGAGAATACCAATTCGGCTTTGTACAAGGAAATTCATATAGTAAAACAAATAATAGAAATAGCACTAGAACAGAAAGTTACATTAGAATTATTATTTATAGATTTTAAGCAAGCTTTTGACGCAATGAACAGAACGCAAATAATCAAAGCACTAGTAGAGTTTAAAATCCCGAACAAAATCATAAAATTAATGAAAATGACAATAAATAACACAAAAGCGGCAGTACAAACGAAAAACGGAAAAACAAATGAGTTTACAAAAATGATGGATTAATGCAAGGAGATGCACTTTCAGCTACCTTATTTAACATCGGATTGGCATATGTACCGAGAAAGATAGACACAAAGGGAACTCTCAGGACGAAAGGGAGCCTAATAATTGCTTACGTAGACGATATAGTCATAGCCACAAAACAAAGAGCACTAATGGAAAACATCTTAAATGAACTAGTTTACGAGGGAAAGAAAATGGGAATGACAATAAACGAACAAAAAGCAAAAGTCATGATAATCGGAAATACAGGCAAAGAAGAAAAAATAAAAATAGGCCAGCACGAATTTCAGAAAGTCAAGAAAATAAAGTACTTAGGTCTAACAATTAGTAACAACAACGAAGATAAATCTGAAATTGAAGAAAAAATACAAAAAGCAAATAGAGCATTCTACGCGAATAGAAAAGTCTTGACAAACAAAAAAATCAGCAAGAATGCGAAAATACAAATATATAAAACAGTAATAAGACCGATAATAACGTATGGAGCAGAAACTATGACAATGACACAAAAAGAACAACACAAATTAAGATTAGCAGAAAGATCAATAATTAGAAAGATTCTAGGACTAAGACGAGCAGAAAGTGAAATAAAAAAAAAAGAAATAACACAGAAATATTAAAAATACTGGAAGGAAAAGATGCTGTTAACATAATCAAGACTGCCCGTATAAAATGATTGGGGCATGTATGGAGATGGGGAAGACACACCAACATAAAAGTAATAATGGAGTGGAAATCGAATGCAAAGAAGAGAAGAGGAAGACCAAAAAGCAGATGGCAAGACGAGGTGGAAGAAAAACAATTAAAACCATGTACTTAGCGTTATTTTAAAAATCGATTAAGACGCATTACCTTGTCCGATGCCATTAATAGTTAATTGTCTGTATGTTGTTTGAAGGATGTTTATTACAATTTTATCATTGCTTGTTTATTTTATTTTGTTGGTCGTATTTGTGGTTTGTTAGTGTTTTACAGGTTTGCTATTTACTCCTTTAATAGTCATTAAATTCTGTGACATACAATCTGTGATATGATTTTTTACTACAATGCGATATAAATCTGTGATAAATATATTAAATAAAAATGATTTGAAAATAATTAATAAATTATTTTCACATTTAACCCTGTGACTTTTGACTTACGTTACGTAAGTATGTTAAACAAATGCACATTAAAACAACTACTTCCCGGGCAAATACCCACGCCGGACATTGAATTACATAATGTACACCTCTTTTCTATTTATATCTGTGACAAAGTTGTGATGAATTGTCTTTAAATTGTATTTTTTAATGTTTTCATATCTCATTATATATCTGTTGTTTTATTGTATTTAAATACATATTTAATATTTATTTATCTATGGTTTAATTTAGTTCGTTCTATACTTTGCATGTTATTTAATTCATAACATGAAGTGGAACCATATAGGTATTATTATTACTATTACTTATGTATTTATTTATTATTGTTTACCTAGTATTTGATAATTGATAATTATTATATAATGTTTCTTTTTCCTCTATCTTGTAATTGGTTTTCTTTTAATTTATAAGTTGGTATTTTGTATGCTCAATATATGTAAACATATATTGAATGTGGAAATGGTGAATCCGTAAATAAATGAAATTAATTAATTAAATCAAATTGAACAGAAAGTATTTTAAATAATCGACCAAATTTTAAAAATGAGACACACATTTTAAATTTACTACGATTAGAAATATAAGTTAACTAATGCATATTAAAATTTAGTTAAAACAATTGTTTAGATATATTATTTTTAATATAATAGGCATATTATATTAATTTATTTATTGCGAATGTTGCAATAAATACGATTTTTTTTTAATCAGCAAACTTATATAATTGTTCTGTCGTATTCTGGTTAACTAAAAAATCCAGTAATAATGAATTATATCACTTAAAATAAAACACTTAATGATTTTCAACTATTTTTTTGTGTATTTCACGACAATTGTTTCGCAACGTTGTTGCTTCTTCAGGTGAAGAACTTATAATATATATTATTATTAACCTGAAGAAGCAAGAACGTTGCGAAACAATTGTCGTGAAATACACAAAAAATAGTTGAAAATCATTAAATGTTTTATTTTAAGTGATCATGGATTTTCAAAAATTAAGTGCCTCCACTATCTACGAAATGAATATATTTTATAATTAACACTCAAAATGAGAACATTTGTTTTTCTAATATTAGTTAAGAGAAAAAAAAAAACACTTAATTTTTGTTTCACTAAACCTTTAACAAAAACCAAGTGTTGTTTGTTAATCTCGAGATAAGTGAGAAATTAATTCAAAATTTGATTTTATAATAATTGTTGCTGCTGTCCGGGTGTTTAATTAATATTATTCATATTATTCCAGCATTGATTCAACATTATTCCAGTGTGTTTATCCAAGTATCCTTGTTGCTTATCTAAATAGCCGATAATAATTATGCAAATATATTACTACTAGATTCTTAATGCGTTCACATAATGCTTGATATTTTCTCGAATGAGCTAGCTATTATTATTATTAATTTAATTTTTATCCCAATACCGACGAATCCCAAAGGTCCGCCGAAAAAAATCCTTTTAGAAGGAGCTCAATGGTTCAGGGAACTGTAGCGCTTAAGCGTTTTACGAAAGCGGTTTCGCTGAACGGTACCGCTTTATGTGTGGCGCTGTACCGCTTTATCAAGCGGTAAAGCATATATTTTTTCCGCTTGATCGCTTTTCAAGCCGTGCAGCTGTAAACAAAACCGCCATATTTTCGTGAACATACTTAACGTCGAAAGCGTGTTCAGGGAAAATCAAGAGCTTTGCGCTGTAGCGCTACATGTCTAAAAATTCCCAGAACGCGACCAATGACGCGTAGATCTTCCGGTGGGTTGAAATACGTGAATTCTAATACGAACTTGGAAAGAATTCCATCTGATGATGCTGAGTCTCCAGGAACAAACAAACAGAATATAATGCTTTCAGAAGACACAAGTACAGATACATAATTTAATGAAACATTTGAAACAAATATATACAACTAACTTCTAATTGGCAGTATGTCTGATTAGGTAACATCACCAATTGAGGACAACCAAAAAAAAACGCAAAGGACACCGAAAATATCACGATGTATCACAACTTACAGAACTTCACTATAAATGGACGCCTCGAATATTTTTTCTTTTTGAAAAAGTAAGCATATGATAATTTTTGTAATGATACATATTCTATTAAAATCAATATCTATTCTCTAGTAATTAAAAAACAAATTTATTGTTACTAATTGACTTTATTTATTTAAAATTGGTCATTTAATTATACTCGATTACTAATATTAATAATTTTTTTGTGATATCAATGTCTATATTTTCTTATTATATATTTAAAGATGGATCGATCACTTGAAAAAAAGATTCGGATTGAAAAGGTCAATACCAAAAGACATAGCAGAAATGATCCATCTTTAAAGCATCATTTTTCTGAAGGTTTATTTCAGTATGATCATTTCTATTTCTCAAATATTAATTTAAAAATAAACATTCCTTAGAGTATATTTTTCTCTGGTTTAGTATAGAAAAAAAATGTATAAGAAGTTAAATTTGGTATTTGTTGTTTAACAATTAGTATAATATAACAATAATAATAGAATTATTATTATATTGTTTGTTTCTCTCGGTGCATTTTTTTTAAATTTATTAAATTTGATTATGAAATAGAACATTCGCAATGAATACGATTTTCTTTTTGAATCAGCAAACTTATATAATTATTATTAATGATGGGCAAGATCGGTAAAAAAAATCGACTGCTCGATCCTTGCAGGTGATCGAGCCGCTTGATCTTCTCGGACTCATTTTCGGATTGGATTGATCATGTTATGTAGCTCTGCTTGAGCAATGATGAAGCGGATCGATCGGTCTAGGTAAAAACGATCACTGAATCAAACTATTTCTTTAAGTTAATTTGTTTTATGCTAACTGAGATAGCCTTTATTAATTTATTTACTAAATAAATTTTGTGATTTAATAAACAGAAATACAGTAGTATGTAGTCGTGTATGTCACTGTACGTCACTATAATAGTTAAAAAAATAATTTTTATTAATTGATTTTATGTCATTAAAACCTACTATTTTTACTATAAATTAACTTTAAAGTCATTTATAGTCACTAATTTTGCTAGAAATTTACTTAAAGGTCATTTATAGTCACTATTATTGTCATAAATTGACTTTAAAGTAACTTTACTTAATAATCATTAATAGTCACTATGCTTGCTAGAAATTGACTTTAAAGTCATTTATAATCATTATTTTTGCTATAAATTGACTTTGTAGTCAACTTACTTCACTATTATTGTCAAAAATTCACTTTAAAGTCATTGATAGTCACTATTCTCACCAGAAATTGACTTTAGAGTCACTATTTGTATTATAAATTGACTGTATAGTCATTGATAGTCACTATTTTCACTAGAAATTTACTTTAGAATAAGTATTTGTACTATAAATTGACTTTAGAGTCACTATTTGTACTATAAATTGACTGTATAGTCATTGATAGTCATTATTTTCACTAGAAATTGACTTTAGAGTAACTATTTGTACTATAAATTGACTGTATAGTCATTGATAGTCACTATTTTCACTAGAAATTGACTTTAGAGTAACTATTTGTACTATAAAATGACTGTATAGTCATTTATAGACACTATTTTCACCAGAAATTGACTTTAGAGTAATTATTTGTACTATAAAATGACTTTAGAGTCACTATTTGTACTATAAATTGACTTTAAAGTCACTATTTGTACTATAAATTGACTGTATAGTCATTGATAGTCATTATTTTCACTAGAAATTGACTTTAGAGTAACTATTTGTACTATAAATTGACTGTATAGTCATTGATAGTCACTATTTTCACTAGAAATTGACTTTAGAGTAACTATTTGTACTATAAAATGACTTTAGAGTCACTATTTGTACTATAAATTGACTGTATAGTCATTTATAGTCACTATTTTCACCATAAATTGACTTAAGAGTCAGTATTTGTACTATAAATTGAGTGTAGTCATTGATAGTCATTATTTTCACTAGAAATTGACTTTAGAGTAACTATTTGTACTATAAATTGATTGTATAGTCATTGATCATCACTATTTTCACTAGAAATTGACTTTAGAGTAACTATTTGTACTATAAATTGACTGTAAAATCACTGATTATCACTATTATTACTATAAATTGACTTTAGAGTCACTATTTGTACTAGAAATTGACTGTATAGTCATTGATTATCACTATTTTCACTTGAAATTGACACTAGAGTCACTATTTTGTACTAGAAATTTACTTTAAAGTCATTTATAGTCACTATTATTGTCAAATTTTGATTTTAACGTAATTTATAATCATTATTTTTTGCTATAAATTGACTTTGAAGTCAACTTACTTCACTATTATTGTCAAAAATTGACTGTAAAGTCATTGATAGTTACTATATTCACTAGAAATTGACTTTTAAGTCATTGTTAGTCACTATTTTCATTTTAAAGTCACTATTTGTAGTAGAAATCGTCTTCAAAGTCATTTATCGTCACTAATATTGTAAAAAATTGACTTTAAAGTCAATGATAGTCACTATATTCACTATAAATTGACTCTAAAGTTACCATTTGTACTAGAAATTGTTTTTAAAGTCATTTATAGCAACTATTATTGTAAAAAATTGACTTTAAAGTAATTTATAGTAACTATTTTGTTACAGATGGAATTTAAAGTCACTATTTTCACCATAAATTGACTTTAAAGTAACTCTATGTCACATTTTTGCCGCCTTGCCGATTTAGTTAATGTTTAATGTTCAACATTATTATTCAAAATATTTAATTTACTTTAAAAAAATCATCGATTAAAATTTTAGTTAGAGTGGGTTTTTAGAGGTGTTATTTTTTTATTATTATTATTATATTTTTTTTTTTTGAGGAATAATAAGTTTGCAGGGCTGATTTTTGACAAGGTTTCCAGATACGTTTGAGGCGTAGTTTTCTAAAGTAGTGATTTTCCATGAGACATTTTTTAGGGTTTTTCTGATCAGCTCAATTGGCTCGATCTGTTTGATCCTTCTAAACAGCGCCACCAGATCGATCTTTCTGATCAGCTCGATCTTTCTAAATAGCTCAAACGACTCGATACTTAAACTGATCGATTATTGATTGATCGATCTTTGAAATGATCGATATTGCCCATCACTAATTATTATGTCGCATTCTGGTCGACTAAATGCAGTAAGTGTGAAATACCATTTGAAGATATTTGTAATAATATATTTTTTCGTTAGTAAATAAATAAACAAGCCGCCGTTGTATAAACAACACTGCGCGAGTTTGGCACTGTGTCGGTGCAGTGTCATAATTACGCTAAGTGGAAATACCTAATTGCAGCTACTAGGCGATCGAGTTGGAGAGATCCGCGACGAAACCCAGCCGAAGGGATCGATTCGTAATGATCGACTAGAAAATTCCGTTTTTACAGGATTATAGTTGATTTTTTGAGGGTTGGGGAGGAGATGCGTTTTATGGCGATAGTTGTTAAGGAAGTGGTTTTCCAGAAAAAGAATTGTTTTCAGGTTTTTTTTTTTGGGACGATACAATTTCGTCCAAGCGCGGATACCTAAGGGATACCCCCCGGCGAGAAACACAGTAAATTTTATTCAAATCGAATGGAACATTCGACTGTTATCAATAAAATATTTTTTTATTAATTTTTGTGTTCATATTTTGGTCTCAGCAACCTAAGGTTAAGCCATTTCCAAAAATTAGCAGGACATTCTTTATATAATTGTTTTGTTTCACCAAAATATGATTATTTTCTCCGACAAGTTTCAACTTTCGTCGAAATTATCTTTGATATTGATGAAAAAATTAATAAAAAAAATCTCTTTTTTATACAATATTGGTGTTAAACACTTAAGGGATGATTTCTTTGAAAAAGCCGTTTGGACGAAATTGTAAGGTCTTTTTTGGGGGGGGAGCTTGGCCATTTGGGATAGTATTCGTTTTATGGTGACAGTTGTATTGAAAGTGATTTTAAAAATGTTGTTTGGAGTGTGTTTTTCTTGTGGGTTGGGAGGTGATATTTATCTAGGAGTGTTTTTTTGGAAATTATTATTTAGAGGATATTGATTTTTAAGGAATATTTTGTGGGTAATATAAAATATTTGTCCACTTTGTTTAGTATTTCAAAATGTGCATTCATTTCCAGGAATGAAAATATATAAATAATATCTAAATCAAATGAATGAAATATTCTCAAGGCCCCACTTGAATGAGATAACTGTTGCTGTCCTTGTGGGAGGAGTTTATAAGCAGCGATTACCGTGTTCTCCGCCGTGGCACCACTTTATGGAACGAAATTTTAGTTTCGTGCAGACAAGATTTCACAATTATTATCCAACAAATACTCAATATAATTTCATAATTGTATTTAGAATAATATTTAGAAAATAATATAGAGAGCAGATTTATTTTATTTTTAAATTAAATTTTAAAAATTAAATTGTGAAGTTATGCAACCAGCAAAAGAAAATACTTGCAATATTAGTTTCTAATTATCATCTATAATTTATTTCTTCAAACAGAAATTATTTATCATTAACCGTATTAAAGATATCTTGTCTGTACTTTTTTTGTAATTCCTTATGGCGTATTTCGTGTGTGGATCCCTTTTAAATTGACTGAATAATAAATCCGGTAATAATTATCCCTTCAACACTTACTTATTTATGAATTCGTAAACAATTAAAATATTCCGAAGTAATTTTAGCCGGACAATTATTCCCGACTCCCACTTATTTTTATCATATATTTTTTTTCATGCTTCCAAGAATACATTACCGACGTCGGATGAAATGGAAACACAATTATCTTAAAGGTTACAAGAATGAATAAAAAACGAGGAGGAACAAAATTCAATACGAGCGATGAAATTAATTCGAAACAAAATCCAATTACGCGTTTAGTACGTCGAAGAACGAAAAATCCCATGCATTCACCAACTTCAATCAAGGCCGCAACGTTATTAGTGTAAAGTGTGAATAAACTCCGTTAGATTGACAACAAAAAGAAATGCGAAGGAAAAAATTGATGAATATTTATTACGAAAATAAATAAATCGTTGAGGTATCTTCGCGAAATGTTCAACGGACGGCTTATTAATCTGTGTTTTTCCAGATCGGGCGATCTCTTCGCTGGCAAAACATGTAAATCTCGTTTTGAGATTATTAATGGGAAATAATTAGCCACACCGACCGAGTTTATATAAGACGGTGAGGAACAGGTTATTCCCGCAGTGTGGTTCACAACAACAACAATCGCAGATATGTGAGTATTTACTTTTTTTGTAATGGTTTAAGTTTGTTGCTTGCGTGAGTGTTTTAATCTTTTTTTTTTGTTAAAAAAAAAACAGATTTCAACGGTTATATCCAGAAAATAAAAGAAATATTTTATTATTCATTTTGTTATAATTCACACAATACAAAATATAATACAATATGTAATCAAACCTAACGTTATACTTTAAATTTAACATTTTCTTAGCGACTCGTCTTTTATTGCTATACATTACAAATAAATTAATTAATAAGGTTTTATTGCACCATTTTGGAATTCAATGCACCAATTAGAATTTGAATTTTATTTATTAGTTTTTTTCTTTGCTTCTAAAAGTCTATCTTACCCTGCCTCTTTTTGAAGACTAATTATGAACCGATCTCGCATAGCTCTCTCGATATTCTCATTTTTGAATTTACAATTTATTGCCAGGCTACGCATAATTGTTTTAACGTTTCATTTTTATTCCGAGTTGCGGTATAAAATGTATATTTCGCCACAACAGGTTGAATAGTAGTGGGCTCAATGGGCATATTTGTCTCAATCCACGCACTATCTTGATCCTCTCTGACTCACACTCTCCTACTCTCACCTTATACCATGTCTCCTTGTAGACCTCACGCACCCAATCTACAATCTGCCTTGATATTCCCTTACTTTTCAAACACTCTACTAGCAACTTTCTCTCAACCGAATCATACGCCTCTTTCAAATCTACAAATAACAAGTACACTTTTTCCTTCCTCGCCATCTCCCTCTCAATTAACCAGTTCAGAATAGCTATGTGATCCACTATTGACCTTCCCTTTCTGAAGCCGGCCAGCACTTCCGGTAGCAATCCTTTTTCTTCCACTTCCTCCTCTAAACTTTATTTGACCATTGACATCATCACCTTATATAGCGTGTCCATCAAGGTAATGCCCCTGTAATTTTTTGGGTCCCTCTCATTCCCCGCTTTATGAACGGATACAATTATTCCCACCCTCCATGAAGTTAGCCACGAAATAATTATTCAACCTTCGTTTGATTCCCCAATCCTCAGGTCAATCAAATTCTCTCAGATGTTCCACTAAATACTGATTGTCAGACTTACTTCCGTCATCAATCATTAAAATTGCCTGCTTTTAATAAATGCATTTATTGGTATAGGTACGTGGATGATGTTATTTTAGCATTCGACGGCACAGTTAGACAATTAAATACATTTTTAAACAAAATAAATTCACAACACAACAAAATTCAATTTACAAAAGAAGTAGAAATAAATAACTCCATTAATTAGTTAGATCTGACGATTACAAAAATTAACAATAGGCATGATTTTGCAATTTATCATAAACCAACTCATACTGACACTACAATTAATTTTAAATCAAACCACCCAATATCACATAAATTAGCAGCATATCACAGTATGATACATAGACTATTAACAATACCGATGACACAAAATAACTTCGATAAGGAATTAAAAATTATATTTCAAATTGCAACAATGGTTTTCAGAAATCAACAATAGAAAAAATAATATCAAAAAGCAGAGAAGTGTAATTATTAATTCAATTTATCCAGTTATAAATGATAAAACATTACACAACTACAAAATTATCACATATACTGGCAAAACGAGTGAGAAAGTTGCAAAAATTCTAAAAAATAAAAACATTAATATTGCCTTTAAAACAAACAATTCATTAGGAAATATTATAAAAAATAACAAAGACAAAACTACAAAAACTCAACAAAGTGGTGTTTATCTGCTAACTTGTAAAGACAGCCCCAAGACATATGTGGAACAAACAGGAAGATTATTTGAGAGCAGAATAAAAGAACACAAATCAAGTTTCGAGCAAAAAAAAAACAAACTCCACATATGCAAACCACCTTATTGAGGAGAACCACAATTTCGATGATAATTTCAAAATCCTACACAGGGAGGAAAAAAGCCTAAAATTAAATATTATGGAGAATTTAGAGATAAACAAAAGAAAATTCAACGGACATCTTCTAAACGACCAACTAGACGTCACGAATTCACCACTACTCAATTTGAATTTTTCTAAAAATCCCGCCCCCTCATAAACTAATAAAACTTTTTGTGTATATATACCCGGACAAAATAGTGTAGTGTATCATTTCTTCGCCTGAAGAAGCCACAGTTTGGTGAAACAATTGTAGCGATATTACAATAGACTTTGTAGTGTTATTTAATATAAGTAATTAAAAAAAATGCCACAACTTAAAAATTAAAAACTTCACTAATAAATGGTCCACAACAAGTTGGCATAAATAGGAACCAAGCTAACTCCGTGTCGAAGAGGTTGGTCGCGGGTATATTCTAAGAAAACATTTTTATTAAGGGCGCCAGTAACCATTTACACCCTGGTTCCTTAAAAAATATAAAATATATATAATCGAAAGAAAAACCACTCTACCAAACTTTGGTTGTGTGACCGTGTAGTCTATTTATTATACACAAATTTAGTCCACTCTTTCTTATTTAGTGCCAACCGTTTGGCTTCACTCAGTGTCGTTCCTCTTTTAATCTTAATCCACGTAATCTTCGGTCTCCCAATCGTTCTTCTCTCTTGCGTTCATGCTTCCCATTTTCGTCTCACTTGATCAGTATTCTTCAACATTTGTAAATGACCAAACCACGAAATTTGTCTTCTTTCTATGAACTCCTGCAGAGACTGTATAGCTAAATATTTTCTGATCTAATCATTTCTAAGTCTGGTTGCTCCTTTCACTCTTCTTAGATATTTCATTTCTATGACCTGCAGTCTACTTTTCTGTTGTTGTGATAATACCCAGGTTTACATCCATATGTTAAAATTGGTCCATACATTGCTTTATATACATTCATTTTTGTTTTATTTGTTACTTCCCGTTTATTAATAAATCTTGTATTCAGGGCGTAGAAAAATCTGTTAGTGTTCTCAATTCTCCTATTTATTTTGCTATTATTTTCACCATTCTCTTGAATAATTACTCCTAGATACTTTATTGCATCTACCTGTTCCAGGGTTGTTCCCTTAATCACAATATTTATTCTGTCCACTCCTTTACCTACTACCATTACCTTCGTTTCTGTCGTATTTAGTTTCATTCTATTCTGTGTTAGTACTCTGTTCCAAGCCAGTATGTTTTCTTCCAGATCTTTTGCGTTCTTGGCCATTAAGCCTATGTCATATGCAAACGCACATTCTCTTATTTCTATTGCCTGTAAATTTCTAGGTCCTATGAATAGCGACTTAGTAATGGTATTACTTTTTCGTATGGTGTCGTCCATATATGTGATGAATAATAGCGGACTGAGTCCCATTTTGTTCTTAAAACTCTGTGATTTCATGTTTCTGTATATCACCATATTATTTGTTGTTCTATATATATCGATTATATTATTGTAGTTAACTTATTATTGACGTTTCTTTTCCGGAGACTGTCCCATATATTTGCTCTTGGCACTCTGTCGAATGCCTTCTCCATGTCAATAAAGGCAATGTATGTTTTCTTGTTGTTCATTATTATTCTGTTTATAACTTCCTGTAAAATAAATATATGGTCCTGAACGCTACGCCCTTTTCTAAAACCGCTTTGAGAATCTGACAGTGTTAGCTCTGCAGTTTGTCTTAATTTTGTCTCTATTACTTGTTCGTAAACTTTTAACGCCGTATATTAAATAAAAATGATTTGAAAATAATTAATAAATTATTTTCACATTTAGCTCTGTGACTTTTGACTTACGTTATGTAAGTACGTTAAACAAATGCACATTAAAACAACTACTTCCCGGGCAAATACCCACGCCGGACATTGAATTACATAATGTACACCTGCTGTTGCACATCAATAAAATATTGCATAATGCAACAAATTTTGATCCGAGAAAAAGTTGTTTTAATGTGCATTTGTTTAACGTACTTACGTAGGTAAGTCAATAGTCACAGAGCTAAATGTGAAAATAATTTATTAATTATTTTCAAATCATTTTTATTTAATATATTTAAATAACTGTGACCAAGTGAATGAATACTGTTTTCTATTTATTTTAACTCCGTGATTAATATCGTTATTCCCCTGTAGTTATTACAATCCTTTTAATCTCTTTTTTTGTGTAATGGCAGTATTAAACCTATCGTCCAATCATCTTCTTTTTCCCAGGCTTTTCTACGTATGAAGACTTGAGTGCCCGATACTCCCATGTTTTTTAGCATCTCGGTAATTATTTTATCAATTCCTGCCGCCTTTCCGTTTTTAATTTTCTTGATTGCAGACACTAGTTCTTCTTCTGTAATATTTTCCTGCTCATTTCCGATTTCCGCAACCGCCTATAATTCCTTTCAATGTCTTCATCATTATTTTTATCAGACGCAATAAAATACTTTGAGAAGCTGTTATCAAAGTATTTTTTCCATCTATTCATTATTTGTTTTTCTTCTATTAATATATTCCCGCGTTCATCTTTTATTGCTGTATTGTCTTTGCTATCATTATTTCTTTTTTTTTGTAAAAAAATCTATTTATTGCTACGACTAATGTTAAAACGTTAAAAAATGTCTTCTGAATAATGGAATGACCTTACTATAATAATCAACAATTTCAATAAAAACTTAATGCCTATTAAAGTATAAAAATATCAATCCACAAACTAACACAAACAATGAAGTAGATATAGTTTTTTATTAAAAATAATGGCAATATTTGAACTTAATTTGTATATCATTTTGCTTTTCGATCTATCACAATGGAATTATTGTATATTTATTAGTAACGAAATGATCAAATAAAGACAACAATTTTAATCTGTCCAAATAATATTTTATTAAAAAAAAGATATTTAATTGTTGATTCATACACCAAAATATCATCATATTCACTACACTCTCTCATTGAACTACTAACTCTCCAAACTATAAACTCGCCTACCATTCTGACATTCCATAATTCGGCTCGAGGATAAATGAGTTGTGTTACATAACCCAGGTGGTCAAATATCGACAAGAGTTACATATCCCAGGTGGACAAATTCTACTCTAAATTAACCAGTGGACTTAAGGCTACAAAAAATTTGATAAAACCGGGGTTTTCATAACCTAGTTTTCCCGCAAAATCGAATTTTCTTATTGGCTGTCTAATTCGTGAAATATTCACATACATTTACATATCCCAGGTGGACAAATTCTACTCTATATTAACCAGTGGACCTTAGGCTACAGAAAAATGAGAAATCCGGGGTTTTCATAACCTAGCTTTCCCGCAAAATCGAATTTTCTTATTGGTTGCCTAATTCGTGGAATATTCTAAGTGTCGAGTCAAATATCGACAAGAGTTACATATCCCAGGTGAAGAAATTCTACTCCTAATTAACCAGTGGACTTTAGGCTACAAAAAACAATTGAAAAAATCGGAGATTGTATCACTCGATTTTGCCACAAAATCTTAATTTATCATTCGGTGTCCGAAGCGTTGAATTTATTTTAAGTATGGATTAAAAAAAATCAACAAGTTTTCCATTTTATATTAATTACTATCAATCTATCTAGTAAAAGCATTTGAAACAGTGTGTATTTCTACTAGTGAATGCTCTAATTATGTAATAAATTTTTTTATTTGGTCCAATGGTGGAGGCGCCGGGTTATTGCTGTAAATATTGCCAGCTTCACAGACATATAGTTTCAAGAATTTAATTTATCATTAATAATATCCGCATTTTGAACGAAATGTACATCGAATATGTAAATAAAAAGTGAAGAAAGGAATAAACCAAGCTTTAACTTATTGAAATAAATTTCCGTTATACAAAGTTATAAAGTTTATTCATTAAGGTTGCGGTTTAGTGGAAAGAGATAGCTATATAGTAAAATGGAAATAATCGTTTGAAAATAGAGCTATTTTTTTGGATTTCATAATATGAATGTGTATTTACATTTTTTATCTACCAAGTATAAAGTATCAGTCTAAATAAAAAATAAATCGTTAATTTTCGTGTATTACGTCAATTTACTAGTTTAAGTTAGAAAAGAAAACTGTAAGATATAATGAAATTAATAAGTCATGTCTGCTAAGTTATTTGAATGCAGAATTTAGTGAAATCCTTTAAATTTTCATTGTACAAGTTTTTATTAGCAAAAATTTAATTTAAAATTTGCTATAAATTTGATCAATTTTCATTGTTTTTCATAATTATTTTTCACAGAAACTAAACATTAAAATAATTTTTAATTCATCTCACGAAATTCCTGCTTATTTTAAGATTATTTTAATGTATAATACAATATTGTTCATTGATCACAACAACAATCTAACTCAAATTAGTGATTGCCCATATTTGTATAGCTATCTCTTTCTTCTAAATCGCACCCTTAATCCAACCCTTGTTATTCCTGAAATTTATTTTAAAATTACAGTAACAATTGAGCAAAAAATTTCTTAAACAAGACATTTTTCTTTATTTAGGATCAAATTAGCACTCTTCTTTCTGGTGTGCGGTTACGCCGCTAGCAGCGAATACACCCTGGAAAACTGCAAATGCGGCGAAGGCTATCAACCCCAAGCTGATTCGGCTGGAAAAGTATCTTGCGGCGGAATCTACTTGGCCCATGTGAAACCCTGCAACGTTCCCGACGAGCCGAAATGCGTCTGCACTCAAGAAAAAGTGACCGCCATCCAAAAGGATCAAGACGGAACCTGGTGCCTGCCTTCCGATGGCGAACACAAGAGATGGGCGTGCGAAAACAAGGAAGACTGGGACAAGTTCAAGGTCGAATTGGAGGAATACAAGAAGACGCATCCTGATTTCCAATAATTGATTGCAATTAATTTGATGAATAAATTAAATGAAATTCTTTTCTTAATTGTAATTTAATGTTTGTTTAATTTGATAAATTAAGAAAAAGTATAATTATATTTGCATCATTTTTTCTCATAACTGTATATTTTTTAATTTACGTGAAGTGTTTAATCACAAATAAAAAGACTGTTATTCCTTACTACACAATTTATTTCAAAATGTACATCTAATATAAAAATAAATTGTGAAGTAAGGATTAACAGTATTTTTAGTGTTAGGCAAAATCGAATAATATTAGTAATCGAGTATTACTAACTGTCTCATTTTAACTATTTTAAAAGAAAAAGTGATTTCAAATTTATGTTTATTATTAAATGGAAAGTACCTCGACACCCAATACGGGTAAAAGAGGATAAGATTAAGAAAGAAAGAAAGAAAGAAAGAAAGAAAGAAAGAAAGAAAGAAAGAAAGAAAGAAAGAAAGAAAGAAAGAAAGAAAGAAAGAAAGAAAGAAAGAAAGAAAGAAAGAAAGAAAGAAAGAAAGAAAGAAAGAAAGAAAGAAAGAAAGAAAGAAAGAAAGAAAGAAAGAAAGAAAGAAAGAAAGAAAGAAAGAAAGAAAGAAAGAAAGAAAGAAAGAAAGAAAGAAAGAAAGAAAGAAAGAAAGAAAGAAAGAAAGAAAGAAAGAAAGAAAGAAAGAAAGAAAGAAAGAAAGAAAGAAAGAAAGAAAGAAAGAAAGAAAGAAAGAAAGAAAGAAAGAAAGAAAGAAAGAAAGAAAGAAAGAAAGAAAGAAAGAAAGAAAGAAAGAAAGAAAGAAAGAAAGAAAGAAAGAAAGAAAGAAAGAAAGAAAGAAAGAAAGAAAGAAAGAAAGAAAGAAAGAAAGAAAGAAAGAAAGAATAAATGGGAAGTTATTCTTGATATTTTTATAATAAGAAACATTCATAAAATTATAATATACTTAATTTAGTAGTGATAAAAGATCGACTTTGCCCATCACTAATTTTTATTTGTATTTTTTCTTATCTCAATTAATCCTAACGATTTCAAACTTTTTGTTAGTTTTTATGTCCTTCACTATGCAACTAATGACTAAATTAATAACTATTATTATTACGAATAATAACTAATAAAAAAAAACGCGATTAATGTGTAAAAATATATATTTTACATAAAATAAACTGACAATTCGTTTTTTATAATTTCGTTCCGTATTGATTTTTTAATATAAATATTACAAATCGAATGTAAGCGCGTGTGAATTCGTATGCATATAAAGCCTTTTATTTATTAAAAAAAAATATATGAAAACGGTGGCGATGGATAAAAATCCAAGGTTAATACATTCATTCCATTTTCATATTAAATCAATAACATCCGTTTGACCCTCCCCCATCCCCTTCGCGGTAAACACAGCCTTGTCCCCGAACTCGATACCGATACAGGGGGGACCAACCCCTCGTTCGTGTTCCACGAAATCAAATGATTCTACCGACATTCGTGCGTAGGCTTTCGAAGAATGTGATATCATAGAGATAATTCTATATTATTTTATAAATTATAACTTTTGTAATTATATATAACATTTTATTTATGCAGACAATTCTATATTAATTAAATTGCATCAATCTTGCATTATCGTTTAATCATTGAGTAAAGAATACCTAGAGAGGCAATTCTTTCCTCCATGCTTTAATGTTGTTTCTTATTGTTCTTTTTGGTTACAAATAAGGTTTTTATTTCATTATTTAAAACACTTTTTTTAACTTTGTTTGTATAACTTAATTTTATTTAGTGACTATAGTTTCGACGTCATTAATGCGTCATTTTCAAACTAACTGTTAGTTAGTTTGAAACGCAATAATTACGTCATCACCGCGTCATTTCCAAACTAACTGTTAGTTAGTTTGAAACGCGTTAATTACGTGAAAACTGTAGTCACTAAATAAAATTAAGTTATACAAAGTTAAAAAAAGTGTTTCCATTAATCGAATAACGATGTATAAAAAAGTAGAAGCCTTAAAAATTAATAAAGGTTATTATTTCCATAACACATTATTTGTGATCATTTTGTTCAGAAGGAAACTCCATATAAACAGAAATTATTTTCAATTCACTTCGATGAATTGGAGCATGAACTATATAAATATGAGCAACTTATATCAAATAGTTTTTTTGAAAAGCTAGCTTGTGAAAAAGGCGTTCTAAAGTTAGTTTGCGATTTTTTTAAAAGATCTCACTGCAGATTTATAGTTGATTTTGAGGTAATTCATAGAGAAATTCAATATGAATCAAATCTTTAAGCACACTATACACAGTATACTTAGACTTTTGGAACTTAAAAAGTATATCTCAGCTGTGAATAAAATTATTTATTTATTTAACGGAATATACCATTTTTATTATTATGATAATATAACCGACCTCATGTCCGAAAGCCCCAATCAACTCGGCTCGGTTAAACTATTTCCATAAGATCTTATGTAAATGAGACACACGAAATAAAATTTCCTCTAAAGCATCGAAAATAAATTTTCCTGAAAAAATAAATACCCGACGCCCTTTCTATCATCTTCTAGAGTCCTTGATTTTTTTTTAATTTTTCTGAAGAAAAATATCATCAAAATTTGAATTCTAATCCACATATAGTACAAACTAAACAAATTCTTGACTATTTAGCAACTGCAAAATACTATAATGAAGAAGCTCAAATACTATAACCGATAATAAAAAAAGAGAACGACCAAAAATTACGCAATCACAAAAAAATTAAATAGCAAATCAAATATTAAGAAGTGACAATAAAACTAAAACAACATGGGCAATAATTAATGGACTGACAAGGAAATCTAACGTTAAAAACAGAAGTACTCACAACTAGAAGGAAAGGAAAACGAACTGAATGAACACTTTAATAACATAAACTCAACAGTAGATGAAAGAATGTTACAAGTAAATGAATGGGTTATATTCATTTACTTGTAACATTACACATCATATTAACACAATGTTTTTTGAACCAGTAACAACATCAGAAATTTTTAATATTATATCTTCATTAAAAAATAAAAGTTCTTCTGGATAAAATAAATTAACATCAAAACTAATCAAATCTGCTATCAATGAACTTATTTATCCTCTAACTTACTTAATTAATATTAGTTTAGAGAATGGCATATTTCCTTATTGCCTAAAGGAAGGTATCATCAAGCCGGTATTAAAAAAAGGTGATCCAAGTATCTTCAGTAATTATCGACCTATCACCTTATTGTCAGAAGTTTCTAAAATCATAGAAAAAGCAATCGGTGATAGAATAATGAACTGCTTTATTTCTAATAATTTATTTAATAAATCTCAAAATGAATTCATCAAAGGAAAATCAACCAATTCTGCTATATTTGATTATATAACAGAAATTATGGACGCTCTGGAAAGATCGGAAATACCATTAGGTGTTTTCCTGGATCTTTCCAAAACGTTCAATACTGTGGACCACGAAATCTTGCTGGAGAAGCTCGACTGCTTTGGCGTAATAGGAATTGATTCGTTCAACCCAAAGGTAATTAATATAGGAATTCCACAGGGCAGCATACTTGGCCCGATTCTGTTTGTCATATATGTGAACGATCTACCTAAGAAAATAGAAGAGCTAAATGCTTCCATCACAACTTACGCCGACGATACCAGCTTAGTCGTTTCAAGCTCCAGCGGGATTGAACTGGCTCACAAGGCTAACGAAATATTCAATATAGCTCAAGAGTGGACAAAAAACAACAAGTTACTAGTAAATGCAATGAAAAAAAATGTAGTTATATTTAATACAAAAAATAAACGACATTTACCAGATACCGTATTATTAGCAGATACACAATTCCAAATAAAGAAAACATCAAATTTCTTAGGTATAGTCATTGATAATAAAATAAACTGGGCAGATCATTGCACTGTACCATCAGCAAAACTTAATTCTGCATATTATACCTTGCGAATCCTCTAACAAGTACTAGATACTTGTACATTAATAACAACGTACATACATTATTTGAAAATAAAATGCGATATAGAATAATTCATTACGGAAGCTCTACATATATAAAAAATATTTTCATCATACAAAAACGAGCGCTTAGAATAATACTTAACATTACACAGAGCGACAGCTGTAGAGGAATGTTTCGGAGTGCGGGCTTACTTACAGTGTACAGTCTCTATATTTATGAAAGCTTAATCTTCAATTTAAAAAATAAGCATAAATTTAGCAAACATACTGCAAATCACAACTACAGCACGCGTTTTACTGATAAATATATGTATCCTACACATAGGCTCACCCTGTATGAAAGCTCGCACTTGTAAGCCACATTAAGGTTGTTTAATAACTTGCCAGAAAATATAAAGAGCATAACAACAGAAAACAGCTTAAAAAAAAACTAAGAGATTACCTAATAGATCGAGAACATTACTCCTTATTCGAGTATTATGAAAAAAGGTAAATTAATTTAAACGTGTAAGCGCATTAAACCACATTTCTTTATGTATGACGTGTTCATCTAGTCAATAGGAGTGATGCAATTGTAATTAATTTTATTGTTATTGTTCAAATATATCATGTACCTGTTTACTAATATGAATAAAGTTTATTATTAATATTCTCTAACGTGGACTTTCATAAAAATTTTGTAACTCACGGGATTATTTCAAATGATACCAAAATGTTCCCAATGAATGGGAGTATCAACTGTTTAAAATTTTGAACACCCGCTCGAAAAAAACAAAACAAAGTACCATGGAGGGGTTAATGGATGCGTAAAATACAAACAATTGACATTATCTTACTCACTGGAGTCTAAATAAGCGATGGAAGTAGTTAAATGAAATTTAGAATAGTTTTTGATTTGTTGAGATTTTTTTTTAATTAGAGATAATTCTGATCACACATTCGAAAATAACCCAAAATGAGATTGCCGTGGACGGGTTGATGGATGCATAAAATACAAACAATTGACATTATCTTACTCACTAGAGTCTAAATAAGCGATGGAAGTAGTTAAATGAACTTTAAAGCTGGTTTTTTATTTGTTGAGGATTTTTTATAATTAGAGATAATTCTGATCACCCACTCGAAAATAACCCAAATTGAGAGCGCCGTGGATAGGTTGCTGGATGCGTAAAATACAAATAATTGACATTATCTTACTCATTGGAGTCTAACTAAGCGATGGAAATAGTTAAATGAACGTTAGAGCAGTTTTTGATTTGTTGAAGATTTTTTTTCTAATTAGAGAGAATTCTGATCACCCCTTCGAAAATAACCCAAATTGAGAGCGCCGTGGAGGGGTTGATGGATGCGTAAAATACAAACAATTGACATTATCTTACTCATTAGAGTCTAAATAAGCGATGGAAGTAGTCAAATGAAATTTAGAGCAGTTTTTGATTTGTTGAGCATTTTTTTAATTAGAGATAATTCTGATCACCGACTCGAAAATAACCCAAAATGAGAGTGCCGTGGAGGGATTGGTGGATGCGTAAAATACAAACAATTGACATTATCTTACTCACTTAAAGCAGTTTTTGATTTGTCGAGGATTTTTTTTTTAATTAGAGATAATTCTGATCATGTTATGTTAACTAACTAACTAACTAAATATCTTTATTCGTGAAATTTTGTATACAATTTATTTACATTTAATTAATAAAAATAATAATACGTTGTATTAAAAAATAAACACAAAAATTCACAAAATGGCTATCGACCAGGGGTCTTTCAGCCTCATGTTATGTTATTTTTGCGTAATTAAATTTCAATGATTTTATTTCAATTATGGTTAATTAATATATGCAACTCCGTTACTTTTTTCGAAATAAAATTCAACGCTAATGTTAATTTTGTTATCTTGATCTTATCGTGGTCATCGCACGCTTTCATCCCGCATTGTCTGCGTAAACAGACATACTGGGTGGCGCAAGATTCCGATAAAGTCTAATATCTCAGTTATTTAGAAATTTATAAAAAAATATTACTGTCATAATTTGTAGCTACTGTAAAACTTCACATTTTAAAATTAGTTTCATATATACAGGGTGTCCAATAATCACGTGATGTATCAATCATATGATTTTTTAAATGGAATGCTATATTTTTTATTTCGATTTTAGATTCTACGCTTGAAATGAATCTTTTTTGATATACGGTTTATTAGGTCAATTTTTAATATTTTAAAAGTTGTAAACAATTTAATGTTGAAATCAATAGAAGTTTAGAGCCTAATATTTCAAAACGATGTAAACTTTCTGTTAACGCAATTGAATTGAAAAAATGCTTAATAATATTAGGAATAATCGTTTGTTACCATAAAGCAAATTTTGTGTACAGGGTGAAACAATACGCAAAATGTTTTTTTCTTTTTTCACTTAAATGGAATACCCTATATTTTTTACACTATATATATAGAAAATTGGTTGTTCTTTAATTTTTGTGTAATAAACTATACCCCTATCTGTTACCGTTTTTTAACAATTTCAATTCAAAGTACAAAATTATAAGTTTCGCTTATAATCTATAATTTAAGTAGGCTATAATTAAAACAAATGCAATTCATAACCTTTTCTGACATTTAATAACATACTTACTTCCTAACCTAAAAGGATATTCAAATAGCAAACGATATTTAAAGGCGCATGCAAAATATAAAGAAAATAGTTGCTCGACGATTATTTGGCGAGTTATAATGGTTATTGTGACATTTTTTAAGAAAAAAATTGTAAAGTATTTGAATGCTATTGAATTAAAAAAAAATTATGTGAATGCGTGAAATAAATACATAAAAATGTTAATACTAACAAAATATAATAACGTAAGTATTTTATTATTACATTTAGTATCTATTTTCGTTTTTTCAGTCAACATAAATTGTTTAAATAAATCAATTTAACAAGAATATAGTAATATTTTAAATATTTTTCGAATAATAACCAAAAAATATAGTTGTTGTTAGTTTTTAACAATTAAATTAATCATCTATTGAAGAAGTATGTTTAACTGCACCAGTGTTACAAAAAAAAACGTAAAATGTACTTTACTTACTAAATATGATATTAAGCGTAACTTTTACAACTAAATAAATTAGTTGTCCTACTTTGGCTCTTAAAATATGAAAAATCGACATATGAAACTAATTTTAAAATGTGAAATTTGACAGTAGCTACTAATAATGTAAGTAACATTTTTTTGTATATTTCTTAATAACTGAGATCTAATATGTATATATAAATTAGAGATCATAACGTCATTTTCGATAATTAATTATTAACTTATTTGGTTTCTTATGGATTTGAGAGATAAATTATTTCGAAAATTAGTTGTAAATTATTATAAGGAGTTTAAAATAATTCACCTCGCCGTTATCCTCTATAAAAGCGTGCCGGCCTCTAGAATTTCATTTATTATTTTTTTACTTTCCCCGGACCCCTGTCCAAGGGAAAGTATTGTGATCGTGAAAATTTTCGAACCGCCAATTTCAACAAATATACACGTTTTGAGGTCCCCTGAGTCCATTCCATCGAGTTTTGAAAAATGTCTGTGTATGTGTCTGTGTGTTTCCGCGATAGCGCAAAAACGGCTAAATGGATTAAGCCCAAACTTTATATCTAAGCTTTATATAACAGTGGAATGATCTGAAAAGCTTTTGGTTAGAATCAAAACTCATTAAGTGCAACTTTACTCTTAGCAATTTTTCATTTTTTAATTCGGATAGAAAAATGTTTCAAATAAAAGTTTTAGATCTTGGAAAATAAATAATTTCTGTTATAAAACTTTTATTGCAGGACCTCCGGTTTTCTTTTTATAAATTTTTGAAATAATTATTTTAATGACAAATAAAACGTCAAAATGCCGTCATATTCAACACATTCGCAAACGCCTCCAGTTAGAAAAAATGGTGATGTGTTCATCATGGCACTTTCCCCGGTGAATACGGTCAAATAAGTTTCTGATAGAAAATTTAATAGGGAAGCAAAATGATTAATAGAAAAAAGTGATTGTTATCTTTTAAAGTTAAAGCCGAGTATTTAGATACTACTATTTATAAGGAATAGAGATGTTTGCTATCTTGCTTTTTTTTTAAACACCGAAAGGATTGTTATATGAAATAAAATTCAAAAAATCAAAAATGCTAGTATAAAGTGCTTCCAAATACTAAATTCATTTTATTTTGTAAAAATGGTAATATATGATTTATGATATTAATTATTTTTTAAATAAATTATAAACTAACACAATATAATTTTATATTTCCAAACTGTTTTTATTTATTTATTACAAATTTTTGGCGGGACGCTTCAGAGAAAAACAACAAGAGAAATTATTGTAAGATATAAAATAGTCGGTTTATTATTTATTTTATTTATAATAATTATAATTATTTATAATATAATAATTATCATTACATTTAATTTAATCCATATAATGGAAACAAATATGATTAGAAAATCTATAATAGAATATAAATGTTGTATAGGTTTTACTGAAACCAATAGACTTTACAAAGTGGCACGAATAAAATTCACCACATACATTAAATGAACCTTATGTATAGTAATAATAATTCATTTTACAGTAATTCGAAGATATTTGGAGTCACAATTCGATTAAAGCTGAAATTGTATCAAATTTATTTTTGTATCATACATTTTGTAATTGTGTTATTTCATTATTAATTCTTCGTTGTGTTATTTATTTATTGCAATATATGACAAATCAAATAATACGATGGAAAGATGGAAATATTATGTTGTGTTTGATCAAATTAAAAGACTTATTTTCAAAAAATATATATGTATATCTATTTTTTTATTATTACAATTTTTATAACGTGTATAGTTTATCAGTATATTTAAGGAGACATTTCATTTTAAAGTCTGACTGTTGTTGAGCGATTATATTTTATGATGTGTTTGAGGAAATAAAAAGACTAATTTTGAAAACATTTTATTAAACATATAGTTTTTGATTTTGGCTTCTGCCATTAACATCTGACACTCCCCTCTCTAATGATGTCCTAATATTCCAAATTTTATTTTTCATATATTTGGTGCTTTTAAAAATAAAACAAAATAACGTATTATTTAAAAATATAAAAAATGCCTTTTGGAGATATTTTAATTTGAAATTTTAACATGGGGTGCGATTAGGGGATGAAGATGTCCGAGTTATCCAAATTTTATTTTTTTATATGTTAGGCAGTGCCTTTAGGAACTAAATAACGTATTATTTAAAAATATAAAAAAATGCCTTTTGGAGATACATTTTTTTTAATATTCAATTTCGTTTAGGGGAGTCTCAAAGGGGTTGAATATTTTTATATTTTCAAAATTGTATATTTTATTCATAAATACTGCCTTGTAGAAGACAATAAAATAATTTATAGCGAAAATAAAATATTTGTTTTTAAGATATTTATTATAATTAAATTTATGAAATCTATTGCTAACTTCACACCCGTTCTTTTTTCAAACGAATATTTCCATTTTACTATATAGCTATCTCTTTCTACTAAACCGCAATCTTAATAAAATTGTCTTGTGCTTAATTTTTCAGTGACAAAAAAAGATCAATACGATCGACTTTGCCTATCTCTAATAAAAACACTGTCTTTTACTTTGTATAACAATTCATTTATTTGTTGACTATAGTTTCGATATATTCACATATCACTTCTGGTTTAATAATGATACGAGAATGTATCGAAAGTATAGTCAACAAATAAATTAATTGTTATACAAATTAAAAAGACAGTGTTTTATTTTTATATCTTTTTTTATATTTTTTTTTAATATGTTTGCATTAAGGGTGCGGTTTACAAGAAAGATATAGCTATAAAAATATGGGCAATCACTAATTTGAGTTAGATTGTGATTGTGATCAATGAACAATATTGTATTATACATTAAAATAATCTTAAAATAAGCAGGAATTTCATCAGATAAATTAAGAATTATTTTAATGTTTAGTTTCTGTGAAAAATAATTATGAAAAATAATGAAAATTGATCAAATTTATAGCAAATTTTAAATTAAATTTTTGCTAATAAAAACTTGTGCAATGAAAATTTAAAGGATTTCACTAAATTCTGCATTCAAATATCTTAGCAGATATGACCTATTAATTTCATTATATCTTACAATTTTTTTTTTCTAACTTAAACTAGTAAGTTGACGTAATACACGAAAATTAACGATTTATTTTTTATTTAGACTGATACTTTATAATTGGTAGATAAAAAATTGTAAATACACATTCATATTATGAAATCCAAAAGAATAGCTCTATTTTCAAACGATTATTTCCATTTTACTATATAGCTATCTTTTTCCACTAAACCGCAACCTTAATATTATCTATGATTATTTAATTTTCAGCAATCTGTGTAAAAAAAAAGAATATTTGTGCGTACGTGAGAAAAGAAGGGAACGCAATGGGTCCATCTTTCTGGCAGCAAGTGTTTTGACCCATTTCGCAGCGGGAAAATGCCCCTGTGACCTACTTTCGCACACAGTGACAGAAACTACGCAAAAGGAGAAAATCAATTGTGTCTTCTTCCACATCAAACGCACACGCACATTTTCTGCAATATATTTCAAATTGAAATGTATTCCTAATTAAATATTATGTTTATAAATTAAATACTTGTTTATATAAAAAAAAATCATACCCCCAATGATGCCATTTGCATTACTGCTTTCTGAAGCGGCCAACATCCTTCCAACAGCGTTTAAGTCTTTTCAAAATAGTTTACCATAATATCAATCAACTGTTTTTAAACACACATTAAAAATGTTTTTTTTTAATTGAAATATATAATTCTTGCTGTTTATGAATAATCACCGAATTAATAAAAGTCTATCTTATTTCATTAAACAACACCAAAACGCGTAAAATAATAAAAAAAACACTAAAAACTGAGAGGGGCTCGTTCACTGTTTAAAAGCGGGGATGGTATATTAAGGTGAAAATCAATCGTCGCAAACTAACTAGCACTAAGTGTGGATTTATTTACTTTTTTCTACCCCCGGTCCCGGTTTCGCTTCGAAATGTTTGTATTGCTGTTGCACGGATTCGTATGTTTTTTTTTTGTATTGTGTTGATTCCTATGGATTCGGGATTATTTGTGTGTATGGTTAAACGTGGGAACCTCGCACTGTTTCGGCTGTCTACTGGCGACGTCGGCGGTGCGCATGGACGCCCGGAGTGTTCCAGGAGAATGCGTATGTTTACAAACGGCATGCGCGAACTTGATCCTAAGATATTTATTGAGAGTGTTAGAGAAAAATAAAATGAAAAAGGAAAGGGTACGCTTTTATGCAGTGGTATAAATCAGAAAATGCAGGTATTTGCAGTGCGACTGTAATTTTGCTTCCAATATATTCTATTGGAAATAAAAGATTGTTGGTTGTAATACAGTTAACTCAGATTCTATATTTTTTAGAGTTTATATTTATAATTAACCCACTAATAATAAATAATTAAATAAAATTAATTATTATATTGTAAAAACTATTAATAATTAAGACATTTTTTGTAGTAGCCCGGCGAATCCACCAATTATTAACCTAATATTTCGTTAAATCTTTACGGCCATACAGCACAATGGAAGGGAATCTAATTTCTCGGTAAAAATACAATAAAATCAACAGCAATTATGAATTTTAATATGTTTCAAAATACAAGATAAACTTATAAAATAAATATTTAAAATAAGTTTCACAATAATTTTATTGTAGCGGTGTTCTACAATAAAAAAAATAACAATAATTATTCAATAAAATTAATAATTTTATTGTAGCGGTGTTCTACAATAAAATTATTGTGAATCTTATTAAAAACATTGTGTTTTATTTAAAGTCTAAGATATTTGTTGGTGAGTACGTGAAGTTTCTTGATATAATGTAGTAATATTTTATTCCTTACTTCACTTTTTTTATCACTATATGTACATTTTCAAGCACAACGTGTTCTTTTTCAATAGTTTTATGTAAAATTGACAAATAAATAAATAAACATGTAAACAAAATGTAATATACAAATGTGATATGTTATTAAAAAAAATAGATAAAGGTAATTTATTGAATTAAATCAATTAATTTTAATAAATTTTTATTTAACGGAGTTAAGTCAAAATTTAAAAGTTTACTAGAATTTTTATACATCTCAATTGCTTCTAACATATTTAATTTTGGAGAATTTGACATTTTTAAAATTTTTAAATTGTTTAACGAAAATTTATGTCCAAATGTTATTGTGTGGTTAGCAATTGCGGATTTTTCTCTCTTGTTTATTTTTGAATAATAGATGTGTTCTTTGTATCTTGTTTTTAAATTTCTTTTTGTTTGTTCAATATATAATTTCTCACAGTTACAGCACTGTGCTGAATAAATGCCACTTTTTTCTAAATCATTAATTTTGTTAAATGTTTTTCCTAATATAAATTTTGTCTTATTTTTAGAATAAAATGCTGGTGTCAGGTTAAATTTTTTAAATATATTAATTAATCTATAATTTAATTTAGGTTCATGAATGATTTTAACAATTTTTTTATTTGTATTTGTTTCATTGTTTTTTTCTAAATTTGTAATATGATTAATTAAATATTTCCTTTTTTGTTTGTTAATTATTTTTTTAATTATTGAAACATCATAATTTAGAAAATGTCAATTTTACATAAAAGCTATTGATAAAAAGCACGTTGTGCTTGAAATGTACATATAGTGATAAAAATAAAAAAGTGAAGAAAGAAATAAAATATTACTACATTATATTTTATTTAAAGTGCTTTATAATGGAGTGTCATCAAACAACAGCCTCGAATATTTTAAATAAATTGTATA
Organism: Philonthus spinipes; assembly: GCA_963082785.1. Classification (NCBI taxonomy): domain Eukaryota; kingdom Metazoa; phylum Arthropoda; class Insecta; order Coleoptera; family Staphylinidae; genus Philonthus; species Philonthus spinipes. Next base: position 10,881,830 of record OY720316.1, on the reverse strand, counting down.
AATTGTACATAATAATAATAATGGTAAATTATCTTTACTCGAAAAAAAAAATGTTACAATTTAAATTACATTACAGAACAGGCGAAGTTCAGGTAATAGAGACCAACTGAAACTGCTTTTCCAACAGGTTAATTACAACGTAAAACAAATATACTAAAAGAGATGGGTATATACAAATTATAACTAAATATATATTTTATGATGTAATTATAATCGTGGAAACATGACTTAACCAAGATATTTCAGATAGTGAATTTAAACTAATGAACTATACATTATTTAGGGAGGACAGAAACCAGCGTTCCAGTAATAAAACTCGTGGTGGTGGAGTTTTAATCGCTGTTCATTACAATTTTGTTAGTGAACATTTTTGTATTATAAATAATTCTGTTGAACAGTTATTTGTTAACATATCACACGGTTCACTAAAGCTGGTGGTTGGCGGAGTTTACATGCCACCAAATTCCCCAATTGAAAAATATAATGTATTTTGCGACACTATTGATAACGTTGCAGATGAATTTGTTGATTCAAAAGTTTTAATCTGTGGTGATTTTAATATACATAGCTCGACAAATCCTGAACCAGCTAATTTAATAACTGTTTGGTACTAAACGCGGTAAATTTAAATACGCATTGACCAATAATACAGCTCCATCAAACATTTATTCCTTTTTTGCGAATCTCCTTTTTTTCTCTCCCTGATTGCCTTATCGAGGAGAGTCAACATCCACACGTGGACGCGTTAACACGTACGACCAGAGTAGTGTCTCTTCGAGTAGGTGCTAAAAAGGCATGCTCTCCCCCGAAGACGTCTTCATCGGCAACACGGACTCCAGGAGAACAACTTAAGGTCGGTCTCTCCACCCTTTTATAACCTTCCCCTACTCAAACGTTGGTTATTGCGTAACTCTCAGGCCCTACGCTTGTAGGGCTCGTTTTCTACCCAACAATAACTGTATATTTTCGAGTTTACGTGAAGTGATTGATCACAAAATAGAAAGATTGTTATTCCCTACTTCACTTTTTATTTTTATGTTAGATGTACATTTCGAGACACAAAGTGCTCATTATCAATAACAAAGAGTTTGGTGTCTCGAAATGTACATCTAACATAAAAATAAAAAGTGAAGTAAGGAATAACAGTCTTTCTATTTTGTGAGCTAATTTAATTATTTCTCGTCTCAGTTATAATAATATTTTTCAAACTTGTTCCTTTCCTAATGAAAATAACGTGTTTGCCTCTTATGTATGTACAGTTTCTAAAGCCATTGATTTAATTCCACCCACTAGTCATCACCACATACCACTCTGCATTTCAACGAATTTTACTGACACACTGAAACCTTTCCATTTTGATGAATTCATTCATGATTTCTCTAAAGCCAATTATATCGCAATCAACCATCACATAGCGTCTGTTGACGCTGTTGTTAAATATGTTTTATACAATTGTCTATGGTATTATCAACACATTCGTACCAGTAAAGCGCATGAAGGTTTCTTCATATCCCTCCTGGTTCAGAAAAGAACTCATTAAATTAATTGAAGATAAGAAAGCCGCACACAAAAAATATAAACGTCATTTAACATCTGACAATTTTCGTAATTTTAAAATAGTGAGAAATAGGTGTAATATTTTATAACGTACGCTGTATAACCAATATATATCATCAGCGAATTCAAACATTCATTACAATCCATCTAATTTTTGGATTTTTTTAGAGAATCAGACAACCAAAACTCTTTTCCTGAAACCATGCATCTTACTCTAAGCAGTCTCTAAGTCTCAAAGCAGTGGCGTGTTCTAAGCAGTGGCGTGTTTCCATCATCTTTAAAAATTGGGAAAATCATACCAATTCACAAGAAGGGAAACACCCATCTTACACATAATTACAGGCCGATATCAATCTTACCAGCTTTCTCAAAGATATATGAACGTGTCATCTACCAAAGAATTATTAGCTACCTAGGAAAAAACAACACGCTATGCGAGCAACAGCATGGATTCAGGCAGGGATTTACAACTACACATGCAATATTCAATTTCATTGATTTTGTTCTCAATAACTTAGAAAATAACAAACAAATATTATCAATATTTGTTGATCTAACAAAAGCATTTGATAGTGTCCCATATGACGCACTGCTAAACAAATTATTCAATTATGGAATACGAGGAAACTGTTTTAACCTAATCAAATCATACATTACAGAAAGAAGCCATGTAACAAAAATGCAGTTGGAAAATGGCAATTATACCTCCACCGTAGCTACCCCAAAAGTTGGTGTCCCACAAGGAAGCGTTCTAGGACCACTTTTTTTCCTTCTGTTCGTCAACGACATGCCACTCAACATAAATGGTCACATAACAATGTTCGCAGACGATACAACCATTAATATGGAAAGCCACAGCCTGGAACATCTAAATCGAATAACTAACAACATGCTAGAAGGCTTACAACATTGGCTAAGAAATAATAACTTAATAGCTAATGTATCGAAGACGCACATCATACATTACAAAGCCCCCATAGGACAAATAAACGTCCAAATGAACAACCAAACAATCAAGGAAGAAAAAGAGGTTAAATTTCTTGGAATCACCATACAAAATGACCTACGATGGGACATATACACTCAACAAATATGCATGAAAATATCGAAATACGCATATCTTATACACGCCACACGAAAAGATGTCCACCAGGAGGCCGCACGAATTACATATATGGCCTACTGTCAATCACAGCTGACATATGGCATCATCTTTTGGGGTTGCACTACGCAGTGCAACATGAATAAGGTATTTATTGCACAAAAACGATTAATACGAGCAATAGCAAATGTTAACTCGAGTAGTAGTTGCCGCAACATTTTCAAGCGTCTAAAAATAATGCCTTTAGCCAGCTTGTATGTTTATGAATCGGTCAAATTTGTTAAAAATAACACCATGTTGTTTAGTAAAAATCAAGTGCTTCATAACCATGACACCAGAGCAAATACAATAAGGCTTCCAAAACACAGCCATAGTTACTATCATAACTCGTGTATAGTACAAACAATCAAACTATACAATGCATTGCCTGATGGGTTAAAACAGCTTCCAAAGAAAAGATTTCAAAAAGCTCTCAAACAATTTATACTAAATCATAGTTTTTATACAGTAGATGAATATCTCAATGCCTGTGATATATAATTTTGTAATTTACATCATTTTTTAATTATTAATTTTGTTAGTGTTGTCAATTATACACCAATTTTAATATGTTTGTAATGTTCAACTTTAAGCTAAGTTTAATAATATTTAATATTTTAATATGTTTCTTATGTTCAATTATACAGAAATTTTAATTTGTTTGTAGTATTGTCCTATATACAAGTTTTAATGTGTTTGTAATATGTCTTATATGAGTAATCTTAATTTTAATATGTCGTAATGTCCTATACGCAGTAACTTTATTTATTTATATTTTATTTATATCTTACTTACATTTTATTTTTATTTATATTTTAATATGTATGTAATGTCCCACAAACTGTTTTTATTCTATACCATTTTAATTCTATTTTACTTGACCCACCCTCGAATTATATGTAATTCTATTGGAAATAAAGAAATGATTATGATTATGATTACCGACATTACTAGCAGAATTGGTCAGGAATGTGTAAATCTCTTTGCAAATTATTTTTCCTCAGTATACACACACTATATTCCTGATAGTATGCCGTTAGTTAATGAAACTTTAGTAGTTAATGATATTGCGTGGAGTGTCACAAAGAGTGAAATTTATGAAGGTATCCAATCTATTAAATATAGTAGCTCTTTCTGTCCTGATGGTATCCCATCTAGTTTTATTAAATCATGTATCTGCACTCTCACGACATCACTGCTATTACTTTTTAACTCTTCTTTGAAGTTCACATTTAATGAAACGTTCAGTCACCATTCATCTAGCGTATGGATAACTAGTGATGGCTATTTCGGTTTTTCGAACCTCATCAGACTATTGTGTTCCATGTGCAATGCCTTGATGAAGTACGGCAACTTTCCAGAATTATGGAAGAGAACATATGTAAGACCAATCTTCAAATTAGGTAAAAGGGATGATTTTAGCAATTATAGAGGTATTGCGATTCAGTCCTCAATCCCGAAACTTTTAGATAAGCTGATGTCAGTTAAATTAGCTTGGTCTACCAAGCATATTTTAATAAATGAGCAGCATGGTTTTAGTTGTGGTCGATCAACCACTACTAACTTAATGTTGTTCCAGGATTATATATTGAGATCGTTTGAGAAAAACTTCGTGGTTGATGCTGTTTATTTAGATATGTCTAAAGCATTTGAAAAAGTTTGCCATCAGATTCTAATTTTTAAATTAAAATCATTCGGCTTTAAAAACTCGATTTAATAGAGTTTTTAAAGCCGAATGATTAGCTACAAAGTTTTCTATCTAATCGCAGCCAATGTGTTAAAATAAGGAATTACCTCTCTGATGCTTTTATGGTCCCATCTGGGGTTCCGCAGGGATCCCACTGTGGTCCTTTACTGTTCCTTCTTTTTATTAATGACATATCTCTATCAATGCATCAATCACGGTTTTTGTTGTTTACAGACGATCTTAAAAGAAATCCGCACTATCAATGATTGCTCCCTACTTCAAAATTATTTCTGTCATGTAGCTGATTGGTGTTATTCCAATGGTCTTAACTTCAATCTGAAGAAATGTAATTACATTACATTTTCTCGTAAAAAAACACGATGAATTTAAATTATATGATTGAAGGGATGACTATAGGAAAAACAGAGTTAATAAAGGACTTAGGTGTTTGGTTCAGTCATAAATTTAACTTTCAACATCACATTAGGTTTATATGTAACCGCACCTCTAAAATGCTTGGATACATTATGCGGAAGTCTAGCGATTTGTCGGCCTCTTCTTTAAAACTTGTATACTTTGCATTCGTTCGCTCCCATCTGGAATATGCGTCTTGCATTTGGTCACCTTACCAACAAGCATATGTTAAACAAATTGAAACTATTCAAAATAAATTTATTAAACATTTAAGATCTAAACCAGACTTTAATTATAATCTAAGTATCTTGTGTACTATCAAAAATTTGTGCTGCAGGCGTTATTTCGCAGATATGTCGTTACTTTTTTGTATTGTAAATAGCACTATTGACTCTCCCCCGTTGCTTCTCAAATTAAACTTTGCATTTAAGTCTGATGGACGTACAATCCGTAACTCACCGCTATTTCGTATACCATTCCACCATAACAAATAGGGGTTTTACAGCCCCCTCTCTCGGTTTATGCGTACCGCTAACTCTCTAGTGAGCCATCCAAAGTATGATCTATTCTGTGGCGATCTATCAAGATTCATGCATTTTGTGAAAGGAGTTGGATCATGCCATTGTTGTAATCTAGTTGTTGGTGACTGTTAAAGGTTTTTTTGCGTTTATATTTGCGTTCAAAGTGTTTACTATTGTATTTAAAATTAGTTAGTAACACGTATAAATTTATTGCATTTTACTTGCATGTCTTATATTTGTAAAAATATATTGGGGTGATATTATTAAGGATATTATACAGGAAATCCCATTTGAAATTAACTTTGTTATTTTAAATAAAACCCTATGTATTATTTATTTATTTGATTCTCCTTTTAATTATATTTATACCAATACAACAAAGTTAGCAGTTTTGTTTAGTCGCTACTGCAGAAAAAAATATTTTCTAAACATTTTGACAGTGTACTAAAAAAATATTGTTTTTTTTTAAACGGAGAAATGAATTGTTTATGCATACTAAGATGATACAATTCTATTCAATAATAACTTTAAATATGAAAAATGTCAATACAAGGTACTCGAAAAGTAGTTTTAAATATTAGACTTTCCGAACTGACTTAATTTTTCTTCAAATGGCACCCTATACTGATATATACAGGGTGGCGCAAGATTCCTATGAAGTCCAATATCTCAGTTATTTAGAAATTTACAAAAAGATATTACTGACATAATTTGTAGCTACTGTAAAACTTCACATTTTAAAATTGGTTTCATATATACAAGGTATCCAATAATCACGTGACGTATCAAACATATGATTTTTTAAATGGAATGCTATATTTTTTATGTCGATTTTAGATTCTACGCTTAAAATTAATCATTTTTGATATAAGGTTTATTAGGTCAGTTTTTAATATTTTAAAAGTTATAAACAATTTAAGGTTGAAATCAATGGAAGATTGGGGCCTTATTTTTCAAAAATGAAAAACGACGTAAACTTTCTGTTAACGCAATTTAATTGAAAAAATGCTTAATAATAATAGCAATAATCGTTTGTTACCATAAAGCAAATGTTGTGTACAGGGTGAAACAATACGCAAAATGATTTTTTTCTTTTTTCACTTAAATGGAACACCCTATATTTTTTACACTATTTCGATAGAAAATTGGTTGATCTTTATTTTTTGTATAATAAACTATACCACTATCTGTTACAGTTTTTTAACAATTTCAATTCAAAGTACAAAATTATAAGTTTCACTTATAATCTATAATTAAAGTAGGCTATAATTAAAACAAATGCAATTCATAATCGTTTTCTGACATTTAATAACATACTTACTTCCTAACCTAGAAGGATATTCAAATGACAATCGATATTTAAAGGCGCATGCAAAATATAAAGAAAATAGTTGCTCGACGATTATTTGGCAAGTTATAATGGTTATTGTGACACATTTTTTTTAAGAAAAAAATTGTAGAATGTTTGAATGCTATTGAATTAAAAAAAATGATGTGAATGCTTGAAATAAATACATAAAAATGTTAATACTAACAAAATATAATGATATAAGTATTTTATTATTTCATTTAGTATCTATTTTCGTTTTTTCAGTCAACATAATTTGTTTAAATAAATCAATTTAAGAAGCATATAGGAATATTTTAAATATTTTTCGAATAATAACCAAAAAATATAGTTGTTGTTAGTTTTTAACAATTAAATTAATCATTTATTGAAGAAGTATGTTTAACTGCACAAAATATAACGTAAAATGTACTTTACTTACTAATTATAATATTAAGCGTAACTTTCACAACTAAATAAATTAGTTGTTCTGGCGCGGCCTACTTTGGTTAAAAATTCTATACCAAATTTGTATTTGAGATTAAATATCTCAAAAACGGTAAACGGTAGCTATTTAATATGTTATATAAAAAATGAAGAGTAATCAATTTTCTACTAAACTGGCGTAAAAAATATAGGGTGTCCCATTTAAGTAATTATGGAATAGGATAGAAGCGTATTCGAGCAAGGGACGGCACATCTTCCATTTATTATAACATTTTGTAAGAAAAAAACAAGTGTTAGTTTTTTTGGAAAATTTCAAAGATTATTCAAAAATATTTCACTGCGTTTTAAGTGATGAAAATGATTAAAAATTTACGAAAAAAATGTTTTCTTTGTTGCAAAATTAATTTATTGTTAAACATAATTTTTGCGATGTGGACGATTTAAAAGAATAGGAATCGCAAAACAAACTAGCAAATCTTCATTAATGAATTTAGAACTAATGTATACCTACTTTAGTCTTGCGAAAATCGCATTTGTTTATTGCGAAAGTAATTTATTGATAAATGCAATTTTGGAGAATAAATTGATGATAATAATATGAATCGTAAAATCTGTTTAAAAATAAATTATTAATATTAACATACCTTAATAGAAAAAATAACTTCCAACCCATTCCTGGTGAATCGAAAACCAACTCACCTCCACCACTCACTAATTACCACTTGTTCATAAACAAAAATAAATCGCGTTTTTAATTATTAATAATTTCTAACGTTAAAAATTAAACCGGAATAGTGAACATTGCGCGTTTTCGGACGACTGAATCGAAATACAAGAGCCAAATTATCGCAAATCAAGAAGAAAAAAACGATCGACGACTCACTCCGAGAACGCATTCCTGAGATAAGAAGATTCGTTGTACCTGGATCCTGGCGCACAGCCAAGAACATAACTATTTAAATTGTTGTATTTTCAATATTATCGTGTATTAAAATAATTACAGCTTAATATTTATTTACTTTTTTTATTAAAATTTCATTTATCCTGTGTTAAAAAAATATGTATGAATTAGGATGTATTTTAATTAATACACTTGATTATTCGTTTCACTAAATTATTTTATATTTGTGTTCGCGTAACTTTCATAACTAAATAAATTAGTTGTTCTGGCACGGCCTACTTTGATTAAAAATTCTATACCAAATTTGTATTTGAGATTAAATATCTCAAAAACGGTAAACGGTAGCTATTTAATATGTTATATAAAAAATGAAGAGTGATTAATTTTCTATTAAAATAGCATAAAAATATAGGGTGTCCCATTTAAGTAAAAAGAGAAAAAAATCATTTTGCGTATTGCTTCACCTTGTATATAAAAATTTGTTTTAAGAGAAAAAAAAGAGTATTTCTTTTATTATTAAGTATTTTTGCATTTGTATGGCGTTGACAGATTGTTTATTTCATTTTTCATTATTGAAATATTAGGCTCTAAACATCTATCGATTTCAACATTCATTTGTTTATAACTTTTAAACTATGAAAAATTGACCTATTAAATCTTATATAAAAAATGATTATTTTTAAACGTAGAATCGAAAATCTTCATAAAAAATATATCATTCCATTTAAAAAAAAACATATGTTTGAGACGTTACGTGATTATTGGACACCTTCTATATATGAAACTAATTTTAAAATGTAAATTTTGACAGTAGCTACTAATAATGTAAGTAACATTTTTTTTGTATATTTCTTTATAACTGAGATATTCGACTTCATCGTAATCTTGCGCCACCCTGTATATATATATATATATATATATATATATTCTTAAATTATCAGAAATTGATACACATATTTTTTAGGCATATTATATGCTTTTGTATACTTAGTATTTACAAAACATTTTAAGAATGATATGAATAGTAGGACATGGAAAACAATAAAAAATCACAGTAATCAAGCATACAAAATTAAGAAATTTGAAAATAGCAAATAAACAATATATTTTATTTATATTAGAGTTATGAAAATTCTAGATGTTAGAACAAAACAAGGGTTGATCTAATAAATAAGCCAAAATCATCCGAAATTTTAATTGTCACAACAATATAAAAATTATTATTTTAATTTTTTAAATTATGTAATTCAATGTCCGGCGTGGGTATTTTCCCGGGAAGTAGTTTTTTTAATGTGCATTTGTTTAACGTACTTACGTAACGTAAGTCAAAGGTCACACAGCTAAATGTGAAAATGATTTATTAATTATTTTCTAATCATTTTTATTTAATACATTATTTAAATATTAAAATGACTTAAAAACAATATAAAATGAAATATTTTGAAAACTTCGAAAGATAAACTTATAGTATGCTACATATTTTTTTCATGTTACAGTACATTAAATAGAAGTCCACATTCACATTTAGTGTGCGGTTTCGCTGGAACTCTATATATATATATATATATGTATTGACTATTTGAATAGCTGTTTGCGTTGACTAGAAAAGAACTAACATCCGGTACACATATAAATTGTGTAAAATGTATTTATTTAAGAAACTAATTTCAATAGATTTTTTTAATCACTGCAGTTGATTTAGGAAAGTTATAAAGGATTGTTTTTTTTTTTTCGGGGTATAAAATTGAATAATTTGTTACGCCACTGTCTTTCAGGCGCTAGCTCTGTGCGTCTGTACATTTATTTATTTTTTAGTGGAGAATAGAAATCCGTCAGAAAATTTGATTTCGGAGTTGATTTGGGAAAGTTATAAGGGATAAAATTGAATAATTTGTTACACCACTGTCTTTCTGGCGCTAGCTCTATGTGTGTGTACATTTATTTAGTTAATAGTAGAGAATCGAAATCTGTCAGAAAATTTAATTTCGTTGATTTGGGAAAGTTTTAATGGATTGTTTTTTCGGGGGTATAAAATTAATTAATTTGCCACGCCACTGTCTTTCTGGTGCTAGCTCTATGCGTTTGTTTACTTCCTAAGACTTAAGCGAAGTATTAAAATTCGCAACAAAATTTAAAATTTGAGTATGTTAAGTGAAATTACAAATTAATAATTTTTAGGGGTTGAAAAATTATTCGTTAATAACGTTATTATCTTTGTAATACAAGTTTTATGGATTCGTCATTCTATTAAAATTATGTAATAGCAATAAAATATTTGTTTATTTAACGGGCGTGATATTCTAGCTACATTTTTAATAAAAAAATAACTTAATACATTCAAAATGGGGACTTTCGGATAAATAATAATTTGCACATTTTAGGGGTTGTTAGGGTGGCGCTTGTTGGCGCTAGCTCTAAGGAACTAGAATCTTGAAAGAAATCGCAAAAAATCAAAAAGGGGCTAGCATCAACTTAGCCCCCCACATTTGCAACTCTTATAATTTTCCATCCCTATAAGCGCTAGTTTTAAAATTTGTGGAGCTTGCTGGCGCTAGCTTGGCGCAATCCGGCGCAACAAAGAAAATTAAAAAAATCGAAAGTGGGGAGCCAAGTTGATGGACCCCACGGAGAGTAGACCACGGATAGGTAAATAATGTAAACAAAGGATAGAGAGTAAAATACACGGCCTTATTTATAAGTTATGTTATATTCTAGCCATAGCATCAAGTCATGGTACTCACATTATCTCAAATGATGTGTTATATTATCATACTAAGCCATAGTAAATTTTATTCAAATCGAATACAGCGTTTAATTGTTATCAATAAATTAAATATTATTTTGTTTAAGTTTGAAGATGAATTCCAGCTTAACGGTTTTTTTTTTTTGGTTTTGTTGAATCATCATATTTTATTCACAGAAACCTGAAGTTAAGCCATTTTGCAACATTTACGGGACACCCTGTATATATTTTTGTCCCATTAAGAAAATCAATTTTGATGGTATTTGGGGCACCCTGTATTATATGAAAATAATTTTAGAAAATAGCCCTTATAAGTCCTTATATACTCCAGAAATGAAAAAATTAAAAAGTAGTGTACTTTGCTCTGTTTCGTATAGCATGAATAACCTGGTATATTTTGAAATTCCTAAATTAAAATAGCGTTGTATATAAAATAAATTGTTTTAAATAGAAAAGAGTATTCATTCACTTGGACACAGTTATTTAAATAAATTTGAATTTGAAAATAATTAATTAATAAATTATTTCCACGTTTAGCTCTGTGACTTTTGACTTATGATACGTAAGTACATTAAACAAATGCACATTAAATAATTTACTAATTATTTTCAAATCATTTTTATTTAATATAAATTGTTTTAATAACACAAAAAAAATAATATTTCCAAATAAAAAGTGTAAACAATTGTTTGTGAAAAAAATTAAATCGATTAAATTCGAGTGACACATTGACATTCACTTTTTGTGGAAAATAAAATAATCCATTGAAATTCAATTCACAGTTTGAATAAAATTATTCGTAGATGACGCAAATCGCTCTTGAAATAAACAGCGCGACTTCCAGCCGGTGGCCTATCGAATGGAACAGAGAAGGAAACACGAGAGGATGCGAATTGCGCAAACGGAGAGCGAGGCCCCGGATCGAACCGCTGTTGCCGTTCCCCGTGCGTAACTAACAACAAAACGTTTCGACCCGCCGTTCGCTCATCACCATCACCTAAATCCAATTATTCCCCACTATTCGCTAGTATTATACGGTAAACCAGCGATCCTCTACTTATCCATTCCTAGGTATGTCAGTGCGCGCGTTTTCCACAGCTGGATTTAGGTAGGGTAGGGCGTGCTGGTCGTGTAAACACGGTGATATAATATTTATTTATAAACGTTTTTCAATGATGCCATGCTTCGGTATTTACAACAACTGTGAGTGGTGCTGAGGAATTACGGCTGGAAAATGTTGTTGCTGGATAAGTATTATCAGATTATCGAGAAGAAGACGCATTTGGTGTCACTGCAGTGGAAAAGTAAGTTGTTGATTTTTTTTATTTGAATACAAACATTACAAATAAATAAACTAAAACTAATGTTTATGTTATAATTTTATATCAAAACAAATAATAAGACAAAAAAAAGGTTGTTAGTAAAATATAAACAGAATAAACATTTAATATTTTCATAATAATAAAAAAGATTATTTATTCACACGGTCACAGTTATTTAAATAAATTAATTAAAACGAAATTAAATCATAACTGTGACCAAATAAATCGTTTTTCTATTATTATAAATAAAAAAATTTGAAATGTCATAGTAACTAAAGAGGGAATAATTTATTAATTATTTTCAAATACTTTTTATTTAAAACATTACATTTTAATTTAAACACTATATTGGCTGTTCAAACTATTCTAAAATATAATAAAATAAGAAATTATTTTTATTAAAATAATAAAATATGAATAAATCATTAAAAATCCATTTTAAATTCCCTCAAATATGGACTAATAACCTGAAACTAATTAAAAATTTAAGATTATCCTTTTTAATCTGTGATTTTATTTATTTTATTAATTAAGTAAGTATTAAATATCTTTATCTCTATTATTTGTGATGTTTATTTTAGTAAAAATATATTTAATTGCAATTATTATAGTGTAGTTGGTGATGGCCTCTTCTTGGGGTTGGAAATTAAACGGGCTGAATTTGTTTAAAACTTTAATACTCGCTAATAACAACACGTAACCCGAATCTTCTAATCATTCTCTATGATTTTTCAACCTGAACATAGCTCCCCTTAAATCTCATAAGTCTAGCCAACATAAAATACATTTCCTTTCCGAGGCATCGCGCACAGGCGTAAATTCAAAAATAGCGCCTACAATAGTAAACAACAAAAGTAGCCTTTCTGCCACAGATAGAAAAAATATTTTGTATATATATAATCGATGTCACCTTTTACCAATTGGTGTCGGGGTTTTTCTTCATTGTCTATTTCTTAATGACTCTCCTCCAAAAAATATATATATATATTTCTCATACTTGGTGATATTCTTTTATAAATGTATGTATGTATAATCGATGTCCCCTTTTACCAATTGGTGTCGGGGTTTTTCTCATTGTCTATTTCTTAATGACTCTCCTCCAGTTGTTTCTGTCCTTAGCCATTTTTTCTGCTTCTCTTATGTTTATTCCTCTTTCTTGTAGTGCCTTTGTTACGCTGTTCTCCCAGTTTTCTATTGGTCTTCCTCTTCCTCTGTTTGTAGTTGTCCTTGCTTCCCATATTTGCTTTACAGGAATTATTTTCTTCATCCTCTGTATGTCCCCACCATCCTAGTTGCCTTTCTTCGATATATTTTTGTACATCCTTTGTATTCAGTTCTCTTCTTACGTCTACATCTCTTACTCTATATCTTCTAGTTATGCCCTTTATTCCTCGTAGAAATTTCATTTCCGCTGCTTGGATTTTGCTTTTTATCTTTTTATTGAGTGTTCAGGTTTCAATATCGGTAAATATATGGTTTTGAAAACTGTTAATTTTGTTTTTTGTGATATTTCTTTTTTCCTTATAAATCTTTGGTTTAGTGTATAATACAATTTTGCTGCTTTCTCAATTCTTTTGGTTATGTCTTGTTCTTGTTTGCCCTATTGTAATTTGTACATTTTCCTCTTCTTGTGCTGCTACCATCACTTTTGTCTTTTCGGTGTTTATTTTCATGCCGTATTTGTGTAGAGTTTCATTCCATACATTGATATTTTTTTGTAATCCTTTCTTACTCCCTGCTATTATCACTATATCATCCGCAAATGCACATTCCGTTACTTTTACGGGTCTTAGTTGGTTGTATCCCAGATTGAGTGCTCTCAGGTGTGGTCGGCATCGTTTCATAATTTCGTCTATAAGGATTATAAATAGCATTGGGCTCATGACACCTCCTTGTCTCAGTCCTCCTCCTGCTTGGAATGTATTTGATGTTCTATTCCTTGTAGCTACATAGTTTATGTTCGCGCTGTATAGACTTTTAATGGCATTTATTAACTTATTTAGTACATCCCTTTGGCTTAAAATCTCCCATACTTTATTTCTGTTCACTTTATCAAATGCCTTTTCTAAGTCTATAAAGGCCATGTATGCTTTGATGTTTTTGTTCTTTCTGGTTTTCTGTATAATTTGCTTGATAGTAAAAATATGATCTTGCGTCTTCTAGCGTATCTTCTATGATGTTTGACAGTCTTTTTTGTAGTATTCGTTCGTATATTTTTAGTATCGTGCTTAATAAAGTTATGCCCCTGTAGTTTTTGCAGTTTCGTCTGTCTCCACTCTTATGTATGGGTAAAATAACTCCGATGTTCCAGTCATTTGGCATCTTTTCTTCCTTCCATGCTCTTTTTATAATTTCCCATAGCAGCATTTTTCCGTTCTCTCCCATATATTTTAACATTTCCGTTGTTATTTTGTCATTTCCGGGTGTTTTTCCATTTTTAAGATTACTTATGGCTTCTTCAAGTTCTTCTATTATTATTTCTGATTCTGTGTCAGGTTGTATGTTGTTATCTTGTTCTTCTTCTCTTTCTGTTGGCGTGGTTAATAGCTCTTCAAAATATTCCTTCCATCTGTCCATAATGTCTACATCGTTCGTTATAATTTTATTGGTCTTGTCTTTTATTGATCCGGTTTTGGTTGTTTCGTCTGCCCTTATGTTTTTTATCGTTTTGAAGAATAATTTCTTATTTGATTTGCTATCAATTTCCATTTTTCCCCAAAACTGCTCCAGCATTTATCCTTTTCTGTTTTTACTATTTCTTTAGCTTTTCTTCTCTGCTCTTTGTATATGTTGTAATTTTCTTCTGTTCTGTTTTGTAGGTACGCTCTCCATGCTTCTTTTTTCTTTTTTATTTGTTGTTTTGCTTCTTCATTCCACCATTCTGTGCGTTTTTTGCCTGGGTTTATACTCAATGTTCCACAGGTTTCTTTGGCTGTCTCTGTAAGTACATTTTTATATATTTCCCATAATTCTTCTAGGGTTTTATCTTCTATTTTTAGCTGTAGTTCGTCTATTCTACTTCCTATGTTTTCAGCATATAACGTGGCGGTATCTTCTCTCAGTTTATAGTATTTGACGGTTTTATATACTTTGTTCTCTTGTTGTTCCTTTTTTTCAATATTTCCTTGTATTTTCGCAACAAGCAGATAGTGATCGCTCCCAATTTCTGATCCTCGATATACTCTTATGTCATTTATTCCGCCTTGCTTATTTCTTTCCACCAATATATAATCGATTATCGAAACTTCCGTTTTTTCTTTTCCCTGCCTTGTGAATTTATGTATGTTGTTATGTTTAAAGAATGTGTTTCCTATTATCATGGTATTAATTTTACAAAAATCTATTATTTTCAATTACTTGTTATCTTGTCTTCGCCGTACTTTCCCGCCACTTCATTGGCTATATCGCTTCTTCCCACTCTACCATTTAAGTCTCCTGTGATGTATATTGTACCTTTACTGTTGTCTGTAGCTATGTTTAGGTCTTCCCAAAACTTTTCCTTTTCTTCAACACTATCGTTTTCATTTGGACCGTATGCTGCAATAATTGTTATTACTTGGTTCCTATTAATTACCATCTCTACTGTAAGTATTCTTTCTGTATACCCCTCCCATTTATTAATAAATCGAGCCATGTTTTTATGGATGATACATCCCACCCCCGCACTTGCATGGTTTTCCTGTTTTGTACCCTTGAAAATTAATATATGTCCATCATTTAATACTATTTCTCCCTGCCCTTTCTTTTTTGTTTCAGTAATTGTTAGTATGTCTATTTTATTCTTCTTAAATTCCTCCACCAGTTCTTCTTCTTTACCTCGTATTCCTCTTATGTTCCAAGTAGCAAGTTTCCAGATTTTCCTACGTTTAACTTTTGGTTCTCCGATGTTTTGTTGATGTTTTTAGTATAATTGTTTGTTTTTATTTCCAATTTCCTTATCGTTAACCGTTGTTTGTTGCTCCATTTGAGTTCTTTTAGTTTTCAGTTTCTTATTAATTTATTACTTTTGGGCTTATTAGATAATTTAGAGACTTTTTCATCCCATTTCAATACTCCACCATTTATAATGATTTTTTTGTATCCAACATTTGTCTCATTTCCTTTAGATTTTTCTTCTCTTGCAATTTTCCTGATTGTTGCCTGTATTTCTTGTTCCTTTTTCGTCATATCAGCGTCTATGTAAATACGTTCATGTTTAGTTTTCAATTTATTTTTGTTTTTTAATATATTTATTTTATCTGTTATATTTTGTTTCAATTACAAATTTTGTATTAGTTATTTTTGTTACGCTTCTTAATTTTATAGGTACAATTAAATCTTCTCTTATGAGCTTTTCTGTTTTTTTTATATTTTGTTTATTATGTAATGTTTTGTTTTTTTCAGAATATTATTTAGTTCTGGTTATGTAGAGTTCTTATAGTTTTAAATGGAATTTCTGGGTAATTTAGGATGTGTGTCAAGATTTCTAGTGATGAAAAATTGAGAGAGGATCTTAAATTGATTTCATTTTGGGAGAATTTTCCAGTTAATTTTTGGAGTCGGTTTTATCGGTAATCATTTTTAATGATTTATTCATATTTTATTATTTTAATAAAATTAATTTCCTATTTTATTTTTATAATCATTTATTAACTTTTTTATCAACAGCGAAGAATTTTATATAAATAAATTAAATAATAATTCTAGTTTATATAAATATAAATCATAATAAATGAAAGTTGATGCAAGCGCCATCTTTTGTATAATTTCATGTGGCAAAAGATGGCGCATGTGTCGACTTTCATTTATTATGATTCATATCAGGTATTTAACCGTAACACAAGATCCATTCAACCGCCTTCATCTAAGCATTGCACATAGAACACACAAGTCTGATGAGGTTCGAAAAACCGAAATGGCCGCCTTCACTAGTCCATACGCTATATGAATAATAGTTGAACATTTTATTAAATTAATATAAAAGATTAACCTGTTTTTTTTTTTTCTTAAAAACGACCTTTCAAAATTTGACATTTCAAAAATTTAGTGTGTTACGCAAGCTGTGTGTTTTAGGTTAGGATAATATTATTTAAGTGTTATCTTGTGCCCCAAGCTTTTAATTTATTGGTTATGTGTTAATGATAATTTAACAATTCCATTAACTTATTCTTTTATAATAATCACTGATTGACAAATATTTGCCTTCTTATAATATTCTTCGCGATCTGCTGATTCGTGTGTTTACTTTTGAAAGTCATAATTAGACAATAATAGTGACGCAAAATAAATTTAAAATCAATTTCGGGTGGCATTAGTGACGCATATTAACTGTAAAGCCAATTCATAGTCAAAATTATGATGTAAAATAACTTTAAAGTCATAATTAGACAACAATAATAAAATACAGTGACTTTATTGACATAATTATGTGACATACGATAATTTTAATGTTAATTTCAGGAAAAAAAATAATAATCCACAATGACTTTAAAGTCGATTTATAGTAACAATAATGAAGGAAAGTATATTTAAAATCATAATTAAACAATAATAGTGACATTCAGTGACTTCATAGTAATAATTAAACAATAATAGTGACATACAGTGACTTCATAGTAATAATTAGACAATAATAGTATCGTTAAATGACTTTACAGTCAATTTCGGAAGATAATAGTGACGTAAAATGACTTTAAACTCAATTTCGGAAGGCATTAGTGACGCACATTAACTCTAAAGTCAATATAGTGTGATGTAAAGTAACTTTAAAATCATAATTAGATTCTAATAAAGATATACAGTGACTTTATAGTCATAATTATGCAATAATAGTGATGTTCGATGACTTTAAAGTCAATTTCAAAATGAATTACTAACGCACATTTACTCTAAAGTCAATTTATAGTGAAAATTGTAATGTAAAACAACTTTAAAGTCATAATTAGGCAGTACAGTGACTTAAAACAATTTTAAGTCAATTTCTGGAGTCATTGGTGACATAATTTAACTCCAAAGTCAATTTATTGTCAAAATAGTGATGTAAAATAACTTTGAAATCATAATTAGATAATAATAATAACATCCAGTGACTTTATAGTCATATTTATGCAGTAATAGTGACATGCGATAATTTTAAAATCAATTTCAGGAGGAATTAGTAACGCATATTTAAAATAATATATATTTTTAATATATATTTTTAATATAAAATGACTTTAAAGTCATTTTCGGGAGGCATTCGTAAACTAAAGTCAGTTTATATTAAAAATAGTGACGCAATGTAACTGTAAAGTCATAAATAGACACAAATAGTGTCATGCAGTGACTTTATAGTCATATTTATTCAATAATTGTCAATTTTATGAGGAATTAGTAACGCACATTTACTCTAAAATCAAGCTATAATAAAAATAGTGACGTAAACAAAGATTAAATTGATAATTATACAATAATAGTGTCGTAAAATGACTTCAAAGTCAATTTGGAGTGCAATTAGTAATCAACAATAACTCTAAAATCAATTTATGGTAAAAATAGTGATGTAAAGTATGTTTATAATTAATATTAGAGAATAATAATGACATATAGCGACTATATAGTCATAATTATGCAACTATTGAGACGTAAGATAAATTTTAAGTCAATTTCTGGAAGAAATAGTAACACAAATTTATTCTAAAGTCAATTTATAGTGAAAATAGTGATGTGAATTAACTTTAGAGATATAATTAGACAATAGTGGTGACGTAATATAACGTTAAAGTCAATTTCGGGAGAAATGAGTAATCCGTATTACTCTAACGTCAATTTATAATAAAAATAATGACGTGAAGTAACTTTAAAGTCATTATTAGACAATAATAGTGACGTAAAATGACTTTTTGATCAATTTCGAAAGGCATTGCTGAAGCACATTTACTCTAAAGTCAATTTATAATTAAAATAATGACGTGAAGTAACTTTAAAGTCATTATTAGACAATAATAGTGACGTAAAATGACTTTATGATCAATTTCGGAGGTCATTACTGACGCACATTTACTCTAAAGTCAATTTATAGTCAAAATAGTGATGTAAAGTAACTTTAAAGTCATAATTATATACTAATAATGATATATGACTTAATAGTCATAATTATGCAATATAAGTGACGTATGATAACTTTAAACTCAATTTCTGGAGAAATTAGTAACGCACATAAAGCCAATTTGTAGCAAAAATAGTAATATAAAGTAATACTAAAATCATTATTAGACAATGATAGTGACATACAGTTACTTTGTAGTCATAATTAGACAATAATAGTAACGTAAAATGACTTTAACGTCAATTTCGGGAGGTATTAGAAACGCACATTTACTCTAAAGTCAATTGATTTAAAAAAGTGTGACGTAAAGTAACTTTGAAGTCATAAATATACAATAATAGTGAGGTACAATGTATTTAAAGTCAATTTCGGAAGAAATGAGTAATCCACATTGATTATAAAGTCAATATATAGTAAAAATAGAAGCGTTAAGATGATAATTAGACAATAATAATGACACAGAGTGATTTTATAGTCATAATTAGACAAAAATAGTGATGTAAAATGCCATTAAAGTCAACTTTGAAAGACATTAATGACACATGTTTCTAGAGTAAATATGCGTCATTAATTTACCATAAAAATAGTGACGTAGTCTTACTTTAAAGTCATAAATATACAATAATAGTGACTTAAAATGATTTCAATGTCAATTTTAGGAGGCATTGCTCTTGGATCAATTTATAGTAAAAAATAGTGACGTAAGGTAACTTTAAAACCATAATTAAATAATTATACAATAATAGTGACGTTAAATGACTTTATAGTCAATTTCGGAAGATAATAGTAGCACACGTTTACTATTGAGTCTATAGTTAAAAATAGTGACGTAAGATAACTTTAAAGTCATAAATAGACAATAATAGTGATGAAATTAATGTCAATTTCGGGAGACATTAGTTACGCACGTTTATTCTAAGGTCAATTTATAGTAAAAAATAGTGACGTAAGGTAAATTTAAAGTCATAATTAAACAAAAATAGTGACATATAGTGACTGTATAGTCATAATAAGAAAATAATAGTTTCGAACAATGACTAAAGTCAATTTCGGAAGGCATTACTGACGCAAATTTACTCTAATGTCGATTTATAGAAAAAATAATGACGTAAAGTAGCTTTATAGTCATAATAAAACAATAATAGTGTTGTACAATGACTTTATAGTCAATTTATAGTAAAACCAGTGACTTAAACTAACTTTAAAGTCATTAATATACAATAATAGTGGCGTACAATGACTTTAAAGTCAATTTCGGGAGGCATTAATGAAGCACGTTTACTCTAAAATCAATTTATAGTAAAACATAGTGACTAAAAGTAACTTTAAAGTCATAATTAAACAATAATAGTATCGTGCAAAGACTTTAACATCTATTTATAGTAAAACTAGTGACTTAAACTAACTTTAAAATCATTAGTATACAATAATAGTGACGTACAACGGCTTTAACGTCAATTTCGGGAGAAATGAGTAGACACATTGACTCTAAAGTCATATTATAGTCAGAATAGTTACGTAAAGTAATTAAATGAGTAATCCACAATGACTCTACAGTCAATTTATAGTAAAAATTGAGACGTAAACTAACTTTAAATTCATAAATATACAATAAAAGTGACGTACAATGACTTTAAAGTCAATTTCGGGAGAAATAAGTAATCCACGTTAACTCTAAAGACAATTCATTGTAAAATTAGCAATATAAACTAACTTTTAAAGTCATATGAAATAAATATGAATAAATTATTAAAAATCAACCAATAAAACACAGATTAGATTGAATAACTTTAAATTCTCTTGAAAATGGGCTAATAACTCGAAACTAGTCGAGAATTTAAAGTTATTCAATCTAATCCGTGTTTTATTGGTTGATTTTTAATAATTTATTCATATTTATTTCATACAATATGAACTACCAATGTCTAAATATTAAAACCATTAATTTAAAGTCATAATTAGACAACAATAATGACATACTTTTATATACAGGGTGAGTCACCGAAGTGCCCGTCTTCGATATATCTCTTGTCGGTAGAAATTCAGCATTAATTTATTAATAAAAGTTGCTTGACTACGGAAGGCGCATAATGTATACAGGGTGACCCATTTTCCAGGAAATGATATCAACTTTGTTATTTTAAATGGAACACCCTATACATTTCTATTTTTTCTTGAATTATTATAAAACGATGTAAATATTTCATTAAGCATACTGTGTGCCTATCTTCTGTACTTCTGGAAATATTTCCCATTTTGAAGTATTTATATGACATTTCAGCAATGAATTCAATAGTTGGACATGAAAAACAATAGAAATGACAGTAATCAAGCATCAAAAATAAAGGTAATTGGAAACCAAATTCCAAATAAATACTATTTTCTATTTAAATTAGCGTTATGGAAAATCTATATGTGTGTACGAAATAATGGTTAATCTTGTAAATGAACCAAATTCACCCGAAATTTTAATTTTCACAATAATATAAAACATTGTTGTTTGTTTCTTTACTGCTCTGTTTCCATGACCAACCATTTTATTAATTCTTAAAATATTTTGAAAAATACGAAAGATAACCATATAGCATACTATATAAAAAATGTTCCCCTTTTTATGACAAGTTGAGAAAAAAAAATGAATGTAGGATGTCGTTTAAAAAAATAGAATTACACCGGTTTGAAAAGTCATTTAAAATTACTTTTAAAATACCCTGTATAAAAATATTTCACATTTAAAATTATAATTGCATAGAATAGTATTATCTTCATTTCTCTATCTTAAAAAAACAAAAAAGTAATGATTTTTTTAGTACATCTCTGCAACTGTCAACATTTTTGGAAAGATTTTTTTCCTGCAATAACGGCTGGTCAAAATTGCTAACTAAGTTATATTGATGTAATGACAATTTAAAGAGAAATCCAATAAAAATATAATATATAGGGTGTTCCATTTACACTAACAAAGATGTTATAAATTCTGTGAAAATTAAAATAATTTTACATTATGCATCTTCAGAAGTCAAGCAAGTTTTATTAATAAATTAATGCTAAATTTCTAACAACAAGGGAGATATCGAAGACGGGCAGTTCGGTGACTCACCCTATATATATTATATTGTAGACCTTGGTTTACAAAATAATATGTAATTAACCTTGTCCTAACATGAAACATATAACCTGTATCATACCACTAAAGTCTTGAAAGATCGATTGCAAAAAGAGGAGTTAAAACAAAACCGTCGAAGTGAGACAAACATAGTAAACAAGATGAAAACACTTTAAAATGTTCAAATTGTTTTATTGTTTCACAACATTTGTATCGCTACACTGAGGCTTCTTCGCGTAAAAAAAAAATAATTGTATCGTCAGACTGTGACATCCTCAAGCGAATAAAAGATAATTCTATTGCAATACTGTGTTTAATTCAGGCGAAAGAATTGAGCAATAGTGTGGTTAAATAATTTCTGCGAAATAATAAAACAATTTTAAAGATCTTAACTTTCAACAGGGTCACCTTATTAATCGATACATTAAAAAAAAGATTTATTTTTTTCAATGAGGAATATTATCATTTTTTTTATTAATCATAATAAATTAAAGACGACGTAAGCACCACCGTTTGCATTATTTTTTTTTTTTTATTAAAATTATATTTTAGTAGTTATTTAGCACGTATAGTGTTAATTAATCTAAATTGTTTTTTATTTTCCTCAGCTATAATAGAAATTAAAGGTAAGTCTTGTTCATGCATATAAACGAATACCAAGTATCAATGTAAATAAAATGTCACTGAAATATACGCTTTGTTGACACCCACTACGCAAAATGCACAATGAGAAATATTTTAGATATTATTAGTTAAACTGCTTTTTTCGACTATTTCAATAGGCCTTCGATTTTTATTCACCAAAATGAATAAAAATCGAAGGTTGCTTTGAAAAACATTCTATTGACAGACATGTCTTCTAATTATAATTATTATAACGACAATTTTAAAGGTTCCACAGAGCTTTGTCTTAATCAAACATTATGACAGTATTAAGCATTGTATAAAACAATGTTTTAGTTATAACATTAAAAGGATGGAAGAAAAATATTTCTAAAATAAATTAAATACTAGAACTTATGTTTGACGTGTCTTCAATTGTTTTGGAGGCACAAATAAAGACTAGCATTATACTACCTTGCCAGTCATTGTAATATTTTAAAATACGTCATTGATTCTTTGCTGCATATTTTCTTGTGTGATTGGAGCTGAAAACGAGTTCTTTCCGTATTCTAGAAATACGAAAATCATCCCTATTAGCTCAGCTTGATTGAATTCGTTGTAAAAATATTTATTATTTATTAACGGCCAAGCCTTTTTGAATACAATATTTAACAAAAATAGATATTACAATATATAAATAAATATAATATAAACACAATACTATTTATACTAAGAAGTATATATAAATTAACGTATAATTTAATACCACAAAAATCGAACACTTTTACATCAAATTAAATTGACTGCGCAAGACGGAACTTAAATGAGCCAATAGTATCTCCAAAGAAATCCAGTGATGGTGCGACAGTGTTTACATGTCTGGCAATGCGTGACATGGGACTATGCATGCCGTACGTGGTTCTATAGTGCCCAATATGTAGAAGATCGTTTGATCTTAAAGCTCGTGATCATGTTTAGCAGATGTTCACAGCTAATCATTCCATTAAGTAATTTGTACATAAATGAGATGTCCATTAACTTTCTGCGACTATGCAGTTCCACAAGCCCAACATATTGACATGATTGCTGGGGAGTAAGATATATACCAACAATTCTTAATTTATATGCTAAGACCTTAGAAAATTTGTGTGTTGTCCACATGAGTTTTACAGAGTGGTGACCATATAAGGCAGCAGTATTCCAGGTGTGATCTGACTAGTGCATTGTATAAAATGACTAGAGCACGTATGTTACTAAAACCTGCTGTATATCGTTTTATAAACCCAAGCATTTTATTTGCCTTATTTACAATATGATCAATATGTAACTTGTAGGACAGTTTAGAGTCCAACAACACCCCAAGGTCACAAAAATTATTTACTCTACAAAGAGGAATATCATTCAATATGTAATTGTAATATGTTGGCACTTTGCAGCGTGAAAATGGCATAAACTGGCATTTACTTATATTCAATGACATATCATTAGAAGTGTACCAGTCCTGAATTAAAAACAGATTATGTTGTAGAATAGAGCAATCATGCATGTTGTTGATTTGAAGGAAAATCTTTAAGTCATCCGCGAATAGTAAGTGAGGGCAAGTGAGTGCATTAGATAAATCATTTATAAATATCGAAAACAGAAGTGGTCCCAGGTGAGAACCCTGAGGAACCCCTGATGATGCCCATATTATGTTAGACATGAATCCATTAAACTCTACAAATCGAACTCTCTTGGTTAAATAAGATCTTAACCATTTCAGTAAGGGATCACCTATACCATAAGTATGAAGTTTATGCAATAATATTGAGTGATTAACACAATCGAAGGCTTTGCTGAAGTCCGTATATATTGTATGGACTTCAGCTCCATTTTCGAAAGCACGTACTATATAATCAGTGAAAATTAAAATATTTGTCTGAGTAGAACGGCTAGTATAGAATCCGTGTTGATTTTCGGTAATAACGTTTTTAAAAGTATTGAAAAATTGATTACATAGTAGTTTTTCAAAAATTTTAGGTATTACTGATAATATGGAGATGGGCCTGTAATTTTTGACATTAGATTTAGCGCCTGATTTATGAATTGGACTTATGAATGCAGCTTTCCAGTTATCAGGAAAGATACCGGAACTTAACGATAAAGAAAATAATTGGTGTAGTGGAATATATAGTAAATTACTGCAATTTCTAAGGAATATGGAAGGTATGTTGTCAGGGCCTGGACTAGTAGTGATTTTTAACCGAGAGAGTTCATGTAACACTTGGTCAGTAATTACAGATATGCTATTTAGATTAGTTGTTACATTAGACTCAAAGTCCGAGGCAATTACGGTATCTGCTTTATACACTGAAAAAAAGTAAGTTGCGAATAGGTTTGCAATTTCTTGACCAGTCGAAGCACTAACTTCGTTGTAGGAAATAATTAGGGGTATCCCTGATGATTTATTCTTTTGATGAACGAAGGACCAGAATGCCTTAATGATTGTTCAATATTCTCTAAGTACTGTCTGTGGCATAAAAAAGTTTCAGTTTTACACAATCTTCTAAAATTTGTAAATGAGTTGTAATCTGAAATATGAGAAGAAAGTTTCCACTTTTTGTGGGCTTCCTTTTTAGATTTCATCAAATTGATTAATTTTCCGTAAACCAGTTCGGTTAGCAATCTTGTTTCGTACGTATCTTCGGCACATAAAGGTCTACTACAAGGTAAATAATGTCATAAAATATATGTGTTGCCTTATTAATATCAGTGCAATTATATAGATAGGACCAATCCACACATGATAAAAAGTTATTGATATTATCATAATTAGCTTTACTGAAATTTGGCTTCAATTTATAGTGATCTTCAAGCATCTCATATTCATTCAATGGTACATCAACAATTAGTGACGAATGATGACGATCAGGTAAAATAATTGGTAGGCATTCATTAACTGTTAAGTACTCATAATTGGAAAGACATGGGTCTAGCACAACATCATTAGCATTTCTAATAGTATTAAATTGGTTCATACAAATATAGCTTAAACTATCACAGAAAAGAACCTCGACAGGAGAATACACATTTGTTGGTGTTACCCGCAACTATCACAGTCATTGTAAAGAGGTTAAACGAACAATTATTTATACTTTTAATATTACTGAAGCTAACGTAGGCTCATGTCCCTTTGACATATGAATTTTACAATGTCAAATAAATGTTTTTCAAAGCAACCTTTGATTTTTATTCATCAAAATAGCTATTGAAATGGCCGAGAAAACCAATTTATTTGCAAATAACTTTTAATCTATTAGGAATTGAGGTTGGGTTGTTATAAAGAAAAATGTTTTTTTTTAATTCTGCATAGAATGATGTAAAAATATACAGGAGTACCAATTTAAAATAAGAAAAATAAAGTACATACAAGTTTGAAAAGTTTAACATTAAATTTTGGATACACTTTATAATTTATATCAATAAAATTTGACTATTGAGATTGTTAGACCTTATTTAATATGTACCTTGTATAATTTTATTCAGAAGATACTATTTTATTTATTATTATTTTTTTTAACCGATGGCGCAAAACTTTTTTTCCCTTTTTTTTTTTGGTATTGCTGATCAGATTTTAATAACATTTTAGGGGTTAAACTTAGCGCAGAATAAACGAACAAAGCTATAAACAATAAGATATGTCAATGAATTTAATTAACAACTTTGCAATTATATAAGGCATGTTTGTGCTAATAAGGGATGATATCCCGAAACACGTGTCTGAAGATATCCTTATATTACGTTTTTTTTTTTATGTCAATGAATATTATTAAAATATATGCTCCGCAGTTATTTCGCAATTGTCAATTTTATTTATATATATTCCATTATTCCAAAGCATTTCCTGCTTTTATCGCAAACTGATAAGATAATACGTTAACCTATTTATACAGGGCGATCATTTAGAAAACTTTCCGTATGCAATTATTAATTTCACATTATTATTCTTTTTTTTAATTACAGTATGTCACTTTCTGACGTTACTCGGAGCGGTCGTCTGTTGTTTTCTGACGTCGTACTACTTCCGAAAAGTGGAGGAGTCCTTCGATAACCAATGCGTCCTCTTCTCGAACTTGACGTTCAAGGAAACGGAGCTGTGCTACGTAAACAAGGGCGATTTCCCCTACAATTCGTCATTTCACAATTCCTGGACCGTCTGGAATGCTCAAAGCGTGTGCGATTATTGCGAATACCTGTTCCTCTTCACGTCCATCATCGGTGTCATCATGTTGGCGTTCATTGTGATTTTGCCGAAAGGAGGGGGAGCGACGACGCAATCTCAGTTGTAAGTTGAATGTGGATATAATTAATTCTATATTTGAAAAAAATGTAGCGCAAATCGCGTCTTCTTTTAATGAAATGAAAAACTTCTTTTTCTAATTTTTACTTTCCCCGGACCCCTGTCCAAGGGAAAGTATTGTGATCGTGAAAATTTTCGAACCGCAAATTTCAACAAATATGCACGTTTTGAGGTCCCCTGAGTCCATTCCATCGAGTTTTGAAAAATGTCTGTGTGTGTGTCAGTGTGTTTGTGTGTCTGTGTGTTTCCGCGATAGCGCATAAACGGCTAAATGGATTAAGCCCAAACTTTATATCTAAGCTTTATATAACAGTGGAATGATCTGAAAAGCTTTTGGTTAGAATCAAAACTCATTAAGTGCAACTTTACTCTTAGCAATTTTTCATTTTTTAATTCGGATAGAAAAATGTTTCAAATAAAAGTTTTAGATCTTGGAAAATAAATAATTTCTGTTATAAAACTTTTATTGTAGGACCTCCGGTTTTCATTTTATAAGCGTTTACCTGATAAATTCCCTTAGAGATTTTAATTATTGAAATTATTATTTTAATGACAAATAAAACGTCAAAGTGACGTCGTATTCAGCACATTCGCAAAGTTTTTAAAAATGAAGAAGAGTGTGAATAAAAGATTTCAACACATTGTAAGGTAAGAAATAACACACTCAATTATAATATTCTTCTAAATACTCGATTTTAACTTTGAAACACAACTATCAATTTTTTTCTATTAATCATTTTGCTTCCCTATTAAATTTTCAATCAGAAACTTATTTGACCGTATTCACCGGGGAAAGTACCATGATGGACACATCACCATTTTTTTTTAATTACTAAGTGTTTCATTTCTTTAAATCAATCTTCACATTACTCAAAAATAAATATTCTACGGCTTCTTTTGCCTAGTTTATAGGAAGTGGCAACATCAACAATTAGTTTTACTCTTTAACCGCTTACTTGTTTAGAAAAAGAAATGCGCCGCCTAATACATGTTAATACATGTTATATCTTACGATATGTATTACATTCGATAAATCAAAAATATATTTTTTATTAACAACAACAAAGCATTTAAAAAATATAAAACATATTAATAAGAAATCTAAACATAATTTGAACTATGTGGAAAATAGCTCTCTTTCCATATATGAATGATTTTTTTGTTGGAATATCTGGTTTTGCACTAAATCTGCTTTAATATACTCAAATTAATTTTTACAGTATTTTACGTTAAGAAACTTACTGTTTAGTCGCAGTTCATTATTAAAGTCCTTCATTCAAATGTTTTTCAACATTTTTTCCATATTGAAAGACATATTTGCATCAAACTAACTCTTCTACTCATTATTCACACAAAATTGTCCATTACACCAGTCTAATTTTATTTTACGCTTAATTAGTAATAACTTAAACACTACGTTATTTTTTTTTTTTTGATGATTATAGGTTAGACGCGTTACCGAAAATAAAAATTTTAACAGGTGAAAAATAAATATATGGTGCTATTTTAATTTTTTTTATAAAAAGGCGTTTTTTCTTTTAATTTTACTGTATTAAAAACTAATAATATACATCATACACATTTTTTTGAATAATATATAAAAAAGACCTTTATTGGCATTAATTATTATCTTACAAAAATAACATGAACTCTATAGATACTATATCATCATAATATTGTCTTTTTGTTTCTCTTTCCCAATTTAAACTCTTCAATATCTTCACACCAGCACCATCTTCTCTCATCGAGTCATCTACTGTCTTTCTTCCATACATCTATTCTTTATTCACTCCTTACTCAAATGCCACCACGTATCTCTTACATCGTCACACTATGCACAATTACCATATCGTTCACTCATCCATACCTTTCACCAGATCCACATCTCGCTATTATTCCCTTTTCCTCGTCTGACACACCCCATCCACTCCACAGGTATTTCGGTATTCTGCCATACACTTGCCATCTTACATACATAAGGTTATACCCACTCTTTCCAATGCATACTTGTCTCTACTCTCCTTCTTTTTTTTCCTTCATCTACGTCGCTACATTCACTCCGTTCTCCAGCCACTCATTTTCCATAGCTTCTGACAGTCGTTTATCTGCCCTAACACATGACTTTCATACGTCTTTCACTAATCTTTCATTCCCAAAAATCACACATCTTCATTTCGTACCTCATCACTCTCTTTACTGCCTCTACATATACGTATAAACTCCATCTGTATGATTCCTAAAGCAAAACGTAACTGAGGGTCGATCAGCGATATGGCACAAAATACGTTTAATAACTGATATAGACCTTCACTTCTCTAAATTCTAACATTATGACGAAAAATGAAAAGTAGATTTATCGGACTCACCCTGTAATACCCGGGGCTTCCATACCACACATAAGTATTCTTTCTCCTCCAACACTCTTTCTACCATCCTAGCCAGCGTGAAGATTCTATCCCCAGTTCCTCTTCCAACCCAATATTAAGAGATCTGATGTAGTATGAAATAACCCTAATCGCTCTATGTAATCACTACTTCGGACGTGGATGGACGTTTTAACTGATTATACACTCGTTTTGGGAGGCGACTTGGTCGCTGCTGTTGGATCTACCTGCCTTGACGTGACCTTTAAATTCCTGCTATTATTGATGGCCATTATAGATTTTGCTTTTAAATCCTGCGATGATTTTTCCAGTATTGATGATTTTACTCTATCTGACAATCCTGTTCCAAATAACCAGCCGCAAACAAGATCATCTGTTAACCCCTGATTTAGCTGTAATGTTAAATATCACCCTCCGAGCCTCGGACTGAGCACACATAGTCGCCTAGAAATCGAGCTACTCTAGCATTACTTTATTGGGATTTTAATCCTTTAATATTATTTTTAAAGCATGATGTAAGGAGATGTTGTAAGTCTTATGCACATCTGATTTTATACCTCCATCAACTTTCTATCTGCCTCTGTGGCCGAAATTCTTACTTCCGGGTTCAATTTCGGTGGTTATAACAAAAGCATATTTGCTGGCAGTTTATATTTCTTGAATACATCCTTGAAATCTTGACATTCGCGATCAGCCCTTTTATGGCTTCCCATCTGGTAACATTACAATACAATGGTGGTCCGACTATTTTCTCCTGCTTCCCTTCTTCTCTCAACAGATGCTCAATATCCGGGAGTAATATGTCTGCTGCCTTTGAGGATAAAGGTTCCAGGTATTTACTGGCGTAATTTTCAATGTTAAATGATTAATTATTATTTCTGGTACGGTGTAAGGGTTGCTAACCTAAATGGTTATGTGCCACATAAAGTCATATTTGTAATTATTTTACTTAATTTTAATTCTTTATATATATAGCATATAGAAAACAAATCACATACAATAAAATTGCACGGAAAGCAGATCGAACAGGTAGAAAATTACAAGTACTTAGGAACAATAATAGAAAATAACGGGAAACTAGACAAAGAGATAAATGATAGACTGGGAAGAGCGGGAAAAATATTTAATATGATGAAGACAACGTTCTTTGGAAGGAAAGAAATAACTAAGAACATAAAAGCGGAAATAGTAAAAAAGGTTATAAGACCTACAATAATATATAGCAGTGAAACATGGACCATGACGGAAAAACACAAAACGAAAATTAATGCAATAGACATGAGATTCTTAAGGAAAATTGAAAATAAGACCAGACGAGATAGAATAAGGAATGAGACATACAGACAAAACTTACAGATAGGACCTATTAATGATACCATTGTTGAAGGACAGCTGAGATGGTTCGGACATGTGTGCCGCATGAAAGAAGATAGAACAGCAAGAAGAATATATGAAACAAGAGCGAAAGGAAGAAATTACCGGGGAAGACCGAGAAAAACATGGAATGACATAATTAGAGAAGAAGCAGAAAAAAAAGGACATAGATTGGAAGGACATTAAACAATTAACCAAGGACAGAAAGACATGGAGAGAAAAATATAGAAACAGACACTAAACAAAAACTCCTTACACCTAACGGTAGAAAGGAAAAAGATTTAAATATATATATATATATATATATATATATATATAGCAACTGAAACAATATGTCTGTATCATTAATACAGTGATCTAGAACCATTACTGCCAATACTTATAATAATAATAATAACGTTTATTGTCCAACAGGTGAACATTCCCAATTACAAGACAATTATATAAATCATATATAAATTAATTACAATTTAATTTAAACAATAACAATATTATGCGATTTTACCCAATGAAAGTACAGATTTAATTTAGCCATAATTTAAAAAAAAAATAACAATGCATGATTAAAGATGGTAAAGGATCTGCGAAAATATCACACGTTAACGATAGTTGATTAAAAAGATCACAGACTATGCTAATAGGTGACTTGGAGCCATACAATGTACGATTAGAAGCAATATAAAATGAGCTTCTGTTTCTACTGTTAAAAGTTGGAATACGTAATGTAATCAATTTTAAAATATCCGAACAATCAATTCCGTTATGAAGTACTTTATACAAAAACGTAATTCCAGATGTCCTTCTCCGTCGTTCAAGCAAGTCAACATTAATTTTTTCCAGTAACAACTCTTGGCTATAACCTCTAAGTGGATAAGTTCGATAAACTTTTAAATGTAAATATTTGAGGAATTTTCGCTGGACACTTTCTATAAGACTAATTTGTTGTTGAATTAGAGGATACCAATCCAAAGAAGCGTATTCCAGCTTTGACCTAACAAAGGCATTAAAGAGAGATTTCAACGCTGTGATATTTTGAAGATCCAAAGAGTTTCGTAGTATAAAACCTAATGCCTTAAAGGAACCGCTGACCGTTTCATGAATATGCATATTAAATGTAAAGGTATCATCAAACCATACGCCCAAGTCTTTAAATACATTAACTTGTTCTAAGGGATTATTACAAACAGTGTAATCAAACTTAATAATATTAATCTTTCTAGTGAATGACATAAACTTGCACTTGTTGCTATTTAGAGTTAAGTTATTTAAAGAACACCAATTAGATACTATACCAAGCTGATCTTGCAACTGCTGACAGTCCTCAAGTGATGAAACAGATGAATATAATTTCAAGTCATCAGCATATAAAAGGTGTTTACAATTAAGTGCAGCTGAACGATCATTAATAAACAGATTGAAAAGCAAAGGGCCCAAAATGGATCCTTGTGGAACCCCGGAAGTTGGAAAATAGGATTTTGATTTAAAATTGTTAACAGAGACATAAGTTTCGCGATTATAAAGATAAGATTGCAAAAGCAATAAAGGACCAGCGTTAAATCCAAAGTATTCCAATTTTGCTAATAGTAAAGTGTGATCGACTCTATAAAACGCCCTAGACATATCAGTATATATGACATCCATCTGTCCGGAAGCATCCTAATCTCTAGAAATGTCATGTGCAATAATTGTTAAATTCGTAACAGTGGAGCGGCCAGGAATGAATCCATGTTGCTGCAAAGATAGATATGGAGCCACGTGAACATACATTTGATCGTAGATAGCCTTTTCAAAAACTTTTGCTAGATGTGATAGGATAGCTACCGGACGGTAGTTGGTGATATTACGGGTATTTACCGAGGTCTTAGGTATAGGGCAAATTGAAGCAATCTTCAGTTTATTAGGGAAAGAAGAAGTTTGAATTGATAAATTAAAAATAATTGAAAGTGGGTAGCAAAAAATACGAGCACAATCCTTAAGAAAAAAACCTGGCAAGTTGTCATCACCTGCGGATAACTTATTAGGCAGATTCTTTAAACATTTGAAGATAGTTTCAGAGGAGATATATGAAAAAGAAAAAAGAAGGTAAATTAGAAAATATTTCAAGACCGGTATTGTCCGATGAAGGGATAAAAACAGATTCAAAGTACTTACGAAAAGCATTTGAGATATCATTAGGCGTTTCATGGGTTTCACCATCACAAGTCATTCGGGCAGGTATAAATGAAAAAATTGACTTTTTTGTATTAACATAGGTCCAAAATTGCTTTGGATTAGCGGAAAGTTGGTTTTCGGTGGTATTTATATAGGACTTATAAGCAATTTTGATTTAATAACTAACCTGAGTTTCTTGAATATATAATCAGAATGGGGATCTTTTTTTTCTAGATTTACCTATACGCACTTTTTCTTTAATTAGACCTATGATTTCACAAGAAAACCACATTGGATACTTACGTCTCCGTTTGAATATACATTTAGGAATAAATTGATAAAGTGCACAATTAATGACATCATAAAATGAAGCAAGTGCTGAATTCACATCTGAATGATTTAAAAGAAAGTTCCAGTCAAGAGAAGCTAGGTAAGAATACAGGCCCAAGTAGTCACCTTTTTTAAAGTTTAATTTTGTGGCACTTTCATTAATTGCAGCCATATTAAAATTACATGATATCGAGATATTAAGCGCAGGATGATAATTGTCCTCGTCAACCAAAGGATCATGTTTATGTTCAATTTTACAGTCCAAATTGGAATAGACTAAATCCAGTGTATTATTTAAGTAAGTAAATTGGGATAAGCCGAGGAAAGCACATGTATTAAATATAATCATTGCTTTTTCGGACTTGGTCCCACTAGTTAAACGAGGACAATTAAAATCTCCCGCTAGGATAACAGGCCAATTATTAAAATTAATTAGCCTAATTAGGTCAAAAAATGACTCAACTACAAAAGCTGGTACGTCGGGAGGAATATATACGATAACAAGATAAATATAAGTGGTATTAATATTAATTTTACAAACTAAGTGATCAATAAGTGGGATTGCAGATTTAATATTGTCCGTAGGTAAAACATCAAGATTATAACAGTGTTTTGCAGCAATTAATACGCCACTGCCTTTAGAACGGCCAGATAATACAAAATCACGATCACAACGAATTATATTATATTGACTACTACTAAGAATTTCACTGTCACATACACTCGCGGAAAGCCATGTCTCTGTAAGAAGAATGATATCATAGTCATGAGCTGCGATGTTAATGTATAATTCGCTTAACTTGGTGTTGAGACCGCGTACATTCTGGTAGTAGGCACGAATAACTCCTGTGGACAATTTATCTCAGATGCGACGTACAGAGGTGATATAATAATCAGTTTATTGTCCAACAGGAAACATTTCCCAATTACAAGACAAATACAAAAACAGCCTAGTATACAGGTATATAAACATAATTACAATTACAATATATAAGTAATAATGTCATCAATAGCTAAATGTTGAATACATGTTCTGTTAATATAACATATTGTATAAATAAAAGAATTAATTCAGAGTTGTCTCCAAGTTTAAGTGTAACATTTTTAGCGAATCGTGAAAGATGTCACTACGGTGCGAAATGGTATTAAAACAATTACAGATAATTCTAACTGGAGATTTTAATCCCGCGTTAGTTCGATGCGCTGATACATAAAATGTTGGTTTCTGCCTGCTGGAAAAAGAAGGAATATGCAGGTTAAGTTTAGCTAAGAAGTCAGGCGAATCAATAGTGTTGTGCAATAGTTTATAAAGGAAAGAAATACATTTTGCTTTCCGACGAGATTCGAGCGATTTAAAGTCAAATCGTTCCAATAATATGTTATGGTCAATGCCTCTTTCTGGATAACTTCCCTCAAATTTGTAATGTAGCAATTTTAAGAATTTTCGTTGCACACTTTCGACCTTTCTGATTTGACCTTGATTTTGAGGAAACCAAACTAACGCCGCATATTCCAACTTTGACCGCACATAAGAATAAAATAAAGTTTTGAGTGTCACAACATTGTAAAACTGGCACGCGTTTCGGCATATGAAATCTAATGACTTAAATGCATTTTTTACTGTAACGTTAATATGATAATTAAAGCTAAGATGATAATCGAAATATACACCCAGATCTTTAAATGTTGTAACACGTTCAAGCAGTTTACCATCAATTGTGTAATTAAAGTTAACAAGATCAGTTTTTTTGTATACGACACATATTTACATTTTTCAATATTTAAATCTAGCCCATTCTCTAAACACCACGTAACAATTTTGTTTTGGCTATTCTGTAAGTCACGGCAGTCATTGACATCATTTATCGTTTTGTAAATTTTTAGATCATCTGCATATAACAGATGTTGACAATCAAGGTTTAGAGAAAGGTCATTAATAAATATGTTAAAAAGCAGAGGACCAAGAATGGAACCCTGAGGTACACCTGATGTTGGATAATATTCGCAGGATTTGAAACCGTTAGCAACTACATAAATTTTACGTTCGCTGAGATACGATTTGATTAATAATAAGGATGATTTACAAAAACCAAAGTTA
This sequence comes from Philonthus spinipes, assembly GCA_963082785.1. Lineage (NCBI taxonomy): Eukaryota > Metazoa > Arthropoda > Insecta > Coleoptera > Staphylinidae > Philonthus > Philonthus spinipes. Next base: position 10,846,319 of record OY720316.1, on the reverse strand, counting down.
TACAATTTAGATAAAAGAGCATTATGTTGAACCTTGTCAAACGCTTTAGACATATCCGTATAAATGACATCCATCTGCCCCCGGGCGTCAACAGTCTCAGCAATGTCATGAGTGATTAAGGTAAGATTAGTAACTGTTGAGCGGCCGGGGACAAATCCATGCTGCCCATCAGATATGCAAGGCTTGACATGTATATAAATTTGGTCAAATAATAAGCGCTCAAATATTTTTGCTATATGTGGGAGTAAAGCGATGGGACGATAATTATTAATATTTTTAAGAAAAAGCGACGTCTTAGGTACAGGACATACGGCAGCAATTTTTAAACACCTTGGAAACGTACACAACTTAATTGATAGATTGAATAGAGCAGTAAGAGGTTCACAGAGTAATGTAGCGCAGTCTTTTAATAAGAAGGAGGGAAGCTTGTCATCCCCAGATGAGCGATTATTTGGAAGCTTCCTAAGAAGGTCAAAGACTAGTTTCGCAGTCGTCGTGGTAAATACAAAATTAGGGATCAGGTTAAAGTTTGTATGTAATTTATTACTTGATGGCGGAGTATAAACAGATTTAAAGTATTCACTAAAACCATTTACAATATCAATAGGATTTTCCAAAATTTTATCATTATATGAAATAGTTGACGGAAATCTAGAAGAATTCGATTTTTTTGAATTAACATATGACCAAAATTGTTTGGGGTCTGAAATAACTTTGTGTTCAATAGAGAAAATGTATTCATTATGTGCCTGTTTTATTTTCTTTCTGATTGAGGATCTAATATTAGAAAATTGTTGAAATAGGCGTGGATTTTGTCTAAGTTTTTTCCTTAGCCTATTCTTTTCTTTTAACAGATTGATAATTTCAGTAGTGAACCACGGTGGATATTTATATTTATATTTTATGTTAAACATAGGAATAAATTGAATAAGAGCGGTATTTATGATATTATAGAAAGTATCAAACGCATGATCTATATCAGTGAATGATGAAAGTCCACTCCAATCAACGTTCCACAAATGTGCATATAATCCAGGATAGTTCCCTTTTTTGAAGTTAAATATACGAGCTTCTTCATTAACTTTACACATTTCAAGCTTGCACTGAAAGTTAAATGTAAATGCTGGATGATATGCATCCTCCGCCACTAACGCATGCGTATCTCTTTCAACTTTACAAAACATGTTCGAATAAAGCAAGTCTAAAATATTATTTGACATATTTGTGATAGTGTTAAATTGCTAAAGGCCTAAGAAATTACAAAAATCGGTTATAATACATGCTTTTTGAGAAAGGCTACCAGTAACATTATTAATTGAAGGACAGTTGAAATCACCAACTAACACAATTTTATTAGTTTCATAGTTCATTTGCATTAGTAAATCAAAAAATAATTTTGTATCAGAAATTGGCGTACTAGGCGGAATATAAACTAAAATTATATATAACCAACAAGATATGATTCTACATCTGCATATAACTATATCAATGAGAGGCACTAGGTTTTGAAAATGATCTGTCGATATAGACTCAACTTTATAAGTATTCCGCACGGCAATTAATACACCGCCACCTTTAGATTTACCTGTTAAACTTGCATTACGATCAGTTCTTAATACTGTGTATGTATCGTTAATTAACTCATTGTTGTAGACGGAGGAATTTAACCAAGTTTCTGTAATGGATATAAGGAACTCCATTGCGATATCCCATTTTTAAATTAGTTTCACCATTCAATTTCCTATCATCCAATTCACGTTTAATTTTATTGTGATAATCAATTTGCATTCTAGTTTTTTCAGAATGAAATACAAATTTATCTTTACTGGATGTCCCATTACCTCTAAATACCGACGTTGCAACTTCACGGCTATCAAAAATAATTTTTACGGGTCGTGGTTTTTTTTTGCGGAATCTTACCTAATCTTATTACTTTCTGTGGTCTAGTCGATATCTTTCGATTTTTTAGAATGCTAATTACTTTTTCGGTATCATCAGCAGTTCGGTCAGCCGAGAGCTCGGAGTTTGATTCTTCAAGATTAAAAAGAATAACATTAACTTATGTCTTGATCAAATTGCTGTATAGTTAAGTTTTTAGTAACAGTTATGACTAATCAGTAAAAATGTATTATCGAAGTGCAATTTTTTCACTACACCTGAATTGTAACGAATTTTACAAACTACTCAATGGCGTTGTTGGGTCGCCTTCCGGAAACAGGCGGCTGCAGCCACCGGACTCGGGCTTCTCGAAAGGATCTGGCTCGTTTACGACGGCGGGTACGCTGAAGGCTCCTTCAGTTTCGGTGTACCTCTATATCATACTTATCTTCTTCCATAATTCGTTTCCTCTTGCACATTTTCCACTTTTCGCTTATTTCTAAAATAACTCACGCTCCGCGTAAACACAAAGAAGGTAATGAAGATGAAGCACGCCGCATGGCGGAGAGAATTTGAGGATGAACATTTTTTTCATATCACGCTTTAAACTTTTAGGTTTTCTATGCTTTAAACGTTGTGCTGCGCGCTCTATAAGAGGGGAAATATAATTCTCGGCTTTTTGTTTGTCTCCTTCTTTATGTACCGGGCACATTACTCCCTCACGCAAGTTTTGAATATATCTGCCTCCCCTCTCCATCCCACAATATTGAGTATATATCCAAATAATTGTCTTCCTTCTCCTTCTATCTCATTGCGATTTGAAATATTCGACATAATTGCTTTTATATAATTTTAAAACCAAAAACCTAATAACAATCAAGAATTTTAATAAAGAAAATCAAGTATCCATGTAACAATTCCCGTTATGAGAGTTCTTCAACACCCTGTTCATCTGTTTTTACTTTCTGGCTTTTATGTAAGTAAATAACTGTGCTTATTTAACTGAAACGGCAAATCAAGGCTACAATTATCTATTGTATACTTACCGTCTCTTTACATACTCGCCACTGTTTATTCTTCCACTACTTATATCGCTTTATTGTTTCAGTTATACAAGACCATGGCGTTTGGTGCTGCCTTTCATATGCCTCACGTTGATAATAACAATTATTGTTTTCTTAACTTTCGTAATGTTGAAAAGTGGACTCAAAGGATTTTGCTCACAATTTGAAACGCAGCTGAACGATACTGAGTAAGTATTTTAAATGAAAACAATTATAATTTGCAATTAATATTAAACATGCCGGAGAAACTCTCATCTAACACATTTAATTCTCAATTAACTATCCCTCTCTCTCCTATGGAAGCCTAGGTTGAACATTTTAATTAAATACTATTTTTTTATGGTTCAACCAAGCTCTGTTACATCTATTCTGAAGCAGGAAACAAATGCGTTCATTGCAAGTAAATTGACGTCAATGAATAATATACTTTAGTGCATTTCAGTTCAACTTAGCACGCGCAACGAATAATTTCAGTATAAAAAAGTAATATACCGCTTCATGCAATGAACAAACCCTGTATATTTGTAATTACTTGTAAATTATTTTTTTTATATATGGGGTGTTTCAAAAGTAACGGATAAATTCTATAAAATCATAAATAAACATATTTTAGAAAAATGCTCTGACACGTCGATTTTTATTTTTAAAATGCTATCCTGATATACATTTTTTTTAAATCGACTTGTCAAAGCATTTTTTCTAAAATATGTTTATTTACGATGTTATAGAATTTATCCGTTACTTTTGAAACACCCTGTATATAACACTTATACCTTCACCCTAATTAATTTAATTTACGCTTAATTTTTTAGATGTTCAAAAGCCATAAACTCATACACGCTAATCTATCACGATGAAGAAAAGAACGCCAGCTGCTACATAAAAGCGACCGTTTTATTTTCGTCGCTCTCCCTAATATTCTGGGTCTGTTTGCTCTGTTCGTTGATCTTCAGGTTGATCAAAGGAGCGGATTTCGAGATCGTTGTTTACCGACTGGAGAACGTGAGTCTAATCATATATTAAGAAATATAACGCACAAATATTTGCTTTGAATTAAAATACGTTTTAAGGTTTTTCGTACAATTATCGCGACGTGATGTTGATTCGAAAATAAACGTCAAATTAATACCACTAAATCTTTATTATCTAAGAAAAAAAAGAAAAAAAAAAAACATTGTATATAATCACAATATATATTTTCATAATATATTCTCAAATAGCCCTTATTTGAGAATATATTATGAAAATATAATCAATCATAAGTCTTTCTGCGCTTCAATTTAATATTTTCTTGTGTTGCTTGATTTTTTACTTTATTTGCGTTTTTTAATACTGCAATCACCAAACAATTTGTTCCAATGTTTGAATTTAAAAATATAATTCATATCAAATCACCGAGAAAAAATAAATTAAGGGATGTCAAAGAAGAAGAAAAAAAACAGATTATACCCGAGACATTTAAAAAAAAAAAATTATATAAATTAAATAAAAATGAAAATAATTAATAAATTATTCTCACATTTAGCTCTGTGTCTTTTGACTTACGTTACGTAAGTACGTTAAACAAATGCATATTAAAATAACTACTTCCTGGGTAAATACCCCGCCGGACATTGACTTACATAATGTACACCTGCTGTTGCACATCAATAAAATATTGCATAATGCAACAAATTTTTGATCCGAGAAAAATTTAATGCAAAAACAAAAAGAACGTTACAATATAAGGCCATCTGTAGACACGTGTTATGTAAGGCAGAGCTGACAAGGGATAGACCCCGAAAAACGTGTCTGCTGATAGCCTTATGTTAAGTAACGTTCTTTTTGTTTTTGCATTAAATCTTTCTCGGATCAAAAATTTGTTGCATTATGCAATATTTTATTGATATGCAGCAGCAGGTGTACATTATGTAAGTCAATGTCCGGCGGGGTATTTGCTCAGGAAGTAGTTATTTTAATATGCTAACTTTGAACAATATTTTTTGTATTTGGAAAGGAACAACGCGTCAACTTGAACTTTTCACACACTTTCTTAATTCCATTAATAGTAATATTCAGTTTACTACAGAAATGGAGGTTCACAATAGTTTAAATTTTCTTGACTTAACCATAACTAGAATTGACAACAAATTAGATTTTAAAATTTATAGAAAAAATAGCTTCACCGATACAATAATACCTAATTCATCTAACACATACTACAAAATTAAATACAGCACTTTCCATTACCTGATCCATAGACTTATAGACATCCCCCTTAATGAAAATAATTTCAATGAAGAACTAAAAACAATAAAAACAATTGCATCTAATAATGGTTACCGTACTCAATTAGTAGATAAATTTGTTAAAAAGAAAAAAATAAAACAATTTGAAAATTATCTTTACGTAAAAAACAAAACAGAGAATATAATGTGGTGCAAACTAGAATTTGTTAACAACCTATCAGAGAATATAATAAATTGTTTTAAAGGGTATGAATTTAATGTTATATTGACGAATCCAATTAATTTACACAAACTGTTAGTGCATAATAAATCAGAAATCTACAAATTGGAAAAAAGTGGTATATACGAAATCAAGTGCGGAGATTGTGATTGTGTTTACATAGGACAAACTGGAAGGACCTTTAAAATCAGGTTAAGTGAATATAAACAATCAATTCTAAATAATAAAATTTCCACTGGAAAATCGTATTCATTGCGAATGTTCTATATCATAATCAAATTTAATAAATTATAAAAAAATGCACCGAGAGAAACAAACAATATAATAACAATTCTATTATTATTGTTATATTATACTAATTGTTAAACAACAAATACCAAATTTAACTGATTATATATTTTTTTCTATACTAAACCAGAGAAAAATATACTATAAGGAATGTTTATTTTTAAATTAATATTTGAGAAATAGAAATGATCATACTGAAATAAACGTTCAGAAAAATGATGCTTTAAAGATGGATCATTTCGGCTATATCTTTTGGTACTTACCATTTCAATCCGACCTATCTTTTTTTAAAGTGATCGATCCATCTTTAAATATATAATATGAAAATATAGACATTGATATCACAAAAAAAAAGATTAATATTAGTAATCGAGGATAACTAAATGACCAATTTTAAATAAATAAAGTCAATAAGTAACAATAAATTTGTTTTTCAATTACTAGAGAATAGATATTCCCTATCGAAAACGCTAAACATAATGGTTGACAGATACATTGGGATAGCAGTTTATGATAGCGTGTGCTACAACGTTCTGGATAATTCCGTATTCCGTATCGAGTGACATGTTATTCCTGCAGTGTTAAAAAAGAATATAGTTTTGATGTGTCGGTAGAAATAGAGAGGTTGTTATATGTCGAATTGGTAAGACAAGGTCGATAAATTCCAACGTTGTGCTCATCGAATGGCTGTTGAATGGCTGAATTCTAACCTAGCAAAATGTGTGTGTGTGTGTAAACTATACAATCGAAGAAAACCAAAGTGCATTAAACATCCATAAACAGTGCGATTTTGTCCTTTATTAAAAAAACGTACTCAAAGCATCTTTAAAATGCAAATTACTTGTGTTTCAGTGTGGAGTTGAAATGTTCATAAGGCGATCATAAAAAGATCAATTTGTTTTAAATTAATTTCTCACTTAACCCGTGGTGAAACATATTTAATTAATAGACTTTGATTAAAACACTTGGTTTGTTTCACTGATTTTTTATTTTTACTCCGACTAGTTTCGATCTTAGGTTATTCTCAGGGAGATATGTACAAAATTTATATTTGTGTCGATTTTTATACAACTTTTACAGATAATTTCAGGTAATAAGGGCCGTCGCGATGGGGGAGTGCCAAATGTCTTCGACATTATTGAGCGTGGTTTTTCCATTTTTTATCGCTCTGTTTATTTCTAATCCCTCTCGGAGATTCAAGACACGTCCCTTTTTACCTGAATACAAAATATTTTAATCACTATTATTGAAAAAATGATTATTATCTATACAATGTTGTGAAAGTCCAGTGGAAATTTTATTATTTAGAATTGATTGTTTATGTTCACTTAACCTGATTTTAAAGGTCCTTTCTGTTTGTCCTATGTAAACACAATCACAATCTCCGCACTTGATTTCGTATACACCACTCTTTTCCAATTTGTCAATCTCTGATTTATTATGCACTAACAGTTTGTGTAAATTAATTGGATTCGTCAATATAACATTAAATTCATACCCTTTAAAACAATTTTTATATTCTCTGATAGGTTGTTAACAAATTCCAGTTTGCACCACATATTATTCTCTGTTTTGTTTTTTGCGTAAAGATTTTTTTTTTCAAATTGTTTTATTTTTTTCTTTTTAACAAATTTATCTACTAGTTGAGTACGGTAACCATTATTAGATGCAATTGTTTTTATTGTTTTTAGTTCTTCATTGAAATTATTTTCATTAAGGGGGATGTGTATTAGTCTATGGATCAAGGAATGGAAAGTGCTGTATTTAATTTTATAGTGTGTGTTAGATGAATTAGGTATCGGTGAAGCTATTTTTTTTATAAATTTTAAAATCTAATTTGTTGTCAATTCTAGTTATGGTTAAGTCAAGAAAATTTAAACTATTGTGAACCTCCATTTCTGTTGTAAACTGAATATTAATATTAATGGAGTTAAGAAAGTTTGTGAAAAGTTCAAATTGACGCGTTGTTCCTTTCCAAATACAAAAAATATCATAGACGTATCTAGCCCAATAAAATATGTTACATGTTGTATTTTGTTTAAATAAATATTGTTCAAAGTTAGCCATAAATATTTCTGTTAGGAGTGGTGATAATGGATAGCCCATTGGCAAACCGTCTCTTTGATAATATATTTTATTGTTAAATTCAAAATAATTTTGATCTATGCAAAGATTGACTAGCATTTTCATTTCTGTTTTATTTGAATCTGTGTGGTCGGTAGTATTGATGAGATCGTCTAAGATATCTTTTAGTTGCTTTGTTGGGATTGAAGTGAAAGGCTTTTAACGTCAAATGATATTAATTTTGAGTTTCCAGGGACCTCTAAGGTTTTAAATTTTTTAACTAATTCTATTGAATTTCTAACTGAATATTTTGACTTAAAATTAATAAACTCTGGTAAAACTTTATTCAAATATTTACATAAATTATATAAAGGGGCACATAAATATGAAACTACCGATCTCATAGGTATTCCTTCTTTATTTAGTTTCGGTAAACGATACAAAGCCGGAGCTCTGGGGTTCATTTTTATAAATTTGAAACATTCAGTTTTAGCAATCAAGTTTTCACATTTTTTTAAAGTTGTTTTTAATTCTTGCTGATATTTCTTAGTGGGGTCAGTTTTAATGCATATGAAGTGTTATTTGAGTTTAATAGTTCCTCCACTTTTTATAAATATTCTTTTTTATGTAATAAGGTTTGTCTGCTTTAGTTATTATTATGTTTTCATTTATTAATTTCTTCTTTAAATTTCTTATTATTTTGTTTTCTGGATTGTACGTGGATTTCTTGATTTTATGGTTAGTTAGAAGATTAGCAATTTTCTTTTTTAACATTTTATCGTTATTGGATTTAATTCTATTACAGATTATTTCGGCACTAATGCCGACTGAATCTAATATTGAATTTGTGGTGATATGAGGACTGTATTTCAAACCTTTTTCCAATATTAATTTTTCTTTTGAATTTAATTGAATGTTACTTAAGTTTTTGAGTCTAGGGTAATATTTAATGATATTATGCTCACCCCTATTAATTTTAGTTGGTTGAGTAGATGGATTAACTTTTCTATTTCGCAGTTTTTCCAGCCTTTTTATCTGCTTGATATATTGTTGATGTCCGATAAAGTTGGCTTCTTCTCTTGAATTTATGTCCAGGTTATCAAACTCTGCTGGGTGTACCTGCATAGCGAGTCTTATGTGGAGTACTTTGAGGATGTTTGATGTGGCATCCCTTTTGCTGTACCATTTTTTGATTTCCAGGAATATCCAGAACTTATAAGCGAAATTGACAACCTTCTCTGCTTCTTTTGATTGGTGATTAATGTGAATCTTCATGTATTTGGGTATTAACTGCTCACGGCGGCACATGATGTTAGAAATAAAAAGAGCGATAAAAAATGGAAAAACCACGCTCAATAACGTCGAAGACATTTGGCACTCCCCCCATCGCGACGGCCCTTATTACCTGAAATTATCTGTAAAATTTATATAATTATCGACACAAATGTAAATTTTGTACATATTTCCCTGAGAATGACCTAAGGTCGAAACTAGTCGGAGTAAAAATAAAAAATCAGTGAAACAAACCAAGTGTTTTAATCAAAGTCTATTAATTAAATATGTTTCACCACGGGTTAAGTGAGAAATTAATTCAAAATATAAGAAGGTTGTTTACATTATAATTAATTTGTGCGTTTGTTTGGGTGAATTTTAGCCGGATTTAAAGCATTTGTATCAAAATTATGTTTTTGTCAAATGAGTGCCATATCAGTTCTGCTGATTTCTTGTGTAGTTTTAAAAGTGTAAGTTTATTCTTGTGTGAGTATTTTCTCAGTATTCTTTAGTTTGTTAGTTGAGTCACTCTTCTAGGTCATCCTCTTTCTCTTTTTTTTTTCGGTTTAACATATCGGCTTCTATCTCAGAAGCGAACGTGAAGTCCATATTGTTCTTGTTTCCTTTCAATTTGGCGACTAGCAAGCGAATAATTAATCTGTATTATCACTTGTTATTAATTTTACTATAGGACAGGAATTTCTATCACTGTTAAGTATGTTTATTATATTTTTAATAATAACGAAGTTACCCGCACCTTCATAAATGACTCGTCGTCAATCTCCGGTTATGACCCGGAAACGGTTAAAGGTAGATCATTTTTTCTTCGCTTTTGTTGTTATCATTAAAACTGGCATAGGGTCGAAACAACGGTTTTTCTATATCTCTATGTTATTTTATAAAATAAAAAATGGATTAATGAAATGAACTACTGGACGATTATTTTCATACTAGACCCGCATATAGGAGTTAGTTTCAACTAAATTTTATATTGATTACAATCTCGTGTTTCGCTTTAATGTTCCAGATGAAGGATGATCAAATGGACAGCTTGAAGTACGCGTGCGACAGCAGCAGCGCCGAAACGGTCACCAAAGTTGTCTCCGACGACGTGCAGTACGTCAAAAACCCGGACGCGCAAAGCATGAAGAGCATCAAAAGTATTACATCAATGCCGCTCACTAAAGTTTGAAATCGAGAAAGCAGCAGTTGGCATTTTGTTTGAACCGTTTAAAACAAAAGAAGCAGCAAAATAGTCGGGCAAATTAATAAAGCATCGGATTACTAGTTGAATCTACCGAAGATGCTATATGTTGGAGCATCTTCTGTCATTGTATCTACTGAAGATGCTCCAACATAAAGCATCTTCAGTTATTGCATCTACTGAAGATGCTGCAACATAAAGCATCTTCAGTCATTGTATCTACTGAAGATGCTCCAACATAAAGCATCTTCAGTCATTGTATCTACTGAAGATGCTCCAACATAAAGTATCTTCAGTAGATGCAATGGCAGTAATTGCCATTTATGTACCAAGTCAGTAAAGTGGTTCTTTATGACATTAGTGTGAAATTGGGGGAGTATATGTTCTTTGTATAAACATGCCAAATACTTACAGTAATTTTTACAGTGGGAGAAAGAGAATGGTCGAATTTTAGTGGTCATTGCCAATTATTTTTACTTGTTTAATTGTATATTAATGATAAGCAACAATTTATCGTTAATCAACTGTATCTACTTAAATTAGCTGTGCCTAACACTACTAAATGTCAACAATTAAATTAAACTTGTAAATTAAATATACATAAGTAAAACTAAACCAACACCCCTACACCACCAGTACGGTAGATGGGGATTTTAGATTATATATATACAGAGAGCTTTTTTTATCAGTATACATTTCCCCTATGTATACCTGCAAAATACGCGAGTTAATTGCATTAATGCATGTGTGTTTAGTTGCCTACAACGCGCAGCTGAACACACATATGCCAAATAGTCAACTAAACATACATATTTAATCGGTTCAGTGCGTTTGACTCGCGTTTTTTTGAATTCATTTAATGTATACTGATAAAAAAACCTCTCTGTATATAAAAATAAACCAAGTGAATTTAATTTAAAAGTTTAATTTAATATTAACAAAGTTTTACCAAGTGATTAATGAGAAAAAGTGTCCCATATGTCAACAATTAAACTCCTCCCATTTACCACTAATGCGAAATTACACAGATTTAAAGAAATGCCTCCTCGCTACATCCCGAGGAGGCAATAACAAACTAGAAATAAGCATTGAAGATAAAAGGTAACGGGCAACAAAGAGCAACAAGTGGTATAGAATATCAAGTAATAAAAATTAGGAGTAAGAAATGATAATTATTAATTAGCTTATTGTTCAAATCTCAAAGATTTAACATAATTTCTATAAACTAACATTTTATTAACTTGGTCGAAACAATGCATTTATCTGTTAAAATTAATTGAACACAAAGTGATATCGTCAATAATTTTAATCGAGGTTATCACTTCTTAATTAGGCAAAAGATGGCGCCTCGAACATAAAGTGCTTAAATATTATATAAATCGATATTTTTTCGATCGTGTTTTTGACATAACTGTGATAGATTTAGATACATTTGCATCAGCATAAAAAAAACGTATTTTAATATTAATCGTCACGGAATAAGATTGACGAGGTAGTACTATAGATGTTAATATACACAATATATATATATATTAACATCTATGAGTAGAACAATTTTCACGTTTACCAACCAATTTCAAGCTTGCTCAACTTTTCATGCGCTTAAATGTGTCAAAAACGAACGCAATCCATCCATTTAAACCGTGCTCACTGCTAGTGTTTGTGATAAATATTAAGCACCAGGAATATTATAAGTCATTTTTTGTGAAAAAGAACAAAAGTTTTTATTCGGTCCCTATTCAGTATCGCGTTATTTTTAACGGCATATTATACTTCAAGGTCACGTTAAATGACAATTTGCTATTCCCTTAGTTAGTTTGGGACATCTTTGTTCATTCGTGCGATTTGGTATTCCGTAACAGCGTAAATAAAAAAGTTGCAGTAGCTAAAGAGGAAATAATTAATATTTCGCGTACCGAGCGATCAAAATAATTTACAATCTGAGTAAGGCCACGTTTACAGTGGAGCAACACAATGTTAGATGCATCATACATTGATCGCGTTCAGGGAATTGTAGCGCTTAAGCGCTTTACGAAAGCAGTTTCGCTGAACGATACCGCTTTATGTGTGGCGCTGTACCGCTTTATCAAGCGGTAAAGCATATATTTTTTCAAGCCGTGCAGCTGTAAACATAACCGCCATATTTTCGTGAGCGTCCTTAACATCGAAAGCGGGTTCAGGGAACATCAAACGCTTTGCGCTGTAGCGCTACATGTCTAAAAATTCCCTGAACGCGACCATTGATACACGCTAAGTTAATATGCGCGCGCATACGCGTCTTTATCTATTTAGAATTTCGTGTGTGCTCGCGCCAAACATAACCTCTTTCGAAACAGCTAGCATCGTCTGCTTCACTATAAACGTGGCCTTAATCAGATTGTGTCAAAAATATAAAAATAGCTTAGGCTGCATTAATAGTAGAGCATATAAATGCGGCCTAAGCTATTTTTATATTTATTTTTTTGTGTTGATATCAATTGTTAAAAAATATTTTTCATATGAATAAATAATTCTGGCATTTCATATTATTATTTATTGTAAAATCATATAAATATCATTCTATTTCTATTTACGTACTGCTAAAATTTCTAATCGTTGAATTTTGCACATTGTATTTTATGAAATATTTGGGCAAAATCGATTATTTGAATAATCGAATACGATTAATCGATTATTTTCGATAATTTATTCGTTTCTGTGAAGTATATGATTCAAAACTCAAACATAATAATTATAATTACTGTTTCAATAACTATTTCAAATATTTTAAAATTAAACTTTCATTATGTTTATATTTGAGATAATTGAAAGATTCGTTTCTTACTTCACTTTTTATTTTTAAATAATAGATGCACATTTCGAGTACCATTATCAATAGCGAAATCGCATGGTACACGAAATGTATATATAGTATTTAAAAATAAAAAGTGAAGGAAGAAACGAATCTTTCAATTATCTCATATAACACTTCACATAACTCACATAACTATACAGAGAGTTTTATGTAACACCGAACATACTAGAATGTACTCAATGTAAATTTTTCTATGTTCGATTTGTTCAGGAACGCATCAAAGCATTGGGTGCGATGTGATTGGCTACGATTTCTAATGTCAACTATTATGTCAAGTGCAACATGTATAATTATGAATATTATACTTAACCGCAATGCATACCATAAAAATCTTATCCTCCTTTGTATACATTAAAAGATGTCCAACTCATCGTCTACTTCTGCTTTAAGAGCCAGAACAGTAAATATCACTTGCTTGCCATAACTGACAAGCGTAAGTCATTTTTGACGAGAAAGGGTGTATTTTGGGTTGACTATATTATTTTTAAGAATAGTAGCCAATCACATCGCACTCAATGCTTTGATGCGTTCCTGAACAAATCGAACATAGGGAAATTTACATTGAGTACATTCTAGTATGTTCGGTTTTACATAAAACTCTCTGTATATATATATATATATATAAATCTTTATTCAGACTATACGGATAATTTTAACATAATTACAATACATGTAGGTGTTAATCTGTCTGGGCTATCCAGACCAGAGGCCTTTTTCCCAATCTTTTATATTTTTTAAATAAATCGATTCTTCACATAATCGATTTTGCCCTTCATTAATTCGAATCATATTTTGATAGTATTATTGTAACGTGCATTAATACCCAGTTATTAGCTTAGAAAATAATTTATTTAACATATTTTTGTAAAACTGTTTTCATTTTAAATAAATAAATCGTTACTACAAACAAAAAAACATCTTTAAATCTGAACATCTGGATGCTGGGTGCGTACGTGCTTGTTCCTGTCTCCTTTCTGCCTAAAATGCCTCCCGCAGACGTTGCAGGGATACGGCCTTTCGTCGGTGTGTATCCTTCTGTGGTTGTTCAACGCATCAGCTCTGAAGAATCTTTTGTTGCAAATCTAAACATGGATCACTTAAGTTTCGTGGAGTTACGTGTAGATATGTGAAAGTATTAAAAAACTTTTCATCGCAGATTATTTAAGCCAAATATACATTTTGTTTACAATGTGAACATTATCAATGGACATTAAATACTTAATTAAAAATGAAAAGTTTTTTAATACTTTCATTCTATACATGGATGTTACATTTTTATTAGTTTCTTGTTTATTCACTTGAAAGTCCCGTGAAGTAAGTTTGAAAGACTAAATTTTAAAGACATTGCTTTCCTTTTCGGAGATACAACATACGCGATACTCCATCTGGTGGCTGAATTTGGTACACTTTTCGCAACTATAATCTGCGTTTCTATGTGATTTTTCTATTGACGCAAATCTATCTATTATGTGCATTTTTACATAAGGAAACGTTATATTTTTGTTTACGTTCTATTGAAAATTTGCAAAATTTAACGTTATATTTTTGATTACGTACTATTTAAATTTCTAAACGTTAAATTTTGCAAAATGTTTTTTTTTATAAAATTTTTGAACCTGATGTTCAAATCAAATGCATTTATTATGATATAAATACAAGACATCGCCCATCCAGATAATATTTGTGTGATTTAGGATTGTGGTTAAAAAGTGTTGTGTATCAACGCGCAGTGAATTGAATTCGATAAAAACAGGCATTAATAATTTAATGGAGATCTCAATAGATGCCTATATCTCAAGTTTCAGGATATTCGCATGTTTCCCATTAATAAATAACAGTTTTTCTCGAATTCAGTCCACTGTGCAACGGTTAATTTTAAATAAATTTCCTTATAATTTGAAATAACAAAAAAGTAATTATTTAATAAAGTGTTCAATCACCATCTAGCACGAAACAAAAACAGAAAACTGGTGATAGCCATTCCAGTCTCTTACCGGCGTTTCAGCGGAAATATATATGTAAAGCACTTAAAAGTGTTCGTCACGAATTGGCCTTGAAGCTCTCTTATGGGATTTGTTAACAAATGTGCACGCATCCACAGAGTTTATTAATAGAGATAATGACATGTTTTTTTATGCGTGATCTTGTGTTATTTGACTATTAGTTGCATAAATTTAAAATTTTATAATTATTTTCGTTTTTGTTGTAAAAAATTATAACGAAACGTTCTAAAACGTTTCTAAAACTTGGAAAATAAGTTGAAAATTTTCCAAGTTTTATTATAAAATTCGGTGAATATATTGAATGCATGACATTTTTATTGCTTTTAAAACAATTAAAACAACACCATTAATAATCGAGCGCACTCGACTTGTTTATTTATTTTAGAAAAGTATCCAATTTCGGAAACACACTCCGCGTCGCGCTAAGCTGCATTAAATCATTTCGATATATAGATTTGAATTTAAACATAGGATTTTCATTTTCTGCATTATTTTAGTTTTAATAATTATTAAAATTGTAATTTTATAAATAATATTAATGATTATTTTACAAATACACATATAGTCGTGTTTGCTTTCATTTCTAGAATTTTGCAAGTATAATTAAAAATTAAACTAGATTTTTAGCATAAAAATTGAATTTTAATAATTGGTAATCATAAATTCTTTTAGACATTAATAATGTTTTTATTGTTTTTAAATAGAACAATTATTTCTTTTCCTTAATGCAATATGATTTCATATATAATTGTTGAATATTTATCAATTACAGATGCAATTAGTTTCTAAACAGTGCAGAAATAAATTATATAGTTCGGGTATCGTCGGAAATTTTATTGTTAACTTTATGATGCTGACTTCACACTGATTTAATTATTTTACTTTCTTTTATTTAATATTTCAAAATGTGTAAAATGCAATAGTATTACAGGTAGTCGAACACAGCATCATCCTTCATTCATAAATTTTCTTTTTTGTCAGTATGTAATTCGATATGGTTAAGTGGCGGCTGGAGTCTTTAGGAGCCAAATCGTAATGGTCCTAAAACTAACGGCAAACAAATTCTGCCCAAACATGTTGATTTTATTTTTGATATGTAACGCATGGCCCGGCACTCGACGAGGGGAGGAACGCACCCGCTATGAAATACCACATTTTGCGAAGGTTTCAGTTTTATTTGTGATTTAGAAAAGTGTGTGCGTTGTGAGAAAGTGTTTAGGTTAGTTTTTACAACTATGGGGAGAGCAAATAAATGCCGTAAAAAAGTTACTTTTAAAAAAGAAATAGGGGTAATCCTAATGTGCAAAATGATTTTGGATGACTGCATCGGTAAGAGACATTACATTATAATTAATTTTACAAACTTAAAACATTATAATATACAATATTAATGAAATTAAACAAAAATAGAGCAACTTCAATTTATTCTACCATATATATATATATATATATATATATAGAATATATATAGCATGTTAAAGTAAAATTTATAATCAAATTAATTAGTAGTATTTTTTATATTTTCTTCATTTCTTTATTTTAAACTGTGTATATCTTCCGCCCTCTATGTGTGCGTTTAAACTTTAACAAAAATATAAAATCTAAATTATTAGAATTTAAATTATTTTTTAAAGGAGTTAAATCAAAATTTAAAAGTTTGCTGTAATTTTTGTATTCTGAACATGTTTAATTGTGGAAATTTTGACTTAGATTTTTTTAATCTTAGAAAATGATGCGAAATTGATTTTCTTACGCTATCATTTGGGCCCATGAATAACTTTAATATATTTTTTATTTATATTTAATTCATTAATTTCTTTTAATTTAGTAGTCTGATTAATTATAAATTTTCTATTTATTATCATCTTTTTTTTATTACAAAATATATTCAACAACATCAATGAATTAGAAAGTAGGTGGTATTTACCCAACACAATGCACTTATATTCACATCTGGACATTCTATTTAAATAAAAGAGTTACATTTTATATAGTTAAACATGTTAAAAGCAATTGAGAGGTACAATTCTGGAAAACTGTCAAATTTTCATATAGCTCTTTTAAACAACAATTTATTAGAATTAATTGATTTAATTAAACTCAAATAATTTATTTTTATCGGATTTAAAATATATTACTTTGTATATGTAATTTTGTTAAAATTTGTATTTATTGACCTTTTTTAAACTATTAATAAAGAACACATTGTGCTCGAAATATACATATAAACTATATTTATATTTCGAGCGAAACGAAACAATGAAATGAAGAAACGAATATAAAATATTCCAATCATTCTTCACGTAATCACTAACAAATATCTTTGGTATTTAAAGACAAATAAATTATAACTTATTTTAATGATAATTGAATGCTTCATTCGGTTTATTGAATTTCACCATGATTTACTAAGATATTGTAACATATTATATCAGTAATATATTAATATAAATATCATATTAATTGTAAAATATTACATATCTTATAAAAACACCTAAATATATTTTTATTCAGAGACGCAATTTACCTTAAAAATTCCATTAAAAGAACAATTACTTTGGAAGATTTTTTTGTATTTTTCTGTAATTTGTATAGTTTTTTTCATAAAAAATAATTTCAAATCAATTATTTAATAAAAAGTCGAATTGTCCGGATTTTTTATAAAACAATTATTTGTTAATAATCTCTTGGGTAAATAGTTTTAGTAAACATTTAATATAATTGGTTTGAAGAAACAAATAAAATACTTATTCTTCTTTATGCCATAAACAACTAAATTGTTTAGTCAAAATTAGTAAATGTGTATTCTTTATTTCTTAATATCTAAATAAACCAAGAAGTGTCCAAGAATTAATTAGTTTGAATTTTATTTTTGTGTCAAAATTGTAGTAATTATTAAGAATTATTAAGAAAGCAAAATGTTTCAGTTTAACTAATTATTCAAGTTATTTTTTTTATTTCATTTCGTGTTTGAATTACTATAATTAATATCAATAGATACATATATACATTAACTTAAATTGAATTCTAAATCTATCGTTTATTTATTATAAATATTCATCATAGTCTAACCAGTCTAAAACAAACTTATTACAAAAATTCTCTAATTCTCTTGATAATGGACTGATATACCGAACCTAGTCGAGAATTTAAAGTTATTAAATTTAATCTGGGTTTTATTTATGTTATTGATAGATTTTTAATAACCTGTTCATACTTATTATTATAATATGAACTACCAATGTTAAACTTATTAAAACTATTGATGAAATAAAAATAATTTGAAAATAATTAATAAATTATTCTCTCTTTAACTCCTGTGACATTTTGACTTACTTTACGTAAGTACTTTAAAATAAATTTACATTAATGGACACTAGTTGTTGAATAACAATAACATTTTGTATAATACAACAATTTTTGTTTTCAAAATATTTAATGAAAGAAGAATAACAAAATACGTAATAAATGGGAAGGATAAAATCCTGAAGCACGTACCTGCAGATAGCCTTATATTATTTTTTGTTTTTGCATTAAATATGTTTGAATAAAAAAATGTTACATCATACAATACTTTATTGTAAATCAAAAGCAAATGTCCATTATCGCATATTCGTTTTAAAGTACTTACGTAAGTCGGAATGTCATAGTAGCTAAAGAGGAAATTATTTTATGAATTATTTTCAAATTCTTTTTATTTAATTTATTTAATTAACTGTGACCACGTGAATAAATCCTTTTTTTTTTATTCAAATTATATATTTTGTAATAAAATAAATCTAATTAAGTCTCAAACTAAAAATATAATGTTATTTAAAAAAATGACAACAATTGAGGCGCGAACTAAAATTCGGCGCCGAGTGTGTCTCCGAAATTGGATACTTTTCTAAAATAAATAAACAAGCCGAGCGCGCTCGATTTTTAATGGTGTTGTTTTAAAAGCAATAAAAATGTCATGCATTCAATATATTCACCGAATTTTATAATAAAACTGAGAAAATTAGTTGAAATAGAACGTTTCGTAATAATTTTTTCAACAAAAACGAAAATAATTATAAAATTTTAAATTTATGCAACTAATAGTCAAATAACACAAGATCACCCATAAAAAAACCCATGTCATTATCTCTATTAATAAACTCTGTGGATGCGTGCACATTTGTTAACAAATCCCATAAGAGGGCTTCAAGGCCAATTCGTGACGAACACTCTTAATTATATTATAATTAAAAAAGGAACATCGTCGATTTACCATCCTATCGGTGGCACGATAGCGCCAATTGCATTTAGTAAATTAAAAAAATGTAAATATTATATTTTAACTGGCGATAGGCAAATTGAGGGGCGCATGCACGCACCCTTGCGTTGGCTGAAGATTGCTGCACGCGCACCTATCTCAGCCAATGGGAGAAGGGCGATCCCACCCCGTACTCCCGAAAATAAAACCGTTTGAGGAACCCTCAAACGGGACAGTGTTTTTGTTTGTATTCCTCAAAAGAGAGTGCGTTGTTTTTATTCCTCGACAGAGTGTATTCTTGTTTTTTTTTTTCAACAAAGTCTTGTTATAATTTTTTTAGTATATTTTTTTTTCTTTTAAATACCTTTTAATTTATTTATTTTTTTACTTCTCAAATCATTTTTAACTAGAAACTAACTAACCATCTTTATTCAAATGTGTATATGTATGTACAATAATATACAAAAATTAGAATTATATTCTGTAGATGATGAATCGGCTATCGACCGGAAGTCTTTCAGCCCTTTTAACTAATATTAATGTTACGATTCGATCTAATTTTTTTGTTCCTTTTAATAAATCGTAATTCTTTTGTTATATTTTTTAACGAATTAAATTCATTATTGCACCTCCAACCATAATTAAGTAAAGTGTGTACGAGATCAGAGACGAGTCCAATAAGTAAGAGCAACGAAGGTAAGTGTTTTTATATTTTTAATATCATTGAGCCAAGCCGGAGGTAAACGAGAAGCACCACCTTATTATTATCATTTCGCGTAGCGTGGTGCCCACCCCTTTTACAAGTCCTCGTCACACTCCATGTGCAATGCCTTGATGAAGACAGTTCAACGAATCTTGTGTTGTGATTAAATAACCTGATATCAATTATAGTAATTTCAAACTTAACGCAAGTAGCATTTATTGCCTAATTTCAGGTGACATCGTCAACACACTGCTCTGAGGAGGTTCAACACACCGAAATGGTCACCACCAGAAGCGAAAACCGCTTGGAAAAAGTGAGGTTACGAAAAATCAATACGAAACAGGAACGCTTCGAAATGAACTGGAGGAATTAAGGGAGATATTATGATCATTACAAGTCGAAACAATCGGCATGTGAGCGCAGTGCTGCATCAACGCTGAGCAGAAACCCTTTTCCTTTTAAAAAGAGGACTGGAACCGTGGGTAGAGCATTGCGAAAGGTACAGACAGGCAAACCAACTGGATACCGAGAACCAGAATGAACAAATAATAAATTTATTATTACACATAAGACCCGAAGTATCAAGGCTATTCCACCGTTTAAAGAAGACACAAAATTCGTACCCAACATACCGTTCTTTAATCGACGGCGTCAACAAGCTGTATGGACAAAGCTCTAACATAATACACGAAAGAGTTCAGTTTAACTCTAGTAAGCAGGAAGATAGTCTCAGACTACTAAATAGTATTCATAATGACACAAGTAAAAAAATGCCAATATAGAACCCTTGAGAATGAGCCAGGCTGGTGGTTGGCATCAAGAACAAAAAACGTTCAGAATCCTTACAGCTTTACGTTCAGTAAAGCAATTAAAAAAATAGCCGTGTAGAAAACATTCAAGCTCAATCGAGAGAAATCCGCACACAAGAAATCAAGATTGAAACAAAATAAAAACAAAAGTAGTTTAATTAAACCGCGTTGCGTAAAATAACAAAAAGACTACATAAGAACTTCGATTGTAAGGGCATATTCTACAAACCATATAGAATTGATTTAGCCTAACAACAAAATAGTATATTGTTCAACGAGTGAGATAGTTGGCCATTTCCACTAGGATGATGTGTGCGTAACGAGCCGAAGGCGAGTGGAGCAATTCATCCAAGTGAATATGGCCATTTCTCACGAGTTTAACACTATACCTTTTCTATTTGTATTAAAGAATCAAATATAGCCCTCAGACTTTCTTTGCAAAAATGCGCGTAATTTTGGATAGGCTTCAATATTTATATTGTTATGAATATTCAGAGTGGATCTGAGCATTGAATATTGAGACCATAATATCGAGGATTTGTACTTATCTGCTAATTCGGAGAAATAAGCCAAGATAACATTTTCGGAGAACGAATGTGTATTCTTTGTAGTGCGCCAATCCATGAAAGTTTTGTAATTTAACTCGTATTTCTTTCTCGACTTTTGTGGCAAGAGGTTAAGTGTTATAAATTTAGCAATCTCTTGCAGGTCTGGCGGGGTACAATTCTCAATATCATCATCAATTTCCATTATTTTATATTGTATGATAACCGATGACAAATCTAAATTACTTTTCGGAAAAATAATAAACAATCATTTAATCGTCATAGCAACGATAAATGCCATATTTAGGATTGTCCAAATTTTTCAGGGTTGTCCAGATTAAATGCAATCCGTGGAGAAAAGTAAAATCTCGTCATATTATTGGCTAGTATCCGTGGAGAAAGCATTCAATTTTCTCCATAGTTGAAGAATGAGTAACTTTCTCAATTAAAAATGCATTAGAAATATACAAATTATTTAATATGATTAGAAAAAATCGATTTTTTGAACCGAGATTAAGTGAATATCCCCTTAACAGTCCGTCATCAGATAGTTTCCCTACAGTTAGCCAAAAATACACAAATGTTATGGTATTCAAACAAAATGTGAATATCATTCGAGATATGAACTACACTTACCGTTTTACCTTACAAATACAAATCATACCAATACACAAATTACTTACATCACATGCGTATCTTCGATCATTCGTATGTATCAACCTATGCTGATAATAAACAGAACCCGTCAAAAAACATTTTGAGCAAACGGAGCACTTGAAAGGTCGTTCCCTGGTGTGCACTTTCCTAATGTGATCTTTCAAATCCGGACGAATCGTGTACCTAGCTTCACAGCCTTCGTGCGGGCACGCAAAGGGTTTAATACCTAAAGGAGGGATGTAAAAAAAGGAATATAATTGGGATTAGGATTTTTGTTTCTCCCTTTGTGAATTGTATTTATCGATAATTTAAGAGCATTTGAGATCTTCAAAAACACAATTGAAAAGTATTTCAGTTTGATAATGACAAGTGTAAATTGTTGAAACTAGTCACTAAATATTAAATTCTGTTATACAAAGTTTTATTATAATCTTACATAATGTATAACGAAGTAGAAGCCTCAGTGATCAGTAATACAATTGACAAAAGATGAAAACCAAATGGAAAGGAGAACAGAATGATGTAATGTCGGGATTCCTTCAATAAATTTCCAATTTGATTAATTTAGAAAGGACGATACTTTCTAAATCAAGCAAATGGTGTTTTTTTAGATTAATCATTGTAATTGAGAATAATTTGTCTTAATTACAATTCACATTTAATGAAACGTTCAGCCACCATTCATCTAGCGTATGGATAACTAGCAAAAGGTGGCGCTTGCGTCGTCTTTAATTTATTATGATTAATTACAATTATTAATATGGAGATTTTTTTATCACTAGATGCTGCATTTAAATTATGCAATAATAACAGTTGGGCTAAACAAAGTTCGTAGACTAACATAAAAAAAATGATAAAAATTTGATAAAATATAGTTGCCTTCCAGCGCGATACAACGATTATACCATTTTTATAGTACGATTTGTCTTTAGGCTCAAAATAGGCCTCAGTGTCGGCGATTACCTCTTCATCGGCGCTATAATTCTTTCCAGGTAGCATTCTCTTGAGGTCTGAGAACAGGAAAATGTCGCTGGGGTCAAAATCTGGAGAATACGATGGATGCGGAAGCAATTAGAAGACCAATTCATGCAACGTTTTCTTTGATTTGTGACACGGTGCATTTCCTTGATTAAACGGCACTTTCTTCAAGCCAAGCGTTGGCTTCAACAGTTTTATCTTGCCAAATAACAATGCTTAATTACACACGAAATTTATTTTTATCCATTTTTTTCAAACTAACGAAAAGTTGCTTCGCTCCAAAAATGCTATATCTCATAAACCAATAGTCCGGCAGCTGTCAAATTTATACATGTATCTTTTGAACTAACTAAAAATCAAATGGATTTAATACTAATAGCGCCATCTATGTGTCAGCCCATGAACTTTTCAGCCCAACTGTTAGAAAAGGCCGCATTCGTTTTTTTAAGGAAGGATGATTGATTGGATATTAAGGTCGCGGTTTAGTAGAAAGAGATAGCTATATAGTAAAATGAAAATAATCGTTTGAAAAAAGAGCCATTCTTTTGGATTTAATAATATAAATATGCATTTATATTTTTTATCTACCAAGTATAAAGTATCAGTCTAAATAAAAAATAAATCGTTAATTTTCGTGAATTACGTCAATTTACTAGTTCAAGTTAAAAAATAAAATTGTAAGATATAGTGAAATTAATAAGTCATGTCCGCTAAGTTATTTGAATGCAGAATTTAGTGAAATACTTTAAATTTTCATTTAAAAAGTTTTTATTAGCAAAAATATAATTTCAATTTTGCTGTAAATTTGATAATTTTTCATTGTTTTACATAATTGTTTTTCACACAAACTAAACATTAAAATAATTTTTAATTCATCTGATGAAATTCCTGCTTATTTTAACATTACTTTAACGTATAATACAATATTGTTCATTAATCACAACAGTAATCTAAATCGAATTAGTGATTGCCAATATTTATATAGCTATCTCTTTCGTCTAAACCGCACCCTTAAGGTTAGGGAGAGATGAAATAAGGACATGTTTGCCACTAACGAAATTTTGTATATGGAAATTCATTTATAATGATGATGAACACAAACATCCATGGATCCGGGACAAATATATTTTATCTTGTCCCGGTGGGATATAAATCCGATGTAGGCGACAGGTGGATTTTCAAGACGCTCATCCACCGCGGCCACCGCCTAAGTTAATATATCTAGTGGTCATTTCTGAATCAGCCGGTCATACGAGGGTATTCCCAGAAGTGCCCAACCTAACAAAGGAAACAAAGAACAACTTTATTTCTCTACATATTCCCTTTTAGCTCGATACACTTTTCCCATCAATGTTTGATAAATTGATTGTTTGATTTAAATTTTGTTACTTTGCGAAATGTACATTTAGCAATTCAAATAAAAGTGTGAAGAAAGGTTATTGATTTTCGATAGCTTCGATATCCTGTTTATAGTGAGAATCGTCGAGAAAATAGCCATGAACCACAGACTTCCAAAATCTTTTATCAGCAAATATTTTTTTTTTAATTTGGAAACAGAAAATAATGCCAGGAATATAAATCTGGCGAATGAGAGGAAGCAATTCGAACTTTAACTCATTGTAGCATTGTCTTGATGAAACAAAACATTCTTCTTCGCCAAATGCGGTAGTTTTTTTTTATTTCACCATTCAAACGCTGCAATACGTTCGCATTATACTGGCTATTAATCAACTTTCCTTTATGATGATAATCAATGACAATTACCCCATGGGCATCGCATAAAACTGAAGCCAAAACCTTGCATGCAGATAGAACTGTTTTTGCCTTCTTTGGAGATGATTCTTTCCTTTCAGTATATTATTTTGTCTGTTCCTTTCTTACCGGCATATAGTGATGGACCCATGTTTCATTAATGTTTATGAATCGACAGCGTTATTGCTGTGAATCTTCCCCAAACACTCAATTTAAACATCCTCACGACGCTGTTTTTGTTCCACTGTGAGTAATCGAGCCAACCATATTGCAGCTTTGTCATGTCCAAATGTTCAGTCAATATGCGATGTACAGCACTTTTCTTAAAATACCTACCATATCTGCTAGCTCGTGCATTTTCAGCCGACAGTCATTCAATAGCATTTTTTGCATTTTTTTCACCATTTCTGCAATATTCGTCTTGACAGCTCGTACGACCCCGTTTAAACTCTGCCACCAAATGTTGTGCTGTGGTAATGAAGGAGCAGATTCCCGTAGAGTAGAATCTAGCTCCGTTTTGATATTAATTGGACTAAAGCCTTACAAATGTAAGTATTGCATCACATAACGAATCCAAACGTTCACTATTAATAGCTGCCAAACAAACACTAAACAACGTAACGTTGTCAAACTTCGAATTTAGGCTTTATAAGGTTGGTACTTCAGTTACTTCTGGGGCTACCCTTGTATGTCTATTTTCAAATATTAATAAAATCGAGAAAAAAAAACATTATTCTTGCTTCCACTCACACATGAGTATTTTACCATATGCTCAGCAACCTTTTTATATTTGTAAAGTCACGAAATAATATTTGACTCTTTCTCTCGTTCATTAGCGTAGAATCACTTGTGAATACATTGAATAGCATTATTATTATTATTATATTATTAGCAGTAAAAAAATCATAAACAAAACCGCTTCACCACCGCTCCTTCCCCCGAAAATTATCTCTATCTACGCGCCTGGTGTTGGTTATTTAAATATTCAATCAAATTTTTATTTATTTTCCATTTTTTTAAAATTGTGACCTTTCAAATAAATGTTAACCTTTGCATAAAAATATAAATACCCCTACACCACCATTATGGTAGATGGGGATTTTAAATTATATATATATATATATATATATATATATATATATATAAATATAAATTAATTCATACAATTTTCATTATCACGTCTGGAAATTATATACCCTTCTCCATCTCTCTCCCAATTACAATTATACCATAAATCTATAATTTACAATACGGATCAATTTATAATATTGGTTAGAGTGAATAATTTGTCTTTCATTAATTTATAATTATTTAAATAGATTTTGAATTTACCTTGATGGAACCGCATGTGCTGCCACAAGTGGGACGTTTGGGAATAGCATCTTTTGCATATTTCGCAGACGTATGGTTTGAGTCGTTGGTGGGCTCTGCTGTGGATCAATAGGGCTTTCGAACTGTGTACTACCTGAAATTTAAATATTAGTGCAAAGCGAGTTTGAAACAATAAATTAAGTATAAGATTCGTGTCATTTTGTAATTCCACCACCTACAGTTTTGATAAGATTTTAATTCAATTTAGGCAAAAGGTGGCGCTTCCATCGTCTTTAATTTATTATGATTAAATTTATAAGTAATAATTTAATTAAAAAAATAGACAACAGATGGCGCTTACGCTATCTTTACAATTATTATGATTTAGAAGTAATACACTAAATAAAATGTGTTTTAATAAGTTTTTATCAACATTTAATTTATGTACCGAGTGTCTAAATAAGAAAAGGCATTGGGCTATATCTAAAGAATTATAAGTCTTGCAGCTTTCAATTAAAAAAAAATAATAAAATTGACTATGAAAAAAATGCTGAAAATTTAAAATTAAAAAAAATATTAATCGAAAATTTGGTTATTGTTAAACATTTTTTGTTTCTTATAATTTTCGATAAATTGTACAGTATTTGCAGAAAAATAAAATTCAAATCAATTGAATTGTAATTGTTACCCAAAAGCATTATGGTCACATTTATTTTCTAAAAGAATAAAATTTTGAATTGACATGGTTATAAATAAGTAATGATTCATTAACCAAATTTATTAAAAATATTTAATGTAATAATTACATTAATAACTAATAAGTCACATTTATGCCTTACACCGAATGGTAGACAATTCATTTATATATACAGGGTGTTTCAAATTCGAGTCTCACCATGGGGATCTCGCTTATTATAAGAGATAGAGGGTAGGTTTAAATTCGGCACTTTTGCAGAATTTTATGCTGATTAATATTCCGTTGAGAAAACTGGGCTAAGTTTCTTTGTTTTCAAGAAAAATGAAAAAAAAACTGAAAAATGCGATTTTCTTTTTTTATTTATATCTTCGTTATTTGAAGCAATAATTCAATACAATGAAGACATTCTTATAGCACTTTTTATGATCTAATCGATGGCGTACTAATTTTAATAGCATGTTTCGTTTCTTCTGGACCATCATCAACTTTCTTATTTCTTATGGCGACCATATTGTTTTTTATCAAATTAAAATCCTCTATTTATTCTGATTACAATGATATAATATATCTTACCTTTATTGTAATTAGTTATCTTCTTTTTTGGAATTTTCTTTATTGGCAATAAAAAAGCACTCATTTGGATGGATGTTATTCTGTCATTGATTGTCAAAATTTAAAATTAAATATTACTATTTATTAAATATTTAAATCGTTCAATTTTTATTACCATGAGTGTCTTTTTATAAATATGTACCTAATTTTATAGTGTTTTAAGTGATTTAAAGGCAAAACAAAGCTTGAATATAAGACACCAATGTTCCTTTAGAATAAATTTTTGGCCAAATGTGTATAGTCAGAACATAAATTATGAGATTATAAAACATTAATAATTTCGTCTCGAAATTCAATAAAATTCCTAGAGAGAATTTGTATCCTACAATAAATAATTTAAGGAACACCTTAGAATTTCTGTTGCTGCTAAGGCTGTTCTTTGAACATAAATTAAAGAAATATTTTTTGTGTTAATATTTTTATTAATATTAATGTTGATATTCCGCATATTACTATTTTTTTAAATATTTTTTAGTTTGTAACAAAAAATCATTATGTAAATTTTTGTTCCATCGCAAAACTTTTTTTATAAATATTATATTCACAAAGCTACAAGTTACATTATATTTTCTATTGATTACTTTTAATTTCATGGCATGCGTGATTTATTATTATTAAAAAAAATATTTTGTTAAGACTGTGTTTATTTATCAGAATAAAGATATATCATAAATAGAGTATTTTAATTTGATAAATAAACAATATGGCGGCCATAAGAAATAAGAAAGTTGATGATGGTCCAGAAGAAACGAAACATACTATTAGTAAAATTAATACACCATCGATTAGATCATAAAAAGTGCTGTAAGAATGTCTTCATTGTATTGAATTATTGCTTCAAATAACGAAGATATAAATAAAATAAGAAAATCGCATTTTTTCAGTTTTTTTTTTTCATTTTTCTTGAAAACAAAGAAACTTATGAATTTATATCCACATAATTGTCACAGTTTTTAAGTTAAAAAATTATTTGTCGAATATTAATACCAAATAAACATTTCTAAAAATGCCTATAAATTTTAGTAGGAACAAGATAGACTGATGAACGGCATCTTCAATTTTTTTATTAAATGGAATGTCCAGTATTTTATCTCATGGATCGATTGGGCAATTGATTAGCAACATAAAAATATTATATATTTATATATCCTAACAAGTACTTTTGAGTTATTTCTAAATTTCTTTCCCCACATTTTTTTCATAATTGAGTAATTCCTGTTCTATTTATGCGTGCAAGAATATTCTTTAGGAGTATTATTTTTTATACGACCCCAAAGAAAAGAAGGTCTAGTGGAGTAAGATGTGGAAAACTAGCAGGTCAATTCCACAGACCAAAACTTCGAATCCATCTATCTTTATCGTTTGCAATGCTACTATGAATCGATAGAGAATTTGATTGTATAAAAATCTACAGAGGTTCCACTAAAAAAAAAACAGTTGAAACCTTACAAAGTTATGATATTTTTTATAGATAAATTGGTTTATTAAAAGATCCTAAATATTAAAATAACACTCTTAATGGCGAATAACATTCCGTCGAAATAAAATATAATGAAAAATCGCAGCATTTCTTTTTGTTTTAAATGTTCTTATGTTACATTATATAGAATATGAAAAAGAAAATTTGATTTGCGCTTTACTAACTCATTTGTCTTGAAGGAATTTTCTTATTTTCCTTCATTAACCATTTGTTTTAGTATTGTTAGTTCTTGGATTATACTTTTTTGGGATAGAAAAATATTTTAAATAAAAGATGTAGAACTTGAATAACTAAAATTAAAAAATGGTGATGTGTCCATCATGGTACTTTCCCCGGTGAATTCAAAAAAAGTTTCTAATTGAAAATTTAATGGGAAAACAAAAATGATTTATTGTCTTTTAAAGTTAAAGCGGAGTATTTGGAAGGATCTTATAATTTAGTGTGATATTTATTACCTTACAATGAATTAAAAACATTTGTCTATACCCTTTTTCTTATCTTTTTTTTCAAACTGGAAGCGTTTGTGAATGATATGTTGAATATGACGGCACAAATAAAACGTCATTTGTCATTAAAATAACTATTTCAATAATTAATGTCTCCACAACCAACACATAGAAGATTATAAAAATAATTGTTTATTTCTTAGGGAATTTATTGGGTAGATGAAATTCTTCCTCCTATAAAATGAAAACTGAAGGTCCTACAATAAAAGTTT
The DNA here is from genome assembly GCA_963082785.1 of Philonthus spinipes. Taxonomy (NCBI): domain Eukaryota; kingdom Metazoa; phylum Arthropoda; class Insecta; order Coleoptera; family Staphylinidae; genus Philonthus; species Philonthus spinipes. Next base: position 10,816,745 of record OY720316.1, on the reverse strand, counting down.
TATAACAAAAATTACTTATTTTTTCAAGATCCTCAACTTTTATTTGAAACATTTTTCTATCCGAAATAAAAAATGAAAAATCGCTTAGAGTAAAGTTGCTTTTCAGATCATTCCACTATTATAAAAATCTTAAATATAAAGTTTGGGTTTAATCCATTCAGCCGTTTATGCGCTGTTGCGGAAACACACAGACACACACACAGACATTTTTCAAAACTTGATGGAATGGACTCAGGAGACCTAAAAACGTGCATATTTGTTGAAATTGTCGATTCGAAAATTGTTACGATCACAATATTTTCCCTTGGACAGTAAAAATCCAAAATACACTACAAACAATAGTCAAAAATATTATTTCAAATCGATTGTCATATGAAGTCACATTCGAAAACAAATAAATCCAAGATTTACTATGAACATTCCCTGGCTGGGATTAAATTTTATTTTAAACTATAATTATAACAAAATGACATTAATGTTCATAATCATATGTCATAAATAAACCAAAATTTAAAATTATCTTTATTTGGGATGAATAACCCCAACTATTATTCTACACATAGTGTAGATACTTTCCAAAAATGTATTTAGAAAAATATATATTTCTGCTAACATTACAATCATTCTATAATTTTTTTATATTTTTTTGTATCCGTAAATATAATAAAATAAAAGTGAAATTAAAAATGGCCTATCGGGAAATATGAAGGCAAACAGTTATATATATTAAGTGAAATATGACGAAAACTGCTACCACCATAACAAGTGTTTGGTTTGAAATGTATACTTCAAAAATAAAAAATAAATAGAACATAAAGTAAATGTTCAAAATACCAATGAATCTGTAAGTGCAGTAACACTTGATAACATTTAATAATTTTTAATAATAATTTTAATTTTACAATTATATTGATCTATTTTAGATCATTAGCCTTTTATTACAATCCTAGGGCTCAAATAAAATTATTTGAAAACATTACATTTTTTATAAATTAAAAAAGAAATCCATAATAATAATTTTTCACCGTGCAAACATTTGCAAAAAAAGATTCATTCATATTTGTATGCTGTTTACTGAAAGCTATTTAAAATGTTTAAATTTTAGAATGGCATGTGCATCGTCGGTATTATAAAAACGCGACGCGCAGAGATAACTATAAAGGATATTCTTGTCTTTCTCATATTCATTGAATGTGCTCTAAGCCGTTCTACACACACCAACTTGGATACATATACACACACATACACAAACATTATTAAGAATATGGGAGAAACATTTATTGAGTATCTCTAGAAAATTAATTAAAAATCTTTGTTTGTATTTTTCCACAGTATTAATTATTTAAATGATTACTCATAACGTTAATTTTATAAATAATTTAAAGATAATAAACGCAATTAACATTTATTAAAATATGGTACACAATTTACCGCTATCTATATGAGACTCGAACTGAATCTTGTCTAGACAAATGCAGAAAACTGTATGTAACTTGCCGGTTTTATTCAATATGGCCGAATTTCACGGGAATTGATGATATTTTCGGAACGACCTTCCTAAGTAAACAGATTTGTTTTCTGACAAAAAAAAATGTATTAAATCATAACTACATTCAATGTAGATTATTACGACATATTTCATTTTCTTTCAATAATTATATTAATAAGTAAAAATATACCACTTTCTTTGCATAAAATGTGCTAACTTTGGACGTAATTTTCTTCTAAACTATTAATCAGATTCATTTTTAAATAGCTCGTTCGAAATCTGTGGAGTTTTAGGATTATTTTGATATATAATATGATGAAATTCATTATTCAGGTTTGTTGTAGGAATTCAATTGGTACAAAATCGCTTAATTTTACATACGATAAACGCCAGCCTTAATAGAAGAAGAGTGGTTTTGCACTTTATGATCAATGCAGTACATGAGTACAAACGCTGAAAAAAATATATTACTGTCCTAAAGTTTTTTTTAAGAATTAAATATATTTAGGTTATTTACATCTATGTAAAATTGTATCTGTCATAACAACTTTTTATAAAAAAAATATTTAATTTTTCTATAATAATTAATAATAGTAACAATAATAATAAAATAATTCTATATTTAAAATTATATGATGTACAAAAGCTAAAAAAGAATATATTATCGTCCTCAATGTTAAAAAGAATCTACCTGGTACGATTTATTTAAATTAGTTATTTAAGGCTGCGATTCCCAATACGTTTCCGTTTTAAGGGATTAACAATGTTATACAGCCATAAAAAAATAAACATTAAATACAGGCATATATCTTATTTACTGATGAATGACATTAGATAATTTTTATTTTTTTAAAACAAAAAAAGTAAAAAAGAAGAATAAAAATAAACAGTATCTAGTAGTTCAGATGTTTGCTGCTAGGTTGAAAAATCAAAGTTAGAATAAAATAAACACACACATTTTGTAAAAACCACACGCTCTGGTGCTAATCGCACTGACTATTAAGCGTAAAATCGCAGCCTTAAAAATTAAAATAGTTATAGTAATTATGTTTATAAGATAATTGATAGTGTACACATATTTTTTTAAATGCCATTTTATAAATCTACTAAGCTGAACTTTCAGAGAGATTTACTTTTTAAATTATTTATTTTATAAAATGCTATTTTACCTGATCGCATTCCTCGCATTTATAATTGGCAGTATGATCCGTGTCCCTGTGCGTCTCCAAATCCAAAACCCTATCGAAAACCTTACCGCATCTCTCGCATTGATACTTAAACCCCGGATCGACGCTGTTAGCCAACCGCTTAGCCTTACTACTCTGCGCCGTGATTTTCCTCTTCCTCCCCCTCTTCTTCTTCCCGGAACCCTCCCCATCCTGCACATTCTCCGAAATACTCAAACTACTATTCTCGCTCATCATCTCACTCTTCACCACCACATCCCCCCCATCCTCAGAAGCCTTCTCCTTACCCTCACCCACATTCAATTTAATCGAACACAAAACATCCTCGATCAACTTAATGATGGTCTCCTTGTTCTCCTCCTTATCAGCCAAGTCGACCGTTTCGATCGGTTCGGAATTCACGTACTTTTTCGGTTTGTAGTGTTTCTTCTTGATTTTGTGCGAGTAGAGGACTTCGTGGGATTTGAAAGTCCGTTCGCAGGTGCTGCAGTAGGTTAGTTTCGGGAGGTAGAATAGATTCGCCTCGTTTACGCATTTCGTGAGCCAGTGCTTCGCTGCCAGGGTGTAGGACTCGAATGTCTCTAAGCAGATCACGCAATGGTAATTCGATTCCGTCGTGTGGGTGTTTTGGTGCAAGAGCAATGAGTCTTTATCGGCGTATGTTTTGTTGCAGTATTCGCATTGGAGGAGTAGTTCCGTTAAAACTTTTTCCACGTAATCGAATTTTACTTCTTCCTGGTTTTCGTTGATCATTATGTTACGGGATTGGAATTCTTCGGGGTTTAAAAATTCGGTGCAGTTATCTGAATGAGTGCAAGCGTAAACATCCGAGGAGAATACTTGGTAGCATTTTATGCATTTCCACACGGTCACGTCGCTGCGGTAAAATTTCAAAATATCACCCGCTTTCTTGCAATGGTTTTCTTTGTGAATACGCAAGCGGTTTTCACTTACAAATTGTTTATTACAAAACTCGCAAATATTAATATTATCCTCATCATGGCTAGTCAAATGCCGTTCAAGATTATTTTTACTAACAAACTGTTTTCCGCATGTAGTACAATCAAATTTCATACGCACCCCTTTATCAACATCCTTCGCATCAATATTCGGCTTTAAAACGACTTTCTCCGCATTAAACTCGCACTGATGCCGCTGGAATTGATATTTAGTCGGAAAATTCGTATCGCAATTCTGACATCGTATCATCGTTGGAATATTAGGAACTTTCGATTCCCTCTTCTGTAAGTTGGTGTTATTGTTATTATTCTGATTGTTTGAAACAAAACTACTGCTCGGCGATGTTTTCACTTGAATCGGATCATTTAAAACGGTGGATATCTCCGAGGCGTAATTCAACGGATTCAGATCCTCAACGCCGCCCAGTTTTATCACCCTTATGGACGAATCGTTCAGTTTCAGGCTGTTGTAATTAAAATTGAATTTTTCCTCACTGAAATTTTGATCGTGTCCGGGGGGCAATTCCGAATTTATGGGCATCCTGGCGATCACCTGGTTGGTCCTGCAGTCGATTTTCAATTGGACGGACTGTATCGAACCATCGGGGAAAATCCGGTGGAATCTCAGATATGCCGTGTTTTCGTCCCTGTTCATCGTCACTTGCTTGATACACCGATAATTATTTCTTCATCAAAACAGCTCTGGGGCCGTGAAAAGCGCACACGTCGTTTTTAAGTTTTTTTTACTAATAAACAAATTTTGTTCGCGTTCCCGGGCAACGCTCTTTCGATGATTTAGTCCCTCAAAAGTGCTGCCAATGTTTTAAAAATTAAATAAATACATTTTTATATGGATAAAATTATCCATTGCTTGCTTATATTTAATTAATTCTCTTTATTAATTATATATAATCTATAATATTAATTGTAAGATTTAGGGCCTACTCACAATTACCCAGAAACGGAAACGGATCGTATACAGAAAATACTTCCCGGGCGATTTATAATCTATGATTAATCATTTCCGTTCCGATTGTGAATCGTCTCTTTGAAACTAGATATATATTCGAGGCTATTCTGTACGAAAAATGTTAATTATTACATTATTAAATATATTCACATTCTATGTATATATCTAGTGAAAGAGCTGCTTAGACTGTGATGATTAAAATAACATACATATTAAAATTAACATTTCCTTTACACAATAACCCCCATTATTTCATATAACTTATTTAGTAAATTTAATGTTTTGTGATCAGCAACAATAATTTTAGTGCAAAAAAATAGGTTATGTAAAATCTATGTCAAACATCATCTATCATTACAAAATTTATATTTAAAAATACTTTGAGTTTTTACAAACGCATTAATATAATAGTATATATATAATCTAAAATCTCCATCTACCATAATGGTGGTGTAGGGGTAAATATAATAGTAATAATAATATTGCAAAATAATTAATAAAAATCTATATAAAATACTATCTTTGGTGACATTGTGTTAAACAAAATAAAAATCCTTTATTATTGCTATTATAATTGAATTAAAAACAGCAATAATAATTCTGCTATAATAAAAACTATAATGTTTTGTGGCCAACATCAATAATTTTAGCACTTAGAAAATATGTTACAAAATATCTATGTAAAATATAATCTATTATGACAATGTTTATATTCAAAAAATATATTTTTTTTCGCAAATGAATAAATACAAAAGTAATAATAATTTTGCAAAATAATAAATATAAAGTTGTATAATCAACAACAATAATAATATTAGCACTGGAAAAAGAAATGTTATAAAAATCTATATAAAACATTATCTATGATGATATTATTGAACAAATTAAAAATACTTGATTATTGTTATTATAAAGGAATTAATAATAGCACTAATAATTCGGCTATAATAGAAATAACAATAATTTTGGCGCTTAGAAAATATCTTACAAAATATCTATTGAAATATTATCTATCATGACAATATTTATATTTCAGAGATATATTTTTCGCAAATAAATAAATACAATAGTAATTATAATTTTGCAAAATATTAAATGTAAAGTTTTATAATCAACAACAATAATAATATTAACACTGGAAAAATAAATGTTATTTATAAAAAATCTATGTAAAACATTATCTACGGTGACATTATTAAACAAAATAAAAATTCTTGATTATTTCTGTTATAAATGAATTAATAATAGCAATAATAATTCGGCTATAGTAAAAACGTTAATGCTTTGTGGTCAACAACAATCATTGTAGTACTTAAAAAATATGTTTCAAATTATTATCTATGACGGCATTTTTTTTAATACATTTTTTTTATAAACGAATTAATAAAAATAATTCAGCTATAATAACAACTTTAAAATTTTATAATCAACAATAATAATATTAGAACTCAAAAAATAATAGTTATAAATTCTATATAAAATATTTTCTATCCTAAATTTTTTTAATATAAAAAATATATATTTTTTATATAAATAGATTTATAATGGTAATAATAATTCGGCTATAATAATATATTTAAAATTGTATGATAAATAACAATAATTTAGGACTAAAAATATAAAAATATTAAAATCTATGTCAAACATTATCTATTACAAGATTAATTATAACTAAAAATACATTTTTTATAAATGAATTAATATTAGTAATAATAATTCATCTTATATAATACTTTTAAAAATTATACTTTTAAAATTATATAATCAACAAAAACAATTTGAGTTGTAAAAAAATATTTATATAAAAGCTATACAAAATATTTAAAAACACTTTATTATTGTCTTTATTAGTAAAAGAATAGTAACTATTATAACAACGTTATACTAAGTGTTAATTTTTTAAAAAAATTAATAACGATAATTAAAGAATAATTAAATAATTAAAAATATTTAATTTGACATAATTGCAAATAACTTCTATGTAATATTTTATCTATTATAAATTTTTTTCTATAAAAAATATATTATTTTTCTATAACTGAATAAATAACAGTAATAATAATTCAGCTATAATAATATGTTTAATATTGTATGATGAATAATAATAACTTTACATTCAGAAAAAATATTAAAATCTTTGTATTATATTATCTATTTTAATATTATTTGTATTAAAAAATACATTTTTTTGTAAATAAATCAACACTAGTAATATTAATTCAGCGTTAACAATAGAAATTGAATTATTACGATTAATAACAATAATTTTAACATTAAAAAATGTAAAAATAAATAAATCTACGTTATATATTATCTATTATGACATTAGTTATTTAAAAAACTCTTTATTTTATAAATGAATTAATAATAATAATAAAATTTTGGCTATAATAATTTAAAAATATGTGAATTTTAACACTAACTATATATTTTTTTAAATTAATAATTCTTTAAAATCAGACTTCTATTACGGCAACTTGACGTTTAAATAAAAAAAAACATAACCTAAAAAATATATATATAAATACTAAATGATTAAAATAAATTAACAGCGACTGGTCGAAGGGGCCCAACAAATGTGATCAATAATCAACAAGAAGAAGATAGCCTCAAAAAAATGCGAAAATACCAGCAATTACTTTTATTAATAATCTCCCTAATAAGTGTATCACTTCTACTAATCTACAGACATGAATACAACAAACTCCACTACGTCCTCGAGGTCTTCAACTTTTTCGGGCAACCGTGCAACCTGACCGGTCTGATCGAGTCGAACAAAATGGGCAACCACCACGACTGGGGACCCGACCCCACTTGGAACGAAGACGAGGGATTCCACGCTTATTCCAGTCACTGGTTGAAGTCCCGGGAGGCGAAAACGCTGATTCTACTGGACGACAAGACGCGGCACGCTAAAAGTTGTTATTTGTGGTACGAGGATAAGGAGGAGCCGATTGTGGGGAAGTTTAAGTATTCCTCTATATCGAATGAGGTTAATTTAGAGGGGTATTATTATTATTGTTATAGTAGTAAGGAAATTATTCCGTATGCCGTTTCGTATGCGAGGAATAAGAAGGGAATTTTGAAGAAACACTTTTTGAACAGCCGGAATAGGTTTGTTAATTTTAACGCTACTGTGTGCGCGGATGTAACGAGTAACACAACGAAACGCCAGTTTATCGAGTTTATAAGCTTCCATTCTTTAGTCGGGGTCGATTCTTTTATAATTTACACCAACAATCTCCCGTACAAATTAATCAAAATCATAACGCAACTTTCGAGTCAATTAGGTATAAAAATAACTTTTTACAATTGGAATTTACCGAATAAATACATGAACAGTGTTTTACCTAATCTAATCATTCAGGAAGACTGTTTGTTGCGTGCGGCCAGTGAATCTAAATTCGTAGCGGCTTTATCGGTCGATGAATATTTAGTGCCCTCAACGCATTATAGTATAGTAGAAATTTTAAAACACCTCAAAGGTAATTCGGATCGGTTTTCGATTCCAGTGCAGAAATTTTGTGTTAATTTTAACGATCCCAAAAAACCGGTCGCTTTGCAGAACACAAATATTTTTTACGACGGGCGCAGCGAGGTGAAGGTTATTTACAAAAACGTCGACGAGAATGAGGTGATTTCCGAACAAGAAATCGATAAAGATGTAATTTCTTTGCATAAATATATTAAGTGCGAGACTAACGTTTATAAAAGTTACGATGACGGTACGATGTTGAAATTTTCGACTGATTTTATAAGATCGACTTTGTTTAATTTAATGTTGCTCAAACAGATATAAAGGTGCTTCAATGTATTCATTCTTCTTGTGCGAAATTAAGGTTTCAAAGTATTGTCGATCAACCGTGACATTAATGAAAAAAATAATAATAACAATAAAATTGCAACTATGGCATGAATGACGCAAAGATATCGAAGCCACCTAAAAATCCCAAATTGAAACATTCACTCGGCCAGTCACAGCAATTTCCATGAAATTGAACAAATTTCAGATTACAACACGAAGGTATATAATTTAAATTAATTAAATATGAACACTTCAAGTAAACAGAAACCATCAATAAGAATGACTACTAAATGATTTCTCTTTGTTTTCCGATAGTAACAAATTTATCAAGTCTATAGATAATCGCAATTAGCAGACTACGCATATGATCGAGAACTTATGTCCTCTACAGTGCTTTGAATTTTGTTTTATAAAAAAATGATGTTTGTTATAACCTATAGGTTATGTTATTCTAACAAATTGAAGAATTTGATAAATAATGGGCGCGTTCAGGGAACTGCAGCGTTTTACGAAAGCGGTATCGCTGGACAGTACCGCTTTATGTGTGGCGCTGCAGCGCTATATTAAGCGGTAAAGCATATATTCTTTTCCGCTGGATCGCTTTTCAAGCCGTGCAGCTGTAAACAAAACCGCTATATTTTCGTGAGCGACCCTAACCTCAAAAGCGTATTCAGGGAACATCAAGCGCTGCAGCGCTATATGTCTAAAATTTCCCTTAACGCGCCTAATGAGACATGTGACGTTTTAATTGTTTTTTTTTTATTCATATATTTAAAATAAAGAAAAAAATCAAAGCACTTTAAAGGAGAAAACTTCTGGATTATATTGTATTTGTTTTATTGATTAGTGTAGAATGAAAATCCCATCATTTATTTAATCATTTTTGTAATTATATATTTTATAAGTCCAAAGTGCCTTAAATTTCTAAGATGTCAATTAGTGCCTTAAGAAAATTATTATTAGATTTTAAGGGTTAACTTTAGGCATGTGTTCATGAGACTCCATGAAAGTTTTCTAATAAGGAATTAGTGTTTAGTCAGTTTGAACAAATATTTATTTTATTGTTATATTTTATTTATAGAGTGAAAAGGCTGTCTTTTTCTATATATTGTTATTTTATCATATGAAATAAGAAAAATATATGTCAAATTATACAACTTCTTTTTTTTTAACACCTTGTAGCTCAGTTCAAGGATTTTTATTTAGTAACTCGTCAGGTCGTGGGGTGGAGGCGGCTGGAGTTGTAAAAAACGGCGGTAAGGACTGCCACGATGGGAAGTGGCTTCTTTGGAAGCGGTTTACGGCGAAGGCTGTCCACGCAGAGAAGCGGCAACCAAGTGCATGATGTTAAGCGAGAAACTGTGCTTACGAGGACTCGGCTTTTCTGAAAGGTTTCATGAAGATAGTTGCTAAAAGCGGCTTCTGACCACACGAGGGAGGACCGACTCCTCGCGTCCACAAGTCGGCTCAGCAAAGGCGCACCCCCGAAGAGCCGACAAGAAATCGAACACTAGCTTTGCGGTAAACAAACATAAACAGGTCATAAATCCTTCCGTCGTACCGATCACATCTGCAAAAAAAAATTCACCCCAATTTTTAACTCTACCAATTGGACTTAAATTATCAAAACCAAATAAAATTACTATCCTATTATCATTAAATAGGAGAATAATTTTATTTAGTTTTGATAATATAAAAACCAAATAAAATTACTATCCTATTATCATTAAATAAGAAAATAATTTTATTTAGTTTTGATAATTTAAAAACCAAATAAAATTACTATCTTATTATCATTAAATAGGAGAGTAATTTTATTTCATTTTGATAATTTAAGTCCAATAAGTAAAATGAGAAAAAATTAAGAATTGAGTGGGTGCATTTTTTTTGCACTCGAGAATTTAGAATTATCACTTAAAAACTCTGACCGAAATTCCACAAGATATCCAATTAATACCCCTAAATAGAAGTTGTTCTGAAAGGTAGGTCTAATAAAAGTGTTCAATCCGATAATGAAATTAAGTTTCCTTATAAAATGAATTTTTGTTTTTGTTAAGTACTAGTTATTTTCTAGCGAAAAATAAAATGTATACAATTTTCTATATAAAAAAGAAACTGTATTTTATACAGGGTGATTCAGTTTCTATCTTCTTTATGTTGACAGTAAACTATAACAAACCGCATATATTTGTAAACGGCAAGAAATTCTCTAATTAATGGTATCACCAAATTGATAATACGATGACAACTGTCAAAGTAGCAATTGTCAACTTTTTTCAAATGACACCATATGTATTTTTTATTCAATTCGCATAGCAGGTACTTTCCTGCACCTGAATATCCATCACAATTATGTCTTGGCAAAATATTTTTGTTATGAGGAATTCATCTGTACTAAAATATTTTCTATGTAAAAAGGAACAATTTCTTACAATTAATTATTTATCGAAAAACATTTGATTTTTTCCATTTTTAATTGGTAGGGGGTTGGGGAAGTCCGGTGTGAAAAATATTTTTGTTGAAAATTAATAATTAATGTATGGGGAATTCAACTGTATAAAAATATTTTTTATGGAGGAAGAAATAATTCGTCAAAATTAATAATTTATCGAAAAACATGTGATTATTCCCGTTTTTAATTTGTAGGAAGTGGGGGAAGTCCGGTGTGAAAAATATTTTTGTTGAAAATCAACAATTAATGTATGGGGAATTAAACAGTAATAAATATTTTCTATGGAGCAAGGAACAATCTGTCAAAATTAATTATTTATCGAAAAACATGTGATTTTTCAAATTTTTAACTTGTAGAAGGTGAAGGAATTCTGATGTGAAAAATATTTTTATTCAAAATGAACAATTAATGTATGGGGAATTCAATTGTATAAAAATATTTTCTATGAAGGAAAAAATAATTCGTCAAAATTAATAATTTATCGAAAAACATGTGATTTTTCCCATTTTTAGTTTGTAGGGGGTGGGGGAAGTCTGGTGTGAAAAATATTTTTGTTGAAAATCAACAATTAATGCATGGGGAATTCAACTGTACAAAAATATTTTCTATGGAGGAAGAAATAATTCGTCAAAATTAATAATTTATCGAAAAACATGCGATTTTTTTCCCATTTTTAATTTGTAGGAGGTGGGGAAGTTCGGTGTGCAAAATATTTTTTTTGGAAATGAACAATTAGGGTATGGGGAATTCAACTGTACTAAAATATTTTCTATGAAGAAAGAAACAATTTCTCAAAATTAATTATTTATCAAAAAACATTTGATTTTTTCCATTTTTAATTGGTAGGGGGTAGGGGAAGTCTGGTGTGAAAAATGTTTTTGTTGAAAATCAATAATTAATGCATGGGGAATTAAAGAGTATATAAATATTTTCTATGGAGGAAGGAACAATCTGTCAAAATTAATTATTTATTGAAAAACATGTGATTTTTTAATTTGTAGGGGTGAAGGAATTCTAATGTGAAAAATATTTTTATTGAAAATGAACAATTAATGCATAGGGAATTCAACTGTACAAAAATATTTTTTATGGAGTAAGAAACAATTCGTCAAAATTAATAATTTATCGAAAAACATGCGATTTTCCCCATTTTTAGTTTGTAGGGGGTGGGGGAAGTCTGGTGTGAAAAATATTTTTGTTGAAAATCAATAATTAATGCATGGGGAATTCAACTGTACAAAAATATTTTCTATGGAGGAAGAACATTTCGTCAAAATTAATTATTTATCGAAAAACATGTGATTTTTCAAATTTTTAGTTTGTGGGGGGTGAAGGAATTCTGATGTGAAAAATATTTTTATTGAAAATGAACAATTAGGGTATGGGGAATTCAACTGTATAAAAATATTTTCTATGGAGGAAGAAACAATTCGTCAAAATTAATTATTCATCAAAAAACATGTGATTTTTCCCATTATTAGTTTGTAGGGGGTGGGGGAAGTCTGGTGTGAAAAATATTTTTGTTGAAAATCGACAATTAATGTATGGGGAATTAAACAGTATATAAATATTTTCTATGGAGGAAGGAATAATCTGTCAAAATTAATTATTTATCGAAAAACATGAGATTTTTCAAATTTTTAACTTGTAGGGGGTGAAGGAGTTCTGATGAGAAAAATATTTTTGTTCAAAATGAACAATTAATGCATGGGGAATTCAACTGTATAAAAATATTTTTTATGGAGGAAGAAATAATTCGTCAAAATTAATAATTTATCGAAAAACATGTGATTATTCCCGTTTTTAATTTGTAGGAGGTGGGGGAAGTCCGGTGTGAAAAATATTTTTGTTGAAAATCAACAATTAATGTATGGGGAATTAAACAGTATATAAATATTTTCTATGGAGCAAGGAACAATCTGTCAAAATTAATTATTTATCGAAAAACATGTGATTTTTCAAATTTTTAATTTGTAGGGGGTGAAGGAAATCTGATGAAAAAATATTTTTATTGAAAATGAACAATTAATGTATGGGGAATTCAACTGTATAAAAATATTTTTTATGGAGGAAGAAACAATTCGTCAAAATTAATTATTCATCAAAAAACATGCGATTTTTCCTATTATTAGTTTGTAGGGGGTGGGGGAAGTCTGGTGTGAAAAATATTTTTATTGAAAATGAACAATTAATGCATGGGGAATTCAACTGTACAAAAATATTTTCTATGGAGGAAGAAATAATTCGTCAAAATTAATAATTTATCGAAAAACATGTGATTTTTCCCGTTTTTAATTTTTAGAGGGTGGGGGAAGTCCGGTGTGAAAAATATTTTTGTTGAAAATCAACAATAAATGCATGGGGAATTAAACAGTATATAAATATTTTCTATGGAGGAAGCAACAATCTCTCAAAATTAATTATTTATCGAAAAACATGAGATTTTTCAAAATTTTAACTTGTAGGGGGTGAAGAAATTCTGATGTGAAAAATATTTTTATTGAATATGAACAATTAATGTATGGGGAATTCAACTGTACAAAAATATTTTCTATGGAGGAAGAAACATTTCGTCAAAATTAATTATTTATCGAAAAACATCTGATTTTTCCCATTTTTAATTTTTAGTTAGTGTGGGAAGCGCGGTGTAAAAAATATTTTTGTTGAAAATGATAAATTAGGATATGGAGAATTCAACTGGTTGGAGGAGATGAGTGAAACTTTTTTCTTTAATAAGCTATTGAAGGGGAGTATATCTAGGTAAAAGTAATATATTTTCGGGAGGAGCACATAGAGAAAATTAAGAAATAGGTGTGGTTAGGGGTTCAAAAGTGGTTAAAAATTGCGTTCCAGAAGAGATTATTGAATTCCAAATAATTATTTTTAAATTTTTTGTGATCTATTGGTAACTTCACATCCGTAAAGTTTGTCACACTCATATGTGTCTTGGCCAAAAATAAATTTCGATTAAAAATTGCGGAGGGCATCAAAATCCACTGTGAGTTTGTGACCGCATTCACATTAAATTTTTGTAACCTATTTTTAATATTAATTTACTAGAAATACCAGACACCATATGGTAAAATGGAATACTGATTATATATATATATATATATACATACTAGAAATGGTGGATGCACATCCAAATTGGATTAAAACATTTGCTATTAAGAAATGCACGGCGGAAAATACAATAATTCCTTTGAGAAGTGTTTTCGCACATTTTGGAGTTGGTACGTGATAATGGGACTTAATTTACGTAAGATGAATTCCAGACATTTTTAAGACACGATGCTATTCAATGGAAGGTATCCGTCAACCAATGGTGTGGCTGAAAACATTGTAAAGACGATTAAAAATGCTTTAACTAAAATTATTAGGAAGGGGAGTGCGAATGATGTAAATTTAATATTAAAAACATTTCTATTAAATTATCGCAACACGAAGCATTGCGCAAGGAACAGTTCACTAGCAGAATTAGTTTTTCGGATGATCATTGAGAACTAGATTTGATGCAGTAAAACCAGACAACAATGTAAAAATTATTAATGTCAATAAAAACATAACAGAAAATGTCCATTTAAAAAAAAATTAAAAATCTGAATATTCACATTTAATGGAATTTAATTTAGTGGACGAAACAATGATTCTCGGTCGTCTACCTTGTAGACCCAAATCGTTGACGATGCCACTTGAAATTAGGCAAAAGGTGGCGCTTGCGTCGTCTTTAATTTATTACGATTAATCTGAATATTATTTAAACTAGAATTCAGGTGCAGGGAGAGTGTGGGACTCAACGAGCAATATTTTTATATACACAAAGAAATGGAGTACTTTTTAAAATAAAACAATCAGTTTAAAGTATTTACATTAAAAAAATTCTTTAATAAATCCCTCAACGCCGAAGAACATTTATTACAGAAATCAATATTCAAGAAAAAAAAAAACGAAAAACGAATACTCCACTGATCAATAAAAATGTTCTTGCGTTGAAGGCCTCTCATTTTAACTGTAAATTTGCGTACTTACGTAATAATACATAATCACATAAAGCTAGCAACGGTCTCGCGCACTTAATATAGACGTCCCTAAATGTAAAGATAAATAAGAAGAATATATTAAACTATATCGACAAATTCATATTCGCTCAGTTAAATAAATTGCATTTCGACGTTTCAACCCCAGATGTCCTCCGATCGGCCGAATTTGTAAATCAGTGATGCGATGAAGATCAAAGCGTTCTGCAGGAAGAGGGCTATTCCAGGCCATTGAACCATTTGTTCTGAAATAAAATTATTGAATTTTTAATGTGTAATATTAAGATGGCTACTAAATTTATGCCCGTTTGCACCACCTTAGTGCTAAGTAATCCTTAACTCATGACATTTGGTTTTCACCTCGAAATCACGACGTCTAAGGTCTCCTTAAATTTAAGTGGCTAATGGCAGTTTAACTTCACTAAGGGTTCCTTAGCAGTGACGTTTGATTAATTCTAACCTATACATTATAAATTTTTAGATAACTATAATGTATAACATTATATGACATTATTGTATGTATAAAACAATAATGTCATAAAAAAAATTGTCAAATTTATAAATTCTTAAATAAATATATTGTTTAAAGTTTCTTTTCGTTACTATAATGATAATAATTACTCCAAATAATTGTGATTTTCCAAAATTAATAATAATTTTCTATGATTTCAAGGTTAGAAAGTGAGAGTAATATGCTTTTGTAGACGACATGAATACTGACATTCCCCTAGATTTTCCCCCCAACTAAACGGAGTTTTTATATGAGCGGTGCAATCCAATCTCTACTATTCTTTCCTTAACTTTTAAGGAATCCTTAACTAAGTAAAATTGGTGCAAACAGCCATTAAAGTCGTAGTTTAAATTCAAGTTGTTTCTTCTAATTAACAATTAGGTTATGTAAAAATATAACATGACATATAATACGTTTAATTCTAGTGACAGATTCTACATATTATTAAAATAAACAGTATTAAAATTGTTTACCACCACAGTAAGGATTCTAAGTGAAATAATCTTTTTGGCTAGAGAGATTAGTGTGTAGAGATTGTTTACAATAAACATTGAGTGAAATTCATAGCACAAAAAATATAATTTTTAGTCATTATTAACTATCCAATATTCTAAAAGAAAGCTATAGGTCAACTAATCAAATCAGAATTAAAAATTCTTATTTGATTACCAATTCAAAACTGTATTTAAAGACAAAAAAATGTATTTATTTAGAAGTAATATGTATTATAATTTATTACTTACCGATTGCGACAAAATCTGCAAATAAAATCCAGCAGGAAGCGATCACAGCTGCAAATCCCATAACGTACCCTAAAAATAACCATATCCTAGAGCCTCTGGCTCCCATACAACCGCCTTCGAATGCATCACCTCGAATCTACACAAACAAACGTGTTTTAATCATCAATTATTTTCAATAATCAAATGATAATTTAATCGTTTCTATGATATGTATCATTCAAAACTTAAAATTATAACTATTTTAACAACTACTTTGATTGATTTTTCGAAATTTTCAAATTAATCAATTATTTAAATAGTCGATTTTATCCATGTACGAGTCGAAACCATTGTATCATTAATAAAATCATACCTGTGCATTCGACACAGAATTAACCATTATAAGCGACAGTGTCCCGAACACTCCACACATGTGATACCCAGCGAGGACTGTCCCCGAATGCACACTAGCCGCATCGATGATGATCCACCATCCTACGAAAAACTAAACTGTTTGTAAGACATTTACTCGAAAACAAATCAGTGTTTTGTTACCAGGAATCCGGAGATGATGGAAGCTAGGGCGTTGCGCTTGTCCCCCTCGAACCAGACGCAAGGGGGGATGTTTTCTAATATGTTGGACATTTTATTTGGCTATTTAGTATGAATCACTGTTGAAAATAAAAAAGAAGGCCAAGATTTGCTTGTCAACAATTACACCTGTGGGCAGGGAATTTCTGTTTGTGTGGGTGGTGTAATTATTTATTCATAGAATGAAACTGTTTAAATGAAATAATAGAGATTTACATAGATTGTATATTCATGAAATAATATTAAAATGTGAAATAAACTAATTTATTTAAAATTGTTGAAAATAAAAAAGAAGGCGAAGATTTGCTTGTCAACAATTACACCTGTGGGCAAGGAATTTGTGTTTGTGTGGGTGGTGTAATTATTTATTCATAGAATTAAACTATTTAAATGAAATAGTGGAGATTTACATAGATTGTATATTCATAAAATAATATAAAGTATATAATAAACTAATTTATTTAACTGTAGAAAATAAAAAGGAAGGCAAAGATTTGCTTGTCAACAATTACACCTGTGGGCGGGGAATTTGTGTTTGTGTAGGTGGTGTAATTATTTATTCATAGAATGAAAATATTTAAATGAAATAATAGAGAAGTACATAGATTGTATATTCATGAAATAATATTAAAGTATAAAATAAACTAATTTATTTAACTGTTGAAAATAAAAAGGAAGGCGAAGATTTGCTTGTCAACAATTACACCTGTGGGCAGGGAATTTCTTTTTGTGTGAGTGGTGTAGTTTATTTCTTAATAGAATGAATCTATTTAAATGTATAATAGAGATTCCCATAGACTATATATTCATAAAACTATTAAACAAACTAATTTATATTAGGAAACATAAACTAGAGATAGGCAAAGTCGATCTTTTCGATCATTTTTGTCACTGCAAAATAAAGTATATCACAATTTTCTTAACGTTTTTTTATAGTATTAATATTGGGAAGTATCACCTATTCATTAATAAACTCTAATTTATTATTAATTATTAACTTTAGCTACTTAAAATTGGTTATTCAGAAATACTCGATTACTAAATTCACTCGATTTTGCCTAACACTAAAATAAACATTTTCTTAATAAAGGACTTTTCAGTAAGAGAACGAAACGCAAACGGGAAATCCAACGCTTCATCTTTCCCGAGGTAAGTATTTTTATATAAAAATTTCAAGAAAATTTAAATTATATTCTGATTTTGACATATGCAACCGAATATACCGCGGTGTGTAAATTCGGTTGCCTAACATGGTTCAGTGGAAATTTTAAAATTTAGTTGTTTTTTATTTGATGCAGGTTTTTGGTCCAGCGATTGAACAACATTGATAGATGTACCAGGATTGTGAAGGTCTAGTAACAAAAAAATACAAAGAATATACAAAATTCACTCGATTTTGCCTAACACTAAAATAAACATTTTCTTAATAAAGGACTTTTCAGTAAGGTAACAAATTACGGCCGATTCAAAATCGCCCGAGAACGAAACGCAAACGGGAAATCCAACGTTTCATCTTTCCCGAGGAAAGTTTTTTCATATAAAAATTTCAAGAAAATCTGATTTTGACATATGCAACCGAATAAACCGCGGTGTGTAAATTCGTTTGCCTAACATGGTACAGTAGAAATTTTAAAATTTAATTGTTTTATTATTTAATGCAGGTTTTTGATCCAACGCTTGAACAACATTGATAGATGCACCAGGATCGTGAAGGTCTAGTAACAAAAAATTACAAAAAAATATAAAAAATGATACTCCAACCACAAGAAAGTATTAATTACTCTGTATTCGTTTAAACATGCATATAGATTCAGTCATTTCTTAGTATTTATTTATTATTACTAAAATTATTAACTGTAAATATTAAATTACATTTCTTTGAGAAATTTTATGCAACCTTATAGTTTTATTTTTTTTGTGACAACATTTAACAACACAATAATGAATTATTTTCATAAATAGAAAATTCACTTGGTCACAGTTTCTTAAATAAATTAAGTAAAAAATTATTTGAAAATCATTTGTGCACTTGTTTAAAGTACTTACGTAACGTAAGTCAAAATGTCACAGAGCTAAATGTGGAAATAATTTGTTAATTATTTTCAAATCATTTTTATTTAATTTATGAATTATATTTGTTTAAAAATGTATTAACAATAAATCCAAAACCTAAGACACAACAACACAGTCAATTAAAATCATATAAATAAATCTAACTTCTTTACATAAATTACAAAGCATGTCTTACCCCATTTCTTTGCGAAAACTTATATTTTTATTTGAATTGGTGCAACATTTAACAACACAATAACAGCTCACTTTTGTTTAAAAACTTATTAAGATTAAATTAAACAACAGCACACACTATCTAACAGCTTGAAAATGGATTTTAAATATAGCTGAAGAAACATATAACAATTCCAATACTTACGGATTTGTTTTTGTTAGCACCGTTTGATATAATAGAAAAAAAGATTGATGGGTCTGCATTATAAAAAGGTCGTCTTGAATGATATTTTATTACTTGAAATAAAAGAAAGAAAGATTGATGGGTCTGCATTATAAACATAGAGATAAAGTATACGATCCAAGAATTAAGCGGGAAACGCGTGCAACGCCATCCAATGCTCAAGTGGACAACTATTTCCCAAGTTTCAAACCTTTATAAGGTTTTTGTGGTTAGGTTCATATACACACTATAATATAACTATTGGCGGGACTTTCGAACATTTTTCTACTTATAATTTTATGTTCACTATTTTACTTCAAATTATTGATATAAAATTTTTATAAATGTGCTATTTTACAGAAAAAAATATCAGTAGATCATGCAAATAAGAAATTGAAATTAATAAAATTATCTAAAAAAATAACATATAGAAACAACAATATTTTTAAGTAAAATATATTAAACTTATAAAAGTATCATTTAACATGTTATTACATTCATATATTAATTAAAACATATTAACAACAGTTAATATCTCTCAGCTGGATAATTTTATGAACTCCTTTCCTTAAAGAATCTAGAAAAATATGGATATAAATATTACTTCAAAAACGTCTATGTTAAATACATTTTTTTTCTGATGGAAAATATTGTAAAAAGCATAAACTATATAATAAAAAATAAATATTTATAAACCGAAAACATATTTTGAGAATGTGGGAAATAAATCATATTTATTAATAATTAATTATTGCTCGATTGGTTCATAATTTTAAGTTATGTATATTCTTTCAAAAATATACAATTCATAGAAATTAATAAGCAAACGTATTTTAAACTACAAATAATAACTTACCAGTTGTTGTTTTATAAGAAAAAGTGAAGAAACTTCTGACGAATACAAAAAACAAACTGTCAAAAACAATTCATGTGATTTACATCAATCAAATTGAAATATGGCAAACTGATCCTTATTTAGAACATCTTTAATGTTTAATTAAAAGTATAAATGTTTAATAAATATACCTTATAGGGCGACAAATGTCACCAATAATAAATAAATCATTGTAAAAACCCAAAAATAAAGTATTTTAAATTTTCCACTTGAGACTTCAGCGCCTCCAGTGCTCAAGTGGACAACTATAGCCGTGTTTCCCAATTTCAAATATTGTCCGGTTATTCTGCAAGGGAAATGTTAGATTTAACGTGTACGTTATTTTGAATCATCACCGTCTTTCTGCCTTAAATAAATGGAAAAATACATTTATTTATTATTTTCGCTGCGCAATGCACTTTATTTAAATGCTTTTTATATTATTATTATTTGTTTTCAAATATAAATAAAAAATTTAAATAAAATTTAATACTTTAAGTTTCTTTTTTTTTAATTAAACACACTTTCAAAATATAAATTTGACTTTTATTCGCAACAATTGTTGTATAAACTGTCAAAAATTAACAGCCTCAACAATTAATTAAATTTATAAAATTTGTTCAATAAATAAATAAATTTTGATAAATTTACACATTTAGATATTAATATTTATTTCAATAAAACTAAAAGCATTTACAATGAATTATTAATAAACGCTCATACCCGAAAGTAAAATTACGTCGTTTCTGCGTCCATCCCCTAAAGCATAATTTAAAAGTTGACATTTTCCTAAAGACGACGTAATAACACAAATAACGTTCCACTTGTTACTTACAAACACTTGTTCGCCTTTAATTATTGGCTATTGAGCCGTTTGGAAAGTGAGAGGTGAAACGTAACTCAATTCAATTATCGGAAATCGATATTTTCCCCATTAACAAAATATACATTAAGGAAGGGGTTTCTTTGTCGGAGAAATATATATTCCAGCCAGTATTCCAAGGGGGGAAATAATTGTAAAATCGATAATATTTTTGCACAGACAATAGAATATTTGCTTAATTTGTTTTTTTTTTTAATCTTTTTCCTTTAATCTATTTGCTTAATAATTATGGAAAATAAAAAAAAACCCTAAGAGTAAAGTTGAGTTTTAATTTTGACGAAAAGCTTTTCAGATCATTCCATTGTTATAAAAAGTTTGGGTTTAATCCATTTATCCGTTTATGCGCTATCGCGGAAACACACAGATATTTTTCAAAACTCGATGGAATGGACTCAGGTAACGTCAAAATGTGTATATTCGTTGATATTTGCGATTCGAAAATTTTTACGATTTCAATACTTTCCCTTGTTTCTCATAGAAAAGTAAATGAACTCCAAAAAAAGCCAATTGAGAACAACATTAGAAAATTCATATACTTTTAATGTGTTATCTCAGTGAGACACCCTGGATATATATTTCTTGTTAATTTTTTTATAAGATTTTTTTTAATATAGCAAAAGTGTTAAATAAATAAAATGTTTATTATTATAATTATGCAAATAATATGTTAATCCCTCATTAATTTGAATACTCTTCATTTCACCACCTGCGAATGAATAATTCAATCAGAAAAAAAAATCTTCCCTCAATAATTCAACTGCAACAACTGTCAGAGACAAAACACCCTAACAAGTGGGGTGGACTGGGCAAAAATCAATATTTCACTTCATTATGGTGAAACATGTGTAGAGGTTATTCGAGCTGGCACTGCAGCACGCTTGAGCCCCCCGGGATGGAAGTGGAACTGACGGCGCGGTGAGGGAGATTCACTCGAGGTGCGAGATGCCGAAGAAGATCGAGTTCAGTGTGATACACGTGACCGGTATGGTTATGCAATAGGGTGAGAATGGGAGTTTAAACCGGTGTTTTGTGTGTGTGTGTGTTTGTGCAGATGAGGATCCGAAGTATAAGGCCACCGAGCTGAACAGCCACGGGCCCACCGTCAAGGGATGGCAGAGCTCGAAGGGGTGTGAATATCCGCAGGAGATTGTGCTGCAGATGGAGAAGCGGTGTTTCCTCAATAAGATACAGCTGTTGATGCATCAATTTTTAATACGTAAGAATTTTTTTATGGAATTATTATTGCAATTATACAGTGCTTTCCGAAAGTAACGGGGTATCGTAAATAAAAATATTTCGGAAAAATGCACTGACACGTCGATTTTTATTTTATATATATATATATAATCGATGTCCCCTTTTACCAATTGATATCGGGGTGATTTTAATTTTTAAATTACTATTCTGACACACACTTTTCAGCCCCCCACCCCTTCGTACAAACTTTAAAAATGCAAACAGCAAATTGATAATTTTTTTCCTTTTTGAATACAACAAAAAAATGTAGCAAAATCGGTTGATAAAAAACGACGATATTTACCAAAATGCATTTTATACAAAACATTAAGCGAAGTAGCAAAATTTAATTAATCAATCCTTAATTAAATGTTCAAAATGCTGCATCTAAACGACGAGACAATGCCCTAATCCATCTACAAAAACTTGTTGTATATTATATAACATTTCTGGAGTGATTAAGTGAATGTCTGCATGAATTCTTTGCTCTGACACCTCAATATCTGCAGGTCTATTCAAATAAAATTTAGTTTTTAAATAGCCCCAAAGAAATTAATCTGGCAATCTTGCTGGCCGTTCAATACTAATCCACTGATTTTATTTAGTCTTATAGTTAGTCTGAGAGTTCAGTGTGCACACACGTTTATACGATGGTTAATTGTCGTGAGTTTTTACGATCTGCACTAAATTTAATTGTTTACGGGCAAGTGGTTCGCATATTTATTTGTCTATACTCTATTTGAAATTATTATCTATTTAAAATATTATTGATTTAATTAGTTTCAATCAAATTAACCTCAATTGTTCATTATTGATGAATTAATTTATTGGTTTTTATTCCGAATTCAGAAGAGGTGACCGTTACTGGGGACATTTGATTGGGACTTATCATTTTCTTTTTTGTATTTCAATTTTAATCGAGTTCTTTCTGCCTATGTTTTATTTTGTGCACCTTTCCGTCGCCTTGTCTTGTTTGTTTATTATTGTTAGTGTGAATAATTGTATCCCTGTTTTTTTTTCCCCTTCCTAATTCCTAATCGTTTCAAGTTGCTAATGCAAAATGGGATTTACTTGAGATGGTTGTTCTAATAAAATAAATCCAAACTCTTTTTATTTAAAATGCAACGGATCTTGCGACAAATGGTTCCATGCTAAATGCTCCGGTATATCCGATGACGAAATCGCGAATTTAAAAAAAAATCGCAATACTAACTGGGTCTGCAGTAAATGTAGCTTGTCAAGGGGTTTTAATAGGAACCAGTTATCTCAAATTGAATCAATAATGGAGAATTTATTTCAAAAATACATTCAACCCTTTAAACAAGAAATCGATGAAGTGATGAATAAGTTCGTTGAAAAGTTTATTGCTTATGATGAAAAAATAAAAGTACTAGAGAATAATATTGCAAATGTATATCAACGTTTGAATGATGAGGAGTCAGTGAAATCGCCGTGCGACAATTACGATATTTTATATGAACTGGAAGATCGTCGAAAAAGGAGCAACAATATTATCGTTTACAATGTCCCTGAATCGAAAGCATTGAACGAGGACCTAGAGGTGATTCGTGCAACTTTAAATCCCTTATCAGTAGAAATCGAGCCAGTTAATATGATGCGAATTGGTCGTACAAGATCTTCAGCTAAACCATAGCCCTTAAAATTGGTACTCCGTAGCAATGATCTGGTAAAAAATATTGTACTTAAAACTTCCAAGCTAAAAGACAACGTTATTAAATTCAGATTTGATCGAATAAAGATCCAATGAGAAAAATTCAAGTCTCTTAAAACTATATTGGATCAGCGGGTGAAAGACTGAGAAGAAGATTTGATGATCAAATATATTTCAGGAGTACCAAATATTGTTAAAAAATCGGAAAAGTTACATAAATGGACAAAAAACTAAACATTTATTACCACAATGTAGCTGGAATGCACTCTAAATTAAGTGATTTTAAATTAAATAATAGTTGCTGTGTGTATGATGTTATAATCTTAGTAGAAACGTGGTTGGATGCTGAAATTGCAAACGTAGAATTGAAACTTAAGAACTATGATATTTTCAGATGTGATCGTAGTGTCAGTAACAGTACAAAAAATCGCTGCGGTGGGGTGTTGATTGCTATCCATAATAAATTAGGGGGTAACATTATTGATATTCAATTAAATACTGTTGAACAATTATTTGTAGCTATTCCCAATTTAAATCTAATTCTTGGGGTGGTGTATATACCTCCCAGCTCACCATCAGCCAAATATTTGGATCATTGTAAAACTTTTGAAATCATTGCTGATAAATATCCTAATTATAAATATCTTACCGGTGGGGATTATAATATACCCTCGGCTATATGGTTAAACGATGAGCTTGGTGTTATAAATACTAATACTGCTGAGCGTTCTGCTCAAATTGTTTCAGAGACATTCAGTTTTTATAATCTTAGACAGATTTGTAATATACCAAATGAGAATAATACCTTTCTTGATTTAGTGTTTGCAAACGATTGTTTCAATGTTAAACAGGCATGTGACGTATTATTTAATATCAAACATCATCATATACCTTATTCGATGTCATATACCATTACGCAACCTACTCAATCACTCCATTTTGATGTGTTTACCTATGATTTCGCCCGTGCTAATTACACGGCTATTAACGACTATTTGTTATCTATCGACTGGCACAAAACTCTAACAGGCACTGTTGATTCAATGGTTGAGTATTTTTATAAGATTTTGTATGAAGCTTTAGATATGTTTCTTCCTATAAAACGAGTAAAATCGTTTAACTATCCCATTTGGTTTAATGTTGAACTTATTAATTTAATAAAACAAAAATGAACTGCTCATAAAAACTATAAAGAATGCCAAAATTCTATAAAATATAGAAAATTTCATGATTTATGTTCAAAATGTACACATTTAAGAAACATTTTATGTGGTCAATACATACAATCAGTATGAACAAATCTTCTGTTCAAATCAAATCACCTATTTTTCATATGAGCAGAAACGCTAACAACTTGTTTGATGACATATTTCTTTCTAATAAGTTCATAAGATAATTCTTACTTTTTTTTTTTTTTCAATGTCGGTTGTAATATTAAAATTTTTTAAGTTTGCGTTGTCATACACACATATATTTTGTTTTCATTTTTTTTTTTAATCATCGTGAAGACTGCAGTTTCCTAATCCACCGGTTAGGAAATACTTTGTTCGATTATTGAAACCATTCGTTAACGCCCATCACTAGTGTGAGTTCTAGAATTATTGGACCATATTTTTTTGACAGATGTTATTAACGTAAACTTTATTCGAAATGAACTACATTCTATTTTAGTAGTATTGTTTCCCAATGCAGAAGATCCTGATAGACCCGATGAGAGAATTTGGTTACAGCCTCAGATTACGCACGACCAGTTCGAGAATACCCCGATTAAGTAATTCGTAATCAGTGGATTACACCTCACACTGAGAAGTATAGAGGAACATATAACGATGTTATATAATTCAAATTCAAATTCATTTATTAACGGCAAAAAAACCATTTTACAAACAGAATAAGATAAATATTACAATAACAAATAATATATAAAACTAGAGCTATGTGCATCTTGGATAAAAAAAGTGACTTATAATAAAAATAGAAATACAATTGGTATTACTGCAATAAACTTATAATGATAATTAACTGAATATTATATTCAGAACATTACATGCTTTAATTTAGACATAAATTGCGTATGGGATTCTGAAAACAAATCAAAATGTGGATCCAAAGATAGTGAATTGGAAATTCGCATGCACCTGGAGAGAGTATTGTTGTAGGCGTAGTTTGACCTATGTAAGGGAATGCGAAAAAGTGGTCTATGACGAGTAGTACGATCTGATAAGTTTACATAAAAATCAACTTGTGCCAATAAATATGGATATTGCATTTGGCCATTCAGAAGTTTATAAAACATTGACAAATCCAAGAGAATCCTGCTTCTCTTAAGCGTAGCAATGCAAAATACCGACATAACTCTGTCAACATCTAAATAAGACTTAAACGCAAGAATTTTAAAAAAACTTATTCTGAATTCTCTCCAGAGCATTGCTATGAGTAATGGTATTAGGAGACCAGACTCAAGACATGTATTCCATATTAGAGCGTACATAAGCAAAATAAACAAGTTTGAATGATTGAGCTGACAAATCTTTAGCCATCCTACTTATGTAACCCAACATTTTTGATGCTTTGTTGCAAATTGAATTTATGTGGCTATCAAAAAATAATTTTGTATCCAGTAACACACCCAGATCTTTAATTTCACACAAGTGTTCAAGTTGACTATTATTGATGCTGTACTTGAAGTTAATAATATTTGATTTTTTGGAGAATGAAATTGCCTTACACTTTTGAATGTTGAAGAATAGGTAGTTATCGCAACACCACTTATGAACTGAAGAAAGGTCGCATTGCAGCAGGTCGCAGTCGTCGATTGTTGATATTCGTTTATATATCTTAAGATCATCGGCAAAGAGTAAAAATGAAGAACCTCTTATGTCTTGTGAGATGTCATTTATAAATAACAAGAATAGTAATGGACCACAGTGTGATCCTTGGGGTACACCGGATGGTACAGAAATTATTTTTGATAAGAAATTCTTCACTTTCACACATTGCGTTCGATTAGTTAGAAAACTATTAAACCATTTCACGATATTTTTATGAAATCCATAAGCTGATAGTTTGGCAATTAAAATATCTTGATTTACACGATCGAATGCCTTGGCAAAATCTGTGTAGATAACATCCACAGATTGATTGCATTCAAAAGCATTCATTATGTAAGTGGTAAATGATAACATATTTGCCTGATTGGAAACCATGCTGATCTTCAAGAAGTACATTTTTGCAAACCCACCTTAATTTAATAGAAACAATTTCGTCCAATAGCTTTGGTATAGATGATTGTATTGAAATGCTGCGATAATTCGTTATGTTATCCTTCTTGCTGGATTTAAAAAGCGGTGTAATATAATTTCTCTTCCAGAATATCGGAAATATACCATGACACATGGAAGCATCAAATAATAAATGAAATACAAAGTATTTCCTAACCGGTGGATTACGAAACTGCAGTCTTCACGATGATTAAAAAAAATGAAAACAAAATATATGTGTGTATGACAACGCAAACTTAAAAAATATTAATATTACAACCGACATTTAAAAAAAAAGAAAGTAAGAATTATCTTATGAACTTATTAGAAAGAAATATGTAATCAAACAAGTTGTCAGCGTTTCTGCTCATATGAAAAATAGGTGATTTGAACAGAAGATTTGTTTTAGAAATGGGTAAATAAAATGTATTAACATCACGGGATTCGACTCTAGGAATATGTATATTCACTTGAGATAATAAACCCGAACAATCAATCCTGTTATTTAACAATTTAAACACAAACATGGCACTATATATTTCTCTGCGATATGACAATGATTCGAAGTCATGTTGAGAAAAAAATTGATTATAATCAGTACCCCTCTCAGTATATATTCCGTCTAGCTTAAATGACAAATATTTTAAAAATCTTTTTTGGACACGTTCTAATATTAATATATATATATATATACAGGGTGAGTTTTTTTCGATGTTCTCTATGGGGATCTCGGAAACTATAAGAGATAGAAAAACGGTTAAATGGGGAAAGAAGTGTAGTTTTATAAGACGAATAAAATGACACTTTCAAAATATTTGAAAAAGTCAAGGATAACTAGATATTTTGAAAAAAGTAAAATGTGTCAATTTTTTGAAATCAATATATCTCTATTATTATCATAGATAGAAAAAAACTGTAAAGGACAAAGTTGTAGAAAATTTTACACAGATTAATAACAAAAAATCAAAAAAAATTTTTCGCCCTTATTTTGGGAGATATGACACAAACTTACCTTTTTTTAAATGGAAACAGTAGTTGGCTATGACTTTATTAAAAGGGTTATTTTTTTCCCTTTAATCCGATATAACATATGTCATAGTTATTTTTAAAATAAAATAAGTTACAGTCGTTTTTAATTTTACCATACACCAAAAATTAGTTAGCCATGAAAAAGACAAAAGTAAAACAATTGCGGTTGTTTATAGCAACGAAATCAATATTTAATGTATTATCTTTCTTTAGATTTGTCAAAAGCAACATAAAGTAAAATAATTCCGAAATTATCAAAATAATAATAGAAGAAAATTTTAAATATTACATAAGATGCTCAAAAAGTCCACCATTATTATTATGGCATAAAGTACATCTTTTTAAAATCGAATTTGTATTTTTTTTTTACTTTTCTTCTGTCAATTGTTCATACACTTTGTTCTTCACATAACCCCACAGAAAAAAGTCTAAAACGGTGATACTTCTGAATGTTGGTAAAGATGGCTACCGACGATCGATATATTGATTATAATATTGTTCTGCAGCATCCGCAGCGTTTTTATTACACTGAATGTAACAAACAAGCATATCACGCTTTTCTTCGTTGGAAAAATTCATTATCACTTACAACACGAAAAATATACAAAACAAACTTATCGAAACAAACCAAATATGGAAATGAATTAATGTGTGTTTAGAATAAACAACCGCAATTGTTTTACTTTTGTCTTTTTCATGGCTATCTAATTTTTGATGTATGGTAAAATTAAAAACGACTGTAACTTATTTTATTTTAAAAATAACTATGGCATATGTTATATCGGATTAAAGGGAAAAAAATAACCCTTTTAATAAAGTCATAGCCAACTACTGTTTCTATTTAAAAAAAGGTAAGTTTGTGTCATATCTCCCAAAATATGGGCGAAATTTTTTTTTTGTTTTATTATTATTAATCTGTGTAAAATTTTCTAAAACTTTGTCCTTTACAGTTTTTTTTCTATCTATGATAATAATAGAGATATATTGATTTCAAAAAATTGACACATTTTACTTTTTTCAAAATATCTAGTTACCCTTGACTTTTTGAAATATTTTGAAAGTGTCATTTTATTCGTCTTATAAAACTACACTTCTTTCCCCATTTGACCGTTTTTCTATCTCTTATAGTTTCCGAGATCCCCATAGAGAACATCGAAAAAAACTCACCCTGTATATATATAATCGATGTCCCCTTTTACCAATTGGTGTCGGGGTTTATTAAAATATAGCTAGTATATATTGGATACATACTAAAGCGAAATACAGTAACTTTATAACATCAATATTACTTACTTACTTACAAGAACGCAACACGAAGCCTAAAATCTTGGATACCGAACAAGATATGTTATTTATATGATTTGCAAAAGTCATTTGGCTATCAAATAATACTCCCAAATCGGTGATTTCAGTTTTGCGCATTAAATTTTGTCCATTGATAATATAGTTGTTTGTGATAGGAGATAATTAACGACAGTAAGAGACTACGTAACATTTATTGATATTCAAATTTAAATCATTGTTACGACACCAACGACTTATTATAGACAAATTATTTTGTAATATAAGTACATCATCAGGATTATCGATTTTCACAAAAATTTTCAAATCATCGGCATAAGCTAATACAGGACATGTTAATGAACAAATCAGATCATTTATAAATATTATAAATAACAGAGGTCCTAGATTCGACCCTTGGGGAACCTCAGATGTTGAGATGAATATCTCAGATTTATAGCCGTTATAATAAACATAATTTTTCCTTTCATGAAGATATGATTTAAAAAGATTGATATACGAATCAGAAAATCCGAATGTTCTCAGTTTTGCAAGCAATAACTTTTGATTCACGGTATCGAAAGCCCGAGTAAAATCAGTATATACAGGGTGATTTTTTTTGATGTTCTCTATGGGGATCTCGAAAACTATAAGAGATAGAAAAACGGTTAAATGGGGAAAGAAGTGTAGTTTTATAAGACGAATAAAATGACACTTTCAAAATATTTGAAAAAGTCAAGGGTAACTAGATATTTTGAAAAAAGTAAAATGTGTCAATTTTTTTAAATCAATATATCTTTATTATTATCATAGATAGAAAAATATTGCAAAGTTGTAGAAAATTTTACACAGATTAATAACAAAAAATCAAAAAAAAATTCACCCATATTTTGGGAGACACGACACAAACTTACCTTTTTTTTAAATGGAAACAATAGTTGGCCATGACTTTATTAAAAGGGCTATTTTTTTCCCTTTAATCCGATATAACATATGCCATAGTTATTTTTAAAATCAAATAAGTTACAGTCGTTTTTAATTTTACCATACACCAAAAAATAGTTAGCCATGAAAAAGACAAAAGTAAAACAATTGCGGTTGTTTATAGCAACGAAATCAATATTTAATTTATTATCTTTCTTTAGATTTGTCAAAAGCAACATAAAGTAAAATAATTCCGAAATTATAAAAATAATAATAGAAGAAAATTTTGCTAATATCTAGTTTTTTGGTGAAGACGAATTACATGTATTTGGACAGAATGGCTCAATATTATTTTTAAACAGCATTGCACGTAATACAATTGATTTTAGTAGATAATATTTAGAGCGTTTTGATAGATAGAAATTATTGTTAACATACAAATTCCGGATATTATTCGTTTCTATAAACCTACAATTTATTTCTATGGCGCATTTTTCTAGTGCATTATTAATTCCTTTGATTATTGAATTTAGAACATCTCTCCAGAAGGGGTTTGCAATTATATTCACGTTTATTTTGGGGACAATCGACGAAAGTAGTTGTTTGAGCATTTCGATGTTAACTTGAGTTCCCCTAGATAAATATTATATTGAGTGAGTCTTAACATGTCATAAAAATATTGAAATGATAAACATTTTGAACAAGAAGAGTTAGACGAAACAAAATGTTATAAATTGAAATTCCCAACAAATATATTTTAATATTATGTCAGGTGGAATATATATCACACAAATTGTGAGCGCAACACCGTCATAACTGAATTTACAAAATATCATACAAAGGTACAAGATTAGTTAGTGAAGATGTATTCAGTACTTCATACCTAATATTTATATCAAATGCTATTAGAACACCTCCACTTTTAGAACGACCAACCATATTGATTTTTCAATCACAGCGAATTTACCTCATATTCTGTTTATAAATGTTTCTTTTGTAATTGGGTCATCCTTTTGGATGTTATTATTATTATAATATTATATTGGTCAGGAAGCAGCTCTGCGCTTTGAATTGAGCTGTATAACCAAATTTCCGAGAAAAATATAATATTATGTGACAAATTATAATAGTTCCCACTGAGCAAAACGGACATAATAATGTTGCACCAATGTTACATTAACGTTTAATGTTGTTTTTAATGTTGATGCAATGTTATTTGTGAACATTTTGTTCAGTGGGTTGACGTAAAAATCATGCGTTTTACTACGCAGTCCGTTTTTGATAAAACATATTTAAGTGGATGGATTTTCTGTTGGGCATAGCTAGTTTTCCGTGATGGTCGGAATTTTCATGATGGTTGGAATACCTTTAATATATTGGATCATCGTAACGTGGGTTCAAATTTAGTCAGTTTTGTCGGATTTCGAAAACCACCATTCAAATCTACAGGCTGTCCCATTTTAATCTTTCAGGTGGAATATATCGAGACAAGTGCGCCCAATCGAAAAAGTTGTCTAATGCAAAGTTTAGTGGTTTGCAGGGGGACATTAGATTCTGTTATCAATTTCACCCCTCACCCCCCCAGGGGGGGTGAATAACAGGGGTAACTTCCGAATCTTAAATGGGAACCCCCATTTTTTTATTGCAAATTCGGAAAGTGTGAAAAAAACTATGTAGGTTTTACTCAGAAACTTTTTTGTATGGGCAACAGGTGGCGCTGTAATCGTCAATATTAGATTATTTTACACTTAATCTAGAATTGATGTAAAAATGCCACCTAATGATTACAGAGAAAAAGTTTAAACAAATTGAATTGAAAAAGCCAATCTACTTACCACCACCACTCCACCACCACCACTTTGACGTCTGTAAAGGTACAAGGGTAATAGAAATTCGAAATGAAATTGTGCAGTTCAAACAGAAAGATGTCAAAATTATTATTTTTTTTGTATGGATCAGTTTTAGGTAAAATTTTCGTTAAGATCATTTTAGGAGGTGTTCAATGTGACCACATCCCCAGGGGAAAAAGTCTGGAGACGTTAGATCTGGCGATCTAGGTGGCCATTGCGCAGGCCCCCCACGACCAATCTACTTTTGTGGATATGCGGTGTCCAAATGATTCCGCACAATTCGTGCAAAATGCGGAGGTGCACCATCTTGCTGAAACCACATCGTTAACCTTGTGGCGTACGGAATGTCATCCAAAAGCGCAGGAAGGCCGCCTTGCAAGCCTTGCGAACGCGACACACATAATCATATCAACAATTTCATCTGGCAAGTAATCTGACATTTTCGCTAAGAAGTGCGACTTCAAAACGTCAAAGGCTGACTGACAAAAATAAAAATGTTTCTAAATGGACATGCGTTGTAAGCCCCCCCTCTCCCCCCGATTTCTAGTCGTCTCATTCGAAGTTAACTTTTTTGTCAATACAATGTAGCAGTTTGAAGTAATTCCAAGATATTAATTAGACTTAAAATTGCCCTAATGAATCTTGGTGGTGGGAAGGTTGGGGGGGGGAGGTACAGCAATGCATCAAGGTGTCAAAGGGCGCTTATGTCTGGAATCTGATTATTTTGTAATCATTAGGTGGCATTTTTATATCAATTCTAGATTAAGTGTAAAATAATTTAATATTGATGATTACAGCGCCACCTGTTGCCCATACAAAAAAGTTTCTGAGTAAAACCCACATAGTTTTTTTCACACTTTCCGAATTTGCAATAAAAAATGGGGGTTCCCATTTAAGATTCAGAAGTTACCCCTGTTATTCACCCCCCTGGGGGGTGAGGGGTGAAATTGATAACAGAATCTAATGTCTCCCTGCAAACCACTAAACTTTGCATTAGACAACTTTTTCGATTGGTCGCACTTGTCTCGATATATTCCACCTGAAAGATTAAAATGGGACACCCTGTATAATAGACAATAAATGGTCAGTTTTTTTTAAATAATTTTAGCTTCGAAAGTGGAGATTTTCTCTAGCAATGAAGACACGAATACAATCACCGAGGTGGAGAAAATCAATTGGGACTATCTTGGATACGTCACCCTGTCCGACAACCAGAGCACCGGCTTTAAAAGCCGGGAGCTCAAATCGGCAAACGTTCCGACGACGGCCGCCTCATTCCTGAAGTTGAGACTCAGCAAAAACCACAACAACTCTTACAACATACACAATCAAGTAAGAAATGAAAATGAGTTATTTTTTTTATTTTTAAATAATGAATTTGTATTTAGGTCAGCTTGATTGCGATAAATGTGCTTGGGATGGAGAAGGAAATCCCCAGACTATCGTCGACGAATGATATCGACTCAGACACCGATAAGCTGGATCTGATTTTGAATGACCCCGATTACATCTCGCCTTACGATGACCTCGCCTTTGATATGTACGTCGACGTTGACGTAGCGAAAATCATACGTGAGATGGAACTGAAGAAACATGTTGCAGTAATTAGTAAGTTTAAAAAAGCAAAACAAAAAATAAAACACAAGTAAAGCAGACATTTAACAGACTGACAAAACAAATAAAAATGTAATTTTAGAATACAAAAAATCCAAATTGATTAAAACTTGCAACAACTACGTTGTATGGGGCCATTGTGAAGTCTTGAAATGCGACCTATAAGATCTATTGTTCTGCCCTTACCCAATCACTTCCCCAGCAGTCCCACATCCTCCATGAACCAGGGAACTTTCTTGGGGGTGATGTTGCTCATCTCTTCGTGGGACAATCGGTCCCTGCCGAAGTGTGAATGACGCTTGTGGATAATCGCGTCACAAGCGCAGAGTATATGCTCGGTCGTTTCATTTGCCGAGTCACATAGCCTACAGTTCCCACTTTCCTCTTTTCCTATTTTCCACAAATGGTTCCGGAGGGCACAGTGCCGTGTTATGAGTCACGTGAATGTTCTCAGCTCTCGTTCATTGTGAGTTCAAGCAGCTTATGGCTGTGATCTAGTCCGATCAGCCGTTTTGATTGTCGTCGACCTGGGATGTTTGTCCAGTACTTACGTCTTCTGTTCTCTTCCCATTTTTGCACCACCTCTCTTCGGTGCGCCATGGGGAGTTCTCAAAACGGCTCTGGTTCATCTGCTACTGTGTTGCCTACGATACTTCTAATGGCCTAATGCTACTTTGAGTATAAATACCACTTTTGCCTCCCTCCACAACCGGGCCCTGAGTCCTGGAGCGATACTTTCAAAGCCGCGTTGCAGTAACGCGGGGAAGATACCGTCCATTCGTGGGGATTTATATGGCTTGAAATTGCATATGGCCCAAGGCATTTTGCTGAGCGTGAATATTTTTCCCGCTAGGAAGCGCCTGTTCCGGCTGGAGCGCCCCTGAGTCGGAGACACGCACGCAGCGGACATGACCTATTACTAAGCCATGCGATTCTCCGGCCATATACCTTTTGGTGTCGACCATGTGGAGCACCGCACAAGTGAAGCATCAATATCACATCCTCGAAGCGGCTGCCTGTCAGAGGCCAACCCATGTGTGGACCGGGAGGGCGATAGATACCCTCGGGCTTTGACTCCTCATTTAGTCGTGACAAGCACGAAGGCTGAGTCGACCCCGCCGTATGCAGTTAGCCGTATCCAAGATAGGGACACGGGGGTGCCACGAGAAGGCCTGCAATTCCGACTTGGGTATCTGCCCCATTCAGACATCCATGCTCGAGAGCACGGTAGACCTCGTAGCTTGGCGTTTCCAAGCTTTTGTGCGGGCCTCCACATATATCTTATATATATATCTTATATCTTTAATTTCAGTGGTGAATTAAAGATATAACATGCCTGGTGACTTTACAGCCAGTCAGTGCAGGGCATCGTATCCTTTAGTGCAAGCTCTAGGCTACAACACGATAGCTGAGCAGGGTGATTGTACTTTTAGCGTTACCCAGGGTGCAGAGGAGCTTGTACAATCTTCACACCCCTTGCTGCAACATAAACGACATGCACAGATTTTTCGGTGGGATATTTAGCTTGTTTGCAATCATTGTATATATAAAATACTTTAGCGTGGAAACATTTTCAGTAGAGAGAAGGTACATAATTCAAATTGTTTCGTTGAGGAGAAGTCCGGAATTCTGGTCTTCAATTATTTCAAAATTTTCAAGGTTTAATTTCCTTCCTTTTTTATGTATGCAGTTTTTGAACATTCTAATTGAATTTGTGGTTTTATCTATTTAGTAGTAGTTGACAAATATTAATATACCACTTCTTTTAAAGTTGGCTTTTGTGCGTAATAAGTTTGAGGAAAGATGCTTACGTTTTTACATTTGCAGATGAGCGATTTGAATACGCGAGGAAATTAAAACTAGCGATGGAACATTTGCGAGAAGCAGGCGAGAAACTGGGAAAGTACGAACTGGAAAAGCGCCACGCGATCGAACTGGAGGACTACGAGCGCGCGAGACACAAGAAGAACCAAATGGAGGAATTCCGAGTGAACATCTACCAGGAACTCAACATCGACCAGTTATTGGAGGTGAAGGGCATCTGTCCGAAGAACGACGAATTGCTGGACGAAATGGACGGGAAGCAGCCTTTGTCGCCCACTTCTTTGAAGATCCCCGACGGGAAGAGGTCGGCCTCTCCAAGCGCACCCCATGTCTATCACGCACCGCCGTCGCCGTTGCACAAACACCAAAGTCCGAAGACTGGCTCTCCCAGCACTGGTAGTCCCACGAGTTTGCAACATCGGAATTCTTTCAGGAGGAGAAACAAGTCTGCCGGATCGATTGTCAAGTCGACTTATGAGCAGTACGAGGAAAAACCATTACCCGCCTTAAGACAGTAAGTACCTATAATAATAATAATAATTTTTATTGTCCAACAGATATACCATAAAAGGACAAATATCAGAAAAAAAAAATACAAATCAATTAATTAATAACTAAAAATGGTTCAATAACTACTGTAAGTATAATATAAAAATAACATCGTTGATTAATGAGGCACTTAATTTTTGAAAATCCATGGTAACTTTAATTAATAAAATATTTATGATTTTCAACACTATTTTATTTAATTTCACTACAATTGTTTCGCTACGCTGTAGCTTCTTCAGGTGAAGAAAGTTAATAATAATATTTACAGAAATGTTTACAATATATATACACAGTTTTATTGCACGGGGGTGGAGCGTGGTTTTCCTTCCATCCTGAGTAGTAGGGAATTCGAGAGTTCCACTTGTTCATTCAGCAAGAGGCCCGTTTGGTGGTTTTTATTAATTTCCAAATTTTCAAAAATGTTTAATTTTCTTGCTGGCGATATGGAGGATTTTGAAATCTTTGTCGAATTGATGTCGCTCTTCTTTTAGATGGTTAGCATAAGTTGAGGTGTCCTTATTATTTAGGAAAGCTGCGTGGTGTTCTTTAATTCGCTCCTCAAACGCTCTCCCCGTTTGTCCGATGTATATTTTAGGGCAATCACCACAATTCAACTGATAAACTCCACAGTGCTGACCTCTTTCAGTTTTATCTTTATTGTTTTTTATTATTTTTGACAGGTTATTATTAGTTTTGAATGCAATTTTAATATCTAATTTTTTAAAATATTTACTAATATTTTGGCTTAGTTTTCCATTATATGTTAATGACCCATATTTAATTTTTGTATTTATTTCTGAAGGAAATATCATGTTGTTAATTATTTGTTTTTCTTTATTTTTTATTAATTTATTTATTGTGTCTTTTGAAAAATTGTTTTTATGTGCAATATGTTTTATTATGTTTAATTCTTTTTTAAAATTTTCATCTGACGTCGGTATTATAAAAGCTCGATGAATCATTGACCGATATGCAGCTAATTTTTGTTGAATTGGATGGAATGAACTATTATTTATTGTTGTATCTGTATGTGTTGGTTTGCGAAAAATGGAAAAATCGTGTTTGTTATTAATATTTTTAATTGTTAAATCTAAAAAATTTATACTATGAGTTTCTTCCGTTTCTAATGTAAATTTAATGTTTTTGTGTTGATCATTTATTACTTTCAATAAGTTATTTAAAATTCTGTCCGTGCCATTGAATGAAACCAAAACATCGTCAACGTATCTCCACCAATAGAGGCAATTTTTGAATTGCGGTAATTTGCATAAATTATTTTCTAAACTGTCCATAAAAAGTTCGGCCATTAAAGGGCTTAGGGTGTTTCCCATTGCCAGTCCATCTGGTTGGGTGTAAATCTTTTCATCGAACTGTAAATAATTTTGATTTATGCAAATATCCAAAAGAGACATTATCTCGCTTATAATGTCAGGATTTACATGTTTTAACAAAAGCTTGTTTTTTATTATAGTTCTTACCTCTATTGGTGGAACATTGCTAAATAAATTAGTTACAACAAATGACACGAATTTTGAATTAGGCGGTAATTCCACGTCTTTAATTTTATTAACTAGGTTTGTGCTATTTTTTATTGAAAATTTAGGGTTAAAATCTAAGTAATTAATTAAAATGTTATTGAGTTTTTTCGGAATTTGTTCACAAGGTGCATTTGTATATGATACTACCGGTCTTATTGGATTATTGGCCTTATGGAGTTTTATAAGGCCATATAATTTGGGGGGTTGTGGGTTCATATTAATAACCTGATATTTTTCATTATCTGTTAAAATGTGGTTTATATTATTTAATGTGTTTCCTATTGTTTGTTGAAATTTTTTCGTTGGATTTGTTTTTAATGTTTGAAAGTTATTGTTGTACATAAATTCTTTTACTTTGTTAATATATTCTGTTTTATTAATTGCAATGACGGAATTTCCTTTATCAGCTTTAGTAAAAATTATGTTATTAGTTATTGATTTATTTTTA
The DNA here is from genome assembly GCA_963082785.1 of Philonthus spinipes. Classification (NCBI taxonomy): domain Eukaryota; kingdom Metazoa; phylum Arthropoda; class Insecta; order Coleoptera; family Staphylinidae; genus Philonthus; species Philonthus spinipes. Next base: position 10,778,591 of record OY720316.1, on the reverse strand, counting down.
ATGGATTTGGCTGTTATCAGTTCCGTATTGTTAGCTTTATTTGGCTTTGTATTTTTAATAATTTTATTTAAGTTGTAATTTTCGTGTAGGTCATTTTTATAGTTATTTAAAATCAATTCAGTTTCCACCTCTGTTAATTCTCTTTGGTTTTGGTTTATGTCAACTTTAATGTTATGTTTGAATCCTTTTTCTAACAATACTTTTTCTGTTTCGTTAAATTCTGTTGTACTCAAATGAATGAAACGTTCAAAGAATTTATGCTCACAATGACTTTCTATTGTTCTTGTTGTTTGTGTTCGTTGTTGTTTAATTAATCTTTGAAGTTTATTCTGTTTAATTATTTTGCTTTTGTGAATTATTGTATTTATTCTCTCGTGTGTATAAAAATGAAATAAGTCAAATTCGACACTGTGAAGTCTAAAAGCTAATTCCGTGTGACATACCTTAATTAACTTTGACAGGTTGTCGCGTTTTCCATAGAGAGCAGCTATTTCTTCTTGTATCCATTTTCTGCATCCATATGGGACAGCTTTTTGGGCGGCTAGACTGGTGTTGTTGGTCTTCAATTTCACATGTGTTGGTATTACATTGTGTTCTTTACACTTATGTAAAAACGTAAGACTGTGGTTGCAATATCTAAAATAAGGTTCTACATAAAAACGTCATCATAGATGTTATTTGCATTACGGCTCATATGCGTAATGGGCACTCGTGGTAATACATTTGTATTTGCGGTAGGTATGTAACAAAATGTTCTGGAATAACTTTGCATCAACTTTAAAACAATTAAATGTACTATTGTTAAGTTAATGTCTATTTTGCTAAGCGAGTAAGACAATACGTGTAGACTATTGGAATGGTATTGCATTTTTAGCGTGGATATTTTTTGGAAGTTTCTTTTTTTGTGTACTCAAACGAGAACATTTAGTCACCAGGTCTTGATTTCGAGGCGTGTTAAGAAATTGTGCTCAGTTTAGTTATTTTAATTCAATTAATATTATTTAGTTACATTCATCGAGATATTTAAGCACAACACTCGACCTAAACGTAACAATACCAATTTGACGAAGTATGGAAAGCATGGTTTGAAATATAAACTACATTCTTTTCTCGTAATAAACGTTGAAAATAATCATGACATAGCCATTCAACCATTCTTTAGCTATGTTATATTAAAGTATATTTTTAATTAGTCGAACAATTTATGTGTGTGAAGCTGGCAATGAATCCAGCAATGAACCCGGCGCCTCCACACTGATACTTTTTTTTTAAATAGTTATTTAAAGGAATACAACACTTGTTTATTCATAATTATAACTAATAGCAAGGCCAAGTGAATGCAACAGAATCAAATTTATTCCTATAAATTCTAAAATATTCATAATACATATACTTTAAAAATCGAAAAATAGCGATTTTTTATAAACAATATTTCCCAAACGGCGCACTTTTTTCCCAATTTTCTTTCAGAAATAGTTTAATCAATGTTTCTAGAAGTAATATAAACAATCAGAAATGCGTGAAATGCGTAATAGTTTCTCTATAAACAAATCCATTGCCGAGTCGTATTTCCAACACCTGACGTCGATTTTCAAAGTGTCAAATTTCCCAAACAGCGAACTTTTTTTCCAATTTTCTTTCAGAAATAGTTCAAACAATATTTCTAGAAGTAATATAAACATTCAGAAATGCGTGCCCGTTAATAGTTTGTCTATAAACAAATCCGTTATTGAGTCGTATTTCCAAAACTTGACGGCGATTTTAAAAGTGTCAAATTTCCCAAACAGCGCACTTTTTTCCCATTTTTCTTTCAGAAATAGTTTAAACAATGTTTCTAGAAGTAATATAAACAATCAGAAATGCGTGTCCGTTCATAGTTTGTCTTCACACATTGTGAAGAAATGTTATTATTGCTTTATTTATCAATTTAATTTGATCTTCACGTAACTCCATAAATTAAAAAAAAAATGAAAATTAAACTAATTTACGAACGATGTTCTTATATGTAATACAAACAATCATAAATTCGTGCAGTATAGTTGTTTCTTCCTTCTTTAATTGTAAAAGCAAATGCTAAACGCATGTTCCGTTTATATTTTTAGAAAATCAAAGATGTACCTCCTCTCTACCCTCATTATCATAATTTTGTTCTTGACCAACGATCAATAGCCCAGCTGGAGGCGTTAAAAAAACTGGTAATCTGTTTGAATTGCTGCCAAAGGGATCTATTAACTTGCACCCATTAGGATTAGGTATTAAATAATACTGAATGCAATTTCAATGAGGGGTGTTACAACTTAAATTATTGTTTTTGAAACAACAATTTTTGATAAATATATTTATTTGAATATAAAGAAAATAATTTCTTATTGAAAACAACAAATAAATATATAATATATTATAAATAAATCATTCATTTCAAAGAGGTACTCCTTCATCGAGTTTCGAATATTGCACAGCGATTTTTAAAGTGAAAAATTTCCTAAAATGTGTTTTAATAAAAATTAGTGAACAACTATATAACAGAATTTATTATAATTTAGTATTTTCAGGGATATGTATTTCTAATTTTAATTTCAATGTTGATAATTTTAGAATTTTTTTCGAAAATTGTAGCAGTCGGTTTTTTTAATTACTGTCTTTGTTACAATTGACAACATTTCAATTTTAAAATTAAGAATATTAAAAATTAAGAATAATATCACATGTCTTAAAATAGAAAAAATAAAGCGGCCATGGACAAATTAAAAAATATATATTATTATTTATATATTAGAAACAATTAAGCTCTATCATAAACACAAGGTGATTAAACGTAAGGTATAATTACTTCAGTAGTAACTATAGTGTGTGTGTGTGAATATATGTATATATTTATATATATAAAATAAGGGTTACATAAATTTAGAAATTAATAAATACATATATCTTGTTATTTTTACTTACTCGGGGCTATTCCGTAGGGGAAATGTTAAGTTTAATGTTTAGCATATAAGTTGTAGATTTAATAACGTTGACACTACCCACTAAACAAAATGTTCACAAATAACGTTGCATCAACATTAAAAACAACATTAAACGTTAATGCAACATTCGTGCAACATTATTATGTCCGTTTTGCTCAGTGGGTACTCTCGCTTTATAATTATGCCATTTGAAAATAATGATATTTTATTATTATTATTATTAATGAAATATTGCGTCAATATTAAAAAGACAAATTCATGCACACAGGTGCATTTTATTCATGTGATATTTTTTCAATGATTCAAATAATAATAATTATGGTGATTTGTTACAATTTCTAATTTAAATTTCAATTTGACATATTCAAATTAATATTAAAAATTCTCAAGTAAATCATTTCATAAAACTAATTGCAGTGGAAGCAATGACACGTCAGCAATGACAAGAATTAACAATTTTAGCTAAAACTATCTTACACGAAATGTTTTTGAAAAAATAAGAATCTATATATTTCTATTATGAATAAGGAACAATAAAGCCAAATACCATTTTTCTGGAAAGCGTAAAGGGTGAATCGGTACACAGTTAACCTGTCACATTTACGAAAAACAGATGACCAGTATTTTTAACGCCTCCAGCTGGGCTATTGACCGTTGGTCAAGAACAAAATTATGATAATGAGGGTACAGAGGAGGTACATCTTTGATTTTCTAAAAATATAAACGGAACATGTGTTTAGCATTTGCTTTTACAATTAAAGAAAGAAGAAACAACTATACTGCACGAATTTATGATTTTTTGTATTACATATAAGAACATCGTTCGTAAATTAGTTTAATTTTCATTTTTTTTATTTATGGAGTTACGTGAAGATCAAATTAAATTGATAAATAAAGCAATAATAACATTTCTTCACAATGTTTGAAGACAAACTATGAACGGGCACGCATTTCTGATTGTTTATATTACTTCTAGAAACATTATTAAAACTATTTCTGAAAGATAATTGCGAAAAAAGTGCGCCGTTTGGGAAATTTGACACTTTGAAAATCGCCGTCAGGTGTTGGAAATACGACTCAGCAATGGATTTATTTATAGACAAACTATTAACGGGCACACATTTCTGATTGTTTATATTACTTCTAGAAACATTGTTTGAACTATTTCTGAAAGAAAATTACAAAAAAAGTGCGCCGTTTGGGAAATTTGACACTTTGAAAATCGCCGTCAGGTGTTGGAAATACGACTCGGCAATGCATTTGTTTATAGACAATCTATTAACGGGCACGCATTTCTGATTGTTTATATTACTTCTAGAAACATTGTTTAAACTATTTCTAAAAGAAAATTGCTAAAAAAGTGCGCCGTTTAGGAAATATTGTTTATAAAAAAATCGCTATTTTCCGATTTTTAAAGTATATATATTATGAATATTTTAGAATTTATAGGAATAAATTTGATTCTGTTGCATTCACTTGACCTTGCTATTAGTTATAATTATGAATAAACAATTAAACAAGTGTTGTATTCCTTTAAATAAATATTTTTGAAAAAAAAAAGTCTCATTGTGGAGGCTCCGGGTTCATTGCTGGATTCATTGCCAGCTTGACACACATGAATTATTTTCGAAGGCAATTCTGATAATTTTTTTTCGTACTTTTTTATATCGCAAAAACCACTTTGATAAATAACAATAAATCGATAGACAATATATGTAATCATGAAATGTCTAATCAGACAAAAATAATAAAAAAAAAATCTGTAAGTTCATAAGCGCCCACATACAGTCCTCTTAATCACTTTTATTTGTGATTAAGCCATTGACAACTGTGAAATAATACAGTTATTATTAAAAGTCACGTTTTTTTTTTAAAAAAGTAGCAATTGAAACAAATATAAAAAGAGAGCCATATTCTCCTTTTATTAATCTTCTTTATGCTGGTTGTGGAGACTTAATTATTTATTTAAATAAAACTTGTTGTCCTTTCTCCTACTTATTTTCTATTAAACCAAATATATTTTTGAAACTATGTTTCCATCTGCAGTAGATGTGGTTCCTGAAGTACACGTTGGGGGTGGAAAGATCCACGCCCAGCTATATAGTGCTTCAGGAAACGAATAGAGAGAGGCTAGAGTGCGAGGAAATGGTGAGAGTGGTGAGGTATGAGATTGTGGGAACTGGAGAAAGAGAGATTGGTGAAGGATATGTGGGTGACGAGCGTGTGTCGAGGAGGAAAATGTATGAGAGGGTAGAGTTGTCGGAGGCGAAAATAATGGAATGGCTAGGGAATAGGGTGAAGGTGGACGAGTGGGTAAAGGGGAAGAGGAAGGTGGTGGAAGGGCAGGAAAGGCTAGGGTGTATAGAGAGAGGTGAGTACAATGATGTGTTTGAAAGGTGGCAGGTACATGGAAGAGTGCCGAGATATTTGATAGAGAGGGGATGGAGTAGAGAGGATAGGGTAATTGTGGCAAAAGCGAGGTGAGAGGAAGAAAAGTATCGATGGGAGAAGAATATGGAAGGTATGTATTGTGTGAGCATGGAAAGGATACGTGGGGCCACTTGGCGGAGGAATGCGAGGGGGTGAAAGATGAATGGGTGGGAGCACAAGGGAGTAGATGACAGAGGATGGGGTCGGGTTAAGGACGTTGGAGGGAGAGGGAAAAGAGAAGGGAGGATAATATTATATTTTAGAATTTTGAGAATGTAAATGAATGATGCCAATAAAGGTCTTTTTTTCTTTTTTTTTAGTAATTCTCTTTTTATGTTTATTTTAATAGCAGTAATCATCAACATGTGTGTTTTTTTTTATTTTCAGCTCGCAAACCAATGAATTCCTCCGCGAGTGCCAGATGGAGATCGAACACAGGACGACGTCCAAGCTGACCGAGCGCGAAAAGAAACAAGCAGCTCTGCCGATTCTGGTTTTTGGCAACGATCTAGTGGAGAAGTTTTACTCGAAGCATTATTTAGATAAGGAGGAAGGACTGAACAGACTGAAGGAGGAACTGCTTTCGTACGACAACACGCGGATGCACACCGCGAACAAAACGGGCCGGGCCGCCATTTTTCTGTTGCACAGATCGCTTCGCGACAAGGTTTTTTCAGTTTACAATTTGGCCAACGAGGTGATCCGCCTGTATTTCGTGCAATATGTGCCTGGAAGGTATGTATACTATGAAGAATTTAGGATGTACGATTTTTTTTCTGTAGCTCACTTATCGAAACGGATGATTAAGGATTGTAGGTGGCTTAACAATATTAAGCCCGTGGCTATGTTTCACTAGGGGAAGTACAGATAACCCTCTGTTGAGTTGTATTGAAAGACGATATCGTTTATAAGGCGACGATTGTAACGACTTTCGGACTTGGTTGTTCGAAGATATAAAATAAAATTTGTAATACTTTGCTTTTTATTTCGACTTCACTCTTATACAGTTGTGAGCTTAATGACTATAGAAAAAATACAAACATTTACAAGGAAAAAATATATACAATAAAGTGGGGGAAGATGCTCTCCTCTTCCTCGGGATGGATTACGGAACCAGGTACCCGGCGATGGCTAATTCCGTGAACTGCATCTAGTCAATCGACGCTGGCCAAAGTCGTGTTCACGCATAAATTAAATGCGACGCCTTTTCATTTTACTACTTTCGGCACAAGGACAGGAATTTTTGAAAAATAATAAAAATTCCTTGTCTAACTCGAACACCCTCTTTTGATCGTTAGTAGATGATCAGTTGGCAATAACTGACTCCCTGAATATTGAGGTGCAAGCATACGCTGACGGCAGTACCTTAATGGTCAGAGGCAAATATGACCAGTTATTAATAGTATTTCAAAATTAATGGAGATACAGCGTTTTTTGATTTTAAAAAAGCTGGTCGTAACAAGGAGGGTCGTCTGGCCCGAAATATATTTGTTTTATTATAATATTTTTCAGAGTTTCCCCTGCTGAAGTCTCAAGAAGCGTCGATAAGTTACTACCGGAATTATTGACTAAATCTGGAGACACCAGCGCTCGAATTCATCACATGGCTGTGCATACTATATTAACAATGGCCGACTGCAAAAATGTAAGGTAAGTTGTAATCATTATTAATTTCTACTCTGCTTGAACAATCATTTACACCTCAGAAAAATGAACCATTTTAAATAATACAAAGTTTCCGCAATTAAAAAGTAATTAGTTTATCTGACACTTTTTTTCACTAACCACTTAGTAAAACATTGTTAATATTAAATTAAACTTGCAAATTAAATTCACTTATGTAATAATGTTGGAACCTTCGAACCTTCAACGAAGACAGACGTGTCTAAATGCTCCAGTAATTACTGCCATAAAACTAAGCTGTAAAATGGCTCCCGGCATGCGATCGCGAAACGAAGATATAATTTCATTTTTAAAAAGTGAAGAATTCGATGGTATATTGACAAAATCAATTGAACATCATACTAAACAATTAAGCAATGAAATCAATGGTCGCGTTCAGGGAACTGTAGCGCTACAGCGCTTTACGAAAGCGGTGTCGCTGAACTGTACCGCTTTATGTGTGGTGCTGTACCGCTTTATCAAGCGGTAAAACATATACTTTTTCTAGTGGCGTGCAGTGGAATTTTAAAGTAGGGAAGCAATCAAGGAAAATGAGTTAAATTTACTTACCTACTTATAATGAAGTTCTATTCTTCTATTTTCTTTTGAAAATTCATCTAAAACGTCTTCATAAAAATTGGGGTTTTGAGATAAGTTCTTGACAAGATCCTTTTCTATCGATAATATAGCCAAATTTGAGAGTCTTTTTTCTCTTGTAGAATTTCTCATGAAGTTTTTAATGCGTTTTAAAACAGAAAAACTGCGTTCTACCGAAGCACTGGTAGTTGGAATAGTTAACATTAATTCACAGAGTCTAGTCACTTCACAATATGCTTTATCTAGTCCAGTTTCTTTCAAAAATTGTAACATTCCTAGAAGATTTTTTGTAGCTGCTTCAGGAGTAGTATATAAAACACAAAGTTAAGATCGCAAAGCAGGTATATCAAAAAATATATTATAATTAACTTCTAAGAAATGTAGGGCTTCTTCAGGAAAAGGAGAATCTCTGTACTTATTAAAATTCCACAATTTGCACAAATTTTAAATTACTGAAATTTTTAAATCTATCTCGTATTTGTTGAACCATATTATCAATTATTTCCACAAAAAGCCGCCGATACGAAGATGTAAGGTCACCAACTTTGTCAATTCGAAGACGTTTATTTTGAAGTTGCGAATTTTCAGTTTTTGTTCTATTCCAGACCAACTCAAATTTGTCTCGATGTCGAAGGTGATTTTGTTCAAACTCTGCAATTTTTGTAATACAAAAACCAATATCATTTCATTTTGTTTGTAAAATATCGTATAAAACGTCTGTATATGGAAAAATGTCGTAAAACAAGTTGAGTAAAAAATTAAAATCGAAATCATTCTTTAATAACTCTAAATAACCTCTTGCGCCGTTTGTAGTCTCGCGATCCCAGTTGCTTTTGTTATTTAATATATTTTCAAATAGTAATATTAAAGATTCTCGATAATTATAAACTGTACCAACCAGTCTGCCATTATAATTCCAGCGTGTTGAATATACCTTTAGAAATCTTTTTTTTACCATTTCATTTAAAATTGACGAAGAGAACGCACGCATCTCTTCGTCAATTTTGAAAAAAAAATGAAGCTTGAAATACCTTGCATTCTTTAATACTACCAACAGACTGGGATAGCACTAAATGCAGTCTATAAACAAAACAATGTACAAAAATGGCGGTATTAAAAGTTTCTTTTACTTTAGCTTGGACCCCACCTAAGTGTCCTGCCATTACAGCTGCTCCATCGTAGCTTTGAGCTACTAATTTCGTACCACTATTAAGCTTATTTTGTACAATACTACATACAATTTTATACATCGCTTCAACCGTTTTGTCTGCCGTAATATCCAAAAATCCGAAAAACCTCTCTTGAACAGTTGCATCTTTTTTACATATCGCATAACCACAGAAGAAAGCTGACATAAGTTATTAATGTCTGTAGTCTCGTCTAAGATAATGGAAATAAATGAGACGTCTTTAATTTCATTTTTAATTGTTTCCAATATTACACAACCTAAACAGTTTATTAAGTCGTTCTGAATACAATTAGAGGTTCCGCGAAATACTGTGGAGGACTGATCCAGATGGTGGTTTAATGTTTCATCATATTTTGCCAAAAAATGAAGTAAATCCATGTAATTTCCTCGGTTTGAAGAGTCATAACCTTCATCGCGCCCTTTGAAACTGAGTTCATGTTCGGCGAGATAACATGTGACGTCAATTAATCTTTTTAAAATACTCCTATTTTTATTAACTAATTCATTATGTTGTCTATGACTTAAACTGAGCTGAGAATCCAAACTATGTTCAATACGTGTTTTGCCGAATGTTTTTTTCTTTAAATACGGCTTCTAAATGAGATTTGCTTAATGCGTGTCTTTTAACGTTTTTGTGTAAATTATTCAAGTGGCAATAGCCGACGAACACAAATACAGATTTGTCATTAATATTAAATAAAATACAAGGCCAACAGAACAGTTTTCCAATGTTTTTACATCCGGTTAACCACTCGTTCTGTTCATAGATAGTTTCATTGAAATGTCTAGTAAAGTTTTTCACTTTCGTTGTCAAATTTAAAATTAGAACCGGCCAACCTTCCTTTATTATATTGTATTTTTCTTGAAACACAAATTGAGAATTTTTTTTTTCAATAAAACAAAAACTACACATTCACATTCAGCCACCGCATCTGCACACGTGTTTTTAAACTCTATGAGTCGTACTGACTCTAACGATTTCGCCGTCATTTTAATACTAACAGCAAAGATGCGGTCGCGATCGCCGCTTCCAGACGAGTTGAACTTGTGGTTTAAAAATATAAGAAGCGCGCGAGAACACAGCGTCCAGACTTCAGAGGCGCTTGGCCCTGCAGCTTCAAGACGCTCACAGTAAAAATTATTTTACATTAATTTTTACAAGGGAAGCACTGCTTCCACCGCTTCCATCAGCACGCCGCTGATTACTCTGCTATAAGGTTATTTAATTCATTGACTGAGGATATAAGAATGATATTAGAAAAATAAAATTAAGCTTAAACAAATAACGAGCGTACAACAAAAATCGACGACGAAGAATTTATAAACAGATAAATTAACATCTAATAATATAACATTAAATAGCATGTAAGATATAATTATTGTATATAACAAATTAGATATTAGGATTAGTATAAGATATTTTGACGCTATTTTCACTTTGTTTGTAAATGACATTTTGAAATAAAGACATATTCTATTTTATTTACACATATGCAAATTCAACTTAACATTTCTTTTCTTTTGAAGGCGTTTTAAACATTTTTTTTTGTTTCACAGGGAATTGCATATCATACCTGTGCATTTGAGTCGACCTATAATAAGCAGCACCCATCCGAGGCTCGCATTGAGCAGAGCCGAAATGGTGGAGCAATTGATAATTAATCAGGGAATTTCTACAGATAAACAAAGGTTAGAAGAGCATTTAGTTTATATAACTATAAATATTACTTGTATGAATCATAATAAATGGAAGACGACGCAAGCGCTATCTATTGCCTAATTTTATTACTTGTATGATTTTTCCTCCATTTTCTCTTTCGTTATAATCTCAAACTTCAGAATCCATAAGGCAAATTGTCGGTATTACATTTTAGCTGAAAAAAAAAAGAATGGGTCGACAGATTTGACTCCAATTAAAAATAAAATTAATTAAAAAAAACTCCTTTAACTACGTCGATTGCCTTTTTAGACTCCGGGAATTAAAACAATATAATTTACAACTAATGCACGTCACTCTCAATTTCGATTATTGTAGTTTCAAGAGTTTGTGTTAAAAAAGGGATGTAAAAAATAAAAAGAAAGTTTCACTCTCAATTTGGTTTATTGCAGTTTCAAATGTTTGTGTTACAAAAGGGATGTAAAAATTTAGTTTCATTTTCACATCCCTCACTCTCAATTTGGTTTATTGCAGTTTCAAATGTTTGTGTTACAAAAGGGATGTAAAAATATAATTTTATTTTCACATCCCTCACTCTCAATTTGGATTATTGCAGTTTCAAACATTTGTTTTACAAAGGGGATGTATAAATATAGTTTCATTTTCACATCCCTTTTGTAACACAAACGTTTGAAACTACAATAACCTAAATAGAGAATGAGACCTTCTTTTTACTATTCACTAAATTAAAACGGCATCAAATAAAAACAAATCTACCATAAAACTATTCGATTTTTATAATTGTCCAACATATTGGTTATTTTAATACATCTTCCTATTTAGTGGCTTAACTTGTCGGACTCTATCCGAGTTCGGATCCTCCGGCTTACATCATCCGGCCGAGGCTGTGAGAAAAGTAGCCGAGAGAATTTTGGTGCTTGTATACAAAGTGAATCCGAGGCTGGTGAGGAAGCAACTGCCCCCGGACGACGACATCACCAGGAGGAATCTGCTGTACAGACAATTGTTCCAGGAGTTCGATAAAATCGAGTTACAGGTAATTGTTTTGTTGATATTTAAATAAATGCGTAATTAGTGAAAATATTTTCATTTTCGGGCGTATTACGCTGGTTGATTAATTCTTCAAAGAAAATTAAGAAATACAGCAGTTTACAGAAGGAGGAAACTCGTACTCATTGGGGAGTGGATTTATTCAGAAAAATGATCGGCAGACAAAAGTCCACCAAAGAAATTAGAGCTTCTTCTGAGCCAGTTAAGGAACTATTTTTACGAGATAGTTCGACGTCCGAAGAAGAATTAATCAACCAGTGAAATGCGTAATTATTAGCAAAAGTAATATTGTATAAATAAATAATCTAAATGCAAATAATAACTAAAAATAAACGCAATTGTAAAGTAGCAAATGTAATAAAAGGCGTGCAAGTTTGCAAATATTGTGCTAACTTAGTAGACGTTATATATCTGGATTTTTGAAAAGCGTTTGACTCAATTATTCACAGAATAGAAAACAATAGTTGTTTTAATGTGCATTTGTTTAAAGTACTTACGTAACGTAAGTCAAAAGTCACAGAACTAAATGTGGAAATAATTTATTAATTATTTTCAAATCATTTTATTTAATTTATTCACAGAATACTTATTACTAAATAAAATTCGTTTAGTTTCTCTAACAATTTATTCCTTTCTTTGAAGCATATATTTCTTATAGATATAAATTTGTCTCACGTAAAGGGTTTAGATCTTTCACATATCATTAAGGCTGGCAAAATTAATCGATTAAGTCGATTAAAAAAATTTCGATTAATCGATTAAATTGTTTGTTGGAATAATTTTCTATCCATTTTCGATTAACCGATTAGTTTTGTATAATTAATGGTTTTAATATTTAGACATTGGTAGTTCATATTGTATGAAATAAATATGAATAAATTATTAAAGTTGCAGGTTTAGAAGAACAAAAAAGAATTTATTATCGTTTGTTCAAAAAGAAGAAAATGTTATCGCAAAATATATGGTTCAATAATGAATATTTAAGGAGGAAAGTGGTATCAAAATACGTAAATATCAAATCAAATTCAATTTCAAAATCCGCCAAAATTGCAATTAAAAAAGCAGAATTAATTTGGAAAAAGGAAGAAAGGAACGAACAATACAGAGTGAGAAATATAATAGAGCACTACATTTATTTAGTTCATTCGGAAAATACTTACAAAATGTCTCCAAAAGATTTTGACAACTTTGACAGTGATGTAAGGTATGAAGTTAATCTTTTTATTCATGAAAAATATTTAATTCAAAGAAATAAACTAGATAGATTAGAACAAAATCAAAAAGAAAACAGATTAAATTCAAATAACATTAGAGATAATATTAAAGGATAAATCAAAAACACTTGGTTTGTTTCACTATTTGTTATTATTCACTCGACTAGTTTTGCTTTTTACGGCATTATCAAGAGTTAATTAGAGATAATTCAACATCTGATGTAGTTAATTTATCTAACATAACTTTCTCCAATGACGAATTAAAAATTTTATCACTACATTCAAATTACTGTTTTGATTTTAAAAACAATAATGATTTAAAAATTATCGTTGCAGAACGTGAACTAAATTTATTAAATATGAAAAAAGAATGCAATTATGAAAGACATCAAATCGAAAAAATCGTAAAATCATTTAGTTTCTCTTCTAATTCAACTAATTTCAAAATAATAAAGTCAATTAAACAGAAATCAGCTGAAAATTCATTAGTCTTTACAAAAGCTGACAAATTTAACACAACTGTGATATTAACAAAAGAATTATATATTCAAAAAGTGAATAATTTCATTAATCAAGAAAATATAATTAATTTAAAAAAAGATCCAACAATAAAATATCAAGGAGAAATTAAACAATTTCTATCAAAAAATTTAATTTTTAATAAAAATGATAAATTTAATATAATAACAAAAAATCCTATTGCTTCAAAACTTTACGGTTTAATTAAAACTCACAAAACAAACTTACCAATAAGACCTGTTGTTTCGTATATAAATTCACCTTGCAGAAACTTAGCTATCTATGCTAGTAAATATTTTAGAAACATAACAAATTATAAATAAAAAATATAGTATTAAAAATAATATAGATTTAACAAATAAATTAAAAGATTATAAAACACCTTTAAATTCATTTTTGATGTAACAAATATGTTTCCTAGTATTCCTTCAAGTGAATGTGTTAAAATTATTAAAAATATTTTATATAAAAATAATATTAATCCAATTATTAAAGAAGAATTACTTTCTTTTTTTAAATTATGTATCGATCAAAATTATTTTCAATTCAATAACATTTATTATAAACAGAATTCTGGATTGGCAATGGGATCTCCTTTAAGTCCATTACTAGCTGATATCTACATGAATACATTAGAAGAAACAATTTTTAAAAATCCACTTACAAAAAAAAAAAACATATTAAATTTTGGTATAGATATGTTGATGATATTATTGCATGCTTTGATGGATCTGATGAAAACTTAATTTCATTTTTAGAATATATTAATTCTTTAAACCAACACATAAAATTTACTTTAGAAATTGAGTTAAATAAAAAGATCACCTTTTTAGATTTAACTATTATACACACAAACAATCAGATACAATTTGAGATTTATAGAAAACCAACCAGCAACAAAAAAAACTATCCCATTTGATTCATTTCACCCCCTTTGTCAAAAATTATCAACATATTATTCTATGATCAATAGAGCTTTCAAAATTCCATTATCAAAACAATCATTCAATAATGAATTAAATTTAATAAGAAATATTGCTGCAAAAAATGGTTTTCCTTATCACACAATTCAAAAATTTATTAAGAAAGAATTCAGAAAGAAAGCACTTTTTGAAATTTATCCAAAAATTAAAGAAAACAAAAAATATTTAACTTTAACTTATTTTGGAGAAATTTCAGAAAGAATTGCAAGTATATTTAGAAAAAATAATTACAAAATTGGATTTAGAAGTAAAAATAAATTATGTAATATATTATACAATAGAAAAGGTAAAACAGAAAAATTTAACAAATCTGGTATTTATAAACTTATATGTTCTGATTGTAATAGTGTATATATTGGAAAAACTAGCCGAAAATTTAATATAAGATATAATGAACACTTTAGAGCATTTAGATTAAATAATGATTGTAGTACTTTTTCAAATCATATATTTACAAATAGTCACACTTTTCCAAATTTAAATAATACAAAAATCTTACATCATTGTGAAAAAGGTCAAAAATTGGATATATTGGAAGCAATCGAAATTTATTTACACAATAAAGACACTAATTCATCACTTCTAAATGAACAAGTAAATCTATTATGTTCTTCACTTTATGATGTATTATAAATACTACTTTTCACTTTATTCTATTATTAAACCATATATATAATCTTTATATTTCTATTAATTTTAACAATCCAACTTATTTATAAATAACTAGTTTTGTTTAATTTTAGCAAAATAATTCCATAATGATCCTGAGGATGTTTTTTTAGTGTTTTTTTTTTTTCACCTTGTGAGCAAATGCTGGGACCGAAATTATTTTGCCTGCCCCACAATTAAATTAAAATAAAAATTAAAAATCAATATATAAATTAATGTAAATATCCATAGAAATTTTAATAAAACAAATTTTAAATTCTCTTGAAAATGGGCTAATAACCCGAAACTAGTCGAGAATTTAAAGTTATTCAATCTAATCTGTTTTATTGGTTGATTTTTAATAATTTATTTATATTTATTTCATAAAATTCGTTTAGTTTCTCTAACAACTTAATTCCTTTCTTTGAATCATATATTTCTTATAGATATAAATTTGTCTCACATAAAGGGTTTAGTTCTTTCACATATCATTAAGGCTGGCAAAATTAATCGATTAAGTCGATTAAAAAAATTTCGATTAATCGATTAAATTGTGTGTTGGAAAAATTTTCTATCCGTTTTCGATTAACCGATTAGTTTCGATTAGTTTCGATTAGTCGGTTATTTTAGCCGACCGATTAGTTTCGATTAATCGGATATTCTAATCGCTTCGATTAGTCGAATATTTTAACTGTTTTCGATTAGACTGTTATTTTAGCCGACCGATTACTTTCGACTAATTGGATATTCTAATCGTTTCAATTAGTTGATTATTTGAACCGTTTCGGTTAGACGGTATATTTATCAATGTAACAGAGTTATCCATATTTTTTAATATTTATCATAAATAATGTTTAATAATATTTTATTTGTTTTACATTTATTTAATCTTTGCTAATATTCTCTAAATTTAAATGTTATTTGAAAAGATTTGTATAAGAAGAATATAATTACAACTCATAACTATTTTTTTAATAATATAATTTACTTGCTAAAAGTCAAAATAACAAAATGCAATTGTGTCCTTAAAGTTTGTCATCTTTTCGTTTTTGTTGTTGTTGAAGACATTAATATGAAATTACACTTAAATATAATATTAATTATTTTATGATTCTGCATATAATAATTTATTAAATATAATAATGCATTTAGATGTTGCAATCGAACGCTTATATGCTTTTGGTCTAACCTTCATCCAAATTCAAAATATTAAGTATTAATTTAATAGCAATGATCTATATTTTTCTTTAAGGCCCGAAATTCTTACACTTTTTACATGTGCGTCTTACAAAATTGTATCTTCAGCAATTTTCAAAGAAGTTGTTCATATGAGTAATATTTTCCAAATGTCATTTTAATAACTGCTAATTATTCAATGATAAAATTAATAATATTTTGTAAATTATACAGTTTAATTTAATGAAAGTAAAACCAATTATAATAGAGCGAAATTTTTGTAAGTATACGTCCTACTACTAAACATGCGGTTGGGTAATGAAGGTAAGAGGTTGCGAATCGCACCCCCCTTCTCTCATGCGGAGTGGCAAAAGTTTCGATCTTTTTAATTTAATACAGGTTACATGAATAGGATTTTCTAATCGTTTTGATTAGTCGACTATTTTATCCGTTTTCGATTAGTCGGTTATTTTAGACGACCGATTACTTTCGATTAATTGGATATTCTAATCATTTCGATTATTCGACTATTTTATCCGTTTTCGATTAGTCGGTTATTTCAGCTGACCGATTATTTTCGATTAATAAATTAGTTTCGATTAATCGATTAGTTTCGATTAATTTCGATTAGTCGGTTATTTTCAATTAATTGTCGGATAAGTCGATTAATCGAATACTTTGAACTTCGATTAATCAATTAGCGCCGAAGTCAAAATTGCCAGCCTTACATATCATGGCTCTTCTGGTGTACCACAGGGTTCAAACTTGGTGAATGTTTACAGTAATAGTATGATTCATATGTAGTAAATTGAAAAGTCTGTTATTATTATTTAATCGTTGGACGAATGTCTAGCGCGTTTCTAGAGTGCCTTAGCCGCGCAATCGCTTGCCATAGTTAGCGCTTAAGATCGTCGCGTCGAGGTTTACCCGTATGGATATTGTATTTGGCCTGGGACAGGTATCCAGCCTGCCGGGGCAAAAGTCTGGCATTAAGTATTCTTACAGGTGACACAAAAAAATATTTATCAAACTAAGCAAAAATAAAATAGCATGCGTTCTTTACACGATCAAAATGACGAACTTTGAAAATAATTCGTGATTTATTCTGAAAAATAATATTTTTAGATTTTTTAAATGATTTACTCTGATAAAAATAACATTTTTTGTATTATTTTACAAATGTATTTATTTTTTACTGAATCTAACATATGCAATAAATATTTTTTCACAATTAAATAAAAACAAATAGTATTTTAGTTTCACTGTTTTTTTTTTTTTTTTTTAGAGGAAGAAAGAAATGTTAGAAAGAAATCGACTGATCCAGCAGTGTTCGGTGAATACGAACCCGGACTGCATCAGCCCGGAACCTGTGCAACAACACTCGATAAACAAATGCCAGAGTTCGTCCAACATAGCCAACACCTTTACGTACGAACAGAACGGCACGGATAAGAAAAACTACAGCCTCACGAAGAGCGTAAGCGGGGGTAACATAGGGAAATTGAACGGGGAACTGAATGACAAGAACAGCGGAAGCGGAATTTCCACGCCGAGCAACGGATCGCAGAAAGAAGAAGAAGAAAAGTAAGCATTCAATCTATTAAATTAAATTGATTGATTGAGTTACGTGAAGATCAAATTGAATTGATAGATAAAGCACTAATAACCTTTCTTCACAATTTTATTTGGATTACCAAATGTACATTTCGGACACAAAGTGACCATTATCAATGTCCTTGAGGGACACCTTGTTGGGGTGTAAAAGGTATCAACCATTGATAATGATCACTTTGTGTCCGAAATCTACATCTGGTAAAACAAATAAAGTGTGAAGAAAGGTTATTAGTGCTTTATCTATCAATTCAATCTATTGCCTTTTTTTTTTGGTGCTTCAGCAACAAAGGCTATGATAATCGATCTGTTGCCTTTGCCATTCTTCCGTATTAGGCCGAAGTTGGCGTGTCTTCTCTTCTCCGTTTCCGGGAAGGTTGTGTTAGTCAATCATTGCAGACTTGCCCCGATGGCGGCGATCGCCTCGTCTTCATGGAATATTAGCCTTTCCTTGAGCTCTTTCCTCCTCCTCTCTGCTTTTTCCTCAGGATCTTCTTGCTTTAAAATCCGGGAGGAATTTTTTTCATTTGACATGAAGTATGACAAGTTCATGGTTCTTCTTGCTGTAATGGAGCCTCTAATCGCCACCTCTTGCCCATATTCAGCCGTTGGTTCCAAGACTGATTCCAATATGCTCACCCTGTTCTTGTTTGAAATTTTACTCTCTGGTTTCAGCAGATTGTGTAGCATTCTGATCCTTTTCCTGGATATAGCTCCTCTTCTGGACACGTGCTGGTTCAAACATAGTCGCCTATCTATCGTGAGGCCTAGATATGTGACTTCTCTTTGGTTTTTTGTTTCCAAAAAGGAGGGCTATAGTCTTCTTCTCGTTTATTGTTATTTTCCAAGTATTGGTGTAGGACTTTAACATTCTCACAGATTTTGCTGTTTTTTCCAGCGCGGACTCAATACTGTTCCCCGAGGTTAGTAGTGCCGTGTCATCTGCAAACTGGTAAACCGCCACTCCTTTGGGGAAGTTTATTTTCGGCATATCATGGACGAAGATATTGAACAACGCTGGTGAAATGGGGGACCCTTGAGGTAGCCCTTCGCTTGCCGTCCTGCTACTAGAGAACGAGTCGTTCAATTTGATCATGAACTTCCTCCCTTCCAACCAGCTGTCTAGTGTTTTTACTAGCCAGAAGGGGAAATCCGCTATTAGCATTTTGTAGAGTAGTCCCTCCCTCCCTCCACACCTTGTCGTATGCTTTCTCCACATCCAGGAGGGTAACAATCGAGGAAGTCCTTGGACGATTCCTTTGAACCATCGCTTCGTTGACCAGTCTATAGGCCTGTTGGATCGCCGATAACCCCCTCCTGAATCCGAATTGGTTGGTTGGAATAATCTTCTTCTCTTGTAGAACCGTTTCGATGTCCTCTTTTAGGACTACTTCTGCCACTTTGGCGAGCGATGGAAGTAGCGAGATCGGCCTCCTATTGGTGACCACCGTTAGATCCTTCCCCTGTTTCGGAATCAGCATCACAACTCGATACTAAATTTATTTGGTTCTTATATATGCTGCTCCAACCTTAAGCGCTTCTCGTTGCTGCGCCATCTGTCGGTGGAAATGATGTCACTCCGGCGGATGTTTTTGCGCCGTTTTTGGCGCTCGGCTTCCCACAGGCATTATCCTACTCAAAGCGTTAATAGTCCTATCTGCCTTGGCTGCTGTCTCTATGATGTGCTCTTTCATGCTTAAGTTCCTCCCTAGCCACACGTCGAGATATTTAACTGCCTTAGAGGCCTGTATAATCTCTTCCTGATGAGAGACCTGATGGTGTTTCTGCCTTGGAGTATTACTATTCCAGTTTTTTTTTTCCTTCGCAAGTCTTAGTTTATTTCTTCTTATCTATTTGGATACTGTTCTATTGGCTTTATCCTCATCATCGTCAAAGGCTAAGGGTACAATGTCTTGCGGTCAGTTTCAGAACAAAGTCGTAGGATATGTTCCACACAGTCATATCCATTCAGGATGATTTAATTGAAATTAAAAAAATTGGTTTGTTTCACTTATTTATATTTTCTCCAACTAGTTTTCACCATTTTGTTTACACCAAACAAAAAGAGAAGCTAGGCAAATTAATCGAAGAGAAACACAAACGAATGCGGAAAACATCGAGCCAGTTAAATGTAGAAAATAAGGGTGAGCATTGTGACATTAAATTTTACTCCAGAGTCCAAAATTTAAGTGATTTGGAATTAACATCAAATGAATTAAATTTGTTAAATACAGGTTTAAAATTTAGCCCTCATATTATTAATAATTCGGTTATTGAGGATTTAGGTATCAATTCCTAAATTATATGTAACAACATCCAACTAGATAATGATAGATTGTTGACAAAAAAAACAAAATAGCGAAATTGATAAGAGAACGTGGAATTAGTAAACAATCAAACAAATTTGAACATAGAACAATAGTAAATTTAAAACAAAAAACATAATATTAACAAAGGCAGATAAAGGTAATACAGTAACGATTTTAAGTAAAAAAAGATTATACAAATAAATTAGAAACTTTATTAAATTCTGAAAATTTTAAATATATAAATATTAATCCAACAAATAAATACCAAAGAGAATTAAAAACTGCCTTAAAAAAGTGCCATAACTTAATTCCCAAATCGGATCAATATAAATACATAAAAATGAATCCTAGCGCTCCGGTGTTATATGGTTTACCGAAATTGCACAAGGGCGGTATTCCGATGAGACCGGTAGTCTCATATCTTTACGCACCTACATATAATCTATGTAAATATTTAACTAAAATATTGCCTGGTTTTATTAATTTTTCGTCACTGTACTCTATCAAAAATTCAATAGAATTGGCAAGGAAATTAGAGAGTGTGAATATCCCCCCAAATGCAAAAATGTTATCATTTGATGTAAAGAGTTTATTTACGTCTGTTCCAACTAAGCAACAGAAAAACGGAATTAATTAAAAACACAAACAATCCTTATTCACACAAATTGGAGATGATGATTCTCGTTAATATTTGTATTGATCAAAATTACGTTGAATTTAATAACAAAATATTCTGCCAGACAGACGGTCTACCAATGGGTTCACCGTTATCGTTATTCATGGCTAATTTTGAAGAACATTTATTTAAAGATACTAAGTGTAAAAATATTGTTTACTGGGCGAGATATGTTGATGATGTGTTTTGCATTTGGGATGGGACAATTCGACAGTTAAATTCATTCACAAATTCTTTAAATTCAATAAACAAAAATATTGTTTTCACCACAGAAATGGAACAAAATAATAGATTTTACCATTTTTAAAACAATAGACAATACACTAGATTATAAAATTTACTGGAAAGATAGTTTCACCGATATAATTATCCCTAATTGTTCCAATACTCACTACAAAATAAAAAAAAACATTACATTCCACTCTTTAATTCAAAGGTTAATACACATTCCGCTTAATGAAAATAATTTTAAAATAGAATTAAATATAATAAAAACAATAGCTCTTAATAATGGTTATAATGAGCAATTATTTGATAACCTTGTAAAAAAGAAAAAATTAAAACAATTCAAAAAATATTTTTATTGTGAATCAAAAACCGAAAAATCAATCTGGCATAGGTTGGATTTTGTTAACAATCTGAAAAAATCACACAATATTTTCAGAAATTTAATCTTAATGTCATAATGACTTACCCCTTTAAACCTACAAAGACTACTAGTCAATAACAAATCTGTTGTTAATAAACTTTATAAGTGCGGTGTTTATGAAATCAAGTGTGGCGATTGTGATAATAGACTATCACAATCGCCGCACTTAATTTCATAACATAGGAAAGACTGAAAGAAATTTTAGAACACGCCTAGAAGAACACAAAAAATCAATAATTAATAACAAATGTTCAACAGGATTCGCACAACACTGTATCGAGAATAATCACATTTTTAACACAACAGACTGTAAAGTTTTATACTCAGGTAATAAAGGACGGTACCTAAACTTCCGCGAGGGTTTGGAAATTAGGAAGGCGCTAAAGCGGCGTAAATCAATTGTAAATAATATGGACGAGATTTGGAACTCTCCTATAACGTCTGCACTTATTATCTGATTTCATGATAGTATGAATTTGTATATATATTTAGTTGTTAAAAAAATTGTACATTCCTCCCTGAAGAAGACCAATGGTCGAAACTAGTTGGAGAAAACATAAATAAGTGAAACAAACCAAGTTTTTTAATTTCAATTAAATCATCCTGAATTAATTCAAAAATGTTTCACTACGGGTTAAGTGAGAAATTAATTAAACATAGCCATATCCATTTTGCCAGCCTTGCCTATCATAATCACTCTGTTCTTCAGATACGCCTGAATCATTTTGATGAGTTACGTGGAAAAACCCTTGGTGGTCATTGTCTAGACGATGATATCCCAGGGGGGCAGAGTTGAATGCATTTTGGATGACTAGCGTGACTAAATGACAAAAAGTTTCCCTCCTCTGCAGCTGAATGCATGCTTGGCCACGTCTATGGCTTTCTGAATAACATCAATCCTCCCTTAAATCATACTGTCTTGTGGATAAAGCTCCCATCTTCTCCATTTCCTTCTTGATTCTGGCATTTAGTACGTGTTCGAAAATGTTGCCGATAGTATTGAGCATGCATAGTGACTTATAGCTTATTATCTTTGAAAGGTTTACTAAAAAGTCGGAAAATGGATTCTGCTCCCTCGTTACAGGCTATTTCGACTACCTCTGATGGTGTAAGCCTGTTCCCCGCAGCCTGAATTGTTTCTGCCGTGCAGATTTTATCGTGTGTGTGACACTTTAGTGCCTGTTTTAATGATTCCTGGAATCCTAATTTTTGCAATTCTTTAACAATATATTTGTGAGTATTTTGCCTTTGTGACATTAACTATTAGTTCACTGTTTCCACCTCCTAGTGAATTTTAGTTATTTTTATTTTCCACAAATAAAATATAGACGTATTGCAATTAACAAGGGTTTCGAAACCTCAATTGTCGGCAACAAGCTGAAGATTAACGGACTTACTTACGAAATTAATGAAATGGACAATCCTGATTTCTTTAGCAAATTTAACACACCAGCCACTGATGCAAACAAAGGATCTACGAGAACTCGCCAGCTAATTCTGTTACTGTTCAGCGCATCAATAACCGATATCCATTAAGACAGACATCGAGGGATACAGGCTCGACCACAAAAAAAAAAACTCCCAGAAATAGCTTCTTTTAATCTCAGTCTTTACTATCAAAATGCACGTGGGTTAAATACGAAATGCAACACCGTTCTTCAGCATAGTACTATAAGTGATTTTAATGTTATTGCATTTTCTGAGACCTGGTTGTCTAATAGTGTCTTTGATAGTGAAGTATTTTGTAGTAATTATGCAGTTTATCGTAATGATAGGAGTTTTGTTATATCGGGTAAAAAATCTGGGGGTGGGGTTTTAATAGCAGTTGATTGTTCTCTTAATTCTTAAGAAATTATAATAGATTCTACAAATCTTTCACAACTATGTGTTGACATTATTATTGCAAAACTAATAATTTCCAAAACTGTTAATTTAATTAACGTTTATTTTGGTCCACCTATTAACGCAAACCAAAAGTAAGAATTTATTTCTTTACTTGACTTTAATTTGGAGACTTTAATATTAATAACTTAATATTAATCCTTTGGGTAGCACGTGCTCTGCTCAGCTGACACACTGTATTGATTTTATGGGTCTCGATCAATTCAACTTGGTTGTAATAGTTACAAAAAAGTTCTTGACCTTGTGTTCTCTAATTTAAATTGTACTGTTCTTTCCTCAACTTCTCCCGTCGTAACTGAAGACGTGTATCATCCAGCACTTAATATTGATGTTAAGATCCCACTTAAAACATTCACTGAACCAGGTATAAAAAATATGCGGTATTTATGTTATAATTTCAGAAAAACGAACTTTCCCAAGCTATACATTTCCTACACATATCTGTTCTGTCAAGTCTGGTGCTCTTACGAGCTTGGTGGTCCTCTCGCTGTTTTTTGTCCTTACTCGGGTGTTACACCACCCAAAATGGAGGACGCCTTTTGACTAAGATTTCAGCTGCTCGATGGCCCTTTGTGACTATTGTGGTAGAAGTCCTCCTAAAAGCTGGTCTCAGCTTCCTCTATTTTTGTAGCGTTCTCCTCCTTGGTCATCGTCGCTTCAAGGTCGCAGAGCTCTATGGTCACGACGTTCTCGCTACCTAGTTGATTTCCCTGTCAGGACCATTCGTAATGCTATACCCACGGTTCCCAGTCCACTTTTTGAAAGATAAAGGGTTTTGGGGCAGAGAGGGAATTCATTTTAATCCTTTTGGAAAAATATATTGAAACTAAGCTCAATAAATTCACCTGCAAGCAAAATTTCACTATATTTACGTTCATGACCATTGTGGGAACCCGTGAGCCGCGCAAAAACATCCGCCTCCAGAGTGACATCATTTTCACCGGCGCAGCAAGAAAGGTGAAGGGTCGACAAAATCGGACATGAAATTTTCAAAGGGAAAAATCACCCTGTTAGGCCTACCTTTGGGGGTGTTTTATATATTGGGCTTTTAAAAGGTAGGGTTGATAAGTATTTATAATTATTGTAAATGGTTGATAATTGTAAACAATCCACGGAAAAAGTACCTTCGTAAATAGAACATTTTGATTTTGATATACATTTATCGATATTGTTTCTGATGGACATTCATCGAGGACACCGGTATAGGGTTTGTAACAGTCATCAATAGCATTTTCAGAAAATATTATTGCTTTTAATAAAAGCCCTGTGCGGATTTTATTAACGTTTCGTTTTATGGGGACATACACTTTTTTTCTATTTTCCACTGATTTATTGTTAAATGCTTCACGTACTAACGAATTTCCATATTTAACGCGCGGTATTTGGCGATCAGTAATTTTTCCTTTATAAAGGGTTATAAGATTGGTAAAGTTTGTAGACATTGCAACAAATAATAATAAAAATATAACAGAAACAAATAATATAAATTACATAAAAATTATTTGAAAATAATTAATAAAAAAATCTCACATTTAGCTCTTGAAATTTTGACTTACGTTACGTAAGTACGTTAAACAATTGCATTAAAACAACTACTTCCCGGGCTAATACCCACGCCGGACATTGAATTACATAATGTACACCTGCTGTTGCATATCAATAAATTAATGCAACAATTTTTTTATCCGAGAGAAATTTAATGCAAAAACAACAAAAAGAACGTTACGTAATATAAGGCCATCTACAGACACGTGTTTCGGGATCTATCCCTCGTCAGTACAGCTCTGCCTTACATAATTTAAAGATGTTAAAATAAATCAATTAAACTGATTCAACTATACTCAGTGAAATTAAATCAAATTAAACTAAATCGATTCAAATTACATTATACCAAATTAATAGATCCCGAAACACGTGTCTGCAGATGGCTTTAAAATACTCTTCAACCTTTCCTCTTAACATCCCACTATAGAAAACACATCCAAAGGTAGGCCTAACAGGGTGATTTTCCCCTTTAAAAATTTAATGTCGGATTTCGTTGACTGATTTTTCAACAAATTGTCATTTGTTTGTTTTAAGATGCCACTACAATTTTATTGCTTTAAAATACTCTTCAACTCTTCCTCTTAATATACCACTATAGAAAACACCCCCAAAGGTAGGCCTAACAGGGTGATTTTCCCTTTTGAAAATTTCATGTCTGATTTCGTTGAGTGATTTTTCAACAAATTGTCATTTGTTTGTTTTAAGATGCCACTACAATTGTATTGCTTTAAAATACTCTTCAACTCTTCCTCCTAACAGCCCAATACAGAAAACACCCCAAAAGGTAGGCCCAACAGGGTGATTTTCCACTTTGATATATTAGTGGAAATCACGCAATATAATATTAATATTTTCAAGTTTTCATTAAAACCATTAAAATATAGCTTAAACTGCTTAAAATATACTCCGTTAACACCGCATAGTCTAGTGAAAATCATTCCCGACACGTAAAATATGACTTTATTGAATTTATAAATTAATAGGGTTACCACCATCTATGGCTGAAAAAGTTATGGCTAACTTCTCATCGGTGGCTAACCCGGGGTGTGTGGGACTTCGGAGGGCGACTGCAGGAAGGCGATTGTGAAAGATCCTACGCTGGGGGCATTCATTGCCAGATCCGCGTAGGTATTGGATTCGGTGGGTATCTGGCGGCGGGGTACCATCTACGAGCGCCGGTGGATCTGAAAAGAAACAATATGGGAGTCGAAAATCGTCATTTAACATCTTCGTCGAACAACACGTAGACTACTGATTGAAAACACACTTAAACATGATATTTTTACAACAACCAATTAAGAAGAGAATGAATGTATCGCAGTTCTGTGCCTCGCTCTCCTAAATTGAGTCTTTCTTTCATCAAACATCGCCCCTCTTCGGAGGAGGAAATACGATGTACCAACCGCCGAAAATTTCGGAGGAATGGGAGGAGAAAGGATTTATAGTCATAGCTTGATGGCTGACACCGTATAAACAGGGAGAAAAAAATGAAGGTATCGACAGTCTCACCATGGATTCAACCGGCAGGTTCACTACAGCCAGCCAACTCGGAAAGCTCTCCACAGTTTTCTGGGTAACAAATAAAAACAGTCGCTTGAATGCAATCGCAGCTTCCACTGACGCCAAGGAAGAAAAGCAGTCTCCCGGACCGGATCAAGAAAACAGACTTCAAACCCTACCAGCACAGCACCGCCAGCCCAGCAGACGAGAAGTTGCACCGCACCGGCATATCACTCCTAAATTGATGACCCCCGACGTGACCATGGAAGCATTGCTGACTACGGAACGCCCAACGACGAGCTATCCTATACACTGCAATTCCACCAGGACTTACGTCATTGCCTTCAACTACGAAGAAGGAGGGCAACCAGAGCAGCGACCAGGAATGCAAAGGGTGCCGGATAAAGAAGACATATACTTCAATTCGTACCAGCACAGCACCGCGCCGCCAGTCCGGCAGACGAGAAGTTGCAACGCACCAGCAGAGATCCCTGCATATCACTCCTAAATTGAGTGACCACGGTAGCATTGCCTACTACGGAACGCCCAACGCAATTCCATCAGTGCTTACGCCATTGCCTCCAACGCCAAGGAAGGAGGGGAAAAAACAGAGCCGCGACCAGGAATGCAAATGGTACGGGATCAAGAAGACATAGACTTCAATCCGTACCAGCACAACACCGCGCCCGACAGACCAGAAGTTGCACCGCACCGCCGGAGATCTCCGCATATCACTCCCATATCTATCATTGTTAAGCGGTGTTGGGCTTATTCTTTAACTCAGTGTCGGGTCCAAGGAAAATTCCAGCGATGTTCAATAGATAACATTTATTTACAGACTTATTTACAGACAACTTAATTGTACCGTGGCACTAATCGGTTTCTCTTCTTAGGGTGTAACCACCCTTGAAGAAACCTCCGATAAGCGGAGGCGGGGGGCGCGCGCAAGCGCTAACAATCATTAACATCACATTATTATTTTATAGAAGAGATTTACATGGTTTAACTCTGTGCACATAGTTGAACTAAAGATTTTTGGGTTTGAACCTTATTATCCCAAAAAATAGGTCCATTGTGGTAGTTGAGTGCAAATTTGTGTCATCTCTGCAAATGTTCATTATTTTACAATTTCCAAAACTAAGATTAGAAAAGCCAAACGAAAATCTAATTAGCAATTATTGACATTCATATTTTGTTTCAGGCACTGCATATTCTGCGGACAGTCGGAGGCCACCATTTTCATGGTGAGCAACTCGATGAACTCGCATTATTGGAGGACGTGCCCGATGTTGGTCAGGTGCCGAGAGTGCAGCCAAGTGGTGGAAGTGGCCTCCTTAACCGACCATCTTTTGATGGAGTGCGAGAACAGGGATAATTATTCGCAGTGCTCCCAGTGCACGGAACCAGTCAAACTGGACGAATATCAATTCCATGAACAAGTGTGCACAGGTAATATTTTAAAATTTGGATTAAAAAAATTTAAATATAAGACATACAAGGTGTACAGAAAATGAGTGAAAAGCTTTAGGTAGCGTGATTCTTTGACTAATTTTTAGATAAAAATATTAACGAAAATAAGTCACACGGTCCTTCCTTAAGCCTCAGGGGTCACTTAAAAGAACTATACATTTGGCAACGCTGGATCAAACAAGTGTGTTTATAATTGCTACATCATCCGCTGGAGGTGTTGCATACACCTTTTCTTTTACAAACGAGCGTGCGTCGTTGCCAGATCTATTTTCATTAAAAGAATGCTTCTGATGAAGTTATAAAATTGTAAAAATAATCATTTACATCAATAGAATTATACACGTGTCTAATTTATTGTCAATACTATTAATTTTTTTACAAAATATTTAAAAAAAAATACTAATTTATAGTCACATATTTAAAATTCCGAAGACCTCGTGAGCCTCAATGAAGAACCATACAACATTTTTTATTTGGATTTTCTATTAAAAATTAATTAATCAATTGAGTTACCCGAAGGTTTTCACTCATTTTCTGTACACCTTGTATAGCTCCTGATAATGGAAATACTTTCTATATATGCAATAGAAATAAACAACATAAATACGTGGGTGGATCAAATATAAACCGGACTTTTGTTTATAATTTTTTTTATTGCAGTAAAACCAATTTTGAATACATCTTATTTTTCTAAATAATCTCCACGTTTATTTATAAATTTTTCCCACCGGATAGGAAGTTTCTTAATTCCGCCAACAAAGAATGAAGTTGGTCGTGTCTGTAACCACTTGCGTATAAACGATTTCACAGTGTGATTGTCGTCAAAATGGTGTCCTCCCAATGCTTCATTGAGTTGCCCAAATATGTGGTAGACACACTGTGACAAATCTAGGTTATAGGTTAGTGTTTTCCAATACAGTTTGTTGGCGCCACGCCCACCCTTAGTGGACGTTGGGCCCACTCGGGCCATAAACCCCCACCCGGGGTTTCTTATATTTAGTTTAGTATTAAGTAGTTTGTAGAAAATAAAGAGAGTCAAGCAACAGACGTCAAAGAGTAAACATCTTAGTGTTATTATTCAAAACATCCCCTCAAGTTGAATATTACAGTTTTTCCAATTTTTCTCGGCTTAAAGCAGATGTATATGGTCGAGCGTTGTCATGAAGAAGAATTATACTTCGGATAGTCATGGCTTGCTTTTTTCGCCGATAGGCCAGTTTCGTTTTATCAAGGAGTTGGCAAGTAATAGGCACTGTTTATTTTACACCGGTCATTACGAAAATCAACGAGCAGTACCCCTCCGCAATCCCAAAAAACAGTTGCAACGACTTTTCCTGCAGAAAGACGAGTCTTGGCTTTCCGAGGTGGTGCTTTTCCAGGTTGTTGCCACTTCATGCTTGCCTTCTTTGATTTTGTAATGGTGCACCCACGTTTTATCACACTCAAAAATTCATCTCCCTTTACTCGATATCGCGCCTAAAGCCTTTCACACACTGCAAGACGTTTTGCTTTCTGAACTTCCGTTAGTAAGCTAGGAACCCACCTTGTCGAAACTTTTCGGTAACCCAAGTCATTCGCAATGATTTCTTGAGCACTTCCATATGATATACTGACCTCTGCAACAATGTCCGATACTGTAATATATATATATATATTTTTTTCATTAGAAAGCAGCATATACAGGGTGTCTCAGCGTGCGCGCCGAGTGGCTTTATGACTAAATGGTTTATTTTTTTCAAAATCGGCTTTCACAGGCATGTGTAGGTCTATTAGGACCATATTTTAAAATAAGTTTCAAATATACAGGGTGTCCCATAAAAGCATGGCGTCTCATAGTTATATTTTTTTCAAATAAAATACCC
Source organism: Philonthus spinipes (assembly GCA_963082785.1). NCBI lineage: Eukaryota > Metazoa > Arthropoda > Insecta > Coleoptera > Staphylinidae > Philonthus > Philonthus spinipes. The sequence goes on along the minus strand of OY720316.1, from coordinate 10,748,955 downwards.
CATATTTTATATTTTTTTCAGATTCTACATTAAAAATAAAGTTAACTTTCATAATATGTCTATATGTCTAAACCTAATATTTTTTTAAATATTTAAATATTTTTGGAAAAATTGACGTTTCGAAAAAAAATCATAACTTTCAAATGGGTGAATGAAAACAAATGAAATTTTGTGTCAGTGTATTAGATTAATGGGTGAATATTTTAGGCTATTTACAGGAATTTAAAATTTCAAGATATTTTGATAATTTAACGTAACGCCAGAATAACATTCAAGGTCGAATTTCGTACTTATTTTAAAAGGCACACCCTATATCTAGTAGCCCTGTCTTGTAGGGAATTTTATTGTCGTTCAAAAAGTATTAAGGTATTTCATACATAAACCTAATAGTTTTCAAGATATATCCATTTTCGTTAACTTTTGACATATTTATTATTCATAATATGGAAAAGTGATACATTGCATTTACATGTGTAAATTATTTGATAAAAACTTGTTAGAATTGTAAAACAAATATAACGAAAAACAACAAATAAATCAACAAAATAGTATTAAAAGTAATTCATAATAAATTTTCAAAAATACTACCATCGAATGCATAATTCGATTTTATTTTAAATGATATTTTAACATTTCTCAGCATATTAGGTGTGATTGATCTAAATGCATTCTTAATTCTGCCTTTCATGTTTTCAATTTTTGTGGAAGGAGTGCTGTATATTTGAATTGGCAGAAATAAATCCATGGGGATTAAATCAGAGGATCTAGGTGACCAAGCTAAGTGGCCTCCTATTCCAATCTACCACCTATTAAATATTCAATTTAAATATTGACAAATAGTCAATGGAAAATTAGTTGGCACAGCATCGAGCTGCAACCACCTGTTTTGACAAATATTTAATGGAATTAAACTTGTAATTGTGTCTCCTTATTATAAGTTACTGTATTCAAGTTAGTTTTTTCAGATATTTCACACTGCCTACAGTTTTGAATATATTTAAAACTTCCTCTACAATCTCCTTATTAGGATGTCTTCTATCAGAGAACGTTTTTTACACTAAGAGACTATTTTCATAACGTTCCGTTATTATTAGAATCATGTTAATTCTTTCATTTAAGGGAAAAATCATTTTTGCAATTGTTACTAATAATACGAATGTGTCAATTAAATTTGCTTATAAACAAAAGCCTATTAGAATAACTGGCAATAATTATTAATTTAGGCAATAGATGGCGCTGGAATGGATATATCTTGAAAACTATTAGGTTTAGGTGTAGAATACCTTGATACTTTCTGAAAGACAATGAAATTTCCTACAAGATAGGCCTATTAGATATAGGGTGTGCCATTTAAAATAAGCACGAAATTTGACCTTGAACGTACTTCATGAGATACGTTGAATTATCAAAACATCTTAAAATTTTAAATTCCTCTTAATAGTATGAAATATTAACCCATTTGTCTAATATACTGATACAAAATTTCATTTGTTTTCATTCATCCATTTGAAAGTTATGATTTTTTTTTCAAAAATATTTAAATATTTCAAAAATTATTAGGTTTAGGCATATGGACATACTATAAAAGTTAACTTTATTTTTGCTGTAGAATCTGAAAAAAATACAAAATATGGGGCATTCCATTAGAAAAAATATAACTATGATACGCCATGCTTTTATGGGACACCCTGTGTATTTGAAACTAATTTTAAAATATGGTCCTAATAGACCTACATAAGGCCTGTGAAAGCCGATTTTGAAAAAAATAAACCATTTAGTCGTAAAGCTACTCGGCGCGCACTCTGATACACCTTATATATATATATATATATATATATATGTATATATGTATATGTATATACAGAGAGCTTTTTTTATCAGTATATATTTCCCCTATGTGTACCTGCAAAATACGCGAGTTAATTGCATTAATGTATGTGTGTTTAGTTGCCTATAACACGCAACTGAACACACATATGCCAAATAGTCAACTAAACATACACACATTAATCGGTTCAATGCGTTTGATTCGCGTTTTTTTGCAGGTATACACTTCCCCTAATGTATACTGATAAAAAAACCTCTCTGTATATATATTATAAGTAAATGTGACAGATTGAACGAAATAAATGTAATTTTGTATTTTATTTTTAAGGTTTATTTTTATTAAATAAATTATATAAATAAGTAAAATTTTAAATGTTTTTTTTTTCTTTATTTACAATAAATACACATCAAAAACTTTTAAAATATTTAAATAAAAAAATGTTCCAGTTTCTTTTTTTTGCAGGACGGGAACAAAAAGAACGATTTAAAAAAATCGATTTTAACCCGATCAGAAAAAAAAAACGAAATACTTTTCATTCTTAATCCCTGGAGAAGACTTAGGAACCTGTCTGTGTGAGACAGTCAGTCCTAATCTGAATGACTTCCGAACCATTTTTCAAGGCATCAAACGTGATTTGTACACGATTTAAAATACTCGTTTAATTGAAATACGCTTTCTTCATATTTTGTTCACTAAAAAAAATATATTATTTTATGTTAATTGTGTGAAACACGGTCAACATATTTGACAGGCTTGTGACAATTTTTTTAAGGCTTTAAACGCAATTTGTGCAGGAGTTAATATACTCGTAAACTTTTAACATTACATATTCTCTTCTTATACAGGGTGAGTTTTTTTCGATGTTCTTTATGGGGATCTCGGAAACTATAAGAGATAGAAAAACGGTTAAATGGGGAAAGAAGTGTAGTTTTATAAGACGAATAAAATAACACTTTCAAAATATTTGAAAAAGTCAAGGGTAACTAGATATTTTGAAAAAAGTAAAATGTGTCAATTTTTTGAAATCAATATATCTCTATTATTATCATAGATAGAAAAAAACTGTAAAGGATAAAGTTGTAGAAAATTTTACACAGATTAATAACAAAAAATCAAAAAAATTGTTTCGCCCATATTTTGGGAGATATGACACAAACTTACCTTTTTTAAATGGAAACAATAGTTGGCTATGACTTTATTAAAAGGGCTATTTTTTTCCCTTTAATCCGATATAACATATGCCATAGTTATTTTTAAAATAAAATAAGTTACAGTCGTTTTTAATTTTACCATACACCAAAAAATAGTTAGCCATGAAAAAGACGAAAGTAAAACAATTGCCTTATGTTAAAAATAATTAATTTTAAGCGTAGAATCTAAAATCGACATAAAAAATATAGCATTCCATTTAAAAAATCATACGTTTGATACGTCATGTGATTACTGGACACCCTGTATATATAAGACTAATTTAAAAATGTGAAGTTTTACAGTAGCCACAAATTATGTCAGTAATATTTTTTTATAAATTTCTAAATAACTGAGATATTAGACTTCATCGGAATCTTGCGCCACCCTGTATATTACAATATTTTGCAGATTTCAGATGTGTGGGGGCACCGGAAGGAATTGAAATATCTTAATGATTTTTTGACAGGTTTATAAGAAGATAAAAAGACAACTTTTCTTGACTATTACGAGCTGAAAAGTCACATTTCGATTTTTCGCTCCATCGTACTTGACATTCTTGTGAACAATTTTTTAAGGCTTTAAACGTAATTTATGCAGCAGTTAATATACTCGTAAACTTTTAATGTTACATATTCTCTTCTTATATATGAGAAAAAAGTTATTATAATTTAATTACTTCATACTTAAATTCGATTGAATGGAATTGTATTTCTTCTTATTCTAATTTAAACCTATGCTTTAAATTTATTTTTTTATTTATTTACAGAGTTAACAGAAGGTTTCTATCGTTGCCCGCTTTGTCACGAGAACCTGGAGGACGAAGAGTTCGTCTGGAAGAACCACCTAATGGGCGAGAAGCCGTGCGTGAAAAACAGCCGGATCAAATCGGGTCCGAAGCAAGTCAAGATAAAATTATAAAAAAAAAACGACGACGAATATCAGTTTCTACTTTACAAAACAATATTATTTTTTTCCACGAGTACTTTAAACACCCATCGTAAGCTTTAAATGTACATATTTAACGACCCCCGCCTGTCGAAGCGACTGGCGGCCACGTGAGGTAATTATAAATAATCAAAACATAACGGGATATTTCTACAAAATAAACAAATGGGCTTTAATTTTTATTTCAAAATGGATCGAATATTGTGTTTATTTCCGAATGCTGATTAAGCCAAAATTGAAATTTAATGTAATTTATACGAAAAAAAACAAAAATCCATTCTATATTTACACAATTAATCTCATTATGTTTCTCAATGTTAACGTTGTGCACGTTTTTTCTTGGCAATCGCAATTTTGACAAATTAAAAGAGTAAACAAATAAAAGACACTAGTCACTAGGTTTTACAATAGGATTCTAGGTAATTTCTCGTTGTGTCTCTCTCTCTTTAGATGATCACTTACACGTAGCTAAATCTTGGGAATATTGTTTTCATTGATAGTATGAATTTCATATTTTTATTCAAATGAAATCAAACTTAGTGTATGATTGAAAAACGTATTGAGAGTATCTGATGATTGATGGTAGTTGCGTTCAAGGAATTATTAAAAGCATTGCGTTGCTTTAGAAAAGAGGGAGCATTAATTTATTATGTTATTAATAACTGAGGCTTCTGAAAGACAATGAAATTTCCTACAAGATAGGCCTATTAGATATAGGGTATGCCATTCAACTTTGTTTATCAATTTAATAAAACACTTTAAACTTTGTATAACACTAAATAGTGTTTAGTGTTATACAAACAAAGTTTAAAGTATTTTATTAAATTAATTTATGTATTTTTATGGTATTATTTTGTCAATTTTATACAGCCAATGAATTATAAATGTAATTACAGGTCAAAACAAAAGAATGCCTTTTTTAAGGCCGTAATTTCAACGCGGTCCATCCGAGCCCAATTTTACAAAAAAAATAATATAATTTCTTTTAATATGTTATTGTCTGCAAATCATTTTGTGGTTTTAAAAATTGAAATGCTACAACTCTCAAAAAACAATTACAATTTGTGCATTTTATAATGTCTAAAAATTATATGTACCGGTTTCTAAATAAGAAAAGTCACCGGCTGTATATCAAGAATTACGAGTCCTAGAGCTTTCAAATATAAATTAATAAAATGAGCCATGAGAAAATTCTGGAAATAGTTTTCAAGTTCGTAATTCTTCCGATAGGGGGCGCAATGAACGTATTACTGCGGTTATCAAAAAAAAAGTTCTAATGAAGGCATGCTAAAACTATACTTTTTGAAATCATAAAATTATGGGCCCTTAGATTAAAGTCACTTCCTCACCAAATTGCTCGTGCGGATTCTATGGCGACATTAATAACATATTTTTCTCTTGCCCCAACCACTTCAAAGAATGTCAAAATGTATACCTCGGCCTTTTTCTATATCCTCAATTCTTTACCTCTACTATTTTAAAACCTATATTTTCTTTCTTAGTCATCACTAACACTCAATTATAACTCTAAATGTTTGTCTCTTGTCTTTCTAGAGGAACTAATACATTAAACACTCTTTTTAACAGACTCTGTCCCCCTTTGAACACCTCTAAAAGAAAAATAAATAATTCCACTTGCAATTTCTAAGAAAATTGGGAAAATTATCTATTCTATTATACTTTATCTCTGCTCTATTAAAACCTATCTTTCCATCTTAGCCATCGACACTCAATTATAACTCTAAATGACGCCATCTAGTGGCGATTGAATTACTCATTTTTAGATCGTTCTCAATAACTTCAATCAGTATGATAAGTTCTATCGTATGACATTAATTATTTATTCAATATACGGCAGACCATTTACAATTTAGCTTAAAACTAAGAAAACAGACATTTTACTTAAATATATACATTATGAATAATAAAAAGTTAACATAAAAAATTAAACACAATTAACAAATACACAAAATTATAGCATACGTTATAACAATAAAACAAATCATTGGCTTCGCAAATAGGTTTTAAGAGATGTATACTTCCCTGCAAATAAATCAAAGTTGACCATATTAGCGTGACGCAGAATACGCACCGAAGTCGAATTTTTCCCATAATCCGTACTTCTGAAGGGTACGTGAAACGTGTCATCATTACGCAGCATTCTAGCTGGAACACGAATGCCAATATTTTCAAGTAGATCCGGACAATCTATAAGCCCGTGTAAAATTTTAAAAAACAAGTAGTACATCCGCGTCAATGCCTCTCTGCACCAAGCTTTTAAGTTTAAGTACATGCAGTAAATTTGTATATGACTCTTGCATGTCAAATTTAAATGAAACGTATTTTAAAAACTTCCTCTGGACCAGCTCAATTTTATTAATACTGCATTGAGTGTAAGGTGATCACAGGGAGGAGCAATACTCTAAATGTGGACGTACCGAGGAATTATATAGCAGCAACAAAGTCTTTTCATTAGAGAAATCCTTGCTGTTTCGCTTAATGAAAGCAATTAATTCGTAGGCCTTGGAAACAATATTAGAAATATGGTTAGAGACGTTCCATCTGCTGCTTACTATAACTCCAAGATCTTTTATAGAAGTCACACGCTCCACATCAATGTTATTCAAAGTGTATGAAGTGTACATCGAAGTAGCACGCCTTGAAAACGTTATGATTTTGCATTTATCCACATTTAGGTTAAGCTTATTTTCTCCACAGCAATTACAAAACGAATTTAAATCCAACTGAAGATTGATTGCATCATCCATTGATTTTATAGTTAAAAATATCTTCATATCATCCGCGAATAATAAACATCGAGCATATTCGAAACAGTTAGTAACATCATTAATAAACAAATTAAATAATAGAGGCCCAAGGTGGGAGCCCCGAGGTATCCCTGATGTAACATTAATGGCTCTTGACATAGATTGACCTATTTTAATAAACTGCATGCGGCAGGTAAGGTATGATTCAATCCAAGACAAGAATTTTCCAGAAATACCAACACGTGCTAATTTGGACAATAAGAGGCAATGATCCACACTGTCGAATGCTTTAGAGAAGTCCGTGTATATAGAATCAACTTGAAAACCATTCCCCAAAGCATCGACAATGTAGAAATCATACACTAATAGATTAGAGGTAGTTGAAGCCCCAGCACGAAATCCATGCTGATTGGAAGATATTGAGGATCGAAGAGCATTTGTTAAAAATGATGCCACTAACTTTTCAAACAGCTTTGGAATTGCTGATATAATTGAGATTGGTCGATAATTTTGGACTCTCTTGTTATCGCCACTTTTAAATATTGGAACAACGTTAGCAAGTTTCCAATAGGCGGGAAAAACACCACACGATATAGATTTATTAAATAATAACCATAAAGGCCTATATAAAGAAAATGAACATTCTTTTCAGAAAAGCGGACGGTATACCATCGGGACCAGGGCTGTAATTTATTTTCAATGAGAAAAGAGAGTCCAAAATTTCAGTTATCATCAAATTTGGCGGATGAGGAATATGAGTAACAGAGAATGACGAACCAGACGACTTTGCAGTATTGCAAAAGATATGCGATGGGCAATAAACAGTTTCGAAATAATTTGCAAATAACTCAACGATTTGATTTTTATCGGTAACTACATTGCACCCATCCATAAATACAGTTGGCACTTGAGAACAGCCACGTTTAGTATTAACATAATTCCAAAAGTCTTAATGTCATCCTCGATACTATGAATGTACTTCCTATAACACGATTTTGACGTTGACCTACATTTTTCCCGTATCAAGCTAAATTGCGTGTAATCAGAGCTTGATCGCGAGATAACATACTTTTTATGCAACTTCTTTTTTTCAATTACTAACTTGTTCAGTTCATTATCAAACCACCGAGGAAAAGTGTTACTCTTTTGACCCGATATTTTTATTTTGGGCAAAGAAGTCGCAATTGCACAATACATTATTGAGTAAAAAATTTCACAGACTCCATCAGCACCGTGATCATAAAACAATGAATCCAAATGCGTGTTGATAAAAACCTTATTAATAGACTGATAGTCAGCCTTTTTAAAGTTAAATATAAAATCGCTATCATCCAACCAGCAATTTGCTGGAGTGGGCAGTAAAGTAACAGTAAGATTCAGAGCAGGATGATGAGAGTCACATGATACTAAAGGTAACGAAGATTCAATAAGAAGCACATTCATAGTCAATGAAGAATCAACAAAGATCAGATCCAAAAGAACGTCATTAACATTTCTTATTGTATTAACTTGGTGTAAATTTAGATACCCATAAGTGTTAGCCAATAATTCAGACTTGGGACATTGAGAGTTAGTTAGAACCCCATATTCATTATTAAACCACAATGAATGAGGTAGATTATAATCTCCAAGTATACACATCATTCCGCAATCAGAAAGCGACTCAAGAACAGAACAATTATCTTGATAAACTGAAATCTGTGACTAAAGGGGGTATGTACACAGCACCGATCAAGACAGTTTTATCATTACATTTAATAGATACATACAATTCTTCCGAAAAAGAACATTTACTTAAGCATTCAAATGAAAACAGATTTTTGGAGACAGCAATCAAAACACCGCCCCCGCGAGATTTTCGAGTGAGCTCATTGTCGCGGTCACATCTATAGACATTAAAATTATGTAAACCTAATTCATTATTAGAAATAGTATTGGAAAGCTAAGACTCAGTTAAAACAAGTACATCATAATCCAAAATAGGAAGCGTAGTTATAATACTTGATAGCTTTGTTCTCAGTCCGCAAATAAGCCACCGATGTGAAGTTACCCACGGTTTTGTCCGGCTCCTCCACCATGGCGGAGGCGCCGGGCAAATCATTTATTTTAAAAGAGATTCACAGCTTATAAACGAATGAAATTAACCCAATTATACAAGAACCGTGATAATATATGTCCAACTTAATTTAAAATAATTTTTACTTTCAATTATTAGCCTCGAATAAAGACTTAGACTTATCAGATTCAATGTCCAAAACGAAGGTGAATAAGCCATGTAATAATATCATCAACTTTCGTGCCAGGAGCGCAATTACCAACATGATAAAATACACGTTTACGAGCACTTTTCACGACAGAACTATTGGGAGTACCACGAATAAATTTCGTTGATTTGATCGGTTGGTTTTGTTTTGATATTAGATTTGGACTATTTGAGAAATTCTGGACAGATGAGATAAAAAAATCATTATATATATATATATATACAGGATGTCCCATTTTAATCTTTCATGTGGAATATATCGAGACAAGTGCGCCCAATCGAAAAAGTTGTCTAATGCAAAGTTTAGTGGTTTGCAGGGGGACATTAGATTCTGTTATCAATTTCACCCCTCACCCCCCCAGTGGGGTGAATAACAGGGGTAACTTCTGAATCTTAAATGGAAACCCCCATTTTTTATTGCATATTCGGAAAGTGTGAAAAAAACTATGTAGGTTTTACTCAGAAACTTTTTTTTATCGGCAACAGGTGGCGCTGTAATCGTCAATATTAGATTATTTTACACTTAATCTAGAATTGATATAAAAATGCCACCTAATGATTACAAAATAATCAGATTCCAGACATAAGTGCCCTTTGACACCTTGATGCATTGCTGCGGGGGGCCTGCGCAATGGCCACCTAGATCGCCGGATCTAACGTCTCCAGACTTTTTCCTCTGGGGATGTGGTCACATTGAACACCTCCTAAAATGATCTTCTTACTCAACGAAAATTTTACCTAAAACTGATCCGCACAAAAAACAATAATAATTTTGACATCTTTGTCTTTGAACTGCACAATTTCATTTCGAATTTCTATTACCCTTGTACCTTTACAGACGTCAAAGTAATGGTGGTGGTAAGTAGATTGGTTGTTTCAATTCAATTTGTTTAAACTTTTTCTCTGTAATCATTAGGTGGCATTTTTACATCAATTCTAGATTAAGTGTAAAATAATCTAATATTGACGATTACAGCGCCAATGTTGCCGATACAAAAAACGTTTCTGAGTAAAACATACATAGTTTTCTTCACACTTTCCGAATTTTCAATAAAAAATGGGGGTTCCCATTTAAGATTCATAAGTTACCCCTGTTATTCACCCCCCTGGGGGGTGAGGGGTGAAATTGATAACAGAATCTAATGTCCCCCTGCAAACCACTAAACTTTGCATTAGACAACTTTTTCGATTGGGCGCACTTGTCTCGATATATTCCACCTGAAAGATTAAAATGGGACAGCCTGTATATAATATATATATAATCAAAATCCCATTTACCCTTTCGGGTGTCGAATATTAAAATCATTAAGATAGGTTAAAAACAAAAGAGTTATTTGACATTTGCTCATTACAAATTCAGACCCTCCCCATTCTTTATTTCAAGAGTAAGACAAACACAGTCTGTAACATTTTCGTTTAGAGAACTCATCGTGATTTCAAAAAGGGGTTTTATGATGCCTTTATTATAACTTTTTTTTTGAGATAATCGCTGTATTAAATTTTCGACTGTTCGTTGCGCCCCTACCGGTAAAGTTATGAGTTTGAAAATTATTTCCGTGATCAGTTTTATTAACAGTTTTTATTTGAAAGTTATAGGGCTCATAGCTCCTGAGATATAGCCGGTGAACACCAGGTATATATAAACCAAATAAATCAATTAAGGGTACTTTGAAGTAATACTTGGAATTAAAAAAAAATGGAAACTACTCAATACATGAAATTATCCACACATTATTTTTTATATAAATTTTGTCGCGGGTGGCAAATCAAAAATTGCTGAGAGATGACTTTGAACAAGCAATAATCTATTATATATATATAATCTAAAATCCACATCTACCATAATGGTGATGTAGGGGTATCTATTATTATACGCATTTAATAATGCCTCCCATGACTGATTATAACTTTCGTCGTTTATTTCAGACATTGCAATTAATTCAGCCGCTTCTCCTTTCAAAGCACTAATTAAGTCAAGAAATTTTTGTGTATTTGATAAGCAGGTGTGATCATAAACCATGGATTTAAATGCATTATAAAAAGCAAGCCAATTATTTAAATTTCCATCAAATTTGGGAATTTCAATTTTTGGTAATTCCCCTTGTTTTGGCGCGTCATTAGTTACAACAGTCGCGGGGTTACATTTGGCTTATAATTACAACAAATATCCATGGCCTCAAAATAATGATTTTCAAATCCACCGATCACACCGTCTTGAGTTGGCTCTAATACATTATTTTTTTCTTGAATATCAATAAATTCATCTAAAATATTTTCAATTCGTATTTTTCGAGAAAAAAACATTTTCTTTATTTAAATTTTCCGCGGTGAGGTCTTTCATGTATTTTAAAAATCACGTCAGCATTACCCTTAAAGTGCCGCATATTGGCTTTAAATCATCTATATTAATTAATTCGAATTAAAAAAATGTCAAATTGACCAAAATGTAAAATTACACAAAAGGCGACATAAAGGCAATTCTTAATAAGAGGAAAAGGAAACAAAGGAACTGACCTTTTTATCTTCCTGGTGCTGACTCCGATGGTGTAACTCGATCTCCCCCGTCGACTTTCTGGTAATGCGGTTCGAAGGACCAAAATGTTAAGCGTGGATGAGATGTTTATTGCAGTGATTCCATAAAGTCAAGATTGACAACAAAAATACACGTTTAGGTACCGTGGTACCAAGTCAACATTTACAATCGATCTGATGATCTTATCGGTCTCGGGGTACGACTCACCCCTGGGCCCAAACTAGTGCGAGGGCGGTGTGGCCCGCGTAAGCGCTAACAGGTGGTTTAGTGGGTAGGGAGCCTTAAATAGGAAAGGAGTGCGTAATGCATTCCACCTTTCTACAACCAAAAAGAACCCTTCACTATGTTAGCTTATAAATAGAAAACAGTATTCATTCCACTTGGTCACAGTTATTTAAATATATTAAATAAAAATGATTTGAAAATAATTAATAAATTATTTCCACATTTTTGTTGTTTTTACATAAAAATTTTCTCGGATCAAAATTTTGTTGCATTATGCAATATTTTATTGATATGCAGCAGCAGGTGTACATTATGTAATTCAATGTCCGGCGTGGGTATTTGCCCGGGAAGTAGTTGTTTTAATGTGCATTTGTTTAACGTACTTACGTAAGTAAGTCAATAGTCACAGAGTTAAATGTGGAAATAATTTATTAATTATTTTCAAATCATTTTTATTTAATATGTTAGCTTATGTTTACAATTTTGATCAACTTATTTCTAAACTACAATTATATGTAGATTGCCTTTTACGTTTTTACAATCGAACAATAAATGGGTTTAGTGAGTTAATGCGTCTCTGTATGGAATGACGTTTGTTATCGTGAAGCTAGTGGCAAATTAGTAACTGATCAACAGCAAAGCACTCTAAAAGGGCTCATAAGTTGTCACAATAACAAACGTCAATTCATACAGAGATGTCTTGACTAACTAACACCATCTAGTGTTCGATTGTAAAAACTTAAAGCGGGAGTTTTCAACACAGGCAACGCATAATTTCTCAATACATTATAACAGACTAAATTTAAAAAATATTATTTTTTTAAATGTTCTTAATAATAAATGCTACTTACGAATAATCACTTTTTGCTTTATTTTTAGAAGGTGATCTTACAGTGACCTGAAATGCAGGAAACTGACTAGAGGATTGTCTAAACTTTCTGGTTTTCTTCTTCTTAACGGTTTCATCATCATCATCAGAAGATGTAGAAGAATTATCAGCACCATCTACTTGTCTAATTATTATAAAGTTATCCACTAATGATTCATTCGAATCTCTATTTTGGTCAATACTTAAAGATGAATTATTTAAATTGAAATCATCATAAACTGAATCACTTATGCCACCACTTTGTCTCATTGTTTTTAATTTTAATTGAGCAGATGATAGATTAGATTATGTCGACTATATTCTTCTAAATTGATATCTTTTTTTAAAACATTTGCTTTATGTGAATGTAAAATATTTGTTTTAATTTCGTCTACTTCAAATTCATCAGAAGACGACTCATTAATGCCATCAACTTTCTTAATATCTGGCTCATTCTCTGGTGTACTAAAAAAATAATCTTTCCGAAAATCATCATCCTCAGCAGTTTCGTCTCCCACCACTTCTTTTACAGGAGTAGTAACTGACGCCAATGGTACTTGTAATTCTGGTTCATCATCAGCTTCATCATCTTTAGGTCTGTGATAAAATACTATCTTCTTCATTATTATCATTTGCCATGGATAACAACCCCTACACCACCATTATGGTAGATGGGGATTTTATATTATATATATATATATATATACAGAGAGTTTTATGTAAGACCGAACATACTAGAATGTACTCAATGTAAATTTTCCTATGTTCGATTTGTTTAGGAACGCATCAAAGCATTGTGTGCGATGTGATTGGCTACTATTTCCTTTTCCGTCAAAAATGACTTACACTTGTCAGTTATCGCAAGCAAGTGATATTTACTGTTCTGGCTCTTAAAGCTGAAGTAGACGAAGAGTTGGACATCTTTACGTATCAATAATGTATACAAAGGAGGATAATATTTTTATGGTATGCATTGCGGTTAAGTATAATATTCATAATTATACATGTTGCACTTGACATAATAGTTGACATTAGAAATCGTAGCCAATCACATCGCACCCGATGCTTTGATGCGTTCCTGAACAAATCGAACATAGGAAAATTTACATTGAGTACATTCTAGTATATTCGGTGTTACATAAAACTCTCTGTATATATATGGATAACAAAAAATCATTATCATCATCATTCACACAACTGATATCCAAAAAAGATTCCTGACTTTGAGTAACATCGGAATCACTAGCTTCCTCTAATTTCCTCTTTAAAAGTATTCTAAATTTTTCACTCGATAAACTCGCCTCAGGAGTCATCGTCCTTTCTAATGTTAAAAACTTGGAAACTTCGGCTTCACTCCCCCTTCTTAACTTCTCCTCCATGCAAATATATGCTATACCAGGATTTACATCACCTATTTCTGATACGTTTAAAATATCTTCAACTGAGGCATCTAGTTCTAATTTGCAAAGGCTCACCCTTTTTGCAGGGTTTGAAGAAGGATCGTCTCTGCGTAAAGCTTTCCGTAATTTTATAACGTTCATGCCATGGATATTATAGTCAATCATGAACTGCTGATGGAAGGGAATGTGAGCCTCGTGGGGTTGAAACTGTCTTCCCAATATAGCTCCGTTTTGTAGAAGTGTACAAGAACGTTTGGCCGAGGAGGGACTGTAGAAAATTATCTTTAAACATGTTTGTTTATGCACGTCGTATCCATAAAATGGTCTAAAAAAGAAATTAAACTGATTACAAAAAAAATAGGAAACTCATGATTCACATTTATTGTACAATCGCCAAAATTCGAACTGCAATGCACTTTTTTCACGAAAGGGCTTGCAACTGATTTAGATTATACAGTTCGTGAAATTATAACACAAATAAATACTTAATTTTGTAAATTTACACGAATAAATATGTTATATATGTTTAAAAATACATCTATAAATAGCCTTAATCATAATAAATGAAAGACGACGCAAGAGCCATCTCTCGCCTGGTTTCATGTGGCATCGTCGACTCCAGGTTGTCTACAAAACAGACAACCGAAAATCGAAATGGCCATCACCAGTTATATATACGCTAGGTGAATGGTGGTTGAACATTTTATTAAATGAATTTCGTTTCCTGTTCTCATAAACAGAATAATTTCGCCTTCCTTTACTGGGCTAAACAACGATTCTCGTTTATGAAAACAGGAAACAAAATTCATTTAATGTTCAACCATCATTCATCTAGCTTTTGGATAACTAGTGATGGCCATTTCAGTTTTTCGAACCTCATCAGACTAGCGTGTTCCTTGATGAAGGCGGCTATTGCACGGATTTTGTTTTGTGGTTATATACCTGATATTAATCACAATAAATGAAAGACGACGCAAGCGCCATCTTTCGCCCAATTTCGTGTGGAACACACTAATCTGATGAAATGGCCATCCGTACACTAGATGAATGGTGGCTGAACATTATTTTAAATATATAAATAGCATGTTTTGTTATATATATTTAACAGACTTCATTAACAACTGAATTTACAAGAGTATAACAAAAAAATACATTTAATCAAGTTTTATTATATACTTTTTTTATTTTTTTTTGTTAATATAACAAAATTTAAATAATTCAATTTTAATAAATGAAACACTTTTTTACTTTGTTTGTATAACTCGGAAGTAAAAAAGTGTTTCATTTATTAAAATTGAATTACAATGTATAACAAAGTAGAAGCCTCAACAATTATCAAGTTAATTAAATAATTATTATTTTGCTATCGCCCATAGTTCTCTCTCCACCAGTTTTGTTATAAATTAGGAAACGTAACACTTTTAATGTAAAAATTCCTTGATTGCAACTATTATTTTCAACGTTTTGAAAGATTAAAAATTTTTAGGAAGAACCATCCCTTCATTTTTAACCTGTACGTATTTAATGATTGAATCTAAAGTAAGCCTGATTCGGTGTTATCTTCTGGAAGATTGCATTTAAAAATTATTTATAAAAATCTCATCACCTATAAGATACACAGTAATTTTTTTAATTGAATTTAAGAAACGTCCATGCATTTATATAAAATCCCATTACTTGCGTTTCAAGTCCTAAATGTTATATATTAATAGTAGTTTTCGCAATATGTTTGTTTTTATTAATATTACATGTTTAGAACGGTTATGGCTCTTATTTATAATAGATAACTTTATTATTGAATAGTAGTAAATATTTTTACTATCATGAATTTGTACAATAGTTTAAAATAATACAATAAGTAGAACATTTTTATTCTGATAAATGGCTATCGGCCAGTAGCCTTTCTGCCCTTAATTATTGATTTATATATATATATATATATATCTTTATTTTGAACTATTAATGGTTATTAGATCTTGAAATTCTTGTTTAATTAATAATCTATAAATACGATAACGCCATCTATTGGTAAAATTATTAATTAAATTTCAAGGAGAGGAAGGTAATCGAAAAACTGGGAAAACAATATCACAAAGGCGCTGCAAGAAAGAGGATTTAATATAAGCAAGGCAGAAAAGATGATGAGGGATAAAACAAATGGAAAACAAGTATCAAGACAGAATAAACATAACAGTAAAAGGGGCAATTGATTACATATATGTATACAGCAATTAATTTCTTTCTTTCTTAATCTTATCCTCTTTTACCCGCATTGGGTGTCGAGGAACAGCAATTAATTACATATTATAAATCCTCAAAATAATTCTTTACAAAAAACTGTTAAGAATTTTTTATCTACAGTTGAGAAATTGTGTGATAACTTCTTAGAAATACTGCTTATTTTAAAAAGTTCGACTTTTTAAACCAAATTGAGAAATCGGTGTTCAACGCTGCTTCATTGAATTCCTCTCAATGTTTATTTATTACTAATTACAGTCGATTTATTCATAAGAGTCATAACTGATAACCGTTATTGTTTTCTGTTGAATCTACGATGTTTATATAGCGACCTTGTTTTGTTTCCTGTTTATTTAAGTAGTATCCGTCCTGTAATTCGAATAGAAAACCAAGGCCCTCCTTACATTTAGTCACGGAAAGGTACAATTTGAAATTTGCCAAGCACTAACAAAATTGTGTGATAAATTAATGATTGAAATTAATTATCAATTATTTTTTTCCCGAAATAATTTTAAATCGGTATCTAGCAATTGTCAACAATTATTAACCTGCAGTTAATTAAAAGATTTATGGTATTACAATTTTTCACCGCACAAGGTAAAAAAAAAATTGTGATACTACAATAATTGTGCAATTACAATAACCAAATGTAGCAATTGCCGATAGCTAATTAAACGACTGCGGCTAGAAATTGTTTAGCCGCCCTTATTAATTTTTACATTTAGTAATCTACAAATCAAGAAATAGAAATAACTGTTAAAAAATATTAAACCGATGTTAGCGATTACAATCGAAAATTAACCTGTAAACAGAAATTAGTAGCCTGCTGATAATAATTATTAACACGCAGAGAGCAATTAGTCTGCAGTTAATAATCATTAACATGTAACCAGAAATTATTTGCCTGCTTAGCTGTAATTGCAAAGAACAACAATTTATTACCAGTTTTGATTACACAAATAAATTGTTAAATAATCCGAGTTTTGAATTACGCTCAGTTTGAAAATGATTACAGTGTAATCGATTACTAATTTATTTCATTAAGATTAGTTTTGATTACAGAGTAATCATTATTGTGAAATAAATTGTTAAGTAATCAAACTAAGTTTTGAATTACACTCAGATTGAGGATGATTGCAGTGTAATCGATTACTAATTTATTTCATTAAGACTGGTTCTGATTACACAGTAATCATTATTAGTGAGAATGATTACTGTGTAATTGAAACCATATTAAAAATGCACTACAAAGATTACACTGTAATCATCAATGTAATTGATTAATACTTTATTTCATTAATACCAGCTTTAATTGCACATTAATCATTATTAGTGAAATAAATTGTTAAGTAATCAAACTGAGTTTTGAATTACACTCAGATTGAGAATGATTGCAGTGTAATCGATTAATAATTTATTTCATTAAGACTAGTTCTGATTACACAGTAATCATTATTAGTGAGAATGATTACTGTGTAATTGAAACCATATTAAAAATGCACTACAAAGATTACACTGTAATCATCAATGTAATCGATTAATACTTTATTTCATTAAGACCAGCTTTAATTGCACATTAATCATTATTAGTGAAATAAATTGTTAAGTAATCAAACTTAGTTTTGAATTACGCTCAAATAGAGAATGATTGCAGTGTAATCGATTAATAATTTATTTCATTAAGACTAGTTCTGATTACACAGTAATCATTATTAGTGAGAATGATTACTGTGTAATTGAAACCATATTAAAAATGCACTACAAAGAGAACACCTCAAAAATCAAGAAGTAAATGAAGATATTTTTTTTAATAACGTAATTAGTCTGCCGCTTACAATCAAAAGCAGTTAAATATTTAACCCACATCCAGCACTCAAAAAATTGTTAGCCTGCAGCTAGCAATTATTAATAGTCTGTAGTAAAATTAAAAATTTTAAAAACATAATTATGTAAAACAATAAATATTATTTATTTATTTTCATTATAAAAAAAAATTAATTTCAATCAAAAAAAAACAAGTTTTAATCTCGAAAGCTTGATATATTGAAACTGTATTTTGAAGGAAGAAAAATCGGTGCCGATGATGTTAATCGAGTATTTTTATGAGGGTAAAGAGAAGGGGGTAAGAGACAGGAGTTGAGGTGGAGCGCAAAATGAACTGTAATCTATTTTGCTTACGGTATTAATGTGCATTACTTCTTAGTGTCCATTGTTATACAATTTATTCAATAAAAAAGTGATTTGTCTTAATGTATCGTTACATATTTTAAACATTCACAGCGTCCATACTTTCGACCGTCCCTATTGTTTCCTCGGACTCCTCGACTTTTTTCGTTTCCTCTTCTCCTTCTTTCACCTTTTGGAACTTGTTTTTATCTGCAATATTAAGAAATCGGCTGTATGATATTTCTCAGGGAATTGACTTTTTTAATTTTCTACAAACATTTTTCCAAAATGAGTTTTTTAAAGTAAAAAAATATTTTGGCAATCTATTGGGAAAAAAGTTTCAAGTAAAATTTGCTTTATTCTTTCTGCTTTTTTCAAATCACTAATAAAAAGAACCTTGTAGGAACTTCATCTGACTACAATTTAATTTGTTTTTGAAAAATATGGAGTTAAATTGTAAATTTTCAATTTTTGAGGTTAAATTGAAACTTTACAATTTAATCAAATAAAACCATTATTGTATGAAATAAATATGAATAAATTATTAAAAATCAAACAATAAAACACAGATTAGATTGAATAACTTTAAATTTTCGACAAGTTTCGGGTTATTAGCCCATTTTCAAGAGAATTTAAAATTAACAAAACAAATTTTTAATTCTCTTGAAAATGGGCTAATAACCCGAAACTAGTCGAGAATTTAAAGTTATTCAATCCAATCTGTGTTTTACCAATGTCTAAACATTAAAACCAAAATTCATCATTTATTGTAGTATTTTAATCTCTCGAAATAAAGGACTCACACCTTTTAATACAAACATCACAATAAAAACACTTTTTTATTCTGTACTTTACTTTTATTTTTATACTTTAGATGTATTATCAAAAACTATTGATAATGAGTGTGTTACTAGTGATGGGCAAGATCGATCAAAAATGATCGACTGCTCGATCCTTGCAAGTGATCGAGCTGATCGATCTTTTTGAACAGCCCGATTTTTTTGATCATTTGGATTTTCGCCGATTTTCCACTTTTTTCTTATGATTTTTTCAATTTTCGCTGAAATGTTTTTCTCTCCAATAATTCTGAAAAAATCTCTAAGACACTTAGTTATACTACTAACAACGTTGACTATTTAGTTTCTCCCAAAATAATGGTTTTCAATCATTTTGAGCCATTTCAATAGTTCTGAGAATTTTAGATGGAGCCGATTGGCCGTTTTCAAATTTAGACCAAAATTGCTAAACTCACAGATAAATTAGAAACACGGGATTTTCAGCATTTGATTCTTGAAGAATTCAGCTACATTCTTATGCAAATTAATGTCTTTGTATCGTTTGAGACCGCCAAGAAAAAATCTCAAACTTTAATAAATTTATCGCCCAATCTGCGGATGTCAATTTTGCGAGCAGATTGCCTGAAACATAATTATTTATCGATACTCAAATTTTCAGAGATTATTCCCTCAATCTTTAGCTATATTTCGGTATAAAGGTCATTTGGAGATTTTTGAATATTCGACAAAATTCCACTTTTTTCCATATGATTTGTTTCATTTTTTTTTGTCAGCTCGATCCTTCAACTGATCGATCATTGATTGATCAATCTTTGAGATGATCGATCATTGATTGATCAATCTTTGAGATGATCGATCATTGATTGATCAATCTTTGAGATGATCGATCTTGCCCATCACTATGTGTTACGACTTGTATCCATCGCAACTCCGACCACCCGCTTCGCAATCACAATAAATCGTTTAAAACGGTCCGTTCTGAGAAGCTGCCCTTGGGTCGGTAATAAATAGTAGTATCAGTAGTGAAGTGCTTGAGAATTTAAAATCCATGTGGCTGTCAGGCGTTCGGCCCTGATCAGCCAGAATGGTTTGCATAAAGAGGGTGATAATTAATCGCCCCCCGCAACCCCGACAAGATCCAGGAGAAAAAAAGGCGAGAGATACATCCCTTCGAGGCACCAAAGAAATAACACGGCCGTGATAATAATTATACATTTCTTTTTCTGTCATTTATTGTTTGGTTTTAAATATATAGTTTTACGATGACATTAATTTTTATTCATATAAATTGCAAATTGGTCCGTAGAAGTCATTAACAGAGTGCTTAGCACTCGGAATGTACATCTAAGGCCTTGTTTATAGTGATAATTTAACAATCATTATAGTGCGGTAAAGCGCACCGAAAAGTCATTCCGCTGTTGGAGAGAGATAAACGATATTTCATTTCTCAAGATGACATTGAGCCAAGCGAACAGTGATCATACCAAAAATGTGGATTAATTGATGTGTGTGTAATTAGAATTTCGTTTACATTAATGATTAATCATAAAATTATTATGGTAAGTCAGTTTAAAATACAATATCAATTTAATTGTAATTTTTTTATGGTGTGTCTCTTGTCAAGTGTTTTTATTACTATCATTATCAGTGGAAGTAATGTTTACCTTTACTTAATCAATCATCACATGCTGTTATTTTATCTAATTATATTTATACGAATAAAAATCCGAATCTCCCTGTCAATTTTTAATAGTTATTGAATTATTAAATATTAATTATTATTGTATCACTTCAAATTATAATGTACTTGACACAACATGCATAGAAAATTAGAATTAAATTAATTATGTATTATAAATTGACTTATTATATTATAATGAAATTCTAATTATAGACAATTTCATAGAAAGTATTTAAAATGAAAATTTTATTTTATTATTTAATTTTGTAAATGATTTTAATAAAATATTTTTTCCTGTTCTCCTAAAAATGCAGCTTATAAATTATCTCTCTCGTGAAGTACTGCCAACGATCGTAAACAAAAAATCCTATGCGTAATATAAACACACTCGACAGACATGTTTTATTTTTTCTAAATGGAAAATGTAGCGTTGCATGGCCTTCCACCAACTAGACATTTTTGAAGGCTCAATAAACCCACTATGACATATATATTATCGGTTAATAAAATAATAGATTTAATAAACGACATTGAAGTTCATTAACATCTGGAATTTCTAATGTGCGAGAATGTAATAGATAAAAGAACAAAAATACAACTTTTATTATTGTAATTAATGCCATGCAACAACACAATTCTTATTTTTAAAAAAAAATACACATCTGAGGTATTGTTTATAATCATTGGCAGCATTTCACCAAAAAAGATAATAATGTTATTGTAATACAATAAATCAATTTAAAATATATAATTAATTTAATACTAACTCCTTATGTATGTTATGTCAGGTATTTATTATTAAAATAAATGTAATTGCATAAAATAGCAAATAATTTTATTATGATTAATTAATTTAAAAAAATAACAATAGAAGTACTTGACAAAAGACATACCATAAAAAATGAGATTTAAAGTAATAATGTATTTTAAACTGACTTACCGTAATAATTTCATGATTAATCATTAATGTAAACGAAATTCACATTACTTAATTCACATGTTTGGGTTGATCACCGCCTGCTCCGCTCGATGTCATCTTGAGAAATGAAATATCATTGCTCTCTCTTCAACAGCGGAGTGACTTTTCCGCGCACTTATTTTTAATGCGCTTTACCGCTCTATAATGATTGTTAAATTATCAACAGTACTAAGCATCGCATATGCGTGCGCACTCAAAAGCATCTAGGCTCTTGACTGCCCACTATAAACAAACCCTAATGTATAAAAATAAAAGTGAAGTAAGAAACAAAAAAAAGTTTTCATCATGATTAAATTCTCCACATAACTCAAATTAAACAATACTAACCATATTTTGAAGTATCAACACCCAATAACCTCAGCAAGTGAACAGTATTACACTGGGCCATGTATACTCTGAGTGAAGTGGTTCCTCTCCAGCCGCTCAAATGCAACACCAGTTTATCGCTGCCCTCATTTTCCTCAGTATAAATCAACACACAGCTGCCGGCACCTACAAAACACGGAATGAACAAACGAATTTACAAATTTGTTTATTTTGGTGCTTACTCAGAGTAGCCACTTGTTTTTGGACAAACTCGGATAGGGTGTCAATGGGTGGGGATTTTTCCGGCGTGTCGTTCAGCAGCATCGTAATCAGATCATCTTTAGGAATGTGGACTTTCCTCGAATCGCCAATCATTCCGAAAATACTTTCAAGGCCATCGTTTGCGATCCTAAAACGTAATTGGGAGATGAAAAAAGGTGTGATTAAACTTTTTCGTTGATTACTGAGGCATTTAATTTTTGAAACTCCATAATTATTTATCATTAAAAACAACTTTGTTTATGATTTTCATTTTTTTATTAATTTTTCTACAATTGTTTAGCTACCATACTCTTTTACTTTCCCTGTAAGGTAAGAAATAACAAACTAAATTCTAATATTCTTCCAAATACTCGGCTTTATCCTTAAAAGACAACAATCCATTTTTTCAATTAATAATTTTTCCCTTGCTATTCACCGGACATATCTTATCACAGTTCTTGAATAATTGAGATATTTTCATTCGTTTATAAGCTGTGAATCACTTTTAAATTAAATAATTTACCCGGCGCTTCCACCATGATGGAGGAGCCGGACAAATCCGTGGTTAACTTCACATCAGTATTTTAAATATAAATACTCTTTCATTCCGAAAATATGGGTTTCATTTCGATCAATAAAAGTTAATGTAACTATCCCCCCTCCCCATAATTCAACATAGTCAAAGCAGTAGTGATTCCTTGCTGGAGGCAGTGTAATCCGCTCTCCCATACTTAGGTATGAAGACAATCTTGCTTTGTTTCTCAGCCTTTAGGACGTATCCCAAAGCCAGACTGGACCGGAATAGCAATATTATTCAGAAACGATTTCTCTATATTTATAAATTATTCGAATTCAATTTACAGAAAATACTGCAATATTTTGCTCCGTGTTATGTCTCACACTCGGCAGTTTTTTTTTAAATTATAATTTTTTTTTAATCTTTTTTCCTTTCTACCGTTAGGTGTAAGGAGTTTAAATTATAAATACAACTAGAGAAACTTAACTTACCTAAATGCACACGTTTTCATATTCCTATTATCCGACCTTACGAACATCTTAACGCCGGTATTAATAAACTTAACATTCCCCTGATTCTGCACGACCAAATCCCTCATCTCCTGCGATGTCAAATAAATATTCTTCTTCTTTCCCACGTGACACCTCACCAGCAAGCATTTCGGGTCCAACCCGTCGGAAATATCGTAAAATTTCTTTATCGACGGCCACACGTCTTCGTCCTCTTTGAAGAAAACGAACGGATCTTCTTTGAAACCATCATTCCTCCTCCGCTTACGCTGATTCTGAGGTAATCTGTCCTCGTTCTCGCGCTTCTTCTTTTCTTCCTCCTCCGCCTCTTTAGTTTTTTGGGGCTTTTCTTTCTCGTTCATGGGGCGGAGTTTCTCGAATACGGCAACGAAAAATGCGCCGGTGTTTTGTTGGTGAGGAAGTATTCGGATGCTGTCATACAAAAAAAAAATGGTAATTAACAAATGCAATCGATAATAAAGAATCAGCGTTTCGAAATAACACAAAAATTATATCAAAAAGTAATTCATCAGTTCGGGCCGATTAACAAATTGCGTGAACGAGGACGGATTGCATTCAGCCCTAGCTCTGTTGACTCAAGAACCATATTTAAATCAATATATATATATATATATATACTTGGTTTGTTTCACTTTTTTATTTTATCTCTCCAATCGCATCCCTTCTTGTTACCTGACGTATTTTATTATTTTATGATTTCTTTGTATTATTTCTGTACATTCCACCCTGAAGATGACTATGGTCGAAAGGAGAGATAAAATATAAAAATGAAACAAACCAAGTGTTTTCTTTAAATAATATACAGAGAGCTTTTTTATCAGTATACATTTCCCCTATACCTGCAAAATACGCGAGTTAATTGCATTAATGTATGTGTATTTAGTTGCCTACAACATACAACTGAACACACATATGCCAAATAGTCAACTAAACATACATATTTAATCGGTTCAGTGCGTTTGACTCGCGTTTTTTGAAGGTATACACTTCCCCTAATGTATTGATAAAATAACCTCTCTGTATATCGAATCAAGAACCAGTTGTCTAGTTTGACGCCCCGTTGGGCAGACACATAATACATGCTCTAGTGTATCAGTTCCAGTTATATACAGGGTGATTCAGTTTAGTGTTCCACCCTCTTCTAACTTTTTTATTTTGACAGTAAGCTATAACAAACAATATATATTTGAAATTCTCTAATTAATGATATAACCAAATTGATAATACGATGACAACTCTCAAAGTAGCGATAGTCAACTTTTTTTTTCAAATGACACCATATCTATATTTGTTCAATTCGGACAGCGGGTAAATTCCTGCACCCGAATATCCATCACAATTATCGCGCCTACGGTTTGAGCTTGAGGAAGGAACCCTTTGTGAACTACACAATTGGTGTCGAAAAATGCAATCAATCAAATTTTCGTCTGTTGAACTGGTTGACGGGTGCCCAGAGGGGTATTCGTCTACCACCACTTCCCTGCCCTCCTTAAATGCCTTCAACCACCTCGAGACTTGCGAATACGATAAAGCTCTTTCACTGCAAGCTTCCACAAGCATTTTATGGGTATCACCAAGAGATTTATTCAGCTTTGAACAAAACGTCCAGCGACAACTCTATAGTTTTTCGAAACACGTGACTTAAAGAAAGATGCTGTTACTGTGCACCATTCATTAAATCACGTGTTTTGAAACGCTATGAAGTCATTGCTGGACGTTTTGTTCAAAGCTGAATAAATATATAACTAAAATAACAAAATTAAATTATTTTGTCATCGGTAGGTGGCGCTTTTTAGTTTTAATACTAATTTTCTCATTTTTTTAAATAAAGAAATATTTCTTATAATACAGGTGAAAAAGAGTTTTAAAACCAAATGGAAAAACATTTTCAATGCCAAATTTATATCAAAATTTTGTCTTTCAAATTGTCAAATGACTACAATCACATAATTTTATACAATTAAATAAACAGCGACATCCACTCTAGCAATAGCAGTATATCTATTGCTGAAGTTTTTGCATTTCAGATCCAAAAAATTATGTCTTTCCTCGTTCTGGGCCTGGATTGATAAAAAAATATTTTTTAATTTGCCCCAAAAATAAAAATCTGAACATCGTGGTGACCAAAAAAATAAGCATCCCCATCTATTCACCTCTCAAGAAAGAGTATATTCAAATAATTTAGAAAATGCCCCCTGGTGTTGATAAACTAATTCAGTTTTGTTGTTTTTGTTATAAATTTTATTAACCTTAAAAATTTTTCCAATGAAATTTGAAATTTTTAATTTGAAATTATCTTTTATTTATAACTTACTATTTCATGCACTTTCTATTGATACTAAGAAAAATATATCATTCCATTTGAAATATGTAAGAAAAATGGAAAAATTATATTCTTTTTAACATGGCGCCACCTAGCGACGACTTAATTACTTATTTTTATAATTGTTGTCAATTGTTTTTATCAGTATAATAAGTTCTTTCGTATGAAATTAAAATCTTTAAGATTGGTTAAAAAACAAAAGAGTTATTTGACATTTGCTCTTTATAAATTCTGACCTTCCCCTACCCTTTATTTCAAGAGTAAGAGAAAAATTTCTGTACCATTTTTGTTTTATAAACTCATCATGATTTCAAAAAGTGTAGTTTTATGATGCCTTTATTTGAACTTTTTTTGAGATAATCGTAGAATTATTTTTCGACTGTTCATTGCGCCCCCTACTGGAAGAGATACGAACTTGAAATATATTTGCAACATTTTCTCATGGTCACTTTTATTAACATATTTTTTATTTGAAAGCCCTAGGCGTCTTAGTTCCTGAAATATAGCCAGTGACCTTTCTTATTTGGACACCCGCTACATTAATAAAATTTAAAACCAAATAAGATTACTCACCATTTATTCAACTGATATTTCTCCCTGTCCTCTTCTTTCGGTGGAAACATTTGTGGTCGAATTGTTGTCCTCCAATTTTCATCCACTTCCTCCCAATTCTTGTAAAACTCTAAATTCCTCGAACCGACTGTCCATGTTTCCACTCCTGAATACATCATAGATCACAAAACGGGCTTTCAAATTAAAAAGAAAACAAACCCGGGGTGTATATTAATCCTGGTAGTGAAGATGAAACATCAACGAGTCGAACTGCACCATCCGCTTCTGCTAGTATCCTATGGATCACAGCTTCGTTCTCTAAGGGATTGAGGGAGCAGGTGGAGTACACTAGTCTGCCGCCGACTTTCAACAGTTCACATCCCCGTCGGAGGATTCTACACTGGATTCTATGAAAATAAACGCAAAGAGGGATTTTTCTTATTCGATTCTTGACAATTATTTTGTGAGATATGAATGTGAATATTTATTTAGTTATTTACATAATTCAATGGATTGCAGAAATATTCTGGTGTCATCCGCATTGAAATAGCGCATGCTGCCACTAACTTATTATATATATACAGGGGGATTTTTTTTATCTTGAGACAACTAAATATATTGAAAACTAAGAATTTTATCAAGAAATGTTTCGAATAAAATTTGTTTGTCTCAGAGGGGCTATTTTTTATAGCGGATTCGGATTTTCCGCAAAAAATACGTAGATTTTCTTTGAAACATTTTTTTTGTTTTTCAGTAGATGGCGCTGTAATCGTATAAAATACAAATTTTCGCAATTCAGGTGAAATTGCACCAGGGGATGAAAAAAAAAGTGATGGTGTTTTTAAGAATCTTAGAATCTTATCTTATGTAAGAATTATTAGAGCACCTCCCAACCTCGAGATTGGTATCATCCAATAGGCCCCTCTGAGACAAACAAATTTTATTCGAAACATTTCTTGATAACATTCTATCATTTTTTTGAAATTTCGATAAAAAAAGCCAGAAAAACTTCGGCAGACACTGGTGTTCAAACGGTGTAAAACTCTATTTTTTTTTTATAAAATTAGAAACCATCTATCGATAGCCTAGTACTAGGCTGTTCAATAGAGCGAGGTCGTAGCGAAGACATAAGCATTATAGATTCGATATATTTTGATTAATATACAACCTGTTCATGTAAGTATGGGAAACTTTTTTAGTTTAATAAAATGTTCAACAACTATTCATTGAGCGTATGGATAACTAGTGATGGCCATTTCAGTTTGTTGAACCTCATTAGACTAGTGTGAGGATGCCTTATGAAATTAAGCAAAAGATGGCGCTTGTGACGTCTTTCATTTATTATGAACTTTTTTAGTATTGATTTCTTAGAAAATTGTATTCTTTATAAAAGTTCGTGCTTGATCTAAAATATACAAAAAAGACAAAACAAATGACATTTGACGCTATATTAGCAAAATAATGAACAATTTTTATAATTTTTGCACTTTTTAAGCGAATTTTATCAAGTATTCTCAACTTTGATGTATCTATAATTAATATTTATTATTAACAAATAATTAATTAGTAATTTATTAAGAGTTGTTGACAATCACAAATCATTCATATTACATCCAGACCCACCAGGCCCTGGAATCGAACCAGGGCCCTACTCACAGCATGTCAGCCTAGTGCTTAACCAGGGCACGTTTTCAGTATTTACCCATGTAAGTTGATTCCATTGGCTGGTGTCCACTTCATCCAGATGTCAGGATTTTTCCTAAGTGTGCCATCTCCAGAACACGGGACATCACAAAGGATTCTATCAAATTGAACCTAAAAATATATATCGGATGATCAAATTTAACTTAATCCAATCAAGTAAGTATCTCAAGATATTGTGCAAAACGGATCAACCGAAGCAATTAAGTGTTGGGTACTACTGTATAAGGTTTTTTTAATAAATTACCCAATACTATACGATCTTTACCCATAAATATATACAAAAAAACTATAAAAAACTTTCTTATACGGGAGGCATTCTACTCATGGGATGAATTTATGACCTGTGATAAACAATTTGTGATACCTTGTTAAATATTAATAATACATTGTGCATATTTTAATTTGTTGTCTTGTCATTAAGCTGTACTTTTTTTCTGGAATTATAATTTTGCCGTTTTTTGTTTGCTTTTATAAATTTTAACAATTATTTATTATTCCTATTTTAATCTGTTGTCATTTTACTATTATAATCTAGTCATTTAGTTATTCTAATTTTAATCTGTTGTATCTTGTCATTTTACCATTGTAATCTAGTCATTTAATTATTTTAATCTTTTGTGTCTTGTTATTTTACTTTCATAACCTTAATAATTACTATTTTACGTAATAACCAAATTAACACATTATTAGAGTGCACAAGCTTTGTCATGATATATATACAGGGTGAGTCGGGAGGAGCACACCAAACTCTAGGAGTCTATTATACACGTGAAAATAATGTAAAAAAACTCATTTGTTCTTATCCGATTTTCATTTGTTTTCAAGTTATGGCGTAATTAAAAATGTTCATCTAGCTTTCCACTTCTATCTGAATTTTAACATTATCAAAGTATGCCATGTTCGAGGCTTATAAACATTTGATAATTCTGACGTTTTGATGAACTGTCAGTGTAGGGTGAACAGTAACTGAACGTTTAAGTTCGAATTAATGTGATTGTTAGTGTTGCAAAATGCCACATACTTATTCAAATTTAGAATATGCAAACATGGTGTTTGTATATGGTTTCTGTAATGGAAATGCTACAGCTGCTGTTGAAGAATATCGTGAATGTTTTCCACACCAAAGACATCCTGATAAAAACATATTTATTAGGGTTTTCAACAAATTGTGCGAGACTGGTAAGCTTCCCAGTGCTAACATAACATCTGAGCACGCTACTCGACAAGATTTTGTAGAAGTAGAAAATATTCTGCATCTAGTAGAAGAAGATGCCTAGTAGTTGCATCTCACGGAGAATTGCCACTCAATTGGCAATTCCACAAAAAAGAGTGATGAACACGCTACACGAGCAAGGCTTATATCCTTATCACGTTCAGAGAGTACAGCACCTACAACCAGGGGATTACGCTAACCGTACGAAATTTTGTCGGTGGATAAATAAAAATCATCGTAATGTATCGAGTATACTCTTTACGGATAAAGCTACATTTACCCGTGATGGCATTAACAACACTCGTAACTCTCATGTATGGTCTGATGAAAATCCCCACGCAACAGTCGAAAGCAATTTTCAACATCGGTTTTCTGTAAACGTGTGGTGTGGTATGGTTGACAGTTATTTAATCGGCCCTATCATTTTGGAGAATCGTCTCACAGGAGGCAACTACCTCAATTTTTTACAAAATGAATTACAAGGCCTGCTAGAAGATGTTCCTATAAATATTAGAATGCAGATGTACTATCAGCACGATGGAGCTCCTGCACATGTCGCTCGTCAAGTCAAGCAACATTTGGACGAACGTTTTCCAGGGCGTTGGATTGGTCGTGGAGGTCTTATTAATCGGCCTGCAAGATCTCCAGACCTCACACCACTAGATTTTTGTTTATGGGGCTGGATGAAAAATGAAGTCTACAAAATAAAAGTGGACACACAGGAATCACTAATTAGACGAATTGAGAATACTGCAGCCCATAAAAAAGAAGAAAGAAATGAATCAATTGGGAGAGCAACAAACGCGCTTCATAAACGAAGCAGAAAATGTTTAGAAGTCAATGGCGGTATTTTTGAACATTTGTTGAAAGAACGCTATGATTAAGAAATTTTTTTTGTATAATAACTTGTTTATTTGTTAATATGCTATAACTTGAAAACAAATAAAAATCGGATAAGAACAAATGAGTTTTTTACATTATTTTCACGTGTATAATACACTCCTAGAGTTTGGTGCGCTCCTCCCGACTCACCCTGTATATATATTCAACAGAAATGTGTACATATCAGTCCACTTTGGTGATTAATAAGCATTTAATTTAATATAATATATTATTTTTCTTCTATTTATTTGTATACTATTAACATTATTATATTGACGAGTGTAAACATTATTTATATTGCATGAGCACTAAAATTTCTAAACTATTTCACCAAACAATGCGATTTTCAAGAATTTATTCGATGGGACTGGGTCTATGTATGCCGCGCTACTTGCTGCCCTCCCTCCTTACTTGATGGGAATATCGAGGTAGATCGAGTAAGTCCATAAAAGCAGTGGAACGGGTGTCCGGACTTGTTAGTAAGACTTATTTTCGTTAAAATTAGCCCGGAAATCAAAAATTCTAATCATACTGATCGTGAAAGCCTACACAGTTTGCAAAAATAATTTTCTGAATCTACGATACTTTCTTTTATTATTTTATTTAGTCTTATATAACATCGTTATATGTTCCTGTCTACTTCTCAGTGTGAGGTGACTTTCTTTTAATCTAATAAATTTAATATAAAATTTGTTCAAATAAGTATCGAGCGTACAACAAAAATCGACGACGAAGTTGGCGTTGGAAGTCTCGAGTCATGTCTGTACTAAGATCACACACATAAAATGCTGGTTGCGGTTAAGCAGTGACAACTGACTCGTTAACATGACAACCAGTACTTAACGCGTGCGCGTGTGATTTTATTTCAGACCTGACTTTAGATTTCCAATGCCAACTTTGTCGATTTTTGTTATACGCTCGATACTTTAAGTATAAAAAAAACTGATTTAATAAATGAAACACTTTCCGAGTTATACAACTCGGATTGTTTTATTGTTGACTATAGTTTCAACAACCTTAATGTGAACCTTAAAGTCAAAACATTTGTTGTGATAATGACATGTTAAGGTTGTCGAAACTATAGTCAACAATAAAACAATCCGATTTGAATTACAATGTACAACAAAGTAGAAGCTTCAACAATTAACAAGTTATAAAAATGGTGATGTGTCCATCATGGTACTTTCCCCAGTGAATTCGGTCAAATTAGTTTTTGAATCAAAATTTTATAGGAAAGGAAAAATTATTCATTGAAAAAATGGATTATTGTCTTTTAAAGCACTTTGACGTTTTATTCGACATAAAAATAATTAAAGTCTTCACAGCCAACGTAAAGAAGATTATAAAAAAACAATCCACACTTAGTTAAGTGTCTCTCTGCTGGTGGGAAATCTGGGGGAATTTGAGTAACTAACTTAATTCGCATAAGCGGAGCGTCTGTTTGCATTTATAACCTATAAAATTCATTGATAAAAAAGCACTAATAACCTTTCTTCAAGTTAGTATTAATCCATTGATAATGGTCACTTTGTATCCAAAATGTGCATATGGAATTAAAAATTAAAGTGTGAAGAAAGGTTATTAGTGCTTTTTTATCAATTACATTTGATCTTCACATAACTCACCCAATCAATTTATAAAATTCATTGTTTGTGTTGGTGTTTTCCCCAAAAAAATTATTCTCTTTCCTAATAATTTAAAAATGCAGAATGATATATTTTGTAAAATTAATAATTTTTTGAATAAAAAATTGTTTATTTTATGTTATTAAATAAAATTATTTTTTTCTAAAATAAATAATTATTTTCCTCGCATTCCTAAAATAATTATAAATTTTTAGGCTTTTTATGAGTTTTGCTTAAATAAATAATAAAATAAAAATGTCATATCAAATTGCATTTTATTAAAAAAATATACGCGGCTATTCCGCACGGAAAATGTTAACATTAACGTGTACGTTATTTTGTATCATCACATCCTAAGCAACTTTTGTAATAAATATGTATTGAAAGAATGTGAAATTAATTAATAACATACATGTTAAACTCAACATTTCCCGTATAGAAAAACCCCTATATTCTAATATATAAATCACACTTTTTGTTATTTGGAATCTTTTATAAAAACTTATTTAATCCATTTTATGAAGGTAAAATGAGATCGTAAATTTATTTGCCGCAGAATATCCCGGTCATCGTTGAGAAATAAATCCATGGTCACAATTTAGAGGTTACGAATGCTTACTAAGTGGCACTTAAATACTTTAAGCCGTCGCCATCGTCAGTTTAAATTTAAGGGCAGCTTTGCATTTATATGCATGCGGTGCAACAGAAATGCCGCGAGTTAAGTGGTGCTTAGCCTTAAGCCGCACTTAAATGTTACGGTGCAATCGGGCATTAGCCGTTTATGCGGAAATACACAGACACACACACAGACATTTTTCAAAACTCAATGGAATGGACTCAAAACGTGCATATTTGTTGAAATTAGCGATTAGAAAATTTTTACGATCACAATACTTTCCCTTACACAGGGGTCCGGGGAAAGTAAAAAATCTGTCTGTTGCAAAATATTCCTACCTGTTCTGTAGACCCGTCTGGTAAAGAAGCAATCATGTTCGGTAAAACAGCACTGTCATGATTAATGACAGCCAAACACGGAGAATTCAATCGTTTCGCCTGATGTACCAACATGTAGCACCTCTTGTTATCGACGTCATTGGCGATCACATACCCGGAAGGAATTGCAATTGTTTCATCCCCGTGCAGCATTTCTAAAAGCTGTGCTGTTTTGGAACCAGGAGCAGCACACATATCCAATACCTAAGATGCAAAAAAAATAACCATCTTTATCCAAATTTGTTTATTTAAAATAATTTATTATGATAAATATATTAAGACAATAACCAAAAAGTAAGATAAATTATTTATTATAGTAAATAAAAATGATTGAAAATAATTAATAAATTATTTCCACATTTAGCTCTGTGACTATTGACTTACTTACGTAAGTACGTTAAACAAATGCACATTAAAACAACTACTTCCCGGGCAAATACCCACGCCGGACATTGAATTACATAATGTACACCTGCCGCTGCATATCAACAAATATTGAATAATGCAACAATATTTTTGATCCGAGAAAAATTTTATGTAAAAACAACAAAAATTAACGTTACTTAATATAAGGCCATCTGCAGACACGTGTTTCGGGATCTATCCCTCGTCAGTACAGCTATGCCTTACACAATTTAAAGATGTTAAAAATATCAATTAAATTAATTCAAATACAATCAGCAAAATTAAATCAGTTATATTAAATCAAATTAAACTAAATCAATTTAAATTAAATTAAACCAAATTAATTCAATTTAAATCAAAACCGAATAAAATTAAACGAAAAGAATTAAATCAAATTAATTAAAAAGAGCGACCCTCACCTGCCGCGCGCTGTGATAGTAATGACCGGCGAAGGAGGACGTGCGCTCGTGTATTGTTGTTATCGCAAATTCACTATTAATTATTTTCAATCATTTTTATTTAATATATTTAAATAACTGTGACCAAGTGGAATGAATACTTGTTTTCTATTTTTATTTATTATAGTTTAATAAAAATATAGAATTATTGTATTAAAAATCAACCAATAAAACAAATTTTAAATTCTCTTGAAAATGGGCTAATAACCCGAAACTAGTCGAGAATTTAAAGTTATTCAATCTAATCTGTGTTTTATTGGTTGATTTTTAATAATTTATTCATATTTATTTCATACAATATGAACTACCAATGTTTAAATATTAAAACCATTAATTATAGAATTATTTTTAATATTTATTTATTCACTTATATATAAATTATACAGGGTGGGCCACGAATAACGGCCATTAAAAGTTTCCTGACCACAGAAAAAAATTGAAAAAATTCTACATTACACGGTTGAATGCGACCACCTCATGGAAAATATTTTGACTTTCTTTCAATTCCGGTTGTACCAGAAATGGCTACCAACTTTGTTATTTTAAATGGAACACCCTATATTTTAACTTTTTTTTCAGATTTCCCGTTCAATTGCCGTTCCTATGGATTTATGTCTACATAACTCTTACAGTTTTTGAGATAAAAATTTATTTGACAAATTTTAACCTCAAATTGATATTTCGAAAAATGCCTATAACTTCTAGCGACATCTTCAATTGTTAGTAATAGATCCATTTAGAATAAAAAAAAAATAACATCTGTCAATTTTGACAGTAGGTATTTCAAAAATGTCAACATTTCAGTACACTCTCAAAAACATCATAACTCAATTTTTTATATTTTATCGGTCATTTGAGGTTAAATTTTGACAGATAAATTGTCTCATAGGGCGATTGGAAAGACAATTTGCAACATAAAAGTAATATGAAATCTACCAACATGCAGTCAAACGAAAACTTACCTTCCTAAACCAGACTGTAAAGAGGCAGGAAAGCTCCCGAGACATTCAAGAGCCCACACAAGAACATTAATCGGGTACATTACTGTTCACTACAGCTTCCGGAAACACACGTTTTAAGATAAGATATATATGGGGATGACCTATATAGAGGGTGTAATGAAGAAGAGGAGACGGCAGGACACATCCTCCAAAAATATCCAGCACTGTCAAGGATAAGACGTTCCATAGGTAGGGAGAGGCCCCAAACTAGTAAAGAGACCCAGTTGAAAATGACCCGCGAAGATATACTGGATATTGCCAGATCTGCAGAGTGGGTCTAATCACTAGGAGGGGGGGCCTAAAGTTTGGCCTAAGTATGTGCGGTGTATGAGTTGCCCCCCACTCGAAAATCCTTAATCCCTGACGACATTAAGACCAAATCTGAAAACTGTGCGTCTGACAGTATGCCTCTCTGTGTCTTTTCATCGAAAATGACTAAAAATATTGTCATAAAACTTATTAATATCTGAAACGCTTTTGCTTTAAATTCCCAAAACGAAAGTGGTACATTATTCTTTGCTTTTTCTGCGGTTTTCCGTATATCGGGAGAACCTCCTTATGGAAATATTGTTTAAACGAAGTAGAAACAAAATGGTACTGACGACATTAAGACCAAATCTGAAAACTGTGCGTCTGACAGTATGCCTCTCTGTGTTTCTTCATCGAAAATGACTAAAAATATTGTCATAAAACTTATTAATATCTGAAACGCTATTGCTTTAAATTCCCAAACTGAAAGTGGTACATTATTCTTTGCTTTTTCTGCGATTTTCCTTATATCGGGAGAACCTCCTTATGGAAACATTGTTTAAACGAAGTAGAAACAAATTGGTACTCCGGAAATTATTTAAAAACGCCATTTGGGGTACAGATTGGTTTAGATATATTTTTAATCATGTTTCACTAAGTGATTATTGAGAACATAGGAAAAAATATGAACATGTTTTATTATAAAATTAAAATATATATATGACAAAGTAAAACCATAAGAATATGCTGCTAATCGTAGCTAACTTTAAAATATATATATAACGAAGTAAAACGATAAAAATATGCTGCTAATCGTAGCTAACTAAAATTTAATTAACGCTTGAAATAATGAAGTAGAAACCTCGGTTCTTAACAATTTAATTTTACCTTATGGTGTGGCTGCACGTCGAGAACAATCGGTGGAATCATACTGACAGTTTCCTGCCTGGAAATGGTGCCGTTCTCAGTTTCTGTTATCAAAAAATTGTGAAGCTTATAGAATGCTTCCGTCCTTCGGATATCTTTCTTTGTAAGGTTCATTTGCCATGCCAATTTATCAGGATACCTAAATGTTGAAAAAAAAACATGATTTAAAAAAATCAACTCTCGAAAATTAATTCAACTGCAACAAAATGATATAAAAACTCAAATCGGTTTTCTAGATTTAGTTATAAAGTTTACGTTAGTGGTTGATTGAATAAAATCGTATGCAAAAAAAATTATAAACAAATTTCACTATTTGTAAATAAAACAATGTTTTTTTAAGTTGTACAATTTTTTTTTTGTAGAGACACTGCTACAATTGTTTCATCATCAGACAGATGAGTGATAATCATTAATCACAAATATCTGTGAAACTTAAAAAAAAGAACGTTTTATTTACAAATAGTGTATTAAGGAGTAACTTAACCATCGATTGCGATTTTTTTTTATACATACCATGGAAGTGGAAATATATCAGTTTTCTTTTCATCACTCTTATTCAAACAATCCTTTAAATATTCTCCTTGTACGATGTCGATCATTTTCTTCGCGACACATTTTGATCCGGTAATTCGGAAAGTTGACGGCAAATCGGATTTCATGTATTTCAAAAATTCATCCCATTCAGCTTCTTTGCAAATTCCTACAGTCTACGAAAAACGAAAACAAGAGGGTTATTGAAATTAAAACGGAACCCAACACAGCTAGAGTGCAATCCAAGTAAACACTTTAAAACAAACAGTTTATAAACAATTATAACCGATTTATGGCTGATTTTAATAAAAAAAAAGTAGGTTCCACAAAAATGATGATCTAGGTTAGAATCGACAGCCAGGTTCATTAATTTCGCAGAAGAACTTTCTTATGAATTAAATAACTGTGACGAAGTGAATAAATACTCTTTTCGGAAAGGTTTCCGAATGGTGTCACGGGATTTTTAAAATTTTGAAAACGGAATCATGGGTAAACGTGTGTGAAATGAACGAATCCAAAGTCAAAATCTGTAGGAAACTTACCGTTTGATCACAATTCGCATTTAAAGTCCCATTTTTGAAGTTAAACTAACCTAACCTAACTTAAACTAACCTAACCTAAGTCGACAAAACGTGCAAAAGATCGTAAGTTGTACCAATCTATCCAATATTTTCATTAAAAAATCATTAATTAAATATGTACGTATTATTTATAATAGTCGATGAATAATTCTGTATTATTTTTTTATTATATTGTACAAAATACATTCGATTTAGTGGAGCGGTGGCGCCATCTATTTTTGATATCATAAATTAAAATATCTATTATTTACAAATGGATCTAATATATATATTGATTTTTTTATATAAACGTCATTTTCTGTATAAAATTAAAATCGTGATTTTGTCTGAGTATATGAAAAAATCGCAACAAATTTGTTAACTTTCGTCATAAATTGGAAGATTATTTCATCATGTGTACGATTTATACTCGCAATGTGCTTATTTAGTCAAAAATTGGATCAATTATAATCTCAAAATTGGGACTTTAAATGCGAATTGTGACCAAATGGTAAGTTTCCTACAGATTTTGACTTCGAATTCGTTCATTTCACGCACATTTACCCAAGATTCCGTTTTAAAAATTGTATATATCCCGTGACACCATTCGGAAACGTTACCCTCTTATCTATTAAACTATCTTATTATTATTATGCTGTACTTTACATAATTCTTTATTTATGTACAAGTGGTGTTACTGTATTAAACATATATTTATTTATTTAAGATCCAGGTTAAATGAAATTTAGGGACGATTCACAATCGCCCAGAAACAAAAAACGATTCTATACAGAAATTCCATAAGGGCCCTTGCCGGGCGATTATGAATCGATACACGTAAATCCTATAATTCATCTTTCCTGTTTCAATTCGGTTCTCTTTCTTGGGCAGTTGTGAATCAGCCGATAGGTTCTCCGAAATATAAATAAACTGTTTGTTTTAATAGTTTTACATATCCCACACATCGTTTGACCAAAACTATGTAGAAAGTTTCATTCCGACTCGATTGAAACGTTTTTTAAAAAATTATTACATACTTTATAATATTGCACAAACTTTTCGTTGTCCCGTATTATATCTTCATATGGTTTTCTATTGTCAGCCGTACCATTTCCGTCCTAAAATTTAAATAATATTTTAAGAGTTAATATATATATATATATAATCTAAAATCCCCATCTACCATAATGGTGGTGTAGGGGTTTTAAGAATTAATAATGATGTGTATTTAATCGGGGCTACTTTGTAAGGGAAATTTTAAGTTTAACATGTACATTATTAATTAACATGACATTCTACGTATATAATAAATATCTATTATAAGTTTCTCAGACTGTGATGATAAAATATAACATTCACGTTACACTTAAATTTTATATACAGAATAGTCCAGATTAAAAAAAACATGTTTAGTATTATAAAATACTTCGTATTTATTATAGTTCAAAATGGGTTTAATTTCGATAAAACTCACAGGCATTTTCACTTTCTGGTTTTGTCTGCCTTTTCTAAATCCGGCCTTTCTTCGCCCCATTGTCGTTATTGTAAAATTTCTGAAGAACAGCCTGTAGGTCGAAATCTTGGCGGTTTTGGGTGATATTCAAGATTGAGGTTATGAAAACAACAGCGACCACGCGGAACATTAAGTGGTAAAATAACGATAAGCAAGTTACGTTATGCGTCAACTGGAATTGTAATTTCGGAACTGTTCCAGAAAGCGGAACAGTGATTTGATTACTTATTTTTAACTGAAATGAGCTGAAACTTTGTAAAAACTATCTATTTCAGTAGACTAAACATTAATCTGTTGCTAGAAAGTTTATTTATTCCGTTTAAAAATATATTTTTTTAATTTAAAAATTTGAATGAATAGTGTTAGGCAACCAAATGTACACAGCTCTTTACATTCATCATAAAATAAAATACATCATAAAAATCAAATTCCAAACAGAAAACATGAACGTTTTTCTTGTTGTAAATTTAATTTTTTGCATATGTTAAAATCAGAAAATAATTTAAATTTTGTCTAATTCTTCATGTATTATTTATTAAAAAATTACGATAACTGTGCAAGCAATTACATTTCAACATTTTCTCAGATTGACAAATTAAATTTATAACAAGAAAAAC
This sequence comes from Philonthus spinipes, assembly GCA_963082785.1. Classification (NCBI taxonomy): domain Eukaryota; kingdom Metazoa; phylum Arthropoda; class Insecta; order Coleoptera; family Staphylinidae; genus Philonthus; species Philonthus spinipes. Next base: position 10,709,906 of record OY720316.1, on the reverse strand, counting down.
CTTCCTGTTTTCTGTTTCGAATTTGATTTTTATTTTTAGCTGAAATTTTCTTAACAGATAGTTTTTAGTGTGCTCAAACATGAGTCCATTATCACAAAGAATATATTCCACCAATAGATCTATGCCATTCGTGAATATTTTATGCTCATAGACGTAGAATATACATATTCTAACTCTATGTTTACGCTGCTAAATCGCAATCACAACTCAATATTACAGAAACATGTAATTGTTCGGTCTTTATACAATTCGTTTCAATTATAAAATTTAGAGGGCGCAACATCCTCACATTTCATAACTCCTAATTCGGATTAATCCCAATTATTAAAAACTCTTTTTTAGTTTACAATTTAAATCGCAACCATAACTCAATATTACAAAAACATGTAATTGTTTCAAATCTTTATACAATTCGTTTCAATTACAAACTTTAGAGGGCGCAACATCCTCACATTTCATAACTCCTAATTCGGATTATTCCCAATTATCAAAAACTCTTTTTTAGTTTACAACAATTTAAAACAAACATTTATTTAATTTAAATCCGAAAAGAAAGTTTCAAAAGGAGAATTATAAATCGAATACTAAGCTTTTAATTCATCATATCAAATTTTTATTTTTAGTCGTTATGTAATTTAGAAATTATGTCCATCAAAAAAAAAAAAAATAAATTTATGTTGTGACATTTGACTTGTCAAAATTGTTGACATTTGTATTCAATTACAAACTGACCTCAACGTTGAAAAGTGACATCAATTCGTAGGTGCAGTTTTAAATAATTCCTCGTTCGGGAATGTGAGTATCATGTGTGATTATTTTAAGGTTTATAGGTGTTTGTTATAACCTATAGTTACGGGTAACGGAGAAGGCATACACTGGTTATGTACGTATTAAAACAGTTTATTTTTGTGGTTGATGAAAATGATCATCCTAATTGGAACTATTTGATACACTCATTATTAATAAAATTAAGTAAATGAAAGTATTGCTTCTATAATTTACACCTTCAATAATCTAACACAAGAGATTTATGTTTATCTTTTATGAAATAAATAGTCCTGGCTCCAAAGCTCTGTTGAGTCTGAAATTGATCGTACATTTCGGATGTACGAAATCTGAATTTGAGAGTTGTGTACGACCAAAACGTGATATCAATTTCAGGAATACGGGTCTAATAATATCAACACTTTGCCATCCGCACGTCTCGTAAAAATCTATTCCCTTGGCATCGGCTGCTCTAATTCGGATTACTTATCTTGAGATTATCGTTCGGTTATGAATTATCAAGTTTTACAAATCTTATTGTTCATTTTCATGAGTTTTCAATCCTGTTTGCCTACTTTTATGAAATTTCGAAAATATACATATGTAAATAAATACAAAATTTGTTTGTTTTATATATTTGTTTATTTGCATTTTGTTTTGTACTTAGTATTCCTCTTTAATATAATATACAGCAAAACAGTCTCTAAAATGTAACGCAACTCTACTAGACTTCCACATAAAATTTGTTGTTCTTATTTTTTTTTGTTTATGGAACATACATGGAAGTTTCTTTGTTTTCCTTTATTTCTTCCGGAAATATGTATTAGTTGGAGATAACTACTACGTTATGTACGTCTCATTATGATGCGGTCAACAGATTTTCTAGTCAGATAAGCAACATCCACCTGAAAAGTAGGATATTTTTATTATAAAAATAATTTAGTGATTATAAAAATTATTGTTTCAAATTTATTTCAATAAAACTAGAAATATTTTAATGATCTCATGGAGTTGTTTTAAATGTAAAAAAAAATCTTGAAACAATCGTTTATTTCACTGCTGTGTGATATAACAACAGCTATGTCAAGGTTATCTCTTTTTTTTTTCAAACAGCTGTTGTGTTTGTAAAATTATCCACAGTGTTACTATTGAAGTTTTCGAAATGTAATTATGTGTGAATTTTATTTATTTATTTATATATAATCAGTAATTCTTTTTACCATATGGTATCGGGATATTTTATTGTGATTTTAAAATATTTAATATTTCGTTCTTTGTTAATGTGAAATGATTTTTTTTTTTTCAGTTGTTCTGTTGATGGAATTATTGTGCAACTTTGAATAATTTTTGGAATTGTTGTGCAACTTTGAATAATCTTTTATAATTATATTTGCTTGGCAACAAAATTTGGCCACCGTGTTTTTTATGATAATTATTTGCATATTTGTTAACAATTGTTATCTGGAATAATTGCTTGTGTGAGCTAATTTTTGTTGCTCAGTAATAATAATAATCTTTATTTTCGAACAGTGTAACCAATTACAGGAAAATAATGCAAAATATACAGGGTGGGCCACGAACAACGGCCATTAAAAGTTTTTAGGATTCTGGACACCGGAAAAATTTGAAAAAATTCTACATTGCATGGTTGAATGCAAATTTCTATCACTTCCGGTTGTACCAGAAATGGCCACCGACTTTGTTATTTTAAATGGAACACCCTATATATTAATTTTTTTTTCAATCGTCTATCCACTCATATGCATTTATGTCCAGAAGAAACGAAACATGCTATTAGTAAAATTAGTACGCCATCGATTAGATCATAAAAAAGTGCCATAAGAATGTCTACATTGCATTTAAATATTGCTTCAAATAACGAAGATATAAATAAAAAAATAAAATCGCATTTTTCAGTTTTATTGAAAACAAAGAAACTTAGCCTCAACGGGATCTCATCGGGATATTAATCAGCATGAACTTCTGCAAAAGTATATATATATATATTTATATTTTCATATAACCCTGTCGGGTGTATTTATCTAATGAATGTTTTGACTAGATCTGTGTGTCGTAAACTATTTTTCTCCATTTTTTCTTATCCATTGCTGTCTTCTTGGCTTCCTCTATTGTTAATCCTTTTTCCTTCAGTATGCTGGCTATCCCTTCGTTCCACGTTTTTCTTGGTCGTCCCTGTTTTCTTTTCGTTGTTGTCCGTGCCTGCCATATTTTTTTCGCTATTCTATTGTCTTTCATTCGTTGCAGATGTCCCCACCAACTCAGCTGCCTTCTTCTTATAAATTTGTGTATGTCTTCTATCTCTAGTTCTTCTCTTATCTGTGTATTTCTTGTTCTGTCCAGTCTTGTTACTCCTTTGATACATCTCAAGTATTTCATTTCGACCGCCTGTATCTTGCTTTTCTGTTCATTGTTCATTATCCAAGTCTCACATCCGAAGGTAAGTATTGGCCTATATATAGCTTTAAACACTTTTAGTTTTGTTTCCGTAGTTATTTCTTTTTTGTTTAGAAATTTATTTTTCATTGCATGGTACATCTTTATTGTTTTCTCAACCCTTTTGTTTATTTCTGTATCATTTTTCCCATTAGCATCTATATTGACTCCCAGATATTTATAGCAATCTACTTTTACCACTTGTTTTCCATCTATTCTTACATTTACGTTCTCACTTTCCCCTATTGTCATTACTTTGGTCTTTTCCTGGTTAATTTTCATTCCGTAATTATCTAATGTGTTTTTCCATATCAGCAGGTTATGTTGTAGGTCTTCACTGTTTTACTGAATAACACTATATCATCAGCAAACACTCCCTCGGATATATTTACTGGATTCAGTTTGTAGTGTCCAACGTACATTTGTTTGCATTGTGTGTTACTTGCTTTTATTATTTCATCCATATATATGATGAATAGCAAAGGGCTGAGTCCCCCACCTTGTCTTAATCCTTCGTTGGTTTTAAATGGATCCGATGTTCTGGTGTTGTTGATTATGTACGTTATGTTGTTGTTATAAATCGTTTTGATTAGTCTTATAAGTTTATGGTCTATTTCATGTTTGTCTAATATACTCCATATTTTTTCTCTGTTTACTGTATCAAATGCTTTTTGTATATCTATGAAGGCCAAATATATACTTTTTTGTTGTTGGTGCATTTTCTCTGTGATTTGTCTAATCGAGAAGATATGGTCTTGAATACTTCTGCCTTTCCTAAATCCACATTGTATATCTTGCAGTTTGTGTTCCAGTTTAATTCTTATCCGCGTTCCAATAATTAGTTCCAGTAATTTCATGATGGTGTTTATTAGATTAATTCCTCTATAATTGTTACATTTCTGTTTGTCTCCACTTTTGTATATAGGTACCAATAACGTTTCTGTCCATTCTGTTGGTATAGTTTCCTCTGTCCACACTTTGTTGCTATTTCTAATCCTTTTTCATCTATTTGTTTAAACATTTCTGCAGTTATTCTGTCACGTCCAGGTGCTTTTCCATTTTTTAATTTTCTAATAGCTTGTCTTAAGGCTGGCGTTTATCATATGTAAAATGAAGCGATTTTGTACCAATTGAATTCCTACAACAAACAAACCCTGAATAATGAATTTCATCATATTATATATCATCAAATTAATCCTAAAACTCCACAGATTTCGAACGAGTTATTGAAAAATTAATCTGATTAATAGTTTAGAAGAAAATTACGTCCAAAGTTAGCACATTTTATGCAAAGAATGTGCTATATTTTTACTTATTAATATAATTATTGAAAGAAAATGAAATATGTTGTAATAGTCTACATTGAATGTAGTTATGGTTCAATACATTTTTTCGTCAGAAAACAATGCTGTTTACTGAGGAAGGTCGTTCCGAAAATATCATCAATTCCCGTGAAATTCGGTCATATTGAATAAAACCGGCAAGTTACATATAGTTTTCTACATTTGACTAGACAAATATTAGTTCATTAAGTCTCGTATAGATAGCGGTAAATAATGTACTATATTTTAATAAATGTTATTTGCGTTTATCACCTTTAAATTATTTATAAAATTAACGTTATGAGTAATCATTTAAATAATTAATACTGTGGAAAAATACAAACAAAGATTTTTAATTAATTTTCAAGAGATACTCAATAGATGTTTCTCCTCTATTCTTGATAATATTTGTGTATGTGTGCATGTGTATATGTGGCTGAATGTATGTTTGTAGAACCGCTTAGTGTTGTTTCACATTCAATGAATATGAGAAAGACAGAAATATTAAGTTATCTCTGCGCGCCGCGATTCCATAACACAGATGATCTGCATGCCATTCTAAAATAATAAAAATTTTAAATAGTGTTCAGTAAGCAGTATACAAATATGAATGAATATTTTTGCAAAGATTTGCACGGTGAAAATGTATTATTATGGGTTTTTTTTTAGATTTATTAAAAAAATGTAACGTTTCAAATAATTTTATTTGGGAGGATTGTAATAAAAGACATATGATGATCATAAATAAATCAATATAATTGTAAAATTTACGGATAAAAAATAATAGCATGACTGTAAAGTAAGCAGAAATATATACTTTCCAAAAAAATGTATATATGTTTCCTCTAAAATGATTAACAATCTCATGCAACGTTGTATTCAACTATTATTGTTCTACACTTTGTGTAGAACATCTCAAATAAAGATAATTTTAATTTTTGGTTTATTTATAGTATATGAATATTGACCCTACACCCATATGGCTAGGAAGGGTGTGTGTGTATATATATGAATATATATGAAAATTGACATTGATGACTCCAATTTTTTATAGGAATTTTAAAATAAAATGGAATCCCGACCAGGGAAAGTTCTTGGAAGCTGGAATTGATCCAGCCAATATGTGTTAAAAAATAAAATTGAATAAAATAAATATGAATACATTATTAAAAAGCAACCAATAAAACAAATAAAACATAGATAAAATGTAAATTTAAAATATAAATTTTTTCTATAAATATTGGATTTTTGTCGCCTGTATATACAATAAAATGGCAAACTTTTCTGTTGGTAATTGACAGCTGTCCCTGAACCTATAAATAAATTCAATTAATACAAAAGTATTTTAGTTAAAAAGTATTATCTGATAATAATAGTCATGATTTCGCTTAAGTCGAATTTCACCATCATGTAATTTTAAAAATGGAATTTTCTTTTTTAACACAGCCTCATTCAATGTTAAATTTGAGTCTGCTACTTTTTTTGAACATTTGACTTCAACGATTTTGTAAATATTTATTATACCTACAAAATTAAAAATTAGAATATACAGGATGCAACACTATGAACTACGGCTAATGGTGAAAAACTTTCTGGATGGTTATAAGTGTTTTCTAAAACATTCGGGATTTTCATTTATTGTCGATGTGAAGTCATATTCGTCATTACTTTAGATATGTCCGCAATATATACATTACTGAGACATCACAATCGAATTAGAATAACATTTTTTACTTTGATGTTTGTAGTGTGTGTGTGTTTTTTAAGAAATTTAAAATAGAAATAGGATGATAAAATCATATAACAAAAATATTTAGTTATTCCAGTTCTATAACTTTTATTTCAAACATTTTTCTATCGGAAAAATTGTATAAGTCAAGAACTGAAGATAATAAAACAAAAAGTAAATAAAAATAATTAAATTTCTTAAAGACAAACATTATTTGGTGCGATCAATATTTGAAAAATAACGGATAATAAAAAATAATAAGAGTAATGAGTTCTGATTCAGATCAAAAGTTTATTAGATCTCGCCGCTGTTATAAAAATTTTGGATTCAACGTTTGAGTTCAATTTATAGAATCGTTTTTGCTCTATTGACGAAACACACAGACAAAAACATACACAGACATTTTAGATGAAAATACACATTTAAAATAATCAAGTTAACATCTATTTGTGTTAGAATCGAAAATACCATAATTTTGAAAATGTTTTATCTCGATTGGTACGAAATGATCATTGTTAGCTATTTATTTTACAATGTCTACTGTTCGTTGACCCTCTATATACGTAATTTATTATTTTACACTAACCGGGCACCAAGTATATAAATATTTCATACTTAAAATAACCATTGCATAGAATAGTATTATCTTAGTATGCATATAAAATAATGATTTTAGATTTTTAGAAACAGCAACAACAGTAACATCTAATCAAAACTACTAACTGTATTATATTGTTGTAAAGATAATGTGAAGAGAAATCTAATAAAAAATAATATATAGGGTGTTCAATTTAAAATAATAAAGTTGGTATCAATTCTTAGAAAAGGAGACGGTTTGCACATATGAAAACAATTTTTAATTTCTGTAAAAAAGGTAAATTTTATGAATATTCAAATATCTATAAAAACTGTTACAAACTTATAGTAAAAATTATTACGTTTAATTTAAAATTTGGAAGATAACGACTTTAGGTATCAGAAAAAATGTAAGTATGAAATTATTTTAGTTTGAAAAATCAAGCTCGATTACATCAAAGTTCGAGTAGGTATAAAGCGCATACATATTTAATGAATCGTTTGCCACTCTGTGCTTTGCAATAATTCTGTGATTTCAATTTTTTTTCTCTAAAAATGAGAATAAAAACATGATATGACAAAATTCATCAAATATATTTATACACTGTCTCTTTATACACTAAAAAATAACAAACAGCATATTCATTAATTTCAATAAAAAAATAGAACGTGTCAGCGTCGGTTGTCGAATACACACAAATACACATATGTAAATTAAATAAAAAAAACAAACTACAGTGTTCTACATATTTCTCATTTAGTTCGCTATTAAAATCGAGAGGCATCACCTCCTTGACGATTCGCAACTATCTCTGTCATCGCATCATTCCTTTTCTAGTAAACGCCAGCCTTAATTCTTCTCTGCTTATTACTGGTTCCGTACTTTCTTTATTGTAATTCATCATTATTGTGCTTCCATTATCCTGTTCCGTTGTCAATAGTTCCATAAAGTATTCCCTCCACCTCGCCATAACTTCCTCTTCATTTGTCAATTTTATGCCTTTCTTATCTTTTATGTGTATTACTTCACTTCTGTTTTTAGGATTCCTCATTGATTTTAATGCACCGTAGAATAATTTTGCATTTGTTTTGCTGTCCGTTTCCATTTTCCTACCAAACTTATTCCACATTTCAATCTTTTCTCTTTTTATAAGTGATTTTACTGTTTGTCTACTCTTTTTGTATATACTGTAGTTTTCACTATTTTTATTTTTGATGTATTTATTCCAAAGTTGTTTTTTCTTTTTCACCTCTGTTTTAATTCCGTCGGTCCACCATGCTGTCTGTTTTTTATTGCTACTTATTTTACGTATTCCACACACTTCTGCTGCAGTCTTTGGTATATTATGCTTGAAGTAATTCCATAGTTCTGTAATTTCACAATTAGTTTCTATTTCCTTCCATTTCTTATTTAGTTGTTTTTTGTAATTATTCGCTACACCTGCTTCATTCAATTTGTTTGTTCGTATGTTTTCATATTTTAGTATAGTTTTGTTTTCTATTATTTTTGTTTTCATTTCCATCGCCTGTGTTGTATTGTTAATAAATAGTGGTTACTACCAATTTCTGCCCCTCTTCTTACTCTTGCATCATTTATCAGTTTTAGATTATTTCTTCTTATTAATATATAGTCAATAATGGATCGTTCATTTTTGTTAGCCATCTCCCTTGTATATGAATATATATCTTTATGTTTGAACCATGTGTTTGTTATTATTAAATCATTTAATGTACAGAAATTTAATAATCTTTTCCCATTATTGTTTCTGATGTTCTCTCCATTATTTCCAATCACTCGTTTGTACATGTCATTACGTTTACCCACTCTCGCATTAAAATCTCCCAATATCATAATATCTTCTTTGCAATCATCAGTTATTTCATTCATTTTGTTCAAGAATTCATCTTTTTTATCCGTTGTGGCATCATCATTTGGTGCATATGCTATAATTATGTTATTAATAAATAATTTATTGTGTTTTATATTTATCAGTAGTATTCTCTCCGATATGTATCTGTAGTCTTTTATATCATTTACTAGAGTTTCATTAATTATACACCCCACTCCACAAACTGCTCTTTCATTCTCATTTACACCGCTATATACTATTAGGTGTCCCTTTTTTGTTTTAATAACCTCTTTCCCCTTTTTTTTGTTTCTGTTAATGCTAATATCGAATTCTTCTTCTAATTCCCTTTCTTTATTTTTTATCCCTCTGATGTTCCATGTGCCTATTAACCATTTGTGTTTCTTTCTTTCTTTTCTTATTTCTTCATTATCAGTGTTTAGTATGTTTACTTTGCGTTTATCTTGCTTCCTAGCTGATTCTTGTTCTCTTATCTTTCTTCTCTTTATTTCCTTTATCTTTGCCAGGTTCGTCTCTGTAATCATTGTTGTTTTATTGGGTATATGATTTAGTTTTTTTGATTTCGTTGTACATCCATCTTAACTATTGCTCTTTCTTTTTTATTCCATCTATACTTCTCTCCGTTTATTATCATTTTTCCATACTTGTATTTTTGCCCCATTGTTTTTTTGTTCTCTTGCTATGCTCCTTATTTCTGCTTGCATTTTCTGTTCTTCTCTTGTCAAGTCATTGTTTATATACAAGGTGTACACAAAATGAGTGAAAAGCTTTAGGTAGCGTGACTCTTTGACTAATTTTTAGATAAAAATATTAACGAAAATAAGTCACACAGTCCTTCCTTAAGCCTCACGGGCCACTTAAAAGAACTATACATTTGGCAACGCTGGATCAAACAAGTGTGCATTTATCCTGTTTATAACTGCTACATCATCCGCTGGAGGTGTTGCATACACCTTTTCTTTTACAAAGGAGCGTGCGTCGTTGCCAGATCTATTTTCATTAAAAGAATGCTTCTGATGAAGTTATAAAATTGTAAAAATATCCGATTTATTAATCATTTACATCAATGGAATTATACACGTGTCTAATTGATTGTTAATGCTATTGATTTTTTACAAAATATTTAAAAAACAATACTAATTTATAGTCACATATTTAAAATTCCGAAGACCTCATGAGCCTCAATGAAGAACCATACAACATTTTTTTATTTGGATTTTCTGTTAAAAATTAATTAATGAATTGAGTTACCTGAAGGTTTTCACTCATTTTATGTACACCTTGTATATATGTTTATCTTGGATTTTCATTTTGTTCTTCATTATATTGATCTTTGTGTCTATATTATCTAGTTCTACTCTTACTATATCATCCTAGTCGATATTATTTGGACTTTAATATTCATTTGCCTTTCAATAAATTCTGCAAAAGTGCCAAATTTAAACCTACCCTAAACCTATAATAAGCGAGATCCCCATAGAGAGACTCAAATTTGAAACACCCTGTATATATCGTTTATTATTTGGACTAGTTGTTTTGGATTAGTTGCTCTTCGCGAGCTAGGATCGTTCAAAGGAGTACCTTCCATCCTTTAACAACATGATTGAACATTTTATTAAATTAATTTTTATTATAACAATAATTGCAGAATAATTTGTTTAGATGTCCAATGACGATCAACCGTGCACAAGGAGATGCAGGTCCTCGGAGCACGGGAATATCATCCTCTCTGCGTTGACAAAGAGGGGAGTCAGTGACGGCGAGCTGTGCGCCTATCTGAATCACGTGTGCGAATTCTGCGGCTCTTCCAAGGATTTGGGAGGGAGGACGTCGCTGCATGTGGCCGCCTCCTGCGGCCGCACGGACCTCTGCAAATGGTTGATATGCCAAAAAAGGGCGCGGATCGACGAAAGGGACACGGAGTCCGGCTACACGGCTCTACACAGAAGTATATTTTATGGAAAAATCGACACGGCTGTGGCTTTAATTAAATTAGGTAATTCTAAAAAAAAAAAAAGAGAAGTAGAGAGAAACATATAACGATGTTATGACTAAATAAAATAATTCTAAAAATTATACAGGGTGAGTCTCCGAAGTGCTCGTCTTTGATATCTCCCTTGTCGTTCAGCATTAATTTATTAATAAAACTTACTGATAGCACTTAATGTAAAATAATTTTCATTTATACAGGGTGTCCCATTATCCCAGAATTGATATCAACTCTGATATTTTAAATGAAACACCCCATATATTATTTTTTTATTCGATTCCCCTTTTAATTATCTTTAACATAGGTAGTGGTTTTGACTAGCCGTTACTGCAGAAAAAAATATTTTCTAAAAATTTTGACAGTTCATTCTTACAGCATATAAAGTTAGCTTTCGGCTTTCACTTGAGGCACATCCACCTATTCGGAGTTGTATTGATCAAAATGAAACGTGTGGTTTTCAAGATTGATTAATTTTTCTGATTGTTGAGGAGCATTGTTTTCTTTTGTGAAATTTATTAGGTTAGCTTTACAGGCAATATTTTTCTACTTCCACTTGAGTTACACCCATTTATTTAGGGTTGTATTGATCAAACATGAAACGTGTTGTTATAAAGTATGTTTTATTTAAATTGCTTGGTATACATTTTATTCATTATTTAGGTGCCTTTCATGATTAACTACTCCTAAAATGTTGTTGGAATTGGATCAGTAATACCAACAATAAAAAATTAAATTGTAAAAAAAACAGGGTTTGCGTCATCGGTTTAAAAAATTAATAAAAGACTACATTATAAATTTCACAAATTAGCTATCGACCAGTGGTCTTTCAGCCATAAAAATTATTTTGTATGTTTTAAAAATTTAAATAAAAACAAGTTTAATTTAATAATTGTGTAAAAACAAAATTATAATACGTATGCCAGTATAGATATAAGAAAACTAATGAAACATTTAATCAAATATTTCAGGTGCAAATATCAACACGCTCGACTGTAACAATCTATCACCACTCGAGCACGCCGCTGAGGATAACAACGACGCTCTAACAATCAGCGTGCAACCAACCAAAGACAACAAAACACAACCGACCCATTTTGTCTACGTGTGGGGCACCAACTCCAACTACACCCTGGGTTCGCAAGAATCGAAATCCCCGCAACTCTTCGATACCTTTCACAAAACGTACCCGCACGCGAAAGTCCGGCAGGTCTGCCTGGAAAAATTCCACACGCTCATCCTCACGGAAAGCGGTGAGGTTTATTCGTTTGGACTGGGACAGGGAGCGAGGCTGGGATTGGGAACGGAGAAGTCGATCGTGGAACCCACTTTAATCAAGTTCGGACAGGGCGCAACTAAATGTGTGATTAAGAGTATTTCGGCTGCCAGGAATCACAGCATGTTTTTGACGGATTCTGGGAATGTAAGTGTCAAACGGTGAACGAAAGGTAGATCCGCACGGCGGCAGCATTTTACTGTGTTAAATTTTTACAATAGTAATTTTAACTTCATTTCGACTTGTGTTATTATATCATGATGAAACTTATAGGTTACATTCAGAATAGAATTATCTAGAACAATATGGAAGTAATTTTTTAAATTTGAAGAAACAATATTTTTTTTATATCTCCGAACCAAATTTTTTATTTAAAGTAGGCCCATATTTTTAATTAAAATTATGATTAATATAAGCTGTCAAAATTTCAACACTCTAGAGAGTTGAAATTTTGACAGCTTGAAAGCTTGACTTTCAAATGAAGTGTACATCACATTTAATATACGTGCTATACTCGCCTTAAAGATTCTAAGAAAATATATACATAAATGAATCATGACCATTAATTAATTATTCAAAGACAACAATCTACCGGAGACATTTTCTTTAAATAAGAAAAAAAAAATAATGAAAATGAACAGAAAACTGTGTTTTTTTCGTCTGCCACGGTGGCGCGCAGGTTAAGCGTCAAGCTAGTAATCCAGCGGTCCCAGGTTTTCGATGTATAAATGGTGTGATTGTCCCCCAAATTTGAAATTAGAGATATAGAAAGGTTACTGGGTTATATGGTTAAAGATAAACCGATACCCATGTGAAAAAAAAAACAACAATGTTTTATTTAATTGTTGTAATTTAAAAAATGCATTCTCGAAGTAAGTTTTTATTAATCGTTTCAGGTGTATATTTGCGGAATAAACACTCACAACGTACTAGGCTTCCAGCCACCGCCCCAGCATTTGCTGACCCCGAAACTGTTGAGCAACTCCAATTTTAAAGATAAGGTGATCGGGGTCTGTTGCGGGCGGTATCATTCCGTTCTCTGGACGAAAAACATGATTTACACATGGGGTTTACACGCGGGCCAATTGGGACATGCCAAAAACCCAAGCAACTACATAATTACCCCGAAATCGGTTCCTTTCACGACCACGATGAATGAAACTGAAATTATTGCTGTGGCCGCTAGCGCTGGCGCTACTACCTTTGCAACTCGTCGTGGGGATGTTTATGTTTTACATCAATTCGTATGCAGGCGGATAGCATCTAGGTAATTGTATTTATTAATAATACCATTATAGTAAAGTGCAAATTCGGTTGTTTGAATAATCGATTTATTTGAACAAAAAATAATGAATTTTAAGTAATTGTCCCTTCTTTTATATGAAATATTTTTATACAGTCGAATTCCACATGCACTAAAAATGTGAAAAAATCACATGTTTTTCGAATAATAATAAATTTTTACCAATTGCTCCCTCCTGCAAAGAAAATGTTTGTGTACAGTTGAATTTCCCTTTTACCAATTGTTCATTTTCAACAAAAATATTTGTCACACCGGACTTTCCCTACCCCATATAGATTAAAAATGGGAAAAATCATATGTTTTTTCAAAAATAATTAATTTTGACCAGTTGTTCCTTCCTCCAGAGAAAATATTTGTTTACAGTTGAATTCCCCATTCAATAATTGTTCATTTTCAACAAAAATATATTTCACTCTGGACTTCTCCCACGCCCTATAAATTAAAAAATTGGAAAAAACGCATGTTTTTCGAAAAATAATTAATTTTAAGCAATTGTTCCTTTTTTCAAAGGAAATATATTTATACAGTTGAATTCCCCATGCAGTAGTTGTTCATTTTCAACAAAATTATTTTTCACAACGGACTTTGTGAAAAATCGCATGTTTTTCAAAAAATAATTATTTTTCACCAATTGCTCCTTCCTTCAGAGAAAATATTTGTTTACAGTTGAATTCCCCATTCAATAATGGTTCATTTTCAAACAAAATATGTTGCACATCGGACTGTCCCCACCCCCTATAAATTAAAATTTGAGAAAAATCGCATGGTTTTCGAAAAATAATTAATTTTGACCAATTTCTCCTTCCTTCAGAGAAAATATTTGTTTACAGTTGAATTCCCCATTCAATAATGATTTATTTTCAAACAAAATATGTTGCACATCGGACTGTCCCCACCCCCTATAAATTAAAATTTGAGAAAAATCACATGTTTTTCGAAAAATAATTAATTTTGACCAATTGCTCCTTCCTTCCTAGGAAATATTTTTATACAGTTGAATTCCCCATGCACTAGTTGTTCATTTTCAACAAAATTATGTTTTACAACGGACTTCCCCCACCCCCTATAAATCAAAATTTGAGAAAAATCGCATGGTTTTCGAAAAATAATTAATTTTGACCAATTGCTCCTTCCTTCAGAGAAAATATTTTTGTACAGTTGAATTCCCCATACACTAATTATTCATATTCAACAAAAATAGTTTTCACTCCATACTTCCCCCACCTCCTATAAATTAAAAATGGGAAAAATCGCATTTTTTTTTTCGAAATATAATTAATTTTGATCAATTCATAAAAATATATTCTTGCATTAACACCAGACTTCCACCCCACTCCTATAAATTTAAAATTCAATAAACAAAGAAGTTCATTGAATTTGTTTTTTTTTTTAAATCTCCTCGTCAGCGACACACAGTCTTATGAATGAATTCATTTACGGTCCGTGTTTTTGACTTTTAAATGGACCATAAATAAATACATATTTTAAATATAATGAAATATTTTTGAAAGTTTTATATGAAAATTGTTTTCTTAAATATGAACAACCCGTGCAGATATAATTTTATAATTTCGAGGAGTAATTGCCGAAAATGAATAATGGAGTGGTGGAGCTTCGGTGTGTAAAATATTTATTCTTTCTTTCTTATTTAAAAATTATTAATTTAAGAAGAAATAATAATAATAAATAAAATAAAAAAAATATTCTTTTTAATAATCCACAATTGTTTTAATTTTTTAAGGGAATTGCACATAAAATCTTTATCAATAATAGGCGGAAGCTTGAGTGTTGAAAACAACGATGTCGAGGTCACAAACTCCGAACTAAAAGTCCTTGTCTTAACCACAAACGGCATGATTCTGATCTGGCAAGAATCGGACCCGCAGCTGTGCAGGTGCATTTTCTCCCTCAACAGGCTCATAAACGTGGAAAGTGTCGTTTTGCACTCGTGGGGGCTTTTCATCCTGACCAAATCCAGGGAGATTTTCAACGGGAAGTTAAGGCCGAGGAAGAAAACTGTGCAGGCCGAGAAGAAGAAAGAAGTGCAGGATAAGAACTCGAAGCCGTTCCATAAGTTTTTGGATAAGAACGATTGTGTTATGGTGCAGGTCAGTAAGGTGCACAAGATTTATGGCGCTGATGACGTTACTTGTGATTCCGAGGGGGAGAATTTTGCTGCTTTACATGTGAGTGAAATTAAGAAATAATAATAATACAAACCTCCTAACCCCTACACCACCATTATGGTAGATAGGGATTTTAGATTATATATATATATATACAAACCTCTTAGCGTTGTCATGTGCTTAAGGAGGAAGAGATAGTGGTCGGTAATTGATCATTAACACTTATGATTTAACTTCTCTTTACACCTAATGGTAGATAGGAAAAAGATAAAAAAAAAACGATTTAATTTAACTCGACTTGTTTATTCGGAATTGTTTTTAAGAGAAATTAATTACATTACATATGCATAATTTTTGTTTCAGATCAACATAGCTTGCTGTGTAAAAAATTCACCAAAAATATCCCCGTCGACAATGTCGGAAGACTTCAAGACCCTAATTCTCAACGACGACGTCGTCGAGGACGTCTTTTTTAAAGTAAAAGATCGCACGTTTTCCGCGCACAAATTCATAATCGCTAACTGCAGCGAAATTTTGCACAAAATGATCAAAGAAGCGACAACGGATACAATCAACATCAACAACGTCCACCCGGAAATGTTCGAACAAATCCTCAAGTACGCTTACACGAACGAGTGCGATTTAATGAAAGAAGGAAAATGCCCGAGTGGCTTGTTGCAATTCTGGGTCAGGAAGAACAGGAATGCTAAAGAGGATGACTTCGTAGAATTTGTTGAAATTGACGGAGATAAATCCGCTTTTGAGGTGTACAGTGAGAATAAATGGGTTAATAAGATTAATAATGGTGGAAATAAAATGAGCGAGAAGGAAAATTTGAATCTCGATCCGGTTCGATTGCTCCAGGAAACGGCGAAGAAGTTGGGCGTGAACAATCTGTGTAAAGATTTGGGTTGTTTTGTGTTCAACAATGGAAACATTTCAGTGAAGAGCAATGCGGTTTTTAAAGCGAGGACGCTGCGGTACGAGAATGAAAAGTTTTGCAATTATTACGATGCGACGATTACTTCGAAAAACGGAGGCCGGATCGAAGCTCATAAATGCGTCTTGGTTGCGCGCTCGGAATTTTTCAACCACATGTTTTCTGTTAGATGGAGTGAAGTAAGTATACATTAGTACAGAAAACTTTGAGGACTTAGGCACAATATTACAATCCGCAAGTAGGGCGTAAGTAACGTATTTGCGGAATAAAAGTTCGGTTGGCAGCACTGTCGCATTGATAATCAAATAGAGAAAATCATAGACATTAACTTTGTAAAATTGGGCCTAATTCGATTATAATATCTCCAATATGTTTTGACGGGTTCCAGGAAGAATGCTATAAATTTGTTTCCCGCCGGGCATTTTGAAACCTAGGTACAGTAATCTTCATTAATATTGAATGTCTAAATATTCCGTAATTAATTCACAAATTTGAACAATTTCAAAAGTCGTATTTTTTATAGAAAATTAACATACATGAAACTATTTTTTGTGTAGTTTAATGTAAATGCAATGTACTTGATTTTTTTACATGAAAAGTACACATTTTGGCGATCATAATAATCCAACAATACTTTAATTCAATGCTTTAATTACTTCAGAAAAAATAAGTAAAATAGTGTAAATTTCAACAGTAAAAGTGTTTGGAATCTATATGTCAAGTATTGTCAAAAATCTACTTATACTATGATAATCTTCCTCCATATGTCCATCAAAATTTCAAATCCGAAACGATCCGATTTCATGATTTATTATTCCCTCGAAATTGCAAGTGAATATGCATGAACGAGGTGACGATAGTAACTCGATGCGCCCATTCCTTGCTCAAAAATGTAATATATTTGTGAACATCGTGATCTGCGTGTACTAAAAAAATCATAACTCATGAAATCGGATCTTTTCGGATTTGAAATTTTGATGGACGTATGCAGGAAGAATAAGGCACATTTATTTACAGCAATTTCCAAGTGATTAGTACCGTGGTACCGACTGGTCCGTCGTCTACGGTGAAAAACACCCTTGAAAAAACTTCCGACGTGCGGAGGCGGAAGTGTGTGCGATACTTTCTTTCAAATACAAATATACACATATACAATGTGCTCTTAATGAAAGGAATGCATTCATTTAAGCGTGTCCCGAAAACGTCGATTTTTATTCCAGCCTTCCCAGAAAAGCTGGATTTACGAAAAAATCTCACTTGATCTTGAGCCCATTTTAGAACTCGTGTGTATCGTATATGACTTGACTTTTCGTTTTATTTTAAAAAAATGAAAATTGCATATTTTTTTTAATCACGAAAAAAACTTCAGAAATTGTCACCGGTTTGTATAACCGACGCACACCCTGTTTTTGCCCTCTGATCATTTCTCGAAAGCTCGAATATTTCTCTGCGATATGACAATAATTAGAAGTCATGTCGAGAAAGAAATTGATTATAATTAGTATCCCTCTTAGGATTTCCGTCTAGCTTAAATGGCAAATATTTTAAAAATGTTTTTTTGGTGCGTTCTAATACTAAAAATTATAGAGTTTAAAATACTAGACTTGTTAACTTTTTCGGTTTTATTTGTTGTATTATATAATTTATTATTATTTTTAAATCCCACTCTATAGTTATTTTTCTAAATATGTTTGCATTTTTTTTTTTTTCAGAAAATTCTCCAAAACAATTTAAACTTATATATTATATTATATATATATATATATATTATATATATAAAAAAACTAGTCGAAAATTTCAAGTTATTTAAATTAATCTATGTTTTCATTTATTTTATTGGCTAATTATTGTCCTTTTGGTAATATTATTGCGCTTGTTAGTTTTATTTAATTAAAATAATTTGAAGTGCTTGCCTGAACTTTTTTCCTTTATAGATTTATTAAAAATATCATTTTTAAACTAATTTACATAGAGCAGATTTCGATTAGGATATTATTATTATTAATACTTAACAAATACAAAATAAATAGAAAAATAGAGGTAACAGCAAGTGATCTATTCAACTCAGTTTAAAATTAAAATCTTTATTAAACTGTTATAAGTTTATGCAAGTATAATATACTTATTTTTAAAATATATTTCTCTAAATTTATATAAACCAGTCTGTCAGTAAATTTAAGCATAGAATATTGTGTATAATGCCCCGACCGTTGTGGTTGGACGATTATTGAAATATCAACAAGCGAAATTTTCAATAGAAACACGCAGGCGTTCCGTACTAATTTGTCTGGGTTACTAGGTTCCGTATGCTATCGTTTTCCGTCGCCCACAATCGCTTAATTTTTCTTAGAGCGCATGCGCAAACGTGTATTTCCACAATAATTCTGTGCGTACGCTACAACGACGCTTGAGTATATGTATAAAGGATAGATGGAATTGAAAATTTGAGAGTGGGAGGAATGTAATGGGTGACCTCATGACGTCACAGTAACTCACTGCGCATGCCTTAAATATGATTAAAATAGCTATCGAATAATAAATTAAACGAAATCGAATCGGAGTTTTCTCTCTTTCAACCGTTGTTTGGAATCGCTCCATCTTCGTTTTGAGTCGTTATCGACTAAACTAAAATACGGCCTTAGGTTATATTAATATAATTTTTGTTTTATTTTATTATATTTATTACTAAAATAAAAAATACTAATATTAATTAAATTGTTTAATATTTGTATCGTAATAAAATTATAATAAACAATAACCTCAAAAGTCGATACTTAAGTTGTATTTATTGCGTACAAATAAAAGTGAACTAGTAAATTAAAGATTGAGTCTTCTTCCTTCATAAAATGTATTGATTGCAAATGTATATTTCAGTCACGATGTGACTTTCAATGCTTAAAAAAATGTATTATTTTTTTTATAATAATACAGTGTAGTAATGAATTTAGTTATTACCATTTTCACTCAGTTACCATAGTATGTGCATTTGTTTGTGTAAAAACCTAAAGAGTGCAACATTTTAAAATATTGTAGATCAAAGTAATAAAATAATACAAAAATATGTAATGTCCCGCAGACAAACAAATTAATGTATTACGCCCGGTGATAACAATTTACAAATTTACTTTTCGCATGGTCGCTGAAAGACCAAAATATAACTAAATAATGAAACAATGAACGGGCATAAACAAAGCGGTAGAAAACACGCAATGTGAAAATAGGTTATGCTTGTGTTCGCCCGTGTACGCGCGCAAATATTCGAATTCGTCTACGTCACGAGGTCTGAATGACCGAAAGGGAGGTGAGAAGCAAGGGGGGCGTTGAAACTATGTGAGGCGCTAGTTCAGCATACCTTTACACATATGTATATATGTGTCACTCGATCTACCTTGCGTACGCTACTGCTTCAGGGAGGCACCATCCCCACCTCAAAAAAGTGTGACGAGCATCGCCAATCGCGAGCCTTTGAAAATGATCATTGAAAAATTGTTATTTTTTAACCCAAATATTAAATATACACACTCGAAATTAACCAATATTTTGGGTATATTTATTTTCGACAATTCTTTATCTAAGTCGCAGAATGGATTTCTTTCCATTATTTGAATTGTTTGTGAAGTTATTTAGGTATAAACTAGAGGAAGCATTTCGGGTAACTTTTTTCGCACTTTGTTATATCGCAAAAACCACAATGGCAAAAATAAGTAAAAATTAATTAATAGGTAACGTTTTCTAATCATGAAATCATTTCTCGGGCGAAAATAATTAAAAAATATTGAATAATTTAATTTTAATTTCATTCGGAATTCCTTGGTTAAACTAAAAAAAAAAACAATTTAAAATATAATAGGTTGTCATACCTATGTCAGTTATAATGTTTTGATAGTTTTAGTTTAACATTTTATATTTTAATTATTTATATTTTTTTCATTAATTCAAGTTTTCTACCCTTTTGTTCGAATTATAAAATTATGAAATTATTATTAAAGAATATATTTGTATATTTGTTCCCAAAGGGACTATCCATTTCGTTTAACAATATTTTCGTTTCCTCATATACAGGACAAGTAAATAAAGATATCCAAATCATTGACAGTGCCACATGAAATTAGGCAATTGATGACAGTTGCGTTTTCTCCCAATTATTATGGTTAATATTTTCAAAATTTGATTATTATAAGTCAGAGTTATCATTGATTTTTCTCCAGCTAGAATCAAAGACTAAAATTCTAACTACAAACAACTCCACAGCCTTGGTTAAACTCTACTTGAATATTTAAACAAGTTCAATCTTTGCTCAAACTGTTCAAATTATAAAAAAAATGGATTGTACGATTGAAACATTGTAACCTTGAAAGTAGGCTAAACATCATCTGTTAACAATCTATGGACTGTTTAATTCAATATGTAACTTATTCTGCTTTTAATACAAACAAAAATAATTCCTTTCGAGTTAAAATTATTTCCTACTTTGAGCGTTTAATTTATACTCTAAGCTCTCGATTTGATTAAATTTTCCGAATTGTGTAAATTATTAGAATGCTTCCAAAAACCTGTATTGTTAGAGTTTAGAGTAAACGTGCATCATTAATACCTCCCGAAATTGACTTTCAAGTCATTTTACGTCACTATTATTGTCTAATTATGACTTTAAAGTTAGTTGACGTCAATATTTTCACTAAAATTGAAATTGATTTTAAAGTTACCGTACGTCTCTATTATTGCATATTTATGACTATAAAGTCAGTGTATATCATTATTATATTGTAATTATGATTTTATAGTTACTAAAATCAATATTTTTACCATAAATTGTTTTTAGAGTAAATGTGCATCACTAGTGTTTCTCGAAATTGACTCTAAAGTTATTTTACGTCATTATTATTGTCTAATTATGACTATAAAGTTACTTTACCTTACTATTTCTACTATAAACTTACTCTAGAGTAATTGTGGATTACTCATTTCTCCCGAAATGGACTGTAAAGTTATTGTACGTCACCATTATTGTGTAATTACGACTTAAAAGTTACTATTTTTACTACAAATTGACGTTAGAGTAAATGTGCATTACTAATTTATCCTGAAATTGACTTAAGTTATCGTACGTCACTATTATTGCATAATTACGACTACATAGTCACTGTATGCCATTATTACTATCTAATTATGACTTTAAATCTGCTTTATATCACTATTTTTATTATAAATTGTGTTTAGATTAAATGTGCGTCTGTAATGTTTCCTGAAACTGACTTTAAAGTCATTTTATGTCATTATTATTGTCTAATTATGATTTTAAAGTTGCTATACATCACTATTTTTACTACAAATTTACTTTAGAGTAAATGTACGTCACTAATGTTTCCCGAAATTGACTTTAAAATCATTTTATGTCATTGTTATTGTCTAATTATGACTATAAAGTTACTTAACCTCACTATTTCTACTATAAACTTACTCTAGAGTAATTGTGGATTACTCATTTCACCCGAAATTGACTTTAAAGTTATTGTATTTCACCATTATTTTATAATTATGACTTAAAAGTTACTATTTTTACTACAAATTGACGTTAAAGTAAATGTGCATTACTAATTTATCCTGAAATTGACTAAAGTTATCGTACGTCATTATTATTGCTTAGTTACGACAACAAAGTCACTGTATGCCATTATTACTGTCTAATTATGACTTTAAAGCTGCTTTATATCACTATTATTACTATAAATTGTGTTTACAGTAAATGTTCTTTACTAATGCCTCTCGGAATTGACTTTAAAGTCATTATAAGTCAATATTATTGTTTAAAAATTTAAAGTTACTAAACGTCACTATTTTTTTTACTATAAATTGACTTTAGAGTAAATATTCATCATTAATACCTCTCGAAATTGACTTTAAAGTTACTTTACATAATTATTTTTACTATAAACTTACTTTAGAGTAAATTTAAAGTTATTGTACGTCACCGTTATTGTCTAATTATGACTTTAAAGCTGCTTTATATCACTATTTTTTACTACAAATTGTGTTTAGAGTAAATATGTGTCACTAATGCCTTCTGAAATTGACTTTAAAGTCATTGTAAGTCACTATTATTGCATAATTTTGACTATAAAATTACTTTACATCACTATTTTTACTATAGACTAACTTTAGAGTAAATGTGCGTCACTAATGCCTCCCGAAATTGATTTTACGTTGTTATTATTGTCTAGTTATGACTTACTTGACATCACTATTTTGACTATAAATTGGAGTAAATGTGCGTCACTAATGCCTACCGAAATTGACTTTAAAGTCATTTTACGTTACTATTTTTTGGTATAAATTGACTTTACAGTAAATGTGCATTACTAATTCCTCCTGAAAATGACTTTAAATTTATCGTACGTCACTAGTATTACATAATTATGACGTCACGATGTAAATAAATGAAAGATTTGTGCCATAATAAATATCATTGAAATCATATAGATGAGCAAATAATTTAATTCCATTCATGACTACCAGGGCGGCAGCATTTTCCTCCGTCTCCAATTCTTCAAAGCCAAATTATTCATAAAGGACCGTAACGATTGGATAAAGTAGCGCCACTTATTATACATTTTCTGATCAAAATTCTGGATTCTAGAAAACCTATACCAGTGGACAGTCTAGCTTGTCTGTGATTGTATTAAGATTTTGAACGTAAACGTCCTCCTCATGCAAATATTCCATATATTATATGTGGCTCTTCTGAAGCATGGTATATTAATTATAGGCAAGGGAGCTTTTATAAATATTTTTAAATACTTTAATGAATATACTAATATCTTTAGTTTATTCACTTTTTACTGATAATACTGTAATACGAAATTTATTAAAATTAAAAAAAAAAAACAACAAATAAACAACCCACTGAGCACATATTTTAGTAATGTGTCATCAACATTAAAATAACGTTTAATGTTGTTACAGCGTTGGTAAGAAGTTATTTGTTTTTTTTATCAGTGATTAAAATTTCGGGTGGGGAGATCATAACCCGTAACTAGCAAGCCCCCCACCTACGCCACTGCTAGTATTCATTGTCAATTTGTTTATAGTCACCACTCAGATGAAAGTGAGCCTCATCGGAGAAGATGATTTTCTTAAAAAAATCGTTATCGTTTTCAAGTTGTTCCAAGGCAAAATCAGCAAATTCACGACGTTTACGGTGGTCCAGTGGCTTCAGTTCTTGAGTGAGAACAATTTTATACGGATGCAAACCCAAATCCTTTTTCAAAATTCCGCCAGATTGTGGTTTGAGACAGTCCCAATTGTTGAGAACGTCTTGGAATCGACAAATTGCGGTCTTTAGCAACACTTGCCTGAACGGCAGCAATATTTGCATGACTTCGAGCGGTTCTTTGTCTTATTGGCACTTTAACATTATGCAAAGAAAATGTACGCTCACAATTTTCAACAATTCGACGAATAGCGAGCACACTTGGACGATTATCACAACCATAAAATTGTAAAAGCGCACGAAAAGTTGCAATTGGATTTTGATAATAAAACTGAATAATTTGTAAACGTTGTTCTTGTGTATATCTCTCCATGATGAAATTGTAAACACTACTGAATACAATGAAAAATAAATGACAGATCATGACATATTACAAATGGCAGAAACGTCACTTCAAAATCATATCATCCCTATTGGAAAACCTTATATATGTAATGAAGAGGTTTGTATATTAGAGGAATGTGAATCAGTGCTTATGATAGGTTGAATATTAGATACATATGACTTCGAGGAATGATTTGCAAAATTATTAACGACATCTTGACCAAGAGTTAACAATTGTCCCTCATAATTCATTACTTTTGGTAGCCCGTTATTGGTTTTTAATGTGTTTACAAAACTCCAGAATTTATTAGGCGTTGATCGTAGGGAATTTTCGCTGTTATGTATGAATAATGAAAAATCGCGTTTAGACAAAGTTTTAACTTGTAAGCGAAAATAGTGAACTGTTTGAAAAATTGGTATAAAGGGAATTTTTTGCTTAGTTTAATGTACTTCTTTTTTTCTTTTTCGATTTACGAATATAGGGCACATATAAACTGAAGATATTGTATAACTTGTCGTAGAATAAATCACATGCAATATTTACATAATTGCAATTTAATAAATCGGACCAATTAATATCAAAAATTGATACATAAAGTTTTTGGAAGTATGCTCTTTTAAATGTTGAACATTATGTGAGGAAGAATGCTGTTTATGTTTAATGACATCGTTGTACTCGATTGAGAGTGCGGGATGATGTTTGTCTTCGACAAAAAAAGGGTGAAGAATTATGGCATACAGTGCAACTCAAGTTACAATACACGAGGTTAAGAATACGGTTATAGTAGTTGTAGATATGTTTTTTTTTATTTAGGCCGTAGAATTCCACACAATTATGCAATGCTTTAGAGCAATTATTACTCATAGGAACGACAGAAAAATTATTTAAATTAAAGTACCCTACTGAGATAATCGTGCTATTTAACAGAAATGGCATGCTGTCAAGCAAATTAATGAAGCAAGTTACTTGATCAAGTGGTCTGGTCTGGTGGTCTGAAATATGCGGTAATTATATAGACTACATTTTTTTCGAATAAAACTTTTACAATTAGTAAATCTACATAAAGTCGAGATAAGTTTTCTGAATTAAAGATAATTTCGGAAGATTGAAGTTTCGAACAAAGGGCAATTAAAACTCCCCCACCTCTATTGACGTTAGACATCTTGAAGTCACGATCTTTACGGAAGACAATATAGTTTGAATTAAATAATTCGCTATCCAATACGCCTCTCGACAGCCATGTTTCCGTAAATGCAATAACAGAAAAGGTGCAAATGGCACTAGAGCAGTAAACATTGGTACATTTCGAATTTAGTCCGCGTGAGTTTTGGTAGTAGATGTTGAAAGTGCGTGTACTATTTGGGAAATGTATTAACAGGCGCCTTATTATTCCTATAACGTGTAGTGTAGCGATGTGTATTGTTTCCAGCTGGTAGGGATGTGTTGACAGGTCCAACAGACGAATATGCACCAACGATTCCTGTGTCATCAGCATGAAGTTTTAAAATTTCTTGAAAATCATGAAGTTCGTGCGCTTCATAAAATATGTTTCCAAATTGCAACTTATTTCTTTTAATAATAGCTGATAAACCAAAACCTTTGCCTTTATTCCTACAATCTCTTAAAATAGAAGAGATTTCTCTATCTTCCCTGGACATGTCGTTATTAATATATATATTCCTGTGCCCTTAAGCAATTTTTAATTTTTAGTAACCAATGTTTTATAATCTGATTTTAAAAATTTTATAACCATAAATCGAGATTTACCAGAAGTCGATTTTCCAATGCGGAAAATCAGTATTTATATTTATTTTTAATTTGTTTTTTAATAAATCGTCGACCACTATACTGGACACTTCGTTGTCAATTTCGGGGAGACCCGTAACGATAAGGTTGTTTGCTGTTTTTTGCCTTTCTAAATGGATGACAGAATCACGAATACTAGTAATTTCCTTGTTCAGTATATCAATCTGAATCAAGTGCGCATTTAACGTTTAAATGGCTCGATTAGTTTCTCAATGAATGTTATAAAGTGTGCAGTCAATTCATTAATTATTTCGCTTTTTAATGAATTAATGTGCCACAACATTTTTTTCGTAGAGTTCATTATTTGAGATATCAACAATTTTGAAAATAACTCACCATAAATAAAATATACACGGTTACATCCACTGCAATTTTCACAATTGTTTATGCTTTTGAACCATATGAAATAGGAATATATGCTGAGCAACACGTTAATCGTCTCTTTGGTAGAAATAAAAAAATGAAGACATTAAAGAACAATGGACCCAGGTGTAATCCTTGAGGGACACCGGATGTTACCTGAATAGGGCTAGACGTGCAGAGGCCAATACGCACGAGTTGTATCCTGTCCGATATATATGAGTGAATCCATTGCAAAAATATACCGCCAATGCCAATTATTCGCAATTTATTTATTAGTAGTTTATGATCAACAGAATCGAAAGCTTTCGAAAAGTCGGTGTAAATAGCATCTATTTGATATTTTTCTTCGAAAGCTTCGCTTATGTATGATTCATAAACCAAAAGGTGTGTGGTTGTAGATTTACCAGTTCTAAAACCATGTTGGGTTGTGAAAATAACTGGATGTAACACAGTTGTAAGATGTTTAGTAACCAGCATCTCGAAGATCTTGAGTGCAACTGACAATATCATCTGAATATATTTTTTTACGTGTTCAATATTTTAATATCGCTCTCTATTTTCAATTCTACTTTTTGCAAATGAATTACTATATAAGTAAATATTAATTTAGTCATTTTATTTCAGTCACAATCCAAATCAGAAATATCATTACCCTTCCCGCAGAACACTTTAAATCATCTAATTTCGTATTTATACACCGATCACGTGAATCTAGAAGAGGAAGACGTCGACGGGCTGAGCAATCTGATGATTCTGGCCGACCACATCCTTCTCCCGCGCTTGATAGAAATCTGCGAATACCACCTCTCGAAATTGATTTCCATGAAAACCGTCATCAAACTCCTCTCCCTCGCTTACCACTACAACGCGAAACAATTGAAAACGAGCTGCATGGAGTACATCTCGTTAAACCTCTCGGCGATTTTAGAAGACAGATATTTGGAACAATTAGACGGCGATGTCGTTAAGGACCTGACGAAATTTTATTCAGAGTGGAACGAAAAAATGCCTTACCGCGTCATCACCCCGTTCTGCGACGCGGTCGACGACGAAATCGTCCAGAAAATCAGTTCCGATCATCCGGTTAATATGGATTTCGGAGAGGAGATCGTCAAAGACTCGACGCCCCCGAAGCAATCGCAGAGGAGACGGAACCGCTCGCACAAGATTAGTTTCTCCGAGAAGGTCGAGTTCAAGCCAGAAAAGGGGGAGAGTACCGTCCCGACGCCGGTTGCTACTGAAGTTGCCGCGCCGAGGTCGCGTTTGGATACGATCCTTTCGGCTAAAGCCAAGTTGGATGAGAGCGTCGAAGGTAGTGATTTTGTCAGTTTGATCGGCGATGACAACGGTTTTCCCGATTTGAACAGGTCGAGGAGTGGAAGTGATATTTATTCGAAATCGCCCAAGTCGCACGAGAAGTTTGATAGAATGCCCAAGTTGTCGCAGAAACAAAGGAAGATGCTTTCTTCTGAGAGTTCATCTAAAGAGCAAGTCGTTGGTAAGTTTTATATCGAAAAAAGAAAACTAATTAAATTTCCAAAACCACGATATTTTTGACAAGTAATGAATGAGAAATAAATAATATCACATATTTGTTTCATTCTTGACTATAGTTTCGACAACCTTATTATCAAAACAAAAGTCTGATTGGGAGGGATTCGCAGCCTTAAGGGGAGGTTCTGGACGCCCGAAAAATGGGCCAACTTTGGTATTTTTTGCTCGAAGTCGAATGATCATTTTGAAATTCGTTTTTTTTTTTTCGTTGTATTGAACATATAATGGACTACAAATTTCCAATTTTTAGAGAAAAGAAAAATCACATCCAAAATAGCTCCAATCTGAAACATGCGCGTCGTCAAAATGTCCGTGGACTTACATTTTTCAATAATCTACTTGAAACAGACGATCTGGATATTATATTTTTATCTGAAACTTGGGCTAATTCCTCTTTACATAATTCAGAATTATTTACCGCACATTATCAAGTTTACAGAACTGATCGCTATACAGGTCACGGAGGTGGAGTACTTATTGCGCTCGCAAATCATTTTGTCGCAGAAACTATTGACATCAACGTAAATTTTAACATAGATTTAACTTGTATTCGCGTAAAACTTTTCAATAATTTATTTTATTTATTAGTCGTATATATTCCACCACATTCGCCAGTTATTGCATATGAACATTTATTTAGTGTTATCGAAAATCGGTCAATTCCAGATCTACCGTTTATGATCGTTGGAGATTTCAATGTACCAAGTTACCCTAATGCATTATGTGTAAAATCGAATACCATTTCTAATTTTATGAATTTTAATTCTACGCACCAAATCAATGATTGCGTAAACTTTTCTGGAAATACATTGGACCTGTTAATTTGCTCGATTGGTATAACTTGTGTAGTTCAACACTCAGATTCTCTTAGTTAAAGAAGGTCGTTACCATCCTGCGTTAATGATAATCTGTACTGATAAGAGTGAACCTGTCACAAATTTTAATTCAAATGTACCACAATTTAATTTTAAAAAAGCAATTTTTTCCCTTTTATATAAACTTATAGCTGATACCAATTGGACTACCGTCACAAATACAAGCAATGTGAACACAGCCTGCTTAGAATTATATACAATTTTACATAATTATATTAACCTTAGTGTTCCTCTTGTCAAAACAAAAATTAGTAAATTCCCGAAATGGTTTTCCAGAATTACAATTTTTAATATCAGGAAAAATAAATATCGTCATAAAAAATGTAGATTACACAAAACACCTTATAATTGCTTACAAGTTTCAAAATTTCGTTCATTTGTGAAACGTAGCATTGCCTCTGATTTAAAATCATATATCGAAACAATAGAATCAAATGTATCTTCAGATCTAAAAAAATATGGACATTCATTAATGAACGTAAATCAACAACTAGAATTCCCGGTGTAATGAAGCAAGATAATACCTATTTTGAGGGACCTTCTAATATTACTGAAGCGTTTGCGTTACATTTTTCGTCTGTATATAGCGACAATTTTTTACCTCCTCATTTACACACTACGATGCACTAACCGTTAAAAAAAAATTCGCCTGAAGAGTACTTTACGGCTAATAAACATTTAAAAACAAACTTTACTATGGGGCCGGATAATATACCAGCGATGATTATTGTTGACTGTCGAAATTGTTTTGCAGAACCATTATTGCACATATATAACCTGATGTTGAAGACCAATGTTTTCCCTTGTATCTGGAAAGTCTCGAAAATTATACCAGTTCACAAATCAAAAGAAACTGACATTATCTCTAATTATAGACATATATCTTTAATATGCAACTTAGCCAAAATATTTGAAATTATGCTCTATAACTCAGTTTATTTTCATTGCAGCAAATACATTACCCCAAAACAGCATGGGTTTGTCAAACGTAAGAGCACTTCTACTAATCTGTGTAATTTTACTGAATTTATATCCTGTGCTTTGTATAAGAGCCAACAAGTAGACGTAATATATACGGATTTTTCTAAGGCGTTCCACAAGGTAAACCATGCCTTACTAAGTAATAAACTACATCTCTTTGGTTTTGATAACAGTCTCATTTCATTAATAAATAGTTACTTACATGATAGAGTTGCCTTTGTTGAATATAGGTCTGTTAAGTCTCGTAACTTTTCCTGCTCAAGCGGTGTACCACAAGGTTCCAACCTGGGACCTCTATTATTTTTGCTCTTCATTAATGATATTGTAACATGCATCGATTGTAATTGCCTACTCTATGCTGATGATTTAAAGTTATTTGACACAATCGAAGATTGCTACAAACATCCGCATAATCTAAATAATATTCAGATATGGTGTGTCAATAAAGGTTTGCACTTAAATATTACCAAATGCAAGACTATAACATATGGCAGAATATTTAACCCGATAAAGTACCACTCTAGTATAAATGATGAGGTATTAGAATCCGTCACAGTCTTCCGTGATCTCGGCATTTACTTTGACAACAAACTAGTTTTCAACCATCATGTTTTTAGTTTAACAAAATCTTGCTATGTATTGCTAGGTTTTTTAATACGTAACACGAAGCAGTTTAATAACATTCAGCCTTTAGTAAAATTTTACTACGCTTTTATACGTAGTAAGCTGGTGTATTGTTCCGTGGTGTGGAATCCTATATACAATACATATATTAATGAACTTGAAAAAGTACAGAGAAAATTCTTAAAAACTTTTCGGATACACAATGTGTATCCCTCGCAAGGTTATTGTGATGCTGAGGGTTATAATATGATAACTTACAAACTCCAAAAATAATACTTTATTCACGTGCTGATAAAAGCAGGTAACAATAACAACTGTCCATTCCATTTCACAAATGCCGTACAAAAAAAAAGGTTTAAAATAAATTCTAAATAAAAACTAATACTTTTCAAATTAATCGCAAGAGGTCGCTAGATGTATTATTTTTAATTTAAATTAATAATACATTACAGTTATCCTTCCCATGAACTCGAACGAGAATTCAACATACCTTCGCTTAAAGCCAGAAGGCACAAGGCTCAGATTATTTTTGTTTATAAATTGCTGCATTGTGATATTGAAGATTCTTACCCCTTATCAAAATTAAATTTCTATATCCCCAGAACTAATTCTAGACAGAACTCTACGTTTTATAGCACTAACGCAAATACTTCACACTACTTAAATTCTCCCATAAATTCAATATGTAAAACGGTGAATAAATTGGCAAGTAATATTGACTTATTTTCAACGAATTTGAATACATTAAATAAATCTTTAGTGTTCGAATAATAAAACTGCGCTGATTGTATTATGTGAATATCTATATGTGTATGTACGTATAAACATAGTCTATAAATTGTAAGATTATCCTGTAATAAGTTTTTCTAAACTGTTGGATAATAAATTATTATTATTATTATTATTATCAAATATGACAGTAAAGTAAATGATAAAAAGAAGAGGATCCAAAATACTACCCTGCACCACACCCATGTCAATAGAGAGCATGCTTGCCATTACTTATCGTAACATATTGGAAACGGGATTCTAAGTATGAAACAAAGCAGTTGTGAGCTACCCCATAATGAGAGACTTTTGTGAGTAACATGTTATTATTTATTGTGTCGAAAGCTTTTGATAGATCAAGCATCACACCGCACACCATTTTCTTTTTATTTAAAGCATTTAAAATGAAATTAATGTACTGAAAAAATGCTGTGTTATTGATCTTATTACTAGTGAATCCGTGCTGATTTTCGTTAAATATTTTTTTTAAAAGGAGTCGATTTGCTATAACTGTTTCAAGGATTTTAGAGAATGTACTCAAGATGGCAATATGCCTATAGTTACCCAGTTCATCGGGATTGCCCTTTTTATACAATGGGCTGATCATTGAATACTTTAGATTGTCAGGGTAGACAACTGTCTCGAGAGAGTTGTTGAATGTATCCACTAAATTTTTAACCAACACATCTACTGACTTTTTAATTAATGATATAGTCAAAAAAATGGCAGCCATTCCTCAGCCCCCAAAGTGTCAGAAAAAATAAAATAATATTGAAGATTGTAAATTGATTTTTTTGGGGGGGGGGGGGGGGGGTGTTGGTGTCTCGATTATTAAAAAACTCAAAAATGGCAGCTATTTGACCGAAAAAAAAGTTTTCTTTTTCTTGCAGATTTTGTTTTCCTTCAAAGTCAAAAAAAGTATATTCCTATTTCGAATTTTGAAAAACGGCAAACGGTAATGACCTAAAAATTCAATTTACCATGTTAGCTGTTATTTTTTTTTTCTATTTCTGACACTCTTTTGTTTGTGGTAGTGTTGGCTGAGGAACGCCCCGTGCAGAATTAAATACGGCGTGCGTGCGTTCGATTGAAGACTAGAGCCGTCATTTTAGATGCTTTTTTTATTATTATAAAAACTGTAGATTTGTAGTTCATTGTATAGCCAATACAACTGGTAAAACCGCATTTCAAAATATTCATTCGATTTCGAGAGAAAAAATCCCAAAGTTGACCCATTTTTCAGGCGTCAGGTCCAGACCTTAAGGCTGCTAATACCTTTTGTTTTGATAATAACTCGCTAAGGTTTGTTGAAATTATAATCAAAAATAAAACATATTAAATAAAAATGATTTGAAAATAATTAATAAATTATTTTCACATTTCTGTTTTCTTTTCTATTTATAAAACAATTCGAGTTATACAAAGTAAAAAAAAGTGTTTCATTTATTAAAATTAAATTTAATTTTCAAGAACCTCCTAAAAATCCATGGAAAATTATTGAACCAGTCAGTCCCATAGGATCCCCAAACGAAAACGTTACTATGAATAATATTATAATAGAAGAAAAGAAGCAGAAGGACAATCTCGTGAAGTTGAAAAGCAAACTGTTGGTGCACACACAGGTACGTTTCTATTTAAATACATAACTGTGAATTCGTAACTAGCCAGATTATATAAAAGTATTTAAAAACCATTAAGGTCGCAAAATTACATGTTATTTGGCCATAAGAACGAACAACGATTAATCTTCTACAATAATGAAAATAGAGCGTTGAAACTTGTACATATTGTACATTGAAGCTTTGCAACTAAATTGACATTTTTCATTTAAAAAATAAAATCATTCTTAAATTAAATAAAAATTAAATAGTGGAACACTATCAAATGATCACATAAATTCGTGAAATAATTCCACAAGAAACATTATTCCTTCTTCACATTGCTTCAAGCAATTAACAAAACCCAACATGTTGAATTATTTATCGTTGATTACAGAAGCACTTAGTATTTGAACCTGAAGAAGCTACAGTGCACAGTGGACTCAATGCGAGAAAAACTGATATTTATTAGTAGGAAACATCCATATATTTATGTTAAATCTTATTGTAAACAATTTATTTTATTTATAAAAATGGTGATAATGTTTCACATTGCAGTTTAATTAAATTAAAAGAATAAAAAATAATTAATTACTTAATCATTTTCTTTTCATTTGCTCTGCAATTAAGTACTTACAAAGTATACAAAAATACAAATATCCATTGAAACAACTACTTCCCGGGCAAATACCCACGCCGAATATTGAATTATACAATGGATATTTGCCGTTGCATCTTACCAAAGTTGTTAAAGCAACGTTTTTTTCAAATCAAGATTTTTTTTTACATAAACAAAACTAAATATGTTAAAAAGGTTGTCTGTAGACACCTGTATCGGGATCTATCTCTCGTTAATACAGCCATGCCTTGAGAATTGTTTAAAAAACGTACCGTTTTTCTTCGGGAATTCAGTGGATCCAACGAACGTGACGTGACTACATATTCTTGATTCGAATTTTTAATTGAAACGCAAGCTCGCTAGCTAATATATTTACAAAAATTTCCGGAGAAAAACGGTATGTTTTTTTAACAATTCTTAAGGCAGAGCTGTACTGACGAGGCATAGATCCCGAAACACGTGTCTACAGATGAATTTTTTTGCTTATACACAATTTTTTGATTTGGAAAAAAAAAACGTTGCTTTATTAGCTTTGCTGAGATGCAACAACAAATATCTATCGTATAATTCAGTGTCCGGAGTGGGTATTGGCCCGGGAAGTAGTTGTTTCAGTGGATATTTGTATTTTTGTATACTTTGTAAGTACTTAATTGCAGAGAAAATGGAAAGAAAGTGATTGAGTAATTAATTATTTGTTTTTTTATTCTTTTAATTTATTTTATTGTAAATGATAATAAAAAAACTGAAATCGAACTGTAAATTATTTTTTTGTCCGTCATATTTGATCGGCCATTTGAATTTTATTGTTTTTTTTTGTATTTATTAGAAAACATACAAATATTCTGAAACTTGATATACAGGCATTATTTTAGATCTCCGTTAAATTACTAAGGTCCAGGTTAGTAATTTAACGGAGACATAAATATTGCCTGTGTTCGGGTTTGGCATGTAATTTTACAAAAATTTCTGCCTACGTGCCGATTCCTCGTTTGGGGAAAATTTAACGGTTCGCAGCCCATCGGAACGATCTTCGTGGAAATGCGGCCGGACAACGAGACCGAGGATGCTTGCGCCCTCTAACACGTTTTGCATGTTGGGTTGCCTACGTTTGTATTTTCCACGTGGTTTATCATAACCTTAAAATTGTGATGACTTGTACAGCCATGGAAAAATAAAGAAGCTCTAACCAAAAAAAAAAAAAAACTGTCCATCTTGTTATTTTCCAAAGTCGTAACAACTAAGTGCTCTTACAAAGCACAAAATACAACAAGTTAAACACAAAATTATTCAGCCTGTATACCAAGTTTCAGAATATTTGCATGTTTTCTAATAAATACCAGTTTTTATCGCATTCATTTCACTGTGCAGTATATTTTTAATAAAAAGTTGAATGATTTATTACGAATATGAAAAATGTGCTCTTTAAAATCTAGCTTCTGATTAAATATGGCACCTAAATGCTTAGTTTTCATAACCCGAGTCAAATTCTGCCTTCCACTGCAGCATAAAGACACAAAACTTATTCCAATTTAATTGAAGATTATCCATAATCCTATGTTATTTAAGAGTCCTGAGTACCAAGTTTTTTTTATGAAAAACTCTCAAATCTCGCTTAATAGTGCATATATTTTAAATCTGTTTTTTTATGTATTGTCTAAAATTAATTTACGGTGGGATTGTCGATTATTTATTGTTATTTATAACAAAAATAAAAACAAACTAATTTTAAAAGACAATTGCTCCTTAATTAAATTTCGTTTTGAAGTAGCTGTTGGTCTGAGATGTTACGAATTTTCTTACAAATCGTCAACAAAAGAAGATCCTTACTACTCTTATTATCATTAATAAAGAAGAAAAGAGGCCCGCGGTACGAGCCCTGTGGAACACCGGACGACACTTATATTTTTATGGACAGATATTTCCCGAAAGTTATCACAGAGTGATTACCTACCAAGTAACTCCATAAACATTCAATCAAAATCCCATATTTATTAATTTATAAACTCAAATGTATGGGCTTTATTTGAGTTTATAAATTAATAAATCATGTCGAAAGCTTTGGAGAAATTAGTTTAAATGAATGGTTTCCAGTTGGTGCCGTACATCACACCACGGTCTTAAGATTTGTCTCCCAATCATTTCATTTCCTTCGGGACATTTAAAATCAAACATTTACGACAATACCGATATGTATAATGTGGAAGAATTAAAAAATCGAATAACTAATAAGTGCATCTATACAAATATTTCAAGCAGTATATAAGCGTTGATTGAATTCAATCTATTAGCAGAAGCATTTCCCGGGTACACAATTGTGCATTGGGTTTCGTATCTAGTCATTTTTCAATCGACGAGTTATGACTCATAAAGAACGTTCTCGCCGGCTGTTCCGAAAAAATGTGCGGTTAGAATTGGACAAACGTTCGCATTTTATATTATGGTAACGTTTCCGAATGATGTCACGGGATATATAAAATTTTTAAAAAGGAATCTTGGGTAAACGTGCGTGAAATAAACGAATCCGAAGTCAAAATCTGTAGGAAACTTACCGTTTGGTCACAATTCGCATTTAAAATCCAAATTTTGAGGTTAATTCTGTATTATTTTTTTATTATATTGTACAAAATACATTCGATTTAGTGGAGCGGTGGCGCCATCTATTTTTGATATCATAAATTAAAAAATCTATTATTTACAAATTGATCTAAAATATATATTGATTTTTTTACATAAACGTCAATAAACGTCACTTTCTATATAAAATTAAAATCGTGATTTTGGCTGAGTAAATGAAAAAATCGCAACAAATTTGTTAACTTTCGTCATAAATTAGAAGATTATTTCATCATGCATACGATTTATACTCGTAATGTGCTTATTGCATCAAAACAGGTGGTTTGTTACTTCGCTAATTTGTACCATTATCAATTTAACGTATGCAACTTATTCCATAGTTAAATTTATATATAGTATTTATTCAAGATTGGAGATATACCGGGTATACCAAACCACCATGCCAGGTTAAACAAATCAAAATAACTCGAAAAATATGCATCGTACGGGAAAATCTTACGAGACCAAAAATTAATATTTTCTAAGGGGACATCATTCTCTTCAAAATTCAGACTCCTGTTGCCCCCTCTGTGGGTGGGGTGCGGAACAACTTTGATATTTCAAACTGAAACCCCCATTTTTTATTCAAGAATCGGATTCTAGGGATAAAAATACATACGGTTGTATTGAAACATTATTTTTATTCATTGTAGAGGGCGATGTAATCGTAAAAAATAAATTAAGGCTCTTCACGAATAATTTGGCCTTGACGAAATTGAGCCTGAGGAAAATGCTGCCGCCCTGGTAGTCAGAAATGGAACTAAATTATTTCGTCATCTATATGATTTCAATGATTTTTCTGTGGAAGAAATCCTTCGTTTATTTTCGTCGCGATCGGTTTTTAATTGATGAAGAGGTGAAGTGTGGTGTGCAAAAGGAAAACGAATTAATAATTTCAGGATACATTTTTCGTTTATAGCCAAGCTTGTTGTGCATCTGTCTCTTTCTAACGTATTTCGCTATTCTTTTAATTCCGTATCTGTCAAAAAAATAAAAATAATTATTACAGTTTGAGCAAAGATTGGACTTGTTTAAACATTCTAGTAGTGTTTAGTCATACTTGTGGAGTTGCAGTTGTAAATTTAGTATTTTGATTCTAGTCGGAGAAAAATCATTGACAACTCTCATTTATAATAGCACTTATATCGAGCACCCAGTTGAATGTTGATTTAATTACAATCAATACGATTATTTAGTTGAATAAGACATTTGATGAATACAGATTTGGTTCTTAACCGATTATATTTAATATTCCGTTTATAGCTGAGGAATATGGTATATAAAGAAATGAAACAGAAAATTCAAATAATCTCAAATGCTTTTTAAAATTTTATAATATTAATCAAGAATAATTTATGATATTAATGTTAGCAACTAAAATCTGCCGAATAGAGGTTAGAATAAACCTTTTTTTCAAAATAATCCCGCTAATTGACTACACTACACTACCGCTATCATTGCAGATATCCTATGAACTGAAAACAGCACCTATTTCTATTAGGCTACCGCTAGATGGCGCGGGCGTATAGTGAAAATTTTATTGCTGATGGAAATTTTTATTTGAGCAATTTCGTGAAAATATAAATTTCCAGAAATGTTTAAGGGAAAAATAAGGGCCCTATGTATCGATTATTCAAATCGGTGATAATTTCTGAAGATTTTTTCGTTATTAAAAAAATGTAATTTTCATGATTTTTTTTTTTCGTAACTGTAGCTTTTCTGGGAAGGCTGGAATAAAATTGACGTTTTCGGTACACTCGTGAAGACACTTAACAACTCTAATCAATGAAGAACATGATCTTACTTTTTCAAGAAAACGCTCACCATACAAATTGAAAGCATTTTGGAAATTTCTAGTACATACGCCATAAATAAAAATAATTTCATTTTTTTTCTTGTAGTATGTCTCCGTATAATCCATGATGAAAATTTAGAAGAGAATGACAGTGACGAATAACTGTACTCAGCTACCACAATTATGTTAAATTTACAAATTGAAATTTAAAAAATATTTTTTTAAATTTTTAATTGTAAATTTAATTGAAATTTAAAAAAATAATTTCAATTTGTAAATTTAACATAATTGTGGTTAGCATGCTAGCTTAGTAGAATTATTCTACTTCACATATTGTCAATATCATTTTATCTTCTAAATTTTGATCATAGATGATGTATCCGTACAAGAAAAAATTGGAATGATTTTTATTTATAGTGAATGTAGAAGAAATTTCTACGATGCTGTCAATTTGTATGCTGAGTGTTTTCTTAAAAAAATGAGATCATGTTTTTCATTCATTAGAGTTGTTAATCAATTTTCTACTGACACTAACCTTTCAGTTATTTTAAATTTAGATTTTGCCATTACAGCGTCATCTGAAATGAATAAAAATAATGTTTCAATAAAACCGTATGTATTTTTACCCCTTGAATCTGATTCTTGGATAAAAAATATGGGTTCCATTTTGAAATGTCAAAGTTGTTCCCCGTTCCGCCCATAGAGGGGGCAGCAGGGGTCTGAATTTAGAACTGGATGATGTCCCCTTAGGAAAAATTAATTTTTGGTATCGTAACATTTTTTCATACCATGCGTATTTTTCGAGTTATTTTTGATTTGTCAGGTTAAATGGTACACCCAGTATCTACCAATCTTGGTATTTATTAGGCGAAAGCCGATTAGCAGCCGATTTTATCAGAAACGCCGTTTACGCATTTTACGATCGTTTGAATTACTGGCTTGAAGTAATGCGCAGTTTTATGCACTCCATAAAAATCACGAAATCGTCTACAAGTTGCGCTAATCGAAAACTCTAAAAACAATTTTAATTTCAGATGGAGGACAAAGCCCTAGAAGAATTGAGGAAATTTTACAACATCGACAACGTTTTCGATGAAATTATCATCGCCGAAAGAGTGTGCGAGGGAGTAGTCGCCACGCCGATTTGGGTACAAAAATGATGATTCGAAGATAACTCTAATCGTGCTGCATTACACCAAGTAACATTTTTAAAGTGATTATTGAATTTAATCAAGTGTATAAATGTTTTCAATGTTTTCGTAAGTGGCTAATTGGAGAAAATCCTATGCTAAACAAAAAGTGTATAAATATGATGTGTTTAATGTATGTTAATAAGTGTATTTTGTACATTTGTGTGTATAGTTAACTATGAGAATTAAATTTATTTTTTTAATAAGTGTTTTTTTGTAGTTGAAAGGTAAGTTTTAGTAGATCGATGTTATGACAGTGTTAGTCCTTATTCGTTAAAGGCTGTGAGACGAAATGGAGTAAATCGTGTTCGACAAAGTGTCTGTTGGATAAAATGGAACAAAGAGTGATGGTTAGAGTGGCTGTTGAAAGAATGGTGTTTGTTGGAGGCGGCTGTTAGACATAATACAGCAAATAGTCTTGATCAGAGTAACTGTTGGATAAAATAGAGCAAATAATATTACACAGAGCAAATAGTGCTGATCATAATGGATGTTGGACAAAGTATAACTAAGCAAATTGTGATTGTTGGACAAAATGAAGCAAATGGTGCTGAACAGTACCGATGAGAAGTTGGCCACGAATTTCCAGCCACGAATCCGGCGCCTCCACCATCTGACTAAACATACAATTTTGATATTATCTCAAACAATTATTTACAAAATAGTATTAACTCATTAATAATCAAACGCCTCAGATACTCTAATAACTTGAAAAAAATAAAAATATTTCATAATAAATTAAAGACGACGCAAGCGCCACCTTTTGCCTAATTAAAAACATTTATTTTCAGTAAATTATTGCAGTAAAAATTCAATGAAATATGTATAATTTTCAAAGTGCTAAAAGTAATTGTTGGGCGCTGTTGATTTTTGATTTTATGGGCCATAATTGTTTATTAAGGTTTTGTCACATTTTTTCACGTGTATATTCTTATTGTTTAAACATTTGATTTATCATATCACAGCATAATTACTAAACAATTTTTATTGAAGATATATATTCAAGAACGTTTTATTTATACAATTAAACAATACAAAATGCCACTTATGTGTCATTTTTGTTTAAACAATTTTATAAGTCACCCTTAGCGAATAATGAATACTTAGGGGGCGTTTTCAGCATTAATTAAAAATATCAATTACTTTCAAGAATTATTTTAATTTTCTTGTTATAAAGAATATTTTTCGAATAAAAATACCAAATATGTTCATGAAAATTAAACACCTATTTTCCCTGCGTTAAAAGAGTAACTAGATTATAAATGTAGTGCTGTAAAATTAAATAATCCAAAGAAAAATTTTCAAATTTTTATTAATTGTAACCAAGTTCAACAAATTTATTATTTAATAATTTTCTTGCTAAGAAATAAAGCCATTCGTGGAATTTTAAATATCACAGTTTTTTGTCAATACTTTTTTTAACATTTATTATTATTTATGATGA
Organism: Philonthus spinipes; assembly: GCA_963082785.1. Taxonomy (NCBI): domain Eukaryota; kingdom Metazoa; phylum Arthropoda; class Insecta; order Coleoptera; family Staphylinidae; genus Philonthus; species Philonthus spinipes. The sequence continues at coordinate 10,669,735 of OY720316.1, read as the reverse complement.
TTTATGTAAATGTTTACAGTTTTTGTAGAAAGGAGATTTCCGTAAATAAATGAATTAAATTTAAAAAATTTTTGCAATTAATTTTGCATTAATACTAACTCACCGTTTAAGTGGAATTATTCAGAATTGTATAACTTAAATCGTAGAACGGATAATGGAACAAAACTTTACGGAAAACTAACACTGATTTATATTAATTACAAGTCTAACTAAAAAATGTCCAAACATAAACAAAATATATATGGCATATTTTTATTCTATAATATTACAAACAAAGCCTTAATAAATATTTATGACCAATAAAATCAAAAATCGACAGCGCCCAATAGTCACTTTTGACATTTTGAAAATTTCGAATTTTCGATATGAGTGTCTGATAAAAAAATTGTTTAAACAAAAACAAGACATATGTGGCATTTTTTTATTGTTTGATATTATAAATAAAGCCCTAATAAAGTAGTCCGCGCCAGAACAATTAATTTATTTAGTTGTGAAAGTTATGCTTAATATTATATTATGTGTGTCAAGCTGGCAATGAATCTAGCAATGAACCCGGCGCCTCCACACTGAGACTTTTTTTTCAAAAATATTTATTTAAAGGAAAACAACACTTGTTTAATTGTTTATTCATAATTATAACTAATAGCAAGGTCAAGTGAATGCAACAGAATCAAATTTATTCCTATAAATTCTAAAATATTCATAATACATATACTTTAAAAATCGGAAAATAGCGATTTTTTTATAACAATATTTCCCAAACGGCGCACTTTTTTCGCAATTTTCTTTCAGAAATAGTTTAAACAATGTTTCTAGAAGAAATATAAACAATCAGAAATGCGTGCCCTTTAATAGTTTGTCTATTAACAAATCCATTGCTGAGTCGTATTTCCAACACCTGACGTCGATATTCAAAGTGTCAAATTTCCCAAACGGCGCCATTTCTTACAATTTTCTTTCAGGAATAGTTTAAACAATGTTTCTAGAAGTAATATAAACAATCAGAAATGCGTGTCCTTTAATAGTTTGTCTATAAATAAATTCATTGCTGGGTCGTATCTGGAACATTTTGAAAATAACAATTCGCAAAGTAGTTTGTTTTTAATTTAGGTATATTTAAATACATTTTGCTTTATATAAACACATTTCACAAACATAATTTTCATCTAAATGTTTTAAATTTGTACAAATTAAATGGTATTGTCGTTCGCACACTTTGCATATATTAACAATGTCGTTGGATTTTTTTTACTTATACCGCAATATAAACAAGCGGTCTTGATATCATCAGACTCATTTATAATTAAGTATTGAATATATTTTCTAAAATTAGTTGGATTAAATTTTTGCATTGGTGAATTATTTATTAAATTCAGGGCATAATATAAGATATATATATTCCACAATTTCAAAAATCGGTAGCTTGCTGTTGAGGAAATTCATCTGGTATACTTAAGGATAAATTTGCATTATATAATAATTATGGTGATTTGTTACAACTTCTAATTTAAATTTCAATTTGGCATATTGAAATTAATATTAAAAATTCTCAAGTAAATCATTTCATAAAACTAATTGCAGTGGAAGCAATGACACGTCAACAATGACAAGAATAAACAATTTTAGCTAAAACTATCTTACACGAAATGTTTTTGAAAAAATAAGAATCTATATATTTCTATTACGAATAAGGAACAATATAGCGAAATTCCATTTTTCTGGAAAGCGTAAAGGGTGAATCGGTACACAGTAAACCTGTCACATTTACGAAAAACAGATGACCAGTTTTTTTAACGCCTTCAGCTGGGCTATTGACCGTTGGTCAAGAACAAAAGTATGATAAAGAGGGTAGAGAGGAGGTACATCTTTGATTTTCTAAAAATATAAACGGAACATGTGTTTAGCATTTGCTTTTGCAATTAAAGAAGCAAGAAACAACTATACTGCACGAATTTAGGATGTTTGTATTAGATATAAGAACATCGTTCGTAAATTAGTTTAATTTTAATTTTTTTTATTTATGGAGTTACGTGAAGATCAAATTAAATTGATAAATAAAGTAGTGATGGGCAGGATCGATCAAAAAAGTTCGACTGCTCGATCTTTGCTAGTGATCGAGCCGCTCGATCTTTTTGATCGGCTCGAGCAGTTCGATCTTTTTATAATAGCCATTTATTTACTAAATACACCTGCAATAAATTGTTTTCCGCTTGGTTGATTTAAAGGACACAATTTGCAGGGATGACTTTTGAGAGGGGTTGTAATTTTATTTATACGTTTCACGGCGTAGTTTTCTAAGAGAGCGATTTTTGAGTACGATTTTTTTGGGGTTTTCTAATCAACTCAATCGGCTCGATCTTTTTGATCAGCTCGATACTCCAACTGATCGATCATGGATTGATCGATCTTTGAAATTATCGATCTTGCCCATCACTAAAATAAAGCAATAATAACTAGTGATGGGCAAGATCGATGAAAAAAATCGACTGCTCGATCCTTGCTAGTGATCGAGCCGCTCGATCTCTATGTGCGGCTCGATCTTTTTGATCGGCTCGATCATTTTGATCGGCTCGATCTTTTTGATCGGCTCAATTTTTTTGATCGGCTCAATCTTTTTGATCGGCTCGATCTCTTTGATCAGCTCGATCTTTTTGATCGGCTCGATCATTTCAAACCGCTTGAACACGGACCGTTTATTGATTCTGTAATTAATTTTCATATTCGTTAAATAGTTTTAGTAAATAGATATTAATTTCTAGAGACATATTTATAATAATAATTGTGACTAAATAGAGTACATTTTTAATAAAGATTAATATTAATTCAATTTATAATAGCTATTTATTTACTAAACACACCTGCAATAAATTGTTTTCCACTTGGCTGATTTTCAAGAACAAAATTTACAGGGATGACTTTTGAGAGGGGTTGTAATTTTACTGATACGTTTCACGGCGTAGTTTTCTAAGGGAGCGATTTTTGAGTAATATCTATTTGATCCTTCTGATCGGCTCGATCTTTCCGATCGGTTCGATCTTTCTGATCTGTTTGATCGGCTCGATCGGTTTGATCGGCTCGATATTTTTGATCGGCTCGATCTTTTTGATCGGCTCGATGTTTTTGATCAGCTCGATCGGTTTGATCGGCTCGATCTTTTTGATCAGCTCGATACTTTAACTGATCGATTATGGATTGATCGATCTTTGAGATGATCGATCTTGCCCATCACTAATAATAACATTTCTTTATATTTGTTTATAGACAAACTATTAACGGGCACGCATTTCTGTTTGTTTATATTTCTTCTAGAAACATTGTTTAAACTATTTCTGAAAGAAAATTTCGAAAAAAGTGCGCCGTTTGGGAAATATTGTTCATAAAAAAATCGCTATTTTCCGATTTTTAAAGTATATGTATTATGAATATTTTAGAATTTATAGGAATAAATTTGATTCTGTTGCATTCACTTGACCTTGCTATTAGTTATAATTATGAATAAACAATTAAACAAGTGTTGTTTTCCTTTAAATAAATATTTTTGAAAAAAATTTCAGTGTGGAGGCGCTGGATTCATTGCCAGCTTCACACACATTATTATATTTACTAAATAAAGTACATTTTACGTTATATTTTGTAACACTGGTGCAGTTAAACAAACTTCTTTAATAAATGATTAATTTAATTGTTAAAAACTAACATAAACTATATTTTTTGGTTATTTAAATAATTCATGTTGACTGAAAAACCGAAAATAGATACTAAGTGAAATAATATAATACTTACATCATTATATTTTGTTAGTATTAACATTTTATGTATTTATTTCACGCATTCACATCATTTTTTTTAATTCAATAGCATTCAAACATTGTACAATTTTTTTTCTTAAAAAATGTGTCCCAATGATCATTATAACTCGCTAAATAATCGCCTAGCAACTATTTTCTTTATATTTTGCATGCACCTTTAAATATCGATTGTCATTTGAATATCCTTTTAGGTTATGAAGTAAGTATATTATTAAATGTCAGAAAACGATTATGAATTGCATTTGTTTTAATTATAGCCTACTTAAATTATAGATTATAAGCGAAACTTATAATTTTGTACTTTGAATTGAAATTGTTAAAAAACGGTAACAGATAGGGGTATAGATTATTATAGAAAAAATAAAGAACAACCAATTTTCTATCGAAATAGTGTAAATATATAGGGTGTTCCATTTAAGTGAAAAAATAAAAAAAATCATTTTGCGTATTGTTTCACCCAACAATCATGACAATATATACATTGTTGGCATGTATGTATGTTTATTAGGCTTTGATAAAACAACAATGACATTCGATTTTATTTTTATCTCGTGAAACTTTTTGCTTTGAAAAGTTTTATTTTTCTTGCTTATTTATACGAATTTATGCACTGAAACTAAATTCTTACAACGTAAACTTGTTGCTTAGAAAATATAATACAAATAAGCAAGAAAAAAATTATCTTTTCCAAGCAAAAAGTTTGACGTGATAAAAAATCGAATGTCATTGTTGTTTTATTAAAGCCTACTAAACATACATGCCATCAATTTGTAAAAAAAATAAGCGAATTAAAATAAATAAATTCTTTGAATCCGACATAACGTTTCATCGGAATTAAATCTGGGAGTACACAAAATTCAACTTGAGTGACAGCCTGTCAAAATAATCCTTGCCACGCGCTTTCCACTCGAAGCGCCGAGAAATTATCACCAGGCCAATTAAAACAACTAATCCAACTACCCAATTAATCACCGCGGACAAATCACCAGCGTCAAATTTTATTATTACTTAATTAACGATAATTAAAACACAATTAAACCTACATCGGATCCGCATATTATTTAATTTGTCCAAATAGTGATAACTTATTTTAATTTATCCGTATAATTGATAAGTGGACATTATTAAAACGCAATAAGAACGAATCTGGTTTAACTATAAATAAACAGGAAAAAAGTCGCTTCTGTATGTTATCGGTTATAAATAAACATGTAAACAGTGTAAGAGTGCGTGCTGCTGGATGTTCGCGAAAGAAAAAAAATAATGAGCTCAAAGCACTTTAATTATCAATGAGTTGGCGATAGTGTCTTGTAATGACGATCGGACGCTCGCGATGTGTACATAAATACAATTGATAGTATTTATATCGGTTGTTTAGAAAGGAAAGTCATTAAGTACTGTTAGTTTTATGGAGTGTTTCATATCTTTTATTTGTTTAATGGATGACTTGCAGGTTGTGGACCTTAGTTGTTCTGAAACAACTAAATAAATAGTAACATTAAAAAATGGATTTATTCACTTGTTCGCAACTATTTAAAATATATATATATATATTCAATGACCCCTTTCTACCCACATGGGTGTAGGGTAACTATTTAAAATAAATTAAGTAAAAAGTATTTGAAAATAATTAAGAAATTAAGTAACGTTCCTTTTGTTGTTTTTACATTAAATTTTTCTCGGATGAAAATTTGTTGCATTATGCAATATTTTATTGATATGCAACAGCATACAGGGGTATTTGCCCGGGAAGTAGTTGTTTTAATGTGCATTTGTTTAACATATTTACATAACGTAAGTCAAAAGTCACAGAGCTAAATGTGGAAATAATTTAATAATTATTTTCAAATCATTTTTATTTAATATAATTAAGAAATTGTTTCCTCTTCGCTTAATGCAACATTCTAACTGACGTAAGTACTTTAAAACAAATGTACTTTGAAACAACTACTTCTCGGGCCTATACCCCTCCAGACATTGATAGCCTTATATTACGTATTTTTTTGTTATTTGCGTTCACAAAAATATACATGTGTATTGCAAAACGTCAGGTTTGGTAAATACAAATATGTAATAAGGAAACACATTTATGAAATTACTACACTGGCCGGCAAAAAAAACGGACATCAAGATAAAAACACAAAATAACTCATATAATTTTTAGTTTAATTTAATAATGATTTTAATCGAAAGAAATATTCGTTATTGAATAGAAATTAACCGAAAAAGAATACAAATTAATCCAAAATGAAATTTAATTTAAAAGAAGTATAAAATGGTGCAAAATGCGGATTTTAATATTCATTAGAAAGTTCAAACTTAGTATTTTAACTGACAACCTAATGATGTCTAATAGCGCTTATGTCCTCCTCGTGCTTGAATGACATCGCGTAACCGACGAGCTACTGAATTAATTAAGAAAGCTAAGAAACGTATACTCCAATGATGCGAGGGTAGGTTTTTGGTGAACAAAAGAGCTATAAACGGATAGGACGGATATCCTGAAAAATATGTGGTTAAACTTCGACGAAATTAGCGGCAACGGGTCAAGTATTCTTTCTTCCATACAAATCTAAGCACCAATAAGGGTGTTATCCGCACATTCACCCAGGTTCTCTGCAAACCTCGATAAGAAGAAATCACTCAACTTACAAACATCGACCAGCAAGAAGTTCATTTTCATTATTTTGGTATTCGTGCAAACTAGTACTCAGATTTATAATTAATGGGAGCTTCCCATTTCGTCCTTCGAACAGTTAACCCTTTGCACTCCAGCCTAATAAGCAATAGTAGGAACCAGTAACTCCAGAGCTATATTAGTAAAAAGTGCATGCAAATTAACGTTTTCACCCGAGCGGTGGGATTTTTAAAAACGTTTTTATTTTACTTTTATTAATTTATTACACGAAGATGATTTAACTGAAGTAAATTTATTTATAATACTTTTAATGTTATAATTTACATAATAATGATTTGATTTAAAAGAATTTAATAATAAGTTAACTCAAAGGAATACATATCTAATCTCTCAATAATTTAACCCGACGGAATACATTTCTAATCTCTCAATGAGATGTTAAACACTCGGACGTTCGTGATAGACTGACTCGGACTTACTGACTAGTGCGCGCGCTTATATAGCGTGCTTGTTTCTCGAACACTCCAGAGCTTTCGCGTTTACTCTCGCGCGCTCTGTAGAACATTCTAGAGTGATATTTCCAGTTTCTTCTTTCACTTTCGTTACATTATTAATAATATCTCACCCGATTTACTACAGAAAACAAATAACAAAAAGTGATAAAATACAAATATAAGCATAGTTTTAATTTGCAAATCACCATAAATTCATACAGGGCAGAAAAACTTATAGTCGATAGCCTATGAGAGACTATTAACACAATTGTGCATATTGTTATAATAATTTTTGTAAAATTGTGTTGTTATATTGTCTGAATAAAGATGTTTGTATATACAAATATAAAGAAAAATATTGAATAAACAAAAAAATCCGATGAAATCGAAAGAAAAGAAATTCTAAACTATTACAGAAATATTCAAGTAAATAATAAAAACATTTGCGTTTTTCGTATGGGAGACATGATTGGAAGTGTTGGAAATAGAATTGTTGATTTGGGTGTGGGTGTCGTTGTCGAGAGGATTTGTGGTGAATATGTTATGGTAGGTTTTGGCGAGGATGTTTCCTTTTAGGATGTCGGTGTCGGCTATTATGTTATTGTGGGTAAGGAGAGGAATTGTTTAGAAAGGTTTAAGTGCAGATTTAGTGAATTTCTAGGGATTGTTATCAGTTTCGGAGTTTAGTATTCTTTTTTAAGTTTATCGGCACGGAATTAATGATTTTTATTTGGGTATACACTTGTTTTTGTTTTTTACATTTTGAATTGGGGATGGCAGGTTTGGAGAAAGGATTTTGAAAGTCTGTTTTTTATTTTTATAACGAAAATTATATGGATTTAAGAATATTGAGAATGAGTGGTTGGAGAATGGGGTAGATGTTTAGGCGTGGATGAAAGAGAAGTGGAGTGAGGTGTAGATGCAGGAGAGGAAAGGGTTTATCAAGAGAAGCACATACAACCCAAGGTATGAAAGGTTGGAAGCGTATGGAAGGGTACCAGGGTACCTAACTAATAGTGATTTCACAAGTGAAGACAAGAAAACCCTGGCACGAGCGAGATGCGGTTTGGAAGAGAGGGGAAGGAAGGTGTGGATGGGCGAAGGGTATGGCAGGTACGTGCTAGTGGAGTTATTCGGAGAGAAGTGTGAAGGGGTGCCTGAGAAATGTCTGGGGTAGAAACAGAAGAGTAACAGAATGGATGAAACAAGATGGAGTTGTAAAGATTCTGGCGATATTGGATCTGAGGAATGTCTGGAGAAAACAGGAGAGTAATAGAATGGATGAGACAGGATGGAGCTGGGGTAAAGATTTTGGCAAGATTGAGTCTGAGGAATGTCTGAGGAAAACAGAAGAGTAATAGAATGGATGAGACAGGACGGAACTGGGGTAAAGATTTTGGCAAGTTTGAATCTGAGGAATGTCTGGGGAAAACAGAAGAATAATAGAATGGATGAGACAGGATGGAGCTGGAGTAAAAATTTGGCAAGATTGAGTCTGAGGAATGTCTGGAGAAAACAGGAGAGTAATAGAATGGATGAGACAGGATGGAGCTGGGCTAAAGATTTTGGCGAGATTGGTTATGAAGAATGTCTGGGGGAAAACTCTCCTGGGCTGGGATAAAAATTTTGACGTGATTAGATCTTAGGAATATCTGGGTGGAAACAGGAATATATTCTGTTATACGTGTTCGAGCCTTGAACAGCTATTTATATGTGAAAGAAATGCAATTATTCATTTATTAATAATGCAATAATATGCATATAATATTATAATAGTGTTATTCATAAGTGATAACATAACATGCATTAATGTTTAAGAAAAATGCGGTTGCTACAATTATACAAACCAATTTATTGTTACATATATTGCAATAAAGCATATTATGGCTTATATCTAAGGCTAAAAGAACAAATTTAAGGCTTAAAATTTCTCAAAGTATGGTGTCTTTGAAAGCAATCGCCCATATGCATTCGAGGTTTATCGGGACAAGTATTCCAAAATTCCACAGTTTCTCGTCTCTGTCCTCGTTCTTGCCTGTTGGAACAAACTACGCAATCCCTTTTTTGCCCTTACGCAAGATGTAAAGTCTTTTGATTTGAGGTGGATGGTCTTGATCGATCTTCTCAGAATTCCCCCACGAGTTGATCGACTAAGCGCTTGACAAACTTCAAATGGGATATGGGTTTTTCATTTTTGTTCTTTTTTACGCATTTATATAAATTTTTCTGATTGTTGCCAATGATTTTAATCAGCATGATAAGTTCTTTAGTATGACATTAAAATCATTAAAATCGGTTAAAAAACAAAAGAGTTATTTGACATTCGCTCTTTATAAATTCTGACTGAAATAAAGGATGGGGGATTCTTTATTTCAAGAGTAAGAAAAACATGTCTGTAACATTTTTGTTTCACGAACTTATCATGATTTCAAAAAGTGTAATTTTATGTTGTCTTTATTAAACATTTTCTTGAGGTAATCGCAATATTACTTTTCGACTGTTCATTGCGCCCCCTACCGGAAGAGTTACGAACTTGAAATTTATTTCCAGCATTTTAACATTTTTTTGTATTTGAAAGCTCTAGCACTCATAGTTCCTGAAATATACAGGGTGGCGCAAGATTCCGATGAAGTCCAATATCTCAGTTATTTAGAAATTTACAAAAAGATATTACTGACATAATTTGTAGCTATTGTAAAACTTCACGTTTTAAAATTGGTTTCATATATACAGGGTGTCCAATAATCACGTGACGTATCAAACATATGATTTTTTAAATGGAATGCTATATTTTTTATGTCGACTTTAGATTCTACGCTTAAAATTAATCATTTTTGACATAAGGTTTATTAGGTCAGTTTTTAATATTTTAAAAGTTATAAACAATTTAAGGTTGAAATCAATGGAAGATTGAGGCCTTATTTTTCAAAAATGAAAAACGATGTAAACTTTCTGTTAACGCAATTTAATTGAAAAAATGCTTAATAATATAAGGAATAATCGTTTGTTACCATAAAGCAAATGTTGTGTACAGGGTGAAACAATACGCAAAATGATTTTTTTCTTTTTTCACTTAAATGGAACACCCTATATTTTTTACACTATTTCGATAGAAAATTGATTGTTCTTGAATTTTTGTATAATAAACTATACCCCTATCTGTCATCATTTTTTCACAATTTCAATTCAAAGTACAAAATTATAAGTATCGCTTATAATATATAATTTAAGTAGGCTATAATTAAAACAAATGCAATTCATAATCGTTTTCTGGTATTTAATAACATACTTACTCCCTAACCTAAAAGGATAATCAAATGACAATCGATATTTAAAGGCGCATGCAAAATATAAAGAAAATAGTTGTTCAACGATTATTTAGCGAGTTATAATGGTTATTGGGACATATTTTTTAAGAAAAAAATTGTAAAATGTTTGAATGCTATTGTATTAAAAAAAATGTGAATGTGTGAAATAAATACATAAAAATGTTAACAAAATATAATGATATAAATATTTTATTATTTCACTTAGTACCTATTTTCGGTTTTTCAGTCAACATGAATTGTTTAAATAAATCAATTTAAGAAGCATATAGGAATATTTTAAATATTTTTCGAATAATAACCAAAAAATATAGTTGTTGTTAGTTTTTAACAATTAAATTAATCATTTATTGAAGAAGTATGTTTAACTGCACCAGTGTTACAAAATATAACATTAAATGTACTTTACTTACTAATTATAATATTAAGCGTTGAAAGTTACTAAATAAATTAGTTGTTCTGGCGCGGCCTACTTTGGTTAAAAATTCTATACCAAATTATTTAATCAAATGCAATTTTGGAGAATAAATTGATGATAATAATAGGAATCGTAAAATCTGTTTAAAAATAAATTATTAATATTAACATACCTTAATAGAAAAAATAACTTCCAACCCATTCCTGGTGAATCGAAAACCAACTCACCTCCACCACTCACTAATTACCACTTGTTCACAAACAAAAATAAATCGCGTTTTTAATTATTAATAATTTCTAACGTTAAAAATTTAACCGGAATAGTGAACATTGCGCGTTTTCGGACGACTGAATCGAAATACAAGAGCGCAATTATCGCAAATCAAGAAGAAAAAAACGATCGACGACTCACTCCGAGAACGCATTCCTGAGATAAGAAGATTCGTTGTACCTGGATCCTGGCGCACAGCCAAGACCATACCTATTTAAATTGTTGTATTTTCAATATTATCGCGTATTAAAATAATTACAGCTTAATATTTATTTACTATTTTTATTAAATTCTCATTAAAAAAATATGTATGAATTATGATGTATTTTAATTAATACACTTGATTATTCGTTTCACTAAATTATTTTATATATGTGTTCGCGTAACTTTTACAACTAAATAAATTAGTTGTTCTGGCATGGCCTACTTTGATTAAAAATTCTATACCAAATTTATATTTGAGATTAAATATCTCAAAAACGGTAGACGGTAGCTATTTAATATGTTATATAAAAAATGAAGAGTGATTAATTTTCTATTAAAATAGTATAAAAAATATAGGGTGTCCCATTTAAGTAAAAAGAGAAAAAATCATTTTGCGTATTGCTTCACCTTGTATATAAAAAAATTGTTTTAAGAGAAAAAAGAGTATTTCTTTTATTATTAAGTATTTTTGCATTTGTATGGCGTTGACAGATTGTTTATTTCATTTTGTATATTTCTTTATAACTGAGATATTGAACTTCATCGTAATCTTGCGCCACCTTGTATATATATATATGCCACACCTTATTAACCTTCTCGATAATTTCCTTAAAAATAGGTCCTTCCAAGTAAAATTACGTCATACATTATCCAATCCCTTTACCCCCGAACAAGAACTCCCTGAAGGTTCCCTCTTATCACCTCTACTTTACAATACATTAGTCCACGAAATGTACCATCCCGATTCTAAACAATTTTTGACAATAGATAAATCCACTTACCCTCTTCTTTATGCTGATAATACAGCACTAATTGCACATGCCACCACCCTATCCAAAGCCCTCAGCACTCTACAGGGCCTGATCGACACTATTCAAACGTGATTTGCGAAATGAAAAATATCAATAAACCCCAGCAATTCCCACCTTTTAATCCCTTTCCACATATCACATAATACTCCTCTCTCCATATCAATAAACAACCAAATCATTTATCTCTCAACCCACTGCAAATTCCTAGGCATCCTCTTCGATCCTAAACTCACCTTCAAAGACCACTCCAGCATCCTAAAAGCCAAAGTAAAGAAATAGGCGACACATTTCAGAAGCCTTAGCTATAAACAAAAGGAAATAAGCACAAAACAGCAGTGCTTATCTATAAAATGGTGTGTCGCCCGTTACTCGATTACGCATCCATCCTTGCTTACCATCCTCACCCAATCACCCTTAAAAACTTACAAGTCGCTGAAAGAGCGGTCCTTAGAGTGCTGACAAAGATCACCACCTACATAATCCTTCAAATCCACTTCTTTATGAAATAACCAAAATCACTCCTATAGAACAGAGACTTTCCTTTTTGGTCCACAAGTTCGCCTCAAATCCTACAAACTGTAACCTGATGAATTCCCTATGTATCCCATGTAACACAAATATTAATCCCAAACGTAAATCTTCATGAATTCATTGCATCACTTCACCACATTAATGACAGTTAAATTAAGAATATTACCGACAATGACTTCTGGCATAGACAGTTAAAAATTACCATACTTCTTTCACGACAAAGACATAAACACGAAAAAACCAGGCGGAAAGACCATTGGTCGATAGTCAATTAAGAGAAATAAAATATACATTTGATTTTTATATTCAATAAAAATGATTTGAAAATAATTAATAATTTATTTCCACATTTAGCTATGTGACTTCTGATTTACGCTACGTAAGTACGTTAAACAAATGCACATTAAAACAACTACTTCCCGGGCAAATACCCACGCCGGATATTGAATTACATAATGTAAACCTGCTGTTGCATATCAATAAGATACTGCATCATGCAACAAATTTTGATCGGAGAAAAATTTAATGTAAAAACAACAAAAGGAACGTTACTTAATATAAGGCCATCTGCAGGCACGTGTTTCGGGATCTATCCCTCGTCAGTACAGCTATACCTTACATAATTTAAAGATGTTAAAATAAATCAATTAAATTAATTCAAATACACTCAGCGAAATTAAATCAATTATATTAAATCAAATTAAACTAAATCAATTTAAATTAAATTAAACCAAGGACGCGCATTCTTGTATTGTTGTTATCGTAAATTCCCCAAAAAAAAACTCCTCTCGGTTCGGATTTGAATAAATGTCTCGCTAGCTATTAATATAAATACTCTTTTCTATTTACATTTGGTTTTATATTTTTACTTTCCCCGGACCCCTGCCTAAGGGAAAGTATTGTGATCGTGAAAATTTTTGAATCGCCAATTTCAACAAATGTGCACGTTTTGAGGTCCCCTGAGTCCATTCCATCGAGTTTTGAAAAATGTCTGTGTGTGTGTCTGTGTGTTTCCGCGATAGCGCCTAAACGGCTAAATGGATTAAGCCCAAACTTTATACCTAAGCTTTATATAACAGTGGAATGATCTGAAAAGCTTTTGGTCAAAATCAAAATTCATTAAGTGCAACTTTACTCTTAGCAATTTTTCATTTTTTAATTCGGATAGAAAAATGTTTCAAATAAAAGTTTTAGATCTTGGAAAATAAATAATTTCTGTTATAAAACTTTTATTGTAGGACCTCCGGTTTTCATTTTATAAGCGTTTACCTGATAAATTCCCTTAGAGATTTTAATTATTGAAATAATTATTTTAATGACAAATAAAACGTCAAAGTGCCGTCGTATTCAGCACAATTGCAAAGTTTTTAAAAATGAAGAAGAGTGTGGATAAAAGATTTCAACACATTGTAAGGTAAGAAATAACACACTTAATTATAATATTCTTCTAAATACTCGGTTTTAACTTTGAAAAACAACAATCAATTTTTTCTATTAATCATTTCGCTTTCCTATTAAATTTTCAATCAGAAACTTATTTGACCGTATTCACCGGGGAAAGTACCATGATGGACACATCACCATTTTTTTAATATTTATTTAGTATTTTTTGTTGTATATATCTGTTATTAAAAATTATTATTATTTTGAATTATATCTCAAAATGTTTCACGAGGCTGTGGTTATATTAAACATGTGTCTGTAAATTCGTATCATTCTTTATACATTTTGGATAAAATTAATTGAACTTACAAGAAAATACATAATGTATTATTACGATAGTCATGCGCATCTTGTTGAAGAACTCGGTGATAATTTGAATGATTATTATACTTGTATTTTAGGTGATTATAATCTCCCTTATGTATCATGGAATAATATTGACAACGTTATAACAACGAACTCTACCCTTCCCTCAGTGCAAACTATTGCAAGCACATTTAGCGCATTGAATTCTTTTCAAGTGAATACTATTACTAATAAAAACTCTGTGATTCTAGATTTAATATTTCTCGATGCTAATTTATTTGATCAGTTTGTTGTTTTTAGAGTCAATATTATTCCTTGCGATTTTCATCATCCGGCAATTGCACTTGACTTTAATGACTTAAACATTTCTCAGCCTACTTCGAATTGGAGCTCTAAAATTGTATATAACTTCTCGCGGGCTGATTATAAATCTATTTCTGAGAAAAATCTATTTACCCCTTGGGACACTTTGTTTAATGATAATGATGTAAACATTAATGTTAGTACGTTTTATTCAGTATTATATTATATTATATTATATTATATTATATTATATTATATTATATTATATTATATTATATTATATTATATTATATTATATTATATTATATTATATTATATTATATTATATTATATTATATTATATTATATTATATTATATTATTGTCTTGTTTACTCCAAGGGTCATTGATAAATCCTCTATTTGTCGAAAGCATTGTTACCCTAAGTGGTTTTCCTAAGATCTCATTGAACTTATTTCTATGAAAAAAATACATCACCGTAACTTTTCTGGCCTAGCAATCGACTACGATATTTTTAAAGAAACGCGGGCACGGTGTAAGCAACTGTCTCTGATTTGCTATAGGAATCATATTCAGTCAGTTGAAGAATCTCTTGTAAATAATCATAAACTATTCTGGAGCCACATAAATTCGAATCGTTCAATCTCTACTGTACCAGACTCATTTGAGAATAATGGTACCTCCATTACTAGTGCTCAAGAAATTGTTGAGTTGTTTGCTGATTACTTTGGTTCAGTTTATAATACACCCTCAAGTAATGTTACCTTATCTTCAAAATTATCAATTAGTTTCTTCAATCATATTAATTACAGTACCAATGAGGTATTAAAATTACAGACGTTCTTAATCAACTAGTCTGTTTGAAAGATTCATACAGTACTGGCCCAGACGGTTTGGCATCTATTGAAGCAATGTTCCTTCTCCCTTAGTCGCCCTCTGTGGCTTCTTTTCAATCAATCTCTAAGTACAGGCTGCTTTCCATCACTATGGAAAAATGCTATAATTGTACCCATTTTTAAAAGTGCAAAAAGGAACATTGTTTCTAACTATCGGCCGATTTCTCTTTTATCATTTATTCCAAAAACATTTGAAAAATTAATAACTGCTCCTCTATCTGAATGCATATCTAGTGGATTATCTGACAAGCAACATGGTTTTGTTGCTGAACCGTCAACATGGGAAAACCCCGCGGTCTTCGTACAGCTAGGAAACACGTTAACCACCGTAAAGAACAGAGATGGGCGGACAAGGACTACAAGAAGGCCCATTGGAAGGCCAATCCCTTCGGCGGGGCTTCCCACGCCAAGGGAATCGTTTTGGAAAAGGTAGGTGTTGAAGCCAAACAGCCCAACTCTGCTATCCGCAATTGCGTGAGGGTGCAACTCATTAAGAACGGTAAGAAGATTACCGCGTTCGTACCCCGTGACGGTTGCTTGAACCACATTGAAGAAAACGATGAGGTCTTGGTCACTGGTTTCGGACGTGCATTCTTCTGGTTTCGGTCGTAAAGGTCATGCCGTTGGTGATATTCCCGGAGTCATATTCAAGGTCGTCAAAATAGCCAACGTGTCCCTCCTAGCTTTATACAAAGAAAAGAAGGAACGCCCGAGGTCATAAGTTAATTTTTATGGTTTCAAAAGGGGATGTTCCACTTCATCTAACTTGCTCTCTTATGACAACTATATCGTTTCTACACCGACTTTTCCAAGGCGTTCGATGCGGTTGACGATAGTATTCTTCTTTCGAAGCTAATGCGAATCGGTATTGGTGGGACCATGTTGAATTGGCTGCAATCGTATTTGTCTGGTAGATCACAGACCGTGCATATTGGCAGTGTTTTATCTTAAAAAATCCGGTTACTTCAGGTGTTCCCCGAGGATCTCACTTGGGCCCTCTGATGTTCAATATCTTCATAAACGATGTGGTCGACTGTTTCCTCCACGCTCAGTGTTTACTATTTGCTGACGATATAAAAATATATTTACGAATTTCTGATGAATGTTCTTCAATTCAATTACAAGGTGATTTGAATAGATTTTCTATCGGGTGCAGTGATAACCGTAAAAATCTTAACCTAGATAAATGCCACTCGATAACTTTTATTAAAAAGAAAGAAAAGTCAATAAGAAACTATTTTATTTCCGACGTTCTATTATCGCGGGTCTTCGAAATAAAAGACTTGGGAGTGTTACTAACATATAATTGGAACTTCAGCAAGCATTTACACCTTATAACTTCTAAGGCAAGTCGTGCACTAGGGTTTCTAAAAAGAAATAGTAAATTTTTTCAACATTAATACCGTTAAAATATTATAAGTCAGACTTGTCCGGCCCCGTCTTGAATACTGTTGCGCAATTTGGAATCCTTACAGCAAATCAGAAATACTTATAGTTGAGAAGGTTTAAACCAATTTTATAAAGTTTGTTTCATTTAAATTTGCTTTAATCGGTTCTTACATGAATGTACTACAAGTTCTAAATATGGACACATTGGAACAGATGCTGATGTACTACTAGGTTATGATTTGATTAACGGGAAAAACAATAGTTTTTATTTACTTAATCAAATTCAATTCAACGTCCCTACTAAAGTTTTGCACTCCTTCGATCCCTTTCATGTTCCATATTGTAGAACCGAGTACTGTAGGAACTATAGTTTTGCCAGAATCGCCAATAACTGTATTAAGTTCAACGCTGATTTTGGTAATATTAGCCGCGCTGGTCTGAGGAAATTACTTCGTCAGGGCAATCAACATCTAAATGTTAACGTTTGTTAGTGCTTTTTATGTAAATTGTGTTGCGTTTTTTATTTATTATATGTAATTTACTTTTATTTTAGTTTTAGATTAACTAGCCATAAGTCGAATCTGCATTATATTGTTGTAAATGGACTTCCGTAAATAAATAAATTATTTCTCAGATAATAAAGATAAATAATATATAAATAAAATGTATAAAATAAGTGCAGAAAGACCCCAGGTCAATAGCGCGGACAGAATAATACAGTATTTATTATTGTTAAGTAAATATAAATGTATGTATAAGCTTATGTAATGTTGTCTGAATAAAGATGTTTCCGCGTGCGCGCCGAGTAGCTTTACGGCTAAATGGTTTATTTTTTTCAATATCGGCTTTCGCAGGCCTATGTAGGTCTATTAGGGCGACATTTTAAAATTAGTATCAAACATACATGGTGTCCCATAAAAGCATGGCGTATCATAGTTATATTTTTTCTAATGGAATGACCCATATTTTATATTTTTTTCAGATTCTACATCAAAAATAAAGTTAACTTTCATAATATATGCCTAAACTTTATAACTTTTGAAATATTTTCATTTTTTTTGGAAAAATTGACGTTTCGAAAAAAAAAATCATAACTTTCAAATGGGTGAATGAAAACAAATGAAATTTTGTGTCAATATATCTGACTAACGGGTGAATATTTCAGACTATTAAGAGGAATTTAAAATCTTAAGATGTTTTGATAGTTCAATATATCTCCAGAAGCACATTCAAGGTCAAATTTCGTGCTTATTTTAAATGTCACACCCTATATCTAATAGGCCTATCTTGTAGGAAATTTTATTACCTTTCAGAAAGTATAAAGATATTCTATACCTAAACCTAATAGTTTTCAAGATATATCCATTTTTGTTAATTTTGTCATTATTATTTTAATATGGCAATGTAATATAAAGCGCCATCTATTGCTTAATTTAATTATTATTATTGCCAGTTATTCTAATAGGCTTTTGTTTATAAGCAAATTTAATTGACACATTCGTATTATTACTAACAATTGAAAAAATAATGTTTCCCTTAAATGAAAGAATTAACATGATTCTAATAATAATGTAACGTTATTAAGATTGTCTCTTAGTGTACAAAATGTTCTCTGATGGAAGACATCCTAATAAGAAGACATTACCTTGAATACAGTAACCAATAACGAGGAGACACAATTACAAGTTTAATTCCATTGAATATTCATCAAAACAGGTGGTTTAATAAGCAATAAATTGGAAGAGCCTAGATCCTCTGATTTAATCCCCATGGATTTATTTCTGTCAAATCAAATATACAGCACTCCTCACGCAACAATTGAATACATGGAAGGCAGAATTAATAATACATTTAGATTAATTATACCTAATATGCTGATAAATGTCAAAATATCATTTAAAATAAAATTGAATTATGTATTCGATGGTAGTATTATTGAAAATTTATTATAAATTACTTTTAATAATATTTTGTCAATTTATTTGATGTATTTCGTTATATTTGTTTTACAATTCTAACAATTTTTTATCAAATAAGTTGCACATGTGTACATAAATAATGTAATTAGTACACACAATTAATAAAATTAATGCATTAATTTAGGAAATATCTCGAAAATCATTTGTTGGGTCAACTGACTTTATTTATAAACAATAACTAAACACTTGCCGTTATAGAATAATAATAATAAATATTAAATTGAACAATAGATAGCGCTTTGTATCGACTTTCCATATTATGAATAATAAATATTATGGCAAAAGATAACGGAAATGGATATATCTTGAAAACTGTTAGGTTTAGGTAAAAAATACCTTTATACTTTTTGAAAGATAATAAAATTTCCTACTAAATAGGGCTATTAGATATAGGGTGTGCCATTTAAAATAAGCATGAAATTTGACCTTGAATGTGTTTCTGGAGTTACGTTAAATTATCAAAACATCTTAAGATTTTAAATTCCTGTAAATAGCCTAAAATATTTACCCATTAGTCTGTTTTCATTCATCCATTTGAGAGTTATGATTTTTTTTCGAAACGTCAATTCTTCCAAAAATATTTAAATATTTCAAAAATTATTAGGTTTAGGCATATGAACATTTTATGAAAGTTAACTTTATTTTTGGTGTAGAATCTGAAAAAAATATAAAATATGGGTCATTCCATTAGAAAAAATATAACTATGATACGCCATGCTTTTATGGGACACCCTGTATATTCGAAACTAATTTTAAAATGTGGTCCTAATAGACATACATAGGCCTGCGAAAGCCGATTTTAAAAAAATAAACCATTTAGCCGTAAAGCTACTCGGCGCGCACGCTGATACACCCTGTATAAATAAAATATATATAAAATAAGGTCAGAAAGACCCCAGGTCAATAGCCCGGACAGAATAATACAATATTTATTCTTGTTATGTGAATATAAATGTATGTATAAGCTTATGTAATGTTGTCTGAATAAATATGTTTGTATATGTATATACAATATAATAAATAATAATAAATAAATATAATTCTGCTACTACTAAGTAGAATTATATTTTATTCAAATTAAAACTAATATATATAGAATTTGAAAATAATTAATAAATTATTTCCTCTTTAGCTACTGTGACAATTTGACTTATTACATAAGTACTATAACAAATGTCTAATAATAGACATTTGCTGTTGCATAACAATAACATATTGTATAATGCAAAAATGTTTGAATTCAAAATATTTAATGCAAAAACATTTTTTTTAATAAAATAAAAGTTAGCTAAAGAGGAAATAATTTATTAATTATTTTTATTTAATTTATTTAAATAACTGTGACCAAATGAATAAATCCCGTGTTTCTATTATTAAAACTAATATATTTTAAAATTCGTAATAATAATGTTAAATAATTTATGGAACAAAATAATTACACCATGACTCACTTGAAAACTCCCATCCCACTCCCAGAATTAAAATCAATCACGTTTTTTTTTTCCGGGAATACAATGAAAATTTTTAAACACGCGAATCCCACGAAAACCCCCCGTGCGTGCCGGCGCCGCGTTAGGGGCGCTTGCGCGGAACTCGCTCGTGCACTCCACACTAATTCATAACCTACTCGCTCCGTGTTTATAAACGATCTGACGAACCGGCGAGGAAGTCGTCGTCGTGTGTGTGTTTGTGCGAGAGAGCTGGCCCGGAAAAAATATCAAAACAAAGACGAAATTCGCCAATCCACCGCTAAGGAATTGGGTTAGATGTTCGTGTCTTATGCAACATTTCAAAAAATTGCTTTATTAGACGCTCGTGTGTGGCAATGAGTATATATCGGGGGCGAAGCACGAAGGAGTTTTATTTAGCTTCTGCACTCTACGATTCCATTGAGGATCTCAACTCAAAGTAAGTCTGTTTGTTAATGCTTTTTATTTAAATAGCTAAAAAAGAACGTGCTTTACACATTTATTAGATGAGAATGATAATCTAGAGTGCCTTAAATTTCATGGAAGAATGAAGATAATTTGAGGTTATTTTGTTGTTTACAAAAGTAGTAACTTTTTCCTCAATCATTCTAATGTCATTTAATTAATTTATTTTAATACACCCTACAAAAAATATTGCTTTACAATTAAAAGTTACGATTTTTGACGTTAAAGTTAGAAAACGTAAATTAAAAAGGTTTGTTCAACGAAGAAGGTGATCTTAGGTTAGGTAAATAAAAGGTTCTCAAGATTTTCTATCTTGAGAACCTTTCACTCAACTAACCTAGATTGCCTTGTTTAATGGAATAACATTTTTTAATCTTAGGTTAGGTAAATAAAAGGTTCTCAAGATAGAAAAAGATTAAAAAATGCTATATATTTATTAAACAATACAAAATGCCACATATAAAATCTTGAGAACCTTTTATTTACCTAACCTAAGATTAAAAAATGTTATTCCATTAAACAAGGCAATCTAGGTTAGTTGAGTGAAAGGTTCTCAAGATAGAGAGCGCAAATAAAAAAAATGTTCAATTAATGCTGAAAACGCCCCCGAAGGATTTGCTAAGGGTGATTTGTGTTTTTTGTTTTGTTTAAACAATTTAAACAAAACAAAAAACACAAATGTGGCATTTTGTATTGTTTAATTGTACAAATAAAACGTTCTTCAACATATATGCTTCATAAAATTGGTTTTTAATTATGCCATGAGTGTTTGATAAAAAAAAATGTTTAAACAATAACAAGGTACATGTGGTATTTTGTTATTGCAAACAAAAGCCTTAATAAACAATAATGGCCGATAAAAACAAAAATCGACAAGGTCCAACAATCACTTTTGGCACTTTGTGAATAATTCCATTTTTTGATATGAATGTCCCACT
Organism: Philonthus spinipes; assembly: GCA_963082785.1. Lineage (NCBI taxonomy): Eukaryota > Metazoa > Arthropoda > Insecta > Coleoptera > Staphylinidae > Philonthus > Philonthus spinipes. The sequence goes on along the minus strand of OY720316.1, from coordinate 10,648,046 downwards.
AAAAAATTGTTTAAACAAAAACTGGACATATGTGGAATTTTTTTATTGTTTAATATTATAAACAAAGCCTTAATAAATAATTATGGCCGATAAAATAAAAAATCGCTAGCGCCCAACAAACATTTCTAGCACTTTGAAAATGTCCATTTTTTGATATGAATGTCCCACTAAATAAATGTTTAAACAAAAACTAGACATATGTTGCACTTTTTTTTATTGTTTAATATTATAAACAAAGACTTAATAAACAATTATGGCTGATGAAATAAAAAATCGACAGCACCCAACAATCACTTTTGGCACTTTGAAAATTTCCATTTTTGATATAAGCGTCTAACTAAAAAATTGTTTAAACAAAAACTAGTCATAATGTGGCCTTTTTTATTGTTTAATATTATAAACAAAGCCTTGATAAACAATTATGGTCGATAAAATCAAAAATCGACAGCGCCCAACAATTACGTTTATTGTTTATTAGCACTTTGAAAATTTCCATTTTTGATATAAGCGTCTGACTAAAAAAATGTTTAAACAAAAACTAGTCATAATGTGGCACTTTTATATTGTTTAATATTATAAACAAAGCCTTAATAAACAATTATGGCTGATGAAATAAAAAATCGACAGCACCCAACAATCACTTTTGGCACTTTGAAAATTTCCATTTTTGATAGAAGTTTCCGAATAAAAGATTGTTTAAACAAAAACTAGTCATATGTGGCACTTTTTTATTGTTTAATATTATAAACAAACCCTTAATAAACAATTATGGTCGATAAAATCAAAAATCGACAGCGTCCAACAATTACTTTTAGCACTTGGAAAATTTCCATTTTTGATATAAGCGTCTGAATAAAAAATTGTTTAAACAAAAAATAGTCATAATGTGGCACTTTTTTAGTACTTAATATTATAAACAAAGCCTTAATAAACAATTATGGTCGATAAAATCAAAAATCGACAGCGTCCAACAATTACTTTTAGCACTTTGAAAATTTCCATTTTTGATATGAATGTCCCACTCAAAAATTGTTTAAACAAAAACTGGACATATGTGGCATTTTTTTATTGTTTAATATTATAAACAAACCCTTAATAAACAATTATGGTCGATAAAATCAAAAATCGACAGCACCCAACAATTACTTTTAGCAGTTTGAAAATTTCCATTTTTGTTATAAGCGTCTGACTAAAAAATTGTTTAAACAAAAACTAGTCATAATGTGGCTTTTTTTATTGTTTAATATTATAAACAAAGCCTTAATAAACAATTATGGCTGATGAAATAAAAAAACGACAGCGTCCAACAATCACTTTTGGCACTTTGTGAAAATTTCTATTTTTTTGATATGAATGTCCCACTAAAAAAATGTTTAAACAAAAACTTGTCATATGTAGTACTTTTTTTAGTATTTAATATTATAAACAAAGCCTTAATAAACAATTATGGCCGATGAAATCAAAAAACGACAGCACCCAACAATCACTTTTGGCACTTTGAAAATTTCCATTTTTGTTATAAGCGTCTGACTAAAAAATTGTTTAAACAAAAACTAGTCATAATGTGGCACTTTTTTTATTGTTTAATATTATAAACAAAGCCTTAATAAACAATTATGGCCGATAAAATCAAAAATCGACAGCGCCCAACAATTACTTTTAGCAGTTTGAAAATTTCCATTTTTGTTATAAGCGTCTGACTAAAAAATTGTTTAAACAAAAACTAGTCATAATGTGGATTTTTTTATTGTTTAATATTATAAACAAAGCCTTAATAAACAATTATGGTCGATGAAATCAAAAATCGACAGCGCCCAACAAACACTTCTAGCACTTTGAAAATTTCCATTTTTTTATATGAATGTCCCACTAAAAAAATGTTTAAACAAAAACTGGACATATGTGGCATTTTTTTATTGTTTAATATTATAAACAAAGCCTTAATAAACAATTATGGCCGATAAAATCAAAAATCGACAGCGCCTAACAAAGACTTTTGGCAATTATATAAATTTCATGAAATTTTTACGGTAATACTTTATAGAAAATAAATGTTTTTAAGTTTTTTAAGTTATTAGAGGATTTGAAGCGTTTCATTATTAATGGGTTAACACTATTTTGTACAAAATATTTTAAGATAATATAAAAATTTGATGTTTAGTCAGATGGTGGAGGCGACGGATTCGTGAACAACTTCTCGTCGATTGTATAATAAGGTAACGTTTCCGAATGGTGTCTCGGGATATATAAAATTTTGAAAACTGAATCTTGGGTAAACGTGCGTGAAATGAACGAATCTGAAGTCAAAATCTGTAGGAAACTTACCGTTTGGTCACAATTCGCATTAAAAGTCCCAATTTTGAGGTTATAATTGATCCGATTTTCGACTAAATAAGCACATTGCGAGTATAAATCGTATACATGATGAAATAATCTTCTAATTTATGACGAAAGTTAACAAATTTGTTGCGATTTTTTCATTTACTCAGCCAAAATCACGATTTTAAGAAAATGACGTTTATATAAAAAAAATCAATATATATTTTAGATCCATTTCTAAATAATAGATAGTTTAATTTATGATATCAAAAATAGATGGCGCCACCGCTTCACTAAATCGAATGTATTTTGTACAATATAATAAAAAATAATAGAGAATTATTCATCGACTATTATAAATAATACATACATATTTAATTAATGATTTTTTAATGAAAAATTGGATAGATTGGTACAACTTACGATCTTTAGCAACATGCAATGCTCATACTTTAAATTCACAGATATCTGAGTAAGTTAAGAAAACCACTGTGTGATTGTTTTAATAACGTGGTAATTTATATTTTTAGTCAAAATATGCATAATAACCTAAAATAGTAACATGTTTTGCACCAGAAAAGTTTCACTCATCGCTAGAGTATTTGAAATACTCTAATAATTGTCAGAATACTTTCCAAACATGTTTGCACACTCACCTAACCTAAACTAACCTAACCTAAGTCAACAAAACGTGCAAAAGATCAAAAGTTGTACCAATCTATCCAATATTTTTATTAAAAAAATCATGAATTAAATATGTACGTATTATTTATAATAGTCGATGAATAATTCTGTATTATTTTTTTATTATCTTGTACAAAATACATTCGATTTAGTGGAGCGGTGGCGCCATCTATTTTTGATATCATAAATTAAAATATCTATTATTTAGAAATGGATCTAAAATATAAATTGATTTTTTTATATAAACGTCATTTTCTGAAACAAATCTACATTGCATGGTTGAATGCGTCCATCTTATAGTAAATATTTTGACTTTGACTTCCGGTTGTACCGGAAGTGGCTACCAACTTTGTTATTTTAAATGGAACACCCTATAATTTTTTTTCGGATTCCCTGTTTCAATTACCTTATGTCTAAATAACTCTTACAGTTTTTGAAATAAAAAATTATTTTTCATTTTTTAACCTCAAATTGACGTTTAGAAAAATGCCTATAACTTCTAGTAGGAACAAGATAGGTAGACCAGCGGCATCTTGAATTGTTAGCAAGAGATCCATCTAGAATAAAAAAATTACATCTGTCAATTTTGACCACTCATATGGATTTATATCTACATAACTCTTACAGTTTTTGAAATAAAAAATTATTTTTCATTTTTTAACCTCAAATTGACGTTTAGAAAAATGCCTATAACTTCTAGTAGGTAAAGATAGCAAGACCAGCGGTATCTTGAATTGTTAGTAAGAGATCCATCTAGAATAAAAAAATACATCTGTCAATTTTGACCACTCATATGGATTTATATCTACATAACTCTTACAGTTTTTGAAATAAAAAAATATTTTTCATTTTTTAACCTCAAATTGTCGTTTAGAAAAATGCCTATAACTTCTAGTAGGAACAAGATAGGAAGACCAGCGGCATCTTGAACTGTTAGTAAGAGATCCATCTAGAATAAAAAAATTACATCTGTCAATTTTGACCACTCATATGGATTTATATCTACATAACTCTTACAGTTTTTGAAATAAAAAATTATTTTTCATTTTTTAACCTCAAATTGACGTTTAGAAAAATGCCTATAACTTCTAATAGGAACAAGATAGGAAGACCAGCGGCATCTTGAATTGTTAGTAAGAGATCCATCTAGAATAAAAAATTACATCTGTCAATTTTGACCACTCATATGGATTTATATCTACATAACTCTTACAGTTTTTGAAATAAAAAATTATTTTTCATTTTTTTACCTCAAATTGACGTTTAGAAAAATGCCTATAACTTCTAGTAGGAACAAGATAGGAAGACCAGCGGCATCTTGAATTGTTAGTAAGAGATCCATCTTGAATAAAAAAAAAGTTGACATCTGTCAATTTTGACAGTAGGTATTTCAAAAGTATCAACATTTCAGTACCCTCTTAGAAACGTCATAACCATAGTCGTAGAATATACTAGACGAGTAATGATGTGGTGGGGATAGGAAATGTTTGTAGTCCGATATATTGCATTTACAAACGTAAACATAAACACAAGCGGAACCTCGCAGCTGTACGATTTCCCGCTTAAATTCAAATCTAGGAAAATGCCAAACAATTATTTATCGTTGTTTATGATGGTTGAAATTGTTTAGCATCGTTGAATCATGGAAATATTTGCCATTTCACGGTATTAACTTCTTAAATAACCAAAATATATGCATAAATATAAAATTATATTTACAATTTCGAATTACCATCGGGGCTGTTTATGTAATAATAACATAACAAATAATAATAAGTTTATTATTTGTTAATATAAAATTATATTTATTTACAATTTCGAATTACCATCGGGGCTGTTTATGTAATAATAACATAACAAGTAATAATAAATTTATTATATTATTGTAAATAAATATAATTTTATATTTTTACATCAGAATATTAACCGTAAGACACAAAGAAAATCGTAAATAAGTTATTTCCAATGACTTCAATAAAGTGTTCGAAGAACTCATGAAATAAAACAATGACAATATAACAATAATCACGAATCAGACAATAAACACAAGCAGAAATGATCAAATAAAATACAAACAATTAAAATTTAGTCAAAAAACACGAATACGAGCTAGTAATTTAATAAAGCAGTAACCAGTTTGTGTATTGGGTTAGGCGTCAAAATCAGCTGTGAATTTACTTTGTGTTTACAAATTGTTTATTCCCCTTACTTTTTTCTCCTGTATATTGAATGCCAACAAAACGGTGTGTATGCTTCCTCTAGTAATTCTAACTCTATGATCATCATTAATTTTTTTGAAATGGAATGACCAATATTTCGTCTGATAGGGCGATTGGCAAGATAATTGCAACATAAAAGTATTATGCATCTCCATATCTAGAGCAAGTAGTTTTTGAGTTATTTCGATTTTTTTTTCTCCCAAATTTTTTGCACAATTGAGTAATTTCTGCATTATTAATATCTGAACCGAATGTGGAAAAAGTCATTTCCAACATGTCAATGATTAAAATCTTGTTTTATTATATTTTTATATGTTCAAAAAATATTAACTTCATATTTATTTACAAATATACCTTTTAAATATTTTCAAAAAAAAGAAATACACAGATTACTCTATAGATCGTCCACTCAATGTTAAATTTTGGTCCCGGGTTTTACGTTACCTCTAGTGTTATGGGGTGAAAAACATTTTACAATTTTTTTCTTAAAAAAAAAAAATGTGTCACAATAACCATTATAACTCGCCAAATAATCGTCAAGCAACTAATAAGCAACTTTATATTTTGCTTGCGCCTTTAAATATCGATTGTCATTTGAAAATCCTTTTAGATTAGGGAGTAAGTATGTTGCATTTGTTTTAATTATAGCGTACTTAAATTATAGATTATAAGCGAAACTTAAATTTTGTACTTTGAATTGAATTTGTTAAAAAACGGTAACAGATAGGGGTATAGTTTATTATACAAAAATTAAAGATCAATCAATTTTCTATCGAAATAGTGTAAAAAAATATAGGGTGTTCCATTTAAGTGAAAAAAGAAAAAATCATTTTGCGTATTGTTTCACCCTGTACACATTTGATTTATGGTAACAAACGATTATTCCTAATATTATTAAGCATTTTTACATCGTTTTTCAATTTTGAAAAATAAGGCTCTAAACTTCTACTGATTTCAACATTAAATTGTTTATAACTTTTAAAATATTAAAAATTGACCTAATAAACAGTATATCAAAAATGATTCATTTCAAGCGTAGAATCTAAAATCGACATAAAAAATATAGCATTCCATTTAAAAAATCATATGTTTGATACGTCACGTGATTATTGGACACCCTGTATATATGAAACTAATTTTAAAATGTGAAGTTTTACAGTAGTTACAATTTATGTCAGTAATATTTTTTTATAAATTTCTAAATATCTGAGATATTAGACTTTATCGTAATCTTGCGCCACCTTGTATATATTATCATATAATATGAAACTAAATATTACAGAGTTGATAATTGTTACACTTACAGTCTTCCTTGGTTTGGGACAATGTCTTGTGGTTTTTTATTTAGAAAATATCTAGAAACAAAAAAATACTAATAACTCGGTATTCATTGATACAAGTACAATTCAGTCATCTCTTAGTTTTTATTATTACTAAATTTAATAATTATAAATATTAAGTTTACCCTATTCCTTTGGGAAAATTACATACATTTTTATTTGTTTTGTAACAACATTTAACAACCCAATAATGACTATTTTTTGTTTAAAAACTAATTAAAGCACATAACATTGCACACCATCACTTGAAAATGGAAATAAAGTAGATGAAACATCATAAAAATTCAAATACGTTCGGATTTGTTTATGTTAGGGTCTGTCAACTTGCCCCCCCCCCCCCCCCTTTTCAAAATTTTGAAAGGCGAACTATTGCACCAGAAAGGCCTTAAGTTGCTCCGCAAAAATTAAAAGTTGCTCCAGCAAGGAAAAAAAATTACAGAGTTCTGACATTTAGATTCTTAATATTCTTAATATTTTGTAGACAGAATCTATTCAATGAAAGTTGCTCTATCGAAACCACTAATGTTCAGAAGTTGCACTAGCTAAATCCACCCCCTGTGAGAGCAAGAACTTGGGGTGCCAGCCCCCCCCTTATTCAGATTTCAAGAATATGTTTTACTTAAATTACAGCCTATAAGTTGCTCCACAAAAATGTATACCCTAAAACTAAAAATAAACAAGTTATAACCAAACATTGTTTTAGCATGAATCCAGTACGCGTATTTCCATATCAATTCAATAATACTGAGATTGTTTCTGAAATAAAAAGGAAAACTGTTGACATTTTTTTCTAAACAAAGCAACTTGCAGGCCACTTGATATAACAATCTACATATCTTAGTTCTAAAGATAATCATACAAGGGGTGGTGAAACGTCCATTTACCCCCTTTATTTATCGATTTTAACGAAAATAAGGAAAACTATGTGAAAATTATTATTTTTCTATATGGAGCAACTTGCGGGCCATCTAGTACAATATTCTGTATATCTTGGTTTTGAAAAAAATCATAGGAGGGGGTGAATAATAATATGAGGCGTCCATTTACCCCCATTATTTATTAAAATAAGGAAAACTAAGTGGAAATTAATATTTTTCTATTTAGGTTAGTTTAGTTTATTTACGGAAATCACCTATTACATTACTATACATAAAATAAAGAGTAAAAGTAAACATTTTTTAGTTTTAGGGTACACATTTTTTTTATTGGCTGTAATTTAAGTAAAAAATATTCTTGAAATCTGAAAAAGGGGGAGCTGGCACCCCAAGTTCTTGCTCTCACAGGGGGTGAATTTAGCTAGTGCAACTTCTGAATATTAGTGGTTTCGATAGGCAACTTTCGTAGAATAGATTCTGTTTACAAAATATTAAGAATTATGAATTGGGGGGGGGGGGGTGGCTAGCGTCATTTTAGCCCATAAAAAAAAATTGACATGTGCGCTTCTGCTGGTATGGGGTGAAACTAACGAAACCGAAACATTATAAATCGCGCGGAGTGAGCCGGGACTGAAAAAATCTTTGGTTGTTATAAATTATAATATATAGTCAATATTATAATAAAAAAATCATGAATGCACACTTTATTCTCGATAATATATTTATTCTCAAAAATACGGATAGCAGTGCACTGTGTAGTGAGAGCGTGTGCAATAAGTTTTTCGGCTATCCTCGTAACGACTTCGGCACGAACCTAAATGCATTTTTATTGGCTTTGAAGTCGCGGTACGGTTCTGCCTTCGTTCTACATCGTCCCCGGTGCCCCTGAGAAACTCAAATTGTCCAATTCTAATATCAATTTATTATTTATTTAAAAAAAGATTGCTTATTTATTAAAAAAAACAATTAATTCCTCTATAAAATGAAATAATTATCATTCCTTATCTCAAATTCAAGCGAAATTCTTTTGTGCCGAACAATTTTTTGTTTGAATTTTGAACCCGAGTGTTGCGAATTAACAGATAATTCGAGGCGCCGTACGACTTTTATAATCTAATTGAGACGGCCGACATAACCTATGCTAATGTTTCGAAAGTGCGCACTTACGAAACGCGAGGAGTCGACGCTCGATTGTTTTGGTTTAGATATAGACACCAGGATTTCGGGGCTCATTATTAATTGAGCTGATTAATACGAAAAAGATGTGTGCATTATTATTAAGAGGATACTGCGACAAATTTATTGTTCGGTTCAAAACAATGTCGATAAGGAAACGTTGATTTTGGTTTATTAATAAAACGGAACACACACGAAAATAATCGAAGTGCGTGTTTTAATGTGGGGATTTGGATTTATCTAATTATTTGCGGTTTGAACTGCTTTCTTTACATGCAGCGCAGTGATGAGAATATTTCCGGTTACAATTTTTGCGTTTTTTTATGCAAATTACTTTAAAATAATTAAACATTTTGTGTAGATTAGTTTAGAATAATTACATTTCTGTTCTAAATCGTCCTTTAAAGCTTAAAATCGCCAAATACGTAAATGAATAAGCTTAAGCAATGTTTGAGAATCAAATGAATAAAGTTAGGTTTTGTAGCTTAAAGTTGACACTTGAAAAAAAAAAGATTACAAACGATTTTTTTTGCCTTTAAGATTATTGTGTAAGCTACTAAAGCTTAAAATCATCATAAAACATAAATGAATACTCTTAAGCAATATTTAAGAATAAAATAAATAAAACTAAGTGTTGTGGCTTAAAATTGATACGACAAAATATTATTGTTTTGCGTTTGACATATTTTTGTGAACTACTAAAGCTTAAGTTCGTCAAATATTTAAATGAATACGCTTGAACAATATTTGAGAATCAAATGAATAAAGTTAAGTTTTGTAAATTAAGTTTGAAATTATAAAGAGGTAAAATGAGGCTTTTATTGTATACTAATAAATCTTCTTCTCGAATCCTTATACCCTTTCAGGTATCGGATGACTTGTAAATCTTTCTTTCTTAATCTTATCCTCTTTTACCCATATTGAGTGTATCTTAAGATCCTTAAATACACAAATGAATACGTAATGTTTAAGAATCAAATGAATTAGCTTGGAGTTGTAAGGGCGTAACATGAGGCTTTTAAATTAAATAAAAACTAAATTAGTTAAAAAATGTACGTTTAAGATTTCTTTGTAAATTGCTCAAAGTTAAGATCAACAACATAATCAGATACTCTTAAGAGGAGGTTCACCGCTCGCGCGCCAGCACAAATAACCGCGAAAACTAACAAACGCCCACCTTTCTATCGGCTTTGTTTTTTACATATACGTATGAAAAAACAAACTACATATTCCTCAAGATGTCTATTTTAATATAATGCGTTTTATTTCATTTTATAAATTATTTATTCCATGCAAATATATGTATTTTAACATGATTTTTGAATATTTTACTCATATTTTGTACTTTATTTAAAACAAAAATACGACAAAAACTAACTTTTGACACCAACAAATTTGAAGTTTATTCTCTAGCCAATATGGTAACATTGGTTTTTATAAAATTTGATCTTAAAATAAGTTTCAATTAATATCGGGCGTTTTTCATATTTTTAGAATTTCATTACGGTTTGCGCGATGTCGCTTCTCGTGCGCTATCCCTACTCTTCTCACACAGCCGGCCCTCTCCATCGGCGCTCTCACTTCTCAATAATGTCAACTCTCTCACACGACTTCTCGTCGATGCGGTGTTTTTTCTTCATTCGGATGACTGACGCATTACAAACACGAAATAATTTATGATGAGTTTTTTTTTCGGACTCGAGTATTTGCGGAATAAGCTTCTTGATCAGAAATAAATTAAAACACGTGGATAAAATTTCATAGGCTGCGGATTTAAAATTCTAATTATTAATTTATTAATATAAATTAGTAATGTCCGTTTTTTTGTTCTGCAGTAATATTCCCTTACTTCTATACTGAGTTTAAGTATTTACAATTTTGTTATCGTTACTACTTACATTATTTAAGTACAGAACAAATATGTAATAAAAGAACTAGTTTGCCATAGTAAAAAGAAAAGATTTTCAATATTTTTTTTTCAATCGAACAAAATTTAAATCCACATTGTAAACAAATATTATTAAACATGGGATGATTTAATAAGAAATAACAAATAAAATCGAAATCAATAGTGATGTTTCTTGAAAATAAATTAAAATATATATTTTTTATTATAATGCAAATATTTAATAATTAGCAAATTAAAAGTATAAATTTTGATTGTGGAAATTTGATTTTTAGTTATTTATTTTCACTGTTTTATATGGCTTTTCAATATATTACAAAAAGAACCTTACTGTAGCAAAGCTAATATATTCATTTTTCAATAGAAGAAGAAAAAACAATACATACTCAAGTGGATCTTTTAGGGTGGCCGTATTCCAAGAAAGGGCCATCTGGATTATTTTCACCGGCTCATATTTGGGTATTTTACGATGGCAAAATCAACTGAACACGTTTTTGGTTTTACTAACAAAATTTTAGCATTCCTCCTTTCTTTATTCCGAGTAAAGATTATCGCTCTAGGGGCGTTGGGAGTTTAATTTGTTTTGTGTTCATCGTTTTATCATGGTGTTCAAAATGGGAAAAGCGAATAAGTGTAGAAAGAAGGTTACATTTGTTGCAAAAAAACAAAGTAGGGATAACAGCAAACTAATGTACGCAAAAAAAAATTAAAATGGCAACATACACAAAATTCCGCTGGAGATCTTGATGCAAGTAAGTAATCGACCATTTTTTCCGTTTATAAATTATGGTTTTGGTAAATAGTTTTGTAGTTATTATTTTAAATATATTCTTGGAAGAATAAAACATTCATTATTCTAACAGAATAATTAGTATTCTCTCTAATATTTTAGATTGATTTTTACAATAAAATGAAATTAAATGCCACTTATATTTTCTGGAAAAAATAATATAATATTTATATGTAATTTACTGAAATGCAGTATTTTTAAATGTATTTTAATTAAACATTATAATAATGTAATAATAGTAATTATATTATTATGGAATTTACTTCACGTCAAATATATTTTAAACTAAATGAAGTTTGTTAATAATTTTCTTGTATCTACTTCTAATGGGATACTTTTAAAAACATATACAGTAAAAAATAAATAATTTTATATTTCAATTACAATTTATAAGGCAACATTCAATAAAAATAAGAGACAAAAATAATCCATATTTATGGGATTGGTATCAACTTTGTTCGTTTAAACAGAAAACCATATATATTATATTTTTATTATATTCCTCTTTAAATTGTCTTTACAACAATATAAAATAGTTAGTAGTTTTACTTATCGGTTACTACAGAAAAAAAATAAGTGGTATACTAAAAAAACATTACTTTTTTTAAACATACTAAGGTTATACAATTCTATTTAATAATAACTTTAAATATGAAATATTTTTATACAGGATGCTCGGAAAATAATTTTAAATAATAAGCAGGCGTAATTTTGTTAAATTGCATCATATACTTTTTTTATTTTTTCTTGAATTATGACATTTTAACAATGAATTGAATAGTTGGACATTAAAAAAATAGAAATAACTGTAATCAAGCATCAAAAATAAAGGATATTGAAAACCAAATTCCAAATAAATACTATTTTCCATTTAAATTAGCGTTATGGAAAATCTATATGTGAGTACGAAATAATAGTTCATCTTATAAATGAGCCAAAATCATGGGAAATTTTAATTGTGACAATAATTTATAATATTATTGTTTGTTTCTTTACTGTTATTTCTCTGATCAACCTTTTAATTAATTCTTAAAATATCTTATAAACCATATGAAATACAAAAATGTTCATATTTTTATATCAATTTAAAAAATGTAAAGTACGGTGCTATTTAAAAAAAAAATATATTGGTTTGAAAAGTCATACTTTTAACATTACACCCTGTATACAATTATTTTACTTTGAATAATATTATCTTAGTATGTATACAAAATTTCATTTTTTAACTGAAAAAAAAGTAATGATCTTTTAGCACACCTCTGCAACTGTCAAAATTTTTAGAACATATTTTTGCTTAATTTTCTTTGTCAGTTAATTTGTAATTCCTTATGTTAATTTTCTTAGTTCAAATTTCCCCATGATTTTTTTATTTTGTGAACTGAAGGACTATGATTATGAATTAATTCACAATTTATTTATTTCCCGAATGTCAAATCACCAAATTAAAAATAATACTTTTTATTGATTTGTACATATTGTTAAAATACATTTTTTTGTCTTATTGTCCGAATAAAGATGTTTGTATATATATTTTTTTTTTTCGCTGTACTCTTGATGAAACAACTTGTTAATATAGTTTGTGTTGTAATTATAACACTTTTTATGCTTCATATTATTTATATCAGTTTCCTGGGACGATTTCGGTCTTTTATAACCATTCTCTGACAGAGCGAAACACGTTTTGGAAACTGATATAAATAATATGAAACATTACAAGTGTAATGTTTTTTTTGTATATATTCATTGTACTTTCTAGAATCTTTAGAATGAACTTTCGTGAGATTTAATTGACTTATGTTTAATTTCAAACTTTTCTGGGTTTATTTAAATGTAGATTGTTATTTTTTTTAAAATATAGAAATAAAAGTTACGCTCATTTTATAAATTACTAGTTAATGAATTAATTTAAAATATATATATATATATATATATATTTTGGATATATAAATATATTTAATAAATATATTTTTATTTTAAAATAGATAAGTCAAAACTATATTTTATTGTTTTTGAGATTTTTATACTGCTCATAAATATTTGTACATTTATTTTTTTTATTGTCAAGTTTTGTATATTACGTATAGATAACTATGACTTGGAAACATGTTTTCTTTTAAAATGTTACTATGTACATTGAAATGCAATAATATATTTTATATTAGAATTAAAAACGATTATTTTTCTTTTATGCTCGGTATTGCATCAATAGATATTTTTCTCTCCGAGTAGCGCTATTTAAAATAAACGCTGTGTCAAACAAATAATATTAGAAGAGGAAGTATTAGAAAGAGAAAGATACATGTAGGGGAATACGCGAGCACACGCATCGGCTGTAGTGGAAGGGGAACAAAATCTGTGTAAAATTTCTCCTCGATTCCTTGCGTGTTTCAAGGCCGCGTAGCGGGGAACCTCCTCTTAAGCGAAGTTTGAGTTATACAATTATGTTTAATTTGAAGTTATGTGGGCTTAAATTTGAAACTTTGATTTCTACGAATGAAAACGTTTTTTTTTTAGATATGAAAAATCATAAAAAAATATGAATCAGCTTAAGATTAACTTAAAAACCAACAGGTCGTGAGAAAACCTTAAGGTTTGAGTTTGTCTTAAATTTAACAAAATATTGAGACTAAGCATGATATTACAGGCGCTTAAAGTTTCGTTTTGTTTTTAAAAAGCCATGAAAAAACATAAGTATATAAAAAAAATATTCGAGCTCATTCAGAAAAGCCCGAGGTTGGAGTTGAAGCTTCCGTTTTTGAAATTTGCTGCTTAAGCGTAAAATTACAGAGGCGGAATGTGTTTATTCTAAAATATGTCGTTTAAGTTTTAAGAAATGAATAAAAAAATATGACCCAGTTATTCAGAGATATATACAGCAAAAAAACAAACAAAATAAATAATAACAATTACAAAATCAAAGGTATAATTTATTCCGTACGGGAAATGTTAAATTTAACGTGTACGTTATTTATTAATTTCACATTCCATGATAAATATCATAAACTGCTTAGACTGTGATAATAAAAAATAACGTACACGTTAAACTTAACATTTCCCTTACAGAATAGACTCATATATCTGTTAATTGGCGTGAAAGGTCTAGAAACTTCGCGGACCTCGAGAAGTACATGGACTGTGATCTTTTCACTTTTTTAATTTTATTTTTTTATATTTTTCAAAAAATAAAAAAACAATACGTTGCACCCTACAACCATTGAGTAACTAGTATACATAGAGAGGCAACCAGTAGGCATTTTAGCGTCACGCTCTCGGCGTATTTTTCGACTCGAGAGCTGCTGTCACAGAGATATTGCGGAGACTCTACGAACTGCTTGCATGTACTTACTGAATTTTATTACCGTATCGCGAGCGATACTCTGCACTCACAAGGTCGTATAATTACACACACATAAGCACATAATATGTACACAAGTCAACAAATTCCTACTCGAATCTCTAGCATGGATATTCACCCATTTCGTTTACTTCGATTCTTTCGTGATTGCGAGATCTCGTACTACGGACCTGAAATGCGTGAGGCTTTTTTTACCCGATATTGCCACTCTTGGTATTTCATCCTCTTTGGTAAAATGAATGAATGAATTTATTCCATTATTATGTTGTAACCTATAAAAAAGTCCTATATTTATGGATTTATTAATATTAATAAACAGTCGGGGCGTGATAATAAATGGCTTGTTGAAAAGCGTTTACATTCGTTATCATCATTAATTGATATCGCCGTTCAATTTAATATTAATACAAAGTGTCTGGGTTGAAAAAAAAAGAAAAATAAACATAACCGGAGACGTCACTAAAACCGCTTCACCGATAATGCCGTGTTTGTATTTCGCGTTGGAATTTTTTCGTTGTTGTTTTCCTCAAATAACATATTTTCACGCGGAAGCTTTCGGTTCCGATAATATTAAAAAAAAAAATACAAAAAAAAATGTTTAAAATTGTATTTACAATGTTTAAATATAAATATTTTAACAGCGAGTGCTTGTTTTTTTTTATGCAGGCCTCATAGGGATTTACATAGGAAAATCTTTTCGTCGTGTTAATGGTTTTTCTATGGTATGGATTTTGATCAAATTAAACACACATTTAAATTAGAGTAATTTGTGCAAAGTTCAACAGTTTTTAAATTATTTTAAATGCATTTAATGTTTTAAATAGTGATTTAAAATAATGATAATTTTAAATATTTTCTTAATTAATAGGCTTAGTTCTCTGACATCTACTGAAGTTGTCTACTTAATAGCCCTTTTATGTATTCCATCACCATTTTAACCTTTTCTTGGGTGGTATAAACCGACATTCTTTCAATAAAAGGAGTACAATAAATAGGAACACTTTGACAAGTACGATTGATGTCAGTGAACTAAGCCTACTATTTAAAAAAATATACAAAATTATTATCTTTTAAAATCAATTTTAAAAACATAAAACGCATTTAAAATAGTTTAAAAACGACTGAATTTTGTACATATTACTCTAAATTAAATGTGTGTTTAATTTGATCAAAATCCATACCATAGAAAAACCATTAACACGACGAAAAGATTACTTAAAAATATGTTTTTTTTATATTTAAATGTACATTGGTTAAACTGAAATTTTAAAAATAATGTATTAACAGATGTGCTTAAAAATTAAACATTTTGCTCGTATCAAAAAAATAAAAACAAATGAGACTATGTAAATAAAACAGAATAATAGAAAACTTTCAGAAGTACAAACATTACAAAACTATTTTCACAATTTGCATTAAAAATCTCTTGGAGTAAACGTAGATATAATCGCCCCATACTTCAAAACACATACATAAGGGGCAAGAGGAAATAATAATTAGTCTTCTCGATTACAGGAACAAATCCTGAGAACCCCATTATTCTCTGGATGCTCCAAAAGCAAATCACTCGTGTGATACAATCCCCGGTTTTTTTCAATTGTTTTTTGTAGCCAACTATCCATTCGTTAATATAGAGTAGAATTTGTCCATCTGGGATATGTAACTCTTGTCGATATTTGACTCAATACTTAGAATATTCCACGAATTAGACAGCCAATAAGAAAAATCGATTTTGACGGAAAACTAGGTTATGAAAACCCCGGTTTTCTCAACTGTTTTTTGTAGCCTAAAGTCCGCTGGTTAATTTAGTGTAGAATTTGTCTACCTGGGATATGTAGCTCTTGTCGATATTTGAATCGACATTTAGAATATTTCACGAATTAGACAGCCAATAAGAAAAATCGATTTTGCGAGAAAACTAGGTTATGAAAACCCCGGTTGATTTCCGGGTTTGTACAACATTGACGCAAAGAAACAAAGGAAACGCAAAAATGTCTGAAAATCATGGATCTATGAACATCAGGACGCACAGTGTTTTATTTGGAGCCGCGAAGGTTCAGGCGTGGTGGGGGTATGCAAAACTCAAATTGATATTAGACGAAAATTAAAAATGTCATATTATTAAAAATACTTTAAAACTTATAAAAATGAATTTCCAGATTTTTAAATTTCAACTTTACAGAGGCCGAAATAAATATTATCAAAAAAGAGCAGTATGACGTTAACTTAAAAAAATCGCCCGCAGTTTCCTCTAGATGACTGTGTAAAGAACATGTATATAGCGATCCAGTTATGATTTTTTTTTTTCGTAAATCATGTAACGAAAGCGACGGCGGGCGCGCGGAATCTGCTGCCGCTTATATAAGAAATACGGCGCGCTGTCGCTTTCGTTACATGACTTGCGGAAGAAAAAAAATCATAACTGTTGATCATGGATCGCTATATACACGATCTTTACACAGTCATCTAGAGGAAACTTTTGGCGATTTTTTGAAGTTAACGTCATACTGCTCTTTTTTGATAATATTTATTTCGGCCTCTGTAAAGTTGAAATTTAAAAATAAAAATTGCGCAAATTTAATTAATCATAACTACTATCAAAATTAAAATAATGCACTGAAACATATCTCATTAAATAAAGCATCTTATGTTTATGATTGTGTTACAAAATGGTTGTGACAAAGTATTTGGGGGCGTGCTGGGAAATTATTAAATGTGATACTCAATACCGCGCGCTGAACAACTTTTAGAAATGTTCGACTTTGACGGTTCATTGTACTTACACCGGTGCACCTAAAAATCTGGTAATTAATTTTTATAAGTTTTAAAGTATTTTTAATAATATGACATTTTTAATTTTCGTCTAATATCAATTTGAGTTTTGCATACCCCCACCACGCCTGAACCTTCGCGGCTCCAAATAAAACACTGTGCCCCGCAAGCTATAATCTAACCTTGGCTAATTCAAAAGTGTAAATGACACACACACAATATTTACAAATACCACCGCAAGAAGCAGCACTAGTTTCGAATACTTACCTCCGTCCCAAGGACGCTTGAGTATATGTATAAAGGATAGATGGAATCGAAAATTTGAGAGTGGGAGGAATTTAATGGAGATCTCATGACGTCACAGTAATTTACTGCGCACGCGTTAAATATGATTAAAATAGCTATCGAATTATAAATTAAACGATATCGAAACGGAGTTTTCTCTCTATCAACCGTTGTTTGGAATAGCTCCATCTTCGTTTTGAGTTGCTATCGACTAAACCAAAATACAGCCTTAGGTTATATTAATTAATTAATTTTCGTTTTATTTTATTAAATTTATTACTAAAATAAAAATACTGATATTAATTAAATTGTTTAATATTTGTATCGTAATAAAATTATAATAAACAATAACCTCAAAAGTCGATATTTAAGTTGTATTTATTACGTACAAATAAAAGTGTACTAGTAAATTAAAGATTGAGTCTTCTTCCTTCATAAAATTTATTGATTGCAAATGTATATGTCAGTCACGATGTGACCATTCGAATGCTTAAAAAATGTATTATTTTTTTTATAATAATACAGAGTAGTAATGAATTTAGTTATTACCATTTTTACTCAGTTACAATAGTATGGATTACCTCTTTGAACAAGTGCATTTGTTTGTGTAAAAACCTAAAGAGTGCAACATTTTAAAAAAGTGTGGATCAACGTAATAAAATAATACAAAAATATGTATTGTCCCGCAGACAAACAAATTAATGTATTACGCCCGGTGATTTCAAATTTACCTTTCGCATGGTCGCTGAAAGACCAAAGTATAACTAAATAATGAAATTATGAACGGGCATAAACAAAGAAGTAGAAAGCACGCAATGTCAAAATAGGTTATGCTTGTTTTCGCCGATGTACGCGCGAAAATATTCGAATTCGTCTACGTCACGAGGTCTGAATGACCGAAAGGGTGGTGAGAAGCAAGGGGGGCGTTGAAACTATGTGAGGCGCTAGTTCAGCATACCTTTACACATATGTATATATGTGTCACTCGATCTACCTTGCCTCCGTCCCGCAAGCTATATTCTAACCTTGGCTAATTCAAATGTGTAAATGACACACACAATATTTACAAATACCACCGCAAGAAGCAGCACTAGTTTCGAATACTTACTCAGCCCCGCAAGCCATAGTCTAACCTTGGCTAATTCAAAAGTGTAAATTACACACAATATTTACAAATACCACCGCAAGAAGCAGCACTAGTTTCGAATACTTACCCCGCCCCGCAAGCTATAGTCTAACCTTGGCTAATTCAAAAGTGTAAATGACACACACAATATTTATAAATACCACCGCAAGAAGCAGCACTGGTTTCGAATACTTACCCCGCCCCGCAAGCTATAGTCTAACCTTGGCTAATTCAAAAGTGTAAATGACACACAATATTTACAAATACCACCGCAAGAAGCAGCACTAGTTTCGAATACTTACTCAGCCCCGCAAGCTATAGTCTAACCTTGGCTAATTCAAAAGTGTAAATGACACACAATATTTACAAATACCACCACAAGAGGCAGCACTAGTTTCGAATACTTACCCCGCCCCGCAAGCCATAGTCTAACCTTGGCTAATTCAAATGTGTAAATGAGGTTATTTATCTAAGATGTAAACGCACACAATAGCTACAAATACCACCGCAAGAAGCAGCACTAACATCGCATATTTACCCCCGCCCCGCAAGTGGGCAAATCTCGCATCCAATGGTCTAGCCTTGCTGATAATACATTTCAATTTTGTCAACTCAATCACATCCATTACCCTTATCACGCATTTATTTTATTTTTTTGTTTCGCTCACATCGCCTAATCAAAATATTTGCAACGTTAATCTCATTAGTAGTCCATTCGGTCGAAGTCCTGGAAATAATTAGATTATTGTGATTTTTTTTGTTACTAGGCGCCGATTAGCCGGCGAAACTTTTTGCGGGAGGCGAGCCCACCGAAATTTTATCAGCCTATTTTGCATTCGTAAATACTGATTAAAGTTTAAGAGAAAAAAGGCGAAGTTTAATTATTTTTTCTGTTTTTGTTATTATTTTTTTGTTTGTTTTGATAAGAGGCAATAGAAAATGTATTGACCTTTTAATTGTCACTACAAATAGTTGATTAAAATGATGTGTGTTTTGTTTTTAGTATAAATTAATAAAGAACTGATTATAATTTGTAATCTTGTTTGTTCCATGTGGTAAAATTGATTTCGTTTGTTTGTCTTTCTGGAGAGTCTAGATTATCAAAATGGTTATAATAATAATAATTTATTGATGTTATCAACTAGTTGTGTTACATAGGTCATAGGTAAAATAAAAATAATGCAGTAAAATTAAAATTAATTTAGACGTAAATGATACAATTAATTTTGAGTTACCTTAATTTTCAAACATGTCAAACACGTGACTATTTATAACTTAGGGACGTGAAAATCATTAAAAAATGCTCCAAAACAGAAATTAAAATACGATCTATATTACTACTCGGTGTACTCCAATTAGTTAATCATGATCAGCTAATCTGAGTCGGTGTGAGTGGACTTCTTCAAAAATATTTCTTGTTCTTCTTCTTCTTCTTATTATTATTTAATAGCCTTGGCTGCTGGGCCCTTTCGACCAGTCTCTGCACCTCTATGGTTTTAATTATGAAATATATTCAGCCGTATAGGTAAATTGTTAGTCGGGTAACATATAATATATACTAAAAAGAATCATAGATATATATATTATTTACTAACATAAAGTTATACAATAAATGGAATATTTCAATTGAGATGGATGATATAACAGAGGTAATACTATGAGGGGATTTAGATAGAGTTGAAGAGATAGAATGATATAGAGTCATACATATAGCATAGTATTTATTACATTCAAAAAAATATATGATTAAGATCTTCTTTCTTTTCACATTCACATAAAGGAAGAGGGGTTTGTTTAATATGATATAAATGTGATGGAGTTGAATGATGCCCAAATCTAATTCTTATAATTGAAGTAATAAATCTTCTGCCTAGCACTTTATCATTAAAAAACCAAGGTCTAGTTGGAATAGTAGGTTGAATATTGTAATATTTAATATGAGATGATTTTGATTTCCATTTATATTGCTATTTTGCTTTTATACTATCATTAAACACCCTACTATAATCTTTATAAGGAGCAGGAATATTTTTATACACATCAAATCTGCCACTCTTTGTTGCCCTATCTGCCATTTCATTTCCCGATATCCCTATATGGCTTGGTATCCAGCATAGAATTATTTCTGCGTTTAATTTATTCGACAATATATAATAAAGATGTCTAATTTTAGCTTCTAATAAGGTTGCGGTTTAGTAGAAAGAGATAGCTATATAGTAAAATGGAAATAATCGTTTGAGAAAAGAGCCATTCTTTTGGATTTAATAATATGAATACATATTTACATTTTTTTATCTACCAAATATAAAGTATCAGTCTAAATAAAAAATAAATCGTTAATTTTCGTGTATTACGTCAATTTGCTAGTTCAAGTTAGAAAAGAAAATTATAAGATATAATGAAATTAATAGGTAATGACTGCTAAGTTGTTTTAATGCAGAATTCAGAGAAATCCTTGAAATTTTCATTGCACAAGTTTTTATTAGCAGAAGATAAATTTTAAATTTGCTCGAAATTTGATCAATTTTCATTGTTTTTTCATAATTGTTTTTTACACAAACTAAACATTAAAATAATTTTTAATTCATCTGATGAAATTCCTGCTTATTTTAAGATTACTTTGATGTATAATACAGTTGTGTTCATTGATCACAATAGCAACCTAACTCAAATTAGTGATTACCAATACTTATATACCTATCTCTTTTGTCTAAACCGCACCCTTAAAGATAAACATTGTGAGGGTCTAGTATTATTTAACAATTCTAATGCACTTTTTCAGTCCGAAAATATTACTGCTCTATAAATTTTATGATGTAATAACAGAAATAAACATACCTTCATTGCATACATTTCCGCTGTAAAACTTGAACATATATCAGGTATCCTCTTAGACAGATTTATTAAATTTGATATGTAAATTCCATATGAACAATATGGAGGATCATATGATTTAGAACCATCTGTATAGCAAAAAGTGTAATTTGGCCATTTTTCATTGATAGTTGTTAAGAATTGAACATTAGTACTGTAAGGGGATATTTCTTTTTTCTTGGTAAAACCCAAATTTAAAAGTATTTTTGTCGGGTAAAGAAATTCTGGATAGGGAAAACTATAACAGGGAAGAAGATCATTTCTCTCTATATTAAAGAAGGATACAAGTTGAAAATCTTGCATCAAAGTAGACATTTTTTTAAAATTTTTATTATTATATTATTTAAGAGATTTTCACAAGATTTTAACAAAATATTATTGTTGATAGAAATAATTTTAGAAAAATATTTTTCTAGCAGTTAAAGATAATCTTAATGAAATTGGAGGTATGCCACTTTCTACTTCTACTCCTCTAGAAGGAGACGATCTCATTGCCCCTATTATAGTTTTTAAACATTTTAATTGAAGTCTATCTATTTCATCATATAATTTGATAAAGCAAATAATCCATATTCTATTTTGGATCTTATAAATGATTTGTAGAAAATTAATAATGTATATGGATATAAATAGAAAACAGTATTCATTCACTTGGTCACAGTTATTTAAATATATTAATTATTTTCAAATCATTTTTATTTAATAAATGTATATGGATCTGAACCCCACCAAGTAAATGATAAGGATTTAATTATATTATGTAACTTGAATATAGATTAACTTAATTGCTTTATATGTACCTTTCAATTTAACAAGTTATTAAAATGAATTCCTAAATATTTAACTGATTTTACGTTTGGTATAGATACTCCATTTCAGGTTGAAATTCATTAATTTTCTTTTTTGTAAAAATTATGCTCTGTGATTTAGTAGGAGACAATTTCAACTGATATTCATATAACCAATCAGATAATTCCATCAATGCACCATTTAATCTATTAACCAAAGATTGAATATTTTCCCCTGAAGTATACATCACCAAATCATCAGCATATTGTATTATAAAACAGTATGGAGATAATAATTTTTGAATGTGTATAAAAATGATACAATATTGGGCTTAGTATTGAACCTTGTGGTAATCCTATATATGAATAACGTGGATACAAAAATGAAGTATCTGACTTAAGATATAATATTTTATATTGAATTAATTCCCATATAATTTGTATTATCTTTTTATTTAAACCTAGATGGGGCAAATTTGATATTAAAATGGAAGGAACCACTGACTCAAACGCTGCAGATATATCAACAAACAAAGCTACTGTAGATTGTTTAAGTATAAATGCTGATTGAATATCTGTGGTTAATTTGACTATACAATCTATAGTACTTTTTCTTTACGAAAACCAAACTGAGAAGCAGGAATGTTATTCTTTTCTGCCCACCAATCTAGTCTAGTTTTAATAATTTTTTCAAAAGTTTTTCTAATACAGGAAGTTAAAGCAATAGGGCGAAAACTAGATGGCAAATTAGGAGGTTTATTGGGTTTAGCTCTAGGGCATATAATTTGTTCTCTCCATTCATTACGAATTATTCCTGTATTAAATATATCATTATATATTTTTAACAATTTGTATTTGCCTTTTAGAAAAAGATTAATCAACATTGAGTATGATACTTTATCTTTACCTGGAGAACTATCTTTTGAATTTTTAAGAGCATATATTAGTTCTTGTATTGTTATATCTGATGATAAGTACGATATATTATATTCATTAAATATAAACTTATGATGTGGTTCAACATACATAGGAGTCAAATTACAAAAAAAGGAATGAAGACATTCTGGATCATAAATTTTTGAGGTCTGGGGGAGAAAAGATATTCTATATATACGAATCTTTCTCCATACTTCAGAAGATGGAGTTACTCTTGTCAAAGTTTCACAAAAGGCTCTGAAAGAGTCTCTCTTTTTTATTAAATATTTTTTTTTTCTGATGCTATAGCCTTTTTAGCTTTTATATAATAGTAGTTTGTGCCAAAGAGGTAATAGCTCTTTATGGCTTATTTTCTACTTATTTTAGCATCATAGCATTCTGAATCCCACCAAGGGCAAGGAGATTTATAAAATGAATTAGGAGGGTATGAAGGAATCCATTTATCTGCTGAGTAATTAGCTAAATCAATAAATTCTGAATATGATGTAGAATCATCCAGAGACTCATCAATTTCCTTGTAATAATTTAACCAATCTGCTTCTTTAAATTTTCGAGTTAAATTATTATTTGCTGGGTTAATTGTTTTTTGGATATTATCAATATTTATCTGATTTGTAATAGGAAAGTGATCACTTCCAAAAGTGTCACTCAAAGTTAAAGATTCCGTCAATAATCCTAAAGAAGGAGATGTTATGACTAAGTCTATAATACTAAATAGAAAACAGTAGCTAAATGTGGAAATAATTTATTAATTATTTTCAAATCATTTTTATTTAATATATCTATAATACTATTTGTTATTGTAATAGGATTGAATCTTGTTGGATTTCCATGATTTAATATTAAGAGATTATTGTTTTCTATACAATTAGCCAATATTTTAACCCCTGTGTTACAATAATTTCCATTTACTAACGATAAATGACAGTTAAAGTCCCCCCAATAAAACAAAATTAGAATCTATCGATAATAAATCTTACGAACCTGTATCTTGAATAACAGTAGATGGAGGAACATATCCAGATATTAATGTAAATGTTTGCAATTTCACTGCAATAAATTGCGCCTGATCTGGTATATTAGATCTATCAATAGTAGTTACAGAAAATAAAATATTTGGCTTTATGGAGGTGGAAAGGAAAAGGAGGTGTAGCTTGTTTACTACACCTCCTTTTCCATCAGGTCTTGAATCAAGAATTGGGATCATATTTTTATTTTGATATTACTATTAGCTTTCAACCAAGTCTCTGAAAGACATATTATATGTGGATTATAATTATCAACAAGATCTGGCACGATTGGAATGATAACTTCTAAGATTCCTTTGACGAATTATCATTACCATCGAGTTTTTTTTTTGAGATACATTTGAAATTGAAGGACGATTCTTAGAGAGAGTATCGACTTCTATAAATTTAGATACTATTTCTATAAAATAAGATGGATTTACAGCATATAATTTGTCATATAGAGGACCCGGGTCTTATACGAATATGTTTTTTTTATTTGTATAAGATCCATTGTTGTGTTTTTAGAATAGTAACCCACTTATTTACAGGTTCGTTCAAATGTTGAGGTGCATTATAATATATTAAGTGTCATGGACTAGCAAATTTGCACTCTATATTTTATTGTCACTTATTAGCTGAAAACGAATTAAATGAGGTCCGGAACATATAGGCCAAAATTGAATAAAAGAAAGTTTATTCAAAAATAAAACATGTATAACCTAGTCAAAATAAAATATTACGAGATTATTATTAATCCCCCTTTTTTTTAATAAGGAATGGATTTAAAATTAAAGAACAAATATTGAGAGATGCTACCTCCGAATAACTTATTAATGTTCCATTTATCTATTTTACTTTGTTAGATATATATATATACAGGGTGGACCATTTAAAGTGTTTTCAGAAAATATCTCCGAAACAAGAAACTTTAAAAAAATTATCCAAACAAAAAATGATTGTATCGAAGGGGGCCATAATAACATAATATTGGTTTTTCCATAGATGGCGCTGTTGTCGCTAAATCGAGGTCAACTTAGTTTTTTTTTTAAATAGAAACCCCTACTTTTTATTAAAAATTCATATTCCTTGTTAAAAAATGAGAAGAATTCACTCAGTTCACTTTTTCGTCAGAGTGATAGATTGACTGCAACTGCAGCTAAAATATCAACTTTGGCTTTCTCCTGGGTTACGGTGCGTCTTCGATGTCTGGTTCGTTTTAGGCTGCCAGTATCCACAAATGAGTTGACGATCCGAAGAAATGTCATGTGACTCGGATGATCTCGATCAGGATACGCATCAAGTGCATTGCGTCTAGCTTCACCATACACGAAAATCACGTCGACCTTTTCCGCGATAGTATACCTCACCATTTTAACGTCAGGTTTTGACAACATAAGGACACTCGATTATTTGAATCGTTTACAAGACGGCAGGCGTTACAAAAATTAAGATCCAAAATGAAAGGCTAGTTATTAAATTTACTTCACAAACAAACTATAACGTCTCCGTTGTATTTGTATTATCTTAAAATTAGGCATTCGCGATTAAATTTAATTTAATAATTTTAGAAAAAATATTAAAATTATAATGTGGACCCCTAGTTAGATATTACAAATGTAAATCGTAAATTGCTGCTTTTCTGCACAGTGAATGTTGTTAACTTTAAAATAATTGGGGGGGGGGGATACAAAAATAATAAAAAAAGTAGTAAAATTTGTTTCATATTGATAAGCTGTAAAAACATAGAGTTGTTTGATAATAAACAAATATTAAAAAAACTGCAGTCATTAAATAAATAAAGAAAAGTACTTTACAACTAGTTCAAAATTTTAACTACACCGTCTCATTTGTGTTTAATAATCTATAAGAAAGATGTCTTCATAGTTATTTCTTTTTTTTTTTAATTTACTTCACCAATTAATATTTAACCTAACAGCTTTGATCATCCAACGTGTTTCGTAAAGTGATAAGTGAGAAA
Organism: Philonthus spinipes; assembly: GCA_963082785.1. Lineage (NCBI taxonomy): Eukaryota > Metazoa > Arthropoda > Insecta > Coleoptera > Staphylinidae > Philonthus > Philonthus spinipes. Next base: position 10,621,613 of record OY720316.1, on the reverse strand, counting down.
GTTATTCAGAAAATATGTTGGAAATTATTTTTTTTTTTTGGAAAATAAATAATTTAAGAAAAATACGTATTTTTTTAGAAAAAAAATGAAAAAAATTAAAAAGAAAAGAATTTAAAAAAATGTAAGAAAAAGACGTATTTTCTAAAAATAAAATTGAAAATAACAAAAAAGAAAAAAAATAAACGTATTTTTGATCAAAACTAGAAACAATTTAAAACAAAGAAATACCTCAATAGAAAAAGAAAAAACGCCAACTTGTTGTTTATTTTTCCGCTTCTCTTTTATCATTATTTCGTATGCATTGTTGTCGTCGTCGTCGTCGGCGGTGAAATGTAAAACAAAACAAAAAAAATGAAAAAAAAAACTATCAAACGTCGCGAAACGTCAAAATAATGTTTTTTTGTCATAAAATGTCATTTTTGTAATGATTTTAGACGCGCATGTTCGCGGGTGTAGACACACACAAGCGCCCGAAGTTCGAATACACAAGCGTCCAAATGCAACAACTTCTTTTCGCAATTACAGCTCCATATATCACTCTGGCGAAAAAATGAGCTCAGCGAATTCTTCTCATTTTTTAACAAGGAATCTGATTTTTTAATAAAAAGTAGGGGTTTCCATTAAAAAAACCAAGTTGACCTCGATTTAGCGACAACAGCGCCATCTATGGAAAATCCAATATTATGTTATTATGGCCCCCTTCGATACAATCATTTTTTGTTTGGATCATTTTTTTAAGTTTCTTGTTTCGGAGATATTTTCTGAAAACACATTAAATGCTCCACCCTGTATATATATATATCATTATTTTTGAGAGATAGAGTTATTGAGCTCATGCTTCATGACCAAGATCCAAGTATTTTTATAAAAGAACCAATATGTTGACACACACACGTATTTATTCCCTTTTTTATGGATTTTTTTGTTTGTAATTGTTCACATTTTAAACCTGTAGGAACGCTCGAAACCAGACCATGATGTACAAAAAAAAACAGCGTCATAGCCATAGTCTTTAAGTAAATCACATCTCGTCCGAACAATCCTACATAAATTACCCATGAAATCAATAACAATACAAATATTCTGTAGGAATAACAAAATCAAATGTGAAATAGTAAGGAGCCAAAGGTTTACCCAATGTCACCATATAAGACACAAATAAATTTTGTATATTCTCTCAGAAAGTCCATACCACCCCTTTTTTTATAAATTTGTTACTTTTAAATGTATTTATATTTTCTTTTTAAAACGTGGTGTGCTTCTTGAATGCCGATTCAAGAATGACGTGAACCTCTTTTCGATTTGGTTTTATTCATTTCCCATCGATTCGCCCAGACACGTTTTTAGCATTAATTTCTTTTGGAATAACATTCAATAAATGCCTGTGCGGCCATCTCCGTATTCGTGTGAAATGTTTATATTACGCGCGCTTCCCCCGATTGGGCTGAAAAAACACCCACTTAACTCTATCGCTCAGACTAAACAATGATAAAATTCCCCACGTCTAACGCATTTTTCTTAAAATACAATATTAACAAAATTAATATTAGAAATATTTTTACCAATACATTTTAAAAATTATATATTTGTTATTTCAATACATTACAAATTTCTCAATCATATCCTGTAATTGATTCTCATCACATTCAATAACTGATTCTTGAGGACTATTATTAGAATTATTATAACATAGTTTTTTTGGAAGTGGTGAGGGGGTTTTTGGATATAAAATATCGTGGTGCATTTTCTTAGTTATTGGATCAATTCCTAGATTAATATTTCTCTTAGTTTTCTTCGGTGTCTTTACTACTGAAACATATGATGACTTAAATGAAGATGTAGTTGGAAATGTAAAAGCTAGAGGAGGGGATGTATTTGTTTCTAAATGAGGAAAGTTTCTGGGAAGTAAAGGAGTTGGATTATTTTTTTCCGAAATGTAATTTTTAGGAAATAAATTAGCTGCTTCCGTAAATGATACATTATGTAAAGACATATATTCTTTAATTTTCTTTTGTCTCAAATATTCTGGACATATTTTTTCATTTGATAACTCGTCAGGTTCAGCTGTATGAGTCCCTTTACAATGCAAGCATATGGGGAATTTACTAGGACATACATCTATTATATGTTCATGTGATGTACATTTACCACACTTTTAATCTTTGTAGATTTATAAAGATTTTTAGTGTGTCCAAATAACAAACAATTATGACATTGTGTAACTGGAAATATATATATTTCAGGTTTTTTATGTGTACAGAATAATTTAACATTGGTTGGTAAATATGATAACCTAAATGTAACATTAATAGAATAGGTTTTTATAGGTTATATTTTCATTAATTTTCCTTTTCTATCTTCTAACCTGAACTACTTTGAAATCATTTGATACATTTATATTCTTTAGAATTTCTTCTTCAGAAAATGATGGTTCAACATCTCTAATAATCCCTCTTGTTGTTATTGAATGATTAGGTATGAAGGCTTTAAGATTATTTTTATTCAAAAAAAAATAATTGATTTTAGTAGTCTATTAGCTTCAATGTAATTATTAACTATAAACCCTACTCTGTTACGACCTCTTCTTGAAGTCGTAACCTTGTATCCCTCTTTCTAAAGCAAATTTCCTATTACCATTTCATGTATAGATGGAAAATTATCTTCTTCATTAGAATATATATATTAAATATGGACTTTTATCTGTTTTTTCAAATAATTGAATTTCCTTTCGTGTTGGATCGGGAGGACTCGGATCCGGGGGCATGCTCCTCCCGGAAAACGTACTCATGTTGTAGTTATATATAAAGTATTTTCTTTATATTTTCTGTTAAATATAAAGAAAAGGTATAAATCAATATTGAAATAGTAAAACTAAATATATACTCTATATGTTAGTAAGTGAAAATGAAAGTTATTAAATTCTTACGCGCACAAAACGACACAGGGATACGGTCTCGATGAAGGCTTCAACGCGACATCCTCCAAAAATATTTCAATTTGCACTGAATTGTTTATGTCACGTTGTTTTTCAATGCTAACTTGGATTATTCCCACGCCAGAAGCATGAAACGACTTAGATCTAACTATAATAATGATCATTATTAAACAACGAAATCCTATGGAGTTAATAGAGCCTTAGTTAAAATAGTTACTATAGCAACGACACAACAAATCCCACACAAACGTCAGCCTTTCGCATAACAGCATGTCGTTTTTGAAAACAATTTTCCACCGGGCCTACAGCGCCTCCGGGCAAATCAAGCCCCCGATTAAAGTATTCGGCATCGAAGGCCGGTACGCGACGGCCCTATACGCAGCCGGCACCAAACAGAACAAACTGGAAGCAATCGAAAAGGAACTAACTTCCTTCCTGTCGACACTGATCGACGATAAACCCCTGCGCGAATTCATCGAAAACCCGACGATCAAGCGGAAGGAAAAAGCGGCCGCGCTGAAGGAGATCGCCGCCAAGATGTCCCTGTCGACTTACTCGTCCAATCTTTTGGAGATCATGGCGGAGAACGGGCGGGTGAAGAAGATTATCCCGGTGATCAAGCTTTACAAGGCGATAATGGCGGCGCACAGGGGAGAGGTGAGTTGCGAGGTGATCACGGCTAAGGCCCTGGACGCCGGGCAGAGGTCCAGATTGGAGGTCACTTTGAAGAAGTTCATCTCTCCGAAGCAGACCATTCGTTTGACGACTAACGTTAAGCCGGAAATAATCGGCGGGATGATTGTTAGTATCGGTGATAAGTTTGTTGATATGAGTATTAGGAGTAAAGTTAAAAAGTATTCCGATATTATGAATATGCCCGCTTAAATTTATTATTTCATCAAATAATCAAAAAAAAAATCGAAGTTATTACGCAAATATTATAAATAAACAAATATGAATTAGTAAAACATTTTATTTCAATCTATTTATAAATTAACGATTAATGCCATTATTTGTAAATAAAACAACAGTTTTTCTAAGTTTCACAAAATTTATTTTAGACACTGTTGCAATTGTTTCACCAACACAGTTGCATCATCAGGTAGATCATTAATAAGTTTTACAAACACAAAGCGGATTATATACACGTTGTCCCTTGAAATATTTTAATACAGGGATACAGGAGTTTTGGACTTACAAAGTTTTTTTTATTTTATCGGCCGACGAATGTCTAGCACGTCTCTGGAGTGCCTTAGCCGCGGATATTCACGCGCCATAGTTGGTGCTTGAGATCTTCGCGTTGAAGTTTACCCGTATGGATATTTGTATTTGGCCTGGAACAGGTATCCAGCCTGCCGGGGCTGACTTTCAAAGTTCAAAGTCAATGCATGAATTGTAAATTACATCACTTAACACAAGAGTTCCGCAAAGTTGTTTCCGAATGGTGTCACGGGATATATAAAATTTTGAAAACGAAATCTTGGGTAAACGTACGTGAAATGAACTAATTCGAAGTCAAAATCTGTAGGAAACTTACCGTAAGTCCCAATTCTGAGGTTACAATTGATCCGATTTTCTACTAAATAAGCACATTGCGAGTATAAATCATACACATGATGAAATAATCTTCTAATTTATGACGAAAATTAACAAATTTGTTGCGATTTTTTCATTTACTCAACCAAAATCACGATTTTAAGAAAATTACGTTTATATAAAAAAAATCAGTATATATTTTAGATCCATTTCTAAATAATAGATATTTTAATTTATGATATCAAAAATAGATGGCGCCACCGCTCCACTAAATCGAATGTATTTTGTACAATATAATAAAAAAATAATACAGAATTATTCATCGACTATTATAAATAATACATACATATTTAATTAATGATTTTTTTAATGAATTATTTGTTAACTTTCGTCATCATGTGTACGATTTATACTGGCAATGTGCTTATTTAGACGAAAATCGGATCAATTATAACCTCAAAATTGGGACTTTAAATGCGAATTGTGACCAAATGGTAAGTTTCCTACAGATTTTGACTTCGGATTCGTTCATTTCACACACGTTTACCCATGATTCAAAATTTTAAAAATCCCGTAATACCATTCGGAACATTTCCAAGTTGTTTCCTTAATTTTATATTTAAACAGTGACGACTGGACTATGTTAATTTTAAATTAGAAAATGGTATGAAAATACATTTATTGATAGGTGATTTCAAACGCAACTCATTGTAAATAATTGAATCCTAAATTTCGTGCAGAATTGGTACACGGAAACCATTTAGATTCTGCACATATTGTAAAGCATAACAGTCGACTTATTTGGATTTATATTAAGCCAGTGTCTACGCGAATGTTCTAAGATACCAGAGAGGTCGGCATTGATTTTATCTTTTGCTGATAGAATATCAGAATACATGGTTATTATAAATAATGGATCCATTATTAAAAAAATCGTATTTATCGAGTTTAATCAGATAAGGAAATAAGTAAAACAATGTCTATGTATATATTTATAGTACACTTAAAATATATTTATTAACATCACACACTGTCACTATTTATTTATAACAAGATGTTGAGCACTCGGACGTCCGTGATAGACTGCCCGCCTCGCCGCTAACGCGCGCTTATATAGCGTGCTTGTTTCTCGAATTTTCCAGAACTTTCCATAATACCTCGTTTAAAGTCGCGCGCTCTGCGGAACCTTTCAGAGTGTTCTTTCCAGTTGCGTCTTTCACTTTCGTTACAGTATTTATTAAAATACAAATCCAAAATTAATAATCTTTGTAGCCATGAAAAGATAAAGTATAATAATTGCGTGTCATCAGAATATAAGGTAGAATAACAAATTATTAGAACCTTTGTGAAGAACGAAGTATAAATAAAAAAAAAATAGAGGTACTAATATAACACAGGTAAAAAAAAATGAATGGATTTCCGGCGACCATTGTTCCAATATGGGTGGGGGTAGAAAAATGTATTGCGGCTTTGTGAGAACGTTAACTCATAAAGTTTCAGTATCCATTCCGGCTTAACGTTATTATCGACATTTGCGCCTCTAGTGGATCGGGATGAAACGACTTAGATCTAATTCGTGCGTTCGCTGTTGAAACATATTTTAAAAATGGCGGTTCCGTTATTAAAGCGCAGATGTCATTCAGACTTTTGGACGCAGTGCCAAATCGCAATGCGATTATTCGTTGGATAGCTGCTGTTTGCGCAACTGGTCAACATTGAAAAAAAACCTCATAATAGGCCAAGAAGTGTTAGAACACCTGAGAATATTGAGAAATTAAGGTAAGCCGTTCAGCGATCGCCGCGTCGTTCTGCTTTGAAACAAGCGGTTACTTTGCAGTTGTCCGACCAAAGTGTGAGGCGAATGCTGCACCTGGACCTTAAGTTCCATCCTTACAAGATGGCTCTTGTTCATGCGATACACGAAGGTGACTTTCAAAGAAGTGTGAATGCGTGCCAAGCCATTCTTCAAAACGTGCCGAGAAAGCAGTTTTATTGAAGCTCACTTCCATTTATCGGGTTTTGTGAATAAGAAAAACTGCCGTTATTGGGCAGAAGAAAACCCTCATGAACTTCATGACAGTCCTCAGCATAGTCAACGAGTGACAGTTTGGGCGATGATGTCTGCATTTGGAGTATGGGAACCATCTTCTTTGAAGAGAATGGTACGGATGTTACAGTGACATCCACACGTTATGTTCACATGTTACAGACCTTCGTGCAACCTAAATTGGAGCAGCTCAATGGTGAGATGTGGTATCAACAAGACGGGGCCACTTCGCACACATCACGTCTCTCCATGCGATTATTAAATGAGATCTTTCCCGGCCGCATTATTTCACACCGTAATGACATAACATGGCCAGCTCGCCCGATATAGCGCCATGTGATTTTTTTCTATGGGGCTACCTGAAAGAAAGAGTTTACACCAACCGTCCTCAAACCATCTATGCCATAAAAGCAGCAATCAGAGCAGAAATGGCAAGGATACCGCCTGAAATGACAACACGTGTTATGCAAAACTTCAGAGATCGCCTAACCCGCTGTATCGCGAATGCAAATGAGGGATGCCATTTGGAAGACGTAATTTTTCACAAATAAACTTTAAGATATTGTAAACATTTAGCAATACACAAACTTTTGGTTAATATATATATGTAATCGATGTCCCCTTTTACCAATTGGTGAAGGGGTTCTTTTGGTTAATGTCGTCATTTATTTACAGTTCTTGGAAATCCATTCATTTTATTGCCGGACCCTGTATATAATAATATTGAGCCTGGTACCGCAAGGCTCAATATTAGGACCTCTACTTTTGATTTGACCATTATATAATTGGATGTGATACCCTCCAAAGTAACTCATTAATATCTATTAGTAAAGTAGACATCTATCAACTTGGATGCTGTATAAGAAAAGCCGAATATAGAAATCAAACATTCTTTGTTTTAAGGTGTCATAATTACAAACAAATTAAAATAGTGTCAGGTTTTGGTATTAATTTTATCTAAACTATGTATATGTTTTCGGATATTTTTACTTTTTTCACAACATCGCATTAATTTCATTATGGTTCATAATCTTAATTTATTTAATCATCAACTTTGAACGATAACACGGGATTTTTATGACTAAATTGTTATCGAACTGGCAATCGATAATCAACGCGGCGTAGAAATCATAACTTGTCGAATAAAATTCGAACTCTCTTATAATTTTAAACACTCCGGCGAGCAAATCGTGTAGAATTTTGTAAGAATTCAAGTATTTGTTAATGAATGCTCTTTTCTATTTAAATAAAACGTGTTTTATTTTAATTTAATTCAATTTATTTACTACTACAATATCTTTATTCAAAGTTATTTGTTTTACATATATTTACAATATATTATGATTGGTTTCTTTCTTGCTTGCTTGAACAGGCTATCGACCTATGGTCTTTCCGCCAATTTATTTATTTCCAAATAGAATAATATATTCATGGGTGGGTCATATTTGGTAAGATGCAAATGTATAGCAAAAATTGTAAATAATCATAATCACATGGATACAATATAGACAAACAACAGAGATTTTTAAAATGTAAGTATTTAAAATTAAGGCTAAATGTAAATGTATAAATAAGAGTAAAATATACTTAGGACTACGTGTAAATACAATAAATATGTACAAATATTCATATAATTTAGGCGAATAAAACCAACTTACTTATGATACAAATCCACAGTTCTCAATTTGCAAAAAAAAATATGTTTCCTGTTGAAATTTTAAGAAACTGCTTCCAGATTCAGCGTATTGAAGACTGTATTTCTGCAAATCTTCAGCTTAATCGGAAACAAAAGCTTCTTTTAGCAAAAGAAGTCTGTTGAGAAAATAAACGATTATTATTATTAAAAGACATTTTCAATTTTCATCAAAAATTATTTGTTGCTGAAATTTTGTAAACAGATAATTTTCAGCGTGCTGAACACAAATTCGTGGCCAGAAAATTTTTATTCCTCTCAGAAATATATTTTTTTTATAAATAGAAAAGAGTATTATTCATTTACTTGGTCACAGTTATTTAAATATATTAAATAAAAATGATTTGAAAATAATTAATAAATTATTTTCACATTTAGCTCTGTGACTTTTGACTTACGTTACGCAAGTACGCCAAACAAATGCACAGTAAAACAACTACTTCCCGGGCAAATACCCACGCCGGACATTGAATTACATAATGTACATCTGCTGTTGCACATCAATAAAATATTGCATAATGCAGCATAATGCAGATGGCCTTAAATTAAGTAACGTTCCTTTTGTTGTTTTCGCATTGAAGAAATTTTTCTCGGATCAAAATTTGTTGCATTATGCAATATTTTATTGATGTGCAACAGCAGATGTACATTATGTTTCTTTCCTTTTTTTTTTTCGTATGGTAAAAATAAGGTGGTCCGAATTTTATTTGTTTAAATAATAGTTTAATGTGTGCTGAATCCATTTTTGTTGCTAACTTTTTTATAGGAGACGGCGCACTTTGATTTTTTTTAATTTTATTATTTAAGGGTGTGATAAAAAATATTAAGGGTTGAAAATTGGAGTGCTCATATCGTAATTTGTTAATTCAACGTTTTATTTACACCCTAAAGTAAAAACAATCTATTTATCTTGAATATGTGTAGAAATAATGAAATTTAAAAATCTATGGCTGAAATCTATGGCTAACTTCACATCCGTTTTAAATTCGAATAAGAATGTTTCTAAATGTCTTATGAACCACGTCAGCCAATAAAAAAAGTATTTTTTTATTATCACATTTTTCCATATACAGTCTGCATAGTATAACATGTACACTCCACAGTTACAACTGTCGGACTGTGTTGTGTATACCAGGGTTACAAAAAATAGTTATAAATAATAAAAAAAACCTAACTTTTTTATTGACCGAGATAGTTCTTAAGACATCTAGTAACAATCTAAGGCAAATAGAATTTAAAGTGCGCCAAAGTCAGCCGTTTTGAACCTTAAAATTTGATCGATTTTGTGTGGAAAACCGTGGACGACAGAAAGAAAATTTAAAAATTGTAATGAAATAATAATAGTAATTATTAAATAAAAATGATTTGAAAATCATTAATAAATTATTTCCACATTTTGCTCTGTGACTTACGTTAAGTAAGTACGTTAAACAAATGCACATTAAAACAACTACTTCCCGGGCAAATACCCACGCCGGGCATTGAATTACATAATGTACACCTGCTGTTGCACATCAATAAAATATTGCATAATGAAACAAATTTTTGATCCGAGAACAGTAGGTGTAGATTATGTAATTCAATGTCCGGCGTAGGTATTTGCCCGGGAAGTAGTTGTTTTAATGTACATTTGTTTAACGTACTTGCGTAACGTAAGTCATAAGTCACAGAGCAAAATGTGGAAATAATTTATTACTTATTTTCAAATAATTTTTATTTAATATAATTAAATAACTGTGATCAAGTGAATGAATACTCTTTTCTATTTTTAATAATAGTATTATTCAAAGTAAGTTTTAGGAAATTTTCCTTATTTAATTTTATTGCAAAAAATATATTGTGTTTTGTCTAACAGATTCCTAATCTCTGTTTTAATAAAATCTTAATCAATGAAATGTAATTAGAAAAATTTAAGTGAATCATAATCATGCATATTTAATTAGACTTGTGCGTAGTAAAATTATTTACCAAATCTAATCAAAGGCTCATAAAAAAGCGAATCCCGTCCGAACAAACATCAACAAAATCCAAAAGTCGGGCTGATTAATTACGGAACCCGGCACAAACAAATAATTATTAATAAATCGCTCCATGTATATTAAAGTGTGTTATTTTTTTGTTTAATTATCAACCCACGGGCTATAATTAACCCGAAATCAATTATAAAAGAATTAAAAAACAACCGGTGTATTTTTAGAATTCAGGGTACTATTGAATCTGAATTGCGAAACGCGGTCGATTATCTGTTTCGAGTATTGAGATTCAAACGCGGGAGGGGTCGCGACATTTATTAACATTTGCCCTCGCAACCGGTTTGCGCTGGTTGCGGCGGCGAAGACTAGGAATCGATTTTTGCTTTCGTGCTATTGGCGATCAATGAGGAGCGTTTCATAAATGCGGATAAATAATAACCGCTTTTATCTGCATTATTAATTGTTGGCGGGCTTTATCTCGTTCTATTGACGCACAGTGCGTTGATTAAGCGCGTGTGTGGGGGTATTTATGGATTAATCAGAGAGTATTTGTATTCAGTATGGTTTTACAATGTGGGTTGGTTATAATGAAGTCAATTATTGACCCCATGTTTTCTTTTTTCATTATTTTCCTTTTAATTGGAATCTAGTTGAAGGACGAGCACGTCGTAGTTATCCTTTTGTGTTTTTTTTTTTTCATTCTAACAACATAAAAATCGTTTTCACAGGATGCATGTTACATAAGTGGTTAATCGTTTTAACAATTGTATAGCAGAGAATATAATAAATACATTCAATAAAAGAAATAATATAAATTTTCTTTTATGTTTCGTTTCTCTTATATATATATAAGAGAAACGAATATATATTAAATATTAAATTTTTATTGAACGAAAATATATATATATATATATATATATATTTATTATTAAATTTTTATTGAACGGCAATATATATACAGAGAGTTTTTTTATCAGTATACATTAGGGGAAGTGTATACCTTCTAAAAATTTTAAATGTTATTCACTAGAAATATTTGATAGGAATACGTTAATTACATACATAGACATTTTAATGGAGAACAATTTTAATATTAACTAAATATTAATATTCAAGCATTGAATTATTTTACTAGGCTTGTTGGTACACCTTCTGTTTTGCAGCCTACATAAATTATTTAAAAAATAATTTTAATAAGCATACGAGAATATTTAAAATATATTTAGAATGACCAAAATATATTTTTTGTTTCTAATAACTAAAGTATTTTTATTGAAGAAGTATGTCTAATAGTAACAGTGTTACAAAAATAACGTAAAATGTACTTTACTTATTAAATATGATATTATTAAGTATAACATTGACAACTAAATAATAAAAAAATGCGTATTTGCATTTTGATTTTAAATATCTCAAAAATGGTCAGGCCCATTTTCATTTTGAAATGATATACACAAATATAGGGTGTTCCGTTTAAGTAAAAATAGAAGAAAATCATTTTGCATATTGCTTTACCCTGTACACAAAAAATATTCTATCAGAAAAAACCGCTATACCTATTATTATTAAGTATTTTTCCAATTGTATAGCGTTATCAAATATCTATTTCGTTTTTAATGTTTGAAATATAATTTTAAAACTTCAACTTTCATTTGTTTGTAATTTTTAAAATAAAAAAATCGACCTAATAAATTTTATTTAAAAAAAAGGTAGAATCGAAAATCATAAAAATATATCATTCCGTTAAAAGAAATCATATGATTATTGAACACCCTGTATATATGAAACTAATTTTAAAATGTGACGGTCAAAATTGGCTAGAAATTATATAAGTATCTTTTATTCTGGTATTTTTTTTTTTTTTTTGAAAAACAGATATTGGACTTCACGGCAATATTGCGGCACCCTGTTTTAAATTTACTAGACTTTGCTGTTAATTTGAGACGCACTGAATAATATTTTTAAACTGTTTCTACATGAGAATATTTTCATTCCTGTGACTTTATTGTATCTTCAAGTATAATACTTTAAAATTCTGTCTAAAAAATGATGATTTTCATAATCATTGAAAAATCTCAAAAACTGTTACACGAAATTTGTAAAAATTAACACGTAGAATCTAAATTTTCAATAAAAAATATAAGGTTCCACTTCAAATAACAAAGCTTGTACGTACTTCCGGTATAATCGGAAATGGTAAATGGTAATTTAGTACAGATGGTAGTATAAATGCAGAACAAAATTGGCCCCAAGATAGATCCCTGAGGAATACCCGCCTCCACACTACATGTAGTTGAGACTGCGTCGTCAATTTGTACAAACTGGGTGGGACCTTTTAGAAAAAACAACTGATCAAATTTATAGCTGAATTATTAAGTCCTAGACAGTGGAGTTTTGCTATAAGGATATCGTGATTGATAGTGTCAAAAGAATTACCATAATCCAGCAGTACGACACATGTTAGTAAACCATTATCTTATTTCGAATTATTAAACGATCATTCTTTTTAAGCTATTTAATTAAACGCGTTTTTTTTTTTTAGAAAGTTCTTTTATATCAACTGACTTCCAATTGTTTTCATTGTGTAAAGTTTTATTAAATAAAACCGATTGCATTGTTATGAATTTATGTCGTGTTTCCACTTTTTATGTGCGCGCGCGGAGATATAATTTAATAAAAAAGTAATAAATCTCATTAATAATTCATTGACGTTGTATTGGTGTTAAACAAGCTGACCTATTGTCGTTAAATCGGATTTATATGCAAAGCGGCGACTCACTCTGCCCTTATGTCACTTTAATTGATCTTTTATCTAATTCTTGCGCGGCTCTTATTAATACTCTGATTGTTACATTGTTGGTTATCCACCGATTGTTATATTGTAATCAGTGAGATTAAAATATCTCATGATAAAAAAAATAATAATAAAAGAGAATTTGAACGTATTTCCTCTTTAGCTTATTTTCAAATTCTTTTTATTTAATTGATAAAAAATAAATTGATAAATGTGATTAATAATGTAAATAAATATACGGGGTTAATGCTTGTGGCATTACATTCTTGATGGAACTTAATATTGGATAAAAAACAATCACTCTTGTTATGTTCCATGTTTTTTTTATTTTTCTTATTCCTGACATATGTTTCAACTTTCATAAATCATTTTCAAATGATCCTCTAAACCTTTGAAAATGACGGGTGTGAAGTTAGCAATAGATCCAGCAATAGAATTAAAAAATTAATATCTCGGAGAAAAGAAAAGCAAATCGAAAAATGTTTTAAACATACAATTAAGAAAGGTCTAAATTAACACCACAGAACGTATCAACCCCTAATTTTCACCCCTTATATTTTTTCATCCCCATCAAAAAAAGATTATGTTTTTTTTCTCAAAGTTCGTAATTTTCCATAAAGTTTTTTTTTACCTCAAAATTATCTTCATCCCACGCTCTTTCAATATCAGAAATAAAAAAAAAACGTTTCGCCAACTCGTTCACCCCTAAAACATCCTTTTTACCCCGAGGCCTCAGTTATCAGCATATTGTTAAAAACTGTTTGTTAACATCATTATTTAGTCACACTAGCTTTAAATATGTAATAAAATAAGTATCTGGTTAAAACCAACCCCAAAACTAGTAACTACCCCTATAAACCATAAATTATCGAATTAAATGCAGCCGTATTTATTAAAGTTTCTGCAATTTATCATAACTAAATAAAAATTCACATTCTTATCATTATTAAGCATACTTTCATAATCAAAAATCGAAAAAACGTTTTGAACCCCACTTCATCCCCTAAAAAAATAATTTCTCTCGCGCCTCGCAGACACCATACATATCGATATAAATGACGGTTTTTCACAATTTCCGCAGAGAGCCATAACTATATAAAAATGCTTATTCTTATCATTGATAAGTGTACTTTCATAATCAAAAGTAAAAAAAAACATATATTTTCACAGTTCTTGTACAATTATGTTGTTTTCATTCGTTTATAAGCTTGAATCACTTTTAAAATAAATAATTTATTATTATTTTGATCACAACAGAACTAATCACAAACAAATATATTGTAATTATTATGAATAAAAAATTATATTGTTTAACAATACTCAACACAGATAATTAAAACAAACAAAAATGGAAGAACAATTCAGGCCAATTGAAGGTATGAATTTTTGAAAATTTTTAGAGAGAAAATATTTGTTGATAAAGAAATCTAACACTTGATGATGGGAACAATGTGGGGGTCAGTATTTTATTTAACCTTGAATTAAAAATCTCTATACATCAATTGGGATTATAAAAAAAAACATGCAATTTATTTCCGACGAATAATTCCGCACTTGTTTTTCGCGTTTCAGTTTTATGGTGATTTAATTGCTTGATAAGATTCAGCCTTAAGCTAAATTTAAAAAAATATATGTATGTATGTATTAAATGTCATAACTTGCAAGAGTAATTAATTATAGTTGTGGTAAATATTTCCCAAGTCAAGATAGGGAGCCGAATGTTTTCTAAACATTTTCAATTGGTCAGAATTATCGGCGCGCGGAAAACACATTAATTTCTCTCTAACTGATTCATACCGGTTTCTACTTATTCGAAACGTTTGCGAAATGACTTGCACGTAATTACACCGATAGACTTTTTTTATTTCGCGTTCTCCATTGTGTTAAATGGGAAAATCCCGGACTAATAAAATTACCAGTTTTTTTAATAACCTTAATAATTGTTCGATTTTTATTGTATGTTATATACATTACTATTTATGACCACCCCTACACCACCATTGTGGTGGATGGGGATTTTGAAATAAATATGAATAAATTATTAAAAATCAACCAATAAAACACAGATTAGATTGAATAACTTTAAATTCTCGACTAGTTTCGGGTTATTAGCCCATTTTCAAGAGAATTTAAAATTTGTTTTATTAAAATTTCTATGGATATTTACATTAATGGATATATTGATTTTTTAATTTTTATTTTAATTTAATTGTGGGACAGGCAAAATAATTTCGGTCCCAGCATTTGCTCACAAGGTGGAAAAAAACCCACTAAAAAACCATCCTCAGGATCATTATGGAATTATTTTGCTAAAATTAAACAAAATTAGTTATTTATAAATAAATTGGATTGTTAAAATTAGAGGAAATTAATAGAAATATAAAGATTATATATATATGGTTTAATAATAGAATAAAGTGAAAAGTAGTATTTATAATACATCATATAGTGAAGAATATAATAGATCTACTTGTTCATTTAGAAGTGTTGAATTAGAGACTTTATTGTGTAAAAAAAATTCGATTGCTTCCAATATATCTAATTTTTGACCTTTTTCACAATGATGTAAGATTTTTGTATTATTTAAATTTGGAAAAGTGTGACTATTTGTAAGTATATGATTTGAAAAAGTACTACAATCTTTATTTAATCTAAATGCTCTAAAGTGTTCATTATATCTTATATTAAAATTTCGGCTAGTTTTTCCAATATACACACTATTACAATCAGAACATATAAGTTTATAAATACGAGATTTGTTAAATTTTTCTGTTTTATCTTTTCTATTGTATAATATATTACATAATTTATTTTTACTTCTAAATCTTGTTTTGTAATTATATTTTCTAAATATACTTGCAATTCTTTCTGAAATTTCTCCAAAATAAGTTAAAGTTAAATATTTTTTTTGTTTTCTTTAATTTTTGGATAAATTTGAAAAAGTGCTTTCTTTCTGAATTCTTTGTTAATTAATTTTTGAATTGTGTGATAAGGAAAACCATTTTTTGCAGCAATATTTCTTATTAAATTTAATTCATTATTGATTAATTGTTTTGATAGTGGAATTTTGAAAGCTCTATTGATCATAGAATAATATGTTGATAATTTTTGACAAAGGGGGTGAAATGAATCAAATGGGATAGTATTTTTGTTACTGGTTGGTTTTCTATAAATCTCAAATTGTATCTGATTGTTTGTGTGTATAATGATTAATTCTAAGAAGTTGATCTTTTTATTTAACTCAATTTCTAAAGTAAATTTTATGTGTTGGTTTAAAGAATTAATATATTCTAAAAATGAATTTAAGTTTTCGTCAGATCCGTCAGAGCAAGCAATAATATCATCAACATATCTATACCAAAATTTAATATGTTTTTTTGTAAGTGGATTTTTAAAAATTGTTTCTTCTAATGTATTCATGTAGATATCAGCTAGTAATGGACTTAAAGGAGATCCCATTGCCAATCCAATAAATGTTATTGAATTGAAAATAATTTTGATCGATACATGATTTAAAAGAAGAAAGTAATTCTTCTTTAATAATTGGATTAATATTATTTTTATCTAAAATATTTTTAATAATTTTAACACATTCACTTGAAGGAATACTGGGAAACATATTCGTTACATCAAAAGAAACTATTTTTGAATTTAAAGGTGTTTTATAATCTTTTAATTTATTTGTTAAATCTATATTATTTTTAATACTATATTTTGATTTATAATTTGTTATGTTTCTAAAATATTTACTAGTGTGGATAGCTAAGTTTCTGCAAGGTGAATTTATATACGAAACAACAGGTCTGAATGGTAGGTTTGTTTTGTGAGTTTTAATTAAACCGTAAAGTTTTGGAACAATAGGATTTTTTGTTATTATATTAAATTTATCATTTTTATTAAAAATTGTTTTTTTTTGATAGAAATTGTTTAATTTCTCAATTTTAGCAAAATAATTCCATAATGATCCTGAGGATGGTTTTTTAGTGTTTTTTTTTTCCACCTTGTGAGCAAATGCTGGGACCGAAATTATTTTGCCTGCCCCACAATTAAATTAAAATAAAAATTAAAAAATCAATATATCCATTAATGTAAATATTCATAGAAATTTTAATAAAACAAATTCTCTTGAAAATGGGCCAATAACCCGAAACTAGTCGAGAATTTAAAGTTATTCAATCTAATCTGTGTTTTATTGGTTGATTTTTAATAATTTATTCATATTTATTTCATACAATATGAACTACCAATGTCTAAATATTAAAACCATTAATAATATAACGAAATTTAGAAGCTCTAATTATCAATATAATTATAACGTTAACATTTTTTATTATAAGAATTAGTTGTACATTTTATTCAATTGAATAGTACACAGAAAACTAGGGAATGTAATTAATTATTGATATAAATAAAAATACTTATTTAATCATTCATCATTTTACCATTTAAGCAGTCCGACTAATATAAAACATTGTTTTTTAAATTATATTTGTAAATTCTTTATTATTAAATTTAATATGCGCAGCTTGAAAGAATATATAATAATTATTTATTTAATAATTCGGTTTTGGTTGATATAATGCATTTGTATTTGTTGTATGCATCACGCCGAATTAATGATAATTAATTTAATAAAGCGCAAATTGTTCCCGGAAGTTAATGGTGTGAATATCCGCCTGATGTTTGTATCTACACGGATTAATATTTCCCATGGTAATATTCTAATAGGTTCATCTAATACTTGTTTAAAGCACGTGCACAACAATAAACAACACGATTTGATTGTATTTACATTATGTCATTTTTGTCGAAGTACGATATATACTACGTGATCGAAAACTTTTGTCTTCTAAAGTGATTTGATTTTTTGTCTTTATTTTACGTTTTGCTGGCACCAATGAATAAAAACCAAAAAAAAAACGTCACGAGTCATTATTTATCAAAATTAAATTCTTCAATTTGTTAAGAATAACATAACCTATAGCGTGTGCTTACTTTTATTACCATCATTTTATGAATAAAAAATTCAAAGCACTCTAAACAATAAAAAGTTCTCCATCATATGGTACACACACACACACATTTATATATATATATATATATATATATACAGAGAGGTTTTTTTAACAGTATACATATCCCCTATGTATACATGTAAAATACCCAAGTCAAATTGATGTGTATGTTCAGTTGCCTATAATACGCAACCCGAACAATCGATTCCTTCAACTAGGATAATTCAAGAAATAATTAAACAATTTTCTATTTCTCTTTATGACAATATCGAAATGCACATAGTGGAAGAATTTTCACGATCGTTGGAGTTAATATCTTGCAGTTTCTGGTGGTCATTTCGAGCACTTATTCTAATTATTTATTTCAAGTTTATTGTTCTTCACTGTTACTTTTCTTTCAAATTGTCTTAATAAAATCTCTTAATATTTTTTACCTCTAATTTCTCCATAATAATAAGTGACGTATTTTTGATAAAAAATGTTTCAGTTTAATTATTTTTAGAATTATCCTAATTGAGGTATTCGGCCACTTTGGATTAATTGAAAACATGTTTTATCCACCTCTAGTACTGTTGTAATTGTAATACACGTTTGAAATTCGATTTTTTCTTCATTTGTATACATTTTCGATCAAATAATTCACACATTTTGAAGTTTAGCGTTTGACGTTTAGTTGTGTGTTATAGGCAACTAAACATACACGCTCAATGCGTTTGACTTGGTTTTTTTGCAAGTATACAGTTCGCCTAATGTATACTGATTAAAAAACTTCTCTGTATATATATATATATATAAGGTGTACAGAAAATGAGTGAAAAGCTTTAGGTAACGTGACTCTTTGACTAATTTTTAGATAAAAATATTAACGAAAATAAGTCACACGGTCCTTCCTTAAGCCTCACGGGCCACTTAAAAGAACTATACATTTGGCAATGCTGGATCAAACAAGTGTGCATTTATCCTGTTTATAACTGCTACATCATCCGCTGGAGGTGTTGCATACACCTTTTCTTTTACAAACGAGCGTGCGTCGTTGCCAGATCTATTTTCATTAAAAGAATGCTTCTGATGAAGTTATAAAATTGTAAAAATATCCGATTTATTAATCGTTTACATCAATGGAATTATACACGTGTCTAATTGATTGTTAATGCTATTGATTTTTTACAAAATATTTAAAAAACAATACTAATTTATAGTCACATATTTAAAATTCCGAAGACCTCGTGAGCCTCAATGAAGAACCATACAACATTTTTTTATTTGGATTTTCTATTAAAAATTAATTAATGAATTGAGTTACCTGAAGGTTTTCACTCATTTTCTGTACACCTTGTATATATATAAATATTGATAATGGTTAACCCTTTTGGTTATTTTAATGTTTTTTTTTTTTTTAATTTCTATTCTATTTGCAGAGCCGTTATATCCCTGGTGAAAGAAAAAGGTGCCGATGCGAACATCGTTTTACCAGACAAGGGCATATCGCCCCTGCACCTCGCCGTGGGCAGCGAAAATGAGGACTTCGCCCAGCAAGTCACGGCCCTCATCATGCAGCACGGCGGGGACCCCAACGTCAGATCTGACGAAGGGTTGACGCCGCTGCACGTCTCCGCGGCCTGGAACAGGAAAGGCCTCGTCGAACTGCTCCTGAGCTGCGGCGCCGATCCGGACATTAAGGACCATTCCTACATGACGGCAGCGGATTACGCTCAAGAGGAAAACAATTACCAGATAGTCCAACTTTTGAAGGACCACATTAGTATTAACGCTGCTTCGTTTTTTAGTAATGACGATAAGGACGGATATAAGTTATCCTTAGGTAGGTTTATCTGCACCCAGAATGGAATACCGATGTGAAGTTATTCACAGTTTTGACCCGGCGCTTCCGCCATGGTGGATGCGCCGGGCAACTGATGGCTCATCCACGTATTTTTATTTCCCTTTCTTTATATTAACCTATTGGTATAGCCATACAATTATTAAAAAAATCTCAACAAATATAATAATGTTAAACATGCAATGTTGTCATTTTTAATATGTATGCAATATAAATAATACAATGCTATTTTTTTATCATTAATTTAATATGCATTCATCTACATTACAGAAACGTTTATATAATATTAGTAACATTACTACAATATTGCCGTAATTAATTTAATGCAATATTTTATTTTAGTATCCGTTGACAATATTTCTATAACATTCGTAATGTTCCTTGCTCGTGGGATTATTTTTTTTTTCTAATTTAATTAAAAAAAAAATAATAATTTTTAGAACTAAGTAACTCACAAACTCACTTTGAAAATGCTATTATTATTTTCATTATAAATTTTAAATTTGCTTTCTGTTATCCACAAATATCAATATAAAATGTATAAAATTTCAAAGTCCAAAACGGCTGACTTTGACGCACTATAAATTCTATATCTTTATTTAAGAGAGTTCCTAGATGTCTTGTGAATCATTGCAACCAATGAACGAATTTCAAAGTATTTACTTAAATACAGACTTATATTTTCTTTAATTTCTAAGCTTCATTCTCAGAACTTCTTTTATAATATTTTAGAATTACCACACACATTAAGCTTATGTGTGTGGTATGAAGTTTATCCGAAAAAATAATAGGGCATGGCGTATGGTCCGTCTAACAATGATAATAATTTGTCTAATATAGATACTAAGGTGTTAATGGGACTTTTACCTTTGGTACATCAAAGAAATTTAAACTAAAGTGCGCCAAAGTCAATCATTAGGATATTGAAATGTTTCAATATAACGTGGAAATACGAATATATGAAAAAAATTGTTATAATAAAAAAATAAACTTTTTTGTTGGCTGAGATGGTTCGTTCTTAAGACATCTAGTAACAATCTAAGACAAATAAATCGAATTTAAAGTGCGCCAAAGTCGGTCGTTTTGGACTTTGAAGTTTGATCGATTTTATATAAAAAAAAAAACGTGGATGATATAAAATAATTTAAAAAATATTTACAATAAAAAATAAACTGTTTTATTTTTATTAGCTGAGATGGTTCTTAAGACGTCTAGTAACAATCAAAGACAATGAATTCGAATTTAATATGCGTCAAAGTCAGCCGTTTTGAAGTTTGAAATTTGATCGATTTTGTATTAAAAACCGTGGATGATATAAAATAATTAAAAAAATGGTTATAATAAAAAAGTTACCTTTTATTGGCTTAGATGGTTCTTAAGACATCTAGTAACAATCTAAGACAAAGAAATCGATTTTAAAATGCGCCAAAGTCAGCCGTTTTGAATTTTGAAGTTTGATCGATTTTGTATTAAAAACCGTGGATGATATAAAATAATTTAAAAAAAATGGTTATAATAAAAAAGTTACTTTTTTATTGGCTGAGATGGTTCTTAAGACATCTAGTAACAATCTAAGACAATGAATTCGAATTTAAAATGCGTCAAAGTCAGCCGTTTTGAAGTTTGAAATTTGATCGATTTTGTATTAAAAACCGTGGATGATATAAAATAATTAAAAAAATGGTTATAATAAAAAAGTTACTTTTTATTGGCTGAGATGGTTCTTAAGACATCTAGTAACTATCTAAGACAATGAATTCGAATTTAAAATGCACCAAAGTCAGCCGTTTTGAAGTTTGAAATTTGATCGATTTTGTATTAAAAACCATGGATGATATAAAATAATTAAAAAAATAGTTAAAATAAAAAAATAAACTTTTTTATTAGCTGAGCTGGTTCTTAAGACATCTAGTAACAATCTAAGACAATGAATTCGAATTTAAAATGCGTCAAAGTTAGCCGTTTTGAAGTTTGAAATTTGATCAATTTTGTATTAAAAACCGTGAATGATATAAAATAATTAAAAAAATGGTTATAATAAAAAAGTTACTTTTTTATTGGCTGAGATGGTTCTTAAGACATCTAGTAACAATCTAAGACAATGAATTCGAATTTAAAATGCGTCAAAGTCAGCCGTTCTGAACTTTGAAATTTGATCGATTTTGTATTAGAAACCGTGGTTGATATAAAATAATTAAAAAAAATGGTTATAATAAAAAAGTTACTTTTATTGGCTGAGATAGTTCTTAAGACATCTAGTAACAATCTAAGACAATGAATTCGAATGTAAAATGCGTCAAAGTCAGCCGTTTTGAAGTTTGAAATTTGATCAATTTTGTATTAAAAACCGTGGATGATATAAAATAATTAAAAAAAATTGTTATAATAAAAAAAGTTACTTTTTTATAGGCTGAGATGGTTCTTAAGACATCTAGTAACAATCTAAGACAATGAATTCGAATTTAAAATGCGTCAAAGTCAGCCGTTTTGAAGTTTGAAATTTGATCGATTTTGTATTAAAAACCGTGGATGATATAAAATAATAAAAAAAATGGTTATAATAAAAATGTTACTATTTTATTGGCTGAGATGGTTCTTAAGACATCTAGTAACAATCTAAGACAGTGAATTCGAATTTAAAATGCGTCAAAGTCAGCCGTTTTGAAGTTTGAAATTTGATCGATTTTGTATTAAAAATCGTGGATGATATAAAATAATTAAAAAA
Source organism: Philonthus spinipes (assembly GCA_963082785.1). NCBI lineage: Eukaryota > Metazoa > Arthropoda > Insecta > Coleoptera > Staphylinidae > Philonthus > Philonthus spinipes. The sequence goes on along the minus strand of OY720316.1, from coordinate 10,599,055 downwards.
TGGTTATAATAAAAAAGTTACTTTTTTATTGGCTGAGATGGTTCTTAAGACATCTAGTAACAATCTAAGACAGTGAATTCGAATTTAAAATGCGTCAAAGTCAGCCGTTTTGAAGTTTGAAATTTGATCGATTTTGTATTAAAAACCGTGGATGATATAAAATTATTAAAAAAATGGTTATAATAAAAAAGTTACTTTTTTATTGACAGATGGTTCTTAAGACATCTAGTAACAATCTAAGACAATGAATTCGAATTTAAAATGCGTCAAAGTTAGCCGTTTTGAAGTTTGAAATTTGATCAATTTTGTATTAAAAACCGTGGATGATATAAAATAATTAAAAAAATGGTTATAATAAAAAAGTTACTTTTTTATTGACTGAGATAGTTCTTAAGACATCTAGTAACAATCTAAGACAATGAATTCGAATTTAAAATGCGTCAAAGTCAGCCGTTTTGAAGTTTGAAATTTGATCGATTTTGTATTAAAAACCGTGGATGATATAAAATAATTAAAAAAATAGTTATAATAAAAAATAAACTTTTTTATTGGCTGAGATGGTTCTTAAGACATCTAGTAACAATCTAAGACAATGAATTCGAATTTAAAATGCGTCAAAGTCAGCTGTTTTGAAGTTTGAAATTTTATCGATTTTGTGTTAAAAACCGTGAATGATATAAAATAATTTTAAAAATAGTTATAATAAAAAAATAAACTTTTTTATCGGCTGTGATGGTTCTTAAGACATCTAGTAAAATCTAAGACAAAGAAATCGAACTTAAAGTGCGCCAAAGTCAGCCGTTTTTGATTTTGAAATTTGATACATTTTATGTTGAAAACCGTGGATGATAGAAAGAAAATATATATAATTATACTCATATTAATAATAGTATTATTCAAAGTAAGTTTCAGTATTACTATTGCTAGGCTAATATAAAGGAATGGAAATTAAAATCCGTAGATGAGCCACGAATTTCCTGGCGCGTCCACCATGGAGGAAGCGCCGGGTCGAAATACAGTGGCTGGAAAAGCCGTGGATAACTTCACATCGGTGAATGGAATACAGTGTGCATGAAATAAGTCAGGGAATAATCAGAGGAATCTTGTCGTTCAGATGATGATGCGCCTAAATAAATTCAATCGATAGTCTTTTGCATTGTTTTGGATTGAATAATTCGGCACCTTTTGAGATTGAAAGACTTATTTCAATCGTTTAATGAAAACACTTTTTTAAACTTTGTTTGTATAACTGAAATTTATTTAGTGACTATAGTTTCGACGTCATTAACGCGTCATTATCAAACTAACAGTCTGTTACGTCGAAACTGCAGTCACTAAATAAATTTCAGTTATACAAACAAAGTTTAAAAAAATGTTTTCATTAAGGTTGCGGTTTAGTGGAAAGAGATAGCTATGTAGTAAAATGGAAATAATCGTTTGAAAATAGAGCTATTCTTTTGGATTTCATAATATGAATGTGTATTTACATTTTTTATATACCAAGTCTAAAGTATCAGTCTAAATAAAAAATAAATCGTTAATTTTCGTGTATTACGTCAATTTACTAGTTTAAGGTAGAAAAGAAAATTGTAAGATATAATGAAATTAATAGGTCATGTCTGCTAAGTTATTTGAATGCAGAATTTAGTGAAATCCTTTAAATTTTCATTGCACAAGTCTTTATTAGCAAAAATATAATTTGAAATTTACTATAAATTTGATCAATTTTCATTGTTTTTCATAATTATTTTTCACAGAAACTAAACATTAAAATAATTTTTAATTTATCTGATGAAATTCCTGCTTATCTTAAGATTATTTTAATGTGTAATACAATATTGTTCATTGATCACAATAACAATCTAACTCAAATTAGTGATTGCCCATATTTGTATAGCTATCTCTTTCTTCTAAACCGCACCCTTAATCGAATAATAATGTATAACAAAGTAGAAGCCTTAATAATTAGTAAATTATTTCAATCGTCATTTTTTTTATATATATATTCAAAAGCTATTAGTACATGATGATTCTGAAAGATTTAAGCATATGTTTTTTTTCTAATTCCATAAATAAATTAATGTGTGTATAATAATAAATATGAATAGATTATTAAAAAATCTACGAATAAAATAAATAAAACACGGATTAAATTGAATGATTTTAAATACTCGATTAGTTTCGGGTTATAATTTGTGTATACTTTATATTTCAGATAAGATATTATTAAACAACGGACAAACTACTGAAGAGTACGAATTTACAAATGCAGAACCACAAGAAACAATCGATCTCAAAATCCTGCCCCAAACCACCCCCGACGAGTACGTCAAAAACTGGTGCGACACCCTCGCAACCCAGCTGGAAAGCATGAACCTGGCCGACGAAACCAAATCCTTCTCCACCTCAAACGACTCCTTCTACGGCGGAGTGAACCTCAACAACATCACCTTCTACCGACCCCACTCCAAAAAAACCATCGACCTGACCGGCTCCCCGAAACCCGACGTACCCTACAAAGAACACCCGGCGAACAACTTTTGCATCTACAACGCGAAATCGCGCGTAAGCGGAATCGTCCCTCTGGCGAATTCCGCCATCGAGGATTGCAACGACCCAGAAGAACCGAAGCAGGTGGCCAAGGTTGATACCAGCAGCGATTACTTCACCTGCACCGACGTCTCGGAAAACGCGAATGTGTTGGAGCGGAATATTTTCGAAGTGGACTCTACAGTATCGTCCGATAAGAGCGTCGAGTTGAACGACGCCCTGATCGCGACGCAATCGGAGACTGATCTTAGTTTTGTTAGCGTGTCCGAGGTTTACAAGTATTTGGATGAAGACGAGGGGGTCGTTCTTTTTGAAAAGAGGCGGTTACCCAAAGCAAAAATGTGAGTATGGTTTTGTATTTTGATAAAATTTATCACATTGCAAATTTGTTAGAATAAGTTTTCGTTGCAATCTAAAATCGCATCGGATGCTCAATTCGAAATAAAAAAAAAACTACCCTACAGAGTACACAGTCAGTAGAGGCGTCTCTTGTCATTCATTGTCAGTACACAGTCAGTAGAGGCGTCTGTACTGACTGTGTACAGTCGACCAATAAAATAAGGACGCCAATTTTTTAATTTTGGCGGTATATTTAATTCATTTTTAAATACAATAGGTATACAAATATTTCGATGAATTGCAATTTCGTTGAAATGCACAATTTCTTTACAATTATATTTCGTTGCAGAAGCATTAGCGATTCTAACAGTATTGCCGTCAGCTCAGTAAAGTCATCGAGAAAGTCAAACCTGCCGCGAAGTTTCGACTACGACACCGACTCTCTGCGCAAGGAACTGACTTACCTCGGTTTCGAGCCCGGGCCAATCACCAAAACCACAAAAAGTGTCTACCTCCGAAAACTGTATAATTTGAAGAGGACGTCTTACGAGTGCCCCCCGCCTGTATTGGATAACAAAAAAGGTTGGTATACAAAATTTGTTTATAGTTTATTCGTTACATGAAGAAATTGAACGTCAATGCAGAAAGCGTAAATTCTGCATTGACGTTCAAGTTAGTGCAGTACAAACGAATAAGCATCATGATATACAAAATAAAATAGCAACGTCAAAATTATGTCAACTTTGATTGGTTGTTCGAGAAATGTTTACACGTTTTGTGGCACATACATTAGAGGTAATAATTTTCAATAATATGTAGCAATATATTGATTGAATTTCCTTTTTTTCTTCAAAGTTAACTTCAAGAATTTTGACATGTTGATAGAATACCCATTTTTATTTTTTAAAAGTCGTTCGAAGACAGACTTTAGTACATTGATCGAAGTTATTTTTTTTAAGAATACGTTTATCAAAATACAACAGTAAATGTCCATTATTGTTCATTTGCTTTAAAGTACTTACGTAACGTAAGTCAAAATTTCACAGTAGCTAAAGAGGAAATAATTATTTTCAAATTAAATAAAATTGATTTGAAAATAATTAATAAATTATTTCCACATTTAGCTCATTGTGACATTTTGACTAAAATTCGTGAAAAATGTAATAACAAAATTCTTAAACCCGCTTGCAATTTCTTCACCAAAATATTGAACAATACTTTGCTTTCAATAACAAACAATAACAAACTTATTTGCGATATGTTAGATGTTGATACATTCGAACAAAGGCCTCGACGAGCAATTCTAAATATCGTTGGGCGAATCTCTAAACAATTTTTTGGTACATTGGATGACGAAGATGCTTTATACTATACTGATAGTATTGTCACTAACTTCAGCTAATAATCAGCTACACAATACTTTGAAAAAACAAACCTTATTGTTTGAGAATACACTTAACATAATACACGATTCTCAAATTAATAATGACAAATCATTAAAACAATTAAACTAAAATTTTATGTCATTAGAAAAACACATAAATAATATTAAAAATGCTTTAAAACAATCAAGAAAATATTTTCGGATACATTGTGCCTTCGTACGCATATCTAATCATTGACATTATGAAACAATATTTCTTCCTAACTCAAGAACATTTCATTCAAGATAATTGTTTCAGCGTTAATGGTCGCTTTATCTGTGAACAAACTCAACCTTTATTAGCTGTTACTCAAAACTCTTACGAACCTATATTATATTCAAACTCTAAATAATTCCAAATACTTGTGATCAAAGAATAATCAATCTTAATAAAAATTTGTTTATTCAATTACAAAAAGAAAATTATTGGATTTTTGTTATACCTAAAACAGAAACACTAAATTTAAATTGCTTTGGAACCAATTTATTTTTAGATCTTAATTCTACCGGAATTGTTCATGTACAACCGGAATGTATTGCACATACATCAGATGCAATTTTAAATGTTAAACGAACCATTAATTTTAGCACGAGTTCAATCGATTATATACCTCCATTAGATCTAACATTATCTTTTCATGAATTCAAATTAGTCAATCTAATTAATCATATACCTATAACAAACATAGATCCAGTTCTTTCAAAAAATAAACAAATCATTTTAAATCAAGTTGGTTTTAAGGTTCAAGAGCTGAAAGAGTTGAGAAACAATTTAAATAACCAGTTCATAAATAAAGTACACCATATTACTTTTTATTATTTGTTTTTTTTTTATCCTTGTTAATAATTGTATCATTTTTAATTTATTTTTGTTATTCTAAGTTGCATCGCACTACACCACCTACCGAAATGTCGAATAATGTAGTTCAAACTGAGAACTCTAACGAATCTGTTGTTTATTCTAAAATTCGTAGCAACCCTAGCTACCAATTTCAGTGTTGTAATGCGAGCAATTACGTGAGATAACGAACAATGTCCAATATGTACCTACACTTGCATTTACATGCAAGTGTGCATTTATCGCCTAGCATCAACATATTTCATAATGCAATTATGCATTTTTCACTTAGCAACGGCGTTAAATAGCAAAAACACGTGTTAATCCATATTTGGTATTGTTCGAGTATCTAACGTCTGATTGGCGCAAGCTTATGTCAGCTTGTCGCGTCGGGATATAACCTCGACATCGCCAATTTTTACTTCACTTCAGTGTAATTATTCATCCTTTTTGTTAGTAGACACTTCAGTCTAATTTTTTATTGTATTTGTTAGTAGTAGCTTCAGCATCATTTTGTTATAATTAGTTTTGAACATCTGTACAAATATTCTTGAAACTATCAATTATTAAATACATTTTAAACTACAAATTACGAAAGTTCTTCACATTAACCAACCAAAAACCCAAAAAGTCGGGAGAAACAGCCGCTCGTTCTCTCCCGCTCAACAATAGCGATTATATTTATCAACATGGATTTCAGCCACTGGATTACCGTGGTTTCCACTGCGTGACTGCCAGCAGCCCTAACAATGGTTCTGATAGAGGTTTTATCAAATGCTCTCTCAATATCTAAAATGTCGCTATGATGATTTCTTTGTTATAAAGCGAAATCTTTATCTTTACTACAAGCTAGTGTAGTGCAGATTCATAAGATTTTCCAGTGTGAAATACATGTTGAAGGTGATGTAAAGGCTTCTGCAGAAGGAAGGTTTCCCTTATATGTCTTTCGACTAGTTTTTCCATCGTTTTAAGTTGAAATGATGTAAGACAAAGTGGTCTGTAGCTGTAGTATCTTTCCCAGGGTTTTGGTATAAAGACCACTTTGATTTTCTTCCAGGGAGTTGGCACATATTTTAATGCTATATGCTATGCTGTCCCTGATTAGTTCGCATAGCACTAGTATTAGGCTGTTTATTCTCTTCTGTATCAGTACTAGGTAGATCCCGGTGATTTATTTCCCTGGAAGCTTCCCACTTCCCATCTAATCCTTTCGAAGGATATAATTTTCTTTGCTGTCTCCCAGTCTTGTTTACTTCCCCTTTTATTAGAGTTTTCCATAGACGGGGTCTTGCGAGTTGCTTAGTGGTTCAGATCCATGAAAGTGTGTTAGCATGAGAATCAAAGGCTTTGATTGAGATGAGTGAGGAAGCAGCTAAGATTCTTAGCTGCTTCCTCACCTGATTCTGTGAATGTACCATCAGGTTTTTTGATGGTGCCACAAGGATTATCTGGGATTTTTATTCCTTCTGGGACTATGTGAATTCCCTCCAAGACTCCCGACGCGCCCTCCTAATCTCTTTGTTATATTCTATTATATCGCTATCTGTTGTAGAGTCTTCGCGTATCCCTCCTGAGTGTTTCAAAGTGATCGTTCCACCAGGTTTAACTTTGCCCTGTGGATTTCCTTGTTAGGGAGATGGCTGTTCTAAAAAGAGGTTGATGGCCTCTTGTATATGGTTATCGAGAAGAAGAAGTAAACATCCAGTGCGTTGTTTACTTCCTCTATGATACAGTTAAGTTGTATCCTGAGGACGTTCTTGTATGTTTCCCAGCAGATCCTTCGTGGATTCCGAAACGTGGTCTTGTTTTTTTTTTTGGGCTTTGCACCACATATCGGTGATCGGATAGAGATGGCTCATCCATTTCATACCACTTCTCCAGTTAGGCACTTAGACCGCGCAACCCAAAAGTTATATCAATTACCTCGCTACGTTGTTTAGTAACAAAATTGGATTCATTTTCCTTATTGAGTATTTCTAGGTTAGATTCTATTAGAAAGTCTAAAAGATACTCACCTCTTTTGTTCGTGTTGGAGCTTTCCCATAGATGGTGGTGGGAATTTACGTCTGCTCCTACTAAAACCTGCAGATTCCTGGTTCTCTGTCAGATCCTCCAGTTCCTTGGATAGGGGGAGGTTGTTGTGAGTCATAGAAGAGGTATAACAAGGCTATTACGGCCTCAGTTATTGTTCCCTCACCCACGGTTATCACCCTCACTGCTACTAGGTCTGTGGTACATAGGTCATACAGTTTTAGGGTGTGTATATTGTTACTTGCATAAATGCAGGTTCTAATTTTGTTGGAGTATTAACTTACTTCGGTGTTACCAAGTCCCTGGACAGTGCCTTTGTAATGCCAGGGTTCCTGAATAAGTGCCAGTATTTCCCCGTTTGCAGTGGCCGCCTTGGAGTGGTAGAGGTTAATCTGTATTACCTCCACCACTTTCAGGTTGCTGGGGTTTACGTCCGAGGAAATTGAAGGTTAGTTAAGTGAAACCCTACCTTTTCCCGCGCCTTCAGCGTCCGAGGAAATTGAAGGTTAGTTAAATGAAACCCTACCTTTTCCAGCGCCTTCAGGGATTCCTCGTCTATGGATGACGCCTGTCCTCCTCTTGTCGGCTAACAACATTCCAACTTGCTGTTTCAAGCCCAGGATTCTGGGTGTCCAGCAAGTTGATTACTTTAGCCGTCTTCGTTGTGTCAATGAGGTCTGTCTTGGGTATCCAGACACCCACCTTCGTTACCTTGACGACATCTCTGGCAGTTCCTGTGCGTAGTGCAGCGCCCTTCCAGGATTTTATCGTCGGAATTATCTCCTCCAGCCACTTCTTAGAAGTTTTGTTGGTACATTTAATGTACACAGCCCTCTTCTGACTGTTGGTGAACTTAGGTTCAGTGTAAGGTTTGCACTTGAACACATCTGCCAGATTTTTTTTTGCAGCCTTATCTTGTTCCTCAGTTTTGCGGGGTATTCCTCCAACACCATCGTCATTCTGGTCACGCCCAGCGCTTGACTATAGGTCTCCCCAGCTGAAGTGCTGGGACGTCTGGAATTTCTTCGCTGGAGGTTGTTGCCGCTCTCCAGTCGATGGTGTGGAGTTACTGACTCCAGGTCTTTTTCCCTCCATAGGTGAGGTGGGAGGGTTTTGTTGCCTGGTTAAGTTCGCCTGGTGAACCTCCCTAGGTCCACCTAGGCAGTTCGCGCTTCGCCTCCTGGGTTTAATTCCTTCCCCACTGGCCAGGGCCTCCGCTATGGCAGCTTTTCTTTTCTGCACACCAGATTTGTTGGCACGCTCATTCCATCCGTAGTTTGCCATAGGGATTATCTGGGATTTTTATTCCTTCTGGGACTTAATTAATTCCCACCAACACTCCCGACGTGTCCTTCTAATCTCTTTGTTATATTCTGTTAGTGTTGCTGTGTATACCTCCCATTTCCCAATTTTTCTCGCTCTGCTGTAGACTCTTCGCGTATCCCTCCTGAGTGCTTCAAGGTAATCGTTCCACCAGGTTTTAGTTTGCCCGGTGGACTTCCTTGTGAGGGAGAGAGTTGTTCTAAAAAGAGGTTGTAGCCTCTGAGATGCCTGGGCTTGCCATAAACTGATTGCCCTGGGTCTCTGGTTCGCTAAACTTGGGTCCCAAGGTTCGACAAGTGTCCTCCTCGGTCTCAATCTCTGCACTGTCGGAATTTCCTAGATTTGTGTGGTGTTTGTTATTTTGTTTTATTGCGCTCTCCATTTTGATCCCACGAGTAACGGGTTTTATTTATATAAATCGGGTTTAATCAAATTCGGAAATAAGTAAAACAATGCCTATTTATTTATTTACAGTAAACTTAACACATTCATTAACATCATACTGTCACTATTAATTTATAATGCGATATTGAGCACTCGGACGTTCGTGATAGACTGACTGCCTACAGCGCCGCTAGCGCGCGCTTATATAGCGTGCCTGTTTCTCGAACTTTCCGAAACTTTTGATGACATCGCGTTTACCGTTGCGCGCTCTGTAGTACATTCTAGAGTGATGTTTCCAGTTTCTTCTTTCACTTTCGATACAATATTATCAAACAACCCTTTATATCCATATGAGTGTAGGGTTCATTTTTGTTTAATTTATTTAAATAACTGCGACCAAGTGAATAAATCCTTTTTTTCTATTAATCAGATAATTGTCAAATCATATTGTTGTATAGTACTTTAAAAATGTTTCCCATTTATTTTCTTTCAGTATTTTCGCACGAACTTCAAAAGACTTTAAAGGATCCCAAATGGACTTCAGATTTGACCCCTTACAGGCTCCTGGAGGAGGAAATCTCGAAGCAGTTCGCGAATCCCGACCCGAGGCGCAAGTGGCGCGAAGGCGTCAACAAATCCTCCTTCACGTACCTCCTGCTCGACCCGAGGATCAGCCAGAACCTCCCCCGCCGGGTGGACAGCCTCACGGAACAGGAACAATGGGAAACCTTCCTCTCGGCCATATTCTACGTAGGGAAGGGCAAACGCTCCCGGCCTTACCAGCACCTTTACGATGCGGTGTCGTTGTACAACCGCGGCGAGGTGAAGAGCAAGAGCGGGAAGCTGCAGAGGATCTTGGATATTTGGCAGGAGGGTCTGGGCGTGATCTGCTTGCACGTTTACCAGAACGTCATCCCCGTGGAGGCGTACACGCGGGAAGCGGCGATGATCAGCGCTTTGAAGCTGGAGAATTTGGAGAACGTCAAGGGTGGGGAGTTTTACGGGGTGGCCGCCACGTGGAACTGGCGGCAGAAGCGCGGTCTGGGGGTGTTTTTGCTGTATAAATCAATGAAAATCTTTCTCCAGGAGGGCGAGAGGCAATTGTGCGCCAATCATATCGATTGATAATCGTGTTATAAAAAAATCAACGGCACAATTTTTAAATCAACTCTTGAATTAACCTTTCTTTTAATACGTAGTGAAATATATTCGATAACTTTTTAAACTGCACTGACGCCTGTGCCAGTCAGTGGCGTAGATAATGGGGGGTAAGGGAAGATTTAGAGAATCCTAACACCCCCCGAAATTTTAATGACTGATTACAAAAACAAACAAATAACGTGTTAGCCACGCTGTAACAATATTAAACGTTATTTTAATATTGATGAGACATTACTAAAAAGTGTGCTCAGTGTGTTGTTTAAGTAAGAAGTCATAAACCACTCGATGCTCCCAAAAAAATCTATCAACGCGCCAGATGCTAATAGTCAGGGATTGATCTAGAGTTGAGTCTTTTTAATTCTCGAAATTTTATTCACAATCGCCCGGGAACGAGAACGGAACGGAAATAAGAAAGATAATAGGATTTACGTCCATCAATTCACAATTGCCCTGGAAGGGGCCTTGCGCCTTTTTGTATATGATCCGTTTCCGTTCTCGTTTCCGGGCGATTGTGAATCGATCCTAAATGTATAAAATAGTCGAAAAAATCCTGGATTATATTGTAAACAATACAGCAATAATATTTGTGACTCCAGGATTCATCAATCCTAGATTGATTCTAGGATTGAGCTGCGATTATTAGTACGGTCATTGAAGAGTTTTTTAAACACTAGTCTTGTGAAAACAACCAAAATATTAACTCACAAAATAATATGTTTTATAAGAAAAAGCAGTTGTAAGTCTTAAAAAGTTATTTTTATAAACACGATTCGCGTGAAGGTTTTTTATAATCGGAAAAGCCTTATTTTAATAATTTTTAAAACCGAAGAATTGCTTCATTTTATTAATTCTCAATTGCATAAAGGAATGATTACTTACCGTAATGTAAACGATCATTCCACAGATAAAATAAAACGGAGATAATTCACATTTTTGCAGTTATTTAAATTACAATAAAATTAAACAAGGAAAATCAATGAAATACGATCATTCCCCTTTCCCCAATTGCAAAAAATTACTTACACTGTATGTAAGGAATGTTCGTCAGAAACTTACAGTGTAAGTAATATTTTGGAGTTGGGAAAAAGGGAATGATCTTTTTTTATTCCCCTTGAAAAAAGGGAACGATTAAAGCAATTTTCGTTGTTTAATTTTATTATCATTCCATTGATATTTGGAATATTTAAAACTGATTCCCAATTGGGAACTGTATGCAATAGAGGGTTAATAATAATAATAATGACAAATAATGCAACTAAAAGTAATTTATACAGTATTTATAAAGTATGGAATTAAATTCCATTATATTAATTAATATGATTTCGGATTTATAAACAGAAATAACATTTACACCAGCATTTCTCAAAAAAAGCAATTAGTAAGGATACTTTGATTAAATTTTGCCAAGTCTGTACTGATAACGTTAGCATGCGCCAATATTTAATCATTTGTAAATAATTTGTGCATTTTCTGCAATATTTATCTCTATCAATTTTTTTATATTTTAAATATCGAATTTATATGTTCCAATTGCAAGAACATATAAATTCGATATTTAAAATATTAAATAAAATGAAACAAAGATGATTCACACATTTGTAGTTATTTAAATTACAATGAAATTAAACAAGGAAAGTTTCTGGCAATGATCAATAAAATTCGAATTTTATTGATCATTGTCAGAAATTTTTCTTGTTTAATTTCATTTTTAAAAAAATATTTACAAATGATCAAAAATTGAAGTAAAAATAGTGACGAATCATGACTTTAAAATCATAATTAGGTAATGATAGTGACGCACAATGACTATAAAGTCAATTTTTATTATGAATTATGGCATAAAGTGACTATTAAGTCATAATTAGAAAATAATAGTGACACAGAGTTATTTCTGGCAGAAATATTCAGATAAAATCACTGTAGAGTCAATTTAGACTAAACATTTTATTGATCATTGCCAGAAATTGTCCTTGTTTAATTTCATTGTAAAACAATTTTACAAATGATCAAAAATTGGCTCATGTTAACTCAATTAAAAAAATCTAATTGTTTGCATTTTAGGAGGAAATAAAGCAGGAAATAAATAGCAACATAATTGTGCAATTTTAATCACAATTTTTTTTAATGCAATAATTATTTTTGGTCAATATGGTTGTTGACATGATGTGAATTTATTTATTGTGTGATATTTATATATATATATTATATATATATTTGTTTTGAGAATGTTAGTTTATTTTTAGTGTGCATGCATATTTTATATGAATTGATTTTATGGACAAGATTTGTATTTGCGATTTTATTAAATTATATAAAATTTTATATATTATAATTACACAATATTTTATTGAAAAGATTGCATATTAGAAGAGAAATAAAGAAAATTATAATTGCAACTTTTGTGATTACTGTAGTAATTTATAATGTGTGATTTAAAAAAAAAAATGGTATCCTTTATTTTAAAATAATGTCGAGTATATCACAGGCTGTGCTTATTGAAAGACGTTCGTAGACGGGCCACAGCCAAAAAAAGAAAACGAAAAAAAAAGAACATCGATGCTTACTCCAATAGTCAGTAGGAGGTGTCATTTCATTCAAGATGTCATCGCGAAGCAAGCCTACTCCGGGTTTAGGCCACTGACGAAAAACCGGCAAAAAAAACACCCGAAATTCCGGTTACTTCAGACCTATCCGATTGCTATCATTATTAATATTAATTCAATTATGGTTTTGGAAGTCTATATACTTTTAATTTGCGTCCTCGATGGTACACCCTTTATATATAATTATAACTTGCATAAAGATTAAAGTTGGCTGTGGAACGTAACTAATCAGGTACAGTATTTATTTAAATTAAATTAACTAAGATCTCCCGTTAATTTAATTTACTCCTGTACACTTAATCTGTATGCCTCCCGGAGGTGACAACATCTACGAGAAGTCGACGCAGATTAATTTCGTTAATGATTACCAAAGGTTATTTTAAACATAATAAATTAAAGACGACGCAAGCGCCACCTTTTGCCTAAAAAACCAATCTCTGGCAGAAATATTTTCGTAAAATAAGTAAAAGTGGTGCCAGATAATGATTTTAAAGCCATAATTAGGTAATTATAGTTACACACAATTACTATTAAGCCAATTTTTATTATAAATCTTAAGTAAAGTCATAATTAAGCAATAATAGTGATAAACAATGACTGTAAATTCAATTTCGGAAGACATTAACGACGCACAATCACTATAAAATCAATTTACATTATAAATCGTGACTATAAAGATAATTTTGAGTAAAAATAGTGACGGACAATGACTTTAAATTCATAATTAGGCAATTATAGTGACGTACAAGTGACTTTAAATGATTTTAAATTTAATTTAATTATGATTAATTAAACAATAATAGTGCCGTACAATGATTGTACAATCAATTCTGAAAGAAAAAATGACACACAATGACTATAAAAGCATTTTGTATTATAAATTGTGACGTAAAGTGACTATTAAGTCATAATTAGAAAATAGAAGTGATACACAATTATTTTAAAGTCAATCTCTGGCAGAAATATTGAGGTAAAATGACTTTAAAGTCAATTTAGACTAAAAATGTGACTAAAAGTGACTATTAAGTCATAATTAGAAAATAGTAGTGATACACAGTTATTTTAAAGTCAATCTCTGGCAGAAATATTGAGGTAAAATGACTTTAAAGTCAATTTAGACTAAAAATGGTGGCGGATAGTGACTGCCAAGTCATAATTACGCAACGATATTGATACACCATTACTATAAAGTCAGATTCAAAAGAAATTTACGTCGCAAAATCACTATCAAGTCAATTTGCATTATAAATCGTGACGTAAAATGACTATAAAGACAATTTATAGTAAAAATGGTGACGGATAGTGACTTTAAAGTCATAATTAAGCAATAATAGTGAGGTACAATTACTGTAAAATCAATTCTGGATAAAATTAATGACGCACAATGACTATAAAGTCAATTTGTATTATAAATTGTGACGTAAAGTGACTTTAAAGTCATAATTAGAAAGTAATAGTGACACACAGTCTTTTTAAAGTCAATCTCTAGCAGAAATATTGAGGTAAAATGACTTTAAAGTCAATTTAGACTAAAAATGTGACTAAAAGTGACTATGAAGTCATAATTAGAAAATAGTAGTGATACAAAGTTATTTTAAAGTCAATCTCTGGCAGAAATATTGAGGTAAAATGACTTTAAAGTCAATTTAGACTAAAAATGGTGGCGGATAGTGACTGCAAAGTCATAATTACGCAATGATATTGATACACCATTACTGTAAAGTCAGTTTCATAAGAAATTAACGTCACAAAATCACTATCAAGTCAATTTGCATTATTCATCGTGACGTAAAATGACTATAAAGACAATTTATAGTAAAAATGGTGGCGAATAGTGACTTTGAAGTCATAATTAAGCAATAATAGTGACGTACAGTAACTGTACAATCAACTCTGATAGAAATTAATGACGCACAATGACTATAAAAACATTTTGTATTATAAATTGTGAGTTAAAGTCACTATGAAGTCATAATTAAAAAATAGTAGTGATACACAGTTATTTTAAAGTCAATCTCTGATAGAAATATTAAGGTAAAATGATCTTAAAGTCAATTTGGACTAAAAACGGTAACATATAGTGATTGTAAAGTGATAATTATGCAATAATAGTGATACGCAATGACTGTAAAGTCAGTTTCAGAAGAATTTAACGACGCAAAATCACTATAAAGTTAATTTGCATTATAAATCGTGACGTAAAATGACTATAAAGATAATTTATAGTAAAAATGGTGGCGGCTAATGACTTTAAAGTCATAATTAGGCAATAATAGTGACGTACAATGACTGTACAATCAATTCTGAAAGAAGTTAATGACACACAATAACTGTAAAGATATTTTGTATTGTAAATTGTGATGTAAAGTGACTATGAAGTCATAATTACGCAGTAATAGTAATACACGATGACTATAAAGTCAGTTTCAGAAGAAATTAACGACGCAAAATCACTATAAAGTCAATTTGCATTATAAATCCTGATGTAAAATGACTATAAAGATAATTTATAGTAAAAAATGGTGGCGGATAGTAACTTTAAAGTCATAATTAAGCAATAATAGTGACGCACAATTACTGTAAAATCAATTCTGGATCAAATTAATGACGCACAATGACTATAAAGTCAATTTGTATTATAAATTGTGACGTAAAGTGATTTTAAATTCATAATTAGGAAACTATAGTGACGCACGAGGACTGTAAAATAAATTCTGGATGAAATTAATGACGCCCAATGAGTATAAAGTCAATTTACTTTATAAATCGTGGCATAAAGTGACCTTAAAGTCTTAATTATAAAATAATAATGACACGCAGTTATTTTAAAGTTAATCTCTGTCAGAAACATTGAGGCAAAATGACTTTAAAGTCAATTTAGAGCAAAAATAGTGACCCACAGTTATTACAAAATCAATATCGCAGAAATATTAACGTAAAATGACTTTAGACTAAAATTGGTAGCGAATAATGACGTACAATGACTGTAAAGCATATTTCTGAAGAAAATAATAACGCATAATCACTATAAAGTCATTTTGTATTACAAATTGTGACGTAGAGTGATACACAGGTGTTTTAAAGTTAATCTCTAGCAGAAATATTGACGTAAAATAACGTTGAAGTCAATTTAGAGTAAAAATGGTGGAGGATAGTGACTTTAAAGTCATAATTAAGCAATAATAGTGACATACAGTAACTGTACAATCAACTCTGATAGAAATTAATGACGCACAATGACTATAAAGTCAATTTGTATTATAAATTGTAACATAAAGTGACTTTAAAGTCATAATTAGAAAATAATAGTGATAGAAAGTTGCTTCAAATTCAATTTATGGGAAAGATGTTGACGTATGATAACTTAAAAGTCATAATTAAGCAAAAATATTAATTGTTTAAATTTGAGTTATGTGAAGTTAGTTAATCACAATTAAAACACTTTTTATTCCTTACTTCACTAAAAGTGGCGTTATAATTGTGATTAAGCAAAAATAGTCACGTGCAATGATTGTAAAGTCAATTTTGAGAATAAATAATGACGAACAATGTCAATTTGCATTATAAATAGTGACGTAAGCTGATTTAAAAGTCATAATTAGAGAATGATAATGACACACGGTTATGTCAAAATCAATTTCTGGTGAAAATATTGACGTACAATGACTTTTAGAGATTTTTAGTCTGAATTATTTTCAGAAATATTCAAGACCCGTTTTATCAGAGCCACCTAGTACTCGAAAATTTAATTATTCCGATATTCTTAATATGAACCATAGAGTTAGAATATTTTACGTATATGTTCTGAATCATATACTAAATCTATGGTCTGAACTATTCTCAGAAATATTCAAGACTATGGTTTGATTAGAGCCATCTAGTGTTTGGAACTTGAATTTCGTGCACTGTTAAATTCTTACTCGGAACAATTCTTGGAAATAAAATAAATTTAACTAACAGAAGCTGTGGCTTGCTGAAAAGCTAAGGCCATAAACCTCGCAAGAAGGAGAATTCTCAGAAATATTCAAGAAAAGGGTTTCGTCAGAGCCTAAGTGAATGGTGTATATAGAAATTGAAATATTTACACTTTTGGAAATTCTTAGTTCTGAACTATTTTCAGAGGTCGAATTCTAGTTTACTCGATCACGTCGATAGCGACTCAAAACGAAGATGTAGCGATTCCAAGCAATTATTAAAAAAGAGATTCTCTGTCGCAATATCGTTTCATTTAGAATTCCATAGCAGAAATATTCCATACTAAGGTTTTATCAGAACCATCTAGTATTTGGAAACTGAACCCGCACAGAAAATGTTTATATATCTTTTTTAGTATTGTTTACTGTATTTGCTTATTACACATTTCCACAATAAAATAAAAGCATAGTTAACGCTAAATTCGAGTATTACATAAGTTATTATTGTAGGCGCTATTTTTGAATTACCCGCCTGCGCGCGCCATCTAACGCCGCGGAAAGGAAATGTATTTTATGTTGGCTAGACTTATGAGATTTTAGGGGAGCTATGTTCAGGGCCCGTATTCCTGAAATTGATCGAACGTTTCGGTCGTATGAAATCTGTCATTTAGATAGGAATTTACATGTGAATTTGACAGTTGCGTACGAACGATTTCGTGCGATGATTAGAAGATTAAGGTTAAGTTACCTTATGTGAAATTGCTCTTAAAGTTAAAGTTTTAAACAAATCCAGTCCGTCTAATTTCTAACCCCATGAAGAGGCCATCCTCGACTACATTAAATAAGTCGATAAAAATATTAAAAGTAATTCATTTCCTTTTTTAGTGTTGTTTATTGTATTTATCTACTATAAATTTCCACAATAAAAAAAGCATATTACTGTAAGAGGATTAGTTAGTCAACGCTAAACTCAGGTTCGTCATTGCGAGGACCAAGTATTAAACGCTAAACTTTACTCATTAAAATAAAATATATAAAAACCGAGCGTCATTCTAAAATAATAGGCTCGTCATCATGCCCATACGAAATCGGATCAACCCCGTCATCCCCTTTATACTTCTCAGCATCCAACAGGAAATTCCACTTCTCATCCATTTGCTCATTCATCTTAGCAAACTCCTTCGCGATCAAATCCTGCAAATTATCCATATGCCGACTCATATTCGCGTAGACCTGCCTAGCATTCTTTTTAACATCCTCCAGGATTTTATCCTTCAGGATTTCCACAACGGCCTCATAATCAGCCTGATTTATAAAAGTATTGTACAGCGATTTAAACTCGATTTCTTGGCGTTGTTTTTCGGGAGATGATGATTCCACCGTGTTGACGCTTTCTTCGGATAGGTAGTGTTTTGGTGTTGGTTCGGTAACCAATTTGTTCGAGAATTTGATTAGGTTGACTCTCGTCGCGTGGGGTGTCCATTTTAATAGAGGCGTCAGTAGGGATTTGGTTTCGAAAACATAAACCATCCCGCAATCCGTGCCAATCGCTACAAGTTTTCCATCAGCGCTTATGTCGAGTGAAGTTAAAGGAAATTGCAGGTGGTTTGTGTAGGCGCGTGTGTTTGTTTCGAAATCATGCACGCATAATTTGTGGTCTTCCCCAACTGTCATCAAGCGGTTTTGTTTAATATCGTACGCCATACCAGTGATGTTTCCGAAATGGTAGTTTTGTATTAACGAAGGGTTTGTTGCATTGATGAATAAATTCCCGTCGTTAGTGCCGACGGAGAAGAATAAAGGAAGCACGGGGTGGAATTTCAGTACCGAAGGCTTGCTTCCGATACTACGGCTGTAACTCTTGCTCCCTTCGACAATATTCAAAATAGTTACGCTCCCATCCTCGCAAGCCACACCCAAATATTCATCCGTTGCATTAAAATCCATGCATACAACAGCCGCTTCCAGCGTGAACAACTTCACAATCGCCTTGCTGCTAATGTCGTAAAGCGCCACGGTGGAGCCCGACGTTCCGATAGCAACAACCTTCTTGATATCCCTCCTGAACGCCACTGCGGTAGCATGATCAATCGCAGTTATCGTCTGAACCGGCTTGATGTTGTTCAAATCTTTCACATTCAAAATTTCGGGTTTTCCGCCAACTTCTAGGTAAATCACGTAGCTATTGCTCTTGCTCCAAGACAGGCTCGCGATTTCCGTTGTTATGCCATCGCTGTAAGACTCGCCCGTCACGTTTTCTGGCCAATCGTGGAACTTCAATTCCGTCGATGCTGTCACGAACATTGTGTACTTTTAATTTTTTGATTTAACACTTGACGTAAACACCGTTCATATTGTTTTGACATAATCGGAGGCCTCTTGATTTTTTTAATAAAATGTTCAACCACCATCTAGCGTATGGATAACTAGTAATGGCCATGACAAAAGATGGCGCTTGCGTCGTCTTCCATTTATTATGATTCCCCTGATTTTTGTTTAGTGTGTTGCCGAATTTCTCACAAGCAAAAACACACGTTTTCTGTTCACACTGCTCAAGATGGCGATGAATGCATTTTTCTGTCACTCAATATAAATCGTGTAATAAAAACGACTATTGTACTCTCAAAAATGATTCGATTTCTATTCTAAAGAAAAATAGTACATAATTCCTTCATTCTCGATATCATTCGGATTTAACACTTGACGTAAACACCGTTCATACTGCTTTGATATAATCGAAGGCCGCTTGATTTTTTTAATACAATGTTCAACCACTATCTAGCGTATGAATAACTGATAATGGACATGACAAAAGATGGCGCTTGCATCGTCTTCCATTTATTATGATTCCCTTGATTTTTGTTTAGTGTTTTGCCGAATTTCTCACAAGCAAAAACACACGTTTCCTGTTCACACTGCTCAAGATGGCGAGGAATACATTTTTCTACCACTCGATGTAAATCGTGTAATGAAAACGGCTATTGTACTCTTAAAAATGATTCGATTTCTATTCTAACGAAAAATAGTACATTATTCCTTCATTCTCGATATCATTCAGTATCTTTTTATTCCCCGCAACCTGGCGATCCCTCCCAGATATAAAACCCCAAAATCAACCATCTATCAATTCATCGCATTAAAGCGTCCGGACATTGACAATGACGTTAGGGATCATGACTTTTAAAGAAATTAGGCTGAAATTTCGAATGTATAGTATTGGTTTTTCTAATGTATTGTTATTATATTGTTTCACAAATAAAGATGTTTGTATCGCATGTTCAATAAAAAAAACTTAAGAGTGTCATGATTTATTATAAAAAAATAAGTTGGCACACCTGTTAACAATTGATTAACGAAACGTCAGATCTGTTTAAAAGTCACAATGGTTTACACAGGTCGGATAATATTTGAAATTGGGAAACACGGCTATAGTTGTCCACTTGAGCACTGGAGGCGCTGAAGTCTCAAGTGGAAAATTTAAAATACATTATTTTTGGGTTTTTACAATGATTTATTTATTATTGTCGCCCTATAAGGTATATTTCTTAAAAAATTATACTTTTAATTAAACGTTAAAGGTGTTCTAAATAAGAATCAGTTTGCCATATTTCAATTTGATTGATGTAAATCATATGAATTGTTTTTGACAGTTTTTTTTTTATTCGTCAGAAGTTTCTTCACTTTTTTTTATAAAACTACAACTGGTAAGTTATTATTTGTAGTTTAAAATACGTTTGCTTATTAATTTCTATGAATTGTATATTTTTGAAAGAATATACGTAACTTAAAATTATGAACCAATCCAGCAATAATTAATTATTAATAAATATGATTTATTTCCCATATTCTCAAAATATATTTTTGGTCTACAAATCTTCATTTTTTATTATATAGTTTATGCTTTTTACAATATTTTCTATCAGAAAAAAAAAGTATTTAACATAGACGTTTTTGAAGTAATGTTTATATCCATATTTTTCTAGATTCTTTAAGGAAAGGAGTTCATAAAATTATCCAGCTGAGAGATATTAATTAATTAAAATTATAACTGTTGTTAATATGTTTTAATTAATATATGGATGTAATAACAGGTTAAATGAAAAATGTTCAAAAGTCCCGCCATTAGTTATATTATAGTGTGTATATGAACCTAACCTCAAAAACCTTATAAAGGTTTGAAACTTGGGAAATAGTTGTCCACTTGAGCACTGGATAGCGTTGCGCGCGTTTCCCGCTAATTACATGGATTTGTCCCTCTCATACTTTATCTCTATGGGTTTACACCAACCAACAAAAAAAAACGTTTATAGTTGAAAGTTATTTCCGAAATGGTACTAAAGTTGATGGGAATTGGATATATTCATTGGGCGCAGCTTCGAGAGAGTTTCGGGGAAGAATTTCCAAACAATCCAATTATTTATGAAGATAAATTTGAAGAAATTAACAATAATCTAATGTTGTTGCGGAACGTACTGGAAGGTGTACGACGAAGATGTCAGGCTTGTGTTAGTGAAAAAGGAAGGCACATACATTTATTGTAATTTGGAAGTGAGACGTTAAACGTAATTATTAATAAATTGACTTTAATTTATTAATGTTTTAAATATTAAAAATAATTCATTTCCTTTTTTAGTGTTGTTTATTGTATTTATCTACTACAAATTTCCACAATAAAAAAAGCATATTACTGTAAGAGGATTATTTAGTCAACGCTAAACTCAGGTTCGTCATTGCGAGGACCAAGTATTAAACGCTAAACTTTACTCATTAAAATAAAATATAAAAAATTGACTTTAATTTATTAATGTTTTACGTTTGAAAAGTAACATAACCACTGAGCTATAACTGTCGTAGGTAGACGTCAATTTCTAATATGTCTACCAACTTAAATTTTTAAACATAAAAAAATAACATAACTTAACATAATTTTCAGTAAGTATATTTAAATAATTTTAAATTATAAATATAGGGAATAATATAAATTATTACAGCAGAAAGATCTTTGGTCGATAGCCAGTTCGGGATTGGTATGTACTATATGATATTTTATAATAGTTTTGTATTGTATTTATGTATATTGTAAGCATTAGTCCTGAATAAAGATTTATATATATAAATTAACTTTACTGTTCCACGATTTGTTTTTTTTTAAGAATTTATTTTACAACAACGACGTTACACTTTCTAACTCTAATACGTATCTAAATTATTACAATGGAAAATACAATTTATATTAAAATAAAGTGGCGAATATGCATAAGATAATAATTAAGAGAGTAAGCGATTTACAGATTATGTATAAGTGAACAATTGATTCTATTCATAATAATAAATAAAGTCCATTGTGTTGGCGTCAGGTAACTTATATAAATTATTATCTATGATATCTATGTTGTTTTATTATTTGTAATTTGTAAATATTTTATATAATTTTAAATCGAAAATTTAAAGCTTAACGTAATATTTGATATCTATGATTTCAATGGATTTTTATTATTTGTAATTAGTGTCTGTTTCTCAATTAGTACTTCGAACAAACCACAGATGTCGCTATGTTCCGTTCATTTAGTTTTTTTTCTGTTTTGTAGTTGGTATCCATGTCATAAATAGTACTTCGAACAAACCAAAGAGGTCGCTATAGTTCCATTCATATAAGTTTTTTTTATGTTTTGGGGTTGGTATCAATTCTGTGATAGTACTTCCCTCAAATAACAGATGTCGCTGTATAATCTATGAAATAATCATCTTTGAATTTATTCAACATTCAAATGTTGGCGACAACTTTGCGCGCCACCCACTTCATTTGTATTATGACATAATCAAAGTAACCAAACTCCTAGAATAATAAACCGAACTGAATGAAGAAATGAATTTGAAAATATTAAGAATAATTTTATTCAATTCAAATACAAGTAATTCAAGATGATATCGATTTCACGTGGAATATTCACCGGAATAAAAAAGGTCAATTATTTAATCCTCCGGCACGCTCAAAGTAATGTAGTAGTCTTAGATGAAAACACAGTAACGGGAAGGCTTTTGATACATTTACGCAAACCATATCAACACTCCAAGCACGAAAACCGTGTGCGTACTAAATTAATTCCTGAGCGACAATCAGAGACGTACAGCACTGTAAATTTGTTGAAACTACAAGAATTACCCGAGGATTTGCAATGGCAGGAAGTACAGAAAATAGACGGGGAATTATTCTTGCACTCGAGGGAGATGAACACGAAAACAATACTGGATATACTAAGCGCATACATGACGGTGATTTCTAATAAAATAACAAAACTTCTGTTCTATAAATCGGCTATGAAATATTTCAGCAACCGCATCGAGTTTATGAGTTTTCAAGAAAAAATCCGGTTTATGTTTTACGTGAGTCTGCAAAAGAAGAACAGGAACGCGCAGAAAGCGTTGAGTAATTGTTTGAGGACTCTGACGAGTAAACAAATCGAGCAGCTGTCGATCGAGGATTTGTGCGTGATTTGTAATTCGACTTTCAAAACGAGCACCAGGATTAGCAACGCGATGGTTCTGAACAAAATCATCGACACCATTAACAACAATTTGGATTTATTGAAAGATCCCGGTTTTTTGATCACTCTGATAAAAACCCTGAGGCACAACAAATACCAAAACGAAGACGTTTTGAGCACGATTGCCTGCGCCGTTTTGTTCAATGCGACTTATGAATATTACGACTTTATCGCGCTCTGTCATATTTTGGCTCTTTACGCTGATTATTTGTATTATGATGAAAATATTTTGAAGCTATTTGTGGAAAAATGTATTGAGTTATTAAAGAAGGATGATGAAGTGGAAAGGAGGAGTATTAGGCTCAAAGATGTAAAGCGACTATTGTGGTGTTGCAGTAAATTAGGATATAAAATCAAGAAGGATGATATTGAAGAGATTGTTATTCCGAAAATATTGGAAAAAATGGGAAGCGAGGAATTTTTTGAAGACCCTGAATTTTTAATTGATTGCATTATGTATTTGTGGATTTTAAATTACCAAGCTAAGCAGTTGGTGCCTTATTGTTTTAAAGAAGAAGCTATTTCACAAATTAGAAGTAAATAATATGATTTCCGTTTATATTATATATAACAATTTAATAATAATAATTATTAATACAATTGAAATTAAAACGCGCATTAAATTGAATAACTTTTAATGATTTTAAATTGTCTTACAAATGAGCTAATTGTGGCTATTCCAAATGAAAAAAGTTTAACTAGTATGTTATTAAATAAATTCACATTCTATGAATACATATCTATAAGAAAAGCTTTTTTATCATCACAGTCTAAGATGATAGAAATAACGTACACTTCAAACTTTACATTTCTCTTATGGAAAAGCACCAAATAACCCAAAACTAGTTGTCATTAAAATAATTAAAAAAAAAATTATAACTTCGACTATCGATGTTTAATAATTCAATAATAACTTTCTGATTATTTTCAGATAGTACTTCCAAGACAGCACAACGACTGAATCTACTATTAACGTGCATGCAGTTGGAAAATTTCGGTTTGTACAGAACGCTCGGGGTTAAACCCGAGAAGTTTTCATATTTCGATATGAAGCTTCAAATATCGACGAGGCCATATCTGCAGAGGGTTTATTACGCTCTGAAACAAATACAACCGGAAACGCCAATCGATAAGTTCACATACGAGTGCGAAATCCCGCATTTGAAAATCGTCGGAATAACCGGCTTCACTAAAATTTACAAAAAGGTTTTCATCGAAGTGCTCGACGATCAATTCTGTGTGAAAAATAAAAAGGCATTTGCTGCCGGGTTAATGCAGTTGAAGCTCAGGCTTTTAGATGATATGGACCAAGCTTTAATAATTGTAAGTTTCATTCAAAGAAATTGTTGTTTGCTTCTAATCACACATGGGTATCAGTATATTTTTAACCTATGTAAATTTGTAATTTCCAATTTGAGGGACAATAATACTATGACCAGCCCAATCCTGGAATCGAACCAGGATTTAAATCGTTAATAATTTCTATGAAGTCAACAATTATTAAGGCACAGTTTTTAAATTGTGGCCTTAATTTAATCTTTATTTAAATACTTCAACCTTAATAAATAAATATATAAAATATTAATTAAATTAATACAAGGTGAAATATTATTTTGGTTCTTGGTCAAAATAAATTATTTATTGAAAAACATGTGATTTCTTCCGATTTTTAATTTATAGGGGGTGGTGGAAGTCCATTGCGAAAAATATTTTTGTTAAAAATGAGCAAATAGTAGATGGAGAATTCAACTGTATAAAAATATTTTCCATGAAGGAAAGGACAATTGATCAAAATTAATTATTTACTGAAAAACATGTGATTTTTTCTGATTTTTAATTTATAAGGGGTGGGGGGAGTCCGGTGTAAAAAATAGTTTCGTTGAAAATTAACAATTAGTGTATGGGGAATTCAACTGTATAAAAATATTTCCTGCAAAGGAAGGGACAATTAGTCAAAATTAATTATTTATCGAAAACATGTGATTTTTTCTGATTTTTAATTTATAAGGGGTGGGGGAAGTCCGGTGTGAAAAATAGTTTCCTTGAAAATTAACAATTAGTGTATGGGGAATTCAACTGTATAAAAATATTTCCTGCAAAGGAAGGGACCATTAGTCAAAATTAATTATTTATCGAAAAAACATGTAATTTTTTCTGATTTTTAATTTATAAGGGGTGGGGGGAGTCCGATGTGAAAAATATTTTTGTTGAAAATTAACAATTAGTATATGGGGAATTCAACTGTATAAAAATATTTCCGGCAAAGGAAGGGACAATTAGTCAAAATTAATTATTTATCGAAAAACATGTGATTTTTTCTGATTTTTAATTTATAAGGGGTGGGGGGAGTCCGGTGTGGAAAATATTTTTTGTTGAAAATTAACAATTAGTGTATGGGGAATTCAACTGTATAAAAATATTTGCTGCGAAGGAAGGGATAATTACTCAAAATTAATTATTTATCGAAAAACATGTAATTTTTTCTGATTTTTAATTTATTAGGGGTGGGGGGAGTCCGGTGTGAAAAATATTTTCGTTGAAAATTAACAATTAGTGCATGGGGAATTCAACTGTATAAAAATATTTCCTGCGAAGAAAGGGACAATTAGTCAAAATTAATTATTTATCGAAAAACATGTGATTTTTTCTGATTTTTAATTTATAAGGGATGGGGGGAGTCCGGTGTAAAAAGTATTTTTGTTGAAAATTAGCAATTAGTGGATAGAGAATTCAACTGTATAAAAACATTTTATTTTCCATGAAGGAAAGAACAATTAGTCAAAATTAATTATTTATCGAAAAACATGTGATTTTTTCTAATTTTTAATTTATTAGGGGTGGGGGGAGTCCGGTGCAAAAAGTATTTTTGTTGAAAATTAGCAATTAGTGGATAGAGAATTCAACTGTATAAAAACATTTTATTTTCCATGAAGGAAAGAACAATTAGTCAAAATTAATTATTTATCGAAAAACATGTGATTTTTTCTAATTTTTAATTTATTAGGGGTGGGGGGAGTCCGGTGTGAAAAATATTTTCGTTGAAAATTAACAATTAGTGCATGGGGAATTCAACTGTATACAAATATTTCCTGCAAAGGAAGGGACAATTAGTCAAAATTAATTATTTATCGAAAAACATGTGATTTTTTCTGATTTTTAATTTATTAGGGGTGGGGGGAGTCCGGTGTGAAAAATAGTTTCGTTGAAAATTAACAATTTGTGTATGGGGAATTCAACTGTATAAAAATATTTCCTGCGAAGGAAGGGACAATTAGTCAAAATTAATTATTTATCGAAAAACATGTTATTTTTTCTGATTTTTAATTTATAAGGGGTGGAGGGAGTCCGGTGTGAAAAATATTTTTGTTGAAAATTAACAATTAGTGTATGGGGAATTCAACTGTATACAAATATTTCCTGCAAAGGAAGGGACAATTAGTCAAAATTAATTATTTATCAAAAAACATGTGATTTTTTCTGATTTTTAATTTATTAGGGGTGGGGGGAGTCCGGTGTGAAAAATATTTTTGTTGAAAATTAACAATTTGTTTATGGGGAATTCAACTGTATAAAAATATTTGCTGCAAAGGAAGGGACAATTAGTCAAAATTAATTATTTATCAAAAACATGTGATTTTTTCTGATTTTTAATTTATAAGGGGTGGGGGGAGTCCGGTGTGAAAAATATTTTTGTTGAAAATTAACAATTTGTTTATGGGGAATTCAACTGTATAAAAATATTTGCTGCAGAGGAAGGGGCAATTAGTCAAAATTAATTATTTATCGAAAAACATGTGATTTTTTCTGAATTTTAATTTATAAGAGGTGGGGGGAGTCCGGTGTGAAAATTATTTTTGTTGAAAATTAACAATTAGTGTATGGGGAATTCAACTGTACAAAAATATTTCCTGTAAAGGAAGGGACAGTTAGTCAAAATTAATTATTTATCGAAAAACATGTGATTTTTTCTGATTTTTAATTTATAAGGGGTGGGGGGAGTCCGGTGTGAAAAATATTTTTATTGAAAATTAACAATTAGTGTATGGGGAATTCAACTGTATAAAAATATTTCCTGCGAAGGAAGGGACAATTAGTCAAAATTAATTATTTATCGAAAAACATGTGATTTTTTTTGATTTTTAATTTATAAGGGGTGGGGGGAGTCCGGTGTGAAAAATATTTTTATTGAAAATTAACAATTAGTGTATGGGGAATTCAACTGTATAAAAATATTTCCTGCAAAGGAAGGGACAGTTAGTCAAAATTAATTATTTATCGAAAAACATGTGATTTTTTCTGATTTTTAATTTATAAGAGGTGGGGAAGTCCAGTGCGAAAAATATTTTTGTTAAAAATAAGTAATTAGTGGTTGGAAAATTCAACTGAATAAAAATATTTCTCATGAAGGAAAGGACAATTGGTCTAAATTCGTCTTATGAAAAAAAAAAAAATATTTTTCATTTAAATTACGAACAATCTCTAATATTCTTCATTTATCAAAAGATAATGAAAATTTTATTTAAAAAAAAATTATACTGAGTGCGGCAAAAGTCACTTAATAGTATTACATATTAATAAAAAAAAAATAATACAGAACACAAAAACTTGGCGACCGCACGTACTACCCCATTCTGCCTCTTCCCTCTATCCAGTCGCTATACTCGTCATTTAAAAAACCACGAACTTGTAATCCATAAATAGGCGGGATGCCGTCCTGTTGAAAATATTGAATGTCCTGTAACTAGTCGCATGTGATTATTTGTGATATCGTTAACCGACGTTTGCCACACTTAGCATTTTTTTTTAATAAAAATAATACATACTTTTTCGAATAAAATTAAAGTGTTTCAAATAACAAAAAATTTTTTTTTACATTTCAGGTGCCAAATATTGAAATCGATGAAATGACTGATAAACAATTGGAAGATTACATGAAATCTGAATTAAAAATGGTTTTATAAACGTATTTTTTATATTACACATGTACAAGTACACATTTTAATAAATTAATAAAAAAAATCTAATTAAATATATAAAGAACCGTCCGCCGGTCCCAAGTAATGTAATGATATTAGAATGACGTCGATTAAAGTCCAAACACCCAATCCACCGAAACTGAACAACTTTCCAATACCCTCCTGCCAGTGTCCCAGGTAAAATCTGTCTGCCCCGAAACCTCCTAGAGTAATGCTTAGGATTAAAGCGGTCGACCAACGGTAGCCTTTCGTCCAGTTGCACAAGACGTTTTTGTTGAAAGTGCGATGCCCTGAAAATTTATAAATATTATATCGTAAGCACGATAGGATAATATATATTATACTTACCTAAGCATAAGATATCCTCGTTAACAGTACAATTCGTTGTGTATGGACTCCTAGTTGTGGCAATGGAATTGCAATTAGCGCGGAGTTCACATACATGTTCCCATGGTTCCGTCTGGTAGCAATATCTACATATATACGGTTTTAAAAAATTTCTTTCCCCCTGAAAAAAAAGTTTCTGAAGTGATCCATCTTTCTTTTTTAATTTATTCGTAATTTTACCTTGCATTCAATTGTACTACTGATAATGTTACATTTCGCAAATAGCTCCTCTCCGTAAATACACGAATAATTCAGTTGATACTGCAGACACTGCTCGTTTAATAAGCTGCATTCTTTTTCCTTGTTCGACGGACAATACAATTCCTCCACTTTGGGAAGCTCCTGCAAAATAATTTAAATTTATTAAAAAGATTTGCACGTTACGGGATACATACAGCATCGACTAATTCGGATTCTGTAGTGGAATTCCGAATGAGTCAATCCTGTATGTATTCCGTAACGTGCAAATATTTTTAATTATTTCACTATAATAATGAACTTACCATTGGTGTTGTTTGATCTATATGTGTGTTATTCTTCCCATTCTTTTCTTTCATCGTTAATGGCATATGATTATCCGCTAGAAATCCACGAATTAAAAATATGTATTACTTGATAACAATGTATTTTACCCATTTGTGAGTGCTGGACTAAATTTATTAATAAAGAAAACAACATTAGAACGACTTTTCGCGCATTTACGTGAACACATCGCATATTTGTTTAAATTAACTAAATACAGAACAGTCTTATTATTGTAAGCATAAAAATGACATTGAAGAGGTTATGTGTGGCTCTTCTCCATAGATGTGGTAGATACTACATCTATGGATTGCATGTTAATAGATAAGCAACCAAATACGCATGTTGGTACAACTGATCATATGAAAGGAAAAATCCCCTAGATTGCCATTGGCGTAGCAATAATTTTTTCCCAAAGTAAATTACATATTTAATCAACTATATATTTAATTTTTACATGTTGAAGCTGCTCCCTATTTTTTTCAATTACTGCTTTATGAGTGCACCATACCACATTCTTTTGGAAAAGTTGTTTCTTTAGTTATTGCACATATTTATAATCTATATTCGCTGATATTTCGTTTAGGGTATGCATTTGCAATGTACATATATGTTGATCTCATCATAGATACAGTGTTATAGGGTAAAATATAAATAGTTCGGTATTTTTGTTTATAAAAAATACGTTCAGTGTTCCAGGCGATACTAAAATTATTTATTTCGTATTCGAATTACTCATGCACAAAACTCTAAGAGTCGATTCACCATCGCTCGGGAAAAAGAATGGAACATAGACTATATAATAATATATATCTATGATCGACACAGATACATATCGTATTGTTCCAACTTGCATATATATTTTTACAAACAATTTACTCCAAGTATTCGTTTAAGAATTAAAAATTTTAATCAAAAGTATATTATACGAAACCACTTGAGTAAAAATGCGTTTGTTTCTCATTGATTATCAAGAAATATATAAATTAAATAAAAATAATTATTATATGTTGATTGATTTTATTTGTGATTATAGATCATATTTTTGTGAATATAAAATTCACAAAACACTGTTTTATATTTAATGTAGTAAATTTACCTTTTCATTTTCATTAGTGAGAAATTAACTAAAATTCGTTGCAATCAATTTTACTTGGAAAATGCGAAATTATCAATATCTATGAATTCACATTTTTTACATAACGCTTTAAATAATTAAATTAACAATAAAAAAAACAAATCGATTATTAAAATGACAATATTCATTACCCAAAGACAATATTTTTGGTATTATTTAATCACACTTCATTAGATTGAAAGTTTTAATAGTGGGGGAATTACCTATTTTTATACACATCATGTCATTGAGCGTCAGGTAGGATTCCCTAGAATAACAGCACAGTTTCTTAAAGATGGGGGGTTGTTGTAGTTCAATCGACGTTGAGTATGATACGCCAGATTATACAAATAGTAGCCACAGTGCATCCTTTGTAACCAGTCCACGTTCGAATCAATGGTGGTTCACCTCAGCGAATAGTACTCCTGGAAGTGCTCAAAAAACAGAGACATCGAATAGCAAGGAATTGGTTTTAGACAAAGAAACGTTAGACATGGCCGAGTGTTTATCTTTAATACGGCATATCGATCTCGATGTTGATAGCTATTTATTAGAACTTGAACGTCGATTGGGGAGAAGAATTCAACATAAATCATTACGTAGTAGTGAATCTCTGTCGTGTTGTATAAACAAAGTGGACCAGAATGCATCGGATGGAAGAAGGCAAACAGAGTGTGAAACAGATTTAGAAGAAAAACCAAACAGCTTCGAACAAATTGAACCGATAGTAAAAACAGACATTAGTAAAATTTATCATAATAGTGTTACCGATATCCGTTTTATGGAGTGCTCAAGAGACTCTCATATTTTTAGACAAATTTGTCGAAATAAAGGTGCTTTCTTCAGGCCGAAAAGAACCCTAAAAGTGAAATCAGTGCAATTAATAACTAATCCATATTTAGAAATGTTATATGAATTAAAAAAAGCTGAATTAAGGGTAACATACGGGGACCGTGTGATAGAAAAAAGTGTGTTCCACTGCGCCTCTGAAGAGAAAATTGCTGCGATTTGTAAAGAAAACTTCAACTATCGACTGAGCGGAACGAGCAGAGGCCGGAAATACGGGCATGGAATTTCATTTTCTCCAAAATTCGCTTATGCCAATTATTTTAGTGATAAAAGCTCCTTAATTAAAACGATGCTGCAATGTAAAATACTCTTCATCAACGCTCACATTGGAAATGAGAACACTATTTTACCGGACGATGGTTTTGATACGACCATGAGGGAAAATGGGAAAGTTTTTGTTAAATATCACGATGATGTTTTTCTTCCGCAATACCGTATACAATATAGATTATTGTGATAAGGGTGTATTGTATTTTTAATTTTGTGTTTGTAGATATAGAAAATTATTGTGTTGGAATAAAGTTTTATGTGTATTTTTGTTTGTGTTTTGTTCAATGATTGTTAGACTTCGAAATTTACATATGATTTCCTATGTTGTTAACACCCGGTATATGTAACAAATAATTGCATGGATGACTTTGAAATAGAAAAGCAAAATTAATTATGTTTAAAATTAAAGAGGAAACCTGTATCTGTACACAGAATATATTAAATAGTTATCCATTTAGTTTTAATTATTCAATCAGCAGTTTGACCTGTAGGTTTTTACACGTTCTCCAATATACTATCATATTTATGTTTAAAGATTATAATAACCCTTAGTTGAAGACAAAAAGACTAACTTTTTCAATTTTCATGAAAAAATATTTTTGTTGAAATGGGCTGAAACTTTCTAATCAAATGAAGAAGACGAATACGTTTCCAGAAAGAATTTAATCCACTTAGAATAATTTATTTAAAATTTTGAATTGTTTGACAAGCACAGTACATTTTGTTGCATATGTCAAAATCAGAAAATTTACATAATTCTTGATCTATCTATTTTAAAAAAATGATGTTACTACTATAAATATGTATGCGAATATATCACAGCAATTTATTTCACAATTTTTCAAATAGATAAATTATTTTTACAACTTGAAAATCTTTGTTGTATATTGTTTCAAATTAATTTTTTTAGATGAAACTTTTTTAACAGATAGATTTCAGTATACTGAACACAAATTCGTTATCAAAACTATTTTTTTTTTTTTTTTCACTTAGAAATATTTATTTGTAAAATTTCGAATCCTAGACACAGTATGCAACATCTATAGTTCGAATCATAGACGTAGTATGTAAATATCATAAATATGTAATTATACTTAATCTATGTTTCGAATGTAAAGCAGCCGAAAATACACACCTCGGTACATTCGGTTGCATATGTCAAAAACAGAAAATAAATTTTCCGTTATTCTTGATATATTTCTTTTTTTTAATGATACTTCTACTGTAAATATGCATGCATGTATCTTTTATAAACTTATATCAGATTCTTGTTCAGCGTAGTAAATACTACATTTTTACCAAGTTTCAACTCAATCAGAGACAAAATATTGTATTATCAAAATTATTATTGGCTGAAATGGACCGAAACGTTGTGCAGAGATAGTTTACAATGTGTTGAGCACGAATTCGTTGTCATAACGTTCTTATTCCGCTTAAAAAATAATTTTATAATTTTGATTTTTTAATAATAGATGTAGTATATAAATATGTAATATATACTAAATCTATGTTTCAAATGGATTATGTTAGGCAGCCGAACATACACACCTTCTGTATATTAATTTGCGTATGTAATAATCAGAAAATAATTAAAGTTTTCCCTAATTCTTAACTTACGAATTATAAATCAATGTTATGTAACAACATGCAGGTAAATTTCAGCAATTTAGTTTACAATTTTCCCAAATGGATAAGTTTTTATTTTTCATGTAAAGATTTAATATCATTAATGATTTAATATATACAATAAATATGATTTTTTACACAACGAATTTTATTCATTTAGGTCCAATTTACTTTTATTTTATACTTTATAATATAATTACGTAAATATATACTTTTTTTCTAATAGTATTTAAAAATCCCGCCGAAAGAAACTGTTTTTAGGAAACTATTGGTGACAAAATCTGTATTTTAGTTTCTTCGTGGCCAATGCTTCACTATTATATATTATATTTTGTAATTTAATATTAAATAATAGTGAAACAAGATTGGCAAAATATGAAATATTATTTATGGTATTAAAATAATTTAAATCGAGTCGACACTAGCGACGCTTGTGGTTTCCGGGTCATACTAAACGAAACTTTGAACAATTCGTTCCATTGAATTATCAATCCAAGTATAGTAATCTATTAGTTTCTTATTCTATGGTTTGTGTTATAACCATACAAATCATTTTGAAGTCATTTCTAATAAAGTGAAATAAGTTAAAATGGATAAAATCGACCCGAAAAAAGCCCTGCAATTCTACGAAATGGTCGTCACGTTGAAACACAGTGTACGGAAGGGCTGGGAGTATTGCGATGTGAAATCCCCGGAGAGCATATCCGGACACATGTACGCTATGGCAATGATGACTTTTCTGATCGACGACAAGAGTGATTTAAATAGGAATAAGTGTATGCAATTAGCTTTAGTTCATGACTTAGCCGAGTGTATAGTCGGGGACATTACGCCGAGGGATAACGTTCCAGACGATGTGAAGCACAAAATGGAACGGGACGCGATGAAGAGCATCTCGGAGAAGGTGGGCGGTGAAATGGGGGAGTATTTGTTCGACTTGTACGTGGAGTACGAGGATAAAGTCACGCCGGAGGCGAGGTTCGTCAAGGATTTGGACCGGTTCGATATGATCTTCACGGCGTTCAATTACGAGAAGCGCGACGGGGAGCCGGGGAAGTTGCAGGAGTTTTTCGACAGCACGGAAGGGAAGTTCAAGCATCATTTCGTCAAGGATTTAGTCGAGGAGTTGAACCGGCAACGGATCGAGTTCGCTTCGACGGGTCCTTCGAAAAGTTGTAACGGTGAAACATAGTGGAATTTAATTATTTGATAATTTTTAATTGACGACTTAGGCTAAGCTCGATTTCGAACTTGTTTTAAATTGTGGAGGAAACTACATCGCCTGTGAATGGCTTTTTAAATTAATATCCGGCCAATTGTTAAAAAAATTCACTAAAAAAATTAAGCACAAATTGAATTGACAAAAAATATGTTTACAATTTTAAGCAATACATATATACAATATCCTAGTTTTTTTACAAATGTTAAAATTTCTAGAAATCGCAATTAAAAATAGCCTTCAATTATGATAAAGGATTTTCGATGAAAGCCGATTTAAAAATGGCTTTAAAGATTGTTTGATAACAGCGAAATTAAAATTGGGTCGTTAAACTTTGATTTCCACCCATGCACTAGGCTTTTGTATAACTAGAGATTATATATATTGCGAAAAAGTGATTAATTTTATTATACGGGTTTCATATTTTATTTATTTTTTTACAATAGACTTCAAAATGTGTTCCATTAAATAAGGAAAGTTGTTACTGAAAAATGTAATTGCGTACGTTTCTAAGTGTTTAAGGATTAACAACAAATATTACCATTTGAAACTTATGTAGATTTAGTGCTATATAATCTATTTATTTATTTATTGACTGAAATAATAATAAATGCAATATTTGAAATTAATGCTGTTTAAAACAATAAACCAAATCAAAATAAATAAAAAAAAACTATGTAGTCTTTTTTTACTATAACTTTTATTATAGTTATAGTAAACTAAAACTACATAGTTTTTATATATTTCATTATAGTTATGGTTATTCAGGGCTATTCTGTACGGTAAATGTTAAGTTTAATGTGTAGCTAATTTTTTATCGGCAGCTTTTGCAATAGATTGAATTTGATGTTAATCAAAAACGACACTTAATATTTACTGTACGGAATAGTTCCGATAGTAAATTATAACTTTTATTTATAGTTATAGTAATTATATTTTTTCTTTATTTATTTTGATTGGGTTTTAATAAATTTCCTAATCGGCCAAATCGATGTTAATTTCATCCTTGGAACCTGGCTCGAGTGGTAAGTGTAGAAAAGGGATTGAAAAATATTCTTTCCTTTTTTTTGTTCCTGCAAAAACTGATTCCTATCAACAATGTTTATTTTAAGTGCGCATATATTCACACCATCTTCCATTGTAATGGCCGTGTCGGGTTTTTTGAACCTTTTAAATTTCGGTGGTTTTTGTGAATTAGCAGCGGCACACACATCGAAAGAAGGGCAGTTTTTATTTTTCGGATCGTAATAATTATGCCAATTAGAAATTCCCTTATTACCACTCGCGTCTTTTGTATTGCTCTTCTTACTAAGATCTCCGCCGGTGTTCAAATATTTTTTGAATACCTTAGGAACGGAACTGTCGGTGGTTTTACCTTTTTGTTCCGAGCTGATTTCATTAATGGCCTTATTGCAAAGCCTGCATCTTTTTTTATTCAGAAACATTTCCGAAGTCGTAATACCCCATTTCCTGATCCTATCGCAAAATTTGTTCTTCGAGCTGTCGCTCGTATCCGCATTCCGGATCCGCTGCAAGCATTTTTGACAGCAATTATTCTTATTCATCCTCAGCTCAAACGAATCCTTCTTAATATCCGTTTTCCTGCAGGACGACTTCATCCGGCATTTATCGCAAACCGATCGCCCATTCAATTTCTCAACACTCTGAACCTTCCCTGGCTCCGGGGTTTTCCGATTCCTGTTTCTCCCTAAAGCCTCCATTGAAACTTGCTTTCCGGCTCTCGGGGATTTAATCGGTTCATTCGTGGAAACGTCGACTTTATTTTTATCGCACAATTTTATCTTGCAAGCTTCCCCGTCCACACAATCCAACCTCTCGCTACCTACTTCGACCTCCTCTTTTTCATACTTCAAGCTCGGTTTTTCGCGCAACTTCTCAGTGGAAGTCGTTTTATTTACGTTGGCTTTACTCAGTGCTCGCTTCAAATACCGGCACTTTTCGTAAGTGCAACGATTCCCGGGCTGTGTTTCTGAATTCACGCTTTTCTTCCGTATTTTATTCATTAAAGGGCAATGATACGACGTGGAAGCGTTTTTGGATCCTTTATTTTCCGACTGTGCAATCGAGGAATCCACCGATTTTTTGGTTCCTTTACTTTCCGACTGCGTTGATTTTTTAATTCCTTTATTTTCCGACTGCGATGTGGAAGAATCAACCATTCTTTTAGTTTTGCATAGTGAAGTGGTAGCATCAACTTTTTTGGATCCTTTAGTTTCCGACTGTGAAGTCGAGGCGTCAACCGTTTCTTTCCGTCCTGTTTTTTCCATCTGTGAATCGGAATATTTGCGGATTACTAAATTCGGGTCTCGTTTTTGTTGAATTTTCAATGGTTCATCTTTTCCTAAAAGTGTAATAATTAATATTCAACAATTAATTAATTAAATAAAAAATAGATTTTACTTTTGTCTTTCATGGCTAACTATTTTTTGGTGTATGGTAAAATTAAAAACGACTGTAACTTATTTTATTTTAAAAATGTTATATCGGATTAAAGGGAAAAAACAGCCCTTTCAATAAAGTCATAGCCAACTATTGTTTCCATTTAAAAAAGGTAAGTTTGTGTCATATCTCCCAAAATATGGGCGACATTTTTTTTTATCTTTTGTTATTAATCTGTGTAAAATTTTCTACAACTTTGTCCTTTACAGTTTTTTTCTATCTATGATAATAATAGAGATATATTGATTTCAAAAAATTGACACATTTTACTTTTTTCAAAATATCTAGTTACCCTTGACCTTTTCAAATATTTTGAAAGTGTCATTTTATTCGTCTTATAAAACTACACTTCTTTCCCCATTTAACCGTTTTTCTATCTCTTATAGTTTTCGAGAGCCCCATAGAGAACATTGAAAAAAACTCACCCTCTATGTATGTTTAATTGCCGATCGGTTCAATGCGTTTGACTCACACTTTTTTACAGGTAATCATAGGGAAAAGTTTACTGATAAAAAATCTCCCTGTATATATTTTTTATATACAGTTTGTCTGTGTCTCAACCATCGATTAAATAAGAATTAACCTATATAGCTTATATTACACACACACAAAGGCCGGATTCTAGTTTAGTCGATTTCGTTGGTAGCGACTTAAAATCAAGATGGAGTGATTCCAAACAACGGTTGATAGAGCTCTCTCTATCAACTCCGATCGAATCGCTGTGTCAATATCGTTTTGATTTATGGCCGTACCAATAGTCGCAGTTTAATCCTGGAATCAATCTAGAATTCATGAATCGCGACTTTGCGAATCCAAGAATTAATGCTCAATTCTGGATCAATCCATGACTATTAGTACGGGCATTAGGATGCCATAGCAATTTCTTGAAATGTCAAATTTGACAGATAGCATTAAGAAAGAAGCCGACTTTACCTTTCGGATTTTCTTTTTTCCCTTCAAATACTGCATCGAGTGAGGATGAATT
Source organism: Philonthus spinipes (assembly GCA_963082785.1). NCBI lineage: Eukaryota > Metazoa > Arthropoda > Insecta > Coleoptera > Staphylinidae > Philonthus > Philonthus spinipes. Next base: position 10,561,533 of record OY720316.1, on the reverse strand, counting down.
ATATGGATCGACGGATAGAATACTGTCCGGTTTTTCGAAGCTGATCGATTTTTTGTTTTCGGGCTTCACTGTTAGAATGCTCCCGTCATTGGATTTCTCGACTGAGCTTTTGAGTTTTTTTTTCAATCCTTCCGCGGATGTTTCTTTCGGCGCCGCAGCGGGTTTATTACTTTTGCCGAGATCGGTTTTCGGTGGTGGTTTTGCCTCTTGACTACTCTTCTTTTCTTTGACATTTTTATTGGTTTTGGAAGATGCTTTGCTTTCTTGTGATTTATTACTCGCTTTCGATTGTTCTGAAATGAATATCAAATTTACATTCAACAAAACTTATATAAAGCTCTTTACAAAATGACATAAACTCGATCTGTACATACTACCTATAACTTATCTATAAATTCGTCTTCCCGAATACGTATACCCTTTTAGGAGACGGATAGTTTCTTTTAAATTAAAATAAGTATACAGAAAGTGCGTCTTCCCGGGTGATTGTGAATCGATACATAAAGCCTCTACTATCGCAGAAGTGCTAGTTAAAGAATTCTTCAGCCGTTTCGGTGTGCCTATGGAGATCTATTCGGATCAAGGAAGGAATTTTGAGTCTGCCCTTTTCCAAGATGTCTGTCGTCTACTGGGAATTAGTAAAACAAGGACGACACCTCTTCATCCTCAGTCTGATGGTATGGTGGAAAGGATGAATAGGACGATGGGCAAATATCTATCTCTAAACATCAACGAGACTGGGACCAATACGTTCATCTCTTCCTCATGGCTTATCGATCTACAGTCGAGGAAACCACTGGCCAAACACCTGCCTGTATAATGTTCGGACGAGAGTTGCGATTACCTTGTGATCTCCAGTTTGGAAGGAAGCAATTAAAAGAACAAAATGCTGGAGAGGATTTTGTTTCTAATCTGAAGATGAAGATGGCCAAAATTCATGATCTAGTCCGTAATAACATCCAGATTGCCAGTGATAGGATGAAAGAGCAATATGACATCAGAGCAAAGGATGGGAAGTTTGAAGTCGGAAGTCTGGTTTGGCTTTATAATCCTCGGAGACGTCGCGGTCTGTCGCCAAAATTTCAACGGCAGTTCTTAATCAGATAAATGACTTAATCTACCGGATATGGATGACACCGGGTAGCAAGCCGAAAGTGGTTCATTTTAATCGTCTTGCTCCGTTCGATGGACCTGATAAAGAACGTGTGGATGTACAGCAGATAACGCGTGTCTTCACGAGATCCAAATCAGCTGACAATCCATCAAGTTTTAAGGACTGTATGATGAGGTATGGTGGGAACCATAAGGCCCGCTTCGGAGTGACAAAAGAAGTACACCAAGACACCCCTGTGAAGTTGACCCCCTCAACTTTCAAATTTCATAAAAATTGTTGGAGTTCTGGTGCCCCCCACATAGTTCTAGAGTTCCCTATACATATAAAAAATAGTTCCGCCCTTTTAACCCCTCCAAAATCAAATTGAATTAGAGGGGGGGCAACTTCACACTCATGTTATTTTAGAATGCTGTAACTACTTTATTATTGACTTTAAAGTAAAAATTTATTAGAGTAATTGATAGAACTCATAGGGGGGCAAACAGAACTCTAATGACATTTACAAAAATTAAAAAAAAACATCCCCCTCGGACTTTGATTAATTAATTATAAAAAAGTTTGAGAGGCCAGAACTTTTTGATTATTGATAATAGAGAATTCATTCATAAGAATAATTTATAGAACTCTTTGGGGGACAAACAGAACTTTAATCACATTTACAAAAATTTAAAAAAAAACATCCCCCTCGGACTTTAATTATACCAACCATCTTGGTGTCTTCTTTAAAATACCTCTTACATGAATAAAAATTAATTCATTTACTAATGATTTAATGATTGCTCAATTATTAATAATAAAATGTGTCCAGTTTGCTGAAAATTTAAGAACATATTTTATTTACAAATAGCATTATTTTTTTCACTAAAACAAAAATATGAGTTTAGATAATAACGTTGGCTATGTTTTGTCAATAATAAGAAAGTTCTGGTCTATCATAGTTTTTAAAATATACAAGGTGTACATAAAATGAGTAAAAAGCTTTAGGTAGGTTTTGAGTAGAAAATCCAAATAAAAAAATTGTATGGTTCTTCATTAATGTTTGCGAGGCCATTGAAATAATAAATACGTGAGTAGAAATTAGTAATATTTTTAAAATATTTTGATTACAATTATGTCTATGAACATCCCGCCAACCATTGCAAATGTTTATGTAATGTCAAGTGGATTATTAATAGCAATAATTATACACAAAATGTTAAAAACGAATTACAGTCTAAATTTTTTTTAATATTAGTGGCCACTTCAGGCATACATTTTTTAATTTATTTTTATTTCCATTCTTACTACTTAAAATTGATTAACGAAGCTACGTAAAGCATTTCACTCATTTTCTGTACACCTTGTAACTAACTGATAAAAGTTCTATATAATGTTTTCATTTTTTTTGTAAATATGACTGGAGTTCTTCTTGCCCCCAAACATTTCTAAAAATTATTCTAACGAATGAATTCTCTATTATCAATAATAAAAAAGTTCTGGCCTCTCAAACTTGTTTATAATTAATTAATCAAAGTCCGAGGGGGATGTTTTTTTTATTTTTGTAAATGTGATTAGAGTTCTGTTTGCCCCCCATAGAGTTCTATCTATTACTCTAATGAATTTTTACTCTAAAATCAATAATATAGTAGTTATAGCATTCTAAAATAACATGAGTGTGAAGTTGGCCCCCCTCTAATTCAATTTGATTTTGGAGGGGTTAAAAGGGCACCAACATTTTTTATGAAATTTAAAAGTTGGGGGGCCAACTTCACAGGGGTCACCAAGACCTATTGACGGTTCCATCGGATGTAACGATAGCTCACTGTGTTGCTGAAGATCTACGGATGGCGAAAGGAATAGCTCGGGTATTTAGGACAAAGTTCGGTCGATTGGATGAACTATGTGACCAAGGTCCTCTGGTTGGAAGGGCTCTGATGTTGCAAGATAATGACCGTTCTATATACTACCTGGTGACGAACAAGAAGTCGCATTACAAACCAACATACCGGGATATGTGGAGACTCTTGTGAACTTGAAGAAGGACATGATCCATCGAGGCATAAGGAAATTGGCCGTCCCGTAGATAGGATGTGGACTGGACGGCTTAGACTGGAGACTGGTGAGAAATATGTTAGAGGTCTTTTTTCAAGGAGCAGGGATACAGATTACGGTGTGTAGTTTCAACCCTTTAAGCGACCGGCTTGAGAAGAAATCGGTATTTCTACCAAAGAGGTGCATGTAAAAACGGGAGCGATTGTAAATACAGTCACGACCCTTTCTTTAGATGTGCACGCCAATCTATGTTCTGGGACAGAACATTCTTAAAGTTGGGGAAGTGTAATGCGCGAGAAACGAGTAGTCCCACAATGCAGGCAAAATAACAGCACTTGTACTTTTAGATTACAGCAAAGCGTTCGACACACTTAATCACGAAGTTTTATATTCTGTACTTCACTATATAGGATTTGATCAGTCTGCAATTGATTTATTGAGTAACTATTTAACAGGACGGTATCAAGCAGTGAAGTTGAATCTTGCATATCAATCTTTAAAGAATTAGTATCTGGGGTTCCCCAGGGCTCCATTTTTCATATACTTTTCGTCAATTATAAATAAATTACAATACTGCAAGTATTACATGTACGCAGACGATACGCAATTATATATTTCTTTTTCGTCAGATAATTATCGTGATGGCTTAGCCAAATTAAATTCAGACCTTAACATGTTATACGAAATCTCGTGCTCACATGGTCTCATCTTAAACCCTTTAAAATCAACATATCTTCTTTTTGGACCAAAAAACAAATGCACGGATTTAGTTGATATTTTTAAGCCTTCAATAAATAACAATGCAATTCCATATAGTACCAGTGCAAAAAACCTAGGTGTTACACTTGATGATACTTTTAGGTATCATCAGTTTACTATTAAATGTATCAATACGGCCTTTGGTAATCTCAGACTTATTTTCCATAATCGTGAGTACTTAAACCGAAAAGTTAAAGTGTTGCTGTGCGAATCAACAGTGCTATCTCAATTTACATACTGCTCCCCCTTAATACATCCATGTCTGGACCAAATGACAATCTCGGATACAACGAATACAAAACTCCCGTCTCAGGTTAATTTTCGGTGTACGTAAATTCGATAGAATATGCCACAGGCTGTTAGACTTAAACTGGCTAAACATGGAAAATCGACGAATAATTAGTTACTGTTTATTTTTCAATATAATTAAATATAAAACACTTAGCTATCTTTTCGAGAAACATATTATTACATATTGTTGCGATGTTCATAACGTTAATATTAGGAGCTGCGGCCGGCTGTCACCACCTAACTATAAAACTAGTTTATATGAAAGATCATTTTATTATACAATAGTTAATTACATTAACAAATTAGCCATCTCCTGCAATGTTTTCGAGTCAAAATTTAAGTTTAAAAAATATATTTTTACGACATTGTATACCAATCAATGCTCATTATAAATTGTGCATACATTTTCATAATAACTTATATTTATTTTGTTGTAATATGTTGTTTTCTAACTCTTCTTTTTTTCATTCTTCTTATCTTTTTTCTTAATTTTTATACTGATTTATATTTGTTTATTTCTGTGCAATCTACATTATTATTTTACTAAATTTATCATAATAAGGTGTCATGGAAGATCAGAGTGTACCTCGGTACGCATCTGAATTGCATCTTTTTTTCCAGTATCAGAACCATTATTTTTAGGAATCGCTTATAATTGTCATAAATATTTTCGTTTCTGTATTTTTGTTATGTTATGGAAAAATAAAAATATTATTATTATTATTGGCCGACATGGAGCGTGGCGGAATGTTCGGGAAGGAATGGAATGTTCGTTAGATGAGAACGGAAGAAAGATAGAGCTGGTGAGGCAGAGGGCAGGGAGGTGTAGCTAGAGGCAAAACTGTGGCGAGCATCAGTGGAGCTCTCATTCGAAGAATAATAGAATAATGTATTATATAAGGTGTAAAAGTTTATGCCAAATAAACGTAGTTATTATCATACCATTTGATTGTACCTGCAAATCATTACTAATTTCCGACGATTTCTTCTTGTTCCTCAAATTGCAACAAGAACTGCTCTTCTTCTCTTTCGACCCACTCACCAATTTACCGCTCTTTTCATCCGACTTTGATTTCTCGACGTTTTTCACAGGCTTCTTCGCCGAACTTTTCCCCTCGGTGGAAGCACCCGATGAAACCTCCGCAGAGGGAAATACTTTCGCTAAAATCCGAGTGTAATCGTAATCCCTGAATTTTTTATCACTCCGGTAATCGTCCTCGAGGGTTTTCTCCGAATCTGTGTTGAATATACTGTATTTGCTGCTTATGTTGAAGTTCTTTTTAGCGTTCGTTTTAAAATCGTGCTCGAAGTCGTTGTCTCCTTTGAAAGTATTGAAATCTTTCTGAAAAGCGTTTTCGAATTCGCAATTTCGTTGGAATGTGTCTTTCGAAATTTGTTCCTCATTGAAATTGTTTTCGTATTTCGGTTTCACGTTTATGCCTAAATTATTTAAATCGGTAATTTCAATTTTCTCATGATTATCGAATAACGCAATTAAATCATCTTCACTTTTATTAATCGGGATATTTAATTTACATTCCTGCTCCTTTAAAGTTTCATCGTTGATGCAACTAAGCATTTCGTGTGTAATTCTTTCATTTCTTTTAAGTGTATCTTCTTTTGTTTTATTTTTATGAATCACAACGGATGCATGATTCGTCGAAGTTTTTAATAAATCATCCCAACTTTTGCTTAAATTCACCTCGTTATTATCACCACCGTCTATATTAAAGATTTCATTTAAATAATTCTTAAAAGCCTCGTCCATATTTTTATCACTTTTTGCAGCCGCTTTTCTCTTCGTAAATAAATCAAGAAAGCGTGTACTCAACCGTTTCTTATCGACATTTTCCTTCGCCTTTCCTCTCGTCGATTTCAGCACGTCGATAAATTTCGTGCCGTTATCAATGCATCCTTTGAATTTCCTTTCCGCTTGCGATTGCAAAATCTCATAAATGCTGGCATAATCTGAAATTCTCAAATTCTGAACTCGACAGCCGTTCTTGTTGAACTTCCTTGTTATTGCACGTGGTGACGATGAGTCGGATCGATGCGATTTTTCGGTGATTGTTTTGGGATGCGTGGGAAAATTCTGTTTTATCCGGTTCATATGAAAACGCTTCTTCGTAGCATCATCCTTTTTGTTTCTACAGTTTTACTCGCTTTGAAATAACTGAAAATAAAATGTGCAATTTAGAAACTTGTACATACCAAACGGTGGAAAGGAAAAATATTTAAAAAATTATAAACAGGGTCTTGCATCACAGCTCAATATTTACTTAAACCATGTATATCAGGTTCCATATAATACGCATTTGCACATATAGATTATATAGATATAGTATATAAACATTATTACTACATCTATGTATGTCTATAACATAATATGTAACATGCATTAGATTTGTACGTTAAATTGCATATTACTCGTGATGGTTCGTATTGCATGGATGTTGCTTTATCAATAGTACAGTAATATTTATCGGGTAATATTACCATAAAATATTGCCTCAGGCGGACATTCAACGATTCTGCAACATTAATGCAACTTAAAACGCAACATTACACGTTGCGCCGTAACATTAATGCAATGTGTTATGCAATGTTTTTTTGCTCAGTGGGCTGTATAATCAAAAATATTTTCCTAAAGTACGTCCTCAAACCCAAGTAAAGTTTCCAAAATTACAAAGTCCTAACTTAATTAGTAACTGAGCTATTGAAGACGGGAGCTGTGATGCAGGACCCTGTATATACAATTTTTACAAAATGTCTAGAGACAAGAGGTTTTTCCGCCAGTCTTGTTCTTGTCGTCTACTTACTCGTCATGATCGCTGACATTATTGTTATTTGATGAAATGAAAAATCTTTATGGTATTTATTTTGAGATGATATTGGGATTGCAAAAGTGTTTTACTATGTTTGTTATTTTAGGATTTGTGGCAAATTTTAGTTAGGAGGGGTGTTGGAGATGGTCAGTAATGGGTTGGTCGCGCACATTTTTCAGACGATTTTAGTCACACGGTTTACACGTGTAGACCATTTTTAATTGGCACTATTATAGCAAAGTTAAGACTACATTAGTTGATATATTATTGACATTGGGTTTTGTGTATTGATTGTATAAAAGGGGGGTGTTATTAACAGCTCCTGAGAAATGAGCTTCCGCAAATAACTCAGGTTCCTGTTCTAACAATTTTTAAAAGGCTGGTCTACAACGCGATTAATGGAGGGCTAATATAGGAGGGTTGTCGAGAGGGTTAAAGAAAAGTACTCGTTCTAAAATAACTGAAAATAAAAATTGCAATTTAGAAAATTGTATTTTTATTTTTAAAAAAATAGGAAGAATTCTTAATGATTATTAAAACTCACCTAAAATTTCCTTAAAATGTATTTTCCCTTTCACTAAAATTTCATGCCATCTCCATGTCATTTTGACAAATATTTCATATTTGTTTGACAATCATTAGCATAAAATCTTCCGCCGGCTGGTTGTTTAATTTAATTATTTAAATAAAATTCTTATCGCTTCTCCTACTTGTTTCATTGCACTAAATATATACAATGAAAGGAACAAATTCATTTAAATTGCCGGTGATTATTTTCGAGAAAAACGTTCGGACAGGTCGATTAGTATTTTCAACTGCTCATCTTTTTCAATAAAATGTTTATATACAGGGTGTCCCATAAACAAATGCCGATATAAAGTTACATTTTTTTAATGTTTTTATTTTATTTCTTTAGTCTTATATAACATCGTTATATGTTCCTCTCTGCTTCTCAGTGTGAGGTGATTTTTTTAATGTAATATTTTAATATACTATAACATTTTTGGATTATTTGGAGAATTCTAGATAATTTTTGTATACAGGGTGTCACAGCGTGCGCGCCGAGTAGCTTTACGGCTAAATGGTTTATTTTTTCAAAATCAGCTTTCGCAGGCGTATGTAGGTCTACTAGGACCATATATTAAAATTAGTTTCAAATATACCGAGTGTCCCATAAAAGCATGGGGTATCATAGTTATATCTTTTCTAATGGAATACCCCATATTTCATATTTTTTTCAGATTCTACATCAAAAATAAAGTTAACTTTTATAATATATTCATATGTCTAAACCTAATAATTTTTGAAATATTTAAATATTTTTGGAAAAATTGACGTTTCGAAAAAAAATCGTAACTTTCAAAATTGTGAGTTTTCATTCACAATTTTGAAAGTTACGAAATGAAATTTTGTATCAGTGCATTAGACTAATGGGTGAATATTTTAGGCTATTTGCAGGAATTTAAAATCTGATGTTTTGATAATTCAACGTATCTCCAGAAACAAATACAAGGTCAAATTTTCTGTTTATTTTAAATGGCACACCTTACATCTAATAGCCCTATCTTGTAGGAAATGTTATTGTCTTTGAAAAAGTGTAAAGGTATTTTACACCTAATAGTTTTCAAGATATGTCCATTTTCATTAACTTTTGACATAATATTTATTATTCTTAATATGAAAAGGTGATACAAAGCGCCATCTATTGTTCAATTTTATATTTATTATTTCCAATTATTCCAATAGGCAAGTATTTAGCTTTTGTTTATAAATAAAATGCCTCTTTTCTCCACCGTTGATGTAATTGTAATTACCACAACGAACCACAAAGTGTGTGTTTGACAAAAACTTGTCGCACCCCTTGTGTGAAGCGCACGCACCTTTGCATTGCTTCTCGTATTGGCCACAATACGACACAATAGAAACAAGGTGGCAAACTTTTCCATTGATCCTTTACCAAACACTAATCAACTCATGTATCTCAAATGTACTTCCCTTAAAACACACAGCATTGTTATTAATTATATTAACTTCTATATAAATAAATCTTTATTATCTAAAAACCATTTCAAAAAAATGGCGCTTAATACAATTTGAATAGTCATCACTTATGTTTAAAAAAAAGTCAGTCTGTCACACTTATTCCAAACCTAAAAACGGGGAACATCAGCACTGAAGTATCTGGCACTCAGCGCACGTGTTGATCTGTTCATGGTCGTAGAGCTCGACCTGTATGGTGACGCTCACTACACTCAAATTCTTTTTTATTAAAAATGTCGCTTCGTTAAGCACGTCGTCTCTATCACAGTTTTCATCTACAAAAAAAAAAAAATTACACAATTACTTTATGGAGACGTTTAGATAAATGAAAAATTATTTTCAAGTAAATTTGAATCATGTTTTATTAAAACCTTTTAATTATTTAAAAACCTTGAACTAAGTCTATTCCAATTCATTGCATAATTTCTCCCCTTCACCCACTAACGATGGACGCATGTAGCATAAAATCATTTAATTTAGGCAGAAAGACCTTGGGTCGATCGCCATTTGACAGTGACAGTTATAAATAAATAATCCAATTACTGTAAACGTTAATTGTTTAATTTAAGTTATCTGGAGTATTTAATCACAACAAAAACACATTTTTATTCCTTACTTCACTTTTATTTTCATACGTTATATGTGCATTTCAAGTCTAAGTAATCAATAACTAATAGCTTAGCACTTGAAATGTACATCTAACGAATAAAAATAAAAGTGAAGTAAGGAATAACAAAAATGTTAATGTACTGTCAATAAAGATATTGTCTCTCTCTCTCTCTTTTAAATAAAATAATAATAAAAATAATGTCTTTAATAATATAAAGGGAATTATTTTATATTATACCGGGTGTGCCATTTAACCTGACAAATCAAAATAACTCAAAAAATACGCATCATACGAAAAAATGTTACGAGACCAAATGAGAATGCTTTCTAAGGGGACATCATCCTATACTAAATTCTACCCGCTCTGTGGGCGCAGCGAGTAACAACTTTGACATTTCAAGTTAGAACTCCCATTTTTATTCAAAAATCCGATTCTAGGAATAAAAATATATAAGATTTTATTAAAATATTATTTTTATTCATTGCAGATGGCGCTGTAATCGCAAAAATTAAATAAAAGGTTAGTGGCTTTCTACACATTTTTTTTTTCGATTATACACTTCCGTCAGTAGAAAATTGATTAAAAACTCTAACGAATGAAGAATATGATCTTACTTTTCCAAGAAAACGATCAGCATACAAATTGACAGCATCGTCGAAATTTCTCCTACATTCACCATAAATAAAAATTATTTTATTTTTTTTCTTGCACGGATATATTATCTATGATGAAAAGTTAGAAGAGAATGATATTAAAAATATGTGACGTAGAATAATTATACTAAGTTAGCATGTTAACTACAATTATGATAAATTTACAAATTGAAATAAAAAAAATAATAATTTTTAAATTTAACATATAGAATAATTATACTAAGTTAGCATGTTAACCAAAATTATGATAAATTTACAAATTGAAATTAAAAAAAAAATAATTTTTAAATTTAACATAATTGTACTAAGCTAGTACAATTATTTGTCACTGTCATTTATTTCTAACTTTTCATCATAGATTGCACGGAGACATACTGCAAGAAAAAAATGAATTGATTTTTATTTATGGTGAATGTAGGGGAAATTTCGACGATGCTGTCAATTTGTATGCTGAGCGTTTTCTTGAAAAAGTAAGATCATATTCTTTAGTCGTTAGAGTTGTTAATCAATTTTCTACTAACGGAAATGTACAACTGAAGTAAATAAAGCCATTAACCTTTAATTTAAATTTAATTTTTATGATTACAGCGCCATCTGCAATGAATAAAAATAATGTTTCAATAAAATCTTATGTATTTTTATTCCTAAAATCCGATTCTTGAATAAAAAATGGGGGTTCTAATTCGAAATGCCAAAGTTGTTCCCCGCCCCGTCCACAGAGGGGGCAGTCTCAATTTAGAACAGGATGATGACCCCTTAGGAAACAAATTTTTGGTCTCGTAACATTTTTTTCGTATGATGAGTATTTTTAGAGTTATTTTAATTCGTCAGGTTAAATGGTACACCCGGTATGATCAATTATTCTTAAATTTCTTTTTAGTTAATTTAATCCTCAGACAGTTTTTTGTTCACCGTTTCTTTTATTGATGTTAGCACAACAATACATCCTTTGAATTGCCTTTCTGCTTGGGAATGTAAAATTTCATAGATGTTTTCAATCTTTTTTTTTTTTTTTCAGTGAAAGTTTAGGCTTCAAATTAGCTCTCAAAATATACAGGGTGAGTCATCGAAATGTCTGTCTTCGATATCTCCATAGTCATTACAAATTTAGCAATATTTTATGATTATAATTTATTCGTTTACTCAAGAAGCATAACGTAAAGTTATTTTCATATACCGTACAACAATTTATTCACGCAACATAGCAAAATCCATAGGTTAATACAGTACAATAGGATTTTCTGAAGTGAGAGAAAGATAAAGATATATAGCAGACGAATAGTAATAGTTGTTGTTACCATGACTACGTATTCGAAAATAAATATTATCCTGTTTATCAAATTTTGCTTCAAATTTGGAATTGTCAAGTGCCGCGATGTCTTATACTCTGGAAGAGAGAATACAAATTATTAAATGGGTATACGGTGGCAATTCGATAAGGGATACCGTTCATTTATTTGTGGTAAATTTTGAGAACCAATTCCACACGTTTCAACAATTTCAAGAATTGTTCGTGGTTTTGAACAGATTGGATGTGTGGCCAACAAGAAATGCCATAGAAGAGAACAAAACACTGCAGAAGACCAGGAAAGACGGGACGTAATAATTTGCGCTGTTGCAGAAGAAGACTCGTCAAAATCCAGCCTTCGGATTGCTACAGAAGTGGATTCTAACAGGGAAATGGTTCGAAAAGTTCTGAAACGAAATGGATAGAAATCTTACAAAATTTCAACAGGTCATCAGATATTTTCTGAAGATAAGATTGAAAGAATGGTGTTCTGTGGAACGTACAAATGAAATTTCTAATTTTTTGAAGAATATTTGTTTTACGGATGAATCAACCTTTCCACTGTTAGGAAGGCACAATCCTAACGTTATTAGGTTTTGGAGTAGGGAAAATACACATAACCGAATGGATTTCCGAACTCAATACCCACAAAAATTGAATGTATGAGCTGGTGTCATTGGAAATCATATTGTTGGACCCTTCTTCATTGAGGGTAATTTGAATGAAGTATTTGAATCTTCTCCGTGATCAAATAATTCCAGCAATGAGGCAACTTCCAGGAATAGAATTTAACAAAATATGGTATCAGCAGGATGGATGTCCTGCACAGGACATGCTTAATATGCGTGAATTTTTTAAACACTACTTTTCCGAATCGTTTAATTGGCAGAAGAGGTGATATCAGGTGGGCAGCCAGGTCTCCCGATTTAGCTGTAATTGACTTTTTCGTTTGGCCATACGTGAAGCAGAATGTGTATAATCATGTAAGACCTGCAAATTTAGAAAAGCTTCGCCAAAGGATTATCAATGTGTTTGGAACCATTACACCTCTAATGCTTCATAACGTGAGAAGGAACTTCTATGACAGATTAGGGCACTGTTTAGCGGTGCAAGGATCTGTATTTGAACATTTATTGTAAATTAACTTATCCATGTATTCATTTGTATTGTTTGTTGGTTCAAAAACCAGTTATTATATAATATGTGAATTTTACTCATGCTAGTTTCAAATGTGCTGTTGAAATCTTGCAATAATTATTTGTAAATTTATTTGCAGTAAATCAATTTCTTAAACAATTAATCGAAATATCAAGATATCTGTCATTCGCAATTAATAGCTGAAAGTATTACAAGTAACCATGGAATCAATTTGTTGTTTATTACCTATCCCGCTTCCTCCTATTGTTTGTGTAAGTAATACTCTCCAACACATAAAAGCTATGTTGCGAGAATTTATTGTAGATCGGTATACTGTGTATCACATTTTCGAGGAATTGATATCAACTTTGTTGACATAAAACAACAAAGTTGATATTTTTGTGTTGGTTTTCGTACACCCTACATATTAATATTTTTATCTAATAAAAAAAAATTGTTGGCTAATTTAATATAATATATAGGGTGTCTCATTTAAAACAACAAAGTTGATTTCTTCCTTAAATTATCCAACATCTCCCAATGTCTCCCTTATTATGAAATGCTCTCCATTTTGATGACATCCTGTAGAAAGGAAATTCTATAATAAGGAAATTCTATAATAGTAGATGTCGCTAGCAATATATATAAATTTCTATGATTTGGCATGTATGTCATTTTTGTCTATTGACATTAACCTACAAAAATACGCAAGTCACATTCCGCCAAAATAATAGCGTCATATTTGTTGTCGAGTTTCGTTCCAAGTAAATCGCATTTGAGCATTCGTTGCTTTTCTTATTTCATCAAAAGAAAAAAGCAGCTGAAGCTCACCGGTTGCTGGTAGAAACTTATGGTGAACATGCTCCAGTGATTAGAACATGTGAGACATGGTTTCGTCAATTTAAAAGTGGAGATTTCGATTTGACAGACAATGAACATCCTGGTGCAGCGAAAAAGTTCGAAGACGAGGAATTGCAAGCGTTATTGGATGTTGATCCAACCCAATCGCAACAAAAATTGGCAGAAATACTAAATGTGACTCGAGGAGCAATTTGCCAACGTTTAAAAGCCATGGGAAAGATCCAGAAGTATGGAAAATGGGTGCCACACCAGCTGAACGATAGACAAATGGAAAATCGAAAAACCGTTTGTGAAATGCTGCTTCAACGATTCGAAAGGAAATCTTTTCTGCATCGAATTGTCACGGGGGACGAAAAATTGATTTATTTTGAGAACCCGAAGCGAAAAAAATTATGGCTTTCACCTGGTGAAGCCGGCCCATCGACTGCAAGGCCAAATCGCTTTGGCCGTAAGACAATGCTCTGTGTTTGGTGGGACCAGTGTGGTGTGGTGTACTACGAGTTGTTAAAACCTGGTGAAACGGTGAACACGGATCGCTACCGACAACAAATGATCAATTTGAATCATGCGTTGATCGAAAAATGGCCGGAATGGGCCCGAAGACATGGCAAAGTTATCTTGCAACATGACAACGCGCCGTCTCATACCGCTAAACTGGTGAAAGACACATTAAAAACACTAAATTGGGAAATATTATCGCACCCGCCGTACTCTCCAGACCTCGCCCCATACGACTATCACCTTTTCGCATCGATGGGACACTCCCTTGCAGAGCAGTGCTTCGCTAATTTTGAAGAAGTCGAAAAATGGCTCGTCGAATGGTTTGCCTCGAAAGAGAAAAAGTTTGTTTGGGATGGTATCCATAATATGCCTGAGAGATGGGCGAAATGTGTAGAAACCAATGGTCAATACTTTGAATAAAAAAATTTTGAGATTCCTCTGATAATTAAGTGTTTTCTTTATCGAAAAAAACCGGCAAATTTCAACTAACACCCCTGGTATATTATATTAAATTATCCAACAAAATTTGTGTATTACATAAAAATATTAATATGTAAGGTGTCCCATTTAAAAAGACTGCTGATTTTCATAATTAATTATCCAACAACATATCTTCTTTATATCGAAGACGGGCATTTCAATGACATCTTGTAGAAACGAAATTAATCAGCAACAAAACTTAATAAGGCCTATCAACCCACCGACAGCTAAATGCGCCGCAATCGCTTCCTTTCCGGGCGCCAAACTCCACAGGTGCAAACTGTGAACGTGTTTCACTCCGGGCACGCTCCTCAGCATCTTGGCGACCTCCTTCGTACACCTCGGACTAGCTTCGACGAGCAAATACACGGAATCCTTGGCGACGTGGATCGTCGCCAGCACGACTATCACGGAGAACAGGATCGTGCAGATGGGATCCGCGATCTCGGCCGAGGGGAACAGTTTGATGACGATCGCTGCGATTAAAACCCCCAGGGATTGCAGGAGGTCGCCTATTATGTGCGCAGCGGCCGCTCGAATGTTTATGTTCTCCTTGTGCGAATGGTCGATGAGGCCACCGTGCGAGTGAGCATGGGGCGGCAAACAGAAACCGTGCAACACGGCACCCATACTGAAAAAATAACAATTATGTAAATATTATAAGAATAAATACAAACATCCTACAATCACCATTCATCAATTCATTTGCGCAAATCATCTGGACAGTTCAGCTAGCTAGCATAGATTTTTCTTTAACTTTATCATAAATTCACAACAGGGCAGAAAGACTTTTGGTCGATAGCCCAGATAGACTAACACTTACATGTATTGTTATATTGTTAAAATTATCTATATAGTCTGAATAAAGATATATATATATATTATAAGAATGACCCAAGATTATTAAGGGTATCAAGGTTTTTTTGGTAATAAATACATATACATATCCTTACACCTTCGGGTAGAAAGGATTATAAATAAATAAATATGTTTATTGTGCAACAGATAAACCAATTTAGGACATAAAGATCAACAAAATTCCAAATTATAAAAGAGTATACATACAAAAATAATATAATACCACAATTAAAATATATAAAAAGTTCCCAAAACAAAATGAAAATAACTGAATTAAATAAAATAAACACATTATTCAAAATAATTATTTAATCTTAATTATGTAAGAATAATTAAAATTAAAATGATGAACTTACCCTGGTGAATTCGGTCAAATAAGTTTCTTAATGAACATTTTATAGTACGTGAAAAATTATTAATTGAAAAAATGAATTGCTCTTTTAAAGTTATAGCCAAGCATTTAGAAGATCTAAATTACCCCGAAATTTACATGGAAAAATTAACAACTCACTTATTTTGAGAACTGAGAAAAATTGTCTCAATCAAAAGTCGTTTATTACTTTTTCCGAACCTCTGCCAAAGGGAAAGTATTGTGATCGTAAAAATGTTCGAATCGCCAATTTCAACAAATATGCACGTTTTGAGATCCCCCGAGTCCATTCCATCAAGTTTCGAAAAATGTCTGTCTGTGTCTGAGTGTTTGTGTTTCCGCGATAATGGCTAAACGGATTGAACCCAAACGTTATATCTAAGCTTTTAGTTAAAATCAAAACTCGTTAAATGCAACGTTCATTTTTTAATTCGGATAGAAAAATGTTTCAAATAAAAGTTGTATATTTTGAAAAAACAAATATTATTTGTTTAAAACTTTTTATTGTAGGACCTTCAGTTTTCATTTAATAAGCGCAAGAATTTCGTCTACCCGATAAACAACTATTTTTTTATTATACTTATCTGAAAACACGTTGATTCCATATGCCTCTAGAATGATGGAATCGTCACTTTTTCAGGCGACCGCACAGAAAAAGTTTGTTTGTGCGATCATTCCGTGCACTAACCGATTTCCATAGCAACGATGTATTTTTCACTTCTGTGTTTCACTGACGTTTTATTTTCCGTCTGTGAAATTCGTAAATTTGTTCAAATGTACACAGACTTAGAATATACTGATATTGTATTTTGAAATAAAGTGCTTACCAGATCAAATTCCGAAAAACAGGTATTGCATTTAAATTTCTTTAGAATTAGTGTAATTATTCACTGCCATAGATGTTACTGGTTTGAAAATAAATCAAATGATTTAAATATTTAGTTTTATATTGTTGTTTTCAGATAAGTATAATAAAAAATAGCGTTCATTACACGTCCAGAAATGGATTTTTCCGTGCTTGCATGACTTCGGTCAGCGCGCACGGAAAAATCCTTTTTTCTGGACTCCTAATGAAATATACTATTATATTCTTCTTTATTTTGGCTGTGGAGACTTTAATTATTGAAATACTTATTTTTCTGTCAAAAAAAACGTCAAAATGCAGTCATATTAAAAAATATTGTAAGGTAAGGAATAACAAAATAACTTCTAAATATTTGGCTTTAACTTTAAAAGGCAGCAATTAAAATTTTCATCTAACAACTATTTATTTACTATTAAATGTTCATTCAAAAACTCATTTGACCGAATTCATCGGGGAAAGTACCACGATGGACACATCACCATATTTTTTTTCATTTTGGATGATTTTCGTTTCAAGAATTTTTTCCTAACACTCAAAATCAGCGAGTTTGTAAAAAGTGGGGTTATGTAAAATTATTTTTTTTACTTTGACAGTTGCGAAAAATTGTTTTAAACAAAAGTTGTTCAGAATTAAATTCAATTTGAGAAAAATAGTTCTAGTTGTTGAAATAAGCGAGTTGTGAAAACTTTATGGGAAAATCACGGATAACTTGCTCATTTTGACAATTACGAACAATTTTTTCAAACAAAAGACGCTCGGAATGAAATTCTCAAGAGCTTTTATTTGAAACGTTTCCCCACAGCTATTAAATCCAGCGAGAAAATATTTTTATTTATAAATAAATTGTTGATTTTGACAATTAGGAAAATCTATTCAGAATTCAATTGTCCACAAGTATTATTTGAAACAATTTTTCGCAACTGTCAAAATAAGCGAGTTATGAAAACAACCACAAAATTTATGGAAAAATGAACAATAACTCGCTTATTTTGACAGTAAGAAAAAACTTTATTAAACAAAAGACACTCGGAATGAAATTCCCGATAGCTTTTGTTTGAAATGTTTTTTTGCTGCTATAAAAACGAGTGAGAAAATCATTTCTTTTAATAACTTGTTAATTTTCAGAGTTGGGAAAAAACATTTCGAATAAAACCCGTTGAAAATTCAATTTTTGTTTGAACAATTTTTTCATAACTGTTAAAACAAAGGAGATATCGATGTTTTAAACATTAACTTTAAGTTTTTATAAAAATATTTAACCTCGAAATGTACAGGAAAATCATGGATAATTTGTTTATTTTGCCAATTAGGAAAGATTTTTCAAACAAAAGACGTTCGGAATGAGATTCTCGATAGCTTTTTGTTTGGAAAGTTTTTTCGCGGCAGTAAAAACGAGTGAGCATTTTTTTTCTTCTAAATAACTTGTTTATTTTGACAGTTGGGAAAAATCTTTTCAAATAAAACTCTTTGACGATTCAATTTTTGTTTTAACAAATTTTTTTTGCTTTAATTTTAAGCTGTAATAAAAACTCTTAAAATTTATTTTAGTGACTACAGTTTCAACAATTTTAAATTGTCATTGTCAAACTAAAAGTTTGATGAAACTTAAATCAATGTATGACAAAGTAGGAGCCTCTATTACCAATAATTTAATTAGTTTTAAGGTTATATTCAAACGACTCGCTCAACTTGAGTAAAGGTTACGTTAAGTTTCATTTAGTTAAGTTAGGGCAGCTTACAGCCTAATCTAACATACTGATACCTAACCTAACTGGATTAAATTATAACGAGTAGAGAAAGTGAACCAATAATGTTATAAAGACAATGGTCAAATTTATACATTCTTAATATTAAATATATTGTTTAAGGTTTCTTTTGATTGCCATAATGTTTATAACGACAATAATTGCTAGATATAATTGTGATTTTCTAAAATTAATAATGAAGTTAGGCACTGACATTCCCCTAGATTTTCCCTCAAGTGGTGCAATTCAATCTCCATTATTTTTTCCTTAAGCTTTAAGCAACCCTTAACTAAGGAGACCATAAAGTAAAATCGGTACAAACGGGCATTAGAGTTTAACTTAACTTAATGGAACTTAACCTTACCTAAGCTATCTTTCCTTATATTTGTATTTACTTACATTATATTTATGGCTAATCCCAGACCGGAAATGATCAACATTGTATTGACTTTAATGTCGTACTCCTGTTTGATTATCCTCCCGATTGCCAGAATGCAGAAGGTTATAGCCAACATCCAGACTGCTATGACGCTGCAAACGAACTGTTAAGATAGTTTTTCCAGCGTGATGCGGATGATTATTACCTGAAGAATGCACCGATCACTTCGGCTCTGTAGTAACCGAACGTCATTTTGGAGGTGGGCTGTTTTCTGCTGATCCAAATTGAAATTATCGAAAGCATGAAACCGACGAGGTCCGAGAATAAATGCGCGGCGTCCGTCATTACGGCCAGGCTGTCTGCTATGTAACCGCCTACTATTTCTGTTACCTGAAAAAAAAACAACAATACTTTATTGAAATATAAAAAAAATACTTATATATATATAATCTAAAATCCCCATCTACCATAATGGTGGTGTAGGGGTGGGTTGTCTTGGTTAATTATTATTCATATGTATAAATTTTGCCCATTCTTTTTTGTTTCTTGCGAGTCCTTTCGCTTCTGCCTAAAAAAAATACTTAATGGTTTTAATATTTAGACATCCACAAGAGACCTGAAATAATAGGATTAAGAAAGTGCTAAAACAAAAAGGGATGAGATGGGCACAGGCAAAGAAACTATCAACGAATAGAAACGAGTGGATACAATTTTATAAGCGATAGAACCAAACCTTGACTCCTAATACGGGTTAAAGAGGATAAGATTAAGAAAGAAAGAATATTTAGACATTGGTAGTTCATATTGTATGAAATAAATATGAATAGATTATTAAAAATCAACCAATAAAACACAGATTAGATTGAATAACTTGAAATTCCCGACTAGTTTCGGGTTATTAGCTCATTTTTAATAATCCATTAATATTTATTTCATAAAAAAAATAAATAAAAAATCCTGTAGTGTATTTCAATTATTATTTATTTCCAGTGTGAATGTTTTTTTTAAGAGTTTTTTGTGTGCTCGAATAGGCCGAAGATGAGATGCGATTGGAGAATCGAATAGGACGTCTCGAGTGCGGCGGTCAGACATGACAAGGTCCATTGTCGTTAGTGAGTATAAAATGTATTTTGTGGGTTACATTTCGACGAATCATTTTCACTCTCGACCACCAGTTCCAAATGTAACAATTCCGGAAAAATCAAGTTTTTTTTCCACCAATACATGGGTATTAGCCTAACATATGGTAACCATTTCAGCCAGTAACAGTTAATCGGCCCGTTTATAGCTGAGGAATATGATATATAAAGAAACAAAACAGAAAATTCAAATAATCTCAAATGCTTTTTAAAATTTTATAATATTAATCAAGAGTAATTTATGATATCGAAAACGCTAATCTTAAAGGTTGACACTTATGTTAGGACTTTTCTGGATATTACAAGCAAAATTAATTGAAAATCCATCGAGGGATTTTCGAGTTATGAATTTTTTAATCATTCAATTCACTAAAATCAGCCAAAAATCGACATAAATCCAAATTTGAGTAAAAATATTGGTAAAACTATGGATGGGGTATTTTCAGATTTTCATATATTCTAAAAGAGACGGTGTAAGATAGAGTGTGCAGCAACGTTTCTACATAATTCCGTATCGAGTCACATGTTATTCTTCCAGTGTTAAAAAAGAATTGATATGTCAGTAGAAAGAGAGAGTTTATTATACGTCTAATTAGTATGACAAGGCCGATAAATTTCAAAGTAAATTTTGCTATTCACATGATTAGTAAAGGGGTTTGATCTTTTTCTACTTAAAATAATAATCACCATATTTTCTGAACCCCTACAGTGCCCTCATTAAAAAAAAAATGCACCAAAAAAAAAAAACATTAAAAATTACGCCTTTAAGGCTCTTCACGAATAATTTGGCCTTGACGAAATGAAGCCTGAGGAAAATACTGCCGCCCTGGTAGTCAGAAATGGAACTAAATTATTTATATGATTTCAATGATTTTTCTGTGGAAGAAATCCTTCGTTTATTTTCATCGCAATCGGTTTTTAATCGGTGAAGTGTGGGGTGCAAAAAAGGAAACGAATTAATAATTTCAGGATACATTTTTCGTTTCGAGCCAAGCTTGTTGTGCATCTATCTCTTTCTAACGTATTTCGCTATTCTTTTAATTCCGTATCTGTCAAAATCATATGTTTTGTTATTTCACCTACGATTTCTTCGTTTGGTTGTTTAAATTTCTGTTTCTGATGTTAAGTAAAGTGAAAATAAATATATGTGATTTCTAAGTTTCAGAATACATATTTGGTTCTACGTATTTACAATGCACTTTTATTAAAAATAAAATCTATGCAGAGGTTATTGTTGTTGCTTGCCTTGTTTAAATGGCTCTAGCAGTTTTGCTCTGTTGGCCAGCACTATTTTAGAGACTTAAGTTGTATAAGATTAAAGTTCACAAAGTTTTTATAATATAATAATATTTAAATTAATATTTAATGTTTTATAATATTTAATTATGTTAGGTTAAAGTTAAATTAAAAACCCGAGGAAAGGAAAATACACGTGAAATTGGTTTAAAAGGAAAGTTTAGAAGGGAAATAAAGGAAAAGGAAATGCAAAAAGGAAGGTAAAGAAAGGATGAGTTAGGATTTGGATCGACCACGTGTTGGCTTTGCTTTTTAATTTTTGCGCAGCATAACCGGCCTGCTCGGGTGCAGAACTCGGAATATGCAGAGGTTATGTAATATTTGTTTTTATTATGACGTTGAATAAAACCTTCATACACTACCACTTCCTTGAACGGACATTACTTTCTTAACAAATAAACAGTAATAGAAAGTAAAAGAACCAGAAAACCGAATAATGTAATGTCTAATATTTGAAGTAATCGTATTATGATTAATGAAATTATATTTTCCGAATATTTCATATATATTTTTTTAATATAATATTCGGGGCTATTCTGCACGAGAAATGTTAAATTTAATGTGTACGTAATTTTTTAATTTCATATTCTATTATACATATCTATTACATAAACTGCTTAGACTGTGAAGATAAAAATTAACGTACATGTTAAACTTAACATTTCCCTTACAGAATAGGCTCGATTAAGTAGTTATACATGACATTTGCATCCATTTTCTTCCTCTTTTCAGTTTGCCCCTTCAAAGTTTTTATTATATATTTTTATAATCTCAATTATGTAATATATGTATTATTTCATAATTTAATTTCAATTCCCGAGTTCACATTTCTGTTAATGATATTAAATATTTGTATTTATGTGATTAAAGTTCACGAAAATATCATTGGCAGAATTGTGTTTATTTTGGATGACAAAGAATGCATAGATAAGCCTGGGAAGAATACACATTAAATATCAATTATTTCAAAGTACTCCCCGGCTTGTGCATGCCTTGATAAAACATATTTTGTTTAAACAGATTTTACATTTTAGTTTAGAGATTTTAAATGTGTCACTCTCTCCCTGACCCTCGTGCAGTAATGTAGTAAAATTGTTTTATAAATTTGGAGTCGTACAATTAAATAATTACAATTGCATTTAATTAATTTAATTACACATCACCTCACCAGAAAGAACCTCTAAAGAAAAACTCTAAACTTACTTGAATTATCAACTTTTGAATGAAGTATTGTATTTGAAATTTTGAAAGATTAGACAGTTTATGAAGGAATTAATCGAGTTGTTCAAACAATTCAGGTTGTTCGAAGCATTCTAATAATTTACACAGTCCAGAAAGTTTAAACAAATCGAGGGCTTAGAGTGGAAATTTTAAACGCTCAAAGTAGAAAGTTATTTCAAAGCAGAATAATATTGAATATTCAAACTATTGAATTAAACAAAAAGTAGATTGTTACCGGCGGTCATATCGCGAACGCCGGTCCCTCAGGTTTTAATTGTTTTACATTCGCGATTATCGGTCACGTCATTTCATTAATTAAATAATTTATTTTTCATAATTTCATTCCGTGTTTGCAACGTAATCGCTCGCACAAGTAAAATCCTTCTTTTGTTATAAAATATGTTAAGTTTGTTTGAGGCAATAAAATTTGTATAATCTCGTTTTTCTGTCACAAACAAGGTATTACGGCGCATCCGAAAGCGGATTATTGTCCCTTTCAGGCATGGGATTTTTAAACGGTTTTGGTACAGTTTTGCACATCTGTACCAAAACTCTGAAATTCCAAATCACCCGAAAAACCCATGCCAGATAATTGCGCGCCGTAATGCTTTGTTCTCGGTTTCGACCTTAACGACTTTTTCGGCGAACCGTGCCGGCCGCATTGCCCTAAAGTACAGACTCGTAATAAGATCAGGTAAAAATCAAAAGTACAATTTTTCATAAAACAAATATCGGAATTATTACACAATTAACTAAATAAGTAAATAAATAATAGCGTGCGCTATTTGTTTACTGGATGCTACAAAAATGTCATGTCAAACTACGGCAAATTCGGCCTGCCAAAGGATTGATTAAAAGCAATGGATACTTTTAATATTTATTTTATTATATTGGCAGTTCGTTTTGCACATATACAAGGTGTACAGAAAATGAGTAAAAAACCTTCAGGTAACTCAATTCATTAATTAATTTTTAATAGAAAATCCAAATAAAAAAATGTTGTATGGTTCTTCATTGAGGCTCACGAGGTCTTCGGAATTTTAAACATGTGACTATAAATTAGTATTGTTTTTTAAATATTTTGTAAAAAATCTATAGCATTAACAATCAATTAGACACGTGTATAATTCCATTGATGTAAATGATTAATAAATCGGATATTTTTACAATTTAAAACTTCATCAGAAGCATTCTTTTAATGAAAATAGATCTGGCAACGACGCACGCTCGTTTGTAAAAGAAAAGGTGTATGCAACACCTCCAGCGATGTAGCTGTTATAAACAGGATAAATGCACACTTGTTTGATCCAGCGTTGCCAAATGTATAGTTCTTTTAAGTGGCCCGCGAGGCTTAAGGAAGGACCGTGTGACTTATTTTCGTTAATATTTTTATCTAAAAATTAGTCAAAAAGTCACGCTACCTAAAGCTTTTCATTCATTTTCTGTACACCTTGTATACAATACGATATTTAATATCTATAAATATTTATAAATCTACAAGAAAAAAAAAAAACAATAAAAAAGATTAAAAGGAATATTTTCAATTAGATTCGGGTTGTCGGCCTTTTTATTTTTCAAGAGAATTAAAAAAAATTATATTAGAATCCTTTCTTTTTATATGTAAGACAAAGAAACATTACAATAACATCGACAAAGTCCAGTAGCATCCAGTAAAGCAAGCATTTATTTTCATTATTATTTATGAGGTATAATCGTTGTGCCGTTCCGTGCAATAATTTCGATACGCGGAATTATTTATTCTTATGCGTACATTTTAATTTCAGGCAGAAAGACCGTTGGTCGATAGCCATTTTCTGAGGTTTAACAATGTGTAAATGATTGTATGTATATGTATTATAAAATTATATAATGTAATACTCAGAAATAAAGATTTTCAATATAAATATATTTTAATTTCATTTATTTTTTTTTTTATTACCCGATCTTCGTTACAAATCTGGAAAGATAACATTTCTTCTTTTTTTTTGTATTAAAAAATGTTTGCGCATCGGAGAGACACTCAGCCGTCCACGCATAATCGGCGACTGAGCGCGTCTTTACCCCCACTTAAGGGATGTTGAGTGCGCCCTTAAATACTGGACACGTTCAACCCCTAAAAATCAAATCAGTTCGTCCATTGGACACGTGCGGTTAATTCATTCAGTTTTAACGTTCAGTTCGGTTCGTTCTCGTCCATCCGACACGTGTGTTACACTTCGTTTATCGTCCATCGGAGACGTCGTAATTGACAATTTATTAATTCTACTACTTGTAAGTTATTTTATTTTTTTTATATTTCACAAAAATATTGTTTCATTTCATTTTATTATTTTTTGGCTTTACTTAATTATCTAATATCCGTGTAACTATTATTATTGTTGTCATTTAATATATTTTATCAATTTACATGTTATTCACTGTTATTCATTTTATCTAAACCCATCACGTTTACATGAAATTAAGCGAGAACCCTAATTAACACCTTGAGTTAAAGTTCTCATGTCGTCGAGCTAGCTCTTACTACCAAAGCCGTCGTGTTTTCACGAGCACAACTTTCCACCTTTTTTTTATACAAAAAAAAGGAGCAGAAATAGTAGGGATGGTTGTGCTAGGCTAGCAACCCGCGGATCTTAAATTAGTAATTTCTTAATTTAATTCAAATTTGATTGCGTGGATCGAATCCCCGGTAATAACATCTTTAAGAGATTATTGATTTTAAGCTTAGTTTTAAGGTAAACTAGGTTTCAACCATACATACAATCCAAATTTTAAAAATATTTTTTACAGTTTGAGCAAAGATAATTGTGGAGTTGCAGTTGTAATTTTAGTATTTTTCTCTCAGTTTTTTGATCCTCACAAAAAACATATCTTATGATTTTTTGATAAAATGACGTGGGAAGTAAATAAATGAGAATTTAAAAAAATATGTTGAAATCCCTATGGTGCGTCGTCCGATGCACCACCTAGTAGAGCACCCAGTTGAATGTCGATTTAATTACAATCAATACGATCATTTAGTTGAATAAGACATTTGATGAACACAGCTTTGGTATAATGTAATATTTTATTCTTTTCTTCACAGTGAAGAAAGGAATAAAATATTACTACATTATCAAGAAAGTTCACGTACTCACCAACAAATATCTTACAGATTTGGTTCTTAACCGATTATATTTAATGATTTAATGTCCCGTTTATAGCTGAGGAATATGATATATAAAGAAACAAAACAGGAAATTCAAATAATCTCAAATGCTTTTTAAAATTTTATATCAATCAAGAGTAATTTATAATATTAATGTTAACAACCAAAATCTGCCGAATAGAGTTAAGAATAAACCTATTTTCAAAATAATCCCGCTAATTGACTACACTACACTACCGCCATCCTTGCAGATATCCTATGAACTGAAAAAAGCACCTATTTCTATCAAGCTACCGCTAGATGGCGCGGGCGCATACTGAAAATTTTACCGCTGATGAAAATTTTTATTTGAGCTTTCCCAGGCAATTTCGTGAAAATCTAAATTTGCAGAAATGTTCAGGGGGCAAAAATAAGGGCCCTGTGTATCGGTTATTCAAATCGGTGAGAATTTCTGAACATTTTTTAGTGATTGAAACAAAAATGCAATTTTCATGAATTTTTTTCTGAAAAACAAATTTACCAAAAGTCATAAGTGATACACAGGAGTCCAAAATTTGGCTCAAGATTATGTGTGATTTTTTTTGTTACTGTGGCTTTTCTGGGAAGGCTGGAATAAAAATCGACGTTTTCGGTACACTCGTGAAGACCCTTAATGTACAAAATCCCTGTTGCAAATTATGGGAAAATTTATAAAAATATGCACTTGCTCCTCAATTTTATACACGTTCTATGGATACCTGAAGGAGTGATATATAAAAATGATCTTTTTTAATAGTTTAATTTTATAAGAGAATAAGTAAAAAAAAAACAATATTTATTAAACCACTGCTAAAAAACAATTTGACTTGAAAGTAACCTTAAAAAGCGGCTAAATGCTAACTTGTACTATTTCAGTGCCTGCTATTTCCATCGATTTTAGCAGCTGTCATGGTTGACTAAGATAAAAAAAAAAGATAAGCTTTGGGGCATCGTGCCGGCCAGGCTGCAGGAGCGTAGCCACAAGTGCAGGTGTAAGAAGACCGTGAAGCGTGCCTACGGCGGCGTGCTCTGCCACAAGTGCGTCAAGGAAAAGATCGTCAGGGCGTTCCTGCTCAAAGAACAGAAGATCGTCGTGACTGTCCTCAAGGCCCAGAAGACCGCCACCAAGGGCAAAAGCAAATAGATTTATCGTCTTTTGTTATATAAATAAAAACACAAAAATTTAAAGGTTTAGCTCGATACAGGATACTAAACCGCCGTAACCTTGAAGGATAGCATCCTGTCAAACATAATATTCTCGATAGGCAATACAAGGTGTCTCATTTTAATCTTTCAGGTGGAATATATTGAGACAAGTGCGACCAATCGAAAAAGTTGTCTAATGCAAAGTTTAGTGGTTTGCAGGGGGACATTAGATTCTGTTATCAATTTCACCCCCCAGGGGGGTGAATAACAGGGGTAACTTCTGAATCTTAAATTTTTACATCAATTCTAGATTAAGTGTAAAATAATCTAATATTGACGATTACAGCGCCACCTGTTGCCCATACAAAAAAAGTTTCTGAGTAAAACCTACATAGTTTTTTTCACACTTTCCGAATTTGCAATAAAAAATGGGGGTTCCCATTTAAGATTCAGAAGTTACCCCTGTTATTCACCCCCCTGGGGGGTGAGGGGTGAAATTGATAACAGAATCTAATGTCCCCCTGCAAACCACTAAACTTTGCATTAGACAACTTTTTCGATTGGGCGCACTTGTATCGATATATTCCACCTGAAAGATTAAAATGGGACAGCCTGTAGATTCGGCCTTATTGCCTATAGAGAATATTATGTTTGACATCGAATTGGGAACATTACACTATTCATACAACGACCAGCCCAATCCTGGAATCAGACAAGGAAACCCTGGCTTACTAGTCTGACGCTTAACCTGCACACCACCAAGCCGGACAAAATCATAATATCGTAAACAAATTATTTTAAAGCTAAAATAAATTAATTGATTTCATTTCTATAACATGACATTACTAACCATGAATAAAAAACATAGCACTGATACTATGCAAAGGGTTTTGTACGCTTGTGATTGGTCCTGCCTGTCCCTGTAGGAGTGGCAATGAAAATCCTTGATTGACAGGTGCCCGAAGTGTTTCAATTGGTCCTAAAAAAAAACAAAAAGAAAAATCAATGTACATATAATAAACAAGTATAAATAAATAAATAAAAATAAATAAATCGATATATAATAAAATTAAAAAAAAATTGAAATAAGGAATACAATATGACGGTCGAGCGGGGATCTGTAATATTTTAATTAAATAATTATATCGTGTGATTATTTTATTATTAAACTTAATTATTTTTACTAGTACGCTGGTCGTGTTTCGTTTTTGAGTGTCAAACCGCAAGTGACCGAAAAATAACCATTTGGAAACCTAAGAATATTTGATAAGTATAATAAGCCGAGGCGAACTTTGAATTATTTGTTCTCCCCAGGGTTATCTGTACCCTCTTTTACAAACAAGGTTCTGGTAATGATATTTCGCTGAGTTGAAAAGATTAAAAAGTAAACAAACGGTTCATATCATTAACAGAACTTGAAATATAATTATAATACTACTACTAATAATAATAATAACAATAATAATAATGATAATGGGTACATTACAACAATATTATGAATTAATAAGATAAGATTAAAGCTTCATCAAAAATATGTGGGTCAATTATCAAAATAAATGAAAAAAAAAAAAAAATAACGTACATGTTAAACTTAACATTTATCTTACCGAATAACCCTGATTAACGTCATACAGGGCTATTTTATAAGGTAAATATTTGTAAACGCATTACTTTTATTACACACACACACATACGCAATTTACTGTGGAATTATTATTGATGTAGAATTGTCCTTACATTTAAAATTGTAACTCGCGCAAAAATTCAAGTAGGCTGAAAAATTGTTTCCTGTTTTTATAAAAAGCCACAGGTTATATTTTTCATTATAAAATGAAATAATTTTTATTCCTTTCACTATTTTATTGATTACTCAGATACAAAGAGTGTTTAAAAAGTACAGAACCGGTAAATATCTTTGCAACAATTTTTAGGATCAATAAGAAATTTGAAACGTGTATTTCATGGCTGTTGTTGTTGACGTTTCCTGTCAAACTTGTGCAATCCATTTAATAATTTAATAAACACTCATCACACGGTAAGACATTCAACAATCACCTTATTTATCACCAAATTCGCGACGGGAATTTCAACCATTTTAACCGACAAACTGAGGAGAAATGATATTTAATTTCAATGGTAAACACAACGGCGAAATAATTACACGTTTCGAAACCACTATAATCATCCGGTTCGGTGTAATTACCGCTCGATTTGCTGTAGCATGTCTATCTCAACTGCTGGGAACAAAAAAAAAAACATGCAAATTAATGCTAAATTGTTATGATAACAACTTTTATTGTTCTAAACGTTAGAATGTATGCGGATGTGTGTATGGTGGATTATTTAAAATAAAAACCTTTTGTTTAATAAGATAAGTGAAATAATAAGATCTCGGACGTTATAAAAGAAACCATGCATTTCAGGATTTGTCGTAAATAATTTGTGAAGAAACAAAATTCGTAGAAATTATAATTTTTAAATATAGGGTGGCTGTGCAAACTTTTGACAGAAGTTAACAAAGAAATTGTGTAAAATGGGAAAAAAGTAAAGTTATTCTAAATCTAATTGTTAAATTTAATATAAAATGTTAAGTTTAACGTGTACCCTTACACCACCATTATGGTAGATGGGGATTTTAGATTATATATATATATATATAAGTTTAACGTGTAGGTTAACTTTTATCATCACCGTCTAAGTTTTGTAATAGATATATTTACATAGAACACACACCATACATAGAATGTACACATTAATCTTAACATTTTCGCTATTGAATAGTCCTAATTAATACTGTATATGTTAAAGTTATAAATTTAATTGGGGCTATTTTGTAAAGGAAATGTTAAGTATAACGTGTATATTATTTTTTATCATCACAGACTAAAATTCTTTTGTAATAGATATAGAATATATAGAATGTCAAGTTAGTTATAATATGCAAGTTAAATTTAACATTTCAAATACGGAATAGCCCCGAATATATACTTAAATATATAATGTTGTTTGATTTTATGTTCGGAAATCGTCTATCGACTAGAGACCTTTTCGCCTACTGCATAATGTTTAGGCGATAATTAATTATTATTGCGGATATAACAAATTTAATTTTTCTCTAAAACAGAATAATCGGAAAGAAACTTACAGCACGCAACAGCGGTGAATCCTCCGGTGAATCCAACTGTTCATCCGAGTGAATATTAATCGAAGCACTTGCATCGACGAGAGCCCCAGTGTTCTTAATCCTACAGTACTTGCCGCTGGTGTGCCCGTTGCCCATCATTGCCCCGCTGCACCCCCTGCACGGCCCAACATTCTCATCATCCAACAGCAGATTCTCGTCGTCGGAATCGGGGAACGTAGCGTTATTATCCATCACAACTTCCGCTCAAATATTTGCCACACAAACACACATAACCTCTTTAATCACAATAATAATAAAAAAAAACAACCTGTGATATCATTAAGGGCCGTTAAACGCGCGCACCTTTATTGATTTCACGCGTACTTTCCTCCGCTTCCTCCCGCACCATTTTACAATTAATTAAACATAAAAAAAATAATAAATAAAACCCTCACAGCCCGGACGTGAGCGCCATTTGATTAATTATTTACCTCAGCGAAATAATTACGATTATTTTTTTTTTTTTTCTAATTGGGAGAGATTTCCAACTCTTGCGATTTCACGCGCGGAAAAAGTCGTTTAACTCTCGCTCGGCTTTGCAGTTTCTTTCCCGTTTCTCTCTCTTTACGGGTTAATTAGAAATTTATCGCTCGGTTTCGAAATGTTGAATTCGCCGATTTCGCGCTCTTTTCGCGCCGAAAATTGTGTGGAATTTAAGGTGCGGCAAGAATTGTCGCGATAAGAGAAATGATAAGGGAGTGTTTCGAAACGATTTAAAGCATTTTGTTAATAATGCCACTTGAATAAATACACTTCACGTTACAATATCCTTTTGTTCGTTACTTGAATACAATGAGGACAGCCATTTAAATTTTTGAAACGCCACACTTTTAAAATTGCCGCGCTAATTGACGTCAGTGCTAAACTATAACGCGGTAATTTTAAAAGTGTGGTATTTAAAAAAATAAATAACGGTCATCATTGATCATCCTGTTATATCTGTCCACAATCAGAGCTATATTGTAAGGGAAATGTTAAGTATAACGTGTACGTTATTTTTATTATAGCAATCTAAGCAAATTTTATAATAGATATGTATTCATAGAATGTGAATTTAATTAATAACGTACACGTTAAACATAACATTTCTCATGGGAATACTGCCGAATGTCTAATAATTCAAATTTCATTTAGTTTTTTATGTAGTACATTGGTTTTGAAAGAATGACAAAAGCCTAATTCACAAAAAAATGACCATTATTATTTACGCACAACACACGAATAACCTACAAATTTAAAGATAAACTGCACGCTTATTTTGCACATTTAAGAAATACATTTTATAATTAAGATAAATTAATCTTATATCTACATAATTACAACAAAATTTGAAGAAAATTTTAAGGAAACGCGTATGTAAGAAAGCATATATCATAGATATAGTATGTCTAGAGAATGCGTTTATTGACGTCCATTTTACTCGGCGAAAAAATTAGGGGAAGACAAATATGTAAATAAGATAAGGGAAATTTTCGGGAAATGTTAAGTTTAACGTTTACGTTGTTAATTAAATCCATATTTTCAATATATATATATATATATCTATTAAAAAAGCTGCATAGACTGTGATGATGCAAAATAACGTACACGTTTAACATAGAATGTGAAACTAATTAATGATGCACACGTTATACTTAAAATTTGCTTTATAAAATAGCCCCGTATTACGTTAATCTGTGATATTCGGAGCTATTCCGTATAGAAAATTATAAATTTAACGTATATGTTATTAAAAACTTCACATTCTATGAATATAGATCTATTACAAAAGCTGCTTAGACGGCGATGTTTAAATATAACGTATACGATAAACTTAACATTTTCCTTACAGAATAGCCCCGATTATGTTAGGGAAACGTTAAGTTTAACGTGTACGTATTTTTTTGTTCAATTACTATTGTAATAGATATATAATTAATAGAATGTGAAGTTATTTAAAACGTATACGTTAAACATAACATTTTCCATACGGAAAAGCCTCGAATAACCATTTGTTGTATTATAAATTTTATAATTTTCAAAATATCGGCCCTATTCTCTATCGAAAACTTTATGTTTAACAGCACGTTATTATATATTATAATCTTCACATTCTATGAATATAGATCTATTACAAAAGCTGCTTAGACGGCGATGTTAAAATATAAAGTATACGATAAACTTAACATTTTCCTTACAGAATGGCCCCGATTATGTAAGGGAAATGTTAAGTTTAACGTGTACGTATTATTTTTGTTCAATTACTATTGTAATAGATATATAATTAATAGAATGTGAAGTTATTTAAAGCGTATACGTTAAACATAACATTTTCCATACGGAACAGCCTCCAATAATCGTTTGTTATGTTATTAAATATTATATTTTTCAAAATATCGGCCCTATTCTCTATCGAAAACGTTATGTTTAACAGTACGTTATTATATATTATATCTTCACATTCTATGAATATAGATCTATTACAAAATATTATTGTAATAGATATATAATAGTAATAGATATATAATTATAAGATGTTAGTTATTTAAAAGGTATACGTTAAACATAACATTTTCCATACAGCCTCGAATAACCGTTTGTTATATTATTAAATTTTATATTTTTCAAAATATCGGCCCTATTCCTTATCGAAAACGTTATGTTTAACAACACGTTATTATATATTATAATATATACATTCTCCTCTGTGGTATAATTCTTAGATTTATATATATATATATATATATATACATATATATATTGTGATAGTGCCATATTTATATATTATAAATACCTCAAACAACGGTTCAACTTATTATACTTTTTTTGTGAAAATCAAAAAATTAATAATTTCATTTAGAGTTATTATTCTTTGTAGGGCGGATACAGTGGTCTATCCGCCCTACAAAGAATTGGATCTGTTAATTGGATAGCCAATTAACAGATGTAAATTACATATTTGATTTTATAATTTTTATTATTAATTTATTTCGTATATATTCTATGTATAATTCGTTATAATCTATGAGTCAATGTAGGCAACTCTACATACACGCCGTCAAAACATTTTTGTGTGTTTAAATTGGTGTTGATTTTTTTTTGAAGATTTTCAACGTGAAATAGTGAGTATTTTTTTTATTGAATTAGAGTAAACTGTAAACATTTAATGTTAGTTAACATCGTTTGTTTCAATTCCGGTACATATTATTATGGGTGATTTAATTATTAATAATAATTTGAGAATGCTAATAAATAAATAATATTATTTATAGACAAAATATAAAAAATCTACCAATAAAACACAAATTAAATTGAATAACTTTGACTGTTTCGAATTGTTTCGGATTATTCATTCTCAATTACGATTTAAAAAATCTTTTGAGAATGCGATAATAACCTTAATCTGGCCGAGAGGTTAAGTTATTTAATTTGATGTGTGTTTGTATTTAATCTATAGTTTGTATTTTGTTTTATTGGTAGATTTGCAATGTTTCATTACTATTTAGGGCCGAATCATAATCGCAGCTATGATTCTTCAAGTTTCAATGTGTTCCCTCAATATTTAGTTTTTGTTTATTTCTTGTAGAAGCTCTACGCTGTTTCATCGAAATAAACATTTCTAAAATAAGGGCTGTATTTACAAATATTTTCAAATAAATGCTATTGATAAAAATACACAAATATGTACATTATACTTTTCTGTATATTCAATAATTAATTACAAAGAAAAACACTTTTATTTGTTAATTTATATTGCTCAAATCGTTTAGTTAATGTAATTATTATTTGTAAAACTATATTATTATATAAAATTTAATCCAGAACGGACCTATAAATCAAATTCTATGAGCCCTCAGGATAGGCATATGAGCGCCCCTTAACAAATGGCCGCCGCCATTTCGATGTTTATGTGTGAAACGGATGCATCACTTTCGTCCGTGTATTTGTCAAACCAATTGTTTGTTTGTGTGTTTGTTTATATTTAGTGAGTTTTCTCCGAAAATTTTTAGAGTAAAATTGTGAGTATTTTTATTGATTTAAATTAACCTGCAAACATTTAATGTTAATTAACATCGCACGATACATATTATTGGTCGCGGTCAGGGAAATGTAGCGCTGCAGCGCTTTATGAAAGCGGTGTCGCTGAATGGTACTGGTTTATGTGTGGCGCTGTACCGCTTTATCAAGCGGTAAAGCATATATTTTTTCTGCTGGATCGCTTTTCAAGCTGTGCCATATTTTCGTGAGCGCCCTTAATCTCGAAAGCGTGTTCAAGGAACATCAAGCGCTTTGCGCTGTAGCGCTACATGTCTAAAAATTCCCTGAACAAAAAAAAATACAATAATTTAAGGAACAAATAAAAATACACATTAACTTTAAAACGTTGGCTAGTTTCGGGTTATTCAATTACAATTTTAAATTCTCTTAAGAATAATAACTTGTATTGGGAAAAACGAATAATATTAGTAATCGAGTATTACTAAATGTGTCATTTTAAGCATTTAAAACGAAAAAGTAATGTCAAATTTATGTTTATTAAGAATTGGGAAGTTATTCTTGATATTTTTATAGTAACATTCATAAAATTATAATATAACTTAATTTAGCTGTAATAAAAATCGACTTTGCCCATCACTAATAGAAAATAGAGTTATTCAATTTAATGTGTGTTTTTATTTTGTTTTATTGGTAGATTTTTAATGATTTATCCATATTTAATATATTATATGAATTACCTTTGTTTAATTATTGAAAATATTAATTATATTAAAATTTGAGGATCTGTCAAGTTTCCGAATTGATTATCAATCGTACACTTGTTTAATTAATAAATCCATGGTCATAGATGTAGTATTTTTTACGGACATAGATGTAGAAAATAAATATACTACATTAAATAAAAATGATTTGAAAATAATTAATAAATTATTTCCACATTTAGCTCTGTGACTTTTGACTTACGCTACGTAAGTACGTTAAACAAATACACGTTAAAACAACTACTTCCCGGGCAAATACCCGGGAAGTAGCGTAAGTCAAAAGTCATAGCTCTGTGTGGAAATAATTTATTAATTATTTTCAAATCATTTTTATTCAATATATTTATTTGTGATCAAGTGAGTGAATGAATACTCTTTTCTATTTATAAATATACTACATCTACGTCCATGGCAAACCAAATTACACATAAATGAAGTTCGTATATTTGTTAAACCAATTGTTTGTTCATGTTTAGTGAGTTTTACGAATATTTTCAGAGTAAAATGGTGAGTATTTTTTATTAAATGTGTAGTGGGGGATGGCCTCTTCGTGGGGTTGGAAATTAGACGGACTGCATTTGTTTAAAACTTTAATAATCGGTAAGAACAATGGACGCGTTCAGGGAACAGTAGCGCTGCAGCGCTTTACGAAAGCGGTGTCACTGAACAATATAGGCTTTTTAAGTTATAGTAGGCATTTCTAATACATTGTTTAACATGTGATTTAAAGCGAAGTCTATAGTCGATGATAACCCCTATATTCTTAACTTCGTTGCTAAATGGAAGTACAGTATTATTGATCATTACTCTAAATGAGTTGCTTTCCATAAGGCGTTCTCTGGCTGTTTTTGGCCCAAAGATAATTACTTTCGATTTATCTGGATTAACATAGAGACAATGTTCTTTTGAAACATTAACTAAATTTGAAATGTCTTCATTAAGTTGTTTACATGCTATTACTGTATTATCGTTATGAAAAGAATAAAACAACTGGGTATCATCAGCGTAGAAGTGTGTTTCGCAATATTTAATAGATTTATGAAGAAAAGATGAATATATTAAAAATAACAAGGGACGCAGAATGGAGCCCTGTAGTACACCTGACAGAACTGGTAGCTTGTTAGAAATATGTTGTTCAACTTTAACCCGCTGGGTGCGATTTTTTAAGTAATTCTGAAAAAAAGTTACTGCCACTTCACCTAGCCCAATGCACCTTAGGAGAGATAACATCAAATCGGGATCGATTATATGAAACGCTTTGCTGTAATCTAGCAATACGATCACGGTAAGCATGCCAGTATCCGTAGCTCTAATAATGTTGTCACAGATATTAGATAAAGCGGTTGTACAGCTATACTTAGGGCGAAATCCTGTTTGTGTAAGAGGTAAGAGGTTAATAGAATCTATGTAATCTCTTAATTGAAGGTCAACAACTTTCTCTAATATTTTGGACATTACTGGAAGCACACTAATAGGACGTAGATCTTTGAATTGAAGAGGATTTTTAATTTTAGGAATTGGGGTAACTATAGCCTCCTCCCAAAGTGTTGGAAACACACCATTCTCTAAGCACATGTATATAATATCCGTGATATAAGGCAGAATATGTGGACAACCATATTGTATCATTTTTATACTCATGCCGTCGCAACCGATTGCATTACTTCTAATGTTATTTAGAATTATACATACTAATTCTTCACTCGCAGGATGAAAGTTAAAAGAAGAATTGGACAATAAATTGTTTTGGTAATACTCTTTACAAGAATTGTTATTCATATTTTTGGGTCAATGGAGTAGGAGTTTATTTCATTGGGATTTTTGAGAAATGTGGGAATGTTATATGTGTTGTCTCTTTTAATTACACCCATTGATTTTAGTGTTCGCCATGTTGTTTTGAAATCACGATTATTGAGAGAATTTTCTAAAAAATCTTTCTTTTCTCTTCTAATAGAGGATGTTGTAAAGTTTCTCAATGACTTATAATAGTCCCATTTGGCTGCTGTTGGATTAGATTTAAATTGTCTTAGTGCTTTATCGGCCGATAGTTTAGTCTGTGGTGTACGGGGACCCTAAGTAGACAACGACAAGAATATGACAAAAGAAAGACCTGTAGTCGGTAGCCATTTCGCAAAATTATAACATATGTAGTTTAAATAGTATTTGTTTTTTTTAAATGTACACGAATAAAAATGGAACACCCTGTATATTATTTTTTATTAGATTCCCATCTAAATTATCTTTGCATCAAAATAACATAGTTAGTTGTTTTGACTAGCCGTTACTGCAGAAAAAAATATTTTCTGAAAATTTTGACGGTTGCAGTAGTATACTAAAAAAATCATTACTTTTTTGTGGTTTCAGATGGATAAATGATTTTTTTATACATAGTGAGGTAATACCATTCTATTCGATAATAACTTTAAATGTGAAATATTTTTATATAGGCTGCTCGAAAAATAATTTTAAATACATGACTTTTCAAACGGACGTATTTTTTTTTAATGGCACTCTATACATTTCCATTTTTTTCTGGAATTATCATAAAAAGATACAAGTATTTCATTAAGCATACTATATGCCTGTCTTCTCTACTTATCGAAATATTTCACATTTTATAGTATTTATACGACATTTTAACAATGAATTGAATAGTTGGACATGAAAAACAATAGAAATGACAGTAATCAAGCATCAAAAATAGTGGAAATTGAAAATCAAATTCCAAATAAATATTATTTTCTATTTGAATTAGCGTAATGGAACATCTACATGTGAGTACGAAATAATGGTTGATAATAATAAGCCAAAATCATCCGAAATTTTAATTGTCATAATAATATAAAATATAATTGTTCATTTCTTTACTGTCAAATCTCTGTTTCCATGGCCAGCTATTTAATTAATTCTTAAAACGTCTTAATAACAGATTATTTAGAATAGCATAACCTATAGTGTGTGGTTACTTTAATGCCAACATATTTTTTTTAAATAAAAAAAATCACTCTAGAGGAGAAAAGTTCTCGATCTAATGGTAATAATTTTCATATAACTTACAATTTAAACAATTTTTTTTATCAAGTTGCAAAATTTAAAAAAATGTATACAGAAAATGCTAACAACAATTGTTATAATGTCGTTTTTTTACTTTCCCCGGACCCCTGTCCAAGGGAAAGTATTGTGATCGTGAAAATTTTCGAACCGCCAATTTCAACAAATATCCAAACTTTAAAACCAAGCTTTATATAACAGTAGATTGATCTGAAAAGCTTTTGGTTAGAATCAAAACTCATTAAGTGCAACTTTACTCTTAGCAATTTTTCATTTTTTACTTCGGATAGAAAAATGTTTCAAATAAAAGTTTTAGATCTTGGAAAATAAATAATTTCTGTTATAAAACTTTTATTGTAGGACCTCCGGTTTTCATTTTATAAGCGTTTACCTGATAAATTCCCTTAGAGATTTTATTTATTGAAATAATTATTTCAATGACAAATAAAACGTCAAAATGCCGTCATATTCAGTACATTCGGATAGTTTGAAAAAATGAAGAAGAGTTTCAAGACATTGTAAGGTAGGAAATAAGACACTTAATTATAATATTCTTCTAAATACTCGGTTTTAACTTTGAAAGACAACAATACATTTTTTTTAATCATTTTGCTTTCCTATTAAATTTTCAATCAGAAACGTATTTGACCGTATTCACCGGGGAAAGTACTATGATGGACACATCACCATTTTTTTAATTTCCGTGCGCACTGTCTGGAATGTTGTAGAATTAAACCACGGCGCAGGATCAGCTAGTAGACACATTTCCGGGTTTCCTGATTACACAGAAACTGGAAGGAGGGGAGAAGGAGGTGTATAATACCTTTGCTGTTCGCCACGCCAGTTAGGCCTTAACAGACAAGTAATAAGTCACACAGTCGAATTAATTCCCATTGTTCTACCCTCTCCCCACAATCGATCCTCCGTTGAAACAGACGTCGTTACACAAACAATTATTTCATCAGACATGCATTATCTCCACTAACCTTTCTATAATTATTATTATTATTAACTCGATATTAATTTAAGATGCAGTAATTTAATAAAATACATATAATCAAACAAAATAAATATGGCTTGAAAGGATGTAATGAATTGAAATATTGTTGTGGAGGGATTTGAAACTTATTATTGCAAATCAAAATAAATACAGTTTACCCTCAAAAAAATAATACAAATTCCTAAGCTTCTTTAATTCTCTAAATTTGGTGATTGTATTGAATTACAGCTTTCAAATGTTGTTGTTGGATCTGCGTATGGGTTTTTACTAATTTTGAAAATTAAATGACGAGCCTGATTTCCTCGCCTTTCCCAAAAATTTAATTTTCTTTATGTTACATTTTGTTTTCTCACATTACTTGATTAATAAAAAAAAATAAGTTCTAAAACGGCTCGAACGATGATGTTGTTACTATTTGCCGTCACCCAAAATAAAATTGTTTGATTTTCATTTCGATATCATTATTATAGAAAATTAATATTAGATTTAATAAAAATTACTTAGTCACTTTAATTTTATTTTAGTGATTACAATTTCAACAACGTTAACTTGTCATTATCAAACTGATCGCTGTTAAAAATCGTGTTGAATTTAATAAAACTGTATACCGCTCTAAATCCCCTGTAGATATTATTTGTAAGATCTTTAATCAAGTGCCCGCAAACCTTGATATATTTTGTGATCCTTTGTCTTCCTTCGTTACTCTATGTTAACGTAAGTCTACTATTCTTTATATTTTAATGTATTTATTGTATATTTTATTATGTTTTTAATATTAATTTGTATTCATCAATTGTTATTTACATACTTGTCTTGTTATTGGGAACATTTCCTGTGGGGCAATAAATATTATTATTATTATTATTATTATTATTATTATTATTAATGTATTCCACAATTCAATATGTCAAATAGCCAGTTTTTTTTTTTACTTTGCACCACCTGAAATGTATAAATATGATATTTATTGGGTATAATTCTGAAGTCAGATTGTTGAAATAAAACATAACAGTTCAAAAATTGCACTTTATTTAACATTCATTTTACAAATTTACATAAAATTAATGAGTTTCCGAACTAAAAATGTATTGATTATTGAAATTGACGTTGCAGAATACAATTTATTTAATATTAGATACTGATTGTTATTATTATTATTATTTTAACCATAAATATTATTATTATTATTAAAATATTTCAGTTCAAGCTGGTGTTAACCTGCTTGGGCGAAAAATTCATTTCAACACATACAGTTTAAACAATTCCCAACTATATGGCAGGTTTGATTTTTCGATGTGTATTATTATATAATAATAATATTTCCGTCACCCATAATTATTATATTATTATTATTATTATATCGTCTTTATTGAATTTCAAGTAATGCAACGTTTATAAATGTTTTATATAAATTTTGCGTAGGCAAAGTTCAGGCAGACTAAAGCCTCAACCTACGATTTACACACTTAATAAATAATTCAATGTTGGCGACTGCATAATATTAGACAAAATACGAATCAAAACTTGCAATTGAGTAATTTTAGAGCTTACCACGTAAGATTAGGATGTTTGTTTTTAATTTAGTTAATCTGAGAGATTTTAGGTGTTTCGGAATTTAGTTGAACGTTTTATAAATGCTGTATGAAAAAGACCTTCTATAAAATGCAGTTTTGTGTTGTGGATGTGATATTAAGCCCTGAAATATAACATTTATGTTGTGGACGTCGGTGCGGAATACCATTCTATTGTACGAGGTGTCCAGATAAGAAAGGTCACTGGCTATATCTCAGGAACTAAGATTCATAGAGCTTTCAAATAAAACATATGTTAATAAAAGTGACCGTGTAAAAATGTTGGAAATATATTTAAGGTTCGTATCTCTTTCAGTAGGGGGCGCAATGAACAGTCGAAAAATAATTCTGCGATTATCTCAAAAAAAGTTCAAGTAAAGGCATCATAAAACTACACTTTTTGAAATCATGATGATTTTATAGAACAAAAATGTTACAGTAATTTTTCTCTTACTCTTGAAATAAAGCGTCAGAAAGGTCAGAATTTATAAAGATCAAATGTCAGATAACTCTTTTGCTTTTTAACCGATCTTTATAATTTCATACGAAAGAACTTATCATACTGATTAAAATAATTGACAACAATTATAAAAATAAGTAATTCAGCCGCCGCTAGGTGGCGCAAAATTAAAAAGAATATTTTTTCCGTTTTTCTTACAAATTTCAAATGGAATGATGTATTTTTTTAGTATCAATAGAAAGTGCGTGAAATTATAAGAAATTTGGTGAAAACTGCATCTCAAAACCTTTATTCCCACTGAGCAAGGAAACATTTTAAATATTATATAAATATTGTCCATGGATACTAAAATAAAATATTGCATTAAATTTATTACGGCAATATTGTAGTAATGTTACTTATATTGTATGAATGTTTCTTTCTGTAGTGTTGATGTATTCTTATTAGATTAATGTTACAAATAAAATATAGATGTAACGTTTCATTATTTATATTGCAAAAATATTAAAAATAATAACATTGCATGTTTAACATTATATAATTGCGGAAAATGTAAAGTTAATACAATATTTTAAATTGTTTTTAATATAAAAACCTATGCCAATGCGTCCAATATTTCTGCATGAAATATGTGTATGAACTTGAATTTTAACAATATACACGTTTATTGAATTATTTAACCACGTCTCAGTAATAGCAATTATACAGGGTGAGTTTTTTTCGATGTTCTCTATGGGGATCTCGGAAACTATAAGAGATAGAAAAACGGTTAAATGGGGAAAGAAGTGTAGTTTTATAAGACGAATAAAATGACACTTTCAAATTATTTGAAAAAGTCAAGGGTAACCAGATATTTATGCCATAATAATAATGGTGGACTTTTTGAGCATCTTATGTAATATTTAAAATTTTCTTCTATTATTATTTTGATAATTTCGGAATTATTTTACTTTATGTTGCTTTTGACAAATCTAAAGAAAGATAATAAATTAAATATTGATTTCGTTGCTATAAACAACCGCAATTGTTTTACTTTTGCCTTTTTCATGGCTAACTATTTTTTGGTGGATGGTAACATTAAAAACGACTGTAACTTATTTTATGTTAAAAATAACTATGGCATATGTTATGTCGGATTAAAGGGAAAAAAATAGCCCTTTTAATAAAGTCATAGCCAACTATTGTTTCCATTTAAAAAAGGTAAGTTTGTGTCATATCTCCCAAAATATGGGCGAAAATTTTTTTGATTTTTAGTTATTAATCTGTGTAAAATTTTCTACAACTTTGTCCTTTACAGTTTTTTTCTATCTATGATAATAATAGAGATATATTGATTTAAAAAAATTGACACATTTTCCTTTTTTCAAAATATCTAGTTACCCTTGACTTTTTCAAATATTTTGAAAGTGTCATTTTATTCGTCTTATAAAACTACACTTCTTTCCTCATTTAACCGTTTTTCTATCTCTTAAAGTTTCCGAGATCCCCATAGAGAACATCGGAAAAAACTCACTCTGTATATTAATTATTAATTATTATATAAACTTTAAAGTTACTCAAATTACAAACTAATGACCGTATATTTAGATGGCATACAATATAATTCACAATAGAAAAATAAACTGTTTACGTGCTGTCTGCACGTAAAAGTGAAGAGTAAATCTTTAATAGTAAAATAATATGTAAATCACAAAAAATATATAAGATCATAATTAAACATTAAGTAGTAAAAAACTAACAAAATAAAGTTAATACTAAATGGTAATTCAATATTATAGAAAAATAAAACTGAAAGTCAACACAAAAGAGTATAATACACAAAACTAATTATAAATTGAACTGTATTAACAAGAAAGTAAATTTACATAATTTATGAGAAAAATTAAACAGTTTAAGCTGATTGAACTTTACCTACACTCATAACATTTCATTTTGTAGGTTAAGTATCCGTTTTCTTCAAAATGTCATTTATATGGCCTTCTTCAAAAATGTTCTGTTTATAGTCTTCGCGTTAGCTGTGGATTTTCCATATATAGCGTTATAAGAGCATTCGTTGTTGATTCCGAGTTTGCCCCGCGCCAATTTTAAAAGAATGTACTTTCGTGTTACCAGATCTTCAATAATAACGATTCCAGATTTTTTCAATCGATAGCGAACTTTCATAATTGTATTAACATACTTACGACGAATAAAGCAGACGATA
Organism: Philonthus spinipes; assembly: GCA_963082785.1. Taxonomy (NCBI): domain Eukaryota; kingdom Metazoa; phylum Arthropoda; class Insecta; order Coleoptera; family Staphylinidae; genus Philonthus; species Philonthus spinipes. The sequence continues at coordinate 10,518,553 of OY720316.1, read as the reverse complement.
ACAGATCGCAGCACAGTGTTGTTTTTTTACTAGACCGATAGCAGGCGGTAAACTTAAAACGCCTTCATTTCTAGGTAAGTATAATCGTTCTGTTGCAGATTTAGAGCGGTGACATCTGCACTTCTTTAGTAGTCTTTGCGTCATACTATTTTTTTTCCTCAAAACGAACATTTTCTCAGTCGAAGTTGGAATAAATTAACCGATGCACTGAAAGAAATATATATATATTATCAAAAACCCTTGTATCCTTACGAGTGTTGGGCGTAATAAGTCTATTACATTTTTTGTCATTTCACACTTCTGCTTCCGAGTCCATGTACAAAGTTTGCCCACTCCTTTTTGTTCCTCGCTAGTGCTCTAGCATAGTTTACTCTTATCCCGTTCTCTTTTATTATCTTTTCCAGTCCTTGTTCCCATGTTTTCCTAGGTCTCCCTCGTCTCCTCTTCTTTGCTGTTCGCGCATTCCATACCCTCTTTGTACTTCTTCTGTCGTCCATCCTCTGTAAATGTCCCCACCAACTCAGTTGTCTTCTTTCTATGAACTTCATCATTTCTTCCATTTCTAGTTCTTCTCTAATTATTGTACTTTGTATTCTGTCCATTTTTGTGACTCCTTTCACGCACCTTAAGTTTTTCATTTTTACCGCTTGTATATTGCTCTTTTGTTCTTTGTTCAGCAGTCATGTCTCACATCAAAAAGTTAATGTTGGTCTGTAGATTGATTTGAATACTTTTAATTTTGTCTTCTTTGATATTTCTTTGTTGTATATAAATTTTGCTCTCATAGCGTGGAATAGTTTTAGAGTGTTTTCTATTCTCCTATTTATTTCTAGCTCATTCTTGCCATTTTTTGCTATGTTTATTCCAAGGTACTTGTAATTCTTAACTATTCTTCCCCAATTACCATAACTTTAGTCTTGTTTGTATTTATCCTCATGTCGAAATCGTTGATTGTGTTTTTCCAAACTAGTAGATTTTGTTCTAGCTCTTTACTGCTGTTACCATAAATCACTACACTATATGACAAGTTTGGAGAAGAACATTTTTTTACTTTCCCCGGACCCCTGTCCAAGGGAAAGTATTGTGATCGTGAAAATTTTCGAACCGCCAATTTCAACAAATATGCACGGTTTGAGGTCCCCTGAGTCCATTCCATCGAGTTTTGAAAAATGTCTGTGTGTGTGTCTGTGTGTTTCCGCGATAGCGCCTAAACGGCTAAATGGATTAAGACCAAACTTTATATCTAAGCTTTATATAACAGTGGAATGATCTGAAAAGCTTTTGGTTAGAATCAAAACTCATTAAGTGCAACTTTACTCTTAGCAATTTTTCATTTTTACTTTCCCCGGACCCCTGTCCAAGGGAAAGTATTGTGATCGTGAAAATTTTCGAACCGCCAATTTCAACAAATATGCACGTTTTGAGGTCCCCTGAGTCCATTCCATCGAGTTTTGAAAAATGTCTGTGTGTGTGTCTGTGTGTCTGTGTGTCTGTGTGTTTCCGCGATAGCGCCTAAACGGCTAAATGGATTAAGCCCAAACTTTATATCTAAGCTTTATATAACAGTGGAATGATCTGAAAAGCTTTTGGTTAGAATCAAAACTCATTAAGTGCAACTTTACTCTTAGCAATTTTTCATTTTTTAATTCGGATAGAAAAATTTTTCAAATAAAAGTTTTAGATCTTGGAAAATAATTAATTTCTGTTATAAAACTTTTATTGTAGGACCTCCGGTTTTTATTTTATAAGCATTTATCTAATAAATTCCCTTAGAGATTTTAATTATTGAAATAATTATTTTAATGACAAATAAAACGTCAAAGTGCCGTCAAATTCAACTTATCATTCGCAAACGCCTCCAGTTTGCAAAAATGAAGAGGAGTGTGGAGGAATCATTTTAACCTATTGTAAGGTAAGAAATAACACAATTACAATATTCTTCTAAATACTCGGGTTTAACTTTAAAAGATAACAATCAATTTTTTCTATTAATCATTTTGCTTCCCTATTAAATTTTCAATCAGAAACTTATTTGACCGTATTCACCGGGGAAAGTGCCATGATGGACACATCACCATTTTTGTATAATATTACACAGGTGGTACTGTAATTTATTATTATTTTATTCACAATTTGTATCATATTTATAATTGTATTTTAAGTATTTATATATACCAATTGATATTTTCATTGTTGTATACATTTAGAATGTTATTTCAATTTTGAACACAATCCATTATTATCGAGAAATTAAAATCATGTAAACCAATAACTGAAAACGCTCAATCCAATAACACCGAAACGTAAAAGGTGCGCTGTCTTTATTATTAATATTACCCGAAACATATTTCAATAATCGTTTTATCATTTACTTTTCGAATTACTGTATTCATGAGTGTTTCGTATGAATGACTCTGCACTATATGGGGCGTAGCTGTGGAAGAGAGAAAGGAAGAGCAGAGAGGAATAAAAAAAGGTATGTGATGATAGATTCGGAGTGGTGTCCCTACGCCTGTATTTCTTTTATTTATTTATTATTATTCAATTCATCTCCTCTCAATTTCTTGTACTCCGGTGATCCCGTCGATACGCTCTCATTGATTATTCATGGGGTTCGCCGGATACAGACGACCGATAACAAATAGAATTTTACTAATCTGCCCCGGATTTCACTCGGCTCCACGGATTCGATCTTGATGACGAATAATTTTCGGTTAAATTAAATTGAATATCAATTACTAATTTCAATTATTTATGAATAATATTGAAAACAATATATATATATATATATATATATATGGTTTCAAAATTCCGTAACTATATTTTCAACCTATACGGTCATTATGAAACGGTTTAATAAATAATGCATAAATTTACAAACGTCTTAAATACTATAATCTAACAGGTAAACAAAATATAGAAGGAGGGATTACAACATGATAAATCTTACAAATCGGCATTAGATAAAGGGGATGAAATTAAGGGGGTAGTATACTCTGGTGGCCTGAAAAAATGGTGATTTTCAGGATTTTTTTTTAAAAGATAACTATAAATGTTTGATAAGAATGGAATACGCATGTTTATTCTGCTGATTTTCGGCTACGAAAAATATTTTTTTGGCCTGCATCTTCGGCCGCTACACCAGGTGCAGCCTGGCATCTCCGACGGCAATCTGCTGATCGGCGGACATCATTGAGGCCGCACCGTTGGAGTTAGAACAAAATCGCTATTTTTCCCTTAATGTCCGATAAATTTCCTGTCATCGTAAGTAGGATTTTTTGATTATGTTGAAAAATGCAAAATTAACAACATTTTGAAACAAAAATCTGGTTTTCGGACGCAAAAATGGATATAGAAGCTAGCACCGAAGAGCCATTTTTTAAGATAAAAAAAACGGCTACGTACGATGACAGAAAAAAATCAAAAATTCAAACCGCGTTCAAATCGGGCTAACCGTTTTTGAATTATGATATCCGCCAACTTTGAAAACATGGTTTTGAGATAATCGCGTTTGAAGTTTTGAGTCCAGTTTTTCATGAAATTCGTCTACATACCTTCAGTCTACTATACCGGGACCATAAAAAATAATACGATACCAGAGTCATCTGGTAATACGCGGTAATAAATGGAACTAAAAAGATCGTCCGTTCCGTCGATGACAGTCGAGCTTTCCGGGCGCTGGCGCTCGGAGCGCTGCGAAACGGTTTTTCAGCCTGTAATTTTGGAACGGAGTGTCTCATGAACTTCGGGTAAAGTTTATGATAAAGTAGACACTCCAAAGAATTTTGTAAAGCCAAAAAATAAAAAAAAAACTATTCTTTGAAACTTGCAGAGTGTACTATCCCCTTAAGGCCTTGTTTATAGTGGAGAGTCAAGAGCCTAGAGCCTAGATGCTTTTGAGTGCGCACGCATACGAGATGTTTAGTACTGTTGATATTGTAACAATCATTATAAAGCGGTAAAGCGCGTTAAAAATTAGCGCGCCGAAAAGTCACTCCGCTGTTGGAGAGAGAGCAACGACATTTCATTTCTCAAGATGACATCGAGCCGAGCGGACGGTGATCGTTCGATCATACCAAAAATGTGGATTAAGTGATGTGTGTGTAATTAGAATTTCGTTTACATTAGTAATTAATCATAAATAATTATGGTAAGTTAGTTTAAAATACAATATCAATTTAATTGTAATTTTTCTATTGTGTGTCTCTTGTCAAGTGTTTTTATTACTATCATTATCAGTGGAAGTAATGTAATCACCTTTACTTAATTAATCATCATTACATGCTGTTATTTTATCTAATTATATAGATAGGAATAAAACTCGAATCTTCCTGTCAATTTTTAATACTTATTGAATTATTAAATATTAATTATAATTGTATCACTTTAAATTATAATGTACTTGACACAACATGCATAGAAAATTAGAATTAAATTAATTATGTATTATAAATTAACTTATTATAGTATAATGAAATTCTAATTATAGACAATTTCATACAAAGTGTTTAAAATGAAAATGTTATTTTATTATTTAATTTTCTAAATGATTTTAATAAAATCTTTTTCTCCTAAAAATGCAGCTTATAAATTATCTCTCTCGTGAAGTACTGCCAAAGATCGTAAACAAAAAACCCTATGAGTAATATAAACACACTCGACAGACGTGATTTATTTTTTCTAAATGGAAAATGTATCGTTGCATGGCCTTCCACCAACTAGACATTTTTGAAAGGTCAATAAACCCACTACGACATATATATTATCGGTTAATAAAATAAATGATTTAATAAACGACCTTGAAGATCATTAACATATGGAATGTCTAATGTGCGAGAAAGTAATACATAAAAGAACAGAAATACAACGTTTGTTATTGTAATTAATGCCATGCAACAACACAATTCATTTTTAAAAAATGCACATCTGAGGTTTTGTTTATAATCATTGGCAGCATTTCACCAAAAAAGATAATAACGTTATTGTAATACAATAAGTCAATTTAAAATATATAATTAATTTAATTCTAACTCCTTATGTATGTTTTGTCAAGTATTTATTATTAATATAAATGTAATTACATAAAATAGCAAATAATTTTATTATGATTAATTAATTAAAAAAAAAACTACTAAGAAAATAACAATAAAAGAGCTTGACAAAAGACATACCATAAAAAATTAGATTTAAAGTAATAATGTATTTTAAACAGACTTACCGTAATAATTTCATGATTAATCATTAATGTAAACGAAATTCACATCACTTAATCCACATGTTTTGGGTTGATCAGCGTCTGCTCGGCTCGTTGTCATCTTGAGAAATGAAATGTCGTTGCTCTCTCTCCAACAGCGGAGTGACTTTTCGGCGCGCTCATTTTTAACGCGCTTAACCGCTTCATAATGATTGTTAAATTATCAACAGTACTAAACATCGCGTATGCGTGCGCACTCAAAAGCATCTAGGCTCTAGGCTCTTGACTCTCCACTATAAACAAGGCCTTAGTCGGTCTGGTCGTTGATGAGCGGGTTTTCCGACATAGTCTTGGCTTTATGGATTTTCAGAAATTTCAGGGCGTTTACGTTTCGACCTTTTTCGGCGCGGTATAAGTAACGTTAAGTGATTAGTATAATTTGATGTTTTCTTTTTTTATGTACTTACGTGTTCTTTTAATCGTAATTAAAAATTTCGACCAGACTGACCGATATAAAAAGCTGGGCATGTACCATATTTAACTTTATATACTCCAGAGATTTTTACAGGATCTAATTTATTTTTGGCGTTAAATAAAATATTACCTAATTTATTTTATACTTTAAATACTACTCTGTCGTCGTGTCTGTGTTTGTCGGTTTGTGAAAAAACGACTAACTAATTCCGCATAAAAGAAACCACCGCGCTTCGATGAAAACTTCAAAGTCCTACATAAAAAAAGAAAAGGCATAAAACGTAACATCTTAGAGTGTATGGAAATTAACAAGAGAAAGCGCACAGGCCATCTTCTAAACGATTAAAACTTGCCCCTCTTAAACTTACAAATTTTGAAAAACCCACCCTTTCATAAAACTCCCGACAAATTATAAATATCATTTCTTCGCTTGAAGGAGTCACAGCGTGACGAAACAATTATAGCGAAGAAATATACTGTCTGCTTACTTGAAGGTATGTCACAGTAAATTAGCGAGCAACATAGTGTATTGCGTTTGATATGATAGATACATATACGAGAGTAAGAGTGAATAAAATAATATTTTTAAAAAGTAGGATTCAAATAGATAAAATTAAAATGTTAGTAAAACAAATGTCAACGAATCAAGTAACAGAACAGTTTATTCAGGAACACAATTTTTTTCAATAGATTTGCTAACTTATCAAATATCAATTTTAATAAAAATCAAATAGCATTATTAGAAAAATATTTTAAATGCAACACAAAACAAAATCAAAATATTAAAGAAATTAATTTGATACAAAATTTTGGACACTCTGTATAATTCATATAAATAAAATTTTACTATTAGGATGACTATTGACTATTAGGATCCTAATTTATTTTTTATTAATTTTTTAAACCAATGGTGCAAAACCATTTTTTTTTTCTACTTTTTAATTTTTTTGGTTGGTATTGCTGAACTGATTTCAATAAAATTTTAGGGGTGTCTAGGTAATCATAAATGGCACCTAAATAATGAATAAAATGTGTTCGGGTTTGGCATGTAATTTTACAAAAATTACTGCCTATGTGCCGATTCCTCGTTTGGGGAAATTTTAACGGTTGGTTCGCAGCCCATCGGAACGATCTTCGTGGATGCTTGCGCCCTCTAACACGTTTTGCATGTCGGGTTGCCTACGTTTGTATTTTCCACGTGGTTTATCATAACCTTAAAATTGTGATGACTTTTACAGCCATGGAAAAAATGAAGAAGCTCTAACCAAAAAACTGTCCATCTTGTTATTTTCCAAAGTCGTAACAACTAAGTGCTCTTACAAAGTACAAAATACAACAAGTATATCAAGCAATTTAAAAATTATATCATCATTCCGTAACTCTTTTTTGGGACACCCTGTATATTCAAAAATATTTTCCTGAAGTACGTCCTAAGACCCAAGTAAAGTTTTCAAAATTTCAAAGTCCTAACTTAATTAGTAACTGAGCTATCGAAGACGGGAGCTGTGATGCAGAACCCTGTATGAAAATGAATATAATAAAAAATAGTAACCTTTTTCTCACAACAATTTGTAAAGATTCGACAAAATAGTTAAAAAAAAAATAAATAATAATAATAAAAAGAGCATTAAATAACTGTATCTTGATTTTCTCTGAAAAATAAAAATATTTTTTAACAAATATGAATTAGGAACCATAAACTATATGGACTAATTAAACTCCACAAAGAGAACAGCCCAGTAAGATCAGTTGTGCCATACGTTAATACCCTATGCACAAAACTAGCTAAAAAGTTAAATAATACCATTACAGAACATACCAAATTGAAACCCAAATATTTAACATAATAAATTAAAGACGACGCAAGCGCCACCTTTTGCCTAATTTCAAGTGGCATCGTCAACGATTTGGGTCTACAAGGTAGACGACCGAGAATCATTGTTTCGTCCACTAAAGGAAGGCGAACTTGTTAAAGCAAACATTAAATTTACCTTACATCACAAAACTAGTATTATTCGATGTTAAAAATTCATTGACGAACGTGCCTTTGACCGAAGTTTTCACAATAATAAAAAGGCTTATAAAAAATAATACAAACTCCATAATAAAATCAGAAATTCTAGACCTACTAGAAATCTGCCTATCACAGAATTACTTACAGTTCGACAATAGGGCCGATTCTGTACGAGAAATGTTAAATTAAATAAAAATGATTTTAAAATAATGAATAAATTATTTCCACATTTAGCTCTGTAACATTTTGACTTACGTTTCGTAAGTACGTTAAACAAATGCACATTAAAACAACTACTTCCAGGGCAAATACCCCGCCGAACATTGAATTACATAATGTACACCTGCTGTTGCATATCAATAAAATATTGCATCATGCAACAAATTTTTAATCCGAGAAAAATTCAATGCAAAAAAAAAACAACAAAAGGAACGTTACTTAATATAAGGCCATCTGCAGACACGTGTTTCGGGATCTATCCCTCGTCAGTACAGCTCTGCTTTACATAATTTAAAGATGTTAAAATAAATTAATTTAAATTAAAACAACTACACTCAAAGAGAGGAATGTTAAGTTTAACGTGTACGTTATTTTTTACCATCACAGACTAAGCAGCTTTTGTAATAGATATATATTCATAGAAATTGAATTTATTTAATAACATACACGTTAAACTTAAAATTTCCCGTACTGAATAGCCCCGAATAAATGTTTTCCCCAGAAGGAAAGCTTAGCCATGGGAAACCCACTAAGCCCTCTGATGGCGGAGATATTTATAGTTAACTTTGAAGAGGGATTATCTCAATTGCCGATCTTTAAGAAATATGTTTTTATTGGTACAGGTACGTCTATGATGTGATTTTAGCGTTTAATGGCACCGACAGACAATTAGATTTTTTTTACATTTATTAAACTTAGAACACAAAAACATAAAATTTACAAAAGCAATTGATTATTCTATTAACTTTAGACTCAACGATAGAGAGAATTATTAATAAACACGATTTTTCGATACCCCGTATATAGAATTTTTAATGAAAAAGATGCGCAAGTAAAAATATTAATCGACCTGTTCGAGCGTTTTTCTAGAAAGTAATCACCTGCAGGGTAAATACATTTGTTTTTTTCATTATGAATTATTTATTATTGCCAATTATACTTAGTACATGTATTTACATTTGTTACAGAGAAAGTAAAAATAATAACAATATGCATCGACAATCGGTTACCGGCCAACAGCCTGTCTACCACGGTCACGTTTTTTGTTGTAGGGAATGTTAGGAAGTGTTATGGGTTAATATGAGCTACAATAGTGTGTGAAGGAGTTTTAAATTTTGGATTGTTGTCATTTCTGGGGATACAGGATTGGGAGAGTATTTGGAGGTTGGATTGTTTTGTGGAGAATTTTTGGGATTTTTGGGCTTTCGGTAATAGGCATCAATTTGATTCGGATGTCGAGGATTATGGAGTGGGCCAAGTGGATGTTGGATTTTTTGTAAGGGACCTTGGGGATGAATGTTCACACACATGGATGTTGTGAAGGGTGCGATTGGGGAATGTGGCAAAAAGAATGGATCCGTAGTCTAATAAGGGTCTGCATATCATTTTGTAAATTTTGGTGGCGTTATTTGTTGATATACCGTGATTTAGGCTACGGAAGTGTTTGGCCCTAGCAGAAATTTTGTTTTTAATTATGGCAGTGTGTTTTTTAAAATTAAGTTTGAGGTCAAAGATTATACAGAGGTATTTTGGATGCCCGGGAATGGGTTTTCAATAGATGGAGATGATAATTGGGATGGGTGGGTTTATCTTAACTCTTCATTTGGAAAAACACAGTTGGAGTGAATCTACAAGCCGCTCCAGGGTTTGGAATGCTTTGGGGAGGTTGGTTTCATGTGTGATTAGGGCTGAGACAAGCATATTGTAGGATGTAGGAGGCGGGATTAAAAAACGTAGAGTTTTGATTATATATATCAGAACAGAAAATGTTGTGTAAGAGAGGAGAAGGATGTGATCCTTGGGGCATACCTTGTTCGGGGGTGAACGTTTGGGATGTGGAGGTATGGATTTTTACCTAGAAGCAAAGCAAGTTTAAATATATTAATTACATATTATATTTGTACAATAGACCTCGGTGCTATACCGAGTCAAAGGCCTTCTGTATATCTAAAAATAAGGTAGCGGATGAGTGGCCTTCGAGGTGTGTTGTGTGTATGTTTGGAAGGAAATGTAATATATGGGACATTATATTTTATTTAAGGATTCGAAGATTTTTTCGATGACTGGAAGGAGGATGATAGGTCGGTAGTTGATTGTGTTGTGATCATGGTCTCATTTGGGGATGCAAATGATGACACCTTTTTTCCATTCTGGGGGAAGTATTGGGATTTATAGCAGAATGTTTCATCTTATATTATCGTGTCATGGGGCCGTGTTTTTTCCTACATGTAAAGATTGAAAATAATTGTCTTCTGTCAAACCGTAACGTCATGAGGATGGTTTGAGGTAAGAAAATGTAAACGACTGGTACGTATACATGTTGTTGGAATTTATTGTCGAATGAAGCGTCTTCTGTTTGTCGGTATGTCTTTAAAGTAATCTGCAAATTTGTCTGCAATTTTGTTGTTTATCTTTTATTGTCCCTTTTGTCTTTGGGTCAACAATATGTGTAATGGAGTGTTAATTTCTGTATTTACTGAACTTTTTGATTTCTGGCCAGTATGTTTTATCCTTACTGTATTTTCTGGCAAGCTGTCAACCATTTCTCCGTTTTGTATTGTTTTTGTGAAGCATTTCTCACTGGCAAATCTAGGGGCGGTGGTGTACTGATTGCCGTGCGCAATACTTACAAAATTGAGATAATTCGTACAGACCATATTAAACTGCAAGTTCCACTTATTGACATATTGTTATGTAAATGTAAACTTATAACTAGTTGGCTCTATTTGATTCTCATTTATATTCCACCAAACGTACCGAATCCAGATGTGAAACTGTTTTTTGATTTGTTATTGTAATTCAGTTTTGAAACTAGTAAATTAATTCTATTAGGTGATTTCAATTGTCCTAACATGTCTAATATTCACAAAGCTTCTCATTGTATCAATTTATGCAATTTCTTAGGCCTTCAGCAATATAACGCAATACCTAATATATCAAATAATGTATTAGATCTGCTCCACGCGAACTTGAATTGTTATATCCAAAGAGAAACTGCTTTGTTAGTTGCAGAGGATGCTTATCATCCTGCATTTACATTCCAATGTGAACTCGATATGTCTGCAGTCAATGTAAACGCGTGTAGATTTAATTTTAAAAGAGGAAACTATCCAGGTTCGTACGCATACTTATCCGAGATAGATTGAAGTCATATCTTTAGTGTTCAGGATATAGATTTAGCATTTTATGACTTTATGGTGTCATAAACGCAGTTTATTCACAATTTAAACCTAAAATTAATTTAAAACATAAATTTAAATATCCGCCTTGGTTTACCCCAGAAATAATTAATCTCTTAAGAAAGAAAAATGTAATTAGGAAGAAACTTAAACATAATTCTGCTATGTAGTGTACACATAGCAGAATTATGTTTAAGAAACTAAGATTTGTTATTAAAAATAAAATAAAATATGCACGTAAAACTTACATACGTTCAATTGAAAATAACGTAATATTTAATCCTAAACAGTTCTGGTCATATGTAAATTCAAGAAAGGCAAACTCATCAAGGATTCCTTCAACAATGTCATATAATGATCTTAGATAATCCTACTGACATCGTAAAAGGTTTCCGAATTTTTTTTTGAATTAGTGCATAGTACATCAACAAATATTCTTTTTGTCGAAAGCATTCGACAAGGTTCAACACAATATCCTGTTATCAAAGTTAAGTACTTTTGGTTTTTGTGCATCATCCGTGTCATTAATACAGACTTATCTTAGTGAACGCAAATCATATGTTGTTGTGAATGCTTCAAATCTTTAGAATTCTGTCCTACTTCAGGGGTACCCCAAGGTTCTATTTTGGGTCCACTACTATTTAATTTATTTATTAATGACCTTTCGGAATACCTATCTTGTAAGCACCTATACTATACGCCGACGATTTAAAAATATACAATACTATTAAAAATGTCAACGATTGTCAAGTATTACAATATAACATTAATGGCATATCAGCATGGTGTTTAAAAAAATGGACTAGACCTAAACATCTCCAAATGTAAATACATGTCGTTCACTAAAATAACCAATCCGCTTACATTTAATGATACACTTCATGGTAACATTTTAAAGCGCGCCAGTTTTTAAAGATCTGGGAGTGTACTTCGACAAGACTAACCTTTAATTATTACGTTGACTATATTGTTAAAGAGTCCTCGAGGTCTCTAGGTTTTATCTGTCGTAACTCCTCCCAGTTTCGTAATCCGAAAACATTGAAATCATTATTTTATGCTTACGTACGTTCAAAGTTGGAATATGCGATAGTTTGGTTTCCAATGTCAGATTCGTGCAGTAGAAAGTGTACAATGTAAATTTTTAAAATTATTATCTTTTAAGTCAGAAGGATCGTATCCAAATAGAGGTGTAGACCACAATATACTTTTACGTAAATTTGATTTTGAAAGTCTCGAGTTTCGGCGACAAAAAATGTGTATTTCTTTCCTTTATAAACTTCCACTCAGTTCTGTTGATTCACCAGACTTTTTAAATAGTATTGGGCTGCATATTCCATCTTTTCACAGTAGGCAGTCTCCTACATTTAACTTAGTAGCACATAGAACTGATATTGGTCAGTATTGTGTCAAGATGTTTTAATAAAATTTCCTCTTCTTGTGATATATTTCATGATACTCTGAAAACTGTACTGGCAGTCTTAGACTAAATATAATTACTAAATATATTTAGTAAAAAGACCGAAATCAACATGGCTGCAGGAGGTGAAAGAGGATTTAAATGGAATTGGATTAAACAAATGACAGAACAAAATAAAGGATAGGAATTTATGAAGGCAAATCAGCAAGAAAGTTTAGAAAATTGAAAGGGGAGTGATCAACCCCGATATTATGATCTGGAGAGCTCCAGTATGGAGCGGCGCAACCCCAGCTAGGGGTATAGCCACTATACAGGGTGAGTCGGGAGGAGCGCACCAAACTCTAGGAGTGTATTATACACGTGAAAATAATGTAAAAAAAAACTCATTTGTTCTTATACGATTTTTATTTGTTTTCAAGTTATAGCATATTAACAAATAAACAAGTTATTATACAAAAAAAAATTCTTAATCATAGCGTTCTTTCAACAAATGTTCAAAAATACCGCCATTGACTTCTAAACATTTTCTGCTTCGTTTACGAAGAGCGTTTGTTGCTCTCCCAATTGATTCATTTCTTTCTTCTTTTATATGGGCTGCAGTATTCTCAATTCGTCTAATTAGTGATTCCCGTGTGTCCACTTTTATTTTGTAGACTTCATTTTTCATCCAGCCCCATAAACAAAAATCTAGTGGTGTGAGGTCTGGAGATCTTGCAGGCCAATTAATAGGACCTCCACGACCAATCCAACGCCCTGGAAAATGTTCGTCCAAATGTTGCTTGACTTGACGAGCGACATGTGCAGGAGCTCCATCGTGCTGATAGTACATCTGCATTATAATATTTATAGGAACATCTTATAGCAGGCCTTTGAATTCATTTTGTAAAAAATTGAGGTAGTTGCCTCCTGTGAGACGATTCTCCAAAATGATAGGGCCGATTAAATAACTGTCAACCATACCACACCACACGTTTACAGAAAACCGATGTTGAAAATTGCTTTCGACTGTTGCGTGGGGATTTTCATCAGACCATACATGAGAGTTACGAGTGTTGTTAATGCCATCACGGGTAAATGTAGCTTCATCCGTAAAGAGTATACTCGATACATTACGATGATTATTATTTATCCACCGACAAAATTCCGTACGGTTAGCGTAATCCCCTGGTTGTAGGTGCTGTACTCTCTGAACGTGATAAGGATATAAGCCTTGTCGTGTAGCGTGTTCATCACTCTTTTTTGTGGAATTGCCAATTGAGTGGCAATTCTCCGTGAGCTAGTAGTTGCATCTTCTTCTACTAGATGCAGAATATTTTCTACTTCTACAAAATCTTGTCGAGTAGCGCGCTCAGATGTTATGTTAGCACTGAGAAGCTTACCAGTCTCGCACAATTTGTTGAAAACCCTAATAAATATGTTTTTATCAGGATGTCTTTCGTGTGGAAAACGTTCACGATATTCTTCAACAGCAGCTGTAGCATTTCCATTACAGAAACCATATACAAACACCATGTTTGCATATTCTAAATTTGAATAAGTATGTGGAATTTTGCAACACTAACAATCACATTAATTCGAACTTAAACGTTCAGTTACTGTTCACCGTACACTGACAGTTCATCAAAACGTCAGAATTATCAAATGTTTATAAGCCTCGAACATGGCATACTTTGATAATGTTAAAATTCAGATAGAAGTGGAAAGCTAGATGAACATTTTTAATTACGCCATAACATGAAAACAAATGAAAATCGGATAAGAACAAATGAGTTTTTTTACATTATTTTCACGTGTATAATAGACTCCTAGAGTTTGGTGCGCTCCTCCCGACTCACCCTGTATATATATAAATATATTTTACAAAAATGTAATTAATTTATGTAGAGTTTAAGCAATTCGTATTTCATTTACGCATGTTCATCATATTGATAAATAATATATTATTATATTTTTGTATCTTTAAAATACATTTACATAATTTTTTACTATATTGTCTTGTTATCAGGATGTGTTTCCTGTTGGACAATAAAGATTTATTATTATTTATTTATTATTATAAGATGTCTTTATTCAATTTTAGTCCGTAGGTCTGTAATGTCTGTCTGATGCCTCGGTATATTTGACTTATATGTTTCATAAACTTTAGCATGTAATTAATTACTTGTAGGATTGTTTTTTGATTATGGGCGTGTTGTTTCTAATAGATTGGGATAAGGTATTATTGAATATATGACATTTTCATTGATGTTGGGATGTTTTGTTATAAAGTGGGGGACGTCTTTTATGACTATTAATTTTGAAGTTTTTGTAGTTAAATATAAATTCTGGGATTAATGAAGTTATGTTTTGGGTTAAATCTAGTTGGAATTTGATGGATAGAAGTTCGGTGCATAGATGTTTTTGTTATAAAGTGGGAGATTTCTTTTATGATTGTATTAATTTTGAAGTTTTTGTAGTCAAATATAAATTCTGGGATTAATGAAGTTATGTTTTGGGTTAAATATAGTTGGAATTTGATGGATAGAAGTTCAGTGCATAGATATTTTAGATTTCGGGTGCATAGAAAAGCGTCTGGTGTAGAGGATTGGTTGTCGTTTGTCATGAATTATCGGGGATATGAACCTAAATAAATCCAAATCGCGACACCTCGCAAATTTCATCTCCTACTCCCTCCTGTATTGTTGAGGATGAAATTGGAGTTGGAGATGAAATTTGCGAGGTGTCGAGATTGGGATTTATTTAGGTTCATATCCACGATAATGATCGCATCATCGTATAGAGAGGTTTTGGTTAATATTTTCAGCTATTATTACATTTACTTTAAATGTGTTTTCTACACTTTCTATACACTTTCGTATAAGATTTTCACATTTAATAAGTATAAAATAATACTTGAATTTTGGAGGCGTTCACTTCGTGGTACATTTTCAATTTCGATATAAAGAAAACACTTAACTTTTTTATATTTATTTATTTATTATTAGTTTCAATTACACTGTAATCATTATCAAACTAAGTACTAAAAAAACGGTTTACACAGGTATATATATTAAATCTAAAGTGCTTCGAAGTGGGGGGTGTACATCAGGTTAATCTGGTCGTTAAGGATTAATTCACGGATTAATTTTTGTTTTATGGATTTCAGCGGCTTCGAGTAAATCCATTTTTATACCTTTTTCGGTGAGGTGGATTATGGAAAGTACATCTTTGCCGAAATTAGGGTTTGTTTCTAACAGGTGATATGCGTAAGATCTGTAATGTTCTTTTAATCTAGTTTGAAAATTACTATATAATTGCCCTTTACAATCTTGGCATGTTAATTTGTATATTCCAGATTTTCCATATTATTTATAGGAGTTTTAGAATTAAATAATAAGTTACAAAGTTTTGTGCTTGATCTAAAAACATGTTCAAACTAGATTAAAAGAACATTACAATTTAAGACATACAAATTCAACATGTAAATAAAACAACAGTTTCTTTTAACTTTCACAATATTTATTGTAGAAAGTGCAAGGTATGTAATTATTCTTATATATTATTACTTTTAATTTCACATCTTAACATATAATAAATCATTGAGCACGTGCCAGTATTAAATCAACGAGATCTCGTTGATACGTATCGGGATTAAATCTGAACCATGAACGCATCTATCTAAACGCATCATCTGAATAATACATCAAACTGAAGACGCTGCTTGAATTTTACCTGGATTTAATAAATAACACCAGAGCGAATATCTGCTTATGTCTTTCACCATGAAGAGAAGTTTTATTTCAATGATAAATGTTGTTTCTTCGATGAATCAAATAACATTTTTGAAAAGTAAGATTCAAATAGATAAAATTAAAATGTTATTAAAACAAATGTCAACGAATCAAGTAACAGAACAGTTTATTCAGGAACACATTTTTTTTTCAATAGATTTGTTAACAATAGAAACACAAGTTGCTTTAAATAAAATAAATAATAATTTCATGGAAAAATACAAATTCGCTAATTACCTTAAAAACACTAATAATACTAAATTCAATAATTATTACAATAACGAAATTAAAACAACTTTCAAAAGTACATAAATTAATTTTCACTAAAGCTGACAAAGGTAACATGGTAATTGCAATATACAGGGCCCTGCATCACAGCTCCCGTCTTCGATAGCTAATTTCGTGAATAAATTGGTCAATTTTAAAATTCTCGTTAATGATATTTACGAAATTAGTACTATTAATAAAAATATCAATTTTACATACGAACTTGAAATGAACTTTCTAGATCTTTTAATTATTAGAAATTATTCAAAATTAGAATTTAACATTTACTGAAAACCAACTCACACTTGTTCTAATATAAGTAACGTTTCTTGGGAATAATGATTCTACGTCAAACGATATTAGTTTTTGATTTTCTGTCAACTTGATATCTTTTAATTTTTTGGTTAATTCTATTGAGTTTTTTTACTGAAAAGCCATTGTCTATAGTTAGATGTTTGAATTTGTTAACTAGCCATTTGGCTATTTTATATGTAGGTGATTTAACGTTTGATTTAACGTTTGATACTATGAATTTATTGCCTGGTTCATGTATTTTCGGTAAACAATACAATTGGGTTATTTTAGGCATTTTCATAGTTGTATTGTCGATGAGGTGTGTCGAATTCCTTAGAATGTCATTGATTTTTTTTGATATGTGTTAATCGGGTTTTTGTTTGTAGTATATATGGACCTGAATCTAAAAGAGTTTTACGTTAATAAAATAATCTGACTTTTTTATAATTACAACACTGTTTCCTTTACTAGCTTTTAGCTAAAACGGTCCTTTGTTTTGACGATTCTTCTTTCTTCGTTGTGATTTTTCTCGTCTAGTGTATCCTCTGCGATGTTCTGTAGCTGCGAAGCATCCTCTTGTGACAATCTGGTTGTAGCGACGTTTACATCATTGATGATATCTTCTATGGGAAATTAATTTGGAGTGATAGAGTGTTTCAAACCTTTTCTCAGCATTTAGAGTTCATCTTCTGAAAACTTGATGTCGGTTTTGTTGATTACTAACGAGTCTGTGAGTTGGTTTAGATTTTTGGAATTCGGCGGATGATGATGGTTATTTTCTTTCTTCTTATGTAGTAAGTAATATAGTTTCTTTTGGATAGTGTGTGATTTATTTTTATCTTATTTATCACTCGGAACATTTTTCTTTCGAAATTTTCCCAACACTTGCTTACTTAAGTTTAAATACTGTTGATATGCACTTAATTCTAGCCGATTACGTTTTCCGTGTACGTGTACTAAGTACAAATAAACCATTTGAAGAAAATTAAACAGTGAATTATTTAATCTTCTTTATGTTGGTTGTTGGTCGTGGAGACTTCAATTATTAAAATAAAAATACTTGTGGATCTATGGAAACGACTTGCTGACTGTAAGGCCTTGAAACAAAAGGATCTCCAGCCGTGCTTCCACTTTCTTCCACTGCTTCAGGAGCAAGTAAAAAATAAGTGGGAGAAAGGACAAGTATTTTTATTTTAATAGTGAATTATTTATTTATTAAAACATATTCAAAGTAACTCATTCACATCTATATAAGTAGTAAGTTTTAAAAAATGTTTAAAAAAATGACATATTGTAGTAGGAAATGTGATACTGTCTAGATCTAGTCAATGATGAATAAAATTAAATGTTGTATCCGTTCCTTTAATTTTGCCGGTGTGTGTATTTTCTCTCTAGCTACTGCGACTTTTTTGAATTACGTATTTCTTCTCCGGCCTCTACCTCTCCAGACATTGACTTACATAATGGATACTTGCTGTTGCATAGCAATAATAAATTGTATCGAGCGTATAACAAAAATCGACGACGAAGTTGGCGTTAGAAGTCTCGAGTCATGTCTGTACTAAGATCACACGCGTAAAATGTGGTTGTGGTTGCGGTTAAACAGTGTCAACATGACAATCAGTACTTTACGCGTGAGCGTGATCGATTCTAGGCCCCTATTACTTCAAAATTAAATATAAAAATGTTTAAATTGGTTAAATTGACGATCAAATTTGTATAAATATTGAGCATATTTAATGCATTTTTAAAAATAATATATGACTTTTTTTTCAAAACCAAACTAATACGATCATTGATTCATCCTTTATCTTTCTCATACTGAAATTTCAACACAACAGTATTATTATTAGTGGTAACAACAGCGTGTGCTGTAAAGCACTATTTTCTCTTCTTTTCTAGCGAGTGGTATGCCCTTAAGACATGACTTTAGATTTCCAATGCCAACTTCGTCGTCGATTTTTGTTATACGCTCGATATTGAAAGTATAGTGTCTTCCGCCAATCGCTTCTTGAGATTTATTATTCGTAACTGTAGACATTTTACAGGTACGGATGCTATATTTTCATTATATTTTGCTTATGTCCGATGTCGACTTGAATACTGTTGCTGCGCTTGGAATCCTTATTGTGCGAAATACTCTAATTTAATTGAATCAGTACAAAAACGTTTAGTTAAATATTTATATATAAAGAAATATGGTAGGTATCCGGATTGTAATGTAGATTATGATGATTTTTTAAGAGAATTAGGTTTGGAAACCCTCGAAAAGAGACGAAAATCACACCTCATTACAGTTTTATTTAAATTATTAAACTACTTAATCGATTGCCCAGAGGCTGTTGCTTTAATTCATTTTCATATCTCCCACGCACTTAGACACTATAGATTTTTTCATACTCCTATTGCCAAAACGAATGTCATTGGTCGCGTTCAGGGATCTGCAGCGCTTAAGCGCTTTACGAAAGCGGTGTCGCTGAACGGTACCGCTTTATGTGTGGCGCTTTACCGCTTTATCAAGCGGTAAAGCATATATTTTTTCCACTTGATCGCTTTTCAAGCCATGCAGCTGTAAACAAAACCGCCATATTTTCGTTAGCGTCCTTAACCTCGAAAACGTGTTTGTTAATTTAAATTTACAATTTTAATATTTTTTTTTTCTCCAATCATGGAAAATAGTGTTATAATTGAAAAGGGTGGTGAATCCGTGACAATAATAATTAAAGATGAAGAAGAACACCAAAGAATTTTAAGTGGTAGGTCTAAACAAACAAAAATATATGATGATAAAATATATATTAGATTCTTGGCAATGTATAGTATTATACATATGTATTTAATTTGTAAGTATTTCTTATTATACATGTATGAAACAAAAAGTGACAAATTTTTAAGCGACTTATTCAAGCTGTTCGTAAGTAGAGATTTTATTAACATCTAAACATACCACGTCACAACAAAATTATAGAACGATTTTAAAATTTGATAGTGGCCATTTAATTAAATGAATAGTGGTAAAAATGTAAACGAAAAACAATATTTTTATTATAATTTTAGATCATGAGTATGCAGCGAAAGTGTTTAATCACATCAAATCGCAGGAGAACCAACCACAAATTTTGACTGATCCATTGGAAATAACTGGTGTATCAGATTCATTTGATACAACAGGTAATTACTAATTATTATTTTGATTTAAAGATGGTTTTAGCACTTATAAGTGTCCAAAACGTTTTTATGTCATAGAAGACTTAACTAGTGATCGGGATTCACAAAAAAATGTGTATTATATATTAGTTACTTCTTGTGACATATGTTACAAAAAAATAGACAAAAAACTCGTCATATTTAAATAATTTAATTATGAAACTTAATTCAAATTCATTTTATTGCATTAATGAGGAAGGATTAGATAAAAAATTTAGAAATTTAAAGCAAATCTTCCAAAGGATAAAGGATAATCAAAATGTGAAGAGAAAGTCGGGAGCAGCACACATCGATTGGAAGTACTACCAACCAATGTGCGAAATTTTCGCTAAAGATTGCACAATTAATGTGGAAGTATCCCCCATTGAAACCTGCTTGCCCAATTTAAAAAAACAGAAACTCTCCCCAGCAATTCCATCCTCTTCGTCATCAATATTTTCAAACACCCTTAAAATAATCCACTTCCCGGTCCATCTACATCCAAAATATTAACTTCCCCCATCCTACCTAACATAGCCACGTCCACACCAAAATCCAAAGGAACCCGTATCATTTATTCAGATGATGATATGGATAATGATGATGAAGAAAAGGAGAATATACTGGAGAGGAAAAAAAAGTAAAGAAAAAATTTGAAGAGTTACCGCAGTGAGCAATTGCGGATAGAAAAAGAAAGAGTTAAAGCAATTAATGATTTAAATAAATCCATCATTTGTAATACTGAAGTATTGAAACAATTAGTAGATGTTCAAAAAGAAAGGAATAGATTAATTGAAACATTTATAAATAAGAATTAAAATTTATTTTTTAAAATTTTAAAATATATTATACAATTTTATAGTTTTAATTCATATATATTTTTATATCAGTATTATAATTTTTAATTTTCTAATTTAAGTTTTTTATTTTATAAGTTTATAACATAAGACATTATATATATATATTCCTTTTTAATTTTTATAAGATTTTATATATATATATAGCAAAAGTGCTAAATAAATTCTCTTTATTTATAATTATTATTTATTTATTATATAATATTACAATGAATTCCTAATGTCATTTCTTTTTATTTCACCTAATAAATGGCGCCTCCTTTCATTGTTGGGAACAGGTGCATTTATTTCATCTTCCTCATCTTCAATTGCCACGAATTCATCATCTTTCACATCTCCTTGTTTTATTAAAAAATTGTGAAGTACACAAGCCGATGTTATCACTTTATGTGCTAAGCTTAGATCACTCATATCTAAGTATTTGAGCCTCCTCCATTTTCCTTTTAATAATCCAAATGCACGTTCAATGGTTGATCGAATGCTACTAAATCTAGTATTGTATCTTATATGGCTATTTGTTAGATGGCCAGTATTGCGGTATGGTGTTAATACTTCTTGCAATAAAGGGTATGCACAATCCCCAATTAAATGGAACTCTGGATTTATTAAGGGATCATCTTCATTAATTATTCCACGATATAGGTTGCTCCTTCTAAATATACGTGCATCGTGCATCCTTCCTGGGTATCCCACACTAATATTAATAAATTGCTTGTTGCAATCACATACTGCTTGTATGATTATGGAATGTGACTGATACCTATTAAAATAGTCAACAGCATTTCCAACAGGTTGTTTAATAAATATGTGTGTACCATCGATTGCTCCAATTACATTAGGGATTCCTCTGGATTTTTTTTGAAATGTCTGAAATAAATAAATGTATAGGTTATTCAAATATTTTTTAGGCCATTGTTTTCTTATTGAGCAAACCAATGTAATTAAAAAATCATTTAGAATAATAAGGCTAACAAATACAGCCATTTAAAACATATATTTTATAATTTTTAAATTTAATTTTTGATGATTTAGAAAATATGAAATATTCATTTTTTTACTACTACTATTACTATTCTAAATACAACAATGGAAATACAGGGTGGGCCAAGAATAATGGCCATTAAAAGTTTTCAGGGGTCCTGACCGCAGACAAATTTGAAAAAATTCTACATTACACCCTGTATATCAAATATTTGTTACAAATTAGGATGAAGTAAAAATTAAATTGCAAAGTTATGCAGCCAGCTAGGAAAAATTCCTTGCAATAATCATTTCTAAAATTCAACTATAATAGGTACCTTTAAACAGAAATTAATTATATTTAACTGAAATGGAGATATCTTCTCTATACATTAACTTGTAATTTCTTAGTGCTTTGGAAACTATGAGTCAATTTATTATTTAGGTGATTTATTTATCATAAATATGTAACTTACTTGAGCAATTTGACGACATTGTTGTTGAGTAGGCCATTCAATGTATTCATTTGTCAGCATTGTTATTGCTCCGATAATTTCTGAATACACATAGTGACTGCTGCTCTTTGCCATTCCGAAACGGTCACTGCATGCCAAAAAAAAAACTGGTTTGGCTAATATCCATATAGTAAATAGAACTTTTTTGGTAATACTAATTAGAGGCATTCTTGTAGGCGGAAGAATATTTCCAATTTTATTAATTAAAACCTAAAAATACAAGAATATATAAATGAAGATTATTGTAATGTTATATACTGCAATCCATTGCATCTGATATATTTGGTTTGGTACTATAGAATACTAAAGAAAAATGTACTTATGCCATAGTCTAAAGATGCGGGTTGGCGAAAGTTGGGAAGCTCGTTCTCCAGAGAACGTTCCGTTTTCTCGCTGGCTGAATGTGCAGTCATCATTTATCCTTGTTGCACACATAATTTTTAAAGGAGAATAATAATAGTTCAAACATCGTGTGAGGCGAGGATAAATGATGACTGCATTCAGCTCACCAAAAAAACAGAATGTGCTCTGGAAACGAGCCTCCCAAATTTCGCAAACACGCACTTCTACCTTAATCGAGTAAGGTGTTACCTCTACAGATATTCGAGACATTCTAAAATGACTTTTAAACTCCTCTAAATTATATAACGGAATTGTTTGTTCCACATAATCCTCATTTCGTACAGGAATTCCCCTTTCCACTATTACTGGTTCAATCGGTTCTGCTAGTTCCAGTACAGCATATTCAATTGCTCTATTTATGCCAACTGCATTGATAATCACATCATCAACATCGTCACAAAATAAATTAAGAACATCCATTTCCTCCTATAAGTCAACAATATCTTAATTAATTATTCGTTTTATACACAAACAAAATATTTAGAATAGTCTTTACTTACTTGAGATATTCAAATTCACCGTTTAAACTAAACTATTTTGTTAATTCACTCTTCCATTAGGGCCTTCTCGCTTTCAGAAAAAACACATTTACATTTACAGGTTATGTATACAAACAGAAGTGAATGTAGCAACGATACAACTACAATTTGTCCGTTCAGGGAACATCAAGCGCTTTGCGCTGCAGCGCTACATGTCTAAAAATTCCCTGAACGCGACCATTGTTAAATCGCCAATATTTGCTATGTGTGACATTTACAACAATTTACAACCTGTCGATCCTTTGTTGATATTTTTATTATGTCGAATGCGAAATTATGTTTTAACCGTATTATTGTTATTATATTTTTGTTAATTAGGCAATAGTTATTATTTAGTGTATATTTAAATAGCATACAACTAGAGATAGGAAATTTTGTAAAAAAAATTCTGTAGTTATATTAGAAATAAATAAATAAATAAATAAATATAATGCAACAATTTTTTGATTACAGAAAATTTAAGGCAAAGAACAAAATCTACTAAACGTGAAAAAATCTGCAAAAATGAGAAATAACTTATTTTTACAATTTTTTTACACTACATTCAGTGTAGACGAATTCGAAAGAACATGCTTTTTTAAAACCTGTAGAAATATATAAAATGACCCATTTAAATTAAAAAAGTTAATTAATTAATAATATACTTTCCGGCAAACTGGGAAGTATATTATTAACAAAAAATATTCATCAGATGCATTTTACCTCTGCACTTACTTGCAAAATTTCGAAGATATCGTCCGTTTTTTTAAATATATTTACTAAGTTCCATACTTTATCCCAACCCTGTATAATTCAAAGTATTAGGATTTTATTTTTGCATTGACAAAACTAATTTCAATTTACGCGCAGTTAATTGTTGATTAATAAAGATTTTATTAGTTAGTTAAGTAACGGTAAAAACGTGTATCCGTTATGTATGTGGATTGAATGTGTCCATTAATAAAATGAGTAATGTAAAAACGTTACTGATGAAAATTTTATTACAACGCCATTAGCGATAATTTGATATAATCGCTGAAGGCATTGATGTCGCAATTAATTGCCAGGATGACAATTTCAAGTATGTTAATCGTGCATGTTAGATGGTTAATTGTAATTTCAGACGTAGCTCGAGCGGCGCCGCTCAAAAGGCCCCCGAATAGCCGTTTATATCATTTCAATTATATTCGTAGAGCGAAAGAGACAGGAGGGTAAAGATGGATGTGTTTGCGTGTGTGTGCGAGTAGGTGTCGACGGCATTTGAATATTAACGAAGCCGAAATCTGTCAAAGACGGCCGCTTCCGTCGGGGATTGCTGCACGCACCAGACAACTACTCCCGCCGAACACATTTATTGTCTCTCCGCGTTAATACATCTCCACCACGCAGTTTAACTTATTGATCGCTTTCCACGAATATTATTTCATTCTTCTACGATCGCTGTTTTGTATGCGGCGACTTACCAAACGTGAGCCTTTTATTTTTTCGTGTCCGTCGTTTCGTTTCAGCTGTTGTTCGGGTTCAAAGGCTTTGACGGCGCGGCGTCCGATTATTTATCGTGGAAAGTGCCGGCAGAGGCGAGATTCCCACGTTTGCTGTAAGGTGACAAATCACGCTGGAGGTTCGCCAAAAAATACGGTTTAGTTGTGATTATTTCAAAACGCAACGTGCCGGGTTTTCAAAATGGCTGTTTCTTGATCATTAACTGGGTCCTCGCAATTCCCCTCGTTTTTATTTGTTAAAATCGACCTCTTTCAACATGTGCTTTGAATGTATTTATATCTGATGTGTTGTATTTTAGGAGATTTACCTTCGACGATTTGAACAAGGTTCTCAGATGAATACAAATCGATGAACGAATAATGATTTATGATTAGGATTCACAAAACCTGATGTTAAAATAGACATCCCAAAGTGTAACTGACATTTTCCGTCTGATAAATAGTTATCGATACATCCACATATGTTTTACAAAAATCTTTAAGGACTTATCATTTTATTAACCTAACCATATATTAGTACTTTTTACTCGAGTCCCTTTCTTGTAATGTAGGGAAAACAGCATTTATCATATTTGTATTTTTAACACTAAACCTACCGATACTTCATGTATACCTATTCCTACCACAGCGGGTCAAATGACCCGTCTTTGAAATCTTATATATATATTACTATGTATAGCGAAAAATATATCATTTAGCACAATTTGGTAGATGAGTAAAACAATTTTTTTTCAAATAAGGATTCAAAATTGTTTATTTATTAAATTTAAAAAACATAAAAATAATACAAGAAAAAAATTAAATATTCTTCAATTGACTACTAAATTTAGAAAAAAAAATGGTGATGTGTCCATCATGGTACTTTCCCCGGTGAATACGGACAAATAAGTTTCTGATTGAAAATTTAATAGGAAAGCAAAATGATTAATAGAAAAAATTGATTGTTGTCTTTCAAAATTAAAACCGAGTATTTAGAAGAATATTAGGTAACGAATAAATTCCAGACTCTTCTAAATGGCTTCTTTTAGTGAATTGATTGCCTAGTAATGATTTTAATTTGTTGTTGTTGTAAAATGCGGGAGTCATGTCGAATTTATTCAAGACCTTTGTAACTTGTGTACTTGTTTTTGGATTGTATGCGATTCTAACAAATTTTTTGTTTTTATTTTCTTCAATGGGGATGAGATGTGTGGACGATTTTAATTTTTGGTTCCTTTTGTGTTTGTTAATTAGTCTATTAATTGTGAGTTCTTTGTAATCTAAGGAAATTGCTATTTTTCTTATTAGTATTAGTTCTTTTTTTCTATTTTCTGTGGAGAGAGGTAGATTAAGGGCCCTAAATATCATACTGTTAAATGCAGCAAGTTTGTGTTTATAATATGTGGATGAGGAATTGTGAATATAATTGAATGTGTGAGTAGGTTTTCTGTATATGTTAAATTCTATTTTGTCATTTATTTTGTTATTTGTTAGTAATAAATCTAAGAAAGGGATTTGATTATTTTGCTCTATTTCCTAGGTAGAATTAATGCTGGGATACAACGCATTTAAATTAGTTTGTAAGTCTTCTATGCTCGTGTCTGATTTTATTACAGCTAAGATGTCATCTACATATCTGAACCAGACTCTCGGAAAGTTGTCTATTTTATTTTTGGCTATATTTTCTAGATTGTTCATAAAAATATTAGCCAAAAAGGGAGATAGGGGATTGCCCATTGCTGTACCGAAAGTCTGTTTATAGATTTTGTTGTTAAATTAAAATATGTTGCAGTCCATCACTAATTTAGTTAACTTTATGTAAAAATCTGTTTTTTTTCTGGTGTAATTGAATATTTTATTAATAGGTTTTTTAGTATGATTCTTGTGTCGTCTATGGGGATGCTGGGGAATAATGCTTCAACGTCAAAAGAAACCAAAATTTCGTCGGACTCCATTGAAATATTCTGCAACTTATCGGGCAAATCGAAGGAATTAATTACTGAGAAATCATTATTGATTTTCAGTTGTTTAAATTCTTTAACTAACCATTTAGCAATCTTGTATGTAGGTGAGTTTAAATTTGAAACTATAGATCTCCATTTATTGCCCGGTTTATGAATTTTTGGCAAGCAATATAATTTTGGTAAAGATGGATTTTTAAATTTTAATCTATTAATTAGTTTTTTATCAATTAAATATGTTGGGGACTTGAAGAAATTAGTGATTTTATTGTTGTATATGGTAAGTGGTTTGTTTACTTGTTCTGTATATGGGCCATTTGCAAGTAAAGAATTTGCTTTTGTGTAATAATCCGTTTTGTTTACAATAACTATTGCATTACCTTTATCCGATTTTAAATAAAATACGTCTCTTTCTTTTAATCGTTTAATGGTCTTATTTTCTTGGGTCACTTTTTTTTAAATCGTCCTTTGTGGTTTTTTAATTGATTTGTAATTGATGTTCAAAATTTGGCCAAACTGTTAATGAAACTTTACTTTAAAGTCTTCGGGGATCATTAACTTCTCTACCCGTGGAAACACGTCTGCACTAGTCGAAAATGAATTTCGGATAAAACACATATTCACAGATTAATTTGTAAATGTCTGTTTCAACAACCGGAACAAGTAGTAATCGGATTATGTAAAGTACGGTGAATGCGCCGGGCGCTGCTGCAAGGCAGCCAAGCCAAAGTTTTTCTTGACATAGGCTTTCTACTTAAAACTAAATGAAATATCAATTATCATGCCCGAACTAGCCCGCTTCGTTTATATAAAAAAATCAGACTATTATAAAATTAAAAATGTTATTTGCCGATTTTTAACTTTGTTTAACGGATCTGTACTTGAGTTCGGACCTCGTTTGCTCGCCCGTATAATTCTCAATATTATTATGGAAAACAAACAAATGGTTGGCCACAGAGTGTTAGCCCTGTCCCAATCTCCCGTGTAATGACATCTGAATCGAATCGCGAAAATTTCAATAACTCAATATTGTAAGGTATAGCTGTACTGACGAGGGATAGATCCCGAAACACGTGTCTGCAGATGGCCTTATATTAAGTAACGTTCCTTTTGTTGTTGTTTTTACATTAAAAACAACAAAAGGATCAAAAATTTGTTGCATTATGCAATATTTTATTGATGTGCAACAGCAGGTGTACATTATGTAATTCAATGTCCGGCGTGAATATTTGCCCGGGAAGTAGTTGTTTTAATGTGCATTTGTTTAACGTACTTACGTAACGTAAGTCATAAGTCACAGAGCTAAATGTGAAAATAATTTATTAATTATTTTCAAATAATTTTTATTTAATATATTTATTAATAGTTTCAAGCGGTATACAGTTTCCTTCATTATATAGATTGTTTGTTTTATTACAGCCCCTCTGGTTACGCCTGTGGAATAATTTTAGTTTTTATAAAAATTACCAATAAAATCTCATTTCCATTAATTCAGAAATATTAGAAGAAACACAAGGGAGTTATTAAAATTTTGGTAGTTTCTCATATACAGAATCTGATAAATTATTTACCACAACTAACACTAAGAAATAAAAAAAAATGAATAATGGCAGAGAATCAGCGCAGATTAAAAGTCATAATGACGAGAGATGAGAATAAAGTCTCATTTCCATTGATTCATAAACATTAGACGAAACAGTCAAGATAGTTATTAAAAACATGCCATATTATTTACCCCAAGTAACAATCGTATAAAAAAAGAAAGAAACAAAAATAATAATTGGAAAGAAAATGTTTGCATCAAGTCAAGATAGTTATTAAAAACATGCCATATTATTTACCCCAAGTAACATTCGTATAAAAAAGGAAACAAAAATAATAATGGGAAAGAAAATGTTTGAATCAGCGCGGTTTAAAAGTCATAATAACGTTTTCATCTCGCAATGATATCCGAGGGATTGTGTGCAGTTGTGATGAGAAATCGTGATTGCGCGGCGGGGGCAATCAGGGTAATGGGCCGGCCCGGAAAAAAGTCCGCTGTTACATCGGAAAATCGGTTTTTCCGGGGCAAATTGGGGAGTCGTAAAAAGCCCGATGTAGCAGCGGAAATCGCAGCCGCAGCCGCACTCTCTTGTGCAATTTGCTGCAGACACGCCCACGCACACGGACCTCTCAGGGCCGGCATCAGAAACATTTCTGATTAACAATTCATTAAATGAATCTCTCAAATATAAGCAATACAAATTATTTAACACATTTTTCAATAGAAACTTAATCACAATTATTTAAATATTTAAAGAATTTGAAAATAATTAATAAATTATTTCCTCTTTAGGCACAGTAGCATTTTGACTGACGTTACGCAAGTACTTTAATGTACAGGGTGTTCTATTTTCGATGATTTCTTCAAGTAATGTTTATCTAATATATACCAATGTTGTGTTATTGTTAAACTGATGTTACCCTTTTATTGGATGTACTGTATCTGTTGGGTAATAAATAAATAAATAAGTAAAGTACAATTAATATTAAAGATAGAGAAAAACCAATATATACTTTCAGGGCTCGATTTTAGTGTTGATGACATGTACCTTATCAAAATTTGTCTTTCAAATGTTTTCGAGTTATACGTCAAAAATCAAATTTTGCAATTTAAAAATATTAAGATAACTTCTTTATTTTAAAAGATATCAACTTGCAATAAAAACATAATTAAGACACTTTTTTATTAGAATACGTTGATGTTATTATATTTTGTCAGAAATTTACGAGATATAAGATAAAGTTGTATTTTTTTAAATATAAATCACATTTGGCTTCCACTTTAAATAATTGCGTTTTTGTAAACTTTTTAAATATATATTATTTATAATACTTGTATTTAACCGTATTTATTTCTTTTTTTTTTTTAATTTTTTAACATGATATTTAACGTAGGCCATATATAAAGATATTATTATAAAGAATATTAAAGATATTATGTAATGAAACAAATGAATGAATAAATGAACGAAATACGGTAAATACTTAATATATCATAAACACATAATATATTATAAATAAATAGCTACGAAACAAAAATTATTACAATTATTTTTCAAAATGCGAGCCATTTGTAACCGCAATTGTTTTACTTTTGTCTTTTTCATGGCTAACTAATTTTTGGTGTATGGTAAAATTAAAAACGACTGTAACTTATTTTATTTTAAAAATAACTATGACATATGTTATATCGGATTAAAGGGAAAAAATAACCCTTTTAATAAAGTCATAGCCAACTACTGTTTCCATTTAAAAAAAGGTAAGTTTGTGTCATATCTCCCAAAATAAGGGCGAAATTTTTTTTTTGATTTTTTGTTATTAATCTGTGTAAAATTTTCTACAACTTTGTCCTTTACAGTTTTTTTCTATCTATGATAATAATAGAGATATATTGATTTCAAAAAATTGACACATTTTACTTTTTTCAAAATATCTAGTTACCCTTGACTTTTTCAAATATTTTGAAAGTGTAATTTTATTCGTCTTATAAAACTACACTTCTTTCCCCATTTAACCGTTTTTCTATCTCTTGTAGTTTCCGAGATCCCCATAGAGAACATCAAAAAAAACTCACCCTGTATATAATTTTAGACAATTAATTAATAATAATAATAGAATTATATATCAAAAGCAATATTTTTAATATTATTTTATATATAATAAATGATAAAATTACATGATTTCAAAAAGGTTTTTTTTTCGATAATTTCTGCAAAAAATACAATATGATATTTTAGCTTTTTGCAATCTTTGAAAATTATTTTTATATAAAATTAAGTTGTCAGCTGTTGACTCTCAGTAAGGCATTTAACACTAGTGATTTATAAGCTACGAATTTAGAATAGTTACTTACCTTACTGAAAGTCAATAGCTTGCACAATAATTTTTGTCAAAAAGTATTATGAAGAAATACATTATAAGTTAACATGAATTATTAAAAAAAAATACTTAAACTATAAAATATACTTAACAATAATATAACACAGCGAGGCATTTCAGTGGAAAGGAGGAACATACACACACCCACAGTGATTTGTTTCGCACATCCAAAGACGAGAAAGTTTATATAGAATCATTATCACAATTTATATTGTTGTATTTTGTAATTACAGATTGTCATTAATTGTAAAAAGGTGATTTTCCGTAAATAAAGAATTAATTAATTAATTATTTCTCCCCAGGCCAAACCAAATTTGGTTCAGCAGCACATATGATTGCTTTGATTATAGAACAAACACATTTAACAGCAGCCTGTAAATAAACAAATTAATGAAAATATTAACATAACCTTACTTGTGAATAAAAGTTATAAAATAATTTCTCAAAATCAAACCATTTAACAATCAATACAATAAAATATTAATATTACAAACATTTAAAAATCATTAAGTAAAGTAACACTGTACTACGTTAGATTAATTTATTGTTAATGTTGACTAAACATATTTACTTATAACAAAGCACTTACCTCAATTTTTATGACGATGAATGTGCATTCAGGGGTCTTCATTCACTTATTCAATTTGGCAACACAATATGTTCCAAAGCACACAAATTTAAAGAGTAATTCTTCAAAATTGTTTCAATTTTTCACTGATTTGTTTATGTCACGTTGTTTTCAATGCTTAATTAGGTAATTCCCACAATTCAAATATTATCGACATTTGCGCCTCTAGTGAATTGGGTTGAAACTAGTACATCAAATTATAACAATAATAATCATGAAATAACGAAATCGCATGGAGTTAGCAGGGCCTGATCACAAACGTCTGAGTGCTCAACTTCTCGTTGTAAATAGTGACAGTATGGTGCAAATAAATTGGTTAAGTGTACTCTAAATAAATAAATAAACATTATGTTACTTATTTCCGAGTCTGATTAAACCCGATTTCGTAACAATAAAACTGCGCGCATCTCATATTTAATACTCCTTATGATCTAAAACTTTTCTCCTCTGGAGTGCTTTGATTTTATTCTTTATTTTATATTTTGTTGGAACTAATGAATAAAAACAAATGAAACGTCACATGTGTCATTATTTATTAAATCAAAGTCTTCAATTTGTTAGAATAGCTTTATTAGAACTTTTTTTAGGTCAATCGTATTTCGTTTTCTGGTGTTTATTACGCCCACTACCGTAAAAATTACAAACTTGAAAATTATTTCCAGCATTTTTCAAGATTAATTTTATTAACACTCTTTTTTATTTGAAAGCTTAAGGACTTCCCCTTCCTGAATTCCGCGGTATAATTCAATTTTTTTTACATAGAATTTCGTTCTTCGAAAAAAAAAAAAAAAACACATGATATAAATTTCCGTATGATTTAAAAGAAAAACACTTGGTTAAATTTGACTAATATTTTAGTTTCTTATTCCAACTAGTTTCGACATTGAGTCATTCTCAAGGAATACAGAACAAGTGTTTTTCTTTTAAATCATAGTTAAATATGTTTCACCACGTGAAAGATGAGAAAATTATTCAAGATAAATTTCCGTATATGCAAGGTGAATTAGTCTCCTAAACATTTATAGCTTGTCAATTAATAGATTCTAATGCATCTCTATAATTATTATTTATTGTAGAACACGTGAGACAATTATTACATTTCGGCTAATTCAGCTGCATATAATTTATCAACATAATTTTCGTCTAGGTTTTCGAAATTGTACGGTGTTTTCGGCTCGTCATCGTAATCCTTATCGGGCCGGTGTAACGTGGCCACAATATTTTTACGAAATCGGGTTTAATCATATTCGGAAGCAAGTAAAACAATGTCTATTTATTTATATACAGTATACTTAACACATATATTAAGAACACACTGTCACTATTTATTTATAACGAGATGTTGAGCACTCGGACGTTTGTGATAGACTGACTGCAGCGCCACTAGCGTGCGCGCTTATATAGCGTGCTTGTTTCTCGAACTTTCCGGAACTTTCGATGACGCCGCATTTACCGTCGCGCGCTCTGTAGAACATTCTAGAGTGATATTTCCAGTTTCTTCTTTCACTTTCGTTACAATATTTATTTCATCCCATTTTGCTCCTTCTATTGATTTTCCGACCGCCGATTGTCTGTCGTGTATGTCGAAGTTGGTCGAATTCTTCAAAATCCCTTTTTGAGCTTCGTATTTAAATTTTCAATCATTGTTGTTGCCGAATGAATTTTTTTCGTTTGACAGGCGCGTGCGATCGGCGCCGCCAACGTTAACCCTTGTTAGAATAACATAATCTATAGCTACAGTATATTTGGCTTGAATTGCCAAATTCAAAACAAGCTAGGGGAGAAAAAGTATCGACCATGTAGTATACATTACAATTAAAATTTATTAAGGGTGCGGTTTAGAAGAAAGAGACAGCTATACAAATATGGGCAATCACTAATTTGAGTTAGATTGTTGTTGTGATCAATGAAGAATATTGTATTATACATTAAAATAATCTTAAAATAAGCAGGAATTTCATCTGATAAATTAAAAATTATTTTAATGTTTACTTTCTGTGAAAAATAATTATGAAAAACAATGAAAATTGATCAAATTTATAGCAAATTTTAAATTAAATTTTTGCTAATAAAAACTTGTGCAATGAAAATTTAAAGGATTTCACTAAATTCTGCATTCAAATAACTTAGCAGACATGACTTATTAATTTCATTATATCTTACAGTTTTCTTTTCTAACTTAAACTAGTAAATTGACGTAATACACGAAAATTAACGATTTATTTTTTATTTAGACTGATACTTTATACTTGGTAGATAAAAAATGTAAATACACATTCATATTATGAAATCCAAAAGAATAGCTCTATTTTCAAACGATTATTTCCATTTTACTATATAGCTATCTCTTTCCACTAAACCGCAACCTTAACAATTTTAAATTAATAAAAACATATTTAAGGCGGTGGCAGCTCAATAGGACTGTTTTAACACAAAAAGTTTTTTTTTTTTATGAAACTGCAAGTTTATGATTATAAATGAATCATTCAAAATATTGCCCATCTTGGCGGAAAGACCATAGGTCGATAGCCTGTTCAAGCAAGCAAGAAAGAAACAAATATACCATAATATATTGTAAATATATGTAAAACAAATAACTTTGAATAAAGATATTGTAGTAGTAATAGTATTGCCCATCGCTAGCGACAACTTTTTCCCATTTTTCTGACAGTGGATATCTTTATCATTTTTGTGGTATAACAGTTAATTGACAATTTTAGTTGTTTGATGATTTTAAATACGCCCTATAGATCAAATAGTAATTTTCTGTGAATAAGGCTTTGAGAATCCCTTTATTACGGCCCTGCGCGTTCCTCACGGGTGGGGGTGGCAAAAAACGGGCAGAGTAAGCAGATTGCGGCCGAGGAGAGCGGGACTCCGGGGGACGGCACCATTATCATAAAATCGACCGCCGCCGCATCCACTAACTATTCTCCCTCTAATCGTTCCATCTGTTTTAGAGCAATTTGGTCAGCAAATGTAAAAAACAATTCCGCAGAGTTAGTGGTTAACTCCTCCTAGGACCACCCCCGGCAAATCTATTTCCAACCCTCGTCCGGGCCCCCGGAACTTAATTACGCGCACTCCCCTCCCTCCGCATGGATTTCCAGATGAGTTGCACATAACGATGGTGGATGAACGAAGTTTACACGTGTAAAATATAAATGTTTATAGAATTTTTCTTTCTCGCTTTTTCAGGGTTTCTCACCGAGAACTAACATTAAAAGTAACGTCGCCTCTATTTAATACTAACTTTCTCGAAAACGCCTTTATATAAACATCACCACTTAGATCAAATGAACTTACATTACCTTTTTAATGAAAATATTTTCAAGATTTTACCATTTCCGGTTCTTTTTGTTTGTCTAATATATAATTTCTCACAGTTACAGCACTGTGCTGAATAAATGCCACATTTTTCTAAATCATTAATTTTGTTAAATGTATTTCCTAATAAAAATTTTGTCTTAGTTTTAGAATAAAATGCTGCTGTTAGATTAAATTTTTTAAATAATTTAATTAATCTATAATTTAATTTAGGTTCATGAATAATTTTAACAAATGTTTTATTTGTATTTGTTACATTGATTTTTTCTAATTTTGTAATATGATTAATTAAATGTTTCCTTTTTTGTTTGTTAATTATTTTTTTAATTATTGAAACATCATAATTTAGAAAATTTGCAACATCTAGAATTAATTTAAATTCCTCATTTCTATTTTGATCTGTAATTAGTAAATTCATTGTTCGAAAAATCATGCTGTTAAAAATTGAAAATTTATGTTTTATATTACAAAAAGAGCTCGAATGTATATAATTAAAGGTGTGTGTTGATTTTCTATAAATATTAAAATTTAATTTCTTATTGTTTCTAATAATTAAAAGGTCTAAAGATGGAAGACAGCCGTTAGTTTCAGTTTCGTGTGTAAAATTGATACTGTGGAATAATTTGTAATTAATTCATTTATAAAAAATTGGATATTAACGTTATTTTTAATAATAGCAAAAATGTCATCTACATATCTAAACCATAAATTTGGAAAATTTTAGGCCGAAAGATCACTGGTCAATAGCCAATTAACAGATATAAATTATACATTTGAGTTTGTTAATGTTTATTACTTATTTGTATACTTTCTGTATATATCTGTTAATAAAGATTATTATTATTATTAGAAATTTTAGATTTGGCAACATTTTCTAAATGGTTCATGAAAATATTTGCTAAAAATAGTGATAATGGATTGCCCATTGCTGTACCGAAAGTTTGTTTGTAAAATTTAGTGTTAAATTCAAAAGTATTGCAATTCATTATTAATTTTGTTAATTTAATATAAAAATTAATTTCATTTTCCGTTTTATTATTTTCATTAAGAATATTTTCTAAAATGTTAATTGTTTGATCTACAGGAATGTTTGGGAAAAGTGAAACAACATCAAAAGAGATTAATATGTCGTCATCTTCAATATTTATATATTTAATTTTGTTGTCAAATCAAATGAGCTTTTAATAGAAAAATCATTGTTAATTTTGAGAGATTGGAATTCTTGTACTAACCATTTGGCAATTTTGTAAGTAGGTGAATTTATGTTAGAAACAATTGGTCTGTATTTGTTGCCGGGTTTATGAGTTTTTGAAAGACAATATAATTTGTGTAATTTAGGATTTTTAATTTTTAATTTAAATAGGGTAGTTTTATCAAAAAGGGTTGTTGGTTCATTCAGAATTTTGTTGATTTTACTAATATACGAATTTTGTTAAGCGCTTGCTCCGCACGTCGGAGGTTTCTTCAAGGGTGCTTCTCACCCTGAGCGCGAGACCAGTTGGTACCACGGTACAAAACACTTGTTTGTAAATAACTGTAAATAAATGTGCCTTGTTCATACATCGTTGGATTTTCTTGGAACCCGTCAAATACATATTGGAGAAGCTAACGTCCGCTTAACAAATTTAGTGGATTTTTTGGTTGTTCTAAATATGGGCCTGAAGATAACATATAATTTATATCATTGATATAGTCATATTTTTTTTATTATTACTAAAGAATTACCTTTATCTTATTTTAGATAATAAACATCTCTTTCTTTCAGTTTTTAATGATTTGATATTCGCTCTTCTTTCTTGCCTCATGATTTTTCTTTTTTTTTTACTACATTATAACGAATTATCAAATTACAATTATACATATATAAAAATAAATATTAATTTCTCATTAGGCACTTTGTGAAACATATTACACTATGTGAATTAACTTAAAGGAAAGACACTGGGTATTGTTTCACAAATTAGGCTTATTTTTTCTGTACATTCCTTTGAAAATGGTCTAATAATCTTCTTTATGTTGGTTGTTGGTCGTGGAGACTTTAATTATTTAAATAAAAATACTTGTCCTTTCTCCTACTTATTAAGTAGGAGAAAGGACAAGTATTTTTATTTAAATAAATGGTCTAATAAACCGAAACTAGTCGGAATAAGTCTAATTTGTGAAACAATACCAAGTGTCTTTTCTTTAAATTAATTTATATAAAAATAAATATATATGGGCCTTAATTACTTAAAAGAATATCCGAAAAAACGCGTGCTTCTTTCCTTCCATTTTTTCAACAGCAAATTATTACATCACCGGGCCGAGCCGTTTTTTCTCAAAGCATTCCACGCCGCTAATTATCCCTTTGAACTTGAAACCCGAAAGCCAAACAAACAAACGATTTGGAAAAAAATCAACAACAATAAAGCATAATTTTTCACTAATTGTTGTCGCTGTAAACAGGCGGGTGTTTATTTATAATTCCGTTTGGATTATAACGAGCGGTGTCATTAGTGCCCGGATTGCGGTTCCTTGGGGGGCGGTTGCGGCCCCGCGGAGCCGGTGATTGTCCCGCCTAGTTTTCTGGGAGCGCCCTCCGCATCTCATTACGCTTGTTGACAAATGAAAACCGATTACTTTGCGCCAACACACGTATAAATAACTAAATTACTTCGAGCCGACACGGGTATTGAATAATAAGGATGTTTCGCAGAAACTGGAATGTGTTGGAGTGGATATTTGGGAAGGCTGTCATAAAATGAGGGAAACTTGATTAAAATACTTAAAAACGGAACTATTACAAAAAATATAGAAGATATAGGAAAAGAAATAAATAAATACTTTGCAAAAATAGGAAAACAACTGGCGGAAAAGCAAATAAAAAAAAAACATAAAGATTTAACAAAAGAAACAACTATTACAAACGCCCCAAAAAATATCGAAAAATAACAGAATTTAAAGATACTACAGAACCAGAAATTACGGAAATAATCAAAAATCTTAAAGACGACGCATCACCAGGATTCGACAAAATTACCAACAAAATAATTAAAGAAAACAATACAATACTTACACCAATACTGACAAGAAGTATAAATAAAATTCTAAGAAATGGAACATACCCAAATTACTACTGAAGATGGAAACATAGTTTCCGAAATATATCTAGTAAAATAAAAAATAAGTAGGAGAAAGGACAAGTATTTTTATTTAAATACTCAAATTAATTGAAAACATCAATAATAATACCTATATATAAGAATGAAGATAACACAAAACCAGAAAACTACAGACCTATTATTCTACTCTCAACAATAAGTAAAATACTGGAGAAAGTAATTCACAACAGATTAACCGATCACCTGAATAAATATAACATAATAAACAAAAATCAATATGCATTTCAAAAACAAAAGGGAACATTATCAGCTAGATATGGGTTTATAGATGAAATCAAAGAAAAATTAAACAAAAAGGAAATCACTGTAGCAATATTTATTGACATGAAAAAGACTTTCGATACGGTATTGAAAATAAAACTTATAAAAAAAATAGAAGCTACAGGAATTAAAGAAAAAGCTCTAAACCTATTGAAACATATAGGGGAGAGTTGCATATATCGTACTGGTCACCAAAATCGTACCTCATGCATATTTCCTTAAATATAGTACAATAATGCTATCTAACGGTGTATTTTAATACTAAGTTTGACGTATGTACTACATAACCTAAAAGTTATAGGTTTATGGGCCGGGTGTGTGAATAAAAGACGAGTTTAAAAATCAGGGAAAGTTGATGTAATATTTTGAGTACTTTTGCTAAGCATTATGTTTATGAATATAACATAAATACTTCTAACTTTTATGTTTAGTGCCAGCTTTTATATCTAAATTACATATTTACTACTTCACATTGCAGGTGAAATATCTTATTTTTGCAATAACCGCCTATTTAAAAAATAATGCATAGTTGCCTAAATCGTACTCCTGTGCAGTTTCTAAAATCGTACTGGTACGATTTACGCAACTGGCGTTATATCATATGCAACCACTGCAACTTCCTAATATTTTCAAATATTTTGTACGAATTTATGGTCAATCGACGGAAGATAATATGAAAAATGCAATAGAGGCATACCGTTAAAAATAAATACGGATTCAATGAGTGCTGCAGGCTTTTTAATATACCAAAACCTACTTTCAAACGACATCTTGAGGGTGCAGTAAAAAGATTGTTATCATCAAAGAAAAGGAATGGAAATATCACATTACCAAAAGATGTGGAAGATCAACTTGTTGAACATATTATTCGTTTAGAATCATCATTTTTTGGTTTAAGCATTAGAGATATCAGGAGTTTGGCATATCAAATAGCGGAAAAAAATAATTTGTCACACAAATTTAACCGAACAGTCCAGCTTGCTGAAAAAAAAAATGGTTTTATTCTTTTTTAAAAAGACATCTAAATATTTCAGTAAGACAAGCTGAAAATACTTCCATGTGTCGGGCTAGGGGTTTTAATAGAGATGCTGTGAATCAATTTTTTTTAATTTATTAGAAACTACTGTCAAATCTAATGGTATTGATGCTTCTAGAATCTTTAATATGGATGAGTCCGGATTCTCTACAGTTCAAAAAAATGTGCGAAAATAATTGCTGAGAAAGGAAAAAAGAGGATTGGTAGGGTGGTTAGCGGAGAAAGAGGAGACAATACTACAATTGTGGTTTGCACAAACCCGTTAGGCTTTTTTATTCCACCAATGTTTATTTTTACAAGAAAATGATTAAATCCAGCATTAGGTAAAGGAACTCCTCCTGGAAGTTTAATAGAAGTTGCTGATCATGGGTTTATAACAACCGATCTTTTTGTCAAGTGGTTGCAACATTTTATTTATAATGTGAAACCAACACTAGAAAAAAGGTCATTTTATTATTTGACGGGCACACATCTCACACTAAAAACTTGTATGCTCTGGAATTAGCACAAGCTAACGGCATTATTTTATTGCAATTGCCAGGCCATACAACACACAGGCTACAACCATTGGACATTGGAGTTTTTGGACTAATGCAAAGTTATTATAACCAAGCTTTAGATCAGTGGACGACAAACCACGCTGGTCAATGTATTACGCAATATGATGTTGCAGCTTTAATAACTACAGCTTATTATAAAGCTGCCTCTGTTTGTAATGCAGCCAAATCATTTGAAGCCACTGGTTGTTGGCCAGTAAATCGCTTTGTATTTAGTGAAGCCGATTTTGTGGCTAGCGATTTGTTAAATAATGTGGCCAATGATATTCCAGCTGAATTTCAAACACCAGAAGGAAACACCGAAACAGAAGTTTTAGACAACGAAGTTGTAACTCTGGAAGATAATAGCAAAACCGATAATATGGCTAATTCTCTGATAGTTCCAATATCAGAGCTATCTCCCATTTCTAAAGCAACCATTAAGAAAAGAAGTGCTCAAACAGCCACTGAGCTGACAAGTACAAGCTATATAAACAGTCTAAGAGAGAAAAAATCCACTTCCCAAGTAAAGAATAAGAATAAAGAAGAAAAAGTAAAAAAAGTTAGCATGAATAATGCAACAACCAGTTCTTCCTCAGATATTCTAGTAAACATAAATGAAGAAGATTGGTATTGCATTTTATGTGATGCAATAAGATTAGAAAACATGATTCAGTGCATAAGATCCAAAACGTGGGTACTTGAGGATCAAAAGAAGAAAGAATTTATTTATGTTGTAAATGTAATTTTAAATGAGTTCTTTATGTTTTTTAGAATATGTTTGTTTTTTAATATGTTTAATACTTAATAAATATACCCTAGAGAGCCAAACCATATTGTTTTATTATAGATGCATGATATTATTATGAAGGTACGACTTAGGAGACTATGGAGTACGATTTGGGATACCGGTTTCCAAAATCGTACTTTTTCAGTGTCTTTAATAAGTATATTTTTCACAAATAATAAACTTTTTTTATCTCAATATATTAAATAAAAATGATTTGAAAATAATTAATAAATTATTTTCACATTTTATTTTATTAATTATTTTCAAATCATTTTTATTTAATATATTTAAATAACTGTGACCAAGTGAATGAATACTGTTTTCTATTTTTTTATCTCTTTGATATGTTTTAAAATAATTAAATAAAGTACCATTCTAACATTTGCGTTAGTTACTTTTATATATAACGTTTCCAGTTTGGCAATTTTAAGCGATTTCCTTAAGTAGTACGATTATGGCAACTCTCCCCTATATTCGAAAGACAGCAAATCACCAGAATAAAAAACATAGAAAGTACACCATCGGACGCTGATTATGGGATACCTCAAGGAGGCATCTTACCACCAACGCTATATATCCTATATACAAATGGCATATGTGAGCTAGAACTAAAGGGCAAGTTATATATTTATGCGGACGATACCAGCATAATATATTCCGGGAAAAACATAGTACAACTACAAAATGACATTAACAGTGATATGGAAAAACTAGAGGAATGGTATATAAAAAACCTACTAACCATAAATGAAAATAAAACTAAATACATACAATTTAATAAAAAAGACAAACAACACAGATGTAGAAATAAAAATTAAAAATAAAATAATTTCAGAAATAAAAAACATGAAATATCTGGGCCTAAATATTCAAAATAATCTGAAGTGGAATATATACATTGAAAAACTTATAAAAAACAATTCAAAAATGATAGCTGCCGTCAAAGAACTAAAACCATATATACCTGACAACATAAAAAAAGTCTACAACAGCTTATTTTTAGCCAAAAAACACATACCTAATAAATATTTGGAGCAATACAACACAAAAATGTATCCAGTGTCTACAAAGACAACAAAACAAATTTAAAAAAATCTTATATAACATAGACAAAAGAGCACCTATAGTAGATGTATACAAATAACTAAACGAATTAAACATAAAACAAGTAATTACATTAAATAATATATTATTAATTTATAAAATAAAAAATAAACTAATTAACACAAACATACAATTAAGGGCAAATAAACAAATAAACAACTTTCAAACGAGGAGAAAATCATTTCTAAGATCAGAAAAACACACGACAAAAAATACACTAACATTCACAGCAATAAACATATACAACAAAATACCAGCACATATAAAAGACCTAAATTACATTCCATTTAAATTAAAAATTAAACATCTATTATTAAACAACTCACTGGAATAACTACTAAGCAAGACGACAACACGACAAACAAGACACCTACCGGCCCTCAATATCAGTAACAACGAGGAGGGAATCAGCACCCAGGACCTCTATGTGAAGACAGAGGGACGGAATCAATAATATTTGCATTTAAATTATATTAAATGTAATATGTAATATTTTGAATACAGAAAATAAAATAAAAATGATTGTGTTAAATGCGTGACAATTTTTTTTATTAAAATTGATAAATTTCTAAAATTTTCAAGTGAATCACAATTAAATATGTTGGAGTCTACAGAAATGAAGAAACACATTGAAAATCTTTAAAATTTGTATAGCTTTTTAAACAATCCTCTCTTTGATCTCATTAATTCATAATTTTTAGTACTTCATATATATTTATATAAATATATATTTATAGTTTTTAGTTAATTATTTATAATTATAATTAACTTCAGTCCACTCTATTGAAGATAGAAACATAGCTTTAGAAATATATTTTTAGTAAAATAAAACGAGTAGGAGAATGGGTAATAATTTTAATAGGTACCTTGCGATTTTTTGTAACTTTATTTCATTTTTTTAGAACTTTATTTATTTTTCATTTCTATATTTTGTGATTACATTACGTATACATTTTACTCTGTTGACTGAAGAAAAGTCAAAAAAGCCACAAATTCGATTTTAAAAAGATGTACTTTATGCCATAATAATAATGGTGGACTTTTTGAGCATCTTATGTAATATTTAAAATTTTCTTCTATTATTATTTTGATAATTTCGGAATTATTTTACTTTATGTTGCTTTTGACAAATCGAAAGAAAGATAATAAATTAAATATTTGGACATCAGTAAGTCGCTGTCGCGTACATGGAATGGTTTGCTTAAAACTTGCACTTAAAGATTACGATTTTTGACAAGTTATCTTGACACTTACTTCCATTGTTGATTCATTGAATCAAAAAAGTAAAAATTAAATATTGATTTCGTTGCTATAAACAACCGCAATTGTTTTACTTTTGTCTTTTTCATGGCCAACTATTTTTTGGTGTATGGTAAAATTAAAAATGACTGTAACTTATTTTATTTTAAAAATAACTATGGCATATGTTATATCGGATTAAAGGGGAAAAAATAGCCCTTTTAATAAAGTCATAGCCAACTATTGTTTCCATTTAAAAAAGGGTAAGTTTTGTGTCATATCTCCCAAAATATGGGCGACATTTTTTTTTGATTTTCTGTTATTAATCTGTGTAAAATTTTCTACAACTTTGTCCTTTACAGTTTTTTTCTATCTATGATAATAATAGAGATATATTGATTTAAAAAAATTGACACATTTTACTTTTTTCAAAATATCTAGTTACCCTTGACTTTTTCAAATATTTTGAAAGTGTCATTTTATTCGTCTTATAAAACTACACTTCTTTCCCCATTTAACCGTTTTTCTATTTTTTTTATAGTTTTCGAGATCCCCATAGAGAACATCGAAAAAAACTTACCCTGTATATATATTATTCCTAATTGCTGTAGCTATCTTCCTTGTTTCCATCCCCCTGTCCTCGCCTCGTGATACATGGATGAATTCCGATCTCGGGCTAGCGGTATTGAAGGATGCGTGTTTGATTTTAGACAGTTTTCCTATTTCCTATTCCTGTATTTCTATTGATTCGTTAACAGCTGTTGTTTTGTTTTTAGTTTAAAAGGGACTAGTTTCAGTGTTTTTGTGTATTTCGATAATTTGTTGTATATTTGTACTATGTCTATATTTTTTGGTGTTGTATTTGTCAGTTCGGATATCAGATTTTCTTCTTGTTTTGTAGTTATGTATTTGTTTATTCGTTTGAAATTTTATTCGTGTTTTTATTAGTTTGTGTTGGATTTTTTAGAGTAGCATTAAATTATTTTAATAATAATAATAATCGTTTATTTACGGCAAACGTCTTTTACATAAGTAATACTTGATCTATAATTATATTAAATAAAATAATACATAAACTAAAATCGACTACACGTGCGCCCAAAAACTAAATTAAATACAAAATGAATTAACAAAAAATAC
The DNA here is from genome assembly GCA_963082785.1 of Philonthus spinipes. Taxonomy (NCBI): domain Eukaryota; kingdom Metazoa; phylum Arthropoda; class Insecta; order Coleoptera; family Staphylinidae; genus Philonthus; species Philonthus spinipes. The sequence goes on along the minus strand of OY720316.1, from coordinate 10,474,702 downwards.
AAAGCGAATTAGAAAAAAAAAAATACAAAATTAATAAAAAATAAATAAAGTCATAATAATGAGATATAAGAATTTAACAAAATATACAATAATAAAAATAAAACAATAAATCATTTATTAACTAAATTCTAAGTTTTAGTGTGGTTTTAAAGGAGCAAATAGATTCATTAAACAAATTAAACCAGTCATATCTGTTATATTCATTCCCTAATGACATCAACCGTGTTATTGCATTCATGGATCCATATAATGTCCTCTGGGTACTACCATAAAAAAGCCTATAAAAACGGGTGTCCCTACTAGCAACATGGAATGACAATGCTTCTAGAAGAACTGGTGAATCGATAATCCATTTATAATTTTGTAGAGAAAACAAAGGTCTGCCATAATTTTTCCGTTTTCTAGCGTTTTTAAATTGAGGGTATTCATTATGCCTTTATATTCACCTAGAACATGCTGTTGTCCCGACTTGAATTCAATACATCTTAAAAATGTCTTTTGTACATTTTCAACACATGTTAAATTAAATGGTGTCCACACCGGAGACGCGTATTTGAAATGAGGTCGTACCAAAGAACAATATAGAGTCTTTAAACAATCTAAATTAAGATTCTTGCCAATTTGCCACACAAAACCTCACAAACTAATCGCTTGGTAATATTAAGTATATGACTATTAAATGATAGCTTTGAATCAAATGTTAAATTTATTGAGTTGATGTTATACTCGCAGTCAACGGAGTTTTTACATCTGGTGAATGATATCGAGTAACACTTAGATATATTCAAAAATAAAGAATTACGGTTGCACCAATTATTTAAACGATCAAGATCAGCCTGAATGTCTTGGCAATCGTTCATCGAACGAATTTTCTTAAATAGCTTTAAATCATTCGCGAATAACAAAATATCACAATTTATAATCGTTTATTGCAAGTCATTAATAAAAAGTGTAAACAAAATAGGATCACAATGGGAACCCTGAGGAAACCCTGACGAAGCTTGTGTAGATTTGGATAGATAGAAGGCCACGGATGGGTAAAAACAAATATAAACAGTGGAAAAAAGGAATAAATGATTCACAAAAATTCGATCTTGATAATTTGCCAATTTTAATTAATTGGAACATATAGGTTAAACCGCTAATACTAGTATAACTTTATAGTAATTATTTATTGCGAGTATACTAATAAAACAAAATAATGGACATCATGTACATGACAATACTCGACAAAATGAAGTTAAGACAGTTTGCTTCAACTCTAGTTATTTCTGAAAATACACGGACACACTCACTCTCTCGGTGGTATTGCATTCTGCTTTCTATTATGTACTATTATGTTTTTTATGTCCAGTTCTTCAGTGTATTTATGTAATTGTTTGGTTCTTGTCTTTTTGTCTAACATATAAAGTAATTTTAGTATTTTTTTCTGTTGTCTTTGAAGCCTAGTTAAGTTTTCATTGGTGGTGTATCCCCATATAGCTTATAGGTAGTTCATATTCGATGTGAATAAGGTGTTATACCATAGAGTAACTAGTATACATAGAGAGGCAACCAGTAGGCATTTTAGCGTCACGCTCTCGGCGTATTTTTCGAGTCGAGAGCTGCTGCCACAGAGATATTGCGGAGACTCTACGAACTGCTTGCATGTACTTACTGAATTTTATTACCGTATCGCGAGCGCTACTCTGCACTCACAAGGTCGTATAATATAAACATACACACACACATAAGCACATAATATTTACACAAATCAACAAATTCAAAAGAGAAGTCGGCAGTTCTTTCAATTTTTTTTTCGCTATGCATTTTTATCCTGTTTGTTACGTACGTGTAATGAAATTAAATAAAACTTAAATTTTAATTTGTTAGAATTAGGAAAAAGCAAAAAAAAATGAAACGATTTATATTCTATGCCAAATTATCTCTGTTTAAATAATTTATTTACAGTATTACATAATACTAAAATAAATAAAATAAAATATTGTTTTTTTAGGAAATATATTTTTAATTTCACTTTTGGAAAGGATATTAAAAAACAATTGCACTTTATTACTGTCACTTTTTAAATAGTGCATTCTTTTCGTAATTTATACCACTCTTACCGTTTTTAAGATACCAATGCCGTGCATTCTTATCTGTTCTGAAGATATCTGTAAAAATAGTGATGCTACTTTCTCCGGTGAATACGGCCAAAAACGTCTTTGAATGAACATTTAATAGTAAAGGAAAAATTATTAATTGAAAAAAAAAAATGACTGTTGTCTTTTAAAGTTAAAGCCGAGTATTTTTAAAAGTATTACAATTTAGTTTGCTATTTCTTATCTTACAAAAAAAATACATGTCAATTTAATGTAATATAATTATTTATTACATTAGATTTATTCAAGGACTAAGCTGCAACTACTAAATCGAGTCAAGTGTTACATAATTCGTTAATAACACTCATTTTTGCTAATTTCATCTACAATCTTCTTTAAGACGAATCCCCATTACAGACAAACCGCTCAACACCTACAAAGTCCCAATCTGCCTTTCCAACACCCATAAATAAATCTAATAAACACCGCGTCTCGCTCTAGCTCACTCTCCCGTATTCCAATTATACTTTCAAAATGCTAAAGGTTGTTTCAGATCGATTTAAATACATTAATAATCGCCCGGTGTACATAAACGCGTACCTATATAATTTGTGGTTATATAAAACTAAAGGGAGATACGCCCACGGTTTCTCTGCTCTCTCGCTCCTTACGCTCTTTTTTTCCGCCGAGTCATCCTCTTTCTATTAACTGATTGATAATCCCGCAACGGGACGCCTCTAATCGCTCATTGTTAAGTGATTATGATTACATTAATGTAAACTTGTAATTAAAATAAACCGTTGAGGAGTGGACGACTCACTTTCCTTTCTTTCATATCCGAAAACAATATTTTATTGTTATTATTATTAAAATATTGTTTTCAATAATAATTACCGTTCTTAAAAAAGCAAGGAAGTTTATTTTGCGAAAAGTATTTCTTAATACTAATTTTTTTTGGTAACAGTAAGGACTGTATATTAGTAAGGAGAATCCTTCTAACCTGAATCACCTGCTTAAGATTAGTTTATAGTAATAATATAATTTATTTTTAATAATAGAAAAAAAATATTTATAAATAGTAAAGAGATTAATGCCCGTTTGCACCGATTTTACTTTAAGGCCTCCTTAGTTAAGGGTTCCTTAAATGTTAAGGAAAGAATAGTAGAGATTGGATTGCACGGCTCACATAAAATCTCCGCTTAGTTAAGGTCTGCTTAGTTGGGGGAAAATCTAGAGGAAAGTTGGCGACCAACTTCATGTTATTTTTAAGCGCATTGTTTGGCGTCATTTTTGAGATAACCTTAAATTTATATCGAAGTTTAATAGTATTTGTGCGATTTTTTAAACAACATTTTATCAAATTGGAGTTAAACAAAGTAAGTACAATACATTTATTTAATTATAAATGAAGTTAATAATTAAACAAAATAATACAAAAATATACATTTTAGGAGAACATTTTCCACCCCAAAAAGAGAGCAAGGGCTGCTAATTTTAGCAATGAAGAAAAATTAGCACTATTTAATCTTGTTAGAAAATATAAACACATATTAGAGAATAAAAAAAAACAGATGCTGTTTCAGTGAAAGAAAAGAATAAAAAATTTAGCAGATGAATTTAACAGCCAATACAGTACGTGTGCACGAAGCAGTATTAGCCTGAAAAAGTTTTATGATAATAAGAAAAATAAGTTAAGGCAGAATAGCTCTGCCAAAAAATTGCACCTTTTTAAAACAGGTGGTGAACCTCCCGACTCCAAACCCGATGATTCATGTGAAAATATATTAATAGATATTGTTAATAACAAAACCATTTATGGTTTAAACTGTGATGTTGGTGGAGATGCAGGAAATTTCAACTCCAGAGCAATAAAGATAATTTGAGTGAAATATTTAGTTTTTATTTTATACTATTTTTTTATTATATTTGTAGGAAATACCTTCAGATTTTCTGGAATTGGTACGTATTATTTATTTTTCACAAATATTGACAGTAATACATTACATATTACCAATAATGAGTTTTATTATGCAAATATATTCGTATGTTCCGTCCTTTCTAGGAAAATATGTCCCCTGAAGCTGGACCTAGTGGCATATCATCAACAAATGTATGTATTTTAATTTGAATATAAGGTATAATTACATATATTAATTTATTAATAATAAATTTATATTATGCAGGCTCCACGAAATGAAGAACAAGTGAGAAGACAATTGGTATGTAAACAAAATTTAAATCCATAATAATCAATTCTATTTTATTACTATTAGTTTACAGACTTGTCAGAAAATGAGGATGATCAACCTACAAAGAATATACGAAAAAGTGGAGACTTTTGTGTGATCTTTCGTTAATTAATCTTATGTTTAATGAAAATATATCAGCATTTATATTATTTAAAAATCTTGATTGTTTTAACAATTATTATAAAATGGTAATATTTTGAAATTTAGGTGATTATTTTATGTTAAATTGGAGTTTTATTTTCATTCAGAATTTTACATTCTTGAAGTTAAATTTAACAGTAAATATCATCAGTTTTTTTAAGGAATATTACTTGAGAAAACAACATTATTAAAAATGTATTAGTGATTTTTTTATGTATGTTTGTGTATGTATGTTAAAAATTAATTCTAAATAATTTATTTCAGCAGAAATCAACTAAAAAGAAACGTGCACCAATAATGGCTCATTCTGACATTTCAAAGAAATACGAAATGTTGGTCGACAAGAAATTAGAATTGGTGAATTATGAATTAACAAAAATTAAAAATGATTTAAAAAATCAGGCGGGGGAGGCCGAATTAAAAAGACAGGCACTGTTACTAGACATTGCTATAAAAAGGGTCATGTTAAAAGAATTCGAAGATTGATTTTATATAAAAATAAATAAAAATGTTAAACTTTTCTGTGATTATTATTTTATTATCCAAAAATACAACTTCCAATATAGATTTCATTTATTATTGTCTATTATAAAATTACTTAAATTAATGAAAAGAAGTAAACTTAATTATTTATCATTATTAGTTAACAATCTCTTTTTTACTTTACAAATAAATAAAAAACAAATTTTAATATACAAACAAGATTTATTTGAATTTTGATATAGTTTAAATGATACATTTGAAGACGATAAATTAAAATTTAGTGCTTTAATTTTAGTCTTGTATATTTAGATTGCTTTTCTAAAGTTTTTTGTTTATTGTTTTAATTGGCAAAGCATGACAAACGCCCCATGGTACGTCCCAAACAAAACAATAGATAAAGACCTGCAAATTCCCTCCATCCAAAGTGAAATCAAGAAATATTGTGCTACATACCAACATAGAATATCATCACACCCAAACGAACTTGCAAGAAACCTATTCAATACTAGCGGTGAAGTGCGCAGACTTAAACGTTTCAAGCCAACAGACTTAACAACAAGATTTGCCTAATGAACTAAGTGCTCGCTATAAAAGGAAACAATTTATAGGAATTATTACCTACTACATCGAACTCACAAAACTAACAAATCATTTACCTATTGTCAACATTCAAGATAGATTGTAAATAAACTGGAGTAATAAAAAAAAAAAAAAACATCTCTACAGGAAATTGTAATTCTTCTTTAATAAATTCTAATAAAAACACAACACCTTCTTTGGTGAAACGAAATCTTTTATAAAAATTCAATTCATCCAGATCATGAAAATGATTATCACGAAAGTAAATTTGCCGTGGTAATCCTATCTCGATTATATCCAAAATATCGCGATCGTCATCCAGGAACAATTCCATGTTTTTAATTTATAGGTTATGTTGCGTACAGTTGTCACTGCTAAGGCGTCCTTAACGATGTTAAGCCGCCGATATCCGCCGCTTAAATTTAAGGAGACCTTAGGCAATGCGTGCGCGCGGTGCAAACCAAATGTCGCGACTTAAGGATTACTTAGCACTAAGGAGCACTTAAACAGGTCGGTGCAAACGGGCATTAATGAAACGTTCAGCCACCATTCATCTAGATGAATGGTGACTGAACGTTTCATTAAATGTGAATTTCGTTTTCCTTGTTTGCTTAAACAGGACAATTTCGCCTGGACGAAACAATGATTCTTGGTCGTCTACCTTGTAGACCCAAATCGTTGACGATGCCACTTGAAATTGGGCAAAAGGTGGCGCTTGCGTCGTCTTTAATTTATTATTATTAATAGAAAAGTGTATTCATTCACAGTTATTTAAATAAATTAAATGAAAACGATTTGAAAATTATTATTATTATTAATTATTATTATTATTATTAATTATAATAATAATAATAATTAATAATAATAATAATAATAAACCGTCTTTATTAAAAAAATAAATAATACATTCAAAGATATTATACTCAGCGTAGGCGAAGTTCAGTCAATGGGTCAAAGACCATTTGACTGCTCTTACACTTAACCTACAAAACAGAATAACAATAATCATTTATATACTTTTAAACCTTACTTCACTTGTCATCCAAATGAACGTTTTATAATCGAGACTAAACTAAAACATGCCTTGATAAAATAATAAACGCAGTTTCCTTTTAAATGTATAAAGTGTGGGAGATTTCAGGGAAGCGGGGATTTTATTAAATAATTTATATATGTTGTATGAAAACGATCTTTAAAAAAATGTGGTTTTATGAATAGGTGGTGATATTAAGCCCCGAAATCTACGGGTGTGAAGTTAGCAATAGATCCAGCAATAGATTTCAAAAATTAATATCTCGGAATGTTTTAAACATACAATTACAAAAGGTCTAAATTAACACCACAAAAAATATCAACCTCTAATTTTCACCCCTTATATTTTTTCATCCCCATCAAAAAAAGATTATGTTTTTCTCTAAGTTCGCAATTTTCCATAAAGTTCTTTTTTATCTCAAAATTATCTTCATCCCACGCTCTTTCAATATCAGAAATAAAAAAAACGTTTCGCCAACTCGTTCACCCCTAAAACATTTTTTTTAACCCCGAGGCCTCAGTTATCAGCATATTTTTAAAAACGGTTTGTTAACATTATTATTTAATCACACTAGCTTTAAATATATAATAAAATAAGTATCTGGTTAAAACCAACCCCAAAACTAGTAACTACCCCATAAACCATAAATTATCGAATTAAATGCAGCCGTATTTATTAAAGTTTCTGCAATTTACCATAACTGAATAAAAATTCCCATTCTTATTATTAATAAGCATACTTTCATAATCAAAAATAAAAAAAAAAACGTTTTGAACCCCACTTCATCCCCTAAAAAAATAATTTCTCTCGCGCCTCGGAGACACCATACATATCGATATAAATGTCGGTTTTTCACAATTTCCGCAGAGAGCCATAACTGAATAAAAATGCTTATTCTCATCATTGGTAAGTGTACTTTCATAATCAAAAGTCAAAAAAACGTTTCGGACGCCACTTCATCCCTAAAAAAATTCCCCCACGCCTCGCGTGACTAAAATTTTGTTTCGTACAATACAATCTACTATAATCTAATCAATACAATCTAATATATTTTAATTGTATTGTATGAAACAAAATTATAGAATCAATTTTAGAGTCAGTAATTTTCTACAATATGGCATCACTAACTCAATAATTTCAAAAGTGCACCTTTTGAAATTATAAGTATAGTAAAAAAGAATAATATTAAAAAGCAGCTTACGTGGTTCATTTTTTGGTACGAAGCCCTTGATTTTTCGGAATTCGCATATCGAGATATACCATCATATAACAGTAAAGTGCAGGTCAATGATGTAAAGAGGCTCGAATTTGAAACCCTGTACATACAATAATTCCATTAGCGCTCAATAACACAGTTTTTTTGTTACTTGTGATTGTGAAAGAAAATATTTTCACTTATTTTGAGAGTAGATATAGTTTATTAAATCATTTCCATCGCAGAGTGTGGATTCCTACGAGCCGCAAAACTTTTATTAATGAAGTGCTGCCAAAACGTCTTTTGACATTTGATTATGATATGTGTAATATCTATACGAAAAATGCGAATGTATACTCATTGTTAACTTTACGAAAAATTGGCATTTATGCAGGGTGTTTCAGAGATTACGAAATGCTCGATATTTCCTTCGATATTAAAAATACGAAAATATATGTTTCAGATCAAGTTACATGGAATCATTTTCTTTACAACACAAAATCGTTTTCGCGTATACTGATTGTTCAGTCATAGAATTTTGATTAAAACGTAATACCTGCATGCTATTAATCTTTGTTATTTTAAATGGGACTCCCCATATATTATTAACTTTTTGTATTTCTCATTGAAAATGAATTCCAATTTATTAAACTAATATTCAGTTTAGCCGTACTATTCTGGAGTTATTCGACATTTTCAAATATATATATATATATATATATATATATTTACAATATCTTGTAGGTGGCTACACAATTACAGAGTTAAAGTTAGAGGGTTATGAAATTAAAATAATCGAATTTTAAAATCTGGTATAAATTTACTTCATTCTACGCAAAACTTAATTCTCTGTCTATTAAATTACTAATAAATTATCCGTACTTCTACAGATAAATATTATTATCTTAATCGAAAGTGAATTACATATTTAGTTGAATGGTGCAAAAAAAGTATATGGTTCCATTTAAAAACATATCTACTTGATTAAGCATTCATAAATTTAACTGTTTTCATTTCATAGCCATCTAACTCCAACGCAGCGACATTATTGTGTTAACCCTTTATTGTATGATTTTACGAGTCTTTGAGGTTATAATTCTGCACACATGGACTCAATAAAATGCATGTAATTGCTCCGCCGCGCCACCTATCCCATATAGAAACAGTATGCATAAAAAGTGCTAATATTGCCCAGGGATCTAGCGGTGTTATTTTTTTCTTTGTGTTTCCATTTGGGAACTGTATGAAATAGTGGGTTAATGTAGCGTTAATCCTCAAAGTAATGTTGAAAACTTCAACTCTCTTTTTCATTTAGTTCCAGAAATATCGAATAAATACGAAATAATTCAACTTGGACTAAATGTTATATTAAGAAACAAGTATTCATTTTTAACAAGAAATCCAAAAAGTGAATAATATGAGATGTGCCATTTGAAATTAATAAGTTGGATACCATATATCCATAACACCCTGTATATTTGAAAATAACTGTATGTTGTGAAGTAAAAGATTTCATACAACTTGTATGTGAAACCTGTTTTTGTATTTTTAATATTACGTTAAATATCGGCCATTCTGTCCTTGCCGAAACGCCCTGGGTATGTGTACAAACCTTTTTGACTTTTTATTATCAATGATAAGAGTATGATTTTCTTTTACTTATGGGTAATTGCAAAAAAAAAATCGATGTATAGATGTCTGCGAGGCACAGAAGTAATTATTTTGTTAGGGATAAAGTGCGACCAAAAACGATTTTTGTCTTTTGATTATGGAAGTACACTTATCAATGATCAGAATAAGCATTTTTATTTAGTTATGGCTCTCTGCGGAAATTGTGAAAAATCGACATTTATATCGATGTAAACGGTTTCCGCGAGGCGTGGGGAAAATTATTTTTTTGGGGGTGAAGTGGGGTCCGAAACGTTTTTTTGACTTTTGATTATGAAAGTACACTTACCAATGATGAGAATAAGCATTTCTATTTAGTTATGGCTCTCTGCGGAAATTGTGAAAAATCGACATTTATATCGATATGCATGGTGTCTGCGAGGCGCGAGAGAAATTATTTTTTTAGGGGATGAAGTGGGGTTCAAAACATTTTTTTTTTATTTTTGATTATGAAAGTATGCTTATTAATGATAATAATGGGAATTTTTATTCAGTTATGGTAAATTGCAGAAACTTTAATAAATGCTGCTGCATTTAATTCGATAATTTATGGTTTATAGGGGTAGTTACTAGTTTTGGGGGTTGGTTTTAACCAGATACTTATTTTATCATATATTTAAAGCTAGAGTGACTAAATAATGATGTTAATAAACAGTTTTTAACAATATGCTGATAACTGAGGCCTCGGGGTAACAAAAATGTTTTAGGGGTGAACGAGTTGGCGAAACGTTTTTTTTTTATTTCTGATATTGAAAGAGCGTGGGATGAAGATAATTATGAGATAAAAAAGAACTTTATGGAAAATTGCGAACTTGGAGAAAAAACATAATCTTTTTTTGATGGGGATGAAAAAATATAAGGGGTGAAAAGTAGATGTTGATATTTTCTGTGGTGTTAATTTAGACCTTTCTTAATTGTATTTTTTAAACATTTTTCGATTTGCTTTTCTTTTCTCCGAGATATTAATTTTTGAAATCTATTGCTGGATCTATTGCTAACTTCACACCCGTCTGAAATCTCACATTTGTATTATGTACATCCGTACGAAAAGTAATTCGTCGAAACAAATATGGTGGTGTGCGTAACTGTATAACTTTAAAGTAAAGAATACAACAGTGTAAGTGTCTTCTATCAGTCATATTTAGCCACTTAATTTCTGAGAGTCTACCAAAAATATGATAATATTTACGAATGCCAAATATAAGACAAGCATTTTGAACACTTTGTATACGATCGCGAGTTTTTAAATCTAAGCAGTGTGCGTACACCACATCTGAAAAGTTAAAATGATTTAGCACTAAGCTATCACAAAGCAATCGTTTGGTTTGAATGGTTAACAGTTTTCTGTTAGTATAAATCATTTTTAAGCTGTTATATGCTCGTGAAATACATTTTCTGACGTGAAGTTTGAACCTAAGGTCCATGTCAATTGTAACACATAAATTACGAGCGGTATCCAAATGGTATATTTGTTTTAATCTTTTTCCCTTTCTACCGTTAGGTGTAAGGGGTGTAAGGAGTTTTTGTTCAGTGTCTGTTTCTATATTTTTCTCTCCATGTCTTTCTGTCCTTGGTTAATTGTTTAATGTCCTTCCAGTCTATGCCCTTTTTTTCTGCTTCTTCTCTAATTATGTTATTCCATGTTTTTCTCGGTCTTCCCCGGTAATTTCTTCCTTGCGCTCTTGTTTCATATATTCTTCTTGCTGTTCTATCTTCTTTCATGCAGCACACACGTCCGAAGCTGTACTTCAACAATGGTATCATTAATAGGTCCTATCTGTAAGTTTTGTCTGTATGTCTCATTCCTTATTCTCTCTCGTCTGGTCTTATTTTTAATTTTCTCTAGGAATCTCATATCTATTGCATTAATTTTCGTTTTGTGTTTTTCCGTCAAGGTCCATGTTTCACTGCTATATATTATTGTAGGTCTTATAACCTTTTTTACTATTTCCGCTTTTATGTTTTTTAGTTATTTCTTTCCTTCCAAAGAACGTTGTCTTCATCATGTTAAATATTTTTCTATCATTTATCTCTTTGTCTATCTTCCCATTATTTTCTATTATTGTTCATAAATACTTGTAATTTTCTACCTGTTCGATCTGCTTTCCGTGCAATTTTATTGTATGTAATTTGTTTTCTCTAGCTATTATCATTTGATTTGGTATTGTCTATATTTATATTCATATTTATTTTTGTTAATGCATTGTCGAGTATTTCTATGTTATGTTGTAGGTCTTTCTCTGTCTCTGCCACTATCACCATGTCATCTGCAAACATCATTTCTGTTATTTGTGTTTCTTCCATTTTCCAGTATCCCAATTTTAACGTCTTCATTTCCTTCTTTGCTTCCTTTATAGCTTCATCTAGTATCAATTTAAATAGTAGCGGACTCATAATACACCCTTGTTTTACACATATCTTTGTCACGAACTCCCTAGACTCTTCATTGTTTGTTCTAACTATGTTTTTGTTGTTTTTGTACATAGCTTTAACTACTTCTATCGTTCTTCTGTCTATTCCTCTATTTTTTAACACTTTCCATATGTCTTCTCTTCTCACTCGGTCGAACGCTCCAGATCTATAAAACATACATGTATCTCTCTTCCCTTATTTATAAGTTTTTCGCTGATTTGTCTTATTGTAAATATTAGGTCGAGGGTGCTTCTTCCTCTTCTGAAGCCACATTGCGTTTCTTCTATTGTTTCTTCAATCTCATCTCTAATTCTCTTTTCCATTATTCTTGCCAGGATCTTGCCTGGGACGCTTGCCAGTGTTATTCCTCTATAATTTGTACAGTCTCTTTTGTCTCCTTTCTTGTGTATTAGTAAAATTATTTCTGTATCCCATTTTGTTTGTACTTTTATATTCTTTACGATATCATTCATTAGTTGTGTTAGCTGTTGTATACCTTCTTCTTTAATATATATATGATCATTTCGGGTGTTATGTCATCTATTTCTGGTGCTTTTCCGGCTTTTAACTTTTGTATGGCATCTATTACTTCTTGTTCTTGTATTTTATCTATTTCTGGTAGTTCTATTATTTTTTCTAGTGTTTCTATTGCCTCTTCCTGTGCTTCTGTAAGTTCTTCAAAATATTGTCTCCACCTTTCCATTATTTTACCCTCTTCTGTTATTATGTTTCCATCTTTTTCTTTTATATTCATCATATTATATTCTTTTTTTTTTCAGTTGTTTTAATGTTCCGTAGAATAATTTCTGGTTTTCTCGGTAATTCCTTGTAATTTTATTTCCAAATTGTCTCCATGATTCTTGTTTGGCTCTCTTGACTTCTATCTTTACTTCCTTCCTTTTTATTTTGTATTCTTCTTAGTCTTTGTCCTTTTTTGTACTTAGGTATCTTACCGACTTATCTTTTTTGTTTTTAATTTTCTCTCTAAGTTCTTTCGTCCGCCACTTTGTCTCCTTATTCGTGATTTTTGTTGTTCCATAGCTCTCTTTGGCTGCATCTAGTATATTGTTTTTAAGTGTCTCCCATGTTTCTCCAATTCCTATGGGTTCTCTGTTGTGCTTAAATTTTTGTTTTAATATCTCTTGATATTTATCTCGATATTGTGTTTCTTTTAGTTTGTAGCTATTTATTTTTTCGTTTACAATTTTTCTTCTCTTGTCTGGTTTTTCTATTTTCTTTCGCTTCATTTCCATTTTCATCAAGTGGTGGTCGCTGTCGATCTCTGCCTGTCTTGTCACTTTGACATTTTTCATGTTTTGCCATTTGTTTTTGCTTATTAGGAAATAATCTATTATTGACTTTTCATTTCTGGTTGGTTGAGTTCTTGTATATTTGTGTATCACCTTATGTATAATATTATCATTTATTTTAATTATAAGTCTACTTTTGACAGGGGCTAACATGTGTTTAGGACCGAATAACATTGCTTTCGTTTTTTTTGAGGATTTATGAGTAGAAAGTGTTTTTGGGAAATATCTAGGAGTGTTAATAGGTCTTTCTTTAAGTTGCGCTGCTCGGTATCTAGCTCTTCAAATCTAAAAGAGTGGAGCAATTGTGTGTCGTCGGTATACATGTTTGGTTTAAAATATTTTAGTACTTGCATTAAAGATGACGTGTGCATTGAGAATAGGATAGGGCTTAATATTGAACCTTGTGGAACACCTGCTTTGATCGAAAGACATTCTGAGAGTTTGTTATCTATTTTTACTTGTTGAAAATGATTAAGAAGGAACTTAGAAATTAAATTAAGAAAAATTGTATCAAGTCCTATATATTTTAATTTAGTTAGTAATATTGTATGATTAATTGTATCAAAGGCCTTGCTATAATCTATAAGAATCAAACAAGTTAGCATACCTGAATCCTTTGCTGAAATAATGTCATCCACTACATTTGTCAAGGTAGTGGCGCAACTAAAATTAGAACGAAATCCCGATTGGTAATTAGGAAGAATGTTATTATTTTCAACAAATTCAGTTAGTTGTTCTTTGACTATTCGTTCTAAAATCTTTGATAAAACGGGTAACTTATTTCCACATTTAGCTCTTTGACTTTTGACTTACGTTACGTAAGTACGTTAAACAAATGCACATTAAAACAACTACTTCCTGGACAAATACCCACGCCGGACATTGAATTACATAATGTACACATGCTGTTGCATATCAATAAAATGAGGGTCGTTCTTTTTAATTAATTTAATTCAATTCGTTTCGTTTAATTTTATTCAGTTTTGATTTAGATTGAATTAATTTGGTTTAATTTTTAATTTAAATCGATTTAGTTTAATAGTTCGAAAACGATCATGGAGCAAGCACGATGAACCAGCACAAACCACATCGAAAGCTTTGCATCATGCTGTCAGTTTAGTGGGATTACAAAAGCGTTGTGTTTTTTGAGCTGCTTCCAAGGAACAAAACGATCAATTCTGATGTTTACTGTCAACAATTAATGAAACTGGATGAAGCAATCAAAGAAAAACTGCCAGAATTGTCAAATCGGAAAGGTGTACTGTTCCACCATGATAATGCAAATCTTCACACATCTTTGGCAACCCGTGGGAAATTATTGGAGCTTGGCTGGGAAGTGATGCCACATCCCCCATACAGTCCTGATCTGGCACCATCTGATTACCATTTATTTCGAAATTTGCAGAATTCTTTGAATGGTAAAACTTTCACAAATGACGATGAGCTTCACTCGCACCTGGTTCAGTTTTTTGCTGATAAGGAGCAGACATTTTATGAGCTCGGAATCATGCAGCTGAAAGAAAGATGACAAAAGGTCATTAAGCAAAATATATAATTGATTAAAAACTATTTTTTGTTAAAAAGGGTTTCATTTTATACTACAAAACCGAAAGTTGCCAACCCAATAGTAATGGAAGCGAGAATGAGGGAGTGCCAAATGTTCTCGTACTCTTGACTACATTTTTTACCTCTTTTTATGTCTTTCTGGATTTCCAGACTGTCTAAAATTCGATTTTCTTCCTTTACTACCTAAATGTAATGTTTTAAAATCAGCGGTATTAAAAAAGTGGTTGAATATGAAATGTCTAGCAAAGCCGGTCGATTGTTTGTTATTTATGATCGATTTTTTTCCTTTCTTTTATAAATGTATTTCAATATTTCTTCCCGTTTGTCCAATATATACTGCATCACATTCACCGGAATGTATTTCATATATACCAATTTGTTGTGTTGTATTTACAATTGGTTTATTTTTTACATGTAATCACTTAAAATCATTTTACTATAATACACATATTGTAATGATAATAATAAAAATAATTATTAAATAATTGTGACCAAGTGAAAAAAATACTCTATTCTATTTAAATAATTATTAATATGAGTAATAGTTGAAACCATTATGATACCAAAATATCCTTTATTTTTTTCTTAATTCTCCGTTTTTTTTTTTATTTCCATCTTTATTGCGACAATCACAAATAAAGTCCCGAGGAATAAATGGAGTCCATCCAGGAGCCGTAAATCATACATGGAAGTGGTGGCCGTGGGGGTGGAGGTCGCGGAGAGGACATGTGTTTTTGTCAGATAATAGATAGTATATCATCCCCCGGGGGAGGGCGGATATCCGCCATTACTCATAAACTCATAACCAGTCCACGGGACTTTTCCTTTTGCCGTTTTACTTCTGCTCATTGTTACTTACGTCTTTCGGACCTCTTGCGGTTATTTATCGCTCGCGCCGTGAACGCCCACCATTCCATCCCGAAAGAAGGACATATATTTCCGTGGAGAAGTTATTTAATAATTTTATTAGTCGAGAGGGTTTGTTATCGGAGAGGGTATACACAAAAAAAATAAGAAATATATAATCCATCAAAACACTTTCACTTATAAAAATATTTTTATATACAAATATCTTTATTCAATCTATTAATGGGATAGAATTAGTGATATAGGATGTGTCAATAATGTTATATGTAATTGATTCGTTAAAAGCTATTAAAACTCCACTACCTTTCGAACGATTGACAGATGAAAACTGTCGATCACTACGTAAAACATTATAGTAATGAGGGAAAAGTTCACTATTTAATACTGAATTATTTAGCCAAGCTTCCGTAATTAAAATTATACAATATGACAAATCGCAGCAGTTGGTGTAGATTGTATGAGACTTAGAATTCAGTCCGCGAGAATTCTGATAATACAAATTCAGGGTTGTGCTTTTACCGTTGGAACTATCTAGTTTTCCGAAGACATGTTTATTGGAACACCATTACGGCGTCTAGATTATTTCCACATTTAGCTCTCTGACTTTTGACTTACGTTACGTAAGTACGTTAAACAAATGCACATTAAAACAACTACTTCCCGGGCAAATACCCACGCCGGACATTGAATTACATAATGTACATCTGTTGTTGCACATCAATAAAATATTGCATAATGCAACAAATTTTGATCCGAGAAAAATTTAATGTAAAAACAACAAAAGGAACGTTACTTAATTTTAAGGCCATCTGCAGACACGTGTTTCGGGATCTATCCATCTTCAGTACAGCTATGCCTTACATAATTTAAAGATGTTAAAATAAATTAATTAAATTAATTCAAATACAATAAATGTGGAAATAATTTATTAATTATTTTCAAATCATTTTTATTTAATATATTTAAATAACTGTGACCAAGTGAATGAATACTCGTTTCTATTTATACTAAAACTTATTTTTGATGAGATCAATATTTTGATGATTACTTGGAGCAAAGAAGAACAATAAATAATAAGAAGATAATAACAATAAAACAATACACAATTATAATAGAAAAAAGGATTTATTTACATAGACACGGTTATTTAAAATAAATAATTTAAAAATAATTATTTATAATAGAGAGAGAGAGAGAGAATTTTAGATTGGATTTAACTTTGAATTGACGATCTATAAGCTCACGTTTAACAGATCACTTGCATGGGAGTTTTAACTATTGATATGAACAGATTTGGTCATTTCCCTTCTTTTTTATTTTTAACAAACTTTGCAATAAAATTGCGAACATTAGATGATAGCTGAACCCGAATTGGCAGCTTACGTGTTTCTCTGGATGGATCAAATCTTCCTGATCGAAGTGATCTAGATATTTGTTCAGTTATATTTAGTTCTGCTGTGGAAATAATTTATTAATTATTTTCAAATCATTTTTATTTAATATAAGTTTCATTGTTTTGTTTTATCCCTGAAATATTGTAAATGGAAAGTGTATTAAATCTGGTAACGTACAACAAAGTAAATTCAAAAAGTAACAACTACATTATAGTGACTATAATATTGTATTCACTGATATCATAATATAATTCTAGTTTTAATAGCTATCTGTGTGTTTAAACCTAACCTGTAAATCATTAAGTGTGTATGGAATTTTCTATTCACACACTCATTCTTATTCATGTATGTCTGATTTGTGAGTCACCACAATTGGTGCGAAGAACTGTGACCCTATTATCTCCTTATCTGCCTTATTTGTATATTCTCCTTATCTGGTGTTATTTTTATATTTTTTCTAATAGTTGCTTAATGGGTTTTTAAATTTATATTTCTTTACGGCATTATGCCTGATTTTATGTGTGTTGGTCGATGTGTTGCCACGACAAACATAACTGCGAGGTAGATAGTAATAGTGCTATTAGTGAACTAACGAAATGCGTAAAGGAGCTACAGGAAATCTGTAGCTTCACTTCAAAATGTAATAAGTTGGTCGACGACAATATTGCACTTAAAACTCTTATAAATGATGTCTAAAATCCGAATATATATTTTTACGATCTGAAATTGTAAGGCTCAATGCAAAGTGATGCTTCAAAATTTTGAACTAAAAATGATTTATCAGTAATCATCGAATTAAAAGATAGAAAGTCGCTAGAGAAAAAATTGATATTATTTTAGGCATATGAATATATTATGAAAGTTAACTTTATTTTTGATGTAGAATCTAAACAAAAAATATAAAATATGGGTCATTCCATTAGAAAAAATATAACTATGATACGCCATGCTTTTATGGGACACCCTGTATATTTGAAACTAATTTTAAAATGTGGTCCTAATAGACCTACATAGGCCTGCGAAAGCCGATTTTGAAAAAAAAAAAACTATTTAGCTGTAAAGCTACTCGGCGCGCACGCTGAGACACCCTGTATATATAAATAATATTCTAACTGATATATAAATATAAAATAACCATGAACAATATTAATATTTAAATTCTAGAAGCCGTTGCACTACAATTTGATGGAAAACAAGTACTCATTATCGGTGATTTTAATATTCCTAACCTTATTTTAAATACTTCTAATATCAAATCTAATCCTTGTACATTTGTAATGGATATGTTAAATCTTGAACCAAAAAACGGCGTTGTTAATTCTTCTAATAGACTTCTAGACTTAGTATTAACAAATATAAATTGTAATGTCTCTATGAATGATTTGTCAATGGTACCGGTTGATAAATATCACCCACCTTTATTTATCAACATTTCAGTTTATCACAAAAACAGAATTTCAAAGCTTCCAATAAATGAATCGAATATGTCATTTAACTTCAATAAATCGAACTTTCCGGAATTATATAATGAGTTATTGACTACAGATTGGTCTTTTTTACATACACTTGATGAGATTAACTCAGCTATTACGGCTTTTTACTCTAAATTGGAAAGTGTATTTGTTAAACATGTACCAAAGAAAGTCAAACGCAATAGCAAATTTCCGATATGGTATAATGGGGATATTATTAATAATCTAAAACTAAAGCGCTATTATCACTCTAAATATAAAAAAAACAAAAAATAATAAATACTATATTGAATTTAATCGGCTAAGAATTAAATTAAAACTAGATATAGAAACTGCTTATAATATCTACTTAAGTAATATAGAAACTAACATAAATATTAACCCTAAAGAATTTTTCTCACATGTTCGTGTTATGAACGGATCATCCGTTATTCCAGACTCGATTAGCCATGAAGGTAAAATTATTAGCAACCCTCAAGACATAGTTGATACATTTGCTGAATATTTTGCTAGCACATTTAATAATAATATAGGTCATTCAATAAATGGCGAAAACGTAAATTATTTTGAGGGGTATCCGCATATCAATCTTTCAGATTTTTCCGTAAATGATGTAGTTGAGTCACTAAAAAAATGAAAAATGCGAGAACAGCTGGAGAAGATGGTATTCCGAGCTATCTCGTTAAAGATTGTGCTCACGCCTTTGCTACACCTTTGTCAGTTTTATTTAATATCTCTATTAAGACAGCATCATTTCCGGAAAGATGGAAGGTTGGTAAAATTTGTCCTGTGCACAAATCAGGGGATAAGAGCTATGTTACTAATTACAGACTAATCTCTATCTTAAATAATTTTGCAAAAGTCTTTGAAAAGCTAATTTGTTCAATATTGGCAACTAGAGTAAAATCATTTATATCTGAACATCAACATGGATTCCTAAGCCAAAGATCAACAGTCACAAATTTAATTCACATAACACAATTTATCAGTAACGCATTAGAATCTCAAAAACAAACAGATGTTGCATACCTAGACTTCTCAAAGGCTTTTGACCATATCAATCATTCATTACTTATCAGAAAGCTAGACTTGTATGGTTTTCAAATAACTTGGTCACTTTTTTAAATCATACCTTAGTGACAGACGACAATTTGTCTCATGCAATGGGTATTGCTACGTCCGGTGTACCTCAGGGTTTAAACATAGGTCCTTTATTGTTTATAATTTATGTTAATGATTTACTAAACAGTATACATTGTAATGTTCTTGCTTATGCGGATGATATCAAAATATTTACTCATATTAAAGATCAAAATGATACCAAATATCTGCAAGAAAACTTGAATTTAATACATAACTGGTGCTCAAAAAATTACCTGAACTTAAATATCTCTAAATGCAAAATAGTGTCTTATTCTAGAAAGAATAATACAATTGATAACAGTTACACCATTAACAACGTTGTGTTAGAGAAGTGCTCTCAAATTAAAGATCTTGGTGTCATATTTGATCTCAAATTAAGTTTTAAATCCCATATTGATTATGTATGCACTAGATCTTCCAAAACGCTTGGTTTTGTATTACGAAGTTGTAAACGATTCTCGAACATCAACACCATTTCCAAGTTATACTGCACTTTAGTTCGTCCGAAAATTGAGTATTGTTCGATAATTTGGTACCCTCATTATATAAACCATAAAATGTCAGTTGAAAAAATTCAAAGAAGATATTTGAAATATCTACACTTTCGACAATATGGTTCATATCCTGCTATAAACACAGATTATAAAGATTTGCGTGCAATAACTGGAGATGTTACACTAGAAAATAGGAGGATAAGAACCAGTGCGCAATTTCTAATTAACATCTTATATAATAGAGTTGACTCGCCATACATATTGTCGCAAATAAACTTTCTTATACCAACACATTGTTCAAGATATCATACTCCATTCTATTTAAAAGGTTCACGATCAACTGTTATGTTTAAAGCTCCAATCAATCATATGACCATAAATGTAAATTATATTATTAAGAATGAAGATGTAGATATTTATAATAATTATAAAATTGTATCTAACTTAATTCGGAAGTATGTGGTTAAGGACTAGGTGAAATAGTATTCCACTGAGTTATCTAAGTTTAAATATTGTCATATAATTGTTATGTAACATTGTTTTATGTTTATATATCTCAGTTTAATTCATTATAATTGTTTTTCATTTATACTTTGAATGTGTATATATATGTAATATGTCCTGTAAATGGTTTCTGTTGGGCATAATAAAGTTATTATTATTATTATTAGTAGTCATAACAGAAGTGGATGCTACCCATGACCACCAAGTTAGTACGATACAATTAAATGTTGATATTAAGCAATACTGGACAGATCAAGGCCATAGAAACACCTTTTAAAATGAAAAAATGAAGGCTGAAATAATATATTAGTTCCGTTGTTATCTAAAACATTGCATAAACGCATCATTCGTGACAACGGATTATGCAAACCATATTTATTAGAATGAAAATTAACTTTAAAAATACAGACATTGGATCTAAACTCCCTAGGTGGAACATGTAAATTTAACCGGCTTAAAAGATCAGCACAATCGATTAGGCCATTTAGCAGTTTATATACGAAACATACGTCAAGGGTCTTTCTTCTATGGCCGAAAGTACGTAAGTTGAAAAAGTGTATTATACCGCTGTTAGGTTACAAATTGGTGTGACACTAATAAATTACCACTTAATACTTCAAAGTGCTCTATAGTACCTTACTCCAGAAAAATAAATTTAATAGCGTACCCATATAAAATTAATATTACAGATTTATGTATATTAACGGAAATAAGAGATCTTGGTGTAATTTTTGATATCAGATTTACATTTAGTACTCATATCGAAATGTTAACTAAGAGTTGTTATCGGATATTAGCTTTTTTAATTCGTAATTGTGAATAATTTACAAATATAAAAACTTCTACTTTTGTTATTTAACACATTTGTATTAAGCAAATTATCGTATTGTGTATTGATTTGGTCAACAATGTATATGAAATATTTTGGTATGCTCGAAAATGTACAAAAAAGATTTCTTAGATATCTTTACTATATAAAATACAGATTTGACATACCTTATAATGATCTACTTGCAGAATTTGATTTAATTTTTATCCACAATAGAATTGTACTTATAAATATTTGTTTTCTTTATAAAGTCATGCATAATATGATTGATGACATACAGTTTTTGAATCGTTTTAAATTTAACATTCCTAGAATGTATTATAGATTTTGTAAAACTTTTGTGTTATTATTCAAAATTAAAATTATAAGATTTTCTCGACTTTATAATCATTAAGCATATAATCTCGACATATTCACTATAATAATAATAATAATAATAATAATAATAATAATAATAATAATAATAATAATAATAATAATAATAATAATAATAATAATAATAATAATAATAATAATAACATATTATTGAGATACATCCCATTTTTATTTAATATATTAATTATTTTCAAATCATTTTTACTTAATATAACATAATGTTATTAATTCTATAATATTATTATCTATGTTACCTTAGTTATTAGTTATTATTTTTATATAGTTTGTTTTTTTGCGGTTTTGTGTACTTTTGTTCCGCTTACATCTTTTGTTTTTTAATTATTTATATAAAACATATTGTATTTATTTGTAAAAAAATATATTTCCCTGTTATTAGACTTTACAGTCTGTTGGGTTATTACTAAATAAATAAATAAAGAATTTGCATCTATAGACAAACATCTTCATTCAGACAACAACATTACATAAGCTTATGCATACATTTATATTTAGACAACAAGGAACTATTATTAGCCTGTCCGGTCTCTTGACCTGAGATCTTTCTGCCCTGTCTGAATTTTTTATATAGAATTTTGTCAGGTGGAATTGGTTAAAGCGATTCTTTGCACATTTTTGGGAAAGGTTTATTTACAGGCGTAACTACCTTTCGTGCCTTGCCTTTGAGAGGATTCTTAGAGAGCATTTTTCGGCAACTTGATGGTTTGATTTGAGTAAAGAGAAATGCACCGTAGTTTATTAAGGGCCGACAAATTGATTTATCTATACATTTATTGTCAAGAGGACTTAAGTAATTCTCAATATTTGGCATTGTGCCGAATATAGAGACTGATCTTCCCCTAAGCCCTGTGAGAGGAAATCTTTTAAAAATCTTTAAATTTGAATATGCAGGTCAATATAGCCGACCTAACCGCAGTGTTGTGCATATTTTTTTGTATTTAACGTACAAGAATAAAGGAAGCGAAAATGCAAAGCATTTTTATTTTATCACTTTTAATTATTCTACAATCATATTTCAAAGTTGAACCAATTTTCAGGCCTTCCAGAACGGCTGCCCGCTTAATAAAAATTTAATTGTATTTAATTGAATTGAAAATAATGGGATGTATCTAAATAATAAAATAAGTGCGAAAAGAAGGAACGAAATGTATTGTCCATCACCTTTAATAACTAATTAAAGAGAGTCGGTGCCAAATACCGGAGAGATAAAACCGCCCGGACCAATCAGATCGGCCGGTGATGACTCATGCGAACAGATTTTATTTATCAGATCAACAATACAGGCGAAAGAAAATATTCGTATTTTATTCAGTGACTGTACAATTTTCATCGTGCTTTTCATTAGTTCTACGACGAGAACAGCATTAATTGTGTAAGTGTTAAATTAATAATTAATTTGTTTTAACAATAAATATAAATAAAATAAATAAAAAACAAATTAAATTGATTAACTATAAATTTCGAATTCTCTTGAAAATGACCTGAGAACTTGTCAGGAATTTAAAATTCAATCTGTTTTATTTGTTTAAATAAAAATAATTGTACTTTCTCCTACTTATTTTTTATTAAACTAAATATACTACTGAAAATGGAAACATAGTTTCCGAAATATATTTAATTTAATAAAAAATAAGTAGGAGATAAGACAACTATTTTTATTTAAATAATTAGAGTCTACATAACCAACAACGATTTTAATTAAAAATAGTTGTACTTTGTTTTAACAATAAATATGAATAAAATAAATAAAAAACAAATCAAATTGAATAACTGTAAATTTCGAATTCTCTTGAAAATGACCTGAGAACTAGTCGAGAATTTGAAATTTAATCTGTGTTTTATTTATTTAAATAAAAATAGTTGTACTTTCTCCTAATTATTTTTTATTAAACTAAGTATACTACTGAAGATGGAAATATAAAGTTTTCGAAATATATTTAATTTAATAAAAAATAAGTAGGAGATACGACAACTATTTTTATTTAAATAATTAAAGTCTCCACAACCAACAACTAACATAAAGAATATGTGCTTTATTTATTTTAAAATTTATTAAATTTAATTTAAAATATAATCTGTGTTTTATTTATTTAAATAAAAATAGCTGTACTTTCTCCTACTTATTTTTTATTAAACTAAATATACTACTGAAGATGGAAATATAAAGTTTTCGAAATATATTTAATTTAATAAAAAATAAGTAGGAGATACGATAACTATTTTTATTTAAATAATAAAAAATAATAGTCTCCATAACCAATAACTAACATAAAGAAGATGTGTTTTATTTATTTTATTGGTATTCATATTTATTATTACAATATGAACTACCAATACGTATTTAAATATTAAAACTATGAAGTAAATTAAATTGTTTGTTCCTATTTCAAATTATATATGAAAATTAACTCCTTAATTTTCTTATTTTTTTTTAAATTCTAATGTTTAGAGAATAAACATATGTTTTTTTTATAAATAAATCAACCTATTGATAATTAACTCCTTAATTTTCAATGAGTTTATTGATTTTGAAGCACATTCTAGTACACAACGCTTTTTAACCGTGATTAGAAATTATTTTCGTGTAGATTTTGATCATAAAGAGGGTCCAATTTTAATAAATGAAACATTTTTTTACTTTGTTTGTATAACTCGTATTGTTTTATTGTTGACTATAGTTTCGACAACCTTAACGTGTCATTATCAAAACAAAAGTATTTTAAAAAAATACAAATCCATGTATTTAAAAACATTACATAATTGCTTTAAAGATGGGAGAATATATTAGATAAAGCTGGCCGTTATCCAGGAAGAAATTATATATAGTAAGTAGATAGAAAGAGCTATATTCCAATATAATTACTACATAGCGATGTGAATATTTCTGTATATAGATGTCTATATAGTAACTATATAGAATGTACTATGTAGGTACTATATAGTGATAACACAGTTAAAGTTATATAGAATATACTATATAGATTCTACATAGATCGCTATATTTTAGCAATGCAGTTTACACTATATAGAAAATACTACATATATTCAGCATTGTAACTATACAGTGCATTTTTTTATTCAGGCCTCATAGGGATTTACATAGGAAAATCTTTTCGTCGTGTTAATGGTTTTTCTATGGTATGGGTTTTGATCAAATTAAACACACATTTAAATTAGAGTAATTTGTGCAAAGTTCAGCAGTTTTTAAATTATTTTAAATGCATTTAATGTTTTAAATAGTGATTTAAAATAATGATAATTTTAAATATTTTCTTAATTAATAGGCTTAGTTCTCTGACACCTACTGAAGTTGTCAAAGTATTCTAGTTTATTGTACATTTTTTATTGTAAGAATGTTGATCACGGTGTAGACCAAAAAAAGATTTAAATAGTGATGGATTACACAAAAGAGCTTATTTTGAAAAGATATTAAGGTTTAGTTAATTATTTCAAATTAGTTTTCAATATTCAATAAACTTTAATTAATTAACTTAAACTAGGCAATACAATAACTTAAAAAAAACCATAACATTAAAGTAAATGTTCAAACTGTTGCCCATTAGCAGCTAAACAAAGACTTAGCCTATCTTTAAAATGTCTTTTCACATTTTGAAGCTGCCGGAGAGTTATTTTAGCAGATTCTTCGAGAATTCTTCCTTTTAATTCTTCTAAATCCTTTGGTCCGCTACGGATATCGTCAAAAACATTGCTTGCCAAATAACCCCAGTAAAAGAAGTCGAGCGGTGTTAAATCGGGACTCCTTGCTGGCCATTTCAGAGGTCAAAATCACCCAATCCATCCATGCGGATGGACAAGCTATGTGGAGGAGCACCTTCGTGCTGGAAAATTATTTCACCATTTACTGGCACTTGTTCAATGGCAGAAAAAATATTTTCCATCAAAAATCTTTGATATTTTTCACTATTTAGCGATCCCTCTATAAAAAATGGACCTATAATATGGTTACCTACCATTCCTGTCCATACGTTGACCTTTTGTGGCCATTGTGTGTGTGTGTGGTTTGGAAGAAATATGGATTTTTTCTAGACCATAATCTTGTGTTTTGATTATTTACTGACCCATTCAATATGAAAGTTTCTTCATCAGTAAAAAGAATTCTATTCATTACATTTGGATTTTCATTAATTTTATTAATCCAATACTCGCAGAATTCCATTCTCGGAAAATAATCATTTTCTAACAGATCGTGGCTATTGTGAATTTTAAACTTTTCCAACTTCAAAGCTTGATAGCAACTGCTTCGTGTAACTTGAAATTGGCTGGATAATTTTGTCACACTTATTAATGGATTTTTTTTCAATTGCCAAACACACATTTTCCTTCAAGTCTTCTGTCACAACCCGATTTGCACGTTTTCTTCCTCCACTATGTTCCGCATTAACACAACCAAATTTAACAATGTTGTTGTAAAATTTTAGAATTGTTTTCTGATTTGGAATTGGCCGTCCTGGATACTCCACGGAGAAATGATCACGCTCTTGTCTACTTGATAGCCCTTTTATGTATTCCATCACCATTTTAACCTTTTCTTGGGTGGTATAAACCGACATTCTTTCAATAAAAGGAGTACAATAAATTGGAACACTTTGACAATTACGATTGATGTCAGTGAATTAAGCCTACTATTTAAAAAAATATTCAAAATTATTATCATTTAAAGTCAATTTTAAAAACATAAAACGCATTTAAAATAGTTTAAAAACGACTGAATTTTGTACATATTACTCTAAGTTAAATGTGTGTTTAATTTGATCAAAATCCATACCATAGAAAAACTAGATAAAAAAATGCACTGTATACTTAAAACTGTATAGATTGTACTATGTACGTACTACATAGAACTATATATGTAGTAGCAATATAGTTGCACCTACATAGAAAGTACTACATATATTCAGTGTAGAAACTATGTAGTTAAAATTATATAGAATGTACTATGTAAATTCAGTATAGTACATTATATATACCAACCAAAATGATTTACACTTAATTATGTGCATTTTCCAAAATTGAAAGCAATAATTTGAATCATTGAAACTTAGTAATATATATATATATTATAAAAATCTAAAAATGAATTAATCAACTTCATATTAAACAAAAATGCAATATAATTACCTTTCCAATGAATCCCATTTTGTTGTGGTTACATTTTGGGTCTTAACATTCAGTATATATTTTTTATAACTACTGAGGTCAATTTATAATCTATAAGATAAAACCTCGCATTAGACAAACAATATTTTATTAAAAAAATAAACAATTTAAAATAAATTTATTTTTCTCTCGAATGTGACTCGTAAACAAATTCTGAAACAAATAAACATTGTTAGAATAACCACAATAAATAAAGCGCTAATTAACTTACTCTTTTAGAATGGCACGTTTCGACTTTCTTCCACCAAACCAGTCGAATGAAGTAGATAGACAGCTACTCATAATTTTTATTATTTCAGTGTCCATGGCTTCACTGAAGTTTATACGAACAGCATCTAAATTTAATAAATAGATTTTAAATAGTATTGATTTATTATAACTAATTTTATTTATAAAATGCAAATTGTAGTTAAATGAGACAATTATGCCCACTTGCACAATTCTTAAGTAATATTACTCTTATATTTTTCATTTGGTTCGTAATAGTGTTTCTATATTAAATAAATTGAATGAATTACACCTTCCTTAAGTATTGCAAAATGCGCTTTAATTTAATAGAATAAACGATAAATACTGAATGCTACATTAAATAATTCAACGAATAAAGCACTAATAACCTTTCTTCACACTTTTATTTGGATTACCAAATGTACATTTCGGTCACAATAATATTAAAATATTAATCAAAAATGCACTCCAAATGACGTACAAAATCGATTTTATGTCTTTTTCGCAAAAACTAAATGTCTGAGAGCTTCGAGTTATAGGAAACTTTTGATAGATAATTAAAATATACATGTAATGACAAGATAAAAAATATAGTATTCCATTTGAAAAAAAAAAACAAGTTTTGGGCCACTAAAATTGCTTGTTCAATTATTTTAATTTTTTGAGCCACCCTTTAAATATTTTACGATTTTGATAATTGGAAAATAAAATATGATCCATTGCTTAACTTCACTGGAAATTTCCCCTATATAACCTAAATACTTCTCATATAATTAAAATTTGAAAATTAGGTTAGATTTTAAGAACATTGCAATTATTTCAAAAACCGTTAGGTTTAGGTACTAATAAACTTAGTGAAAACGATAGTTATTTTGAACATAGAATCAAAAAATATAATAATATATAGGGTGTTCCATTAAAAAAAAAACACAACTTTGATACTTTTATGGCATGTGGGACACCCTGTATAATATGAAAATAATTTTAGAAAGTAGCCCTTATAGGCCCCTATACAGCCCTGAAATCAAAATTTAAAAAAAGTGGTTTACTTTGGCCACAATACTCCGTTTCGTATACCGTAAATAACCCGGTATAAATATTGCATTAAAAAAGTAATATAGATGTTTAAAATAATATATATCATTTAATAAAATGTTCAGCCATCATTCATCGCGTATTAGGCGAAAGATGCCTTACGTCGTATTTCATTTATTATAATTAATATACAGGGTCCTACATCACAGCTCCCGTCTTCGATAGTTCAGTTACTAATTAACTTAGGACTTTAAAATTTTGTAAACTTCACTTGGATCCTATAACATACTTCAAGAAACTATTTTTGATTATACAGGGTATCCTAAAAAATAATTACATGTTTTTTTTAAAATTGCTTGATATTTTATTGACATCGGATTAGTAATTCCAACCAAAAAAATTAAAAAAGTCATTATAAACCTTATATTTCATCATATCAGCACGGTTTTGTCGCCAGGCGATCCACAGTAACTATCTTGGCGGTTATATCACAATATATTAGTGAAGCTTTAGACTCACGGAAGCAGGTAGATGTAATATACACGGATTCCAGTCGTGCATTCGATACAATTAATCATCAAATATTATTAAAAAAACTTGATTCATTTGGACTTTGTCGTAACTTTATTGATTTTATTTCATCTTATCTTAATATGCGTAGGAACTATGTTTATTATAACGGTTTTAAATCTTTAAATTTCTATTCCTTATCTGGTGTACCGCAGGAATCTAATATCGGTCCGTTGCTATTTATTATTTTAATTAATGATTTAATTCTATTCATCCCTTGCCCTGTCCTTGCGTACGCAGATGATATGCAAATTTCTAATGTTATTAACACTGTCGATTGTTGCGCTGTGCTTCAACTGAATCTTGAGATTATATGTGAGTGGTGCCTCAATAAGAAACTTTCCCTTAATATCAATAAATGTGTTTACGTGTCATATTGTAGGATTAACGATCCGATTATTTTCGATTATTATATCAATGATACTTCTCTACAACGTGTAAATACACTTAAAGATTTGGGTGTAACATTTGAGAATCAGTTGTTATTTACTGAACATATGTGAATTTGAATTTATCTCAGTACATAATCTACATATATATATATATAAACCTGTGTTTTCTTCATAAAATTGTACACAATCATGTTTACGATCCACAAATATTAGGACAAATTAAGTTTAAGATTCCGCGATCTTCAGTGCGTAATTCCGTAACATTCAGTTATAACTCAAGACAAATATCTATATCTATCTATAATATGAGTGTTAACGGTAACAGACGCTACGACGATATTTTTTTTAATTAATTGTCTGATATGATTGTTTTTGTTTTCAAATTGTATTAAGATATAAAGAATCTTTATTGTCAGTACAATATGCATATAGATGTGAAAGAAATTAACAATAAATATTATTATTTTATTTACCGATAGCTGATATCGGCCAACAGCCTTTCTGCCAAAGTTCGCGCATTTTATGGGTGCGTCTTATTGCCGATTAAGGAAAGTGATGAATTGGAATAGGGTTTGTGAAGGATTTTTGAATTTAGGAATTATCTCTGGGGATGTAAAGTTGGGAGAGAATTGTGAAATTAGATTGTTTTCTGGAGAATTTTTTGGATAGGTTGTGGAGGCGTTCGATAGAAGGGATAATGATATATGATATAATAATGATATTAAATGTGTTGTAAAGTGGATTAAGGGGGTGTCTGATTTTTGTTAGGGACCTTAGGGATGAACGTTCGCTTACTTGTAGGTTTTGAAGGGTGGGATTGGGGTATGTGGTGAAGAGGATGGATCCGTAGTCTAATAGGGGTCTACATATCATTTTGTAAATCTTAGTGGCATTTCTTGTAGAAATGCCCATGTTTTTGTGAGTTAGACAGTGGAAGTGTTTGGCCCTAGCAGCAATTTTGATTTTGATAAGGGCAGTGTGTTTTTTGAAATTAAGTTTAGGGTTGAAGGTGATTCCTAAGTACGTGATATACGGAGCAGGGAGGATAGGCTTTTGATAAATGGAGAATGTGATAGGAATGGGAATATTTGTGCGGCGATAGGGGATAAGAAGCTGGGATTTCTTTGGATTAAGTTTTATTCTCCATTTGGCGAACCAAAGTTCGAGGGAATCTATTAGTTGCTGTAGGGTTTGTAGTGCTTTGGGTAGGGTTCGTGCATGGGTTACTAAGACGGTGTCGTCAGCGTATTGCAGGACGTAGGAGGCGGGATTGAAATACGTGGGATTAGGGTTATATAAATCTGAACAGAAGATGTTATATATGGGGGGGGGGAGAGCGGTGACCCTTGCGGGACACCTTGTTCAGGATGAATTTTCGGGATGCGGTGGAATGGATTTTTACCCGGAGTGATCTTTTTGTAAGGAAATTGTTTAGGACTAGGTGATCAGGTAGATTAAGGGCGTGGCATTTATACAGTAGACCTCGGTCCCATACTGAATCAAAGGCTTTTTTAATGTCGAGGAATAAGACTGTGGGTGCCTGGCCTTCAAGATGGCTTGTTTGTATGTTGATAGAAAGAGGAAGGGTGGTGGATCTTTGAGGGAGGATTCCAAATTGGTAGTTTTGGAGTAGGTGAGATATGTGGGACATTATTTTATCTTTGAGAAGGGATTCATAAAGTTTGCGATTACTGGGAGAAGGGTAATGGGTCGATAGCTGGAAATGAGGGATGGGTCTTGATTTCGTTTAGAGATGCAAATTATGACACCATTTTTCCAATCTGAGGGAAAGTGATGGGATTTATAGCAGAAGTTTAGAATTTTAAGGATTTCAAGTGGAAGGGATTTTAGGATGTTTCGTCTTATGTTGTCATGTCCTGGTGAGGTGTTTTTTCCGGCATGTAAAATTTTGAAATACTTGTTATCTGTCAATTCATCAGTGGCGTTGGGTGAAACGTTATGAGTAAAAAAGTCATTGTACCAGTCGTTTACGCGCTTGAAGAAGTTATTGTTAAATGAAGCGTCTAGTGTATGCCGGTATATGTCTTCAAAATATTCTGCAAATTTGTCGGCTATTTCTTGTTTATCGTTAATTATCTCTATTGTCGTCGGGTCAGTAATTTGTGTAACGGTATGTGTGTTTCTGTATTTACTGAGCTTTTTTATTTCCGTCCAGTACGTCTTCCCTTTGCTTTCGTTAACTTTTTGACAAGCTGTCAACCATCTGTCGGTTTTGTATTGTTGTATAAGTTGTTTTATGTCCTTGCTCAATTTGTTAAATTGTATTCGTAAGTCTGTGGTATCTGTCTGTCGAATGTCTCTATATATTTGTCTCTTATATTTTATTAATTTTAGGATATAATTAGGGAGGGGTATTTGTAGGGTTGTTTTTTTAATTTTAGGGGTATTATTCGTGGTGGACTGGGATAGGGTATTATTGAATTGTGATATGATATTGGTTTGTATTAGGAATTTATACCCCTACACCACCATTATGGTAGATGGGGATTTTAGATTATATGTATAAATATATTAAGAATTTATCCTATGTTGGATTTTTCTGTTTGGATAATAAAGTTATTATTATTATTATTATTTATGTGTTTCGGTAATTTTCACTAACCCTAATTTGACGAATAAAGCACTAACAACCCTTCTTCATACTTTATAACTTTTAACAAGTAACAGCCTAATCGATTAATACATTTTTATGGCTAAGGATATTTTAAATTCTTGAAAATTAAAACTATTATATATTAAAGCAATTGTAATAATGAAACAATATTTTCTACTATAAATTAATTGCTGTAACTAAAAACTGATTTGTGCGAAAAATATATATAGTATTATTATTATTTTTATCTTTATTTACGGATTTCACCTATTTTTGCAAATGCAAGAAAACACAATTAGCTATACATATACATATGCATAAAGTACATAAAAAATAAAGAAGTGAAAAAAGGAATATTGCTTACACCTTGTGGACGGTTTGGGTTTATTAATTACACTTATAAAATAAATTAAATATAAACATAGATTAAACAAACAATATTAATATTTACCATAATAATTCAGAGATAACGCAAGCGCCATTTATTGCCAAATTTCATGTGGTATCGTCAATGATTTGGGTTTACAAGGTAGACGACTGAGAATGAATATTTATTTAAATATAAACAAAAAATATACAGGGTGGCCAGAAAAGGTATGATAATCTTCAGTTAACGTGGTTTGTTAATCAATTCTAAGTAGAAAAAACTAAAAATAAAACAAAAGTTTTTAAAATAAAAAATTAAATTAAAATATAAAAAATAAAATAAAATAAAACACAAAAAATAATGGGTGTTTATTCAATAAGCTTTGAGACCATTAATATCCTAAATATTTGACTAGAATTTGTTTTTAATATTTTATGTATAATTATTGCTATTATATATTTAACATCTTTATTGACAAATAACGTTACATTTTACAATGTGTAGTATATGTGTTTACAATAATTACAGATTTTTTTCAATTTGTTATAT
Organism: Philonthus spinipes; assembly: GCA_963082785.1. NCBI lineage: Eukaryota > Metazoa > Arthropoda > Insecta > Coleoptera > Staphylinidae > Philonthus > Philonthus spinipes. The sequence goes on along the minus strand of OY720316.1, from coordinate 10,441,956 downwards.
AACTGTCATTGTCAAATGGCTATCGACCCGGGGTCTTTCTGCATGGATTATTTAATTCTCTCGAACGTCGGTCGTTAGTGAGGGAATGTATTGCTATTAATAATCGACTTATCATTAAATAAACATTTGTAATGTTGAGCTGGATGTTAATAGAACTAATTTTAATCAAAATATTTCGAAAATATTGTTGATTTCTAGTCACATATTTATTATACCAATGGCCTCGTGAGTGTTAATGAAGAACCGTACAATATTTTTTTACTTAAATTTTCTACTTGAAATTAATCAATGAACCACTTTACCTTAAAATTATCATACCTTTTCTGACCATCTTGTGTAACACAATCAAATAAACATAAATACGTACAACAATTAAAGTGAAGAAATTGAAATGATTAATGAAATGAAAAGTACAAATATTCCAAGTTGAAAAAAAGTTTGTCTTACTCGATCGCTGTCTTGTAAAAGAGTGAGTGTTTTTTTTTATAAAATTAAATCGGATGGAGGCTTTGAAATGACGTGAAGGGATGAAGTGAGAAAATAAAGATAAAAAGGACAATGAGAAATTAAATATGAGCTTTCGCGCTATATTGCGAAATATAAATATAATGTAAATAAGGCAGAAATATCGGCAGTCTATAGCCATTTTTTATGTACTTAAATATCAACTATGATTCTAAAAATATTACACCTAATGTACTTAATCTAAAATGCACAGCTGGCTGCAACAAACACATATCACTCAGGCCTAAATGACGCTTAAATGTCGAATTTAATTTCATCTAAACACAACTGGTTTTGCCCGAAGTGTTCCTGAAAATTTACCGCTAACTTTAGAGTCGATTCGCAAACTCATTTCTGAACAACTTAATTGCTTTGCTGATGATATAAAAAAATGCTTAACGATTTGACAATGAGAAATTAAATATGAGCTTTCGCGCTATATTGCGAAATATAAATATTAGTGTTGGGCAAAATCGAATAATATTAGTAATCGAGTATTACTAAATTTGTCATTTTAAGTATTTAAAACGAGAAAGTGATTTCAAATTTATGTTTACTAATAAAATGGAAGTTATTCTTGATATTTTTATAATAAATAACTTTCATAAAATTAAGATATACTTAATTTAGAAGTAATAAAAGATCGATTTTGCCTATCACTAATAAATATAATGTAAATAAGGCAGAAATATCGGCGGTCTATAGCCATTTTTATGTACTTATTAACCATGATTCTAAAAATATTGTGCAAACATTGTATGTAAAAGTTCAGAAATAAAGATGTATATATTATATAAAATGTAAGTATTAATTATATCACTTTTCTGTTGAAAATTTTCTATATTGAAACAATCGTTTATAACTGTAGATCGCGTTGGTGATTTTGAGTAAAACTGACACACTGATGTTTCAGCAGTAAAAAAAAAGAAACGAGAGAGTGACTCCAGTGGAAATAGAGGCGAAGTGAGGGCCCTTGCCCCGATGAATATGAATAATTCAGTGGGCTATATGATCTGTCCATTATACAGCAAAAAGCTCCTAACAGGGATGCTGAACTAATCATTCCTTCCCCGTCATCCCCCTCCTTGTCGTCCTTGTTGGGACGATCGTGCGTTCCGCATAATTTTCCTTTATTTCTGCTTACACGCTCTCCCCTACCGTTTTTATTTCATTCCACTTAAATCGAATCAACATAAAATTATACACACGTTTAAATCAATCGTGGAATAATAATAACAATAATAAAAAACGAGAATACGAGGGTTGTATAGTTGGGTATAGAATTTTTATAGAATTTATAAAGTGACACAGAATGCTTTTATATATAGGGTGGATCAATTATTTTAAGACACTCAAATATCTATCATATTCTGATTTTATAATTAATTTGTTACAACCTGTGCGTCCTCACAGTATTCGTTCCCTCTTTTTGTAATGAAGATAAAAGAAATTTAGTTAAGCCTTCTCCAGTTGTGTCTTCTATTGGATAAAATAGCAAAAAGTGTTCTCCTACACTAATTCCTGAACTTTTTAAATTAACTAACCGTATACAGACAGAAATTTGTTCTTGATGACTAATGTCATAGGTACAGCCCAACAAAATTGAAAAATATTTTGCCTTTTTTGTTAATTCTACAATTTTGGTTTTAATATTATCGCCCATCATATTAATAATTTCATTTTGTATTTTATCACCTAGATAATATTTGAACTTGATTTGTGTTTGGAACCGTTGTACATGCTCTGCCATAATTGGGTCAAATTTCGAAATCATTTCCACACATTTTAAAAAATTGCCATTACTTTTCTGAAATTACTTGTTACTACATCCACGAAAAGCTAAGTTTTGCTTACTTAAAAATTGAATTATATAAAAAATTTGTTCAATAACGGAACGCCAATATTTGGTTTCTCTTTTTAATACGTTTTGAATGTCTGCATCGATTATTTCATTTTTATTGAATCGTTTGGTAAGATCGAGCCATTACGTTTTCCAAAATGTAATTTACTTTTTTCATGAATTTGTAAATGTTCACTTAAATGCTGCCAGTTATTATAACCGTTTTCATCATTGAGTCGAATAGATTTAATCTCACTATCGTAAAAAAATGTGCAACAATAACAGAACACTGATTTTTTTGCTTCAGAATACAGTAGCCAAAAACGATCAATTTTTTCTTTGTTTGGTAAAATTCTGTGGAAATATTTATTCCAAAATTTACGTCCCGATAATAAGAAGGTCCATTCAATTAATTCTTGGATATTTATTGGATTTATTTGTTTTGGCCACAGTGCAACATCTTTAGATATTTGTTTTATATCTTCTGCTGAGGTTGTACTACATGAATGAATGAATCCGTCTGCTGTGTAACATGATGGCATATTAAGAATATTTATTTCTTGCACTGACGACTCGGTTACACTTGGAAGCTGAGAAACTTCGTTTTGATTGAGTGGTTGTAGTTGAGTTTCAGGCTTTGAAAAAAAAATGTATTTTTAATATGTGACCTTTGTTCTTCTTCTTTCTTCTTCTTCTTTTGTAAACTTTGCAACCGAGAATTCTTTTTTATCTTTTCTAACATAATGGCGAATAGCGATTGTAAAAAGTATTTTAATAAATAGTTTTTCCGTTTCATTTTTTTTATTGAAATGTATTTATTTTGTTGAAATTACAAAATTGTTCACATTGTTTATTTTAATATATTATTTGTTGTTGATGTCGGTAGTTCCTTGTATTTCTCCTATATGTGCTCTTTCTTTTTCTTTGGGTTAGACCCTATCTCGGGCTATCGGTATCGAAGGAAACTTGTTGCTTCTTCTGATTTGGACTATTCCGTTATAGTATTTCGTTGTTTATTAGTTTATGTTTTATTTTTAATTTAAATGGAATAAGTTTTAATGATTTTATATTTGCGGGTAGTTTGTTGTAGGTGTTTATTGTGTCCGTTGTCAAGTGTTGGGTGAATTTTTTAGTTTTGTATTGAGCTGTTCTAAGGTCTGATTTTCGTCTTGTCCTGTAGTAATGTATTTGTTTATATGGTTTAATTATTAATAATAATGTTTATTGACGGTAAATCACAATTTCATAAATACAGAATATAATTGTATACATAACAAATAAAATATAATATATGATATATAAAATATAGTATAAAATAAATAAAACAATACAATAAAACAATAACATGTATGGACAGAAAACAAATCACTGCACATCACATTTCACTTGAGTGTTAAATAAATGTTTATTTAGTGCTCGTTTGAATGATGTAATTGATCCGCCAAATAAGTCGAACCAAGGATAATTGCAGTAGTCATTTGCGAGAGTCATTAGTCGGGAAACTGAATTGTTTAAGAATACATTTGCTCTGTGTAAGTCAACATAGAACAATCTATGAGTTCTTGTATGTTTATTGGACACATTTAATGTTAAACAATTGAGTAATGAAGAAGATTCTAAAGAACCGTTTAAAATAGTATAAAGAGTGCACAAATCAGCAATTGTTCTGCGGTCTTTAAGTTCTAATAGTTTGAGATCTGACAAAATATTATTATAGCGACCGCGACAATGTTGAATTCCTTTGCGATATTCCATGCATCGCAAAAATTTTTTTTGTACACTCTCAATGCGCTCGATGTTTGCGGAAGTGTAGGGAGACCAAATAGTTGACGCATACTCAGGATGACTTCTAACAAGAGAGCAATACAGTATTCTTATACAATCAATATCAATATCAAGATCCTTGCTAATACTCCAAACAAAGCCCCAACATCGTAATGCCTTAAGACATATTTTTTCTATATGAGTATTGAATGACAGGTTATTATCAAAAACTACACCCAAATCCCTAATCGTTTCCACATTTTGAAGTGTAGTAACCCCAATCGAATATATATAGTTTATACAACTCTTTGACCTTGATGAGGACATAGCGTAACACTTGTTTACATTTAATAGTAGATGATTCTCAGTGCACCAATTGTAAATTCTTGTTAGGTCATCTTGAATTTTTTGGCAATCGTTATGGTTTTGCACAATTCTGAAAATTTTGAGATCATCCTCATATAAGAGAAACTTGCAATTTTTAATGCTATGTTGGATGTCGTTAATAAACAAATTAAATAATATTGGACCACAGTGGGACCCTTGGGGAACATCAGAAGTAACAGATATAGGATTTGAAATGAAGTATCCGATTCGCACGAACTGCACCCTATCATATAAAAAGGAGGCTAACCATATCAATGTGTTATTGTGAAGGCCAAGGCAAGATAGCTTCTTTAATAATAGGTCACAATCGATTTTGTCGAATGCTTTAGAAAAATCAGTGTAGATTGTATCTACCTGATGCCGCTTTTCCAAAGCACTCGAAACAAACTGTCTATACTCTAACAAGTTTGAAACCGTTGATCGGCCTGGTATGAAACCATGTTGATTATCAGAAATAATTTTACGTGCAAACCATTGCAAATGATCAGCTACCAATTTATCTAATATTTTAGGAATGACGGATTGAATGGCAATTCCACGGTAATTATCAATTTTGTGTCGAGGGCCTGATTTAAGGATGGGAATAACAAAAGAAGATTTCCAACCAGATGGAACTCGACCCATTTCGAATGACTTTTTGAAAATGCAATATATAGGTCGACTTAGGGAGTAAATACAATTCTGAATAAAGTAGCTGGATAGTCCGTCAGGACCAAATGAATGAGTTGGTTTTAGTTTTAGAATTTCATTAAATACATCATGTAACGATATGTTAATATTATCATCAAATATAGACAGTGTCTGAGTATTGTAAAGTGAATTGCAGCTGTTTGAAACACTAAACACAGAAGAAAAGAAACTAGAAAATAGATTTGCAATGTCTGTACCATTGTCTGCCACTGAATCATTATAGTACATTGTTTTAGGATAACCATTTTCATTCTTGATATCCTTGACATACTTCTAGAAATATCTGGGATTGGATTTCACAGTTGATTCGATACGGGATATGTAGTTACTGTAGCAAGTATTACTTAGTTTTTTACAACATATGCGATAGTTTGAAAAAATTGCATAATCTTCAGGTGACCCAGTTTTTTTATACTTTATGTGTGCAATTTTCTTTTTATGAATTAAAGATATTAATTCAGCAGTCATCCAGATAGGAAAAGATCGATTTTTATATGAAACAAATTTGTAAGGGACAAATTGGTCAATAGCATACATAATTATTTCATAAAACCTTTGAGTTACTTCATCAATATCAGAAATGTTAGAGATGAAGTCCCAATCGACAGAGTTAAAATATCGATTAATTAAATCATAGTTGGCTTTCTGATATTGGAATCTTAATTCTAAAGTTTCTGTGTTTTCACACTCAGTAACAGGTATGTCTAAAGTGTATGCAAAATGATGACAGTTGGATGGTAATAAGCATTCATTAGAAAGAGAAACATTTGGATTAGTAAGAGTGGTAAAACATAAATCTAAAAAAGTTCCACGTGAGTTAGGAATATTTATAATTTGATTAAAGTTTAAAAAATTGAAACAGTTGTTAATAACTCGCGCGGCGGGACTAAGTGTGGATGGTAAATTGTCCCACTTAACTTGTGGTAGATTGTAGTCCCCACAGATTATTAAATTATTGCACATATATTGTTCGCATATTTCTTCAAGACAGTTATAGTGTAATTCATATTTCTCAATCGGTGAAGCAGGGGGAATATAAACCGCACCAATTATGTAAGATTTATTATTATTTTTAAATAATACAAAGAGATATTCAAGTGTATTATTCTTTAAGATAAAGGAAGAGGCAAATTGCTTTTTAATAGCGATTAAAATTCCACCACCTCTTACAGAACCATCAGAAGAGCGATCAGATCTATAAATAGAATAATTAGATAATTGAAGTTGACTGTTTAAGATGGATTCGTACAACCACGTTTCGACAATTATAATAATATCAAAATTGTTACAATTAACATTGATAAAGAATTCTTTTAATTTAGTTCTAATTCCACTGCAGTTCTGGTAATAAATGTTTAGTTTTTTAAATCTGGGTTTATTGAAGGTTTATAACTAGATTCATGAATGTAGGGATCTCCATTGCGGTACCTAATGATAACATTAGTCTCGCCTTTAGAGTGCCTTTTTTTACCTCATTCTTCAATTGTGAATAATATTCCAATTGTTTTTTGGTTTTATCTGCATAAAAAATATGATTTTTTGTAGTATCAGATGTATTACTTTTTAATATATGTTTGGCATCTTCCAGTGACTTGCAAATAATTTTTAAAGGTCTGGGTTTATTATTAGTATGAGTTTTACCTAGACGAACTACTTTAAGCGGTTGTACATGAACTTTGCGTTCCTTTAAAATATTAGTGACACCCAAGAAATCTTCATTAATACGCTCCTCTGGAATGGATGAAGTGGACTCTTTGAAATTAAACAGCATAGTATTGGATAAACGGGAACGTCGATCATCTATCTCAGTAATTATTTCCTCATAATTTACTTTTAAATCAGTTTTAAAATTTATTAAATCTGCTTCAATAACAGCTTGCTTATTTTCAATTTGTGTAATGCGGGATTCCAAATTATCAAAACGGGCCAGAATACTGGTTTTTATTTCTTCACGAAATAAGTTAAGCTGATCAATTATTAGTTTACAAACAACCTCGATCGTTAAGCTTTTTTGTTCGATGAAGATAAAACACTGCATTTAAGGCATGCCCATTTATTTTTGGATGACTGCAATTGAATGAAATCAGTCTCACTTAAACCTGTACACATTTTGTGAATATGTTTTTGGCATTTTGCAGCGCATTTTATAACTGGAGTATTTGGTGTTACTCCGCGTTCACAAATACCACAGAGATTTACCATTTTTAATTTTGTATAAATAATAAATAATGCAAATTTAAAATAAAAAAAGTGTAACGTGCAAAAAAAATGGGAATAATGAACGGGGACACACTCTTCACACCTAGGGGTCATTCAAGGTGACTGATAAAAAGACACACATGGAGAGTAGACCACGGAAGGGAAAAAAATGTAAACAAAGGAAAGAGAGTAAAATACACGGCCTTGATAATTATTTGGGATATTAAAGTAATATTTGAGGTTAATTATAATTACTAAAGGAAACCTATTCAATACTTACAATTTATCGATTTTGTAATTATTAATATAGTCAATGATTTTAATCTTAATATGCTGGTAAACTCAATTATATTAATTCTTCACACATTTCGAGAAATATTAAGTATAATCGCAGACATTCTCGAGGCAACACACCAACCAATAATTGAAAATCAATTTGTGTTTTTATTAAATTGTGCTGTATTTTGTATAACATTAATAAGTTGTTATATGTTATTAGTTTTTCTATGTCTAATTCTTTTGTAATTTCATATAGCTTTTCTGTACTCGTTTTTTTATCTAACATATGTAGTGTTTTTAGTATTTTATTTTGTTGTCGCTGTAGTATTTATTTATTTTGTGTAATGGTGTTACCCCATATTGTTGATAGGTAGTTAATATTTGATGTAAATAAGGCATGGTATACAAATCTTTTATGTTTTGGGATGTATTTTCTTATTTTCTTAAGTGCTCCTATCGCGGTCGAGTTCTTCTTTCTTATTTTATTTACGTGTTCGTCCCACTTTAAGTTCTTAGGTATTCTATTTCATTTACTTGTTTTATTGTTTTCCCATTTATTTTTATGTTAAGGCTTATTTGCTGTGATTTTGTATTAAATATTATATAGGTTGTTTTTTCTTCGTTTATTGTTAGTAAGTTGTTGAAGAACCATTTTTCTAGTTTTATTAGGTCTAGTTCGATTTCTCTATGTCGGTTTGGTTATTTCCTGTGTATAGTAGGCAGGTATCATCGGCGTAAATGTATGGTGTACCTAGTATTTGCTGCTCCATCATGTCGTTTATGTATATAATATACAGTATTGGTGGTAAATTGCCTCCTTGGAGGATGCCATATTGTGCGCATGTTGATTGACTTATTGTTCCATTTACTTTTGTTGTGTGTGACCTGTTTCTAAGGTATGTTTGTAAAAGTTTTAATTCTTTGTCTTTTATTCCTATGGCATTTAGTTTTTCAGTTAACATTGTTTTTGATATTGTATCGAACGCCTTTTTCATATCTATGAAGATGGTTACGACTATATTTTTCTTATCTAGGTTGTTTTTTTATGGTATCAATTAACTCATATGCTGCTGATAGTGTCCCGGAATTTTGTTGGAATGCATACTGTTGGTGGTAGATTATATTGTTTTTCTTTAAATGATCGCATAATTGTTGTTGGACTACTTTTTCAAGAACTTTGTTTAAGGAGGACAGCAAGGATATCGGTCTATAGTTTTCGGGTTTTGTTCTATCTCCTTTTTTATATAGTGGTATTATCGTTGTGTTTTTCATATAGTTCCATTGGTGAGTACGCTATTTGTTATTTTTGTTATTATTGGTGTTAGGTGGTCTTTATTTGGTTTCAGTATATCATTTGTTAAGTTGTCGAATCCGGGGCTTTTCTGCCTTTTAGATTGGTTATTATTTGGTTTATATCATTATGAGTAGTTGCTTTAAATTTCATAGTTTGTTTCATTGATCGTGTAGTAGTGGTTGTAGTTGGTAGTGTTGTAGTATGTTTTATTTGTCTTTCTGCTAGTACTTTGCCAATATTTGCAAAATAGTCATTTATAGCATTCGCAATTTCTTTCGGGTTTGTTGTAAGTGTGTTATTTTTTGTTATAATTTTTTCGACGTAATTCTTCTTTTTATTTTTTGTATTGATCTGTTTATTGATACAGTTCGATAATCTCTGTGGACTGTTACTATGTTTTTGAAATTTGTTTTTAAAATATTGTGTTTTTTATTAGCTTCTGTGTTTTTCTTTTTTTTGGTTGATGTATCTATCTTTGATTATTTCATTTGTAGGGTTTTTCTTGTGTCGTTTATATATTTTATTTCTTTTACGTATCTCTGTTAATATTTCTTCGGTTATCCATGCGCTTTCTTTCGTTCGTTTGATTTTTGTTATTTTTGTTATTTTCAATTATTTCCTGTATTGTTTTTGACAATTGTTCAAAGGAATGTATTTCTTTTATGTCGATGGTTCTTATATCTTTCGATATTTGTGCATAGTTTGTTTTTGTATTATGGAAGTATTCGTATTGTGTCTTTTTCTGCGTTTTTATATTCAGTTCAGTAATTATAGCGTTGTGATCTGATACGGGGGTGTGGTGTATTTTTATTTTCTTTATTAGCGTCTCTTTGTTTGTGATAATGTGGTCTAGTATGGAGTGTTTTCCGTTAAAGTTTGTTCGAGTGTGTGCTGTTTTACATATTTTATTCATTATGGTATAGTTGTCTCCTAACAGTGTGCTTTTGTAAAGTCGAGCCTTGTTGGTCTTTTCTAATAAATTGATATTAATATCTACAATTATTATGTCGTTCCTTTTTCTATTTATGAGGTGTTGCTTAAGGACAGATTTCAATTGAGTATATGTTACATCGGGCGGTTTGAATATTAAAGATATTATATATTTGTTGTTTTTTATTAGAGCAGTAATTATTTGAATGTTATGTTTCGTGATGTTGGTTAATGTTTCGTATGCTATATCCTGTCTGATATAAAGAGCAATTGCGCCTCCTCTTGTATCTCTGGAGTTAAATATTGTTTGATAATTATTTAAGTCGTATAGGTGCTTGTTTTCGGGTGATAGCCAAGTTTCCGTTATTGCGTTGTTAAATAATGTTGGAATTAATTCCAATTCTTGGTGTTTGTTCAGTAATCTTCCTATATTATGGAGATATATGCTGTTCATAGTTAGAATTATTTATTAATTGTTTTTTATGTATTTTTCTTTTATTATATATTTTTTTCTAAATAGCAATACTGCCATCTCTCGTCCATAGATACTTATTGTGTTATTTTTTTAACAGTCTTGTTTTATAGAATAGCGTATTTGTAAATGTTGTTAGTTGTTCATTAATTTATATATCTGTTTCGGTGCCTTTTAAATTGCACTCTTTCGTGGTTATAGACCCTATTGTTTTTCTCGCTTCTAGTATTTTTGTTTTCATTTCTCTTGTTCTCATTGTTATTATAATGGGGCTTTTTTCATTGCGGCTGTCTTTTCTTTGTGTGTTCACAATATCATCTTTTTTGATTTTAACGTTCGTGTTTTAAAAAATCAACTGACTTTTGTAGTTCTTTCAGTGCGTTCAGTACTTCCTTATTCGCGGTGTCTTCTTCACTTTCATTCGAATTACCCGCCCTAGATCTGGGGTTTTTATTCTTTGCCATTATTTATTTCAATTTTCGAATGCAAATTTATTAATCATATTAAATTAAAGACGACGCAAGCGCCACCTTTTGCCTAATTTCAAGTGGCATCGTCAACGATTTGGGTCTACAAGGTAGACGACCGAGAATCATTGTTTCGTCCACTAAAGGAAGGCGAACTTGTCCTGTTTAAGCAAACAAGGAAAACGAAATTCACATTTAATGGAATGTTCAGCCATCATTCATCTAGCGTATGGATAACTAGTGATGGCCATTTCGGTTTTTCGAACCTCATCAGACTAGTGTGTTCCATGTGCAACGCCTTGATGAAGGCGACTGAACTGAAATTGTATTGGAGTTATATACCCGATATTAATCATAATAAATTAAAGACGACGCAAGCGCCACCTTTTGCCTTCATCAAGGCATTGCACATGGAACACACTAGTCTGATGAGGTTCGAAAAACCGAAATGGCCATCACTAGTTATCCATACGCTAGATGAATGGTGACTGAACATTTCATTAAATGCAAATTTATTAGATTTTCGATTTGTCAGATTTAAAAAGTGTTGCATAATGTAACAAATTTTGATCCGAGAAAAATTTCTTTAATGCGAAAACAACAAAAGGAACTTTACTTAATTTAAGGCCATCTGCAGACACGTGTTTCGGGATCCATCCCTCGTCAGTACAGCTATGCCTTACATAATTTAAAGATGTTAAAATAAATTAATTAAATTAATTCAAATACAATCAGCAAAATTAAATCAATTATATTAAATCAAATTAAACTAAATCAATTTAAATTAAATTAAACCAAATTAATTCAATTTAAATCAAAACCGAATAAAATTAAACGAAAAGAATTAAATCAAATTTATTAAAAACAGCGACCCTTACCTGCCGCGCGCTGTGAAAAGAAAAAACTAATGTGTGTTTCCTCGGGGCTTGAACCAAAGTCTGCTGTATAAGAGTTATTGGATATACCACTGCACTATTGAACTTTACAGCTATATGGTTTTATTTTAGTAGTGATGGTTTTGTGCCGTTTGTTTATAATAATGAGTTATTGTGTAGAGTCGACTTATGATATTTTAGGTTATGATCTATTGTTTCCAACGGATTAGTTTATTATTCTCTATTGTGGTTATACGGATCGAAACCTTAATTTCACACCTTTTTGTTGATACGCTGTATCGGTCTCTAGTTAGCACTTATTTGTTCATAGATTAGTTTTTACTAATTTTGTACTTTAAAGGATCGCGTTGCTGTTTCACCTGCACTTGATATTAGTTTTTTCTTTTATTTATATTCAAAAATATTATGATCGTAGTATTTTCAAAATTCGTTTGCTCTACATTTGTTTTTTTCTGTATGAATATAAAATCAATAATAATTGAATCGGTGATTTTAGAAGGAACTATATTCATATATTTACATTTCACTTATTGGCAGTTTGTAGATGTCACATGCAGGACGATTTAAGTAATCAGTAACAACTCATTTTAATGCCTAAATTGTGCACATGTTACTAATGATAAAAGAAACTGGAAACAAATAATTGATAAGTCGTATTATTATTAGTTTTCAGAAAATTCAATAATTGAGAGTAAATTCCTTTAAAATATTACCGATTTAATTGTTAATGATATTTTGAAATTTTGTTTAATTATTTTTTTCTACATTTCACTATCACTTCAACCATTACTGATTATTAATTGTAAAATAATAATATCTATGGGTTGGTGATTGCGCGAATTTTCGACATTAGCCCTTTTAGCACCGTGCCTTGGTTATAAAACAAAATAAAAAAATGCACAAACTGCAAATTAATCGAATATACTATGATATAGGTGATATTATTTAATTGATTAACTGCCGATGCTGGATGTTTATTAAATGTACAATAATTTAATTGCTGATATGGTTAGAGCCTGGTTCTTAATTCAATTAATCAAATTAAAAATAATTATTAATACTTACATGCTGTTCGTCAGAATAGGAAAACAATTTTCATAAAATTTAACACAAATGCAATGACTGGCTTCGACAAGAATTGGATTAGAAATGAGTGACATTATTTTAATAATGCATTAAAGCATTGAATTCAGAGCTTCCATATCGAGGACGGGTTAACATCTCCCACCACCGTTTTTCACACGATCGGCCGAAGTCGGAGAAACGGTCTGCCGTGTTTGTTTAGAGAACGTATGTTAATTTTTCATGCATCGTTTTAAAATCAGCTGAATTGCTGAAGACCGCATAAATGAGTGCGTCCTCCCAATATAAATAAACACTTAATACACTTTTTTCGTTTGTATGGTTGATTTTTCTATTTCTCCATTTATTCAGAAATTTCTTCTGCCGACCGGCGAAACGTTGCCTTGAATTGGCCCGGGAAATTTAAAAAGTTATTCATTTCAAAAATTTTATCAATGACAAGTAAAATAATTTCGAAGATTCCGATTAATATTAATCTACACTGTGAAAAATTATCTTTCATTTCATTTATTTTATTAAATGGCATATCTTTTTTGTTTATTAAATAAATGTAATTATAAATTCGTTTTCATTTATTGAAATGAATTACAGTATTTAACTCTTTCAGTTTAATTTCTCAAAAATCTGTGAGAAATATATTGAAACCTTTTTTGAAAGAACCAATTTTGCAGTTCATTACTGTTCATATACAGGGTGTCTCGCCCTAAAAGTATTTGGATTTTCTATTGATAGATTCTAATGCAATTTTCACTGTTTATGTAAACCAATATTCTCTTCTAAATTAAAATATTTTCAAGATTTTACCACTTCCAATTATACCGGAAGTACGTACAAGCTTTGTTATTTGAAGTGGAACCTTATATTTTTTATTGAAAATTTAGATTCTACGTGTTAATTTTTACAAATTTCGTGTAACAGTTTTTGAGATTTTTCAATGATTATGAAAATCATCATTTTTTTAGACAGCATTTTAAAGTATTATACTTGAAGACAGAATAAAGTCACAGGAATGAAAATATTTTTATGTAGAAACAGTTTAAAAATATTATTCAGTGTGTCTCAAATTAACAGCAAAGTCTAGTAAATTTAAAACTGTGTGGCGCAATATTGCCGTGAAGTCCGATATATTTTTCGAAAAAAAAAAAAAAAAAAAAAAATACGAGAATAAAAGGTACTTATATAATTTCTAGCCACTGTTGTCCGTCACATTTTAAAATTCGTTTCATATATACAGGGTGTTTAATAATCATATGATTTTTTTAACGGATCGAAAATCATTATAAAAATTTATCATAATTTTTATAATGATTTTCGATTCTACGTTTTTTTTTAATAAAATTTATTAGGTCGATTTTTTTTATTTTAAAAGTTACAAACAAATGAAAGTTGAAGTCGAAAAATGTTTAACACCTTATATTTCAAACATTAAAAACGAAATAGATATTCTGATAACGCTATACAATTGGAAAAATTAATAATAATAATATAGGTATAGTCGTTTTTCTGTTAGAATATTTTATGTGTACAGGGTAAAGCAATATGCAAAATGATTTTCTTCTATTTTTACTTAAATGGAACACGCTATATTTGTGTGTGCCATTTCAAAATGAATATGGGCCTTACCATTTTTGAGATATTTGAAATCAAAATGCAAATACGCAAATTTTTATTATTTACTTATCAATGTTATACTTAATAATATCATATTAGTAAGTAAAGTACATTTTACGTTATTTTTGTAACACTGTTACTGTTAGACATACTTCTTCAATAAAAAAATACTTTAGTTATTAGAAACAAAAAATATATTTTGGTCATTCCAAAAATATTTTAAATATTCTTATATGCTTATTAAAATTATTTTTTAAATAATTTATGTAGGCTGCAAAACAGAAGTTGTACCAACAAGCCTAGTAAAATAATTCAATACTTGAATCTTAATATTTTGTTAATGTTAAAATTGTCCTTCATTAAAATGTCTATGTATGTAATTAACGTATTCATATCAAATATTTCTATTGAATAACATTTTTAGATTTTTTGCTTTTAAAATAATTCCTAAATATTTGTCGACACACTATTATCTTTATATTAAATATGTTTTTAAATGTAGGAAAACATTTACGAATTGCATTTGTATTAGTCATAGCCTAATTAAATTATAGACTACAAGTGAAACATTCAATTTTGTACTTTGGATTGAAATTTAAAAAAAAAACGGTAATATATAGAAGTATAGTTTGTCATACAAAAATGGAAGAACAAACAATTTTCCATCGAAATTTCATAAATATTATAGGGTGTTCCATTTAAATAAAAAAAAAACAGTTTGCGTATTGTTTCATCCTGTATATAAAATTTGCTTTATGATAAAAAAATACTTTTCTTTCAATTATATTGCGTTGGCAGAATTTTTTTTTTCAATTTTGAATGCAAGACCCCAAAAGTTGATCGATTTCAACATTCAATCATTTTTAACTTTTTAAATATCAAAAATTGACATAACAACCCTATGAATAACAGTTACACGAATTTTGTAAAAATCTAATTTTTTAATTAAAAATATAGGGTTCCATTTAAAATAACAAAGCTTGTACGTTCATCCGGTATAATTGGAAGTGGTAAAATCTTGAAAATATAAAATTATTAAGAGAATATTGGTTTACATAAACAGTGAAAATTGCATTAGAATCTATCAATAGAAAATCCTTATACTTTTAGGGTGAGACACCCTGTATACGAACCTGCAGTAATGAACTGCAAAATTGGTTCTTTCAAAAAAGGTTTCAATACATTTCTCATAGATTTTTGAGAAAATAAATTGAAAGAGTTAAATACTCTAATACTTTTAAATTAAAAAAATATACCGTGTTTTTGTTTCGTTTTATAAAATAAATTAAATGAAAGATGATTTTTCATAGTGTAGATTAATATTAATCGAAAACTACACAACAATAATAATAATCTTTAATAAAATTTTTGAAATAAATAACTTTTTAAATTTCCCGGGGCAATCCAAGGCAACGTTTAGCCGGTCGGTAGAAGAAATTTCCGAATAAATGGAGAAATATACAAATCAACCATAAAACGTGCCTCAAGTGTTTATTTACATTGGGAGGACGCACTCATTTATGCCGTCTTCAGCAATTCCGCTAATTCCAAAATGATGCATGAAAAATTAACGTACGTTCTCTAATCGTGCATTTCACACCGTTTCTCTCTTTCTTCCACGACTACGGCCGATCGTGTAAAAAACGGTGGTGGGAGTTGTTAACCCGTCCTCGATATGGAAGCTCTGATTGAATTATCTTTATTCAATGCATAAAAGGTTCTATTTGATCCAAGATAAATAAACCTAAAAACAGCTGCAAACGCTGAAATCCCTTATTTAACGAGATGTTTATAAAACAAACAACTCACGCCTAGAAGAATAACAGATACAAGTACACACGCATCTTGTCTGACGATATCCTAAAATCTAAAATTATAAATGATCCGAAATAATAATGGCTATAAAATCAAGTGGCATGCGAAGTTATTTAATAAAACAAATATGTAATAACTTTTTTTATGGATTAAAATGTAAAGCAAATAATTTTTATATAATTTTGAGAAGGTGTTCTTTTGCAGCGCAATATTTTAAATTGTTTTCAGCCGTGACCGTAATTTTAGTATTATTTATTTTTATGTAAAAACAAAGAAGTAACAGGTTAAATGTTATTGGATAATGTTCAATGATTGACCATTTTGGTGCCGCCGCGAAATACACATAGCAGACAAAACTTGAAATGCAGTTTTGAATTGTCATTAATAAATACTTATAATAATTAGAAAAGATTAATTTGATTGAGGGCGCCGAGTGCCCAAAGTCAATAATGCACAGGAGCAAACGTAGAAAATATTAATTGAATTGAGGGGGAGCCAATTTAAGCTTTATAATTAATGTCTCTATTATTTTCATTGCTCAGAGTCAATATTGCCCAGAAGCAAATTTAGAAAATTTTTATTTGAATGAGGTTTATTTAAGGTTTTACATTTTTCTATTATTTTCACGGACGTCAAGTGCCCATAGTCAATAATGCACAGAAGCCAATTTAGAAAATATTAATTTCGTTGAGGGGGCGCTTATTTAAGGTTTATAAATTTCTCCATTATTGTCATGGGCGCCGAGTGCCCAGACCCAAAGTGTTCTTAGAGTTCGGACGCGCCTTCTTTTTTCTCGGTGCCGATTATTGTTATTATTGTTTTTTTTTTGAAGTCTTGGAAGTTTTGGTGCCCCTCTGGAGCACGTATGGTAGGCGCGGGCCTGAGTCTAATTATAACACGCATTTCTCGCGCTGTCAAATCGTGTAATCTATAAAACCTTTATAACAATAATTAAGTTCATTAATAAATTTAAGTGTTTGTTAAATCCGTCAATTTTTAAATCAAACTAACCCCCCTCAGGCAAGTAATACAAATTCGGCTGGGATTCGAATCAAATCAAAATCACCCTGGTGTCCGAATTAAAGATTGTGATAAGTTAAATAAAAAAAAAAACCGTTTGAAATTCGGGGACGCAACAACATATTTATAATTATTGTATCGAAACCGTCCTTTCCGACTTTTATGGACTCTAGTTACGCCTATGGATGTCTCCATTGATTCAACCATTACTATAACATCTTTATTCACACAATTTTTTTTAAAAAACATTTACAAGTAATTATTAATATTTAGTGTTAGTCTGTCTGGGCTATTGACCGACGGTCTTTCCGTCCTTGATTCAACCATTTTTTAAAATGTTTACTAAATTGCTTAAAGTAGTCCACATTTTAATGAGTAACTTAGAAAGATTTTTTTTATTATAGATAAAAAATATATGAGTTTTGTTATTATCATTACCGACATTAAGAAATATTAACATCAATAGATATGTATATAAAAAAGCGAAGCTTAAAACCATTAGCGAAAAATGTACGTGATCGTATGAAGAAGAAAAAAAAAAGCATATCCGCCGTAGTACACAATAGTCTCCCATTAGAGTGTCCGTGTAATGTTGGCAAATTGTTCCGTGGGAGGTCCCTTTTTCCACATCCTATACATCTCCTACATCCACTACACCCATATATCACTCACCCTTCATTGTCCCTTTAATGTCCCCACGTTACACTCTTCTCAGCTAGCAGTCAACATAAACTGTTTACCCACTTAATATTACCCCTCTGCAAACACACACACTATAATCTGATAATCTTGCGAATTGTAAACACACACAAAAAAAAAACCTTTGTATCAACACAAATAAAATAAATTAATTGTTGAAATCGAACCCGCAAGTCCTGCCCGAGGCGAGACTTTTCTAACGAATTGTTCTCGTTCCGGAGTGATTGTCCTCATCTTCCAATTGGAATTAGTTAAAAATATATATATTTTTTTTATGTTGGCTTAATGGCCGAGTAGCAGATGCCAATCTGTGTTCATTTTAAATTAATTATTCATACCTATGATATTAAGTTATGGATAATTAAATAATATATCACCTATCCCAGCTGAAAAGCAATGGTTCATTTTTTGTTAAACACCATTTGGTATTAATTCGTTTATATTAAACAATAAAAACAACAATTTTTATTAAACAACAAACCCATTACATCATCCTTCGAATATATTCTTTATGAAATAACTAATATCATTCTTATTGAACAAATACTTCTTTTTTGATCAAACAAACAAACCTAAACTTGATCTACAATGAAATTAAACAAGGAAAATTTTTGGCAATGATCAATAAAATTCGATCAATCCCTTTTTCCAGTATTTTTTGCAGTTAGAAAAATGGATTGATCGAATTTTATTGATAATTGCCAAAAAATGTTCCTTGTTTAATTTCATTGTAATTTAAATAGCTGCAAATGTGTGAATCATCTTTGTTTCATTTCATTTTATTTAAGGTTGCGGTTTAACAGAAAGAGATAGCTATATAGTAAAATGGAAATAATCGTTTGAAAATAGAGCTATTCTTTTGGATTTCATAATATGAATGTGTATTTACATTTTTTATTTACCAAGTATAAAGCATCAGTCTAAATAAAAAATAAATCGTTAATTTTTC
The DNA here is from genome assembly GCA_963082785.1 of Philonthus spinipes. Classification (NCBI taxonomy): domain Eukaryota; kingdom Metazoa; phylum Arthropoda; class Insecta; order Coleoptera; family Staphylinidae; genus Philonthus; species Philonthus spinipes. The sequence goes on along the minus strand of OY720316.1, from coordinate 10,423,057 downwards.
GTCAATTTACTAGTTTAAGTTAGAAAGGAAAATTGTAAGATATAATCAAATTAATAGGTCATGTCTGCTAAGTTATTTGAATGCAGAATTTAGTGAAATCCTTTCGATTTTCATTGCACAAGTTTTTATTAGCAAAAAGTTAATTTAAATTTAATCAATTTTCATTGTTTTTCATAATTATTTTTCACAGAAACTAAACATTAAAATAATTTTTAATTCATCTGATGAAATTCCTGCTTATTTTAAGATTATTTTAATGTATAATACAATATTGTTCAATGATCACAACAACAATCTAACTCAAATTAGTGATTGCCCATATTTGTATAGCTATCTCTTTCTTCTAAACCGCACCCTTAATCTAAACTTGATCAATTCCCTATGTAATAAAAATACCATATGATCGAGAACTTTTCCACTTTAGAGTACTGTGATTTTTTTTTATTAAAAAATGATATTGGCAGTAAAAGTAACTACACGTTATAGGTTATGTTATTCCAACAAATTGAATTGATAAATCACGACAGATGTGACATTTTTTGTTTTAATTTACTGGTGCCAATAAAATATAAAATGAAGAAAAAAATCAAAGCACTCTAGAGGGGAAAAGTTCTCTATTAGATGGTACAAACCACAAACGCAAATTCACAATAGTGAATTTGCGTTTGTGGTTTGTACTCTACATGAATTCATTGCATTATTTCACATTAATAACAGTTAAATTACGAATATATCCAACAATAACTTCTGACCTAGACAGTTAGTTATTTTCATCCTTTTTTTGCGGTACAGACATAAACACAAAAAAACAGGCGGAAAGACCACTGGTCGGTAGCCAATAAAAAGATATAAATTATACAGGGTCCTGCATTTCAGTTTTCGTCTTCGATAGCTCAGTAATTAAGTTAGGATTTTGAAATTTTGGTGACTTTTCTTGGATCATAGAATGTACTTCAGGAAAATGTTTTTGATTATACAGGTTGTTCCAAAAAAGAACTACGGCATGATGATACGTTTTTTTTGAAATTGATTGATACACATTTTATTTATTATTTGGGCGCTTTTTAAGATTTCCTACATAACCCTAAAATTAAAATGTATTGCTTAATCAAAACAAGATCATATTTATAGTAAACAAGATTTTACTATAGTTACTTGGTCAAGAGAGAATATTTGGTGGAAATTACCAATTAACTTAGTACCACGTACCAAGATAATTTAACCATTTTAACTTCATTCCGATAATTATCTTTAGGTGTTTAAACACTTTTGTGATTATTTCATTCAAGAAACTGCCAAACAAGTGAAAATCCAACTTGTTTGGAAATATTTCTTGCGGTGGATTGAGAAGAAAAATGATACAATGAAAAAGGACAAAATGGTCAAAGGAATAATAATAAAAATTATTTGTAGAAAGAAGATACATTGTATACATTATTATAGCTTATGAAAATAGATCAGTATTTTCTTATCCTGCTATTGAAAGAACTGAAAGGGGAACTTGATGACTGGCGCAATTATTTACGAATGGACACCTCGGCCTATATTCAATTGCTAAAGTTGGTGTTACGATGCTTCTCCCGTCAGTTCTTCGATCTGACCTTGGGTTTCAAACCCACCCGACAAAACGTTTTTATATCAGTTCAATAATACGAACAAAAAAAAGTAAAAAAAAAATCGGATTTATGCCATTGGTTTAATTTTTTTATATATAAAGAAAATGAAATAGGATTTTGTGAATAAAATTATAGAAGGTACTTATTATATAAGGTCTAACATTCCCAATGGTTAAATTTTATTGATATGAATTATACAGGGTGTCCAAAATTTAATGTCAAACTTTTCAAACTTCAAAGTACTTTATTTTTCTAATTTTAAATTGGAATCCCTGTATATTTTTATATCATTCCACGTAGGATTAAAAACAAATATTTTTCTTCAGAACAACCATACCTCAATTCCTAACAGATTAAAAGTTATTTGTAAAAAAACTCGTTTTATCAAATAATTCAATTTAGTAAATACAAATAAAAGGATTCTATGAAAAACAATTTATTGATATTCCAAGTTTGAATTGTCAAAGTCACAAGAGCATATTTTACCTTTGTTAACCTAAAAATGTGAATAATTCTCAGCTTAAGCTCTTTATATTCAACATGTATTTTCATACGGAGTACAATTGAACCGAGCTCATAGATAAAAAACAGTATTCATTCCACTTGGTCACAGTTATTTAAATATATTAAATAAAAATGATTTGAAAATAATTAATAAATTATTTCCGCATTATGCAATATTTTATTGATATGCAGCAGCAGGTGTACATTATGTAATTCAATGTCCGGCGTGGGTATTTGCCCGGGAAGTAGTTGTTTTAATGTGCATTTGTTTAATGTACTTACGTAAGTAAGTCAATAGTCACAGAGCTAAGTGTGGAAATAATTTATTAATTATTTTCAAATCATTTTTATTTAATAAACGAGCTCATAGATATCATAGAAATCGCATTTTTCAGTTTTTTTTAATTTTTCTTGAAAACAAAGAAACTTAGCCCGGTATTCTCAACGGGATATTAATCAGCATGAAATTCTGCAAAAGTGCCGAGTTTAAATCTACCCTCTATCTCTTATAATAATCGAGATCTCCATGGTGAGACTCGAATTTGAAACATCCTGTATAGTTTCAAAAGTTTGACATTAAATTTTGGGCACCCTTTATAATTCATATCAATAAAATTTGACTTTTAGGATTGTTAGACCTTATTTAATAAGTATCTTGTATAATTTTATTCATAGTATCCTATTTGATTTTTTATTAATTTTTTAAACCAATGGCGCAAAACTATTTTTGTTACTTTTTATTTTTTGGTTGGTATTACTAAACCGATTTGAATAAAATTTTAGGGGTATATAGGTAATCATAAAACACACCTAAACAACGAATCTCAAGGAAGTTTGCTCGCTAATTTTAAGTGTGGTATAGGATCGGATTTGAAGAGGTCGAAAAAAGGTAGATCCGTAGTTAAGGGGGCGGCCTATTATTTTATAAATTATGGTGGTTGTTTTCATATTTATTCCAGCTTTTTTGTAGGTCAGCTTGCGGAACATTTTTTTTATTATTGATGATACATGCGTGCTTTTTAAAATTGTTTTTTGGTCGAAAGTAAAACCAATGTATTTTATATAAGGGTATGGGTAGATTTGGTTCTGTGATAGGAAAATTGTGATGGGGTAATTGTTGATTTTGTGGTAGGGATTATATTGTATGTATGTTTATAAAGATTACTATAGAGAGCGGATTTCTAGCTGCTATGCTTATGCTTAAAATTTTTAGCATCGAAAGGATTTCTATAAATCTATATAAGAATCACGAATTTGGTATTAAGATTTGTTTGCTTTATTTTATCCTTTTGTGCTTATTTTTAATTTTAATGTCTATATTAGATTATTATGCTTATTGAAGGCATTTTCTTAAACTGTTGTTAAATATTTCATTTCAATAAAAAATACACTTATTTTAAATTAATAGGCAATATGCAAAAAAAAATTGTGTGTCAGGGTTGTTAAATAAATGTTTTTGTTTTCATTTTAATTAAAAAAATGGTGATGTGTCCATCATGGCACTTTCCCCGGTGAATACGGTCAAATAAGTTTCTGATAGAAAATTTAATAGGGAAGCAAAATGATTAATAGAAAAAATTGATTGTTATCTTTTAAAGTTAAAGCCGAGTATTTAGAAGAATATTGTAATTAAGTGTGTTATTTCTTACCTTACAATAGATTAAAATCATTCCTCCACACTCTTCTTCATTTTTGCAAACTGGAGGCGTTTGCGAATGATAAGTTGAATTTGACGGCACTTTGACGTTTTATTTGTCATTAAAATAATTATTTCAATAATTAAAATCTCTAAGGGAATTTATCAGATAAATGCTTATAAAATGAAAACCGGAGGTCCTACAATAAAAGTTTTATAACAGAAATTATTTATTTTCCAAGATCTAAAACTTTTATTTGAAACATTTTTCTATCCGAATTAAAAAATGAAAAATTGCTAAGAGTAAAGTTGCACTTAATGAGTTTTGATTCTAACCAAAAGCTTTTCAGATCATTCCACTGTTATATAAAGCTTAGATATAAAGTTTGGGCTTAATCCATTTAGCCGTTTAGGCGCTATCGCGGAAACACACAGACACACACACAGACATTTTTCAAAACTCGATGGAATGGACTCAGGGGACCTCAAAACGTGCATATTTGTTGAAATTGGCGGTTCGAAAATTTTCACGATCACAATACTCTCCCTTGGACAGGGGTCCGGGGAAAGTAAAAATCATTTTTTTTACAAATATACGTATATATTACGTACTGTTAACTGAGAATATCTTCAATTTCATGATATTTGGGTGTTGGGTGCAAGTAAAATTTCTAGTTTATGAAAGCCAGAATTTGGCTTCGCGCTACGCGGTCAAACCAATTTTTTAGGGTTTTCTAAAGTACTTCAAATCATTGGAATTTATTGTTTTTTTATTACATAAATAGCTATTTATAATATATTGAACAAAAATTCTGAATTTAATCTAGTTTTCAATTGGTTTAACAGAAATAAAACATCTGTCACGGTTTTGAAGATATAGCTCGTTTGTTTCGATACTTGTAATCGCTTGATTTGACAATTAAAGAAAAATTTTAAAATAAAAAAGTGTGCGAGATACTGTCTAGAAAAATATCTCGTCTAATGATGAAGGTTTTTAAGTATTATATTCAATGTAGAAATGCGTAAGTACATAACACAAATTATAAATTTAAACAAATGATGATTATTATGCAATATTTCAAACCATCAATTGAAAAAGTCATAATGAATATTCAACACCAATGTTATTCAAAAGTACATTAATATCGATCATTATAATCACAAATAAGAATTGCAAATTATTTTTTCTTTGTTTTTCTTTTAAGTTTAGTGTTTAATGTAGATAAAAAAAAGTTGACAAACCCTGGTTTAGAATAATATTTAGTAAATTGTTTTTATGAATAAATTGTAGTTATTTTAAAATGTATGAAAGAAAAACCTTTTACAATGAAATTGAACAAGAAAAATGATCAATAAAATTCGATCAATTTCTGTTCTTCAACTGCAAAAATTACTTACACTATAAGTTTTACAAATATCTATTGAAACAACTACTTCGCGAGCATTTACCCCGCTGGACATTGGATTACATAAGAGATATTTGTTTGTTGCATAACAATACTACTGCGAATTGCAACGATTTGAGACGAAATTATTTAATTAAAGAAAACAACAAATAATAGTTACAAGGCTATCTGTGGACATGTGTTTCGGGATTTCATCCCTCGTCAGTGCAGCTCTTCCCTGCAAGTCGTTAGTTGTTAAACAATTTTTCATTAATTTTTACGTACCGTCTTAAACGTGATCTCTGATGAAAGTGATCGCGCGCATTCTACGAATTTATCGGTTCCGAACAAAAAATACTATTGAAATAGTAGTTTTAATATAATTAATGGTTTTAATATTCAGACATTGGTAGTTCATATTGTATGAAATAAATATGAATAAATTATTAAAAATCAATAAATAAAACACAGATTAGATTGAATAACTTTAAATTCTCGACTAGTTTCGGGTTATTAGTCCATTTTCAAGAGAATTTAAAATTTGTTTTATTAAATTTCTATGGATATTTACATTAATAGTATTAATAGTAATTGTTTCAATGTTTGTCTAGTTCCTGTTGTTGATTAAACCGTCATGATTGCTAACCGTCTATGTCTCGTCCTGCTAAATTTCATGAAATGAATTGATGAATAGTTACTGGGTGGATACATTTTGGAGTTATGTGGGTCTCGAGAAATAAATAAGTATTGAATGATGGGAACAATGTGGGGGTTAGTGGGAAATTTTAGGAAGAGGATTTCTAGTCTTTTTAATGGCAGGTTTCGTATACAAGGGAATTTGATAGGTTATGAAGCGGGTTATTTGGGTGTTAATACTCTAAGGGTTGATCTTTTCGGGACCTGAAGGTTTCTCAGGACACATTAGGATGTGGATTGTGGAACAGGATAGGTGCGTATTCAAGCAGGGGTTGACAGATCATTTTATAGATTTGTACAGCAGAGGCTGCAGAAATACCTTGTTTAAGTTGTATCGCCCTGCTTTTTATATGGTTTTGAGAATTAGGGAGTTTTGATGAAGGTACGTTTGGAATCTAGGTATTTGCAGGTTGGAGAGGAATATTTGGGTTGGTTATTATTTGTAATTTGGAAAGGGGAATTACTGTGTTCGTGGAAAGGAATAAGTGGTTGGGTTTTGTTGGGATTGATTGTGATTTTTCATTTGGCGTACCAGGTTTATAGATCATGTATCAGCTCATGCAGAGTGTTAACAGGCTTTTGAAATGGTTAGAGGAAATTAAATAGTTGGGATTAGGATTATATACGTCACTGACAAAGATAATGAACCCAATCTCAATATAAACACATTTATTGAATCACAAAATTCTATCAGTTATGTTTCTCCGCAATGTAATAATATTTCATTTTTAGGCGATTTGAATATAAACATGCTAAATATTGAATCAACCAATGCCAAAATATTTTTCGATTTTTTGTATACATATGATCTTAATCAAATAATTAGAGAACCAAGGAGGATGACATCCTCATCTGAAACTTTGATAGATCGTATTATTGTATCTAATGTTAACATTTATAAAGAAGCAGGAGTGATTAAAATGCACAACATTGCAGATCACGATTTAATCTACTGTAAATTTATATATAATAATGGCAGACTTGAAAAATATATTACTCGCCGTAAACTTACTAATATTAATTACAAACAATTTAACTAAGATATGCATTCTCTACGTATTGATAATCTTCTCTATATTCATAATATTAATGAAAAAGTTAATTACTTAAATAACTGCCTCCTAAGTCTATTCAACTTTCATGCTCCAATTCTAACTTCACGTATAACTAAAAAAGCTACACCGTGGTTAACTGATACAATAAAGTATATGATGTCATCCCGCGAGCATGCATATAAAATATACAAGACATCTAAGTCAACAAGAGATATCAATACATATAAACAGTGGAAGAATCTAGTTACTTCATCAATTAATCGTGAGAAAAGAGCATACTTCAACTCAATAATTGCATCTAAAACAACTAATATTTGGAGTTGTATGAAAAAACATCACTTAATAAAGCCAATGCAATATGTAATACCAAATGAACTTAAAGATGCCAACTCTGCTAATGCATTTCTTGTTAACTCAGTCCAAAGTACCCTAGATTCTGACTTATTTATTTATTATAATAATAACTTGCATTCCAATATAAATGAGTTCCTTAAACTTAGGTTGGTCAGCACTGAGGAAGTCGGAAAACATTTAATTAAAATCAGATCAAATGCTATTGGCGCGGATGGAATAAGCATAAACATGATCAGTATGTGCTGCCCATATATAATTCCTTATATTACACATATAATTAATTTTTGTTTAGAACGAGGCGAGTTTCCAGATGCTTGGAAACATTCCATTAATACTCTCATTCCAAAAATAAACAATCCAAAATTGTTCAGTGATTTAAGACCAATCAGCATCTTACCCGTTTTATCAAAGATTTTAGAACGAGTAGTCAAAGAGTAATTAACTGAATTTATTGAAAATAAATAGAAAACAGTATTCATTCACTTGGTCACAGTTATTTAAACATATTAAATAAAAATGATTTGAAAATAATTAATAAATTATTTTCACATTTAGCTCTGTGACTATTGACTTACCTACGTAAGTACGTTAAACAAATGCACATTAAAACAACTACTTCCCGGGCAAATACCCACGCCGGACATTGAATTACATAATGTACACCTGCTGTTGCACATCAATAAAATATTGCATAATGCAACAAATTTTGATCCGAGAAAAATTTAATGTAAAAACAACAAAAGGAACGTTACATAATATAAGGCCATCTGCAGACACGTGTTTCGGGATCTATCCCTCGTCAGTACAGCTATGCCTTACATAATTTAAAGATGTTAAAATAAATCAATTAAATTAATTCAAATACAATCAGCACAATTAAATCAGTTATATTAAATCAAATTAAACTAAATCAATTTAAATTAAATTAAACCAAATTAATTCAATTTAAATCAAAACCGAATAAAATCAAACGAAAAGAATTGAATCAAATTAATTAAAAAGAGCGACCCTCACCTGCCGCGCGCTGAGATAGTAATGACCGGCGAAGGAGGACGTGCGCTCGTGTATTGTTGTTATCGCAAATTCACAAAAAACTTCTCTCGGTTCGGATTTGAATAAATGCCTCGCTGGCTATTAATATAAATAGAAAACAGTATTCATTCACTTGGTCACAGTTATTTAAACATATTAAATAAAAATGATTTGAAAATAATTAATAAATTATTTTCACATTTAGCTCTGTGACTATTGACTTACCTACGTAAGTACGTTAAACAAATGCACATTAAAACAACTACTTCCCGGGCAAATACCCACGCCGGACATTGAATTACATAATGTACACCTGCTGTTGCACATCAATAAAATATTGCATAATGCAACAAATTTTGATCCGAGAAAAATTTAATGTAAAAACAACAAAAGGAACGTTACATAATATAAGGCCATCTGCAGACACGTGTTTCGGGATCTATCCCTCGTCAGTACAGCTATGCCTTACATAATTTAAAGATGTTAAAATAAATCAATTAAATTAATTCAAATACAATCAGCACAATTAAATCAGTTATATTAAATCAAATTAAACTAAATCAATTTAAATTAAATTAAACCAAATTAATTCAATTTAAATCAAAACCGAATAAAATCAAACGAAAAGAATTGAATCAAATTAATTAAAAAGAGCGACCCTCACCTGCCGCGCGCTGAGATAGTAATGACCGGCGAAGGAGGACGTGCGCTCGTGTATTGTTGTTATCGCAAATTCACAAAAAACTTCTCTCGGTTCGGATTTGAATAAATGCCTCGCTGGCTATTAATATAAATAGAAAACAGTATTCATTCACTTGGTCACAGTTATTTAAACATATTATTAATAGCCAGCGAGGCATTTATTCAAATCCGAACCGAGAGAAGTTTTTTGTGAATTTGCGATAACAACAATACACGAGCGCACGTCCTCCTTCGCCGGTCATTACTATCTCAGCGCGCGGCAGGTGAGGGTCGCTCTTTTTAATTAATTTGATTCAATTCTTTTCGTTTGATTTTATTCGGTTTTGATTTAAATTGAATTAATTTGGTTTAATTTAATTTAAATTGATTTAGTTTAATTTGATTTAATATAACTGATTTAATTGTGCTGATTGTATTTGAATTAATTTAATTGATTTATTTTAACATCTTTAAATTATGTAAGGCATAGCTGTACTGACGAGGGATAGATCCCGAAACACGTGTCTGCAGATGGCCTTATATTATGTAACGTTCCTTTTGTTGTTTTTACATTAAATTTTTCTCGGATCAAAATTTGTTGCATTATGCAATATTTTATTGATGTGCAACAGCAGGTGTACATTATGTAATTCAATGTCCGGCGTGGGTATTTGCCCGGGAAGTAGTTGTTTTAATGTGCATTTGTTTAACGTACTTACGTAGGTAAGTCAATAGTCACAGAGCTAAATGTGAAAATAATTTATTAATTATTTTCAAATCATTTTTATTTAATATATTTATTGAAAATAATAACATTCTTCCTAATTACCAAACGGGATTTCGTTCTAATTTTAGTTGCGCCGCTACCTTAACAAATGTATTGGATGCCATTTTTCAGCAAAGGATTCAGGTATGCTAACTTGTTTGGTTCTTATAGATTATAGCAAGGCCTTTTATATAATTAATCATACAATATTACTGGCTAAATTAAAATAACTTGTTAATTGTTAAGGCTTCCACTTGGTTGTAACTGTGTTTGCACAACTATTTTTTTTGTGCAAACAAAGTTAAAAGTGTTTTATTAAGTTAAATTAAAATATATAGGACTTGATACAATTTCTCTTACTTTAATTTCTAATTTCCTTCTTAATCGTTTTCAACAAGTAAAAATATTTTACAAACTCTCAGAATGTCTTTCGATCAAAGCAGGTGTTCCACAAGGTTTAGTATTAAGCCCTATCCTATTCTCAATATACACGTTATCTTTAGTGCAAGTACTAAAATATTTTTAACCAAACATGTATGCCGACGACACACAATTGCTTCAATCTTCTAGATTTGAAGAGCTAGATACCGTGCAGCGCAACTTAAATAAGGACCTATTAACACTCGTAGATATTTCCCAAAAACACTCTCTACTCATAAATCCTCAAAAAACAAAAGCAATGTTATTCGGTCCTAAACACATGTTAGCTCCTGTCAAAGGTAGACTTATAATTAAAATAAATGATAATATTATACCGTTTGTGGATTCCGCTCGTAATTTAGATGTTACAATTAACACGGACCTTAGGTTCAAACTTCACGTCAGAAAATGTATTTCACGAGCTCAAAAATGATTTATACTAACAGAAAACTGTTAACCACACAAACCAAACGATTGCTTTGTGATAGCTTAGTGCTAAGTCATTTTAACTTTTCAGATGTGGTGTACGCACACTGCTTGGATTAAAAACTCGCGATCGTATACAAAGGGTTCAAAATGCTTGTATTCGTCTTATATTTGGCATTCGTAAATATGATCATATTTCTAGTAGACTCTCAGAAATTAAGTAGCTAAACATGACCGATAGAAGAAACTTACACTGTTGTATTCTTTACTTTAAAGTTATACAGTTACGCACACCACCATATTTGTTTCAACGAATTACTTTTCATACAGATGTACATAATACAAATGTGAGATTTCGGGGCTTAATATCACCACCTATACATAAATTCACATTTTTTGAAAGATCATTTTCATACAACATATATAAATTATTTAATAAAATCCCCGCTTCCCTGAAATCTCTCACACTTTATACATTTAAAAGGAAACTGCGTTTATTATTTTATCAAGGCATGTTTTAGTTTAGTCTCGATTGTAAGAAATTCATTTGGATGACAACTGAAGTAAGGTTTAAAAGTGTATAAATGTTTATTGTTATTCTGTTTTGTATGTTGAGTGTAGGAGCAGTCAAATGGTCTTTGACCCATTGACTGAACTTCGCCTACGTTGAATGTAATATCTTTGAATATATTGTTTTTTTTTTTTAATAAAGACGGTTTATTATTATTATTATTAATATTAATAGTAATGCAGATAGGGGTGAACCTTAGGGCTAGTCTTGTTTATGTTTGAATCTGTAGGAAAGGATGTTATGGATTCTGACACTAAAGGAACGATTCGAAAAGAAACTGTCGAGGATTTTGATCAGCTATGATGGGATTCAGATGGAGCAATATAAAAGCACTCCTCGATGCTACACTGAATTGATAAGCAAATTAAATACTAAAAAATTTAGTTTTTTATATATTTTTTTCTCATTCAATGCCTTTTAAATGCTTCTTTCCCGCTTTAATGTTGGGGTTTAGTGGAAAGAGATAGCTATATAGTAAAATGGAAATAATCGTTTGAAAATAGAGCTATTCTTTTGGATTTCATAATATTACACATTCATATTATGAAATCCAAAAGAATAGCTCTATTTTCAAACGATTATTTCCATTTTACTATACATTTTTTTAATCTACCAAGTATAAAGTATCTGTCTAAATAAAAAATAAATCGTTAATTTTCGTGTATTACGTTAATTTACTAGTTTAAGTTAGAAAAGAAAATTGTAAGATATAATGAAATTAATAAGTCATGTCTGCTAAGTTATTTGAATGCAGAATTTAGTGAAATCCTTTAAATTTTCATTGCACAAGTTTTTATTAGCAAAAATTTAATTTAAAATTTGCTATAAATTTGATCAATTTTCATTGTTTTTCATAATTATTTTTCACAGAAATTAAACATTAAAATAATTTTTAATTTACCTGATGAAATTCCTGCTTATTTTAAGATTATTTTAATTTATAATACGATATTGTTCATTGATCACAACAACAATCTAACTCAAATTAGTGATTGCCCATATTTGTATAGCTATCTCTTTCTTCAAAACGGCACCCTTAATGCTTCTTATATGGTATTTTCTCTAAATTTGGTGATTTTTAAGTGTTTTATTTCACATTATTTTACGCATTTTTATATAGTTTAACGTATGTTTTGTCTAATTCTAGTATAAGAATACAAATCAAATATAAAACTGGATTAAACTCTCACGTGTACGTTAAATTTAATATTTCATTTACAGAATAGTCTCGAATAAGTACAGGAAGCAAAACCGTTTTTTATTTAATTTCATATATATATATTTTTTTTCGTGAGGAATTTTTTCTCTTTTTATAAATTCACCGTTAACAATATTTTTTTATGTACGCCGATCGTTTATTAATATTTAATATGCACCGTGTCGTGTCTGTTCGTTTCCATTGTAATCGCCGGGCTTCGCGCGGACAAGCCGCGCATTTACAAAATATTATTAACTATTGTGAGCAATACTTTTAATTATGTTGTTCGTCCGCACAATTATCAATTATATGCTAACTAAGATTCGGTCGGCCGTGTAATTAATTAGAATTAATTCTTGCTGTATTAATCCGGGCACAGCCGGCGAGCGTTTGTCGTGTTTATACAGAAATGCATACTGGAATGACGAAAAGTGCGCAATACAATACGTAAATGTTTATATTTTGGGTTGCGGTAGCGCGCCATAGGAAATAATAAAAAAAATAAACAATAATAATGTAAAGAAAATTACATCACAAAATGCCGTTTACAATGTGGCTGTCTGCCAATTAAGCCAATCTAAACGATGAAATTCGGAGCTTTTCATGGTCAATTTCTAAATGTTAAGTGACGATATTGGTGATGGCATCTTGTTTTGTTTTGAGTAACATACTTTTAGAAGCAACAGCTTGTTCGCATTTACTCTATGATAATGTTTAAACAAAATCTTTTGATTTGATAGTGATTTTTATTCAATAGTTTTATTGAATGATTTTTATTCAATAGTTTTATTGAATAAAAATCATTTCATTTACTAAATAAAAATGTTTTGTTTAAACATTACAAGGAAAAATTAAAGGCAATGATCAATAAACTTCGATTGAATGATTTTTATTCAATAGTTTTATTGAATAAAAATCATTTCATTTACTAAATAAAAAGGTTTTGTTTAAACATTACAAGGAAAAATTAAAAGCAATGATCAATAATCTTCGATTGAATGATTTTTATTCAATAGTTTTATTGAATAAAAATCATTTCATTTACTAAATAAAAATGTTTTGTTTAAACATTACAAGGAAAAATTAAAAGCAATGATCAACAAACTTCGATTGAATGATTTTTATTCAATAGTTTTATTGAATAAAAATCATTTCATTTACTAAATAAAAAGGTTTTGTTTAAACATTACAAGGAAAAATTAAAAGCAATGATCAATAAACTTCGATTGAATGATTTTTATTCAATAGTTTTATTGAATAACAATCATTTCATTTACTAAATAAAAAGGTTTTGTTTAAACATTACAAGGAAAAATTAAAAGCAATGATCAATAAACTTCGATTGAATGATTTTTATTCAATAGTTTTATTGAATAAAAATCATTCCATTTACTAAATAAAAATGTTTTGTTTAAACATTACAAGGAAAAATTAAAAGCAATGATCAATAAACTTCGATTGAATGATTTTTATTCAATAGTTTTATTGAATAAAAATCATTCCATTTACTAAATAAAAATGTTTTGTTTAAACATTACAAGGAAAAATTAAAAGCAATGATCAATAAAATTCGATCGTTCCCTTTTTCACACTACAAAAATTCAAAAATTATTCATTTGGTTACAGTTATTTAGTCATTTGCCCTGGAAGTAGTCGTTTTAATTAATGTTTGTCTTTTTTAAGTAGTAAAGAGAAAATAATTTATCATTGGTTTGTTTCAATTGTATACTTTTTTCATTCAAACTACTTGTGACTTTCATTGCTTATCTTTAGGGAAAATGTCCAATGATCGATTAAAAAAAACAAACAAATAAGAATAAATTACTGGGAATGATCACTAAAATTCGATCATTCCTATTTTTTTAACGCTACAAAAAAAAAAAAAATACAGACACTGTAAGTTTGAATGATCGATGATAATTTTTCCTTTTTTAATTTTAATTTAAATAACATTTATAACAGTGTAAATCATTTCCGTTTTTTATGTGGATTTATTTATTAAATTATATACAATCAAATTATTTTTTTTTTCTGCTAAAAATCATATGTTGTTGCCGTTGCTGTTTTTTTTGTGCGTGTTGATTTTAATTGTATGCTAAACGGTTAATTGTGGCACGCATCTGTTTAAGGGTGTGAAAGGGCAATTTGTCCCTACGGTAGTTGGCCGTGCAATGTACACACAGCACCTGGCCCTTTATCGGCGGTGCGTTTTTGGGGTGAGAAATTTCTCCACGCCCACTTGATTCTTCACGCCGTGACTTTTCAAGCCGGATCGGATTTGTGTAACGTGCGACATGTGTGCGGACTTTTATGCACGCCAGCGTTTACCGGGCGATGTCGCAGTCGTGTATGTATCTGCGAATAACAAATGGAATCAGATCTATTGTTTGTTTGGGAAATGGTTAGGGCATAAAAATTGTTGCTCTTATATATGTCAGTCTTTTTTTAGAAATATATTTTTTTATTGATCGATTTAAATTGATTTAATTTTGATCAACCGTTGGGATAACTTGTGATGGCTACTTAATTAAATGTGAGTTTCGTGAAGATTTCATAGTTATATGAAAACACTTTGTACACTTTTCTTCGCTTATTTTATTTATTAGCAGACGTACATTTCGATTACCATTTATTTATTTATTTACATACAGACACAGAATGAGTAAACATTCCTATAAAGTAAGTATGAATATTACAAAAAAAATAACACAAAAACATAAGTAATTAAGTGAAACACACAATACATATAATTACATCAAAAACGAGCTAACAAACTTATAGCAACACTGAAGAATATTTTCTTATTTTTAATAAA
Source organism: Philonthus spinipes (assembly GCA_963082785.1). Taxonomy (NCBI): domain Eukaryota; kingdom Metazoa; phylum Arthropoda; class Insecta; order Coleoptera; family Staphylinidae; genus Philonthus; species Philonthus spinipes. Next base: position 10,407,902 of record OY720316.1, on the reverse strand, counting down.
GAAGATATCCACACTAGAGTCCAGTTCTAACAGTGTATTATATAGGGAGCACATCGAAAAAATCGGGGATTTAATCAATATATTGGTACGCGGAATAGAAAATCTGGCATGTATTACAAGGAATCTGAAAGAAAATTTGAGAAACAATCTCTGAACAGTTAAGGTTATTATTTAATATGTTATACAAAAATGTAAGTAAATGCGCTTAACGCCTGTGTTTCAGTGAATGTAACCCAAATTTCAGTAAGAGTGACTCATATGAGACAGACCTGTCAGGATAGATACCATATTTTCTTAAATATAAATATTTAACAAAACGTTTTTGCACAGACTCAATAAGTTTACAGTATTTATCATAACAGGGATTCCAAATACAACAGCAATATTCAAGACGCGATCTAATATAAGCAATTTACAAGGTGATAATTGAATTAATGTCTTTAAATAGCTTTGTATTACGAAAAATAAAACCTAACAAACGGTTTGCAGATGCCACTAAAGTCTCAATATGTAGATTGAAGGACAGTTTCTCGTCAAAAATGACACCCAAATCCCTAAAGGAATTTACTCTAGAGATTGGGGTATCATCTATTGTATAATCAAAATTGAAAATAGTTCTATTTCGCGAGAAAGACATAAATTTACATTTATTGGGATTTATAGATAATTTGTTAATTTTACACCATCTACTGATCGCATCGAGATTGTGTTGTAAAGCTATACTGTCATCCACAGAGAAAATAGGTTTAATAACTTTAAGGTCGTCTGCAAATAAGAACATTCATGTCCTTTATAATGTCATTAATGTAACAGTTGAAAAGAGTTGGCCTAAGTGCGGACCCTTGGGGTACACCGGTTGCCGCGGTAAATATGTTAGATTTATGATCCTTATATTCATCAAAGAGTGACCGCCCCACAAGATAACTATGTAACAAACTACAAAGCGAAAGAGAAAACCCAATATTATTAAGCTTTGTAAGTAATATACCATGGTCTAATCTATCGAAGGCTTTTGAAATATCTGTGTAGATCACATCAACTTGAACTCGGTCATCAAGATAGTGAGATAAAAGTTGCGTATGTAATGCAAGGTTGGTAACGGTTGAACGTTTAGGCCTAAATCCAGCTTTTCAGTAAGTTTTAAATTAACAAAAGGAGATATGTATTCATTAATTACAAACTCAAAGCACTTCGACAGATTAGATATAATAGCTATAGGACGATAATTTACAATTAACTTCTTGTCTCCGGATTTATGAATTGGAATTATTCGTGTTCTCTTCCAAATATCAGGAAACGTACCATTCTTCAGACATAAATTGAAGATATGTTTGATAGGAGTAGATAGTGTAGATCGACAATCTTTTAAAATAAGGGCAGGTATATTATCAGGCCCAGCGCACAATTTATTACCCAGTTTACTGAGTCCATCTTCGACAGAAGGTTGATCAAATTCAGAGATATGAAGTACGTCTGCAACAGAAGAGTCGGTAAATGAAGGCAAAGAAGAATTGTGCGCATATGACATTGAAAAATGTGACGCAAACGCATTTACAATATCATTTGTATTAGTTAGATTCTTATTGTTATAATACATTGATAGAGGAATGCCAGAATTGGACTTAAGGGTGTTGATAAATTTTCAAAATATTTTTGATGTTTTGGAAAGTGCTTTTTCTGCATCAGATACAAAATTTGAAAAGTTTACCTTTGATAAATGTCGTACTGACCGGCGCAGGTTAATAAGTTTAGATCTAAAGTAAGCTGATAAAGGATATTTCTTACATAATATAAACATTTTTTTCTTCTCTCTAACAGCTTTTTTTAGCTCAGCGGAAAACCATACAGGAAATATTATTATTCGATCTAGGTTTCGACGGGACGCATTCATTAAAGAATTGAAATAATTTGTTGTAAAAGGTTGCACATGCATCGTGAACATTAATAATTGATTAGACATCCATCCAATTAGCAGAACTAATTAAGTCATATAGCTTGGAAAAGTTCGTTTTTCTGAAATTATAACATAAATACCGCATATTTTTGATACCTGGTTCAGTGAATGCTTTAAGTGGGATCTTAACATCAATATTAAGTGCTGGATGATACACGTCTTCAGTTACAACGGGAGAAGTTGAGAAAAGAACAATTTAAATTAGAGAACACAAGGTCAAGAACTTTTTTATAACTATTTACAACCAAGTTGAATTGATCGAGACCCATAAAGTCAATACAGTGTGTCAGCTGAGCAGAGCAAGTGCTACCCAAAGGATTAATAGTATAATTATTAATATTAAAGTCTCCAAAGATAATAACAAAATTTTCATGAATATTTTCATGATAAACTGTCAAGTAAAGAAATAAATTCTGACATTTGGTTTGCGTTAATAGGTGGACTAAAATAAACGTTAATTAAATATATAACAGTATGATACCATGTGATGATTATCAATGTTTTACAAAGTGATGGCTATTTTGCCTTTCAGGTAAGATAAGTTCGCATTTTTTTATTTACGAACAACAGTTTCATTTATCTACCTTCTGTACTCAATTTTTTAGCGGTTTTACTCTAAAATTATGTTATTATGCTTTGGTTCTCTTTTTCTCTGTTTTATGTATATATATTTTTTTGTAATATTCATACTTACTTTATAGGAATGTTTACTCATTCTGTGTCTGTATGTAAATAAATAAATAAATGTATATTCATCATCAATAACTTCTGTTTATCGAATACAGTTTATCTGAAAGAAATACCGGTTTTCAGTCATGATACGAGGGGTCGTTTTTATACTCCCGGATAAAGCATGAAAACAAAAGACTAGAGGAAAAACTAAATTTTATTTTTCAACACAGTTCCCCTGATTTTGAATACAAGTATAACACCGCGTAAATCTGGTTCATCTCCACAGCGCGTCAAGAATTGTTCACAGGTCTCTATCCGAACAAGCATTTGGAATGGCGTAAGAATTCGCGGCACCTACCTTTGCCATCGTAACGTAATCATGTAAAAATTTGAAAAGTGTGGTTTCTGAAACTCATAGTGAAGCTGCTGATTGCCGCTTCTTTAGTCTTGCATCCTCCAGTACCAAACACTTGTTTTTTTCCACAACATCTGCAGTAATCACGCCAACAGGGCGCTCTGGACGGACATCATCATCCAGTGATTCTCCATATTTAAACAATTTTAACCACTCGCAAATAGTTGATTTGGAAGGGCAATCATCCCGGTATGAAGCCAACATCTCTTCACGAATATTTTTTGGGGGTTTTCCTTGTTTTGTTAGGAATTTTATAACAGTCGCCCGGTATTCGATTTTAGTCATGCACGACTTACAAACTGACAGATAATAAAATTAATCATATTGCAATTATTTTGTAAATTGCCATACTAGTTACCAAGGCGTATGTGATTAAAAAACAACATAATTGAAAATTGCATTATAATTCAAAGTAACCGAGTCTAGGAATATAAAAATAACCCCTCGTATCTATCATTCAATTATTGTTTATGTCCACACTCATATCTTTGAGATTATCTACAGTGTCGAAGAAATCATTTAAATGCCTTCTGATTTCAGCACCTTCTGACATTTTGTGTAATGCCAGACGTTTCAGCAGCCTAGCCTTTCTTGCCAGTCTCTGCGACTTTTTTTTTCAATGTCCAGCGGGGTATATGTTTGGGAAGTAGTTGTTTCAATATATATTTGTCTGAAGCTTACCGCGTAATTATTTTGTTGCAGTTGGAAAAAAAGGGATTAATTGAATTTTATTGATAATTGCCAGAAATTTTCCTCGTTTAATTTCATTATGAATTTAAATAACTACAAATTTGTAGTTATTTAAATTCAATAATAGAACTTAGAACGTCAAATAATCGAAGCTTGGAATTAAATACCACAAGTAGAATTTTTTGTCTTATTTCTAGTATGCCTCGACGTGTTATTAACTGCTCATGAAATCGTGGTCCAACACACTATTAATTGTTGTACATTTATTTTGTGTTTTATTTTTCAAGTTGATTTTTTGATCATCGATGAATTTTATTTACATCTTCAAATTCTGTAAATTTCATTAAAATTGTCCAATAAATTCTTGGTGTTCTGATTTTTTTAAAGGCAGTATATATGAATGGAAAATCAACTAAATTTGGAAGAAATATTGTTTTCCTCCTGGATAACCATCATTACACTTCATTGTTAGGTATTCGTACTATCTTCATTTTCTTTGCCTTTCAGTCACGACCAATAAAATACTTAAAAGGTAAAATATTTTTAACTGACGTTACATTTAACCGTTGACTTTTTCGGTAAAAAAAGATGAACTTTCTATATTTTAATTTAGATCGCACATTAAATAAAAAAATAAAACAATGACTATTTCTGCCACTGAACTTATGATGGATCCTAGGTGATTTTGGGAATATGTTAACTCTAAAAAAAAAACTAGTTTTCAAGAATTCCAGCCGGAGTTGTTTGATATTCAAAAACCAGTAATACGGTATGAAAATTGAGAAACCAATCTTTTGGATGCAATCCAAAATCGTATCTTTTGTATCGAAAGTTTGTGACACAAAGAACACCTGATATTTCTAATCGTTTTCAGATTTTTTTGAATCTGTTGAATCTGTGTTTTTATCATCCGTTAAAATCTTACTTCAGACTTTCACTAAGTACCTTTGTTTTTCGTTCTTTGAAATTCCTACTGAAAATATTCAGAAATACCTAATAAACTTTCATCTACCAGCGTTTCCATTAAAGGATTGTTTTCCTCTTTTTTCCTATCTACTGTATACCATCCATGATTTGTTTATAAAATCCATATTTCCATATAAACTAAAGATTGTGTCAATTTGCTTCTACCCAAAACTTCAACAAATCAACAAAATAATGAAATTAATTTGCTTGTATACGTGCAATTTATTAAGTAACTACAGTTTCGACGTCATTAACGCGTCATTATCAATCTTAAAATTAACCCATTTAGACTTGAAACATTATTTTTTACCTGTGTTTCTCAGAAATGGGTGTCATTTTAAAAGGACAGTAGGAATATACATGGTCTTGTTGGATGAACATGTAATAGTAAATGCAAAATTATTGAATGAAAATACAGATTGTTATCTTTTAAAGTATTCGGAAGAATGTTGCAATTTATTTTGTTATTTCGCACCTTATAGGGGTTTTACAAACTTTCCTCACACTATTTTTCATTTCTTGAACATTTTTGACGCCTTCGCGAAATATATATTGATTTACTACATTTTACGTTTTATTTGGCATAAAAATAATTGTTTATTTCGTCTCACTCATCCTACATCTGATCAAAATATTCAGAGCTAGTATAGCCTGAAACTATATAATTAAAGTGGGGAAGTGCGAAGCCGCTACCAAGTCCAATAGGTCTGATGCTATTCCCATTAAAACCCTGGAAAAAATGCTGAATGGGTACCTAAGGGACAGAGTACTTATACATTGGAAATCAACGGAATTGGCATTGAATAACCTCGTTGGGAAGATTGCCGAAACAACAAGGGAACGGCAATGGTGGCATTCCTGGATATTGAGGGAACTTTTATTGCTGCACTAACGGACTTTCTCGGTAGAGCACCAGCAGAGGGGTCTCGTCAACCCTGTCGGGTTGGATTAGAACTATGCTAAACTCTAGGAAGGTAACAATGACTCTCTTTGGTGATTTGCTTCAACTAAAAACTACTAGGGGATGTCCGCAGGGTGGAGTTCTATCGCCCCTCCTGTTGTCACTGTAATCCACTACCTGCTGGCAATAATTGATTCCATGGATGTTGAAGTGCAGGCATACGCAGACGATATTGTCTTACTGGTCAGAGACAACGATGACCAGATTATCTGCGAAAAAATGCCGGAGCGCTGGACACTACCTGTAACTGGTAAGGGGTAACCATACCATTTGCGGGGAGGCCAAACATCTAGACATTATACCAGATAAAACATTATGTCGAAACCTGCATCTGGAGAAGATGACCAATAAGATCCGAACATCCTTCTATACATGTCAAAGAGTCTGTGGCAAGAACTACGGGATGGCACCCAGATATGTCCACTGGCTGTACACAACAGTTACTAGACCAATCATGATGTATGGTTGTGTGGTGACGTATAAGATTAAGAAAGAACTGGACAACTTGCAGAGACTGGTTACTGTAGCCAACACGGGAGCCATCAGCATCATCCCGATGGCATTGAAGATTCTGCTGGATTTTATTCCCCTGCATATAGTCATTGAAGGGGAGAGGTGAACAATCTAGACATACCATCATAGGGCGGTAAATGAACCGCATGTGGCTAAGTTCTCAAATGAACTTACACACATAATCAAATGGGACGAGATATTAAGCATGAGATCAGATAGTATGACTTCTAAATTGTACACCAAACAGCAGTTTGGGCTACTCTACCCAGACAGAAGCGGGAACAAATTACCGATGGCGGTGCAGCCTTCATAAACTGCAAACCTATACTAGAATGTAACTACAGTCTAGGTATGCATGCCACCATTCTTCAGGCGGAAATATTCGCTATTGACCAGTGTGCTAGAAAACTTTACAGGAATCCGCCGGCACACGGACCAATTAATATTTGCCCTGACAGCAAATCTGCGATATCCGCTCTTTCTTCTAGCAGATCTACATCGCTGCAGGTCAGAGATTGCACTGAGCAATCTGTCTGAAATTATGAAATTCAAGCTGATTTGGGTTCCTGGACATTATGGCATACCAGGGAATGGAAAATCGTACGCACTGGCCAGGGAAGGGGCGTCGAATTCAATGAACTGCGCCTTCCCCGATACTTTTCTAAGGCAGCGATATACGGATGGATGAAAGAAAAGATGCTGCTATGCTAGAAAAAACGCTCCAGGCATGAGAGTAGCTAAAGCCAACCTTCAGGGACCTTCCGGAAACAGAGCCAAAGCTCTACTAGATAAGAGCAGAGGCAACCTAAGAGCTACTAACTGGACACTGTCACCTTAACCACCACTTCACCAGAATAGGAGTGCGCGACAACCCTACTTGTAGACTATGTCGGGAAGATAATGAGACACTAGAGCATGTATTATGTGTCTGCCTAGCGGGGCGTCAAACTAGACTGATTCTTGGGTCTACGGAGCCACCCTGAATGTGATCCACAGGACCCCTCTAAGTAAGACCATGGAATTCTTCGAAATAATGGTAACAAAAAAGTCTGAAAAAAAGAGGTATGAGGCCTCACATATGAGCCACAATAGACCGTTTGGTCGCGGTGGAGGGTCTCCGACTAGTTTCAACCATCTTTCATCTTCAGTGATAACCTTTTTATGTAACGTAGGTAAAAAATTATTAATTATTTTCAAAATAAGTCAAGAGGAAATAATTTATTAATTATTTTAAAGTTCTTGTAAGTTATTTTATTTATATAGCTTGGATTGTTTATTGTTATCTTCAGGAATTGGCCAATGGCCGAAACTAGTTAGAAAAATATAAATATGTGAAACAAAAAAAAGTGTTTTAATTTTCATTAAACATCCCGCTTTAGATAAAAAATTATTCATCGCGGGTTAAGGCTGCGATTTTACGCCTAATAGACGGTACGATTAACGCCAGAGCGTGCAGTGGTTTTTTGTGTTTATTTTATTCCCACTTTGGTTTTTCAATCTAGCGGCAAACTTCTTAGCTACTAGATATTGTTTCACTATAAAAATGATGGCGTCGAACTAAATTTGTTCACAATGACTAATTAATAGGATTAACGAGTTTACAAATAATATATTATGAATGTATTTAATATGGATATTTAAGAGAAAGACTTTCCACGTCTAGTAGAATCTGTTTAATATAGGTTAGATTGCAAGTTAAATGAATTTTTGAAAAACTATTTTTTTTTACTTTTTTTGTTATTTTTTTAAAATAAAAATTATCTGATGTCGTTCATAATTATTTACTATCTGCCTGTATTTAATGTTTATTTTTTCATGATTGTATAACATTCTTAATCCCTTAAAACGAAAATGTATTGGGGATCGCAGCTTTAAGTGAGAAATCAATTTAGAATATAGCTTTTCAAAAGTTTTTCACTCTTATAACAAGCTTGAATATAACGTTTGGGTTCAATCCATTTAGCCGTTTTTGCGCTATCACGAAAACACACAGACATTTTTCAAAACTCGATGAAATAGACTCAGGGGACTTCAAAACGTGCATATCCTTTAAAATTAGCGATTTGTAAATTTTTATGATCACAATTCTTTCCCATGAAAAATAAAATATTTGTGCAGTGGAAGGAAGGGGGGAGTTTTAATAACACAACAACAACAAATTAATACTGAGAAATATTTAATGTTTTCATGATTATGTACAGTGACTTGTTTAACACGTTAGTAATTATATTTATTTCTTGTCTTCATATTCTTTTTTTTTAATAAATAGCCTTTTATACACAAAAAATATAATAATATTTATATATAATATACTTTTAAAAAAATCTACACAATATCGTCTGCGCTGCGCAAATATAATTCCTTTTTTTTTTCAAAATCTAAAAAAAGAAACAAGGAAAAAAAAAACATTCGCTCTATTATATTTTATCATTAAGTATCAAATATTGCTTTGTTACGACTAAAAGTCAACTCTCCAATTAACGCATTGTTTTCTTATATTTTTTTTACAGCATCCGTTAAAAAATATTGCACGAATTGTTTTAGTGTTAATGTTAGGAAAAGTGGAGAGTTGAGAATGAAAATTAGAAATAATGCAAATTGTAATGAATATATAAATACAAATAATAATGAAAATGATTAATTAAAAGAAATTATGTAATTATACGTGGTGTAATGCAGGGTACTGAAACGATGAAAGGAAATAAGACAAAGTTATAATAGTAACTTTGTCTTATTTCCATATGTATACAATTTCTAATGCAAGGTGTGGATATTTTGATATAAGGAAAACACTTAACTTTTTTTTATATCGGACACTTTTTTCTCATTAATTACTTTGTAAGACATTGTTAATATTAAATTAAACTTGTAAAGTGAATTTACACTTGGATTAGTTTTACTTATGTTCTCGTAATAAGTAATCCAAATGAATTTAATTTACAAGTTTAATTTAATATCTTTTTATGCAATATTTTATTGATGTGCAACAGCAGGTGTACATTATGTAATTCAATATCCGGCGTGGGTATTTGTCCGGGAAGTAGTTGTTTTAATGTGCATTTGTTTAACGTACTTACGTAACGTAAGTCAAAAGTCACTGAGCTAAATGTGAAAATAATTTATTAATTATTTTCAAATCATTTTTATTTAATATATTTAATCTTTTTATACCCATTTATTTATCAAACTAAGTTTGATACGGATTAAAAGAATAAAAAAAAGAAAAAAAATTAATTATTTAATTAGTATAAGTATACAAAAATACAAATATCTGTTGAAACAACTACTTTCGGGGAACATGCCCACGAATACATATTTGCCGTTGCATCTCACGTCTGTCGTATCCACTATATTCACGGAGAAAACGGTACGTTTTTGAACAATTTTTCAAGGCAGAGCTGTGCTGATGAGGTATAGATCCCGAAACACGTGTCTACAGATGGTTTTTTAACATATTTAGTTTACATTTAATGAAACGTTCAGTTATGGCCATCACTAGTTATCCATATGCTAGATGAATGGTGACTGAACGTTTCATTAAATGTGAATTTCGTTTTCCTTGTTTGCTTAAACAGGACAAGTTCGCCTTGCTTTAGACCCAAATCGTTGAAGATGCTACTTGAAATTAGGCAAAAGGTGGCGCTTGCGTCGTCTTTAATTTATTATATTTAGTTTAGTTTGTATAAAATATTCTTCATTTGAAAAACATTGCTTTATCAGCTTTGCTGTGATGCAACGGCAAATATCTATTGTGTAATTCAATGTCCGGCGTGGGTATTTTCCCGGAAAGAAGTTGTTTCAATAGATATTTGTATTTTTGTATTTTAATTAAATTAAAAGAATAAAAAAGGAAATAATTATTTAATTATTTTCTTAGTTGTTCTGCAATTAAATACTTTTTAAGCACTTAATTAATTATTAATTAATAATTATTTTCTTCTCTATTCTTTTAACTTAATTAAAATGCAATGTGAAACATTACCACCATCTTTATAAATTGATAAGGATTACCGTGTAATTGAAACTATTCACTAAAGTTAAATAAAGTTTTTATAAAAAATGTTAAGTGTTTTTACTGAAAACGTACCACGAAGTGAACGCCTCCAAGATATAAGAAGGGTTGGTATTTGTGAAATTTTTCTTTACATTTTTTCGAAATATTGTTATCACTTTATACTCGATATTGAAATATTTAAAATATACGTAAATTTGGAAATTTTGTCAATAAATGTATCGTCTTGTCGATTTTCAGTTATTATTGTTATTATTGAAAATGGTGACTTTGTGGTTGAAATATACATTTGATATTAAATCGAAGTTATGAAGAATAGTTATTAGTTGTTTTTTTTTATCAAATCGTCTTGAACTTTACGTACCTCATTCAAAGCCGACTCCGATTGATCACTTTGTAAAACATGTTTACTAATATCGAGCGTATAACAAAAACCGACGACATTGGAAGTCTCGAGTCATGTCTGCACACGCGTGTTTACAATAATTAGGGGTTATTAACAACTGACTTGTCAAAATGACAACCAGTACTTTACGCGCGCGCGTGTGATTTTAGTTTAGACATGACTTTAGATTTTCAATACCAACTTCGTCGTCGATTTTTGTTATATGCTCGATATATAACATATGATCGAGAATTTATTTCCTTTAGAGTGCTTTGGATTTAAAAAAAATGATGTTTGAATTAAAAGTAACCACGCGCTATGGAGTATGTTAGGTTAGGTTATTCTAATAAATTGAAGAATTTGATTTTATAAATAATGACTTATCTGACGTTTTATTTGTTTTTATTCACTAGTGCCAATAGTATCTAAAATAATTATTTCCTTATTTTAGATTATTCTTGTGACGTTTTATTTGGTTTATTCACTGGTGCCAATAGAATCTAACATAATTATTTCCTTATTTTAGATTATTCTTGTGACGTTTTATTTGTTTTTATTCACTAGTGCCAATAGTATCTAAAATAATTATTTCCTTATTTTAGATTATTCTTGTGACGTTTTATTTGTTTTTATTCACTGGTGCCAATAGAATCTAAAATAATTATTTTTTTATTTTATATTCTATTGGTATCAGTGAATAAAAACAAATAAAACGTCATATGAGTCATTATTTGTAAAATCAAATTCTTCAATTTATTAGAATAACATAACCTATATTAAATAAAAATGATTTGAAAATAATTAATAAATTATTTCCACATACTGTTTTCTATTTATAACATAACCTAACCTAACATAACCTATATCGCGTGGTTACTTTTATTTCAAAGCAATCTAAAGGAAAAAAGTTCTCGATCATATGGTATTTCACTCAAGTGAATTATTCTAAAAAAATAATTACTTTAATTAGTTATTCAATTAATTTGAAAACTAATTTGTATTACATGTAGGTAAAGGAGGTTTTTATGTGTGAAAAAAAGAAATATATTTTTAAATAAATTAAATAAAAAGAATTTGAAAATAATTAATAAATTATTTCCTATTTTGCATCTGTGACATTTTTGACTTACGTTGTACTTTAAAACAAAATTACATAAAAACTCTTTTCGTTGATTGTTGAGGCATTTATATGTTGATAATCCATATTACTTTACTTATTTTTAAAAAATTAAAAAGAAAAACTTCTTGATTTTCAAAGTTTTTGTGTTTATTCACTACAATTGTTTCGCAAATTTATTGCTTCTTCACCTGAAGAAAGAAGATTTTTTAAAAATAAGTAAAGTAACATAAAAACTAGTTTTATTTAATTTATTTAAATAACTGTGACCAAATGAATGAATACTTCTATTGAAAAATATATTTTCTTTAATTTCGCAAAGAAATAACGATCGTACAATTTGCATTATTTATTATTTTTTCAAATATATATATTAAAAGAATAAAGTACTTTCAAATTAACAGAAACGGCATGGTCTTTCGTTTTTTTTTTTTTAAATTATTAACAGTATATTCTTCGACACCAGAAAGGGTACAAGAGGAAAGTTTATAATAATAATAATAATAATAGTAGATTTAAATGTCATTATTATTATAGTATATTATTAATACTTTAAAAAATATATTAAAAAAAAGTTAGAATATTTATATAATTTGTTAAATCATCAAATAACATAAGTCAGATCCTCTTAATCTAAATTAAGTAGCCCTTATTTATATCCTCCTAGAGGGATGGCAAAAATCCGGTCGTTACAAGGATTTTTGCCATCCCTCTATTATTTAATCTTATTTAAATCTAAAATTAAAATTCAAGAAACCCTAAAATTACCACAAAATTCTTTAAAAAATGTAATCAAATCAGGCTTTTGAATATTATAAATTTTGAATATTAAAAATGTATTGAATTGATAGCTTGTTTATATGCAAATATTTTTTTTAATTTGTTACTGTTTAATAATTATTTAGGTGTTCCAGTAATTTTGACTAATCCTGTAATTACTTAATGTTAGTAAACATGTATGTAATTGTCTGAATAAAGATATTTGTGCATATATACAAATATCTTTATTCATGAAATTATATTTTTACAAACATTGAGTTTATACACTAAAATAAAGATCAAACTGTGTTTTCATGACTAATGTGATTAGAGTTGCTGATTTCCGGGCTATTAAGCCGTAATCAGTTGGAGTTTAATGTTGGATTACACTTCAACAAACCACGGCCTGATAGCCCGGAAATCAACAATACTAAAATAAAGGTTTGTCTTTTCTGGGATATCGACCGGAGGTATTTCTGCCTTCTATATATATGTGGATGTATTAGTACGAAGAAATTATGTAGGAATAGATATTTTTTTACATTTGAAATAAAGACCAATCCGTTTCTGCTATCAAGACCTGTCATCTACGCAAAACATTCGTTTTTTTTTTGTTTTAATTCATTTTTACAAAACCGCCTCATATCCGTTTCTACTATTTACAAAAAAAGCCAAGCGCCGGCGAGCTTTTCAATGCGGCGGAGCCGGCGGATACCCGTGCAGGTCCAGCCCGGCCCTGAGCGCCGCGTGACTCGCCAGGACCCTTCCGGCTAAATCCCCCAGCGCCCTTTCCAACTGCTGGTGCTGGCTCCTCACCGCGAACCGATTCACATGCACCGGAATCGGCACCACCAATTTGCTCTTATTGGGCTGGCCGCCCTTCTGCTGGTGAGGTCCCGCTCCCAGGCCGGCCTTCACCCGCTTCCACTTCGCCCTGCGGTTCTGGAACCAGATCTTCACCTGGACCTCGCTCAGCCGCAGCGCCGAGGCGATCTGGCTGCGTTCGGTGAGGGATAGGTACTTCTTGGCGTGGAACTCCCTTTCTAGTTCCAGGAGTTGCTCGCTGGTGAACGCTGTTCGTCTGCGGCGGGCTTTCGCTGATCCGGCGCTCTCGCCCTGGCCTTCTGATGATTGGGATTCTTCTAAATCGTCATCGATATCTGAACCTGGAAAAAATAATCAAAATAAATAAATCAATTAAAAATTACGACAGAAATTGACAATAAACAACATAAACGATATATAAGTTTATCATCAAACACGAGTTTCTCTTTGTCTTACAAGTACTTAAAAATGTTTAAAAATATAACGGTTTCGAAGAAGTTGAATGTACACTTATCGCAATTGCTGCCATAAATACAGCAATTGCGATAAGTGTACATTCTGTAGTCAAAGAATTTAGGTTTCGATGGCATCTTTTGTAAATTATATTTTTAAGATGACCCCACAAAAAACACTACACGGTGGTAAATCAGGAGATCTCGCTCCACCACGATCAATTATATTTTCTTTTTTTTTACTTCCACCCTACTATTCGTGTTACTCCATTCTGTAATGTAATTCAAGTTTTGTTGCAATATTTCTGACATTTGATAACATTAAAGATTTTCAAGTACGTTACATGTTATAGACTCAATTATGAAAATAACGAATAACAATGGACCCAACTTTGTACCATGTGGTACACCAGAAGAATCATGATAAAGATCTAAATCGCTTATATGAGATAGATTTCTACAAGAAAGATATGATTCAAAGAAATTCATTAAGTATTTAGAAAATCCATGTTGATACTTAGATATCTGAAGATTCATTTGCATTATTAGATCATTGTAAATTAACTGCTCAAAAGCTTTTGCAAAATTATTTACCATTTTAAATAATGTCAACAAAGCTTTTGAGCAGTTAATTTACAGTGATTAATTTGTAGTTTACAAATTCAATTTTATCTTTTAAATACTCTTATAAATAAAACACTTTAATACTTAATTATGACTACCTAGTAGTCATCATAAAAGCAAACAAAATTTTCAATAGAAAAGAGTATACACTCACTTGGTTATAGCTATTTAAATAAATTACATAAAAGGAATTTGAAAATAATTAATTTATTAATTTTATGTTTTAACTTTGTGACATTTTGGACTTACGTTACGTAAGCACTTTAAACAAATACACAAATAATAGAAATATGACTTATTCATTTGGTCACAGTTATTTAAATAAATTAAATAAAAATAGTTTATTGATTAATTATTTTCAAATTCTTTCTATTTAATTTATTTAAATGTACACATTTTGATAATCAGAATAAATTAATGTAAATAAGTGATGATGATTTAGTTTCCATAAAAAAATAGTTGGCAAAAACGAATTCAAATTTATTTACATCATAATATCTTATTATAACGTGAAAAAATCTAACTAATACAATGTGAGAGAGTATTAAACGCAAACAGACGTGTCCGTGTTTTTCATTTAATTTCTCAAGTTAAAAAAAGTAATAAATTGAATTTGATTGGAATATAAACTAAGTGTGATAAACTCGACGGCAAGGTAATAATTTAATATTTTGTACGTGTATATATATATTTTTTTAATCTATTTTCACCTGCATTTCTGCTGATTTCTGGTGAAAATATCCTCGGATGTACTTTGATCTCTACTTAACTCGAAAAATAAATTGTTAGACCTTGTTTTTTCTAATCTAAATATATCACAATTTGACTTATGCCGTGAGCGCTGTCCATTGGTACCTGAAGATGAATATCATCCGTCGCTAACCGGTACCATGTACATTAAATTAAATGATAAACCCTCCAATTTTCCGTCAAATCACAATGTTAGATATAACTTTCGTAAAGCAGATTTTCATGGCTTATAAAATGATCTCACAGGTATAAATTGGTCATTTTTAGACAATTGTTCTGAAGTTAATGTTGCCGTTGACAATTTGTATGAGGTTATATATTGTAGTTTAGACAAGTATGTTTCTCGGTATGTGCATCATCAAGGTAATCAGTTTCCATCTTGGTTCTCTAGGGAATTAAGGCAGAATATAAAAACTAAGAATTATTATCATCGTAAATGGAAACGTTTCAAATCACCTCACTATCGTTTGCAATTCGAAAGGCTTCGTAGTCTAACCAAAAAAGATATAAAAAATGAATATAATATACACGTTTCTAATATTGAAACAAACTTAACCAAAAATACTCGCGAGTTCTGGAAATTTGTTCGGGAAAGAGGAAATTCGTCAAGAATTCCTGGTGAACTATATGCCGGTGATAATCATTATGACACACCAGATGCTATTGTGAATGCTTTTGTGAATCATTTTGCGAATGTTTATTTGGCTGAGTCTAATGTGCAGTTTGTTGAGAAACCAAACTGCCGAGAAATGCGTCATGTCAGCACTATTACTGAACGACAAGTTCTGTATAGCATAAATAAGCTTAAAAATTCTACCTCGTATGGAATTGATGATATTCCGAGTTTTTTAATTAAGGATTGTAAATATTTGTTTGTTGAGCCCTTAACGAGAATATTTAACTTAACACTATCTTCAGGTGAATTTCCGACAAAGTGGAAGCATGCAAATATTTGTCCAGTCTTTAAAAAAGGTGATTCTCATGATATAAATAACTATCGTCCAATATCAATTTTGTCAAAATTTTCCAAAATATTTGAACAAATAATATTTACCATTATTAATGATCATACCAAAGTGTACTTATCACCGAATCAGCATGGCTTTACCCGTGGACGCTCAACAACAACAAACTTAGTGTCAATAACCCAATTCCTGTCGGAGTCACTTGATCATTGTGGACAATCTGACGTAATATATACTGATTTCTCCCATGCTTTTGATACGTTGGATCATAATATATTGCTGCAGAAATTATCATTATTTGGATTTACATATAAGTTTATTACATTTATTTCTTCATATCTACACAATAGACCAAACTCTGTCTATTACAATGGTTTCACATCACATACATTTATCTCCAGTTCAGGTGTTCCACAAGGTTCTAACCTCGGTCCACTGTTGTTCAATCTCTATATAGTTGACTTAATCACATCAATTACATGCTTAGTTTTGGCCTATGCTGATGATCTTAAGATATTTGCGAATATTAAAAGTAGTCTTGATACTGTCGTATTAAAAAATAATCAAACTCAAACTTAACTCTGCTAAATGCTATGTAGTTTCATATTGTCGCAAAGAATCAACTATTATCAATAACTATAATATTCAGGGCATAATAATTGAAAGAAAACGTGAAATTGTTGACCTAGGCGTGCTTTTTGATTCGGAACTAAGTTTTTCTTTGCACATTAATAAAGTTACATCGACTGCAATAAAAATGTTAGGCTTTATTATGAGCATATCTAAACATTTCAATGATATAAATGCGATCACATCACTTTATTATGCGTTTGTTAGGTCAAAGTTAGAGTATTGTATGTTAGTCTGGTTTCCGCATTATATGAACCTGTCATTAATGGTAGAAAAAGTTCAGAAACGTTTTTTGAAATATTTATCATTCAAATCGAATGGTACTTATCCGGATCGTAATGTCAACTACGATTCATTATTAACTCAATTTAATTTTATTTCGCTAATGGATCGTAGGGACGAGTACAGCGCTATTTTCATTAAAAAAGTAATCGATAACTCCATAGATTTTATGTATCTACTGTCGAAAATAAACTTTCTAGTACCTCGCGCAGCTTCGCGTCACATTAATACGTTTTTACTGCCAATTTGTAGAACAAACGTTTTAGTTAAAGCACCTTTAACGCATATGTGTCGTAACGCAAACAAATATTTTGATGATGTATTTTTAGGCTTTAAGTAATCTACAACTTAAGTTTGTATACTTTGTTTTGCCCTTCATTAAAATTATTATTATTATTATTTAGAATGACATATTTGTATTTATTATTGTTAATGTTATATTAATAACAATTTTATAAGTTTGTATACTCTCAGTATTACCCTTTATTAATATATTATTATTTGGAATGATATACTTGTGTTTATTATTGTTAATGTTATATATATATTAAGTTATAATAAAGGATTTTGTTACTTGTCCTGTATTGGTTTCTCCGTTGGACAATAAAGTTATTATTATTATTATTATTAACTTAATAAATATCCAATAAGGGAAGGCGAAGGAATTGTATTTTTCCGGTATAAAACATTCAAAATGTAATGAATTTTACCAGTTTCACTCAGTCCATTCAAATATCAAATAAATAAGAGAAGGGAAAGAAACATGACCAAGAAGCTGCTAAAAAAACAACAACTCATTAAGTTAATGATAGTTGCTATAATTGACGATGCCACTTGAAATTAGGCAATAGATGACGCTTGTGCTATCTCTCAATTATTATGGTTTCTACACTTCGCTATCAGAGACGTAGCGATAGCCTACTTGAGCTACAATTGTGGAACAGTGCCAAGTTTTTTTTTAATTAGATATATTAAACATTTAAATAATTTTTATCTATTATTTATACAAACGAATGTGATAAAAAAAAAACATTCATGAATCACTTCATTAAACAAAACAAGTTATTAAATCACACGATTAATTAAGTGGGAAGACTATCATGTCTAAATTTTGTCACCAGTTTTCTCCATTAATATTGGAAAAACTATTCAAAATGACATTTCTGAATAAAGGGATATATATATAAAAATTAACCTTTCAACCATAGAAAATTAATAGATGTAGAAGCTCAAAAGTTTTTGTAAAATTATTTAAAATCCCATTACCATTTTAAATAATGTCAACAAAGCTTTTGAGCAGTTAATTTACAGTGATTAATCTGTAGTTTACAAATTCAATTTTATCTTTTAAATACACTTATAAATAAAACACTTTAATACTTAATTATGACTACCTAGTAGTCATCATAAAACAAACAAAATTTTCAATAGAAAAGAGTATACACTCACTATAAATAAATTATGCGGAAACTGCGTTTTGCGCTTCCGGTGATGCTTTCATCGTAATAATAATAATAATTGAATAACATACATGGGCACAATAAAGACGTGAATATATATATACAGGGTGGCGCAACATTACGATGAAGTCAAATATCTCAGTTATAAAGAAATATACAAAAAAATGTTACTTGCATTATTAGTAGCTACTGTCAAAATTCACATTTTAAAATTAGTTTCATATGTACAGGGTGTTCAATAATCACGTGACGTATCAAACATATGCTTTTTTAAATGGAATGATATATATTTTATGAAGATTTTCGATTCTACGTTTAAAAATAATCATTTTTTATATAAGATTTAATAGGTCAATTTTTCATAGTTTAAAAGTTATAAACAAATGAATGTTGAAATCGATAGATGTTTAGAGCCTAATATTTAAATAATGAAAAATGAAATAAACATTCTGTCAACGCCATACAAATGCAAAAATACTTATTAATAAAAGAAATACTCTTTTTTTCTCTTAAAACAAATTTTTATATACAAGGTGAAGCAATACGCAAAATGATTTTTTTCTCTTTTTACTTAAATGGGACACCCTATATTTTTTATACTATTTTAATAGAAAATTAATCACTCTTCATTTTTTATATAACATATTAAATAGCTACCGTCTACCGTTTTTGAGATATTTAATCTCAAATATAGAATTTGATATGGTATAGAATTTTTAATCAAAGTAGGCCGTGCCAGAACAACTAATTTATTTATTTGTGAAAGTTACGCGAACACAAATATAAAATAATTTAGTGAAACGAATAATCAAGTGCATTAATTAAAATACATCATAATTCATACATATTTTTTTACCACGGGATAAATGAGAATTTAATAAAAAAAAGTAAATAAATATTAAGCTGTAATTATTTTAATACGCGATAATATTGAAAATACAACAATTTAAATAGGTATGTTCTTGGCTGTGCGCCAGGATCCAGGTACAACGAATCTTCTTATCTCAGGAATGCGTTCTCGGAGTGAGTCGTCGATCGTTTTTTTCTTCTTGATTTGCGATAATTGCGCTCTTGTATTTCTATTCAGTCGTCCGAAAACGCGCAGTGTTCACTATTCCGGTTTAATTTTTAACGTTAGAAATTATTAATAATTAAAAACGCGATTTATGTTTGTTTATGAACAAGTGGTAATTAGTGAGTGGTGGAGGTGAGTTGGTTTTCGATTCACCAGGAATGGGTTGGAAGTTATTTTTTCTATTAAGGTATGTTAATATTAATAATTTATTTTTAAACAGATTTTACGATTCCTATTATTATCATCAATTTATTCTCCAAAATTGCATTTGATTAAATAATTTGGTATAGAATTTTTAACCAAAGTAGGCCGCGCTAGAACAACTAATTTATTTAGTAACTTTCATCGCTTAATATTATAATTAGTAAGTAAAGTACATTTTACGTTATATTTTGTAACACTGGTTCAGTTAAACATACTTCTTCAATAAATGATTAATTTAATTGTTAAAAACTAACAACAACTATATTTTTTGGTTATTATTCGAAAAATATTTAAAATATTCCTATATGCTTATTAAATTGAATTATTTTAACAATTCATGTTGACTGAAAAACCGAAAATAGATACTATGTGAAATAATGAAATATTTATATCATTATATTTTGTTAACATTTTTATGTATTTATTTCACACATTCACATTTTTTTTTAATTCAATAGCATTCAAACATTTAACAATTTTTTTCTTAAAAAATATGTCCCAATAACCATTATAACTCGCTAAATAATCGTTGAGCAACTATTTTCTTTATATTTTGCATGCGCCTTTAAATATCGATTGTTATTTGAATATCCTTTTAGGTTACGGAGTAAGTATGTTATTAAATACCAGAAAACGATTATGAATTGCATTTGTTTTAATTATAGCCTACTTAAATTATAGATTGTAAGCGAAACTTATAATTTTGTACTTTGAATTGAAATTGTTAAAAAATGGTAACAGATAGGGGTATAGTTTATTATACAAAAATTAAAGAACAATCAATTTTCTATCGAAATAGTGTAAAAAATATAGGGTGTTCCATTTAAGTGAAAAAAGAAAAAAATCATTTTGTGTATTGTTTCACCCTGTACACAACATTTGCTTTATGGTAACAAACGATTATTCCTATTATTATTAAGCATTTTTTCAATTAAATTGCGTTAACAGAAAGTTTACATCGTTTTTCATTTTTGAAAAATAAGGCCCCAATCTTTCATTGATTTCAACCTTAAATTGTTTATAACTTTTAAAATATTAAAAACTGACCTAATAAACCTTATGTCAAAAATGATTAATTTTAAGCGCAGAATCTAAAATCGACATAAAAAATATAGTATTCCATTTAAAAAATCATATGTTTGATATGTCACGTGATTATTGGACACCCTGTATATATGAAACCAATTTTAAAATGTGAAGTTTTACAGTAGCTACAAATTATGTCAGTAATATCTTTTTGTAAATTTCAAAATAACTGAGATATTGGACTTCATCGGAATCTTGCGCCACCCTGTATATAAATACTAAACATATATATATATATATATATATATATATGTTTAGTCTTTTTATTAGCCTGTTAAAAATATCACACACTTGTTTAAAAAAATATCATAGCACAGATATTTTTAGCATAAAACGCTATATTAATAATATTGAAGCATACGATGCTAACGAAATTCAGAAAAAATGTAATGCTTTTGCAAAAATTGCAAATAATTCTGCTGACACGATTATAACCTACAAAATGCGAGGGTTAAACAGAACAGGGAAACAGGAGTAATAGAAAATCTACCAGGTGACATATCTAAGTATGTTTTTTATGACGAAACCGCCTCCTGATGGTCCCTTCACCATACTAAAATTATGTTATAAACAACCCCATAAGAGCGGGCATACCCTGCTTCCAATCGAGCGAAGTGACTCCGGTGTTTGTTTAGGTTAGGAGTACCGAACCGTAATTCATGGCTTTTTCGGTTGTACGTCCAAGAATAAGAAGAAATTTGATACTCGACTTTGACCTTCTCAAATAAATTTCCACCCAAATTGTGTATTTAATTGGTAGCACTAAAATAAACCGATAAACGCTCTTACGCTCTTTGAACCTGGTTCTTTTTGAGGTATATGATAAGGACCTCAAAAAGAACCAGGTTCAAAGCTAGCTAACCGCAATTCCTTCGAATTCGAAAGAAAGTCTTTTTTTTTAATATATTTTTATTAAAACACTTTGCACGAATGCCTTTCTTGAAGGATCAATATTCTATTAAACAGATCGTTTCGTAATTGATTCCAACTCGAACCGCCGTGTGACAGTTCGAATTGAATTGAATGCGGACTCGTCTGCACCGCCGGCTTCCACCTTCATCGTCCTTTGTACTTTCCGAGCGGCGACAATTGAACTACATCGCGCGTGCCGCATTTCGAATCGATTGTTTGATTTGTTCGATCGATCATCGGTAATGCGCGTCGATTATTTATGATAAAAGTGTGTGAAATTAAATGCGGACCTAAATGCGAAAGTTGTTCATTGTTGTTTTTCCTTTTATTCGCCATTTGGAGATGAATGAAATAATTTAACTGACTTTACGAAAACGTGCCTACACTTGATGATTCTGAAAATTCATAAAAGGTTTAATTAAAATGTATGTTCGTAGGGAGTAGACGTGATCCTGTAGTTTCTACAGAAATTAGTGTTTTTTTACAGTAATTTAAGTTGTTATATTATTTTCGAAATTGAATTGCACAGTTGTTTGGAGAGTTTCCTCACAAGATATGGATGAGTACATTAGTGCCATTCTACTTGTACTCATCGATATCTTGTCAGTAAACTCTCCAAATAACTGTGCAATTCAATTTCGAAAATAATAATAATTTCGAGTTTGTTCCTTATAATAATAATAATAACGTTTATTGTCCAACAGGAGAACATTCCCAATTACAAGACAATTATATAAATCATATATAAATTAATTAGAATTTCATTTAACAATAACAATATTATGCGATTTTACCCAATGAAGGTACATATTTAATTTAGCCATAATTTAAAAAAGTTAACAATGCATGATTAAAGATGATAAAGGATCTGCAAAAATATCACACGTTAACGATAGTTGATTAAAAAGATCACAGACTATGCTAATAGGTGACTTGGAGCCATACAATGTACGATTAGAAGCAATATAAAATGAGCTTCTGTTTCTACTGTTAAAAGTTGGAATACGTAATGTAATCAATTTTAAAATATCCGGACAATCAATTCCGTTATGAAGTACTTTATATAAAAACGTAATTCTAGATGTCCTTCTCCGTCGTTCAAGCGAGTCAACATTAAATTTTTCCAGTAACAACTCTTGGCTATAACCTCTAACTGGATAAGTTCCATAAACTTTCAAATGTAAATATTTGAGAAATTTTCGCTGGACACTTTCTATAAGACTAATTTGTTGTTGAGTTAGAGGATACCAAACCAAAGAAGCGTATTCCAGCTTTGACCTAACAAAGGCATTAAAAAGAGATTTCAACGCTGTGATATTTTGAAGATCCAAAGAGTTTCGTAGTATAAAACCTAATGCCTTAAAGGAACCGCTGACCGTTTCATGATAATGCATATTAAATGTAAAGGTATCATCAAACCATACGCCCAAGTCTTTAAATACACTAACTTGTTGTAAGCGATTATTACAAACAGTGTAATCAAACTTAATAGTATTAAACTTTCTAGTGAATGACATAAACATGCACTTGTTGCTATTTAGAGTTAAGTTAATTAAAGAACACCATTTACATACTATACCAAGCTGATCTTGCAACTGCTGACAGTCCTCAAGTGATGAAACAGATGAATATAATTTCAAATTATCAGCATATAAAAGGTGTTTACAATTAAGTGCAGCTGAAAGATCATTAATAAACAAATTGAAGAGCAAAGGGCCCAAAATGGATCCTTGTGGAACCCCGGAGGTTGGGAAATAGGATTTTGATTTAAAATTGTTAACAGAGACATAAGTTTCGCGATTATAAAGATAAAATTGCAAAAGCAATAAAGGACCAGCGTTAAATCCAAAGTATTCCAATTTTGCTAATAGTAAAGCGTGATCGACTCTATCAAACGCCCTAGACATATCAGTATATATGACATCCATCTGTCCGGAAGCCTCCAAAACTCTAGAAATGTCATGTGCAATAATTGTTAAATTCGTAACAGTGGAGCGGCCAGGAATGAATCCATGTTGCTGCGAAGATAGATATGGAGCCACGTGCACATACATTTGATCGTAGTTAGCCTTTTCAAAAATTTTGCTAGATGTGATAGGATAGCTACCGGGCGGTAGTTGGTAATATTACGGGTATTTACCGTATAGGGCAAATTGAAGCAATCTTCAGTTTATTAGGGAAAGAAGAAGTTTGAATTGATAAATTAAAAATAATTGAAAGTGGGTAGCAAAAAATACGAGCACAATCCTTAAAAAAAATGATTATGATTCCATACCAAATATTTACGGACCAAGGATGTTTTTTTTAAGGAAGGATGATTAATAGGATATTAAGGTTAAGGGACATTTTGGCATAGGTAAATTCCATTCAGCCACTAACGAAATTGTCTATGAATATATATTGTCATTATTCTAGGATGAGGACAAACACAACATCCATGGATCCGGGATAAGTATATTTCGTTAGAAATATCTCTTGCCCCGGTGGGATTCGACCAAGGATGTTGATCCTCAATTTGTCGTAACCAGTGGGGACACTCCAGTAATGCATGTTATGCCGAATAATAGTACCATTTCTTTGTCAATGTACTATTTTCAGATGAGTCTACATTCACAAATAATGTAGACTCATCTGAAAATAGTATATTGACGAAGAAATTTGGGTTAGTTTACATTTGTTGAAGTGCCCATTCATAAAATACTACTCTATTAAGAAAATCATCTCCATGAAGTTCTTGGTGCAATGAAATATGATACGGATGATACTTATTACAGTGCAAAATTAATGTTAACAATACTACCTAGGGAATTTCCGGAATCGCGTTGTAATTGTCGAGTACTTATTAGTTTTAAGTTTTAATATGTTAATTTATTGCTTTTAATGTATTTATTATTTTTTAATGGCCACCGTTAATAAAGGATTATTATTATTATTGTTTGTGGATTTTACTGAACAGCTGCTAGCACAGATATTTAATTGCAAAGTCCTGTGACAGTGTTTGCTCGTTTTCTTTGTTTGGGTTGTACACTACCATCTGATAAAAATATTCTAACTATATTGTAAAAAAGACCGCGATTGAACATTATCCGGAAAACGCTTAGTGTAAAAGACAACGGGCTCGTCAATATTTCTCCTACATTCACCATAAATCGGAATAATTTCATTTTTTTTCTTCTACGCTTACACGAAGCATTGTTCACTTGTAATTGTTTTGAAGAAATGAAATTAAATAAATTCTGCAGAAAATAAATACTATCCAAATCTTTTTTGTCAGAGATGCGTATGTGAGTCGACTCATTGAGTTTTATGATGATTTTTGCGCTTGAAGGTCGAATTTTTGAACACTTGCTTTAATTGGAAAACTATTATGTGTGAAGACACACACCTTCCTGTACTTTTATTTCTTTGATTTCACATGTATTTCTCAGGAAATCCCCATTTTCAACGATTTTTGTCAATTTTGAATTTTGCCGATTATAGCTTCACCTGTCACGAATACAAAAAATATTTCAGATAAAACTTTCTTATTTTTTCTCGGAGTATTCAAATCCGTACAAAAATGGGGTTCCTATTTAACATTTCTATTTCTTTTCCACTACCCCTTAGGGGTTTGAGGCTAATGGGTTGAGTTTCGTATCATTAGATATCCCTCCCCGAGACGAACAAATTTTAATTATAATATTTTTTTATTCGATGTGTGGTTTTCGTGATATTTCAATGTTTTCACTTAAATTGAACTACAGGCAGATTTTTTTATGTTTTTACTTTATTGATCACTTGGATATGAATGAAATAATTTATCTGACTTTACAAAATTGTGTCTGTATCTGAAGATTCTGTAAACTAATGAAATTTAAAAGGCTCAAGGAGTTATGCCGAAGGATTTTATCTAATAATACCAAAATTAGGTAAAGGTTTCGGAATTCTGGGGGAGGACATTACCTAATTGGTAATAATCCATGCATTGACGTAACATCCTCAGTTACGTCAATGCACCCAGATAGCCAAAATTTGTGTAGTAGGTGACTTTAATTTACCGCGCATTAAGTGGCTGCGCGACGAGGAGAGCGTTGGATTAACACCTTGTAATCTAACTTCATCTTCCCAACTTTTATTTTCTGATGGAATGGCAGCGTTGGGGCTTAATCAATTTAATTCATTAATGAATGTATACGGGACTGTATTGGATTTGTGTTACATGAACTCGGAAGAAAATACCGTGAGTCCTTGTAAACCGATAATTTCATGTGATATATATCATTCTTCATTTTCAGTCAATATAAACTCATGTAGTTACAATATTATAACAAACGTTACCTCTTTTCAATATAACTATAAGAACGCCGACTACGAAAAAATCAATGAATTTCTAAATGGTGTCGATTGGACAGTGCTACAGAATCGTCATAAAATCGACGAAGCTCTAGATATTTAAAACACAGCTTAGATTGATTTTTAATATTTTATTCATATTTATTTCATGCAATATGAACTACCAATGTCTAAATATTAAAACCATTAATTATACAAAATATACATATTATGGTAATACTAAGACAAGAAATGGAACTGATTAAACATTTTATAAATACAAAACAGTATTCATCCACTTGGTCACAGTTATTTAAATATATTAAATAAAAATGATTTGAAAATAATTAATAAATTATTTTCACATTTAGCTCTGTGACTATTGACTTACTTAAGTAAGTACGTTAAACAAATGCACATTAAAACAACTACTTTCCGGGCAAATACCCACACCGGACATTGAATTACATAATGTACACCTGCTGCTGCATATCAATAAAATATTGCATAATGCAACAAAATTTTTATCCGAGAAAAATTTTATGTAAAAACAACAAAAATTAACGTTACTTAATATAAGGCCATCTTATATTAAGTAAGTCAATAGTCACGGAGATAAATGTGGAAATAATTTATTAATTATTTTCAAATCATTTTTATTTAATATATTTAAACATTTTATTTCTTACATTTATTTGTGATTTAACAAATTTTATATATCAACATATTTTATTGATCATTGCCAGAAATTTTCCTTGTTTAATTTCATTTTAATTTAAATAACTGCAAATGTGTGAATCATCTTTGTTTCATTTTATTTAACTCAACATATCTTAAATCATGTGTTTAAGATATGTTGAGTTAAATTTTAAAATTTTCAATTTATAAAAAATAGTATTAATGTATTTATATAATTCGTATAAATACCATACAGTTCAAGTAATGGAG
The DNA here is from genome assembly GCA_963082785.1 of Philonthus spinipes. Taxonomy (NCBI): domain Eukaryota; kingdom Metazoa; phylum Arthropoda; class Insecta; order Coleoptera; family Staphylinidae; genus Philonthus; species Philonthus spinipes. The sequence goes on along the minus strand of OY720316.1, from coordinate 10,380,934 downwards.
TGAAGGAATTGCAACCTGTTGAGATCTCTCACGAATCGATTTATTTCCGAATAGAAATGTTTATGGAATAACTCATTAGATAGATTTCGATGAATATACATCAAATCAAATTAAATCAAAGAAAATTATTCAGAGATCAATGAGAATACAATACATTACATGCTGTTTAGTTGTAGTATCATAATAGCCGCTTTCATAAAACGATGTGGCTTAATAAATTAAAGAAAAACGCCAATAACACATATTAAGTACAATAGATATTTCCGTATTGTAGTATGAAGGCTACAAATAAAAATCATTAATTTTGTACAATCATGAATAAGGCATCAAGTCTATTAATTGATATGGTTGATTGCAATTAAGTTTTTACTTTCCGCAATGAACTAAACGATCGTTCAGCTCTACATATAGTAGCCGGAATAGTAAGTGCTAAAAATATTGATGGGTAAAATTTCACTGCTGCCTTCAAAGCGTCAAAGATATTTGAATTTGTTTCGTCAACTTCTTTGTGGAACCTGTAATAATTATACAAAATACGAGATTTTGACTGGAAATTCTCTAGAAAACAATTATAACAATTATATTTCTCAAAAATATTTTTTGTATATATATATATATATATATATATACAAGGTGTACAGAAAATGAGTGAAAAGCTTTAGGTAGCGTGACTCTTTGACTAATTTTTAGATAAAAATATTAACGAAAATAAGTCACACGGTCCTTCCTTAAGCCTCACGGGCCACTTAAAAAAACTATACATTTGGCAACGCTGGATCAAACAAGTGTGCATTTATCCTGTTTATAACTGCTACATCATCCGCTGGAGGTGTTGCATACACCTTTTCTTTTACAAACGAGCGTGCGTCGTTGCCAGATCTATTTTCATTAAAAGAATGCTTCTGATGAAGTTATAAAATTGTAAAAATATCCGATTTATTAATCATTTACATCAATGGAATTATACACGTGTCTAATTGATTGTTAATGCTATTGATTTTTTATAAAATATTTAAAAAAACAATACTAATTTATAGTCACATATTTAAAATTCCGAAGACCTCGTGAGCCTCAATAAAGAACCATACAACATTTTTTTATTTGGATTTTCTATTAAAAATTAATTGAGGAATTAAGTTACCTGAAGGTTTTCACTCATTTTCTGTACACCTTGTATAAAGGGTGTTCTAAATAGAGTAAGATTCCATGGGTATCTTTCTTATTCTTAAAGTTAGAGATCTGGTTAAATGAGCAATGTTGTGCAGTTTTATATATGCTGGTTTAGATTAGGTTGAGAAATTTTCAAAATTCTGAGCAGTTTAGAAATTATTTAAAAAAAACTAAAAATCGTATTTTCCTAAAAAAAAAACAAATATCTCAATAATAATTAAAGATGCAAAAAAAAATTTAAATAAATGTTACTTAGTTTAACTAGGTAAACATAAAAATCAAGTCAAACTAAAATTCAAGATGCCGGTTTTCGCGATATTAATATCAACTTTCTTGTTTCAAATGGCCACCATATTTAATTTTTACACGCCTTAATAGATTTTTTTTCTCTTTTCAATGATGTATAACAACCTATGTCAAAATAAAAAAAATAATGGAAATATTAAGTGTTGTATGTTTAAAACAAGTAGGCATGAATAAAAATAAACAAAATTTATTATAACAACTAACTGTCATGTTACATTAGTTTATCAGTTGTATAAATCATTCATACATGTGTATTGTCTTAAGTTGTTGTAATATTGATAAATATTTTTTTATTTGAAATAGCGAATTATTCAATACATGAATAATATGATATATTTTGTAATAACAAATTTGTTACAAAAATCCTCTTGCACAAACGTACCAAGCAAACTTTCCTGAAAGAAGACAGCCGGACATTAAGGTATTTAAAATATTGGATGGAAATATGCAACTGTATGGAAGTTTAAAAAAACCTAAGAGAAATAGAAATGTGGTCGTTGATGATGAAGAGTTAACATTGGATTGTGTGGCAGTTAATCCGAACATTACATGTCGGCAGATAGAAAATGAAGTGAAAATGAGAAAAGCACAAGTTTCACCCTTATAAATTGGACCTATTTAAGATTTTACAACTAAATGACAACATCCGTAGATTAACATTTTTACCGGTCGTTAATCAAGAAAAATAGGGAAAATGGTGATTTTATAAATACAATTTTATGGACTGACGAATCCTACTTTCCTAATTGTGGATTATTTAATCGTCATAACGAGCACTATTGTGCTCAAGAAAACCCACACATAGTTATTCCACGGCGAAACCAAGTACGGTTCGGCTTTAATGTTTTTTGTGGCATAATAGGAAATCGTTCACTTGGTCCTATAATTTTTCATGGAACCCTGACTGCACAACGTTATTTGGAAACAACCTTAGAAGATTTTTTGGATGATTTACCTTTGGCACAAAATTTGCAAACATGGTACCAGCAAGATGGCGCTGCTGCATACAATACTAGAGCTGTTATTAATTATTTAAATGGACGTTTTAATAACAAAGTAATAGCGACTAATACACATGTTCAGTGGCCAGCCAGATCTGCAGACTTGATACCTCTTGACATTTATTTCTGGGTCATTTTAAAAGACAAAGTTTATAGAAGAAACTTCAGTTATAACAATGTGGATGAACTTCGAGAAGCAGTGACAGAGGCAATAAACGGCGTTAATCACAACACATTGCGAAACGTAACTGGCAGTGTTATAAAACGCTGTCAATTGTGTTTGACCAAAAACGGTCAACATTTTGAGCATATTTAATGATTTATTGTTATTTTACTAATTAGTTGTATTGCTTTTTTTGCTTTGTTGCATTTGTTTTAAAAATAATTTAAAAAATAAAAAAAATAAAAATCAATATTTTAATATTTTTTATTTTGACATAGATTGTTATACATCTTTGAAAAGATAAATGATATATGTTATGTTTTTTTCGTTCTTGCCGATGCAGCGAGAGGAGTTGAGTCTCGATTTGTCCGCTTTAAACGCATAATTATAAAGTTAATAAGTGCAATTAATTGTGTAAAATTATCCAGAAGTACACATTAAGTACAGTGCTTCCCGTAGTACTCTTTATATCCCCATGCCTTTCACGAGGAAGCAAGTAACCGAAATCAAAGTCATTATAAAAGAGGCCGTAGTCGAAATCCTCAAAGACGAGTTGTTCCTATCGTGTTTATTCGAAAAATTAATCTCAAAAGTCAAATCGGAGGAGCAAAAGAAATACAACGATTTAAACGATACTGTTTCGGATTTAAACCACGAAAATGTTTTACTACAAAAAAGATTCGATCAGCTGGAACAATTAAACCGAATTAATAATATACGTATACGGGGTATCACCGAAAAAACAACAGAAAACCTGCATACGGAAATTACTGGAATAATTAAAAACAAACTACTTCTTCAGCAAGATGTTCATATAGAAGCCTGCTACCGTACAGGAAAAACTGGAAACAACTCCCGTCCTATAATAGACCGTTTCGATAATCGTGAATTTGTTAACTTAATACTAAAAAATAGGTCTCGTCTAAAAAAAAAAAAACAGGATTATCATAAGTGAAGATTTAGCGCCAGCAAGATATCGACTACTGAGGGAAGCCCATGACAAGCTAGGAAACATAACGCCTGGTCGTATAACGGAATTGTGTTTGGGAAAAAATGTTTAATAATGAAGAGCATAAACAAAAAAATTTCGACATTGATAAACTTCTGAAGTTACAAAAAGACTAGACTTTTTGTTCACATATTTAAAATTATTTTTCGGCACCCTGTATAAAAATATTTTAAATTAAAAGTTATTATTCAATAGCATGGTATTATCTTAGTATGTATAAAAAATCATTTCTCCATCTCAAGACACAAAAAAGTAATGATTTTTTTAGTATACTACTGCAACTGTCAAAATTTTTAGAATTTTTTTTCTGCAGTAACGACTGGTCAAAACTACTAACTATATGATATAGGTGCAACTCATTTCTGATCGTTGATATTCATTTGTCGACTGTTTAAACATTTTGTGAAAGAAAATCTAAAATAAATAGCGGGCTTTTCGAGATATGAATTTTTTAATATTTAAATTGTTTATAACAAATAAACTATTGTCGACGACACATTTCTGACAGTTGGTATTTATTGTTTTATGGATGGCTAAATATTTTGTGAAAGAAAAGCAACAATAAATGGTGGGCTTTTTGAGTTTTGAATTTTTTAATCGTCCGCCCTATTAAAAGCATGGGAGCGCCAGCAATAAGTCTGATAACAATTAAACTATTGTTTATGACTCATTTCTGATTGTTGATATTCATTGTTTATCGACTCTTTAAACATTTTGTGAATGAAAATCTAAAATAAATAGCGGGCTTTCTGAGTTATGATTATTTAATTTTCGTCATATTGGATGTATGCCTGAGCTATCAATAAGTCCGATAACTATTTATCCATTATTGTCGCCACCATTTTGATAGTTAATATTTGTTGTTTAATGATCGTTTAAATATATTATAAAAGAAAATCAAAACTAATGGTTGGATTCATTGAGTTATGATTTACTAATTTTTTGCTAAATTTAACAGATGATCGAGCTCGCAATAAGTCCGATAATAAATTTATCTTTATATATGACATATTTCTGAACGATTATATTTGTTGTTTATTGACTAATTAAGTCACTAGCATCCATATTATTACAAGTGCGGCATGTAGACTCATATTATTTTTCTCTGATTTGTGTATTCTTTATTCCGTCTAGTTTTGTTATTCCCTTAACTTCTCTTAAATATTTCATTTCAATAGCCTACTTTTTTATATTCGTCTTCTTGTTCACTGTCTACGATTCACAACGATATGTAAGTATAGGTTTAAATACTGTTCTAAATACCGTAATTTTTGTGTTTGTAGATATTTCTTTTTACGTAGGAATTTTGACCCTAATATGTCGCCCAGTTTTTTTCGGTTGTTCAGTTATATCTTTCTCTTGATTCCCGTGTTGATTTATTACTGTTCCTAGGTATTTGGGTATTTGAAATTTTCGACTTGATCTATAGCATAGTTATCGAATTCTATCTTTATTTTTTGTATGTTTTTTCCTGCCATCATTACTTTTGTTTTATCGATATTGATCTTCATGTCATACTTCACTAATCTTCTATGCCATACATTTAAATTATGTTGGAGGTCTTTTTCGTTTTTGACAAATATTACAACATCATCAGCAAACGCACATTCTGATATGTTTATAGGTTTCATTTTTCTGTATTCATGGGTTTTATTTCCTGGTGACACATTTTTAATATTTCATCCATGAATATTGTAAACAGAAACGAACCCCTCCCTGTTTTAAGCCTTGGTATGTTGTAAATTCCTCGGATCTCATATTACTATATATTATGTAGTTTGTGGTCTCCTTGTAGACACTTTTTATTGCTTCTATCCTGCATCTACTCCTTTGCTCTGTAATATTTGCCTTTTTATCCTATCAAACGCCTTTTCTAGGTCTATAAATGCAAATCGTGCACTTGTGTTGTTATTTTTGCATCTTTCAATTATTTGTTTGATAGAGAATATATGATCCTGAAAACATCTTCCTTTCCTGAAGCCACTTTGGCTTCCTTCCATCATAGTTTCCACTATTATCCTCAATCTTTGTTCCAGGATATTCTCATATATTTTTAGAGTTGTACTTAGTAACGTTATGCCTCTGTAGTTACATATTTTTGTCTCCTATTTTATGTATGGCTACTATTACTCACTTTCTCCAATCTGTAGGTATTGTTTTTTTTTCTTTCCAGGCCCTATTAATAATATTTTTTGTTATTATTTCAAATTGGAATGCATCGTTCCAAATATCGATTCTTTAATAACTTCTCTCGAAAAACGTTTTTCAGACAAAAATGATATATCATATTCTTTATTTCAATTCACTCCTAAATATATGTGACAATATTTAGGAGTGAATTGGAATAAAGTATATGATATATCATTTTCGTCTGAAAAACGGTCTTCGAGAGAAGCTATTAAAGAATCGATATTTGGAACAAAAATTTCTGTTCTGTAATAGCATTCAGGAGAATCGGAAGGAACATTTCTGGAAGATTCCAACTCAATATTAAATTCACACAAATATCTATCCATTTTTTTTCTTTTTTTTCAAAGGTTATGAAAATGTTCTGCAGACGTTTGATGTTTTTTTGAATAGTTCAACGTTATTTGTTTCCTTGCTGTTAAAAGATTTTGATTGCCTTCTTGAAGATTATTGGCTACAGGCTCTAGCATGGACGAATAGTCAGACATTATATTCAAACAAACAAAAAAGTTGAATCTGTACATGCGTTATATAGCTGATTAGATCTTTGTGTTGTATTAACATTACTGTTTAATTATAATTTATGTAATGCTTGAGTGATAGCAGTAATAGTAGCAGTGATAGCACCAGTGTTTTATTTTCTCCGCTGGGAAGGAAATCTTTGGGTTTTCTTGAAAAGATATTGCCATCATTTCCGTTTAGATTGAGTGTTTCGAAAATGTTGGATTCTAAAGGAATTTTTCGGAAAATGTTATTATCGTTATTAAAATTATCCAGGAAACTAGATTCTGAAGATTTTTATTCAAAAATGTTATCATTATTATTAAATAAACCAGAGTCTGAAGATTTTCTTTCAAAAATATTGTCATTGTTAAATAAACTAGAGTCTGAAGATTTTCTTTCAAAAATATTGTCATTGTTAAATAAACTAGACTCTGGAGACTTTCTGTTGAAAATGTTGTCATTCTTCTTGAATAAACCGGAATCTGAAGACTTTCTTTCAAAAATGTTGTCATTGTTGTTAAATAAACTGGATTTAGAAGATTCTCTTTCGAAAATATTGTCATCGTTGAATAAACCGGAATCGGAAGACTTTTTCCTAAAAATATTGTCATTGTTGTTGAATAAACCCGATTCAGAAGACTTTTCGAAAATGTTGTCATTGTTGAATAAACTGGAGTCTGAAGACTTTCTTTCAAAAATGTTGTCATTGTTGTTAAATAAACTGGATTTAGAAGATTCTCTTTCGAAAATATTGTCATTGTTGAATAAACCGGAATCGTTAGACTTTTTCCTAAAAATGTTGTCATTGTTGTTGAATAAACCCGAATCAGAAGACCTTTCGAAAATGTTGTCATTGTTGAATAAACCAGAATCTGAAGACTTTCTTTCAAAAATGTTGTCATTGTTGTTAAATAAACTGGATTTAGAAGATTCTCTTTCGAAAATATTGTCATTGTTGAATAAACCGGAATCGGAAGACTTTTTCCTAAAAATGTCGTCATTGTTGTTGAATAAACCCGATTCAGAAGACCTTTCGAAAATGTTGTCATTGTTGAATAAACCGGGGTCTGAAGACTTTTTTCCAAAAATATTATCATTATTGTCGTTGTACAGAAAATTTGGTTGTACAGGTTTCTTTTCGAAATTGTAATTATCATTGTTTCCATTGAACAAATCCAGGATATTCGACCCCGAAGACTCTCTTCCAAAAATATTCCCATCGCCTTTATTTAAATCAGTTTCTGAAAATCTTCTTCCGAAAATCCCTTTATTTTCCCCGTACGAAAAATCCGGTTCCGGTTTTCTCTCAAACCCGTCCAAGAAATCCCCAAAATTCGAATCAGAATCCTTCCCGAAAAAATATTCCCAGCGAAACTCATTGCATCCCTTTTGAATTTCGACCCGATGTCCTGAATGTACTTCCTGGAAGTACCGACGACAGTTGGCACGCAGTCAATAACGGGCTCGACGTGTTTTTTGAGCTTGTCGAAATGCTTGAGCATGCGTAACGGGGTATTGAGGAAAAACAGGAGCGGAACTTGCGGGATGATGTCGTCCCAGTTGATGGTGTTGTAGAATATGTCGTTTGGTTTCTAAATCTTGGATTTAGTAGATTTCGCCCAAATCGCGTTTTTGGCGGGATTTTTTGCTCTTTGAAATGGCGTTGTGAAAAATTTCGCTTGAAGATTTTGTAGAGTTCGCCCAAATCGCGATTTTGATGAGATTTTTTGCTCTTCGAAATGCTTCTGTAAAAGACGTCGCTTGGTTTTATTGGAGATTTCGCCTAAATCGCGTTTTTTATGTGATTTTTTGCTCTTCGAAAAATTGTTAGTATCGTTGATTGCATCTGAAGGGATTGGTACAGGGAGTGAAGAAGTTTTGAAGTTATCTAAGGAAACTTCTTCAGAAAATTCAAGTGGTTTTGAAGATTTTATGCTTCCAGAAAATCCATTTGATCGTAATACTTTTATTGGTCTTGAGGAAGCATCAAATTTAGAAAATCCATTTGATCCTGGTTTTCTCATTGGGTTTGAGGAAGCATCAAACCTAGAAAATCCATTTGATCCTGGCTCTCTCATTGCGTTTGAGGAAGTATCAAACCTACAAAATTCTTTTGGTGCTGATTTTTTCATTCGATTTATAGAAGAATCAAATCCATAAAATCCATTTGCTTATGGTTTTTTAATTGGATTTGAGGAAGCATCAAACCTTGAAAATTCATTAGATCCAGATTCTGTGATTGGGCTTGGGGAAGCATCAAACCTATAAAATCCATTTGATTCGGGTTTTTTAATTGGGTTTGTAGGAGCGTCAAATTTATAAAATCCATTTAATTCTGATGCCTTCATTGGATTTGTAGAAGCATCCAATTTAGAAAGTCCTGATCCTTTGATTGAATTTGTAGGACAATTAATCCCAGAGAATCCATATAATCCTGACCCTTTGATTTATGCATATGAAGCAGTCCAACGTGTCTCATAAAATAGAGGAATATTTTGGATATATTTTCTTCTTAAAGGACTCTCTCGAAAAAAATTGATGATTGATTTGATGATTTCAACCGCATTTCGTATTTCGCAAACATCATTTACGTCGTTTATTACTAGATTTAGTCTATGTGAACCACAATGTTAAAAATTTTGGTGGCAACTGACCCACTTTATACCCATTGCGAACACCTAGGGTAATATAAATAGAAAAGAGTATTCATTCTCTCGGTCACAGTTATTTAAATAAATTAAATAAAAAAATGATTTGAAAACAATAAATTATTTCCACATTTATTCGGTTTTGATTTAGATTGATTTAATTTGGTATAATTTAATTAAATTCGATTTAGTTTAATTTGATTTAATATTATTGATTTAATTTCACTGAGTATAGTTGGATTAATTTAATTGATTTATTTTAACATCTTTAAAATATGTAAGCCATAGCTGTACTGACGAGAGATAGATCCCGAAATACGTGTCTGCAGATGGCCTTATATTAAGTAACGTTCCTTTTCTTTGTTTTTGCATTAAATTTTTCTCGGATCAAAATTTGTTGCATTATGCAATATTTTATTGATATGCAGCAGCAGGTGTACATTATGTAATTCAATGTCCGGAGTGGGTATTTGTCCGGGAAGTAGTTGTTTTAATGTGCACTTGTTTAACGTACTTACGTAACGTAAGTCAAAAGTCACACAATGTGGAAATAATGTATTAATTGTTTCCAAATCATTTTTATTTAATTTACCTAGGGTAATATTCTTTCATCTTCATCTTTCAATTTCACGAGTTTTTAAAGTCCATGAAGGCGAAGGGTAAAATTTGTACAAATTCACATGATTAGGTTAAAACCAGTTCATTAATCCAATCGTGTGAATTTTCCGAGATTAAAAAAGAAGTATTATAGAAAACAAATTTTAGAAGTGTTTTCATTAATATATAATTTTAGTATTCATTTTATTATCATAAATCATATAGTAAAACATGATTGAATTGAACAAGTTAAATTTCTGAATTCATGTAGAAAAAAACAAAATGGTTAAAGTACGAATATAAATGATATCAATAAATGCGATTTATTTCTCAACATCAATAATAAAATAAAAGTATGCATTTTAACGCTAATTTTCGAGATAATAAAGCCGCAATCACACGGTCGCGCAATAACTCCAATGGAGGCAAACAAAAGCCGCGCAAAACCCTCCCACAGATAACAATAAGACATTAAAATCGCAGTCTGCGGCCGGCGCTGATGGATCGATTTAATAATTGTTGATTTAACGGCGAATTGAGCCGGGATGGGATCCATTAAAAATAATTGGATATCCGATTGGAAACGAATGACAAATCCGCCAATTTCCATAACCGCGAAATCCGATCCGTAATCATCTCCGATTAACCACGCTCCACTTTCATCGCCGTGTTGCTCCGTCGACGGTTATTATCATCGCGCCGTGTGTGAATTATTTAAATTGGATTGATAATCGTAATGGATAAATGCGTGAATTAAAAATTAAATTTATACGCGACGTGATTAACAATTAATGCTTATTTATAAATATTAATATTTTATTACAGATTCATTCATTTAATTCTCTAACAGCGATTAATGCTAAAACAATTATAATTTCATTTTATATAAAAATACTTATTGTGACACTTTTAATTAAAGGAAATTTAATTTGAAATAAAACATTTGTAAATAGAAAAGAGTATTTATTCACTTGGTCACAGTTATTTAAATATATTAAATAAAAATGATTTGAAAATAATTAATAAATTATTTTCACATTTAGCTCTGTGACTTTTGACTTACGTTACGTAAGTACGTTAAACAAATGCACATTAAAACAACTACTTCCCTGGCAAATACCCACGCCGGATATTGAATTACATAATGTACACCTGCTGTTGCACATCAATAAAATATTGCATAATGCAACAAATTTTGATCCGAGAAAAAAAAAAATGGTGATGTGTCCATCATGGCACTTTCCCCGGTGAATACGGTCAAATAAGTTTCTGATAGAAAATTTAATAGGGAAGCAAAATGATTAATAGAAAAAATTGATTGTTATCTTTTAAAGTTAAAGCCGAGTATTTAGAAGAATATTGTAATTAAATGTATTATTTCTTACCTTACAATAGGTTAAAATCATTCCTCCACACTCTTCTTCATTTTTGCAAACTGGAGGCGTTTGCGAATGATAAGTTGAATTTCACGGCACTTTGACGTTTTATTTGTCATTAAAATAATTATTTCAATAATTAAAATCTCTAAGGGAATTTATCAGATAAATGCTTATAAAATGAAAACCGGAGGTCCTACAATAAAAGTTTTATAACAGAAATTATTTATTTTCCAAGATCTAAAACTTTTATTTGAAACATTTTTCTATCCGAATTAAAAAATGAAAAATTGTTAAGAGTAAAGTTGCACTTAATGAGTTTTGATTCTAACCAAAAGCTTTTCAGATCATTCCACTGTTATATAAAGCTTAGATATAAAGTTTGGGCTTAATCCATTTAGCCGTTTAGGCGCTATCGCGGAAACACACAGACACACAGACACACACACAGACATTTTTCAAAACTCGATGGAATGGACTCAGGGGACCTCAAAACGTGCATATTTGTTGAAATTGGCGATTCGAAAATTTTCACGATCACAATACTTTCCCTTGGACAGGGGTCCGGGGAAAGTAATAATGTAAAAACAACAAAAGGAACGTTACTTAATTTAAGGCCATCTGTAGACACGTGTTTCGGGATCTATCCCTCATCAGTGCAGCTATGCCTTACATAATTTAAAGATGTTAAAATAAATTAATTAAATTAATTCAAATACAATCAGCAAAATTAAATCAATTATATTAAATCAAATTAAACTAAATCAATTTAAATTAAATTAAACCAAATTAATTCAATTTAAATCAAAACCGAATAAAATTAAACGAAAATAATTGAATCAAATTAATTAAAAAGAGCGACCCTCACACATTTGTAGTTATTTAAATTACAATAAAATTAAACCAGGAACATTTCTAGAAATGATTAGAATTGTTCAATATCTTTTTCCAACTGCAAACATTATTTACACTGTTTCTAACAAACATCTATTTAAATATTTATACAGCTTCGGTGCCAGACAGAATCAAACGCTTTTTTATGACTAAAACCATAGGATTTTTTTTGCAAAATTTCTTAAATCGTGCAGAATAAAGCCAACTCCCTACACCCATTTCTTTTCATCCTTTTTTATTCATTTTATTTCAGTAGGTTAGAAACGCACACCGACTTTACATACCCGCTTTACAAACGCACAATAAAATTTCAAAGTCCCCTTTTCTCTTCTCCTATTCTTTCTCTTTCCCTGCAACTAGAAAAAGCGAGTGGATCTGTATTCAAGAAATCCGAACTGGTAGGGAGGGATAATATTGGTTACTAGTGATATGAGCTTATTTTTGATTATTTATTGTTTATTAAGTGAAAACTTCACGTAATTTCATCTCCATCTCAAGTAGTTGTTTCAATGGATGTTTGTTCTTTTTTAAAAGTACTTACGTAACGTAAGTCAAAAAGTAGCTAAAAAGAAAATGATTATTTAAAGAAAAATGTCAAAAATTTATTAAAACGATGGAAATATAATTTCCGAAATATATTTAGTTCAATAAAAAAATAAGTAGGAGAGAGGACAACCAATTTTATTGAAATAATTAAAGTCTCCACAACCAACATAAAGAAGATTAGAAAATGATTAATTGATTATTTAATTGAGTAAATCATCTTCAAATTATTTTTATTTAATTTAAATTATATAAGGCATAGCTGTACTGACGAGGGATATATCCCGAAACACGTGTCTGCAGATGGCCTTATATTAAGTAACGTTCCTTTTGTTGTTTTTACATTAAATTTTTCTCGGATCAAAATTTGTTGCATTATGCAATATTTTATTGATGTGCAACAGCAGGTGTACATTATGTAATTCAAAGTCTGGCGTGGGTATTTGCCCGGGATGTAGTTGTTTTAATGTGCATTTGTTTAACGTACTTACGTAGCGTAAGTCAAAGTCACAGAGCTAAATGTGGAAATAATTTATTAATTATTTTCAAATCATTTTTATTTAATATAATATTATTTCTTCTTTTTTGCAACGTTTCTTTTATTATCATCATTCTATGTGTTAGTTGTTGTCTTTCGTGTTCCCACTCTTTTTCCTTATTCTGCATTTGTTGTTTAATTTGCCTAAGCTCTCTCTAATTCCACTCTCAATTTCTCAAGAAATGCTTTTGCGTATCTAAACGCATTTCTTTTAGCTTGTTCATCATAGTTTCCATGTCTACTGTTTGTTCTGCTGCTGCGGTGTCACATTACTTCTTTGTAAGGTTTTTTTAATGCTTGTTCTTCGAAACTTTTATCTCTGTTTCCACTCATGTGCGCTAAGTAATAATAATAATAATAATAATATTTATTTATTTCCCAACAGACATACATCCAATTACAGGAAATTTTAACAATAAAATAAACAATAATGCATGAAAACATATATAACCTAATAATTAACATACAAATGCAATTATAGATATTTTCAAATTACAACGACAATGAAAATAAGGAACCAGAAAGTATCATAAATTTGTTAATTTCATTAAAATTATATGTTTAGAATTCGAGAAAATGTCAAAATCCGAATTTACACTAAGTTTATTAATAAGTTGAATACTCCTATTCAATGGCGAATTTTGATGCGCACGTGACCTAGATTGGGCATTATAAAATGTTGAAACATAACGCGACGAGCATCGTGGAACGCAAATATTCAACATACTTAAAATGTTTGGATCATCTACATTATTACAAAGTACACCATGGATAAACAGTATAGATGCAACATTTCGGCGATGTTCTAAAGAGTCTATATTAAAAATTGACAAGAGATTTTCGTATGTAACAGAAATAGATGGATATTGACGGAATGATTTGAAATACAACATATTGAAGAATTTTTTCTGAATTTTCTCGAGTTTACTAATATAGGCGTAATATTGAGGTGATCATATAATAGATGCGAACTCGAGATTGGAGCGTATGTACGAAAAGTATAGTTTTTTAATAACATTAACATTATTGAAATCTTTACAGGTACGGTTAAGAAATCCTAACATTTTTAATGATTTGTTACAAACATTAATAACATGTTCATCGAATCTTAAGCGGTTATCAAAAGTAACGCCTAAATCTTTTATAGTATTTTTTCTTTCAAATATTACATTTTCCAACCCGTAAGCATATCTAATAATATATCTTTTACGCGAAAAAATCATACTGCAACACTTTGAAAGATTAAGGTAAAGTTTATTTTCATGACACCAATTATTAATATTAACCAGATCATGTTGTAAGCGAATACAATCACTTATATCTTCAACAGCATTAAAAATCTTAATATCATCAGCATATAATAAAACATTACATTTAAGAGATTTTACGATGTCATTAATAAAAATTATAAACAGTAGGGGGCCTAAATTTGAGCCCTGAGGGACACCACTAGTTGCACGATACAGGTTGGATTTATAACCCATATATTCAACAAATTGCACTCTGTCAACAAGATACGAGTTAATAAGAGCAATAATGTCGTTAGAAAAGCACCTCGAGTTTCTTCAATTTCTTTGCTTCGTAGAACAAAGCACTTTTTTACTGTTTCTAAAGATGTGTGAATATATCTTTAATAATAGGAAAAAGGGGCAGAAAGACCGATGGTCGATAGCCATTTTCTGAGGCTTAACTAGAGGTTTATGATTGTAATGTAAATATTGTAATGTAATTTAACGTATTTCTCAGAAATAAAGATTTTCTATATATAGAAAAAAGGGGCTAAAGCTAAAGAGGAAATGATTTATTAATTATTTTCAAATTTATTTTTTTTATAATTATCTTTATTTCTGTTTATAAGAAATTGTAAATTAGGATTATTATAGCCATGGCATTACGAAATAAAATTACTTTCAAACCAGTCTTGAGTCGAGTCCGAAGAGGCTAAAAATCTCCCTCAACCTGTTTTTTTTTTCTACGATGCCTTACAACCCACGTTAAAGACCCATCTCAGTTGTGTCTTGAGTTACGAGGGGGGTTATTATGTTCGCGAAAAAGGAAAAAATGGGGTGGTGTAACCAATTTGATTGTACTGAGCAACTCTTTGCGATCATTAGTGTTAAGTTCCATCCTGATCGGATCAGTAGGGCACAAGTTGTCTTTCGGTTTGCAAAATGTCGAGTTTCGTGCGATGATTAAATTTTTAGCCAAACAGGGAAAATCACCTCAAAACATTAAAGAAGAAATGGCGGCGGTTTATACTGATTATACTTGTCCGGGCAAGACTATGTTTTATAAGTGGCATGCACTTTTCAAGCAAAGCTGTGAATCGATAGAAGATGATCCTCGCCCAGGAAGATCCGCTGATGCCTCCATAGAAGAAAACAATGAAAAAAAAAAAAATGATTCTTGAAGATGCCTGTTTCAAGAAAGAGCAAATTGGAGTATCAGCTACAACTGTTTGAAATATTCTACATGGACTCCTGGATATATCAAAAGTGAGTGAAATGTGAGTGCCCAGAATACCCACGCCGCTTCAGATGCATCGCGTTCAATGTTCAAGCGAATTTTTAACTTTATACAACGAAGACTAAGACACTTTTTTGGATAGAATAATTACTGGGGATGAAACTTCAGTTCATCATTATCAACCTAAGTCAAGACAAGAGTCAATGCAATGGTTCAAAAAGGGTGCTCCTTTCCCCAAGAAGATTAAGGTGGCGTAGTCGACCGGAAAGATTATGACCACAGTTTTCTGGGACACGCAAGGCATATTGCTGATTGATTATAAAGAAAAGAATGTAACAATAACAGGGGCGTATTATGCTAACTTATTGGACAAATTGTAAGAAAAGGGTATGCTGCTCTTGTATGAGAACGCGCCCGTCTGCACAAATCGAGTTGCGATGGCTTCCAAACTTTGTAGCAGACCTTGCTCCCTTCTAACTATTCATTGTTTCCAAACCTAAAAAAAAAAGATTTAATGAAATGTTCAGCCACCATTCATCTAGCGTATGGATAACTAGGCCATTTCGGTTTTTCGAACCTCATCAGACTAGTGTGTTCCATGTGCAATGCCTTGATGAAGTTATCCATACGCCAGATGAATGGTGGCTGAACATTTCATTAAATGTGAATTTCCTTTCCTGTTATCATAAACAGGACAGCTTCCTTTAGTGGACGAACAATGATTCTCAGTCGTCTACCTTGTAGACTGAAATTGTTGACAATGCCACTTGAAATTAGGCAAAATATGGCGCTTGCGTCGTCTTTAATTTATTATAATTAAAAAAAGATCTTCGAGGGAAGAAATTTAAGGACGATGGAGAGATCAAAGCAATATTTCGACACGAGAGATAAAATAGATCAGAAAAAATGTGTAACAATCAAGGGTATTTATATTGAAAAATATTTTTTTGTATTCACTACCCCCTTCCCCCTTATTCCGCGAACATCTTAACCTCCCCCCGTACTTCCACTCAACGAAGAGCTTAACAACCTCAGAGCGCAATTTCTCATTATCAACCACATCCGTCGCCGCGGCGTAATAACCCGCGTAATAATTCAATCACAAACCAGCTACATGAGCCATCCCTGCGTTCTTTAGTACCGAGTTCGTAAATACGACGGTAAGCGTACTTATCGATGATGTAATTTAATTTAACTCTCAGAAATGAAAAAAATTGATTGAGTTTGACATGATTTCATTTCCCTCCTCTCTTTCTCTCCATTAAACATTTTTTTAATCATTTATCTCAAACATAATTCATATCGAGCGCTTGAAGGCAGGAAGCGCGCAATAAATTATGCCGCCCCCGAGGGCCCCGCACACTCCAACCACCCCGCTGAAATATTCATGGATCCATGTCGTCGTGCGTCCGCTCGCAATCATAACATTTAATTATCGTCCCTCCTCTAATCGAATTAGGACGTAATGAAGCGCTTCCAGAGTCCGGTAATTCCCCGTAATTACACCAAGTACACACACATAAACGAATTAAAATGGTAATAATAGAGGAGTGAGTAAGCACGGGACACCATACCGCGTATTTTCATGAGCGCATGCATCCCCTCGCAAAATATAATTATGTGGATACTTATATTGTACGAAGGGCGCGCAATGCGCATTAAGGGGTGTAATCGATCGTGTGATTCAATAACTTGTTTTGTTTGATGGGGTGATTCGTCGACGTTTTTTCTCACATGCATTTGCATAAATAAAAATGTTTAATTTAATTTAAAAATACAATAGTATCTCAAGTAGCCTTTGCAGAAGCATGATTAGTATGGGTATTTGCCCGGGAAGTAGTTGCTTTAATGTGCATTTGTTTAACGTACTTACGTAATGTAAGTCAAAAGAGTTAAATGTGAGAATAATTTATTAATTATTTTCAAATCATTTTTATTTTATTCAATGATTAAGAGGGATCGGTACAATCATTTGATGGGGGCGAGGTAGAGCGAAGCCAGAACGGTACCGCGAATTTACAGCCAATAAAAACGCATTTGGGATCGTGTCGAAGTCGTCCCTTGCGAGGATAACCGAATATTCATTATTTTTAATATGCACTGCTGTCCGTACATTTGAGAATTAATACGTTATTGAAAATAAAGTATGCATTCGGGATATTTTTTAATAACATTGACTATATATTATATTTTATAATAAGCGAAGATTTGTTCTTCGAAAAGTATTTAAAAGGTATATTTGTAAATTAATATTAAATTAAATATCATTTTTAAATATAATTTTCTTGTTTATATACAAGGTGTACAGAAAATGAGTGAAAACCTTCAGGTAACTCAATTCATCAATTAATTTTTAATAGAAAATCCAAATAAAAAAATGTTGTATGGTTCTTCATTGAGGCTCACGAGGTCTTCGGAATTTTAAATATGTGACTATAAATTAGTATTGTTTTTTGAATATTTTGTAAAAAATCAATAGCATTAACAATCAATTAGACACGTGTATAATTCCATTGATGTAAATGATTAATAAATCGGATATTTTTACAATTTTATAACTTCATCAGAAGCATTCTTTCAATGAAAATAGATCTGGCAACGACGCACGCTCGTTTGTAAAAGAAAAGGTGTATGCAACACCTCCAGCGGATGATGTAGCAGTTATAAACAGGATAAATGCACACTTGTTTGATCCAGCGTTGCCAAATGTATAGTTCTTTTAAGTGGCCCATGAGGCTTAAGGAAGGACCGTGTGACTTATTTTCGTTAATATTTTTATCTAAAAATTAATCAAAGAGTCACGCTACCTAAAGCTTTTCACTCATTTTCTGTACACCTTGTATATACATTCATATATCCATATATTCCTTATGAAAAAAAAAAAAGGATTTTCAATGTTAATTTCTTTACATTTTAAAATTATAAGCTTTTGTTTTAAAGTAGATATTTAAATTTCCTTTCATAGAATAAATATTTCTGATTTTAAAGTTATAGGGACGCTAAATTATTTGTTCCGGTATTCATTAAAATGAAGAAAATATCCCATTAATTAATAATAAAAAATTTTATTCAATTCGTAATTGCTGGATGATGATAAAGTATTGCATACTTTTCTAAAAACATAATTCTTGATAAATATTCTCTATAACCCCATTTATGGAGAAAGAACTAAATTTGAACTATATTATGTTAAGCAATTATATACACAGAGAGCTTTTTTTATCAGTATACATATCCCCTATGTATACCTACAAAATACGCGAGTCAAATGCATTAATGTATGTGTGTTTAGTTGCCTATAACACGCAACTGAACACACATATCCCAAATAGTCAACTAAATATACACACATTAATCGGTTCAATGCGTTTGTCTCGCGTTTTTTGCAGGTATACACTTCACCTAATGTATACTGATAAAAAAACCTCTCTGTATATATATATATATATATATATTTAAAGTAATATTTCAAATCAAATTGATCAGAAAATATTTTAAATAATCGGCCGAATTTAAAAAATAAGACACATTTAAAATTTACTGCGATTTGATATAGAAGTCAACTAATACAGATTAAAATTTATTTAAAAACAATTGTTTAGATTTGCATGATTGGTTTAAAAAAATAATGAACAATTAAATAGGAACTTGTGAATAAAAGTATACAAGATTCTTGTTAAATAAGGTCTAATAGTCCTAATAGTCAAATTTTAAACTTTTAAAACTTTTTTATACTAAATTGGAGTCGGTGTATGTGCAGAATTAAACTGATTTTTCGACTATTTCAATAGGCATTTTGATGAATAAAAATCAAAGGTTGCTTTGAAAAAACATTCTGTTGACAGACGTGTCTTCTAATTACAATTATTAAAGTTTTAGAGCTTTTATAGATTTTTGTCTAAATCACACATTATGAAAGTATTAAACTTTGTGTAAACATAGTTTTAGTTAGAAC
This sequence comes from Philonthus spinipes, assembly GCA_963082785.1. Taxonomy (NCBI): domain Eukaryota; kingdom Metazoa; phylum Arthropoda; class Insecta; order Coleoptera; family Staphylinidae; genus Philonthus; species Philonthus spinipes. Next base: position 10,361,577 of record OY720316.1, on the reverse strand, counting down.
ATTAAAAGTATAGAAGAAAAATATTTCTAGAATAAATTGCATACTAGAACTTATGTTTGGCAATGTGATTCAATTGAATATAAATAGAAAAGAGTATTATTCATTCACTTGGTCACATTTATTTAAATATATTAAATAAAATAATTTATTAATTATTTTCAAGTCATTTTTATTTAATAATGTGATTCAATTGTTTTGAAGGTGCATGAAATCGGTTATAATATTTTGAAATACGTCTTTGACTCTTTGCTACATGTTTTCTTGTGTATTTTGAGGTGAAAACGATTTCTTTCCGTCTTCTAGAAATACGTAAATTATTTATATTAGCTCAGCTCGATTGAATTTTTTGTCAAAAAAATATTGATAATAAAGAGCGTAAGCGAACAATTATTTATAATTTTAATATTACTAAAGCTAACGTAGACTAATGCCACTGATTGTTAAAGTTTACAATGTCAAAAACATAGTTTTCAAAGCAACCTTCTATTTTCATTTATCAAAATTACTATTAAAAAAACAGTTTCTTACAAATCACTTTTAATTTATTAGGAATTGAGGTCTTAGACTTTATTTAATATGTACCTTGTATAATTTTATTCCTATTTTATTTTTTATTATTTTTGTATTACTAAACCGATTTCAATAAAATTTTAGGTGTATGTAGATAATCAGAAAAGACACCTAAACAATGAATAAAATGTATATCAAGCAATTAAAAAAAAATCATCATGCCGTAACTCTTTTTTGGGACACCCTGTATAATAAAAAATATCCTAAAGTACGTCCTAGGATCCAAGTAAAGTTTCCAAATTTTGAAAGTCCTAACTTAATTACTAACTGAGCTGTCGAAGACGGAGCTGAAATGCAGGACACCCTGCATAATGTAAAACACGTCTAATCATCATAATTTTAATATCTATTCAAATCGCCGTGATCCGATTACGTATTCGATTTAAAAACTTATTATATATTATTTTTCTATTTCTAATTATTTTTCTAATAGAGAAATTTAGTCATTTTCATTCGAATGTTACATTACTACTTGTAACAATATTTTTTCAAATTTGTTTTCATTCGCTTGAGTTTCTTAAATTTTAGGGGAAATTAATTAGTTTGATAAATCTAAAATTTCAATTTCATGTAATAGTAAACACAGTTTCTTCAAATCGAATCCACAGTAGTATACTTTATTTTGTAACTTCAATGTCTATATTTTCATATTTGGTTATATATTTAGATATGGATGATCGATCACTTGAAAGAAATATAGGTCGGATTGAAACGGTTGTTCCTAAAAGCTAGAATTTTTTCTCGACGTTTATTTCCGTACGATCGTTTCTATTTCTCAAAAATTAATTTAAAAAGGAATATATGTTACCATATATTTTTCTTTGGTTTAAGAAATTAAATTTGGTATTTGTTGTTTAATAATTCGTATAAAATACTAATAATAACAGAATTGTTATTATATGGTTTGTTTCTTTCATTGCATTTTTTTTTAAATAATTTATTAAATTTCATTCCCAGATAGAATATTCATCAAGAATACGATTTTTTTAAACGGGCAAATCTATATATTTATTATGTGGCTTTCTGGTCGTAAATTATAAAAAATGCAGTAATTATGAAGCACTTATTTGGAGAAATTTATAATTTTATAATAAAGATTTTTTTATTAGTAAATAAATAAACAAACCGACGTTGTAAAAACAACGCCGTACGGATTTCGGGTATTATCGGCGCCGTATTATACGTATGCTAAACGGAAGTACCTAATCGCAGCTGCAGGTGATCGAGTTAAAGAGATTGATAATACACATATCCGCGATTAAATCAAACCGAAATATCGATCCGTAATGATCGACCAGAATAAGCCGTTTTTACAAGATCGAACGGCCCTACCTTTTTAATCGATTTTTCCTATCACTAATTTAAAAAATATAGTTGTTATTACTAAGACCTTACTTTTGAATTTAAATATTTAACAACGACGTCGAATAGTTTTATAATTATTAGTAAAACCATATTTTACACTACTTTATAAAGGATCGAAATTATATGTTTTTTTTTGCGAATAGATATAACCTGTAAATATGACATTATTCATATTTTCCCACCAGAATAACGTTTACTTTCTCTCTTATACCCTCTCTTTCCCTCCTAGGCGGAGTTTAATGTCGTATTTCGCAAGCGCTCCATAGTGGCAGCACTTTACAGACGATTTCTGTGTGCCAAGATATCTATATTAATTACTAACCAAAATTCAATATTTTTACATATTTGTATTCAGAAAAATTATTACTAAAAAACGCTGGATTTACTTTTTTTATAACATTTAAAATACAATTTTCAAAATAGATATTGAGGTTATGCTAATGATTAAAAAAATCTAAATCCAGGAAAAGTTTCTAAATAATACCTATAATGATTTACCGAAAACAGAATTATTTATTTTAAACCGTATTTGAGATATTTTGTCACAACGTTGCCATGTATTTACTTGTGAAGCATTTTTCTCTTAAGAAGCTGCTAGATCCTACAACTCAGTAAGTTACTGATGGCTTCTATTTGCCCTAAGAGATGTCGGATGAAAATGAATAAAAGCCATCATTCACTTACTAAGTTGCTAGCTCTAGCAGCTTCTCGATCATATTTCTTTGTCATTTGCAGAATAATATTAACATTAATTAACACTCTGCGTTAGTTGGGAATTATAGGGCGCTTCGACATATTTGGTCATTCTCGAGCACTCTTCGTATTCAAAATACTAGACGTTATGATTAATGAATATATTAAATAACAGTGGTTCGTGATAGAATAATAATAATATAATATTCTTGAAAAATTATTTTGTCGGACCTCATTAATTTTTATTGTCTTTTTTAATTTAGCCATCTATCATGGCTAAATTAAAAAAGACAAGAAAAATTAAGGTCCAACAAAATATTTTTTTAAGAATAATATTTCAAGAAATCCCTCGATCCTTCGAAATATGCAAGTAGCAAAAGATCAGCCCTCAGAGTGCTAACAAAACTAAAACACCACCAAAGCCCATCAAACACACTCCTATATGAACAATCAAATATCCTCCCCATTGAACAACGTATCATAGTCCTACAAAAATTTGCCCTAAATCCAACCACGACCTTCTACACACTTTATATATCCCGCATACAATATTGAAATATTTAAATTCATCACATCCTGTCAAGACATAGACTATTAAATTGATATTGATCATTTCAAAAGACAGTTCATCAATAACGACCAACGACGAAATAATTTGCAAAAAAAGATAAAGACTAAAAATTTAAAAGACCAATGGTCGATAGCTGATTGACAATTAAGTTTTTATATTTTTAAAATATTTTTATATTTTTCTCATTATTGTAAACTCAAAAAATTGACAATGAAGATATATATATTATTATTATTTAAAGAACCATAAATACAGAAAAAATGAAAACAAGAAGTAGAAAGACCTATACAGGGTGATTCGGGAGGAAATGGAAATATTTTAAAGACATGTCCAGGAAGCAAAAATTAGCTCATATGTTTAAGTCCGAATTTCATTCATTCCAAAGATATTTTCAACAATAGCAATTTGAAAAATTAAAGGAAAACGTATTGCTGAACTTACAAAAAAAAACATTAATTCACATTTTCAAAATCTCCACATATTTGCGCGTTTATAAATGGACCTGGTAGTTTCAGTGAATGCTGTAATTAAAGCCGTATCATTAAGAATACGATCTAGTAGCGCACTCCATTTGTTTAGTAACATAGACTAACGACTTCATCCATCCCCAAAGACAAACATCTAGGCAAGTCAAACGAACAGAATTACCATTACAAAATTCATAAACAAACACCATATGTGCATATTCTATGACTGAAAATATGAAGCATTTTTATAATCTCGTAAATCAACTACAACTATCACTTTTTATTACATTTACCTAATTAATATTTTGTTTAAAATTGGCATCTAGGACAACGTTGTCCAATTAACTTTTAAAAAGAAAAACCGTATCTCTGATATTTTGAATTAATTTCTCACTTCTCACTATACCGTATCTCTGAAACAATTGAAAATCGGACTTGAATATAAGCATATTTTTCTTATTTTTGCCTCTTTAAAATATTTCCATTTCCTCCCGAATCACCCTGTATATTTATTTATACAGTAGTTTCAATTATTATATACAATGTATTATTTTTCTCATATAATAAATATTTAGTATTTCAAGAATTATTATTTGTCGGTCTTTCTTTCCGCCTGTATATTAGTGTAAAAAAAATCGTTTAATATTAGTTTACCGTCGTGGAAAGCGTCGGAGACGTGCAATTAAAAATTAATTAGCTTCTCTGATTTTATGTATTTTTTTTTTTCTTGTTGTTCGTTTCGTTTTATTTTGTTTTCGTCATTGCCATCGCGTCGATCATATCTGATTCACCGCCGGCGCGGAATACGAATCGTTTCCGATTTGAATTTTTCGCGATTCGATTTTTCTTTGTGTCGGCCCGCCTTTTGCCAAACGCGCAATTCTTGCGTGTTTCAAATTCGATTGTATGCAAATCGGGTGGGGAATTGCAAAAATGGTAGCCGCGCTTTCGATTAGCAAAACAATCGGGCGACGATTAACGTCGGAATTACTGTAAGGATCCGACGACTCACGATCTTTTTTTATTAATTAATACAATATTAAAATTATTTTCCCTTTATCGAGTAGTATATCTTTATGTATGACGCTTAAGTTCTTTATCAATAGCAGTTTAATTATTTTTTACGTGAAAGTAGCCGTTGGCTTCAAATTTCTTAACTCTTCTCAATCTTACTCACAATTAGTTGACTTTCATTTGTGTTGATAATTGAAAATGCAATCATTGTGAAACATTTTCTATTCTTTTCTTAAATTCTCCGATTAATTTTTTTGGCTTTTATCATTCTCGAAGAAAAAAGGTACACAAAAGTGAATTTACCATTTTTAATAAGACTGTCATGAACAATTACGTATTTTATTGATATGCAACAGCAGGTGTACATTATGTAATTCAATGTCCGGGTATTTGCCCGGGAAGTAGTTGTTTTAATGTGCATTTGTTTAACGTACTTACGTAACGTAAGTCAAAAGACATAGAGCTAAATGTGGAAATAATTTATTATTTATTTTCAAATCATTTTTATTTAATTCATTTAAATAACTGTGGCCAAGAGAATGAATACTCTTTTTTATTTATAAATAACATTTTATTCCGACTAGTTTCGATTTTTACATCATTTTCAGTCTGTCGACATCGTTTTTTTGTCTGCCATTTTGCATTAAGCTTTTTTAATATATAAATACACAATATAGAACGAATCCGTATGTATAAACTACATACATACGGATTCGTTCTATATTGTATTGCTTTTTTTCTATCAAAATGTTAGTCATTTTTGTCATGTCGTTTTGCCAATACTTTCGCCACTAGCAAACTATCTGCAATTAATTTTCCGCGTTTCTTAAGGATAAGTAAAATATATTTTCGTAATTATAATCCATGTAGCTTGTAACATTTTTAATACAGAAATTTGACATATTTGACCGGCCACCCCCTCGTTAAGCCTCTGGGCGATTTGGACTTGGCTATACTATAGGATCCTTTTCCGTTAGGAATCAATCGTGTAGCTGATACATCCATTTTTTATGTAGCCAGCTCTCCGTATTAGCAATGTCAGTCAAAAATGATTAAGAAAACTCTGAGCACTCTTGATTCATCAGTTTTGAAATATTGGATAAAGATTTATCACCGTCACACCTAAGCTCGGGTTTTTATTAAGCTCGCTTCGCTTGCAATCCAAACACCTAAGCTGAACCAATCCTGCGTTTTCATTAAAGCTAGTCCAGTTTTTTTTTTATTGAGCTCGATTCGCTCGCAATCCTGACATCTGAATTCAGTCAATCTAAGGTTTTTATTGAGCTTGCTTCGCTCGCAATCCTGGCACCTAAGGTCAGCCGGTCCAGGATTTTTATAAAGCTCGCTTCTCTTGCAATCCTGACATCTAAGCTCAGCCCGTCTATGGTTTTTATTGAGCTCACTTCTCTCGCAATCCTAACATCTAAGCTCAGCCAGTCTATGGTTTTTATTGAGCTCGCTTCGCTCGCAATCCTGACATCTAAGCTCAGTCAGTCTATGGTTTTTATTGAGCTCGCTTCGCTCGCAATCCTGACATTTAAGCTCAGCCAGTCTATGGTTTTCATTGAGCTCGCTTCACTCGCAATCCTAACATCTAAGCTCAGCTAGTCTATGGTTTCCATTGAGCTCGCTTCGCTCGTAATCCTGACATTTAAGCTCAGCCAGTCTATGTTTTTTATTGAGCTCGCTTCGCTCGCAATCCTGACATCTAAGCTCAGCCAGTCTATGGTTTTTATTGAGCTCGCTTCTCTCGCAATCCTGACATCTAAGCTCAGCCAGTCTATGTTTTTTATTGAGCTCGCTTCGCTCGCAATCCTGACATCTAAGCTCAGCCAGTCTATGGTTTTTATTGAGCTCGCTTCTCTCGCAATCCTGACATCTAAGCTCAGCCAGTCTATGGTTTCCATTGAGCTCGCTTCGCTCGCAATCCTGACATCTAAGCTCAGCCAGTCTATGGTTTTTATTGAGCTTGCTTCGCTCGCAATCCTGACATCTAAGCTCAGCCAGTCTATGGTTTTTATTGAGCTCGCTTCGCTCGCAATCCTGACATCTAGGCTCAGCCAGTCTATGGTTTTTATTGAGCTCGCTTCGCTCGCAATCCTGACATCTAAGCTCAGCAAGTCTATGGTTTTTATTGAGCTCGCTTCGCTCGCAATCCTGACATCTAAGTTCAGCCAGTCTATGTTTTTTTATTGAGCTCGCTTCGCTCGTAATCCTGACATCTAAGCTCAGCCAGTTTATGGTTTTTATTGAGCTCGCTTCGCTCGTAATCCTGACACCTGAGTTCAGTCAATCTAAGGTTTTTATTGAGCTCGCTTCGCTCGCAATCCTGGCACTTAAGCTCAGCCGGTCCAGGATTTTTATTAAGCTCGCTTCACTCGTAATCCTGGCACCTAAGCTCAGCTAATCCAGTTTTTTTTTTATTAAGCTCGCTTCACTCGCAATTCTGTCATCTAAGCTCAGCCAATCTATGGTTTTTATTGAGCTCGCTTCGCTCGTAATCCTGACATCTAAGCTCAGCAAGTCTATGGTTTTTATTGAGCTTGCTTCGCTCGCAATTCTGACATCTAAGCTCAGCCAGTCTAGGGTTTTTATAGTGCTCGCTTCGCTCGCAATCCTGACATCTAAGCTCAGCCAGTCTATGGTTTTTATTGAGCTCGCTTCTCTCGCAATCCTGACATCTATGCTCAGCCAGTCTATGGTTTTTATAGAGCTCGCTTCGCTCGCAATCCTGACATCTAAGCTCAGCCAGTCTATGGTTTTTATTGAGCTCGCTTCGCTCGCAATCCTGACATCTAGGCTCAGCCAGTCTATGGTTTTTATTGAGCTCGCTTCGCTCGCAATCCTGACATCTAAGCTCAGCAAGTCTATGGTTTTTATTGAGCTCGCTTCGCTCGCAATCCTGACATCTAGACTCAGCCAGTCTAGGGTTTTTATTGAGCTCGCTTCGCTCGCAATCCTGACATGTAAAGTCTGCCAGTCTAGGATTTTTTGTTGAGTTCGCTTCGCTCATAATTCTGACACCGAAATTCAGAGTAAAGGTTTTATTAAGTTCGATTTTTTAACTTTAAAACACAATAATTTATTTTTTCATTTAATAATTTTCCATTTATTGTTAAATGTTCATTGAAGACCGAATTTACGGGCAAAAGTACCATGATGACCATTTTTTTATTTGTTTTATAGTGTATGTGAAGTGATTTTGTTTACCGCACGACAGCTGGATAAATTTCGCGTTAGGAATAATTTTCCGGCGGATTTATGAAATTTTCGCGGGCGATTAAGCTGCCGCCGGCTCTTTGATGCCGGCCGCAAGATAAACACGGAAAACACAACAGGGCCGAACGGCCTTTTAACCGCGGGCCCATTACGGCACCAATCTACCGGCAAATGAGTTATTGCCTTCCTCGATCCATACGGAACGCAAACAATAACTAAATCGGCCGCCAATTAAACACGTCTCTTCGACCAATTCGTACCGGAATGAATCTCACACACTTTTTCCATATATAAATATATACATTTAAAATGCATAAATTAAAGTAAATAAATTCCTGATGAAGGTTTACATAAAATTCCACTTGATTTGTTTCACAATTTTTGTAGATAAAAAATATACTTAGTTAGATAATGCCCGAAATGTACATATAGCATAAAAATAAACAAGTGAAGAAAGGAATACAAAGCGTTTTATTTTTAATTGTTCGAATCTCTTCACGTAACTCACAACACATCAAAATGTTTCACCAAATGTTAAGTGAGAAAGCCATTCAAGAGAAAACCATATTAATTCCTTACTTTGATAATCAATAAAACAAATTCAGTTAATTCCTCAATGAAGTAAGGAATAAAACAATAACTTAAATAAGTTGAGTTTGCTATTTAACATTATTCATATAAAAAATGGTGATAATGGTACTTTACCCGGTGAATTCGGTCAAATTAGTTTTGAATGAACATTTTATAGTAAATAAAAAAATATTAAATGAAAAAATAGATTGTTGTATTTTAAATTTAAATCCGAGTATTTAAAAAAAAATACAATTTATTTTATTACTTCTTATAATGGCTTCACTCAATTTTCCCTCAATATTTCTCTTCTTTTTTTTAATATTTTTGAAAGATGCATTGCGTTACTAAAATATGACAGCATTTTGATGCAGATTCTGTTCAAACAAACAATTTTCGTTTTATGTCTTTTCGTTCAAAATTGTATTGACATTTTTGTTACATGTTTACCATCTTTTTCAAATTCTCTTTTTCTATTATTAACTAACTAAATTAATAAAAGTGATCATAAGAAAATGCTGGAAATAAATTTCAAATTCGTAACTCTTCCAGTAGGGGGCGCAATGAACAGTCGAAAAGTAATATTGCGATTACCTCAAAAAATGTTTAATAAAGACATCATACAACTACACTTTTTGAAATCATGATAAGTTCGTGAAACAAAAATGTTATAGACATTTTTTTTCTTACGCTTGAAATAAATGGCGGGGGAAGGTCAGAATTTATAAAGAGCAAATGTCAAATAACTCTTTTGTTTTTTTAACCGATCTTAATGATTTTAATGTCATGCGAAAGAACTTATCATGTTAATTAAAATTATTGACAACAATCAAAAAAATAACAAACTTTATCGCCGCTAGGTGGCGCCAACTTAAAGTATAGATTATTTTTCTATTTTTCTTAAAAATTTCAAATGGAATGATATATTTTTCTTAATGTTAGTAGAAATAGGATTAAAAAGTAAGAAATTTAGTGAAAACCGGACGTCTATATCTAAATCCTATAACAAGTTACAATTAAAAGAATTTTTAGAATTATAAATTAATGTAAGAATTTTAAGAATTTTATGTGTTAATTTAAAATAATTGAAATTATAGCTAAAATAACAAAATTAAATTATTTTGTCACCGGTAGGGGGCGCTTTTTTAATTTTAATAATATATATATATAAATCTTTATTGGCAGATTATTTTTAACAAAGTAATAATAATAAATAAATACAATAAATAACTAACATAAAAATAAATTCTTCTGCCAATTGGCTATCGACCGTTGGTCTTTCCGCCTGATTTTGTAGGCGTCTGTTCTTGTCAGTTGCTGTGTCAAAAAGGTTTTGATCGCTAATGTCGTCCATTGTCTTGTAAATTGAATTTACTCGTCGTGATCATTAAAGTCACGAAATGATGAAATGAAATCATGAATTTTAATAATAATTGTTCTCGTTTTTTTAAATAAAGACATATTTCTTATAATACAGGTGAAAAGAGTATTAAAATTAAATGGAAAAACATTTTCAATGCCAAATTTATATCAAAATTTTGTTTTTCTTTCAATGACTCCACCGTCACACATAATTATATACAATTAAATAAGCAGCGACATTCACTCTAGCAATAGCAGTATATCTATTGCAGAAGTTTTTGCATTTCAGATCCAAAAAAATATGTCTTTCCTCATTCTGGGCCTGGATTGATAAAAAATATTTTTTAATTTGCCCCAAAAATAAAAATCTGAACATTTGGCAAATCGTGGTGACAAAAAAAAAAAATAAGCATCCCCATCTATTCACCTGTCAAGAAAGAGTATATCCAAATAATTTAGCGTGCTTTAGAAAATGCCCCCTGGTGGTGATAAACTAATTCAATTTTATTGTTTTTGTCATACATTTTATTAACCTCAAAAAGTTTTCCAATGACATTTGAAATTTTCTTTTATATATAACTTGTGATAGAATCAAGGTTTTGAGATGCGGTTTTCACCAAATTTCTTACATTTCTATTGGTACCAAGAAAAATATATCATTCCATTTGAAATTTGTAAGAAAAATAGGAAAATTATATTCTTTTTAACTTGGCACCACCTAGCGACGACTGAATTACTTATTTTTATGACTGTTATCAATTGTTTTAATCAGTATGATAAGTTCTTTCGTATGAAATTAAAATCATTAAGATCGGTTAAAAAACAAAAGAGTTATTTAACATTTGATGTGTATAAATTCTGACCTTCCCCCACCCTTTATTTCAAGAATAAGAGAAAAATTTCTCTAAAATTTTTGTTTTATGAACTCATCTTGATTTCAATAAGTGTAGTTTTATAATGGCTTTATTTGAACTTTTTTCATTAAGATCGGTTAAAAACAAAAGAGTTATTTAACATTTGATGTGTATAAATTCTGACCTTCCCCCACCCTTTATTTCAAGAATAAGAGAAAAATTTCTCTAAAATTTTTGTTTTATGAACTCATCTTGATTTCAATAAGTGTAGTTTTATAATGGCTTTATTTGAACTTTTTTGAGATAATCGCAGAATAATTTTTTGTGCCCCCTATTGGAAGAGATAAGAACTTAAAATTTATTTCCAACATTTTCTCATGGTCACTTTTATTAACAATTTTTTTTATTTGAAAGCTCTAGGAGTCTTAGTTTCTGAGATATAGGCGGTGACCCTTTTTATCTGGACACCCGGTACAATAATATATAAAATTAGAATTGTAGTCTGTAGATGAATCGGCTATCGACCGGAGTTCTTTCAGCCTTCTATTATTATTAAAATAAATTTAAAAAGATAAATATCGAACAAATATGAAATAGAAGTGAAAATGTTTATTGCTGTTTTTGTCTGATGATTACTATATTTTTTTCTAGTTTAATAATAATAGAAAAACGTATTTAATTTTCTTATTCATTCTATTATATACTGAAATAGCCAATACTTATTATGTGTATTGTTTTTAATTCTTTACCTTCCTCTTGCGATATATTCTATGATACAATTAAATCTCTTAATATTCTATTCATTTATTATTTAGCATTAAGTTAGTTTATATATTATATTATACACACACTGCTATGGATTTATGTATATTGTCTTGTAATTGGGATGTATATTTCCTGTTGGGCAATAAAGACTTATTATTATTATTATTTCCATTATTATTATAATTATTAAAAAATAGTAAACATCGGACAAAAATAGGAATACGCATTTTCACTATAGAAATGAACCGAGTGTCTGAGATAAGAGGCGAACATAGGAATTTAACATGTAAATAGAGTATTAAAAACTGTATTAAATGTATCCACAAAAATTGCTTCCCGCAAAGATATAATATTTTTTTATAAATTTTGTTTTTCAGGTGCCCCTGCGAAAAACAAATCGCATGGTTTTAAATCAGGACATTGGGAAAATTATCATTTAAATATTCCCTCACATTTAAACCATAATGGGCTGGACATCCATCAAGCTGATACCATATCTCCTGATTTTCACGTGCAACTTCTTCTAACGCAGGGCCAACCTGGTCAATTAAAAGGTCTAAATAAGAATTCGAATTTAAATTTCCATAAATTTCAAATGGCCCAATAATATTATTCTTAAAAATACCAGCCCAAATATTTATTTTTTTCGGGAACTGGGTTCTAGTTTTTAAGCGTATTCGTGGATATTCCTGGGTCCAGTATTGTATGTTCTGTGTGTTAAGCTCGTTATTAAGTGTGAACGTGCATTCATCAGTAAAACATATAGACTGCGAATAGTTTCGGTCTGTGTTTGATCGATCCTGCATTATTTCTAGTAGTATCTCCTGATGACATTGATGTTTATAAAAACGATATCAATGCTTCTTCAGAATCTTATGTACAGAGAAATTAGATACGCACTCACGAGCAATACATCGTATGCTAGTTTTTGGTTCAGCATTTATTAAACCCAAAACTCTTTTTTTTTTTCAATTCATTGTTGCATCTTCTGTTCCGTTTACCTGTAATGTTAATGTTTTTGAATTAATATTTGTTGAAATTAGACTATTAAAATACCTTTTGAATCATCTGCCGCTACACTTGCTGTATTTTCAATCTTTTTCACAAACTTGTTAATTGTTGATAAAGACAGGTCAGGTATTGGTCTGTTGTTAAATTTAAGTGAAAATAGGTCACGAACTCTGCGTAAACTGACGCCACTGTAAAATGTTTTTATAATGAATACCTTCTCTTCATTGGAACGACTCAGATTATTATTCATAACAATTATAATAATATAATGCATTATTTTCACTCTAATATGACATTTGTCAAACTCAGGGCAAGGGTTTTTATTAAATGGTACATTTTTCAACTTATTTTTTATAATATTTGAGGTGGATTCTGACACAAACGTAAATTAAATAGATACATTTAATACAGTTTTTAAAACTCTAAAAAATAATCCCTTACGATTTTTCTGTAAAATTAATAGGGAAGCTAATAATTACACATATTTAATTTTACATGTTAAATTCCTATGTTCGCTGAGACTATACAATTTCGTCCAAGCGCGGATACCTAAGGTATTTTGGTTTGTACCCAATAAATCTTCCCGAACGAGCGCAAGCCTACCCCAAAACACTCGGTATATACACACATCTTTATTCATACTATTCAGATCATTTCAACAATATAACATACATAATTATGGCTTGGCTATCGACCAGAATTCTTTCAATTTTTTTAAATTATTTTAATAATAATTGAATACGAATTTTAAGAAATGGCAAATATCTAACAAAAATGTCAATACAAATTTTAAACTATTTTATATTTTCAAATCTCATCAAGAAACTGTTAAAAAAATAACATTTTTTTAAATATAGAACATTGCAATGAATATAAATGACGATTAAATATTGATGACGGAAGGGTGGATAAACGATTAGGAACTCGGAACGGAGCCCGCGCCGCGTGCGTTATGTAAATCCGACGCCGTTCGAGATGCAAACAATCACATTATCCACGTTATTCCCTTCACGTCTGAGTGATTACCCGGAGAACATCCATTATAGACGATCGGTGCATCTAATGGCCGGCCACCAACAATTTCCTTCCGCGTCGGGAAAAATTATTGCCATTCATTCGGAGCCGTTCCGGCCATACAAATGAATAGATAATTACGGTTTAGAATCGGACGATTATCCGGCTCTTAATGTCGTGATTGTTTGAATAATCATCGATTAGCCGAGGTGATGTGCGAGCTGAGTGAAATATTAAAGTGTGTACCTAAATGGTGTTGGGTGATGACTTTTTTTTAATGAGTAATAAAGTTACGCATTAAAATTAATTAATAATTATTAAGTGCTTTATATTATGATTTTTAGTATTATTAATTGGATGCTTTTCTAGTACATTTTTTATGAAGAAGCATTTTTTTTTTGTACTGACTGAAAAAATCTAAACACACCGATTTGTGTGGGTAACGCTCTTGGATATTTATACCGATTTTATTCTTCTTCTTATGTATTCAAACTGTGAATCTATGTTAAGGACAAAACATTTTCTTTTTCTGTAAAAAATATTATTTTTTATTAAATTACGGACATACCCGACAATAACTTCTGACTAAGACAGTTAGATATCATCATACTTCTTTCATGAGTAGGACATAAGTACGAAAAACCAGGCTGAAAGACCACTGGTCGATAGCCAATTAACAGATATAAATTATACATTTGAGTTTGTTAATGTTTATTACTTATTTTGTATACTTTCTGTATATATCTATTAATAAAGATTATTATTATTTTTATCTTAATACTTCTGTGACTTTTGACTTACGTTACGTAAGTACGTTAAACAAATACACATTAAAACAACAATTTGAATTAATAATTGTTGTATCGTCATGAATTTATAATAATGTCAAAGAAAAAATCTGTAAATTAAATAAAAATAATTTTAAATTAATAAATTATTCCCTCTTTAGTTACTGTGACATTTTGACTTACGTTACATAAGTACTTAAAACAAATGCTCAAGCATTAATATATTCAACTGTGACCAAATGGAATAAATCCATTTTTTATTATGAAAACATCTATGGTAACTTTTATTATTATTAAAATATTTATAATTTAAAAAAGGTGAATATTGAACAAAAATTGAAATGCATATTTTTCACTTCTATTTCAATTTCTCAAATCTTATGAAAAAACTCTTAATAAATAAGTGTTTAATCTCAGTTTTAATCGTGGAGGGGCTGAATAATAATATTCTATATGAGTGGGTATCATATAGAATATTATTATCGTCTGCAAATAACACAGCTCAACAATCAAATATATAGGAAAATCTTTAATAAAAACTAAAAAAAGTGAGGGTTGTAAAGTTGATCCTTGCAGAACACCGTACTTGATTTCGTTCAATTCCGACATTTGGCCTTTTTTAGTTTGTTTTAATAATTATATTAAAATTATAGAAATATATTAAAAAATATTAAAAATCTTCAACACATTGTAAATCAATTTGGCGACTTCACAAACGTACACTTACTTAGTGCAGAACAAAATAAAACAAAAAACAGTTTAGTCCATTTTAGCTATCCAAGCTCCCACAGATCTTTTGTAGATATTTCTGTGATAGAGGACCTTCCCCAAAAGTGCAGTTTTATTGCTAATCTGAACCATTTACAGTACTATTTGTTTCTTTAATGATAACTGTCCATCTTATCAAAGCTGATTATATTGAGCTCTTTAATATCATCATTTGTCCAGAAGAATGTGACCAACACATATATGCGAAAATTTCTCAAAAACTATGAATGGGGTATTTTTTGATTTTTATATATACTGAAAGTGGAAGGTTTTATTAATGTCGTTACAAAATTTCATGAAGCTACTCTCTAAAAAATCAAATTATGATTTTTTTGAATTTCCAATATACCGAAAATATAAGTAAAACCCGTATTTTTTACATGCAATCGAAAATATCTCGAAAACTATGGATGGGGTAACTTTCGTTTTTTGCATATTCTAAAAGGGGAAGGTTTTATTAATATCCTTGCAAAGTTTCGTGAAGCTACTCCTTAAAAAAATAAAATTATGATTTTTTAGAAATTCCAATACACCGAAAATAAAAGTAAAACCCGCCTTTTTTTACATGTAATCGAAAATATCTCGAAAACTATGGATGGGGTAATTTTCGTTTTTTTGCATATTCTAAAAGGGGAATGTTTTATTAATTTCCTTGCAAAGTTTCATGAAGCTACTCCTTAAAAAAATGCAATTATGATTTTTTTGAATTTCCAAAATACCGAAAATAAAAGTAAAACCCGTATTTTTTACATGTAATCGAAAATATCTCGTAAACTATGAATGGGGTAACTTTCATTTTTTACATATTCTAAAAGGGGAAGGTTTTATTAATTTCCTTGCAAAGTTTCATGGAGCTACTCCTTAAAAAAATAAAATTATGATTTTTTTGAAATTCCAATATACCGAAAATAAAAGTAAAACCCGTCTTTTTTACATGTAATCGAAAATATCTCGAAAACTATGGATGGGGTAACTTTCGTTTTTAACATATTCTAAAAGGGGAAGGTTTTATTAATATCCTTGCAAAGTTTCATGAAGCTACTCCGTAAAAAAATGCAATTATGATTTTTATGAATTTTTAATATACCGAAAATAAAAGTAAAACCCGTCTTTTTTACATGTAATCGAAAATATCTCGAAAACTATGGATGGGGTAACTTTCATTTTTTACATATTCTAAAAGGGGAAGATTTTATTAATATCCTTGCAAAGTTTCATGAAGCTACTCCTTAAAAAAATGCAATTATGATTTTTTTGAATTTCCAATATACCGAAAATAAAAGTAAAACCCGTATTTTTTACATGTAATCGAAAATATCTCGAAAACTATGGATGGGGTAATTTTCATTTTTTACATATTCTAAAAGGGGAAGGTTATATTAATATCCTTGCAAAGTTTCATGAAGCTACTCCTTAAAAAAATGCAATTATGATTTTTTTTAATTTCCAATATACCGAAAATAAAAGTAAAACCCGTATTTTTACATGTAATCGAAAATATCTCGAAAAATATGAATGGGGTACCTTTTATTTTTTACATATTCTAAAAGGGGAAGGTAATATTAATATCCTTGCAAAGATTCATGAAGCTACTCCTTAAGAAAATGAAATTATGATTTTTTTTGAAATTCCAATATACCGAAAATAAAAGTAAAACCCGTCTTTTTTACATATAATTGAAAATATCTCGAAAACTATGGATGGGGTAACTTTCGTTTTTACATATTCTAAAAGGGGAAGATTTTATTAATATCCCTGAAAAATTTCATGAAGCTACTCCTTAAAAAATAAAATTCTGATTTTTTTTTAAATTCCGATATACCGAAAATAAAAGTAAAACCCGTCTTTTTTACATGTAATCGAAAATATCTCGAAAACTATGGATGGGGTAACTTTCGTTTTTTACATATTCTAAAAGGGGAAGGTTTTATTAATATCCTTGCAAAGTTTCATGAAGCTACTCCTTAAATAAATAAAATTATGATTTTTTTGAAATTCCAATATACCGAAAATATAAGTAAAACCCGTATATTTTACATGTAATTGAAAATATCCCGAAAACTATGGATAGCGTAACTTTTGTTTTTTTACATATTCTAAAAAGGGAAGGTTCCATTAATATTCCTGCAAGGTTTCATGAAGCTACCCCCTAAATAAAAACAAATTATGATTTTTTGATTTTTTTCTAATATATCGAAAATAAAAATAAAACTCGTCTTTTCTACATGAAATCGAAAATATCTCGAAAAGTACGGAGAGAGTAAGTTTTTGTTTTTTACATATTCTGAAAGAGGAAGGTTTTATTAATATTTTTACAAAGTTTCATGAAGCTACTTCCTAAAAAAATCAAATTATATTTTTTTGAATTTTCAATATACCGAAAATAATAGAAAAACTCGAAAACTACGGACGGAGTATTTTTTTAATTTTTACATATTCTAATGGAGAAAGTTTCATTATTATCCTTACAAAATTTTGTAAAGCTACTCCTTAAAAAATTAAATCATATATATATATATATATCTTTATTCAGACTATATAAATAATTTTAACAATATAACAATATAAATAATAACAATACATGTAGGTGTTAGTCTGCCTGGGCTATCGACCAGAGGTCTTTCTGCCCTGTCGTGAATTTATGATGAAGTTAAAGAAAAATCTATGCTAGCTAGCTGAACTGTCCTGATGATTTGCGCAAATGAATTGATGAATGGTGATTGTAGGATGTTTGTATTTAGGAAGGATATTAGGGTTACGGGGAATACAGAATTTTGTAAGAAGGGGTAGATTATCAGAATTATTGGCAAATTTTTTACTTAAGGCTAATATACGCTGGGATATGGGTGGGATTTGGGTGGTAAAAAAAATATTTTCTTCATTTTTTTGAAAAATTAAAAATATTCGAACGATAATGTTCTCTTCTTCTTAAAAATGTTGCTTGTCCTGCATTCAAAATTTCATTCAAAAATGCATAAATAGTTTCCATTATTTAAATATTTTTTTACAAAATTCATGGGAATAAATCCTTGATATTATATATATATATTTTAAAGAATGTAAACAATTAAGAGCTAAAATTAATTACGAATCGATTAATAATTGTCTCGTTATTATTTTTGTCATGTGTTTATTCATTGCGTTTCACAATAAACAAAAGAAGGTACGTTGTATTAATTAAATACAACACGCTTGTTTTATTGTATATTGTTTATAAATTGTCGATAAAATTGAATAAGTTCTGGCTTTATACTTGATTGAACGTACCGTGGAATTTATTTATGTATTCTTCTACCGAATCAATTTAATTGATATACATTTAAACATTACATTTATTTCATAAATACCATATGATCGAGAAACTTTCTCCTCTAGTGTGTTTTGATTTTTTTATTAAAAAAAATGATGTTGGCAATAAAAGTTAGCACACACTCAGGTTATGTTATCCTAATAAATTGAATTAATAAATAATGACACACGTGACGGGATTCCGAGTTCTGCACCCGAGCAGGCCGGTCATGCTGCGCGAAAATTAAAAAGCAAAGTCAGCACGTGGTCGATCCAAATCCCAACCCATCCTTTCTTTTCCTTCCTTTTTGCATTTCCTTTTCCTTTATTTTCCTTCTAAATGTCCTTTCCAAACCGATTTCACGTGTATTTTCCTTTCCTCGGGTTTTTAATTTAACATAAGTTAATATTATAAAACATTAAAATATTAATTGAAATATTATTATATTATAAAATTAACTTAACTTTAATATTATGAAACATTAAAATATTATTAATTTAAATATTATAAAAACTTTGTGACTGGTCAACAGAGCATATTTGCTAGGGCCATTTAAACCACGCAAGAAGAAGAAGAAGACACACGTGACGTTTCGTGTTTTTATTCAATGGTACCAACAAAATGTAAAATAAAAAAAATCAAAGCACTCTAGAGAAGAAAAGTTCTCGGGCATCAGAAGAGTGTCGGGTTATATAAATAATAATAATTAATGGTATTTAATGATTATTATTATTTATATTAGCCGACGCTTTTCTCATGATCGAGAACTTTTCTCCTCTGGAGTGTTCTGATTTTTTTTCTTTATTTTACATTTTGTTGGTACCATTGAATAAAAACACGAAACGTCACGCGTGTCTTCTTCTTCTTAACACGAAAAGTATAAAGGGTGTTTTGATAATAATAATAAGTATATATTATTTATATAATAAATTTTTTAAAGAAAAAAATGTTGAAAAAAATAAATATTAAAAATAAATAATTGTATAGAGAAATAAACATTTATACCATAACAACTTATTTATATTTATAAAAACTTCAACTACTGAAGATGGAAACATAGTTTCCGAAATATATCTAGTGAAATAAAAAATAAGTAGGAGAAAGGACAAGTATTTTTATTTAAATAATTAAAGTCTCCACAACCAACAACCAAAATAAAGAAGCTTTATTATTTCTCTATACCAACATTTTTATTTTTATTTTGAAAGAAGTTGCGAAAGAACAAAAATATGTTAGTCTTTGGAAATTACTTTTGCAATTACCTAACGCACGTTATGAATACCTTTTTTTTTTAAAAAAAAGGTTCATCAACAATAACTTAAAAAAAAAAACATAATAAAACAAATATTTTAGTGAAAATGATTCATGTTTTTTTATTATATTAGAAACAGTATTTTTCAATTATAAATAAAAAATTACATTGAATAATTGATCGAAATTGTAATAATTGCCAAAGCTTCTACTACTGATATGTTTAAAAAAAACCTGAATTTCACAACTGTCATGTTGTTCCGAGAAAAAAAGTTCTTTACGAAAAAATCTTTACATCTTTATTTCTTTAATAAAGTAAAATAAATAATTTGCTCTAATTGCAATTACGTCATAATCATACTTAGTTCTTCATCTTCAATTTTTTACCTATCATAGCGTATAATATTTGCGACTTTTTGTGTTCCTCAGGGGTCCCCTCTAGGGCCTCTTTTATTTAATATAAATTAATCAGGACGCAAAGTGTTTTGTTTTTAATACGCAGAGTGTTAATGTTAATAATATACTGCGAACGTTTGTTTCTCTATAATTGTTAATAATTACTAATTAAATGACAGAACTATGAAGCACGTGAATTCTATAAACGATATATTGTTAACTTGTTTCTCATTGATCACTTGGTAAAACATTTCTATTAAAATACCTATATATCTATAAACGATTTTGGTCTCCTTGACAAAAATTGTTGGTTATATTTTTTTATAAAAAAAATAGTTGTACAAAGAAAGTTAAAAGTGTTTTATTAAGTTATAATAGACAAATGTACAAACAAGTGGAAGCCTTAACAATTAACAAAAAAAAAGTTTGTCTTTTTCAAACTATATTTTAAAAAAGTGATCAAAGATAGCTAGGTTTGGCAAAGCGCAATTATAAAGATTTCATTTTTATTTCATTTTATTAATTTACAAAGATTTCACTAATCATGATGTTTTATAATTCATTAATAAGTCCATATATATATATTATATATTTTCTTTTTCATCTTTGTTAATAATTACTAATTAAATGACAGAGTTATAAAGCACCATACAATTTCACAGACCATGTGTGTGGATATAAAGAAAAAATGATTTTAATGCTTGCCATTCAATTTACATTAATGGTGTGTTGATATTTGAAAAATAAAAGGGAATTGCAATAAGTTGAAACAACTTGTCGGAGAAAATAAAAAAAATAGAAGTTAAACAAGCAAATGATATTAATGCTTGCATTCAATTTAAATTAATGATGTGTTGATATTTGAAAAAAAAAATGGGAAATTGAGAATTGCAATAAGTTGAAACAACTTGTCGGAGAGAATAAAAAAAATAGAAGTTATACAAGCCAAGTATTCAATTATTAATATTTATAAAAATGTTTCGTCAACTTCTCCGCAAACATCAGCGAAAACCAATACGGTTTTTATCGAACAAGATCCTCGTTAACAAACTTGTTCTTATATTCATACTACATTTCCAGAGCACTAGAATTGAATGATTAACGCAGATGAAAGCTTTTCTAAAATCTATAAACTTCGAGGGTAGTGAAGTTGAAACTGCATGAACTTCACTACCCTGGAAATTCATGCACTTTATTTAGATTTTAGAAAAGCTTTTATCTGCGTTAATCATTCAATTATGGAAAAACTGAAATCATATGGTATTCATGATTCGTTGTTAACACGGATTAAATCTTCTCTCGCATGCAGATCGCAAAGAGTTGCAATTTATCAAATCGCTTCAATGTAACTTCCGGTGTCCCTCACCTAGGGCCACTTCTGTTTTCTTTGATTATTAACGACAATAAAGTGTCCGCATTTGATGTTCGCTGATGATTTACTTTAAAGTACGTACGCTTCAGGATTGTCTGCTCATTTAGGAATATCTTGCAAGTATATCTAAATGGGGTGTATTAAATGATTTTGTTCTGAATGTAAAAAGGTGTCAATTTATTTATTTTGGCCGGAGCAAAAACCAATTGACTTTCAATATTTTCTCAATGGGAAACTAAAGTCAATTTGATCCGAAATCTTGGGGTTTTATTTGACGCAAAGTTGTCATTTAATCTACACATCGACAGTGTTATTATTGAAGCTAGTAAAACTCTTTTTTCACTTTAAAAAACTTACAACACCAAAAAAATACAAAACAAACTTATCGAAATAAACCAAATATGGAAATGAATTAATGTGTGTTTAGAATAAACAACTGCAATTGTTTTACTTTTGTCTTTTTCATGGCTAACTATTTTTTGGTGTATGGTAAAATTAAAAACGACTGTAACTTATTTTATTTTAAAAATAACTATGACATATGTTATATCAGATTAAAGAGAAAAAAATAGCCTTTTTAATAAAGTCATAGCCAACTATTGTTTCCATTTAAAAAAAGGTAAGTTTGTGTCATATCTCCCAAAATAAGGGCGAAAATTTTTTTTTGATTTTTTGTTATTAATCTGTGTAAAATTTTCTACAACTTTGTCTTTTACAGTTTTTTTCTATCTATGATAATAATAGAGATATATTGATTTCAAAAAATTGACACATTTTACTTTTTTCAAAATATCTAGTTACCCTTGACTTTTTCAAATATTTTGAAAGTGTCATTTTATTCGTCTTATAAAACTACACTTCTTTCCCCATTTAACCGTTTTTCTATCTCTTATAGTTTCCGAGATCCCCATAGAGAACATCGAAAAAAACTCACCCTGTATATATATTTCAAGTATTTACGAATTCACCATTTCTACATTCAAAATATGTTTAAATATTTATAAATTATTTATTACATATAAATTAAAAGAAAACCAATTACAAGATAAAAGAAAAAGAAACATTATACAGAGAGGTTTTTTTATCAGTATACATAATGGGAAATGTATAACTGCAAAAAAGCGAGTAAAACGCAATGTGTGTATGTTTAGTTGCTTATTTGGCATATATGTGCTCAATTGCGTGTTATAGGCAACTAAACACACACACATCAATGCGTTTGACTCGTGTATTTTGCAGGTATAAATATGACAAATGTATACTGTTAAAAAAAGCTCTATGTATAATAATTATTAGTTATCTTACTACATAAATCTAAACATTTTGAATATTGTTATTATTCTGTATAAAGGTGATTTGCCGTAAATAAATGAATTGAATTGAATTGAAATAATATTTCCCTTGAACGTGTTATTACTATTACTGAGCTTTGCGTTCGCTTAGTACAGTCATTTTCATTTATATTATGAATCGTCAATAAGGCTTATAAAATGCTAGGTTTCACATAACTTCAAAGTCGATACCTTACGTATTTTATATTATGCATTCGTCCGCTCTCAACTAGAATATGCAACCATTGTTTGGTTCTCACACCAGCAATATTTAATTAACGCGCTTGAAAATGTTCAAAATAAGCTTTAAATATGCTTTAAAATGAAGATAAATTATTCTACTATCGGATATAGTTTACTGAGAAATAATTTGGATATTGCTACCTTGTTGTCTCGCAGAAACTTATTTGATATGTGCTTTTTATATAAAATCTTAAACGGATATATTAATTCTTCGTCTCTTTTAGAAAGTCTGTATTTTTTTTGTATAACTGCGGTAGATCTTTCACTCGATCAAAAATGTTATTTAGAGAAAAAACTCGTAAAACTCAGTATCAATATTATAATCCCATATGTAGAATAATGCATTCGGCCAACTCCTTACTATATTCACCTAATTTCGATTTATTTTGTCAGAATATTGACTCTTTTCGTAGATTGCTACCAGTTATTAATCTTAATATTATTCGATTAATGAAAACACTTTTTTAAACTTTGTTTGTATAACTGAAATTTATTTAGTGACTATAGTTTCGACGCCATTAACGCGTCATTATCAAACTAACTAACTGTTAGTTTGATAATGATAAACTAACTAACTGTTAGTTTGATAATGACGCGTTAATGGCGTCCAAACTATAGTCACTAAATAAATTTCAGTTATACAAACAAAGTTTAAAAAAGTATTTTCATTAATCGAATAACTATGTATAACAAAGTAGAAGCCTTAACAATTAGTAACTTAATATTATTCTATAAATTATTAATGTAATATATATTTTATGTACTATGTAAGATATATAATATACTTGTATTATAATCGCGCATTTCTATGTTTTGTCTGTAATTATGCGCTTGTTACTTAAGTGTGTAATAAGTTGACACTTTTGTGTACTAATTATTTGTTAAAAGTGGTTTTCTCGTAAATAAAGTTATTATCATTATTAGTAGAATAGAGAAGCAACGAAACAAAAGGTAACCCAATTATTCACTCTTAATACAGTGAATAGTGACCCAGGGATAGGGCTGTTTCCAACAAAATAAAATCCCCGCTGATTTTGTATTTTATTTGGTCAGGTTGTAACGAAAATCACGCTTTTATGCATATTCTGGGGGTATACTTAATAAATTTTTCATTTAACCCGTCGTGAAACATTTTTGAATTATATGAAATAAATATGAATAAATTATTAAAAATCAACCAATAAAACACAGATTAGATTGAATAACTTTAAATTCTCGACTAGTTTCGGGTTATTAGCCCATTTTCAAGAGAATTTAAAATTTGTTTTATTAAAATTTCTATGGATATTTACATTAATGGATATATTGATTTTTTAATTTTTATTTTAATTAAAAAAAATTTTGAATTAATTCTCGGGTACTAAACTAAACTTCCGCGAGGGTTTTGAAATTAGGAAGGCGCTAAAGCGGGGTAAACCAATTGTAAATAATATGGATGAGATTTGTAAATCTCCTAAAACGTCTGCACTTATTACCTGATTTTATGATATTATTATTTTTTTCATATATATTTAGTTGTTATAAAATTTCTTTCATTCCACCTTGAGATAAGTAACTTAAAAGACTCAAATTCTACTGGACTGGATGGAGTTCCAAATTGTTTTCTTAAAAAACTTCCGCGAGGGTTTAGAAATTAGGAAGGCGCTAAAGCGGGGTAAACCAATTGTAAATAATATGGATAAGATTTGGAAATCTCCTAAAACATATGCACTTATTATCTGATTTAATGATAGTATTATTTTTTTCATATATATTTAGTTGTTATAAAATTTCTTTCATTCCACCTTGAGATAAGTAACTTAAAAGACCCAAATTCTACTGGACTGGATGGAGTTCCAAATTGTTTTCTTAAAAAACTTCCGCGAGGGTTTGGAAATTAGAAAGGCGCTAAAGCGGGGTGAACCAATTGTAAATAATATGGATGAGATTTTGAAATCTCATAAAACGTCTGCACTTATTAGTTGATTTTATGAGAGTATTAATTTTTTCATATATATTTAGTTGTTATAAAATTTTTTTTCATTCTACCTTGAAGATGACCAATGGTTGAAACTAGTCGGAGAAAATATAAATAAGTGAAACAAACCAAGTGTTTTAATTGTAATGAAATTATCTGGAATTATATTCTGGGGAGTTGAGGAATTTCTCAGCGACTCTTTAAGAATCATACCTTTATGTTTTTTTGGTATCGTCAGGCTAGGATACAAATTGTAAGATCGGTCTGGGAAAATTCTTTTCTGCTGGCCCTGTCATTTTTTTTTATAGTGTTCTAGTCTTATTCCACCGGCCCACTAGGATTTCCCCGAAAATTACATAAAATTACATACCATTTATGATAGTCAACGCGATGTGTGAGTATTTTATTGAATTATATAGTAGTATTGGGGTCTGGGTACCAGTTAATAAGTTCAGCTGTTTATTTTTTTAATTGTTGTCTTTGCTTACCATCTCTTTGACTCCTCCTGGACAAATCTTCAGCTAACTCCATATCGATACTTCCATCCGAATCGGTATCCCCCCTGTTGAACTGGTGCACCATCATCTGCGGCGGGGAAACACTCCACGGGCTCGGATTCAAGTTCTGCGGCCTCCTCGCCGGCACCGAGTCACTCATTAAAGCCTCGATGGAAAACGGCCTCGGCACACTCTTCACCTCACTGGCCGTCATCACCGGCGACGTCCTCACGACCGTCTCCCCAGCGGACGTCACCTCCATCATCACCTCCAAACAACCGAAACAACAAAAATCAAACAAACACCCGAAAAAACGAATCGAGTCAAAACACCGACGCGTTCGCCAAGAAACTAATAACCAGCACGGTTTTCGGTAAACTCGGGGTATGCCAGCTGGTGTGCGCGCAACCTGTGGGTAGGGCTTAGCGGGAACACCCTCGGGAAGCCGTCGGCGAATCGCGGCGCCTTCCAATCCGGCAGCGGGGCCTTAATTTCCGATGTGGGGGAAAAAACAGAGGGTACCCTGTTTGATTTAATGGGTGCGAAATGTATTCAATTTGTCCTCTTTTTTTAAACGCTCTTTAATTTATCGCCGCGCGATGATTTAGCCTGGGCGTGGTGGTATCCCCTCCATACCATACCACACCACATCGAGCTATTTGTTTATTGCCATTGTTTACGTAAACAAATGCGCTGTTTGGATTTTTAATTACGTACCAATTTGCGTTTAATTATTGTAATGTTAATCGCTTATGGTAATGCATTTCATACATACACGTCTAGAAAATTACACAAAATTACATACCTTTTATTATGGTCAACCCGATGTGTGAGTATTTTATTGAATTACAACTTTAAATAATGTATTTAATAAAATGTTCAACCAGCATTCATTTAGCGTATGGATAACTGGTGATGGCCATTTCGGTCTTCCGTACCTCGTAAGACCAGTGTGTTCCATGTGCAATGCCTTGATGACAGTTTTTTTATCCTCCTAAGTTAAAAATGTTTGCCATTCTCGACAGGATTAGTTGACTTTCTGCCACCATAATACTATGAGGTATCGGCTGGGTGAGTATACCTTTTTTTGTGTTTGAAAAAATTCCTTCTCCAGGAACACGTCTCTTTGCTGCGGGATTCTTTTTACATAGAAATGCTATACATTCACGCTTTATTGTTGATCTTCAACTTCATCCAGCAGATGTTACCACTAGCCTACGCTCACAGTGTTAGGGTGGCAGAAGGTCAACTATGAGGGGTCCTTCTCCAGAAACACGGCGACGCAGCACGTTTTGTACCATCCGCACCACACGTGGAAGGAGCTTATCAAGGACCAGCTGACCTCGCAAAGGTTCAGTCATAACTTGTTCCTCTGGAGCGACCCCTTGCGATGAATATGGGGGCAATGGTGGATGAACGCCGTCGCTCAGCTGCCAAATGATCGCCAACAATGGAAAGAGATTGCGCGTGGAAACTAAGGCGATCGAGAGACGCGCTAGAAATTTCTCGGTCGATTAAATAAATAAACAAAGGCCAACTAATCATACCGAGAATGGCAAACATTTTTAACTTAGGAGGAAAAAAAACTGTTCATCGCTCTTTCCGTGTCGATTTTCTTCAGAGCCGCGACAGCCCCCGAAGACCTCCCGAAGTGGGACAGCCTTTGCTGGTGTCTGTCGTTCGACTTTCCCCAGTTGACTGTGACCAGTTGAACGGATCTTATGTTGTGATTAAATAATCTGATATGAATCATAATAATTGGAATCGGCAATAGATGGCGCTTTTGCTGTCTTTGCAATTATTATGATTTTCTATATTTTATTTTGTATATCACTTTATTTTCCTTTGTGACTACAGTTTCTGCAAATTTAGCAACTACAGTCATTATTGAAAATAATGTGTTATACAAAAAATAAGTTTATAAGTGTTTTCATTAATAAAGGGTGATTTACGTCAAAGAGATATCTCCTTCAAACAAACTGTCTCTTTGCGCGCTTCTAGTGCCAAACTCGTTCAGTATAGTCTGGCAAATAATCATGGAACGTTTAACATCAGAAAAACGCTTGCAAGTTATTGAAATTTACTATCAAAGCCAGAGTTCTGTGCGCTGAACTTATAGAGCATTTCGCCAATTTTATGGTGCACATAATTGCCCAACCGAGCGATGTATTCACCGAATTATCCACAAATTTCGAACGGATTTAATGTTGCTCGATATTAAATAGCAATTCCATTAAAAATCTGAATTAAATAATTATTGATCATCGCTCTGTAACTTGGTTATTGAAGAAATACGGTTCAACGATGCCTCCGGAGTACAATGAGCATCATGCGTTTCTGCATGCAACGGCAATTGTTGAATCATTTTTGAATTATTTTCAATCCAATAGCGACAGTTATGGTTATGATTACGTTAATCATTTATCCAAAAATGAGCTAAACAAAATTTTGCGGTTAAATTCTGTGTCAACTTGCAAATGATTTTGAGTCCATTCAGCCAACCTACGAAGCAAGAAATGTTCTTGCGGCTTGAGTTCTTAGATAAGTTGGATCTTGTCCAAGATCTCTACTCAAAATTTTCCAAGTAGTCGAATAACAAAGTCCAGCAACCTGCGATCGTCGACGAATTGACAAACTTGGGTCTTCATAAAAACCATCAGCAACAGCGGCGATGGTTTCTTGGGAACGCACAGTTTTATGTCTTGTTTTATTATTAAGAGGAGGCGATACACAAGCAATTAGTGAGACGTAAACATTCAGTCCCCTTACGTCTGTATCTAACCCGCGAAAGCCTTGGAAGAGTACATATGACGAGTTAACGTTGTCAGACGAAGATCGTCGCGCAATGGGCGCGTTCAGTCTCCCTTCCAAGATTTTTTTGTTTTCTATACAAATAAACACGCATTCGTCCTATTTATTTCGTATTTTCGTTATAGATTGTATTTTTCAGTCGATCTGCATTTGTGGCTTGTATATTGTCAATTGTTGCTAAAATTATTTTAGCTAAATTTTCTTTGTTTCACTAATAGCACATATGTAGATTAAAAAATTCTTCTTCTTACCGTTTCTATTTTCTATTTTTTTTTTTTTTTGATGATTTACATACATTTTAAGTCATTTTGTTGATACAAAAATATATATTATGTTTTTTATAATGTAAAGGGAGATATATATACTTTTGTCCAGAATTCTTCGTATATTTGATATAATTTAAATAATTGAATAGAATTGAATATAATATCTTCAATTTGATGCTGATGCAATATTCGTTTAATTCTTTTCGTAGATTAATGGATAACTAAATCAATAAAAATTAAATTTAGTACAAATTAAAAAAATATATATTTGATTTGCAATCATAATTACCTGATATTGTTTACATATGTGCGTAAAAATATGTTTAAATTAAAATTATAACAACAATTATGAATACAATAAACATTTTCCAATATTCAGGATATAAATTATTTATTAATACAGATATATACAGGATGTTCAAAAAGTTTTTGTTTGTCCTATCAATATGATTATTTGCTTCAAAACAGTGCACTACAAGTGCTTTATATCATGAATTTATTTCAAATGAATCGTTATAAAGCTAAATACCGATCAGATTCTAATCTATAACAAATGGAGAAAGTTAGAATAAAATATCCATAAACAAATAATGCTACGCTAGATTAGAATATCGTGAGTCGAATTTCTTTTTAAAATAAGCTAAGCGTAGATTTATTTCTGAGAATGATTCAAGCAATAATTTGATCGATATTAATTGATATGAACATTTATATTTATACGAAACGATTGATTTTTTTTTTGAATATCAACAATTTCAAATTCATTTTTTTGTATAATTAATATAAATCCTTTTTAAATTAAGCCAAAAGACAATAATATATCAATATTTAATTCAATAGAGAAACATTTAAATATTTATAAAGAGGCTTTTGCCACATACATTTTTGATATTCACCTTATATTTATAACTGCAACACAGGTTATTTACAATTTTAAATTGAAATTAAGGATTATAATCCTTATGAAATGACTCAATGTATTATTATACATTCGGATACACTGTTCAAACTTTCTAAAAATAAACAAAAATATTTTTTAAATTATTTAATCTTTATAATTATGTTTATTGGCATTTTATTTTCACATATAATAAAGGAATCAGAAATTAAACATTTTTAATATTAAGATATACTTTAATTTTATATATGTGCTTCAGACAATCTATATAGTGCTGGTCTAAATAGTACAGTACAGCAATTACTCACTTGTGAAAATATTTTGAGGGAAAAGAAAATTCGAAATAACTCGCAAACTACTTGCTCTAGATATAGAAATATGTAATACTTTTATGTTGAAAATTGTCTTGCCAATCGATTTATGATATAAATTCCATTTGAACAAATATAAATTATGATGTTTTTAAGTGGGGACTGAAATATTGACATTTTTGTTATCCCTATTATCAAAATAGACAAATGTTATTATTTTTTTAATTCTACACAGATATATTTACTAATTACTATTAAAGATGTCTGTCTTGATCTTATTAGAAGTTATAATTTTTCAAAACATCTATTTTAGGTTAAAATTTGACAAATACATTTTAACTTTAAAACTCAGAGCTGGACATAAATCGATATGAGTGGGTGGTCAATTGAACGAGGAATCAAAAAAGAGAAATTAAAATGTAGGGTGTTCCATTTAAAATAACAAAGTTGATAGCCATTTTCGGTACAACCGGAAGTGCAAGAAAGAGAAAATATTTTTTATGAGAAGATTATATTGAACCATGCAATGCAATGCAAACTTTTCCATTTTTTTTCCTTGGTCGGGAACCGCGTAAACTTTAATTCGTGACCCACCCATATATTATTAGCAAATGATTCTTTCCAATCAGTTGAAATATGTATTGTTTTTAATAGAAATAATACAATTCAATTAATAGAATTGAATTTTATTAATTTTATTATTATTAAGTTAAATAATTATGCATGGTTCCATGGCAGATGTACCAAATTCTTCGATTATACGGGTTGTTGTTATTTTGAACCACAGAGTCGATTAATTTAGCAAAGTGGTGGTAAATTATCGAGGAGTAACAACGGCGTATGCAGAAAAACAAAAGAGCATCGGGTTTTAAAGATATTAATAAATAAACATTTGTTTAGATGAAACAACCTATATATTATCATAATTTTATAGATAAGATGGTTTTTGACAAAAAAGGTTGTAATACATTATCACAAAAAAAAATCACAAATATAGAAGTTATTTGTATATTAATATTGTTTTTTTCAGTAAAATCCAGATATTATAAATAATAAAATGGCAAAACAAAATCATAAAAAGAAAATTTGTTTTTTGAATCTGACAGTTAATTTACTATCTACTTAATCGATATAAATTTTGTTTTTTTATGCATTACAACAACAAAAATGAGTATTTTAATTTAAAAGATGTAATATGTTAATGATTTATTTAATATAGGATAAATGATATTTAAATTGATTAAATACGTGACAATTTAACTTATTACATACTTTCTTGACATTATTTGTAAGTGTTTTGTTTTTTGTAGTAACTTAATTCAATTGAAAACAAAATACGTAAATGCCAATAACTTTATTATTTGCGAGTAATTTTTGTGTAATGGTCTATAATTTGTTTGTTAAAACTACCTTCTGGTGATGTGATCATAAAAGAGATACTGATTTCCATTAAAAAATGTTTGTTTTATTAATATTTTGAAAATACGATGTTCTTTTGCTTTTCTGATTTTTCCATTGTAATCCTTGGAAAATATACTACTACTTTGCTAATTTAACCGACTCTCTAGCTCAACTAATAACAAAGTTAACAATGCGCACTTCATTGAGAAAAAGTTGTATATATAATAAAAAAAATCAATAAGTAATAATATTTTAATCGTGTTTGTACAAATGTAATAAAGGTGTTATAATAACGAATGAATAAATAGTCCGCTCTGCTAAAAACAACAATCTCATTACGAGACCGTCGTCGCCCGCTAAGTTGCAACGCGCCTGGCCGCGCGACATCGTGAGTCCGCGTTCGCTCGAAAAATTGTTCTAGTAACGGGTCGTATTTAATTAATTTCAGAAATATACACTTACTCAAATAACACTGTTTCAAAGAAGTGGGATCGAATACTTACCACAACTCCGCCCATAAAGTGTGATTCAGATTAATCCCGCTTCATGGCAGCATTTTACGGGTCTATTTTTTACTAGCTAAAAAAGTTGTTTTTGCATTTAAAAGTATTTTTTATAAAAAAAATGTATTAAAATTAAATTTCATAAAAAATATTTATGATGGTAACATGGTGTCCGATTTTTTAATTTTTATTTTTTTTTAATTCTATTTTTTATATTTAAAAAAATATTTTAAAAAACGCGTCATAGTGCACCCCGCAACTTAAAAATAGAAATATTAGCGAAAACAGATTTTCAATATCTGTAATAATTAAAAATTCAACTTTATTTCAAAAGAAGGTGGTATCGCGCGCTTTTAATATCGAGCAGTGTGATCGCATAGACATAAAACTGTGCGTTCCCAAGAAACCATCGCCGCTGTTGCTGATGGTTTTTATGAAGACCCAAGTTTGTCAATTCGTCGACGATCGCAGGTTGCTGGACTTTGTTATTCGACTACTTGGAAAATTTTGAGTAGAGATCTTGGACAAGATCCAACTTATCTAAGAACTCAAGCCGCAAGAACATGTTTTGCTTCGTACGTTCGCTGAATGGGCTCAAAATCATTTGCATATGTACCCAGAATTTAACCGCAAAATTTTGGTTAGCGACGAAGCTCATTTTTGGATAAATGATTACGTTAATAAACATAACTGTCGCTATTGGATTGAATAATTCAAAAATGATTCAAGAATTGCTGTTGCATGCAGAAAAATGCACCGCATGATACCCATTGTACTTCGGAAGCATGGCTGAGCCGTATTTCTTCAATAACCAAGTTACAGAGCGATGATCAATAATTATTTAATTCCGATTTTAATGGTATTGCTATTTAATATCGAGCAGCGTTAAATCCGTTCGAAATTTGTGGATAATTCGGTGAATACATGATTCGGTTGGGCGATTATGTGCACCATGAAATTGGCGAAGTGCTCTATAAGTTCGGCGCACAAATAACTGGTTGATAATAAATTTCGATATGGTTCCAACAAGACGGTGCTACAAGTCACAGCCAACTCAACCATTGATTTATTGTGTGGGAAAATAATTTCGAGGAACGGATCTGTTAACTGGCCACGAAGGTCATGTGACTTAACGCCTTCAGATTATTTTCTTTGGGGTTTTATTAAATCTTTGGTTTAAAACCAGCAATTATTGACGCCTTTAAAGTAAACATAACTCGGAGAATTACAAACATAAAACTACAATTGCTTGCAAAAATTGGTAGGAAATTGGAATCACGGAATGCGCTTCGTCAGAAGTAGCCGTGGCGGACATTTGTCGGTAATTGTTTTCAAACATTAATGCCATTGTAAAATACTTCAAATAAAATAAATAATTTCTAATTTGTTTATTGTTAAATTTGAATTTAAAGTTCGGACGCATTAAAAAAAATTAGCCTTTATATTTAAATATGTGTAATGAAATCACAATCGAAAATATTCTATTAGCGGATTAAAATATAAATTATAATTTCTACAAAGTACAATTATTTTTTATGTAAATATTCCAACCAACAGCTTAACCATTTATCAAGCGAATTAACCGCGCAATTGCACTTTAATCAGAACGACGCGCTTACTCGAACTGTGGGTAATTTTTAATTAGCCACCTACGGCAGTCCGTAAGTAAGATATATCCGATATGCACACACAAACTTAAAAAAAAAAAATAATAAACGAAAACAAACGAATCACGGCCAATTGAAAACAATCGTTTCTTTTAATTAATAGCGTATATCGGTGCGCGCGTGTGTGTGTAGATGGTTTAAGCGATTGCTGTATAATTGCAATTAAATTCGCCCGTTGATTTATTGCTGGCGGCGCGCGCGCGCGCTCGCGGAACGCTTCCTATTTTGCTTTCAGGATTAATAATGATTTATGTACGAAATTTATTTATAATATATACACTTATAATTATTATTATTCATTAGTGCGATAAGCAATTTCGCAGCGCGTGCTAATAATAAATAGTAATTCATTATATTTATTGTTGTATTTAATTTCAAGGGAGTTAATTCGTTAAGGGAATTAAAAAATGCTCATATTTTATATTATTTATATTTCTTTCTAGTGCTTTCTAGGTCGTTAGCCATTATTTAAAAAAAATATATATATTATGTTAAATTGTCGAGTGGTGGTCGTTCGCGATAACTAAGCCTTTTCATTGCGTAACATAGGTAATGAGAAATTAACTTGGCTATTTATTTCCTTAAAAATAAAAACCGGTGCGACTCAAAACTCTTTGGATATTTCAAATAACTGGTAATATATTCGTGTCTACTCATTACCGTGTCAAGAAACCGACTCCCTGTTCTGCGAGTCTCGCGAACTTCCTCGATATTTCTTAAGAGCTCGCGATACCACCTTCTTTTGAAATAAAGTTGAATTTTTAAGTATTATTAAGATATTGAAAATCTGTTTTCGCTAATATTTCTATTTTTTAGTTGCGGAGTGCACTATGACGCGTTTTTTTTTAATATTTTTTTAAATATAAAAAATAGAATTAAAAAAAAATAAAAAAACGGACACCATGTTACTATCATAAATATTTTTTATGAAATTTAATCTTAACAACATTTTTTTATAAAAGAATATTTTTAAATGCAAAAACAACTTTTTTAGCTAGTAAAAAAATAGACCCGTAAAATATTGCCATGAAGCGGGATTAATGTGAACATTAGTACAAACACTATTAAAATGTTATTACATATTGATTTGTTTTTATTAAATATACAACTTTTTCTCAATAAAGTGCGCATTGTTAACTTTGTTATTAGTTGAGCTAGAGTCGGTTAAAGTAGCAAAGTAGTAGTAAATTTTCCGAGGATTACAACGAAAAATCAGAAAAGCAAAAGAACATCGCATTTTCAAAATATTGATAAAAACAAACATTTTTTAATGGAAATCAGTACCTCTTTTATGATCACACCACCATAAGGTAGTTTTAACAAACAAATTATAGACCATTACACAAAAATTACTGGCAAATAATGAAGTTATTGGCATTTACGTATTTTGTTTTCAATTGAATTAAGTTACTATAAAAAACAAAATACTTACAAATAATGTTAAGAAAGTATGTAATAAGTTAAATTGTCACGTATTTAATCTATTTAAATATCATTTATCCCATATTAAATAAAAAAATGCGAATTCTAGATCAAACGTCAAAGCATTGCTCTTACAATGTACATCATTAACATATTACATCTTTTAAATTGAAATACTCATTTTGTTGTTGTAATCCTTAAAAAAAACAAAATTTATATCGATGTTTTCTGAATCTGACAGTTAATTTATAACTGTCAGATTCAGAAAACAAATTTTCTTTTTATGATTTTGTTTTGCTTTTTATTATCTATAATATCTGGATTTTACTGAAAAAAAAAACAATATTAATATGCAAATAACTTCTATATTTGTGATTTTTTTTCTGATGGTGTATTATAATATTTTTTGTCAAAAATCATCTTCTCTATCAAATTATTATAATGTATAGGCTGTTTCATCTAAACAAATGTTTATTTCATTAATATCTTTAAAACCCGATGCTCTTTTGTTTTTCTACATACGCCGTTGTTTCTCCCCGATAATTTACCACTACTTTGCTAAATTAACCGACTCTGTATTTCAAAATAACAACAACCTGTATAATCGAAGAATTTGGTACAACTGCGATGAACCATGTAAAATTATTTAACTTAGGAATAATAAAATTCAATTTCAATTTAATTAATTGAATTGTATTATTCGTATTAAAAACAATACATATTTCAGCTGATTGGAAAGAATCATTAGCTAAAAATATAGGGGTGGGTCACGAATTAAAGTTTACGCGGTTCCCGACCGAGGGAAAAAATGAAAAAGTTTGCATTACACGATTGAATACAATCTTCTCATGAAAAATATTTTCACTTTCTACACTTTCGGTTGTACCGGAAATGGCTATTAACTTTGTTATTTTAAATGGAACATCCTACATTTTAATTTTTCTTTTTTGATTCCTCGTTCAATTGACCACCCTCTCATTACGATTTATGTCCACCTCTGACAGTTTTAAAGTTATAATGTATTTGTCAAATTTTAACCTAAAATAGATGTTTTGAAAAATTATAAATTCTAATAAGAACAAGAGGGACAGGCCTGCGACATCTTGAATAGTAATTAGTAAATCCATCAGTGTAGAATTAAAAAAATAACATTTGTCTATATTGATAATAGGGATTTCATAAATGTCAATATTTCAGTGCCTACTTAAAAACATCATAATTTATATTTGTTATTTCGAATTTTCTTTTCCCTCAAAATATTTGCACAAGTGAGTAATTGCTGTACTGTACTATTTACACGAGCACTATATAGATTATCCAAGGCACCTATGTAAAATTAAAGTATATCTTAATATTAAAAATGTTTAAATTTCTGATTCCTTTATTAAATATGAAAATGAAATGTCAATAAACATAATTATAAAGAGTAAGTGCAAAAGACGAAATAATTTAAAAAATATTTTTGAATTATTTTTATTTAATTTTAAAAAGTTTTAACAGTGCATCCGAATATATGATAATTTATAAATTGACTCATTTCATAAGGATTATAATCCTTAATTTCCATTTAAAATTGTAAATAACCGGTGTTTCAGTTTTTAATATAAGGCAAATATCAAAAATGTATGTGGCAAAAGCCTCTTTATAAATATTTAAATATTTCTCTATTGCATTAAATATTGATATATTATTGTCTTTTGGCTTAATTTAAAAAAGGATTTATATTAATTATAAAAAAAATTGAAATTGTTGATATTCAAACAAAATTAATCGTTTCATGTAAATCGTTGATTGAAAAATTAATTTTTCAATCAACGGTATAGATGTAAATGTTCATATATTTTTTTTTTTCAATTAATATCGGTCACATTATTGGTTGAATCATTCTCAGAAATAAATCTACGCTTAGCTTATTTTAAAAAGAAATTCGACTCATGATATTCTAATCTAGCGTAGCATTATTGGTTTATTGATATTTTGTTCTAACTTTCTCCATTTGTTATAGATTAGAATCTGATCGGTATTTAGCTTTATAACGAATCACTTGAAATAAATTCATGATATAAAGCACTTGTAGTGCACTGTTTTGAAGCAAATAATCATATTGATAGGACAAACTAAAACTTTTTGAAGATCCTGTATATATCTGTATTAATAAATAATTTATATCCTGAATATTGGAAAATGTTTATTGTATTCATAATTTTTATGTTTAATTATTATTTTTGTTATAATTTTAATTTAAATATATTTGTAAGTACATATGTAAACAATATCAGGTAATTATGATAATTATGATTGATCGCAAAATCATTATTAAGGCCGCAAAGCGTTGACTGTCAACTACAGCATTAAGTTTACTTAAAAGAGTTGCGCCTACATGGGTACATAAGGAAATTTCAATACACATGCTTAAAGATAAACAAACAAATATTTGTTGTTGATCCAGATGGGCCCTTTGGCTCAAATCACACTGACTTTTCACTGGAGTGTGATTTCATCGATTTTAGCGCCTTCACGCGCAGCTTCTCGTATCCATCTCGCTGATGTCAGAATTGTTCGATTTCAGCTTCTTCCGCTTTTTTGAGTGCTACTTATTATTTATAGGAATATTAGTTTTTATAGGCTTTCCTAATATCGTGTTTATAATGGGTGATTTTTTTGCTATTTGTGTTAAGCTTTTGATAGTTGCTAAATACCAAAACCACACATGCTCAGTTTTGATTGCCGTTTTACGAACAGCTCCTACAAATCATTGAATTTTGTTATCAAAATTCGTGCTTTGTGAAAAATATGTTTCGGAAATTATATTCATTTTATGGTCATCTTAATTGACCCACCACCACGGGGTCACAATGGCTTGAATAGCCTGTTCAAGCCATTGTGACCTCGTTTCGTATCAATTGGATATCAATCCACCAACGCGTATCCGCAGAATGCGTACCGAGAAGAATATTCTTACGGTCAAGAACGAATAATTTCTTGCAATCAATTTTTTATTTCAACTTCTGCTCATTTGAATTATGAATCCCGCCGTTTGAATTAAACCAAAATTGAATAACAATTAAAGAGAGAGTGAATTCAAACCGGGGTAAAATTACGAGTTATGCGAGAGGTGGGGGTGGGGGGATTGGAAGGGGGGAGGCTCGGTTTCGGAATTAGAGTGATATCCGCGCCCAAAACGTTTTAATTCGATAAGTGCCGGTCGGATGGTCACGGTGGCGGCGGTGGCTGCGAGGCTGGCCATTGTTGTTGCGTCTGCCTTTCTGACAGGCCCATTGTTGCCGCCTGTCAATCAACAAAACGGCACACACTTGCAAAAACAGCATTTAGTAACACTCTGCTGCCCGAAAATTAAAGATATTAATATTATTCGTGCAAACGAATCGAACGGGACAACACGCTCACCCTCGTGTGTTCACACACACATTAAAAAAAGAGCGCGTTTGATTGACAAGGGGCTGACTTTTTTTTTCTGTTAATTTTAATGTTTGCTTTCATTAAATAAAATCAAGCGTGAATACGTTTTTTTTTAATGCTCATAAACTTGTAATCAGTCACAATTTAAATTTGAAAATAATTATTGGAAATCCTCTAATATTAATCAGGACTTTTTTGAATGAAAAAAATGTTAAATTAAATTTAACACATACGTTAATAATATTCACACAATCTAGACAATATCCACCGTCCGGGAAATATAAACCTTTGTTACGATAGCAGGGCCAAATGAGCAGAATGCACTGAAAGTTTTACCAGAATTAAGGGCTATTTTAGTGCCCTATTCCTGATTTTAGTGCTCCGCCCTCAAGCGTAAAAAACCCCAGCATAGCTATCTTAACGTTAAGATAGCAGGGCCATTTGAGCAAAATGCATTAACACTTGTACCAAAATAAAGGGCTAATTAAGGGGTATTTTAGTGCTTTATTCCCGATTTAAATGCTCCACCCCTAACTTGTAAAAAAAAACATATTTTCCACCCCAATATTTTGTTTCTCAAAAATCAGCGAGCGAGGGCACTAAAATAGCCCTTAATTAGCCCTTAATTCTGGTAAAACTTTCAGTGCATTCTGCTCATTTGGCCCTGCTATCTTAACAGAGGTGAAATCTAAGGCGCTTCAGATCTTTGGTCATTCGCGATCCACCTTCTGTGTGCGATATCTAACGTTTTTCTTTTAAATTAAATAAAATGAAACGAAGATGATTCACACATTTGCAGTTATTTAAATTAGAATAAAATTAAACAAGGATTGATTCAATTTTATTGATCATTGCCAGAAATTTTCCTTGTTTAATTTTAGTGTAGTTTTTCTTTTAATATTTGCTTTCAAACATAAAATCAAGTGAGAATACGTATTTTTTAAATGTTTATAAAATTGTAATCAGTCACTAGTTAATTCGTAAATAATCATTGAAATTCATCTGATTAGAGGATTAATCAAGAATCTTCTCTATGAAACTCGAAAGACTGCAATACTTAAATTTAGTCGCCAGATTTCTCCATTATTATTCAATTTAGGAAATTTTTTTTCAAATAAAAGTTGTATGAAATATTATCAGGTTATACGAGCTAGCTATTTTATTTATATACACAATCTGAATAATCTTCAACCTCTGCTTGTGATGTTTGGCTACTGAACAAGGGTCTGCTTTTTTTAAATATTAACGTCTGTTTTCATTACAACATAAAATTAAGCGAGAATAAGATTTTTGATGTTTATAAGCATGTAATCAATCGCAATTTAATTTGTAAATAATCTTGGTACGAACACAGTTTTCCCAATTTTAAATCTGATATTTTAAATATATCAGATATCATATATTTTACAAATCCGCAAAACTGATATTTATCACACAAAACATTTGTATAAATTTCATGTCTCAGATATCTAAAGATGAGCGAGAAAAAAATCCACTAAATTATTCTTTAAGGTTGCGGTTTAGTAGAAAGAGATAGCTATATAGTAAAATGAAAATAATCGTTTAAAAAAAGAGCCATTATTTTGGATTTAATAATATAAATATGTATTTGCATTTTTTATCTACCAAATATAAATTATCAGTCTAAATAAAAAATAAATCGTTAATTTTCGTGTATTACGTCAATTTACTAGTTCAAGTTAGAAAAGATAATTGCAAGATATAATGAAATTAATAGGTATTGACTGCTAAGTTATTTGAATGCAGAATTCAGTGAAATCCTTGAAATTTTCATTGCACAAGTTTTTATTAGCAAAAATATGATTTAAAATTTGCTATAAATTTGATCAATTTTCATTGTTTTTTCATAATTGTTTTTTACACAAATAAAACCTTAAAATAATTTTTAATTCATCTCATGAAATTCCTGCATGCTTTAAGATTACTTTAATGTATAATACAATATTGTTCATTGATCACAACAGCAATCTAACTCGAATTAGTGATTGCCAATATTTATATAGCTATCTCTTTCGTCTAAACCGCACCCTTAACCGTATACAGTTTCAATATAATCTTCGAATTAAAATTTCCCGCTATTTCGATAATCCGCTTCATTCAATCCAACACAAAATTATTAAAATCAATTAAATAACTGTGACAGGGCAGAAAGACTTATGGTCGATAGCCCATGACAGACTACTAACACAATTATACATATTGTTATAATAAATTTTGTAAAATTTTGTTATCATATTGTCTGAATAAAGACGTTTGTATATATAACTGTGACCAAGCGAATAAATCCTTTTTTTATTATTACAAATTTATTATTTTCTTTACTTGTTCAACCTTTCGGCGGTCTCAAATCTTTTTGTCCTGTTGCAAACTTCAACTTCCTGGGGGGGTTTATAAAAAGCCGACACATGTTTAAGCACAGGAGCAAATCGGTTCGGTCGGCCGCGGCCCAAAAATACACCCGGTTGACAGCCATTTAAGTTGCCCGGTTGAGTGCGCCGGTATTTAAGTTTCAACTGCACGAAATTTATAACGTCAGGCCACATTTGAGACGCTAATTCGTGCTGCGCCGTGCAGCAGAACGGCCATTTAATTTCACACGTAATGACCTGCTTTGATGATAATGGGATCGGATAAATTATCACATCCGATGTTATCTTCATGAAAACACACACAAAAAAAATAATTGTGTAGTTCTGTGCGAAAAGTGATTTAATTTAGTTATGGGTAAATATAAAGAGGGATTTGTAAAAGGTATAAGGCCGCATTTATAGTGGAGCAACCCGATGCTAGATGCTGCATCATATTTTGAAAGAGGTGCTTACGCGTGTATTTTTTCACATCCACCAACCTCACCATGGCACTCTAAAATTAATTAATTTCCGAGTAAGCAGCCAGATTTAAATCCAATCAAAAATTCTAAAATAATATAAGACTTCTTCAGGGCTAATTTAATTATTTCCAATTGCTTAACTAGATCACGGGGAGTAAAACAATGTCAATTGTTTGCACCCAATACACCCTCCAGGATAATTTCAATTTGGTTTAATTTTGAGTGAGTGGCCAGATTTGACTCGAATCAAAAAAAAATCTAAAAAATATTCAAAAACTTCTGCAGCGCAAAACAAACTACTAGAATCGCTTAACTAAACTCTGAGAAATAAAATAATGTCAATTGTTTGTACTTAACACATCCACCAACTCCTCCATGGCACTCTAAATTAAAGTTATTTTCAAGTGTACGGCCTAATTTGACTCGAATTAAAAAATCCTAAATAAATTCAAAAACTGCTGCAGCGCTAAATAAGCTACATAAGTCGCTTAACTAAACTCGGGGAAATAAAATACTGTCAATTGTTTGTACTTAACACATCCATCAACTCCTCCATGGCACTCTAAATTTAAGTTATTTTCAAGTGCACGGCCTGATTTGACTCGAATTAAAAAAAATCTAAAATATATTCAAAAACTGCTGCAGCGCAAAATAAACTATTAGAATCGCTTAATGAAAATCCATGAAATAAAATAATATCAATTCTTTGTACTTAACATATCTACCAACCCCTCTATGACACTCTTTATTAGACTTATTTTCGAGTCACCGGCATATTTGATTCAAATTAAAAAATTCTAAAAAAAAGCTGCTGCAGCGCTAATTAAGCTATTAGAATCACTTAATGTAAGTTCGGGAAATAAAATAATGTGAATTTAAAAAAATCCTAAACAAATTCAAAAACTGCTACAGCGCTAAATAAGCTACTTAAGTCGCTTAACTAAACTCCGGGAAATAAAACAATGTCAATTGTTTCTACTTAACACATCCACAAACTCCTCCATGGCACTCTAAATTTTACTTACTTTCGAGAGAACGGGCAGATTTGACTCGAATTAAAAAAATCTTTAAAAAAATCAAAAACTGCTGCAACGCTAAATAAGCTACATAAGTCGCTTAACTAAACTCGGGGAAATAAAATAATGTCAATTGTTTGTACTTAACACATCCATCAACTCCTCCATGGCACTCTAAATTTAAATTATTTTCAAGTGTACGGCCTGATTTGACTCGAATTAAAAAAAAATCTTAAAAAAATTCAAAAACTGCTGCAGCGCTAAATAAGCTACATAAGTCGCTTAACCAAACTCTGGGAAATAAAATAATGTCAATTGTTTGTACTTAACACATCCACCAACTCCTTCATGGCACTCTAAATTTAAGTTATTTTCAATTGTACGGCCTGATTTGACTCGAATTTAAAAATCCTAAATACATTTAAAAATTGCTGCAGCCCTAAATAAGTTACATAAGTCGATTAACTAAACTCTGGGAAATAAAATAATGTCAATTGTTTGTACTTAACACACCACCAATTCCTCCATGGCACTCTAAATTTAAGTTATTTTCAAGTGCACGGCCTGATTTGACTCGAATTAAAAAAATCTTTAAAAAAAATTCAAAAACTGCTGCTGCGCTAAATAAGCTACATAAGTCGCTTAACTAAACTCGGGGAAATAAAATAATGTCAATTGTTTGTACTTAACACATCCACCAATCTCTTCGTGGCACTCTAAATTTAACTTATTTTCGAGTTTTGATTAAATTAAAATTATTTTAAAAAAAAATGAAAAGCTGCTGCAGCGCTAAATAAAATACTAAAATCTCTAAACTAGATTCCGGACAGTAAAAAAATATAAATTATTTGTACTTAACACACCTTACAATCCTTCTGTGACACCGTAAATTTGGTGTCTTTTCGAGTAAATAGCCAGATTTGATTCCAATTTAAAAATTTTGAAAAAAAAAATCCAAAACTTCTGCAAATCTGATATAATTACATCAATCTCTCAACTGGACTCCGGGGCGTAAGATAATATTATTTATTAATCAACTCCTCCATGGTACACTCAATTTAGGTTATTTTCAAGTGCGCGGCCTGACTTTAATCGAATTAGAATATTCTAAAAGAACAAAAAAAGAAAAAAAATGTACTTAACTTCGGGGAGTAATTGTCATTTTTTGATCATTTTTTGTACATGATATACCCTAAAACCCGTCCATGAGACACCATGAATTAATTAATTAGGCAAAAGGTGGCGCTTGCGTCGTCTTTAATTTACGCATATACGTGTTTTTAATAAATAGGAAATTCTTCATAAATTTGAAATCATAAAATGAATCGCTTTCTACTTTATGATTTATTGATGTAAATATATAATAAAATTAGATAATTTCAATTTGGTTCTGTTTGATCACTTAGTGAAACATTTTGGCTAATTTTAAACTTTACAAATTAAACACTTGGTTTTGCTTCACAGAACTAGTTTCGACTTATTGTTATTCACAAAGATTGGGTTGCATATATATACAAAAAGATGTAAAATAATCAGCAAGTTGAAACTAGTTGGATAAATAAAAAGTATAGTGAA
This sequence comes from Philonthus spinipes, assembly GCA_963082785.1. Taxonomy (NCBI): domain Eukaryota; kingdom Metazoa; phylum Arthropoda; class Insecta; order Coleoptera; family Staphylinidae; genus Philonthus; species Philonthus spinipes. The sequence continues at coordinate 10,318,069 of OY720316.1, read as the reverse complement.
GCAAAACCAAGTGCTTAATTTTAAAAGTTTATAATATAAGTTAGAATCGAATCGTTTTATTAATTCCATCAACACATTTCACATTTCTTAACGTATATTAGAAATGTCCTTAATTTTCCTTTGCTTTTCTTTCTCCTACTATTTTTATTAAACTTCAATATTAATGATTTATTGATACCGGAATATTTTAAATTTGAACATGAACATAAAATTAAATGTATTTCGAAAATGATGTTATTAATCGACATTTTCGAAATACATTTAATTTGAACAACAACATGCACATGAAATTAATGATGTCTACCATTGTTTTTTTATTACTAACACTTACGATACATCATACGGCTTGTCATTACTAGTAACCTATTGACACACAATGACGTTATAAAATTGGTAAACTTTATTGAGTGTCAATGAGTTAAACATAATGACATACCGAATGCTCACTTTGCTTCGAAAAAAAAAATGTACTCTAAGAATAATATTTTCTTGTTATGGAATTTTTATAAAATATATACAAAATATTATTCTGTAGCTAAAAAGAAAATCATTTATTTATAAATAGGAAACTTACGTAGGTAAGTCAATAGTCACAGAGCTAAATGTGGAAATAATTTATTAATTATTTTCAAATAATTTTTATTTGATCATTTATTTATTAAAAAAAATATTTAATTTAAATAACTGTAACCAAGTAAATACATCTGTTTTTCTATTATTATTATTATTCTGTAATTCTTAATGACTAAATTTGTATACTTTGTAGTGCTTTCACAACTGTTTACTATTTTGTGTTGGAGAAAATGTCATTCGTGAGTACCTTTCGTGTGTATTTTTCGTTGTCGATGTGATAGCGACGGTATTTTATTTTTCAAGATAGCATCGAGTCGTATTAAAGAAAGTTAAAATAGTTCGACCCCCGGTATTATCAAATTGCAAATTTGTACTTTACTTAAGTTGTGTTGTTTATCGTAGTAACCCATGAAGTACATGGCCTGGTTTGCCGTTTGTGTGAATATGCATTATCGATACTTACTGTGTCGTTATTTCTTTCTGAAAAAAAGGTGATATGGGCAGCAAATAAAACTCAAGAAGTGAGTTTAACGTATGCAACGTATATTCAAAAATGGCTTATTACATTTAAATATTATAAATAAATGGGTTTCGAGTTCACGTGAAGTGTTAGTGTCAATAATAACACAAGAGTTTTTTTCCTCACTTCACTTTTTAAAAAGTGAAGTAAGGAAAAAACTCTTGTGTTATTATTAAATATTACATCTAATGTAGTAATATTTTATTCCTTTATTCACTTTTTTATTTTTATAACTATGTGTACATTCCAATTTTTTATAAATGAATTAAACAAATTATTCCACAGTATCAATTTTACACACGAAACTGAAACTAACGGCTGTCTTCCATTTTTAGACCTTTTAATTATTAGAAACAATAAGAAATTAAATTTTAATATTTATAGAAAATCAACACACACCTTTAATTATATACATTCGAGCTCTTTTTGTAATATAAAACATAAATTTTCAATTTTTAACAGCATGATTTTTCGAACAATGAATTTACCAATTACAGATCAAAATAGAAATGAGGAATTTAAATTAATTCTAGATATTGCAGATTTACTAAATTATGATGTTTCAATAATTAAAAAAATAATTAACAAACAAAAAAGGAAATATTTAATTAATCATATTACAAAATTAGAAAAAAATAATGAAACAAATACAAATAAAACATTTGTTAGAATTATTCATGAACCTAAATTAAATTGTAGATTAATTAAATTATTTAAAAAATTTAACGTAACACCTGCATTTTATTCTAAAACTAAGACAAAATTTTTATTAGGAAATACATTTAACAAAATTAATGATTTAGAAAAAAGTGACATATATTCAGCACAGTGCTGTAACTGTAAGAAATTATATATTGGACAAACAAAAAGAAATTTAAAAACAAGATACAAAGAACACATCTATTATTCAAAAATAAACAACAGAGAAAAATCCGCAATTGCTAACCACATAATAACATTTGGACATAAATTTTCGTTAAACAATTTAAAAATTTTAAAAATGTCAAATTCTCCAAAACTGAATATGTTAGAAGCAATTGAGATGTATAAAAATTCTAGTAAACTTTTAAATTTTGACTTAACTCCGTTAAATAACAATTTATTAAAATTAATTGATTTAATTCAATAAATTAATTTATCTGATTTTTTTTAATAACACATCACATTTGTATATTAAATTTTGTTTACATGTTTATTTATTTATTTATCAATTTTACATAAAACTATTGAAAAAGAGCATGTTGTGCTTGAAATGTACATATAGCTATAAAAATAAAAAAAAGTGAAGAAAGGAATAAAATATTACTACATTATATCAAGAAACTTCACGTACTCACCAACAAATATATTAAATATTACAGTTACAATTTTCTCACCCTTCCGTCTTTTTGTTCTTTTCTAATTTCACTTTTATTTAGAAGCCACGTGTATGATGAGTTAAGCTAAAAAGATGTGTCGGAACTGATATTTCTTTACATACATCTGTGATTTGAAACCTTCGTACTTGAAATTTTTTAATAAAATATTTTTAAAATGTGTAAGTATGGCATGTATGTAATGCAACAAACTAAAGGGCGTCCCACCTTGTGACGCGCACGAGCGAGTTATATTTATTTTTATTTGGTTTTATTGAATTTCGTTAAAATCTGCAGTTTTTAATTGAAAGAAATGTCAATTGCTAATTTTCTGTTTTAAATTTAATATTTTAAATTAATTTCTTATCATTCTTTTTAATTGAAAATTGTAATAATTATTTTAATTTTATAAACTTACAACTATTGCAAACTGAAAGTAATTTCAATACTTTATGTATCGAAACTATTTTCAGTTTTTTAAATTAATTTTTAAATTTCAGAAACTTCACTTTAAATTTCGGAAAGTAAACCATACATTTCTCAAATTAAACATTCAATATTTGAAATAAAAATTTCAATTTCTGAAGAAATTGTAACAACAATTTGCTGAACAATTTTTGTTATTAATAGTTTAAAATATGGTCTACAATTCTGTAACAAGTTTGTGTGAGACACCGTCAACATATATACAGAGAGCTTTTTTTAACAGTATACATTTCCCCTATATATACCTGCAAAATACACGAGTCAAACGCATTGATGTATGTGTGTTTAGTTGCCTATAACACGCAATTGAACACACATATGCCAAATAAGCAACTAAACATACACACATTGCGTTTGACTCGCGTTTTTTGCAAGTATACACTTCCCATAATGTATACTGATAAAAAAATCTCTCTGTATATATTTTTTGAGCGAACAAGGTATAAAAAATGTGTATCTCAATTAAACGAATATTTTAAATCGTGCACAAATCACGTTTAAAGCCTTTAAAAATGGGTTACAAATCAGTCAGAGGTTTGTGTGAGGCACTGTAAACATGAAATATATTGGAAATTAAACTAAATCGCTATCTTTTTGCAAACCTGGTTATTTTGCCTATAAAGAAAATTGTGACTAATTTCGAATAAGTGTAAATACATAATATGCATACATAATTAAAAATGGTGTTTTTGCGTTAATGCGGAAACAACACAGACATAAAAAAAACGATGGAATAAACTCAGGGGACCCCAAAACGTACATATCCGTTGAAATTGGTGATTCGATTTTTTTTTTCGATCACAATACCTTTTCTTGTACGGGACTCCAGGGAAAGTGAGAAGTGTTTACAACTAACTGATCGTAGTGTAAACTTAATGATATCCACATAGCTGTAAAAACGAAATAGGTTAATAATAACAATATATTTATTTACGGCATGATTTTTACAATATATTACATGGATAAATACGTTTAATACATAACAAATATAAAATTTAAAACGCAAACTATTATTAAAATACACACATATATATAAACCACATTAACAACGACTAGACCAAACAATGAATTTTAAATGCGGTTTGAATTTACCCAGCGACGCACCAAAAAGGATAAAGTAAGACGAAGAGCATGTAATATCATTGTACCATTGATATTCATTCTTTAATCATATTACACAGTATACTAAATATGAAATAAAATGTTAAATATTGATGAAGAAATGCTGTGCGTAATATGTTCTGGATTTATTTTCAGAAAAAAATAATGTTGCTTTTTCGAAGGATTATTGAAATTTAACTTCGATAAAAGCTCACTACAAGAGAATAATCCCTGTACAATTTTGTATAAAATACATCAATCAATAAATGTTCGGCTTTCTTCTAATGATTGTAATTGTAGTAATGATAGCATACTAGTAAGAATATAGTTAACTCTTATACTATTTATAACTGATAAAATGAACTTATTTTGAACTCGATCAATTTGTTTAATTTTCGATTTGTAATGCGAGGATCAGTTGCAAAATGCTTACTCAATTTATGTGCGAACTGGAGTAATGAATAAATATTTTTTAGTATGGAAAAACCTTTAGAAAATTGATTGATAAAACCAAGAGTTTGTAATCCTTGCAGCAAATAAGTGTCAATGTGATTATTATTTTTATTAATAGTATCAGAGTTTCCTCCCAAAATACTCATTGCAGAATTAACAAAATAATTATTCAAGTCATCAACATTTAATTCACAGTCACGAGACAGTTTATTCGTAGAACCAATTAATTCTTTTATAATTGACCAAGAAGTTTTGCTTTTATTTGTGAAGAATATTATTTTATTATTACAATATGTCTTTCTGTCATTTAATAACATTTTATTATACTCCTGTTTGTAGTACTTATAAGTATCTTTACAATTAAGGATGTAATTCACTAGGGTAGCGTACAGGTCAAGTTGCTTTTTACACATTTTTGTTTCATTAGAAGTAGCAATTTTTATTTTTTGTTTCTTTTATTATATATCTTTAAAAGGAAGCAGATATTAAAATGTCGTGAGAGTATACTCATAAATAAATTGAATTTCGAATTGACGTCTGACTTGTGATATAAATCCGTGAAGTAATTTTTATTTGGAAAATGTTGATTTGTCCATCATGGTACTTTCCCGATGAATGAGGTAAAATAAGTTTTTGAATGAAAATTTAATAGTAAATGAAACATTATTAAATGAAAAAAAAAAAAAATGAACAGATTGTCGTCTTTTAATGTTAAAGCCCCGTATTTAGATGAATGTTACAATTTATATTGTTATTTCTTACCTTATAATGGTTTTGACAAAATCCCGCACATAATTTTTATTTTTTTAAACATGTTTACTCACTCGTTTGCGAAACATTTACTGTTGAAATATGAAAGCATTTTGACGTTTGTGCTATCAAAATGCACACCAAGGTCTTTAATATATTCAACTACTATCAAATCACTTCCATTAATAGAATATATATTTTTACAAAATAGACCTCCATTAAAAAAAATGGTGATGTGTCCATCATGGTACTTTCCCCGGAATAAAAACAGTATGTGTCCGCAGTGGGATCCTTGTGGTTCACCTTATGTTACGTGAATAGGTTTAGAGATGTAATTGTTAATTTTAACAAATTGTTATCTATCCTGCAGAAAAAATGTTAATCTATTTAGTAACATTGGATCTGAAACCCATTTTATCGAATTTGTCTATAAAAATAATGTGAGAAAGACGGTCAAAGTTTCATGCATAATATCAACAACGCAACATTCACACATCTGCCAACGAAGACGTTCCAAACAATCACCAAGCCCCAATTAAACATGATTTACTGCAAACAAAACCGAAACGGCGAAAAATTGAAAATTCGTCGCGTGACGTCCTCTCTCCCTTTGATCTGACGGAAGGCGGCGCGCCACAAAAGGGATTATTTTTTTTTGTGGAATGCCCGCGACTTCCTCAATTTTATTACCTCTAAATTTTCGGAAACGCGCGCATTCGTAATTAGTTATAAAATCACTGGAATTTATTAATATTCATTTCGCCCCCGGGAGTTCCTTGAACCCGAAGTCATGTTGGACGCGCGAAAAGGACGAACAATTTTTGGGCGTTCTTCATGCAGACACCGTCCAGACGTGCGACCTGATAAATAATACAGCAGAGTTTTATCAACGGCAGAACGTGGAGATTTTTTTTGTTTTGTTTTGTTTGTTGGCTTCAGATGAAAGACAGTCTGCATTTTAAACAATTGGGAAAGAATTATTGGTGGATAAGTGGTTCGGGAAAAAGCGTGTGATTTTTTTAATATTACAAGCGAGGACATGGACTTGCATTTAATTCTACTTAGTGCAGAAATGATCGAGAACATTTCTCTTCTAAAGTGATTTGAATGTTTTTATCAAATAAATGATGTAGACAATAAAAGTAACCACACGGTATTGGTTATGGTATTCTAACAAATTGAAAAATTGGATAAATATATTGTTAATTGTGACGTTTAAATTGTTTTTATTCACTGGTACCAACAAAAAATTTAAAACAAACAAAAGTTCTTGAAAATATGATATAATAAGTGTAGATTAGCGGTCAAATGCGCTGTTTACTGCACAAATCGATTGATTTCACTTAAAATAATATATATTTTAGTTTCAAACATTTGGTATAATTGTAACCTTTAATATTTATAATAATTTTCTTGAACAATAAAGTTTTATGAAATGATCACGGGAATGATCAAATTTTATTGATAATTACTAGTAATTTTCCTCGTTTAATTTAATTGCAATTTTATGAAATTATTGGAAAGATTGCGCAAAACGCCATCCTTTGCCTAATTTACAAGTGGCATCATCGACAATTTAGGGTTGGCGGCTGAACATTTATATGAAATAATTTATTTATTATTTAGTGACCTAAAATAAGAATATATATATATATATATAAACTATACCAAATCGACGATGGAACGTAAAGCTGCTGCTGTGGAAATGCAATAGGGAGGTGATAAAAAATTTGAAATTATAACTATTTATGATGTAGAAGAAAATTGCGATACACAACAGGAAATTCGTAATAATAACTATACCAAGTGCTTGCGACTACAATTCAAGATTATTCAAAAAGTGGAGTTTTTAAATAAATTATTTCATATATTTTTATTATTCAAAAAAAATTATAAATATTAAAAGTTGTAACAAATGGTAGAATTCCGAAAATTTTACATTTGATATAAACTCGTGGAGAAAATTAACGCACCACTCATATTTTTTCTCGATAATCTTTATTTATTGATAACTTATAGTACGACAAGTAGGCCATGGACCTTGCTTGGCAGTGACAGTTGTTATTTAAGCTGGCTAGTATCATATAATAACTTGCTTTGACAGAAATTCGTATTAAACCTCGATTTAGACTAAAACTGTGTAAAAATTTTCTTAAAAAGTGCTGATTAAAGCAACATTTCTCTTAAAATCAATCATAAGCGTGTTTGGAAGTTCATTTGCGAGTAAATCAAGTAAGAAAAATTAACCGCCAAAGAAATTTGTCAATGTCGGTAACCCTGCGATCATCGACTCTCCTGGATGAAGGATATTCAATGCGATATGTTACTGGTTTGTTAGGAAGACATCATTCGAGCATCAGTCGCATAGTAAGACGACGTAATGAAACGGGTTTGTACCAACGAAGACCAGGACAAGGGCGAAAATGTTGCGCTAATTAAATTGGTGATCGTTTTTTGAGACAATGTGCTCTCAGAGACAGGAATCTGCTAAAAAACGAATTAGTAGATGTTCGAAATATCGCTATATCGTCTCGAACGGTTATAAGACGTTTATATGAAGCAACAGAAGACCAGCAAAAAAAAAACACTTGCTTACCAGACAACACAGAGTTCAGAGATTAGATTTTGCATGACTACATCATAATTGGATCAACAATGATTGGAAACGGGTTTTGTTCTCCGATGAAACTAGAGTTAGCGTTAAAGCTCCAGATAAACGTGAGCATGTCTGGCAAAGGCGAGAAGAAAGGTTTGACAGCTGTAATATATCTCCTAAAGTACCTTTTGGTGGTGGATCTGAAATGTTTTGGGGAGGAATTTGCTTCGATGCTCGTACGGAGTTGGTCCCTATACGGACGAGGTCTATGATTGCTCAATATTACTTAGACAGCATTATTGTCAAACATGTAATGTCTTTTACTCCGTCTGCTGGGCCAAATGGTTAGACTGGTTATTGGTTAACTAAATGATGTTTATTAGAGGGGCCAGATAACAGTCCGAACATGAATCCTATAGAGCATCTATGGGACTATCTCAAAAGGAAGATTAGAAGTCGTAGACCCCCTGTTGCTAATCACAACCAACTCATCGAAGCTGTTATTGAAGAATGGGAGAATATTCCGCAAGCTTTTGTTGAACATTTGATATCAAGCATGCCTTGACGCATGAATGCAGTGATAAGAAGTAGAGGAGGTCCCACACGGTATTAGGATTGGCCCAGATGCATTTATTCTGTTTTACTAATCCTTTTTCAATTTGAAGTTATGAGAGTTTATTTATGCATTTCCAGCAAAAAACTATTTTTGAAAGAAAAAATAATGGAAATTTAGATCACGTTCCACTAATTTGTAGGTTCACATTATTATTACAATGTTACTTAGTTTTATTTTGTGATTATATTGTAAATATTTAGATTAATTAAAGTGGTGCGTTAATTTTGTTTAGTTTATAATTAATACCGAAATAGCCATCACTAGTTATCCAGAATAGTGGTTGAACATTTTATTACATATAATAATAATAATTGGCGTTATTTCACATAAGTAGAAAGTACAAAAATAAAAATCGTCACTTAATATAATATAAAGAAAACAAAATATATGTATCATATATTATTAGCAATAATATATTTAGTGAAATCAAATGGCACCAGTTCAAATAAGATTACTACCATTGATCTTCCACTGGGACCATTGTATTTTATATGAAAATAAACAAAATTCTGAAGCAAACATGCCTAGTTCTAAACTTAAAATTAAGAGTAATAATATTCCGTAATTAGATTAAATAAATATAATTAAAGAGAAGAAAAAATAAATAAATCGAACAAAAATCATCATTAAATGGGACAACAATCAATGGCAAATGGTTATGGTCTCTGGGAATAGATTAAGTGCTTATATATACGTCCTTTAAATTTTTGGATACTTAAATGCCTATAGCTCTGAGGAATTATATTGTACAGTTTATAAATTTGGCAAATAAATTATCTTTCGAATCTTGCGGTTTTATGACCTGAATTTTATTTTTTTATAGAGATACTCAGGTTGTTTCAGATTTTATGGCATAAAACAAGAAACTTAAATTGTTGTCTGTTATGTATGTTAAGGCATTGTATTTATAATAATTTATGACTAATTTGGTCATATTAACCTATACCAAATATTAACCGAAGACAACCATTTTGTACTCTTTGTATACGACGATGCATATTCTGTGTAATAGACGGTCAATATATTTCGCTTCAATATGAAAAATGTGATAAAACAAGGGAATTACAAAGCATAGATTTAGTTTCTACGGAGAGGTAGCTTCTATGTGGATATATGAGTCTTAAGTTATTTCTAATATAATTATTTATTTGCGAATTATATCGAAAGGTGTTATCAATTACCAATGCTTCGTTTACTAGAGGAATTAATGTAGAATCTATTGAAATATTGACAACGTTCTTGATTTGATTGATTTTGTTATTATTTCCGAAAACAACAAGTGAAGCAACTGCGAATCATCTGCAAACATTTGAATAGTACACGTCTTCATATAATTGCTAAAGTTTGAAATATATATTAGAAACAGCAACGGGCCAAGAATAGACCCTTGTGGAACACCTGTTTTTATCAATTGAGAGTCAGATACTTTATCTAATATTTTCTCTTTGCTAGAAAATTATTAAAGAAGGTGACTGCAGACTTTGCTAAACCAATGCTTTCTGGAATAGCTTTTAGTATAGAATGGTTTATGGTGTCAAACGCTTTACTAAAGTCTAATAATGTTAATACTGATATGTTATTATCATCGATTTTTAACAAGATTTCATCAATTAGAAATAATAATGTGGTGGTGCTGAAACCCCGATTGGTTATCAGGAATAATTTGTTTGTTGGAAATAAATTCCTTAAGATGTATTTCTATGACTTTTTTTAAGATCTTGGATAATGTTGGTAATAAACTAATTGGTCCCCTAAACAATATATGTGTTCGGCCAAACCAGTCATCATAACTACGGTTTGCTCTAACTCATCACAAAAAAGTTTATAATTATTTTTTTTTTTGATCTACGGAGGCATCCTACCACAAGATTAACTATTTTTGTTTCAATATTTATCCATAACTGCTCGATGTTATTATTAGTTTTTATTGTATTATATTTAATATGATTTTTGATATATATACAAACTCTACCTCGTCTACCATCACGATCATTTCGGAATAATTTATAATTATTTATATACAGGGTATTTCAAATTCGAGTCTCACCATGGGGATCTCGCTTATTATAAGAGATAGAGGGTAGGTTTAAATTCGGCACTTTTGCAGAATTTCATGCTGATTAATATTCCGTTAAGAAAACTGGGCTAAGTTTCTTTTGTTTTCAAGAAAAATGAAAAAAAATAATAATAATAATAAAAAATGCGATTTTCTTTTTTATTTATATCTTCGTTATTTGAAGCAATATTTCAATACAATGAAGACATTCTTGTAGCACTTTTTATGATCTAATCGATGGCGTAATCATTTTACTAATAGCATGTTTCGATTCTTCTGGACCATCATCAACTTTCTTATTTCTTATGGACGCCATTTTTGCCAGATTAAAATCCTCTATTTATTCTGATTACAATGATGTAATATATCATACTTTTATTGTAATTAGTTATCTTCTTTTTTGGAATTTTCTTTATTGACACTAAAGAAGTACTCATTTTTAGCAACTAGATGGATGTCATTGATTGTCAAAATTTAAAATTAAATATTACTATTTATTAAATATTTAAATCGTTCAATTTTTATTACCAAGAGTGTCTTTTTATAAATATGTACCTAATTTTATAGGGTTTTAAGTGATTTAAAGGCAAAACAAAGTTTGAATATAAGACCCAATGTTCCTTTAGAATAAATGTTTTGCCAAATGTGTATAATCTGAACATAAATTAGGAGATTATAAAACATTAATAATTTCGTCTCGAAATTCAATAAAAATTTGTATACTGCAATAAATAAGTTAAGGTACACCTTTGAATTTCTGTTGCTGCTAAGGCTGTTTTTTGAACATAAATTAAAGAAATATTTTTTGTGTTAATATTTTTATTAATATTAATGTTGAAATTCCGCATATTACTATTTTAAAAAAATAGTTTGTAAAAAAAATCATTATGTAAATTTTTGTTCCATTGCAAACCTTTTTTATAAATATTGTATTCACGAAGCTGCAAGTTATATTATATTTTCTATTGATTACTTTTAATTTCATGGCATGCGTGATTTATTAGTATTAAAAAATATTTTGTTAAGATTGTATTTATTTATCAGAATAAAGATATCATATGTAATCAGAAAAAAATAGTGGATTTAGAAATAAGAAAGTTGATGATGGTCCAGAAGAAACGAAACATGCTATTAGTAAAATTAGCACGCCATCGATTAGATCATAAAAAAGTGCTATAAGTATGTTTGCATTGTATTGAAATATTGCTTCAAATAATGTAGATATAAATAAAAATAGAAAATCTCATTTTTCAGTTTTTTTTTTTTCATTTTTCTTGAAAACAAAGAAACTTGGCCCAGTTTTCTCAACGGAATTTAGATGTTTTTTATAAACTTATGCATGATAAAAAAAGATGAAAACAACATATGATAAGCAAATTTGAAGGATACAGACTTTTAATTCGATATAAATAAACAAACAAAAAACAATTTTTAGCGGAATGAATAAATTCAATGTAGTGTATGAAATTAGAAGTAAATTAAATATAGTGCGCGGTCCGTTTAAGGCTACGTCATAATGTTTTTAATTGATTATTATTTTTTATTTATTTATTTATTAACGGAAATCCATTTTTACAAATGTAATTACAAAAGTTTAATATAAAATAAAGTCAAACAAAAATTATTCGTAAAAAAACAATGATTTAATTTTAATTTAAGAAAAAGTAAATATATAATTGGCGAACAATTCTGATAACATACAAAAATGTAATATAACAAAACAACTCAAGAGTGATTTACTTATCACATAAAACAAATCTGGGATGAAGTGAAAAATGGTTAGCAAAAATGGTTAACAACTATTAATAATATAATTAGTTCTTTGAAATGGTATTCGGAATAATGGGCGGTAGCGAGTTAATCTATTATCTGGTTTGAAATAAAAGTCTATCTGTGGGAGAATATCCGGACAATCAACATCTCCATTAAATATTTTATGTAACATAAACATCATCGCAAAAACTCTTTTGTTACCTAAACTATCGAGGATAAAGTGAGTAATCAGAGTTCCAAGATTAGAATTATCTCTATTTCCTAATTTGTAAGTAAGAGATTTTAAAAATTTATCTTGTACATTTTCAATATCTTCTTGGTAACACTTATGACTAGGACACTAAATACATGAAGTATACTCCATTTTTGAACGTACAAATGCAACAAAAATTTTGTATGAAACTGGATTCAAATTCAGAGAGATTTTTTTATATAACCGCCGCTGAATTGCATATATTATTAATATGATTAGAAAATGTTAATTTTGTGTCAAAAGCAATGAATAGATCTTTAATTTCTGAAACTTTGGATAATTCATTATTATCAATTTTATACAATATACAATTTTCAACAAAATCGTGGATTGATCTTTTTCTCGAGAAAGTTATTGATTTGCATTTGACTGAATGAAAAAATAATTGATTTTGGCAGCACCAATCATAAACAGATGACAAATCCTCCTGAAGCAATGCACAATCATTAGTAGAATTGATTTCTTTAAAACGTTTAAGGCCGTCAGCGAAAAGTAAAAAATGTGAATGTTTAATTACTGTTGATATATTATTTATAAATAAAAGAAAAAGCAGCGGTCCGCAATGGGATCCTCGAGGAACACCTGAAGGAACAGTAATGATTTCGGAAAGATGTTTTCTTTATTTTTACACATTGACTACGGCCAGTTAAAAAAATGCTCAAACCACTTACAAACTGACTCATTGAAACCTAATGATTTTAATTTATGTACAAGAATGGCATGATTGGCTTCATCGAACGCCTTTGAAAAGTACGTATAAACAGCATCAACTGAATTTTTATTACCTAAGGCTTTAGTTATACATTTCGGTCTTTCTGACGTTCTGGTTTTCCCTCGTTCTGAAGCCTATAGCCTACTTGGGGCCTTTTTTATCCATTCTTGCTAGATGTCATCCAGGTTCCGAACATGTTTCACTGAATTGTTTTCTAACTTGGCAAATATGTTACAATTACTTGTCCACGTATTTCGGGAACCATATTTCTTAACCACTTCCTGGAGTAGGTGGTGCCTGGTCACTGTTAAGTCTTCACGAATAACGATTCGTGTTCCTTTCAGACGTTTTTATTTTTTTCTTTGTTCGTCTATTTACAAATTTCACAATTATAGGCCGCGTTGCACCTTCTTGTCGGTGACTGTAATATATATTATCCAGTGGTATGACAAAATTTGGTTACAGCAAGACGGTGCGCCTCCACATTATGCACGACCAGTTCGGGAATACCTCGATCAAGTATTTCTTAATCGGTGGAATGGTAGACGAGGTCATATTGAATGGCCAGCAAGATCGCCAAATTTAACCCCACTAGATTATTTTCTTTGGGGTTATTTAAAAAGTAAAGTTAATTTGAATAAACCTGTAAATATTGAGGAGTTAAAGGAAATAATTCGTGCAGAAATTCACTTAATTACTCCAGATATGTTAGATAATGTATTTTTTAAGATATCAATTATAACATTGTCGGTGTTTTCGTTTTTCGTTTCTGGTACTCCAAATATCTCTAGGTTATTTCTTCTGGAAAACTGCTCACTTTCTTCTTTAAAGACGGGCAGTTCTTCCTTGGCATGGGCCAGTTCACTTTCGAGTGAATTTACCTTGTCCTCATAAACCTTGATTTGCGTTTTGAACTCCTCAGCAATACTATCGCGAATGTTTGCTTTTAATTTATTTATTAGTGTTGTCGAGGAAATTACTTTTTCCAAAACTCTTTTTATAATGGCATCTTCGTCACTTGACGAGCGCTTTTTAGGTGGATCGGGCATTTTATAATGGATGAATATTAATAATGTTTGTTAACTTTCCGCTTTTTTTACTCTTTTAATATTTTTTTTTAATAATTTTAATAAATTATAATCGATTTGTGTAATAAAAAAATCTATAATACCTGGATCCGATTGTGGAATTTCGTTTACATTCATGATGAAGCACCGACTAAAACTAAAAAGCTCTTAGCTTTCTAGGAAATATTTTTCCATTTTTTCCTGTTCTTGGTTTTACCCTTATCCTTCCAGCCCTGCACTTGTGGTTCTTGAAGATCTTCGATGACTGCTTTTTTTTTCATTGGGTTATCGGTCTTCCTCTCCTTCTGGTTTCCCCTCGTTCTGAAGCCTACTTGGAGCCCTTTTTTGATCCATTCTTGCTAAATGTCACAGTCATCTTATCATTAATAATAAGCAAGAACTGGTCCGCAATGAGAGCCCTATGGAATACCCGAAGTAATGTGATTCTTCATGGATCCAATACGAACTCACAGAGTCGTATTTTACAAATAACAAATAATTAACAAGCCATTTAATAACGATATCACTCACTTCCATTGCACTAGAATTTACGTAGTAAATTATTATGCTATACGCGGTTGACCTCCTCCAACTATTTCAGCGTATCTATATAGCTACCTTAGTTAGTGGTTGGTTCTCCTTGCCCACTTATCATCTATTTTCTTGCCGCAAATATACAGCGTGATTCGGGAGGAAATGAAAATATTTTAAAGCCATGTCCAGGAAGCAAAAATAAGTAAAATAAGCTCTTGTGTTCAAGTCAGATTTTCATTTGTTTTGGAGATATTTTGAATAATAGTAATCTAAATAAAATTAAACAAAGATGATTCACACATTTGCAGTTATTTAAATTACAATGAAATTAAACAATGAAAATTTCTGACAATGATCAATAAAATTCTATCAGTCCCTTTTTCCAACTGCAAAAAATTACTTACACTGTAAGTTTTACAAACATCTATTGAAACAACTACTTCCCCGCCGGACATAGGAATTTTTTGCAGTTGGAAAAAGGGATTGATCGAATTTTATTGATCATTGCCAGAAATTTTCCTTGTTTAATTTCATTGTAATACTAATCTATAAAATCAAAGGAAGATGTATTGCTGAACTTAAAAAAAGAAACTCCAACAGAAACTCACCACCCACTTCGATATGTATATATATATATATATATATATATATATATATATATATATCGCGTTTATAAATAAACCTGGTAGCAAGTTTCTGGCTACATTTTTCTTTGATTTCATAAATTATTACTGTTTACAATTTCTCCGGAACAAATGAAAATCGGACTTGAACATATGAGCGCAAATGACCTTTGCCGTCGAAGCGCCCTACAAACCTCTTGAACATATGAGCTTATTTTGCTTATCTTTCCTTGCTGGACATGTCTTTAAAATATTTACAATACCTCCCAAATCAACCTCTATAATACTCATATCAATGACCTTGATTGTAGTCATGATAACGTAGCCAGTCGGAAAGTTCCCCGCATCACCGCCGCGGGGCGCTTCAAACACCACCCTCAATTCCCATCGCGCCTCCAATAAATCACATCCGCGTCTAATTAGAAGAAACAGTCGACTTAATTAAATTTCGTCTGCGGTTAATTCGTGCTTTTATAAATAGGCAGAGGAATAGGCGGCGATTTGTAAGTGTTGCCCACCGGTGATAAATCAGCGTTTGTTAGCCGCATGTGTGCTCGCCGTCTTCACGGATGGGCAGCGTCCCGACGCACCCCTCCCTCCCTCCTGCGTCCGCGAGCGCGAAAATCCGACAAATTTTAATGTCCCTCCATTAAAATAAACGGCCGCCTTTATATATACCAGGAGACTTCACGCGCGCAACACTTTGTTTCATCCCCTCTGGGACCGAAATAAATCACACGAGTTAACGTCGAGGGAAAAGAGGAATAATGGATTTACACATGTATACAATATAGCAATTCATAAGGATTTTGTTTCAAGAATTATCTTTCTTATTATTATTTTTTAATTTAAATTTCTACTTTGTATAAATTTTTGTACTTTATATATTTTCAAACGTGAAAGTTTAATTTCATAAATTGTAAACTTTCAATTTATGAAATTGATACTCTTTTGGGCGTATGCCTGCTTGTATCTTTATACGAATAAATAAATGTAACTTTCAATTTCTCAAATTAAACTTTGAATGACTCATTTTGAAAGTAAACTTTCAATTCCTGAAACTAAATTTTAGAATTTATGATATTAAACAATAAATTTCCAAAATAAAACTTTTGAAACTAATTAAAAAAAAACTTTGAATTTCTGAAATTAAACAATCTATTTCTGAAACTAAATTTTCATTTACTGAAACTAAACTTTAAATTTTCCGAAACTAAACTTTAAATTTTCCGAAACTAAACTTTCAATTTCTGAAACTAAACTTTCAATTTCTGAAATTAAACTTTGAATTGCCGAAATTAAACTTTCAATTCTGAAACTGAATTTTAAAATTTCTCACATTAAATAATCAATTTCCGAAACTAAACTTTTGAAACTACTGAAACAAAACTTTCAATTTCTGAAATTAAACAAGCAATTGCTGAAACTGAACTAAATATTTCTGAAATTTAACTTTCAATTTTCTAAATGAAAATTCAATTTCCAAAATTATTTTTTTTAATTTATGAAATAAATCTTTTTATTTCCTGAAACAAAACATACTTTCAATTACTGAAATCAAACTTTATAATTTCTGATATTAAATAGCGTGCGCGCCGAGTAGCTAACTTTCATAATATGTTTATATGCCTAAACATAATAATTTTTGAAATATTTAAATATTTTTGGAAAAATTGAGATAAAAATTAATTTGTTAAATTTTAACCTCAAGTTAACCTATAAGTTCTAGTAGGTAAAATATAGACAGACAGGCGACATCTTAAATTGTTAGTAATAGATCCATCTAGAACAAAAAAAATATCTGTCAATCTTGATAGTAGGTATTTCAATTTATGTTGCAAATTGTCTTGTCAATCAAACGAAATATTGGTCATTCCATTTGAAAAAAATGAGTTATGATATTTTTAAGAGGTCATTGAAATGTTGACACTTGAAATACCTACTGTCAAAATGAACAGATGTCATTTTTTCTTTAATTTTAGATGGATCTCTTACTAACAATTCAAGATGTCGCTAGTCTTCCTATCTTGTTCATATTAGAAGTTATAGGCATTTTTCAAAACGTCAATTTGAGGTTAAAATTTTACAAATAATTTTATATCTCAAAAACTGTAAGAGTTATGTAGATATAAATCCATATTAATGGTTAGGTAATTGAACAGGGAATCCGAAAAAAAAATTGAAATATAGGGTGTTCCATTTAAAATAACAAAGTTGATAGCAATTTCCGGTACAACCGGAAGTGAAAGAAAGTCAATATATTTGCCACGAGGTGGCCGCATTCAACCATGCAATGTCAATTTTTTTCAAAATTTTTCGCGGCCAGGAACCCTGAAAACTTTTAATGGCCGTTATTCGTGGCCCACCCTGTATACATACAAATGTAAATAGATGATTCCATAATAAAAGAATTATTATTATTAAGAACAAAAAATACAAACAATTTAGTTGTGTTTAAAAAGAACAAATAATTACTAAATATTCGTTCTTTTTTTTCTCTTTTGCTGTGTGCACGCTTCGCTTTCAATTAAGAAAAAATCGGGACTAAATTTAGACGGTTGCACAGATGAAAGGTAGTGTGAAGTGTAATTCGGTTATTTATAGTGACGTTCGTCAGCGTATTAATTAATTTATCCGTGGCAGGACGCTAACGAGCGCTTTATATAAATTTCATAATTAGCGCCACTCGGGATCCTATTCGGAACTGTCAAATTTCGTAATTACTCGTTTGTCGCCTGAAAACTTTACGGTTTTCTGTATTTATTTATTTCGTGTTTTTTTTTTTGCTACTTCACGAACGATTTCCACGGATTTTATGAAATATTAATTGTGAGGAATTAATTCACAAATTGGCTATCGACTTAAGGTCTTTCAGTCGGAATTTTAAAACTATAATTTATACGTAAAGAGCTTTTTTAAAATTAATAATAGTTTCATATATTATTTATATAAAATTATTTTTAAAATAAATTTCTATTTTCTAGCTTTTTTTTTCTACAATTTATATCAGCTAAGATATTTATTTATATTTATTAATGGACTTTCCTTTTTTACATACAAACAATAGAATAAACTAACGTTAGTTAGCGTTAGTTTATTGTGGAAATTCGATAATTATTGAATAAGGGCGTGTTAGAAGAAAACAATGATTGTAAAAGTGGCCAACTGCAACACATTTTTTATTTTTATTTTAAATTCCAAAGTCTGTATATTTTTTCGTGGCTGTGGAAGAGGGAATTCCATTTACGGACTGAGTGTCAGACTCCCAGATTTTGTCCGGAAGACTACCTACTAAAAACCCCTTCCATTTCACCGGCTTCGATTACTACGGTCATTAGCCCTGATCTGAATAAATTCACGGACTGACTTTTTAGGATTTAGCACTGTTAGGCATTGCCCAAATTAACTTAAAACTAATATCTCAGCTAACCTAAACCTAGAATAAATAAAATAAAACCTAACCCTAAACAAATTAAAACCTAATCTTAACATCACATGCTCAAGAGTTGTAAAAGGTCTCTTACAACACACAAAGCAGTAAACACCCTAAAGAGTGGAATCAGAGTTGTATGGAGGCTCTGACCCAACCGGAAAACACATAATAGAACAATCAATAATTTAAAATAAATTAACACTAATGACGACACACACGCTTGAGTAAATTTATCTGACGTATGAATTAGATGACCTTCTCTACGAACCCCCTTGCTATTTTTTAAGATAGACGCCACATACCACTCAGCCTCAGCCAATCGTGTTGAATTGCGTAGGTTGGAATATCTCCTCTTTGCCGATGACATGAAATATCCATGAAAATTCGTTCATCAGAGGACAGTTTACTTCTCAAAAATGATTTAGATTCGTTTAGGATAGTACCATGATGGACACTAGCTAGCTTGTTACCCTCAATTACGTTAAATTAACAATGATATACAAATTTATAACTGCTATTAAATAAATTTAATTTAATTAATGGTTTTAATATTTAGACATTGGTAGTTCATATTGTATGAAATAAATATGAATAAATTATTAAAAATCAACCAATAAAACACAGATTAGATTGAATAACTTTAAATTCTCAACTAGTTTCTGGTTATCAACCCATTTTCAAGAGAATTTAAAGTTATTCAATCTAATCTGTGTTTTATTGGTTGATTTTTAATAATTTATTCATATTTATTTCATACAAAATTTAATTTAATTAACTTTATTTTGTCTAATTTAAAATATTATAAAATGTAGAAAATCTTTAAAAACGTCTTGTCAAACCTTTCATCGTGCAGTAGAGCAGAGGAAGAAGGTGTATGTATGAGGTTATAAAACTGTTTGCGGGTTGATCTATATGCTTGGGTAAAATAATACATTTCATACTTTCTCAATTTCTCAAAATATTATAAATTAAATAAAAAGGATTTGAAAATAATTAATAAATCATTTCCACATTTAGCTCTGTGACATTTTGACTTACGTTACGTAAGTACTTTAAAACAAATGCACATTAAAACAACTACTTCCCGGGCAAATACCCCGCCAGATATTGAATTACATAATGTACACCTGCTGTTGCATACAAATAAAATGTTGCATCATGCAACAAATTTTTTATCCGAGAAAAATTCAATCTAAAACAAAAACAAAAAAACAAGTATCGCTCAATTTAATTAATTTAATTCAATTCGTTTAGTTTAATTTTATTCATTTTTTATTTAATTCGAATTAATTTGGTTTAATTTAATTTAAATTGATTTAGTTTGATTTGATTCAATATAATTGATTTAATTTGACTGAGTATAGTTGCTTTAATTTAATTGATTAACATTAATTATTTTTTAACATCTTTAAGTTATGTAACGCAGAGCTGTACTGACGAGGGATAGATTCCGAAACACGTGTCTGCAGATGTCCTTATATTAAGGGCATACCACTCGCTAGAAAAGATAAAATAATGCTTTACGCCACACGCCGTTGTTACCACTAATAATAATACTGTTGTATTGAAATTTCAGTATGAGAAAGTTAAAGGATGAATCAATGATCGTATTCGTTTAGTTTTGAAAAAAAATCTCATATATTATTTTTAAAAATGCATTAAATATGCTCAATATTTATACAAATTTGATCGTCAATTTAACTAATTTAAACATTTTTATACTTAATTTTGAAGTAATAGGGGCCTAGAATCGACTTTTGTGAACAATAAAGGGTTTGCATCATAAAAATAAATTTATTAGTTTGCCCACAATGAGGGAATAATTATCGGACTATTTTACATTCACGTGCGTAGCGATGCTCGACTGCATCGAGACGAGAATGACCGCATATCCGATTACGCACTACTAATGGGCGAGGGTTACTTGATTTATGGTATTATTATAGCCATCTTTGATGGGTTTTCGAGATGAGTGTGTTACAATATTATAAGAATCATAATGTCAGTATAAAACAGATTAATTTTTAAAAGTATAATTCATAATTTCTAGCTGACGGGGTATTGTTATTGTTTGATCATTTGTTCTGAATATATAAATATAATTACTTATAATAAAAACATAGTTTTTTCTTAATTTATATAGTAGGACGCCCCCCCCCAAAAAAAAAAAAAAAAAACTCTTCAAATTAACAAAACAACAAGCCTGACAAAATTTGAGATCGATTGGTTATCTTTAACCCGTGCCCCGTGAAGACAAAATGAAATATATATTCTTATATTTTACATAAGTATGATCTTACAAAATATAAACTAAATATGAATTACACTGTTCTACATCAAGAGTAAGAAAAACATTTAAAAAATGAAATAATAAAATCAATTAATGAATGAAATTTAAAGTTTTCGCGATAATTTTGTATTTTGAACCCCGTGGGGCACGGGTTAAAGTTTACTAATTGGTCCCAGATTTTACAAGAAATAATTATTTATATACAGAAACAATTTTATGAGGTCTTGTAAAGTTCAAAAATAATAACATCTATTATAGAATGAAATTTAATGTTATTACATGTATAATAATTTTGGATTTTAAGTCCCGTGGGGCCCGGGTTAAGATTAACTAATTTTTCCCAAATTTTACAAATTTTGACAGAAGCCAACAGAATACACCGCACCATTTTTAAAATTTCATGGCAACCATTATTTTTGTGAAAATGATCATATTTGTTTAATAATTTTTTGGCATTTTTTATCAATGCAAGACTGTATGCAGACATGTTTACTCTACAAAAAACTAATTTACATGTTTTCTCTAAAATTATCAGGGAATATAATATTCCAAAATAAACAATTTTAAATTCAAAATTCTATGTTCCGTTTTATTCATATACATCCTGTATGCATGTCATCGAACACCATTTTTGTGTTTGAATGATTTCAATAATATATTACATGTATAGTTTTATAAAAAGTTTTTGTTATTTACAAGAAAAAAGACAATATATGCCAACAAAAATAATTTCTTTATAAAAGGAAATATATCCATAACAGTCATATTTTCTTCGTTTGTAGTATTTTAAAAAATAATTTATAAAAATGGCGACCTATTTCGCTTCTCCACAAGCCATTGGTTTGTGGCGAAGCGAAATAGTTCGCAATTTTTCTAATTAATTTACTATCCTTAAATAGTTCGAACATGATAACACGTGTTTCGATTTTCTTTGATCTCATCGGTACAATTGGATGCGATAAAAAACTGGCAAAAAGGGATGAATATTTAAAATTCTGAATACATGCCTCCTTCTTTATCATTTCGGGTGCGGGGTTGTAAAGCAAGTAAATGTCATTCCTAATCTGTTAAATGGTTTGACGTGAATAATTTATTTCATTGAACCGCAATAAAATTATGATTCAAAATACAACATGTGCTCATAATATTATTTATTGACTACGAAGGTTTTTGTTTCGGGATACAAGCCTTTTTTTCTGATTCAGGTAGTATTTTTGAAGGAACCAGAACAAAATGTATGAATACTCAAATCTAAAATGAGCTCACAATATTATTTATTATGTAAATATATAGTCGATAAATAATATCTAAATTAATAATATTATCATTTACTATAATAGGTTACATAGACATTGGTGTCGACGTACTTAATGCTCTTTACTACTAAACTCTAAAAATACGAACTGTACAAAAATATGATTAACCCTTTGACCTGGAAATTAATCAGGCTGGGCAATGTCCAAAAATGCTTATTTTTTTTTAATGTTTTATGTTGTAGGCGTTAACTTTGTGGTACATCTTTCTTTATACAAGTGTATTTATTTTTTACCTATTATGTTGGAACATCAAACAAATTAAAAAAATCTAACAAAATGGACACAATTAAAGAAAATGTATTCAAATATAATTTGCAATGTATCAATAATTCATCACGAGTGTAGCTCGTTATTGTCCGATAAGGCAGATATGCTATATCACGAGCCACACACGGCATTCCTTGTCAAAGGGTTAATCCGTTTAATGTTTATAAATTGGTACTTTAATGATGATATAAATAAATTATTACGAGCAAAACAGAATTATGATTATAGCATGGTAAATTTATATTAGATTTATATTATTACTTGATAAAAATACATAGATAAAATATGAAAGTTCATAATCGAAAAGTGTTCATATATATGAACTGAAAGAAACGTTTTACGTATTTTAATATAAAATATAAAAAGGTAGTCGCTGCGCGAGAGGCACACTTGAAGAAGATCATAAATTAGGATAAAATAAATATCCCGGCCGATAAGCTTCCAATAATACACGGAAAGCATGGATTGTTTGAAAAGTGCAAAAAGTGTATAAATAATTGAATAGAAAAGGATAGATTTAATGAAATAATGTATACACTACATCGTCATGCATCGTAAGACGACGTAAAGACTATTCACACATAAAATTAGAAACGTGGTTTGCCTTTTCTGCCTTTTCTGATTTTTTTTACATTGAATTTTTCTCGGATAAAAAATTTCTTGCATTATATAATATTTTATAGATATGCAACAGCAGGTGTACATTATGTAATTCAATGTCCGGCGGAGTATTAGCCCGGGAAGTAGTTGTTTTAATGTGCATTTGTTTTAAAGTACTTACGTAACGTAAGTCAAAATGTCACAGAGCTAAATATGGAAATAATTTATTAATTATTTTCGAATAATTTGTATTTAATTTATTAAATAACTGCGATCAAGTGAATAAATACTCTTTTCTATTTAAAATAAATATGAAACTGATTGCGGATTGTTTCATTTCTCAAAAAATGGAGAATAACATTCTATGTGCAAATTCCCATTTGCATTTCCACAAATCGCAAACAAATAATTTGTCCCCTGTAAAAACACGCATGAATGAAATTTCCGAGATTTCGGCGTGAATCCCCCGGAGAGCGTTCGCGCAGTTATTGCCGTGCGAGCGAGCGGGACAATTTGAAATTTTAATTCGGGTCCCCCGGGAGGCCCGGAAGCGGAACGGAAT
Organism: Philonthus spinipes; assembly: GCA_963082785.1. Lineage (NCBI taxonomy): Eukaryota > Metazoa > Arthropoda > Insecta > Coleoptera > Staphylinidae > Philonthus > Philonthus spinipes. Next base: position 10,294,133 of record OY720316.1, on the reverse strand, counting down.
GGCACATTAAACGGGGCCGCGTCTCCGGGGCCGCCCGGAACCCCTCGCCGTCTCGTCCCGCCGCCCTCCGGGCCCCGTCGTCATAAATTAGTCAGGGAGTAAATTTCTGTGTCGAATTATGCAAATGTGACAACCCTCTAATGACAAACAATCCCCTAGATTTCATATCGGATCAACTCGCGACGTTTCTTAGCTGAATTTCAGATTATACTCGGATCCAGAATGTTTATTAATTGAATATTAATGACGTACAAAAAAATTACGACATAAGAATCCCCAAATTATTAACTGCAGAAATTGATACCTTACAATCTAAAATATACAGAAACGAGCATATCTTAGTAAAAATAATTTAATTTATAAACGACCACTTACTCCTTATAAAAAATAAATTTTGAAAAATACTTGATAAAATATGTTCGTCGTGGAAAAATCCGATAAAAATCTACTAATCGATATAATCAAAATAATTAACATAAATAGAAAAGTGTATTCATTCTCTTGGTTACAGTGAGAAAATAATTTATTAATTATTTTCAAATCATTTAAATAAAAATGATCTTTGATTTGGTTGGCGTTAACTTTGTGGTACATCTTAATAAAATAATATTAAAACACTTAACGTTGTTTTACCACTTTTATTTTTAACTTTTACAGTGACTATAGTTTCGACTATAAGGTACTCAGGTTGATAATGACTAACTTGTAGTCGAAACTATAGTCACTGTAAAAGTTAAAAATAAAAGTGGTAAAACAAAGTTAAGTGTTTTAATATTATTTTATCAAGATGTACCACAAAGTTAACGCCAGCCAAATCAAAGATTTAATTAAAGCTAGTGTAGCTGTTAAGGCGAAAAAGTACCTAAAATTACGATTTCAAGTGCAACGTGCATCACTCAACGCTTGGTTTAACCAGCAGTGTCTTAAATACAACATCACACCGAGTTATGTACCGTTAATTTCCAACGTATCCACAATACCAGAGAAGGAAGCAGCCCAAGCTATGAGAACATCGAGGTTAAAAGAAGAAGCAAAGTGTTGGTTCAGAAGAAGAGACATCCTCACAACATATATCAAACTTCTCCATATAGAACTAGCTTACCACCTCCACCCAGTGGAATTCGACCCCTTTGAAGACTACGTGAGAAAAAGTCTGCAGAATCCGCCACGAGAAGAGAATAGTTCAAATTAAGAAAATCGAGAAGCTACGAAAACAACAGCCCACAACTAGAAGCATTAAACCGGTAATCAACTTTCACCCAAGAACAATCAACAACACAAACAATAACTTTTCTAAAAGTGAATTAACCATCTTAAATGCAGGCCAAAAATATTCACCTCATATTGACGTCCCATTTTTCAGGGAAACCCTATTTGTTGAGACAGAAATTGCTTTAAAAAACTCAACTCCAACAAATTTCGATAAACAAAATATTAGTAAATTAATAAAAAAAACTGCAATTCAATTTCCAACAGCGATCATATATCAATTAGAACGTTAAAAAAGAAAATTAAAGAGAATAACCTAACAGTTACAAAAGCAGATAAAGGTAACTCAACAGTAATTTTATACAAATTAGACTATGAACAGAAAATATCTGACTTTCTTAGCTCACCCGACATATCAGAAATTAAAAATATTCAACCACTTATTTACAAAACGAATTAAAAAAACATAATTAAAAATTGTAATGTCTTATTCCTACATCATAACACAAATTTCCTCACCCCTATGAATCCCGGGGGTCTGGGACATTATATGGTTTCATTAAAATCCATAAAATAAATAACCCAATACGCCCAGTAGTATCTTACATACAATCCCCAGCGAAGAAAATTTCACACGAATTAGTTTCCATTTTTAAATCTATTACCATAGAGTAACTAGTATACATAGAGAGGCAACCAGTAGGCATTTTAGCGTCACGCTCTCGGCATATTTTTCGACTCGAGAGCTGCTGCCACAGAGATATACAGAGATATTGCGGAGACTCTGCGAACTGCTTGCATATACTTACTGAATTTCATTACCGTATCGCGAGCGCTACTCTGCACTCACAAGGTCGTATAATATAAACATTCACACACACATAAGCACATAATATATACACAAGTCAACAAATTCCTACTCGAGTGTTTTTTTTTTTATTCAATTAAATAGAAACGAAAGAGAAGTCGGCAGTTCTTTCAAGTTTTTCTTCGCTATGCATTTTTATTCTGTTTGTTACATACGTGTAATGAAATTAAATAAAACTTAATTTGTAATTTGTTAGAATTAGGAAAAAGCAAAAAAATGAAACGATTTATATTCTATGTCAAATTATCTCTGTTTAAATAATTTATTTACAGTATTACATAAAACTAAAATAAATAAAATAAAATGAAATATTGTTTTTTTTTTAGGAAATATATTTCTAATTTCACTTTTGGAAAGAATATTAAAAAACAATGGCACTTTATCCTTGTGACTTTTTAAATAGTGCATTCTTTTCCTAATTTAAACCACTCTTACCGTTTTTAAGATACCAATGCCGTGCATTCTGATCTGTTCTGAAGATATCTGTAAAAATAATGATGTGTCCATCATACTACTTTCTCCGGTCAAAACGGCCAAATACGTTTTTGAATTAACATTTAATAGTAAAGGAAAAATTATTAATTGAAAAATATGACTGTTGTCTTTTAAAGTTAAAGCCGAGTATTTTTAAAAGTATTACAATTTAGTTTGCTATTTCTTATCTTACAAATAAAATCCATATTACTTTTCTTTTCTTGAATATTTTTTGCGCAATATGACGGCCTTTTGATGTTTTATTTGACAAAAAAGTAATTATTTCAATAATTAAGGTCTCAACAGCCCTCATAAAGAAGATTATAAAAATAATGGTTTATTTCTAAAATGTCATATTTCATACATCTTTCGTAAACGCCTGTGAAGAAATGTTTTGAAGCCATTGTAAGGTAAGAAATAATAAAGTAAATTGTAAAATTCTTCCAAATATTCCGCTTTAACTTTAAAAGACAACAAAAAAAAACAAGTTGCCCTTGAAACGTTACGGAATGGAGAAAACTTTATACAAAAAATAAAAATATTTAATAAGAATAATAAAGAACGTAAAAATATTTATTGTTTTGATGGCATGCTACAATCAATTCGGGGAATATTATCCATCTATGTAGTTGTGAAAGAGAATGGGCAACAATTTCTTTTAATATCGAGGTTGTAGCAGGATCTTATCGAAAATTTATTTTCCGTAATTAGGCGTAGGAGTGGGTATAATCCTAATCGAACAATAAGAGGTTTTCGGCAATCATTACACCAAACAATGCAAGTACGAATGTTAGAATCTGTAGTAGAAAATGTTAATTGTCAAATAAGATGATGATATGCAGCTATTAGAAGTAACTACCGAAAATGAAGCAACTAGGTAAATATTTACGAATACCAATTAATTTTCAGTTGTAAATAAACACTTATTTTTATTTAGCCAGGAAGAACCGTCACATGGGGTTTTTTTATAAACTGCAAAATGAATAGGAGGAAGAAAATTCCATATATTCAGACAATTTACATGCGATTTCATTAATTGAAAAAAAAATAATATAGTATACTATAGCGGTTATGTAGCATATGGGTGGGCACAAAAGTTTAATTGTGATTTATGTTCTAGTGCATTTATAAATAAGAACGATGCTCCACTTGATAACAAAAATGAACTTTTAATTCTTGAACGAGATTATGGAGAATCGAATATAAAATATTTACAACGACCCACAGAATTACTAATTTCGATAACAGAAATTAGTTTAGATGTTATCGTGCAATTTTATAACGATAACAAACATTCGGAATTTTAAAAAAACTATTGAAGTCAAATGTTTTAGAAACAATAAATTATAAACTTCCCCATTGGAAGAATAATGAATGTTGGAATCACCAACAATACGTTATTGACGTTATAATTAATAGTAAAATTAAGAATTTGCTTTCTTTACTATCCAAATCTATTACTTTTAATACAGATTCACGTAAAAAGAAGTTACGTATTTTAAAAAATGTATAATTTTTTATATTTCCGCTTAATATAACTTATTTTTTTGTATAATATTCATTTATTTTAAATGTAAACATAAATTTACATAATTAATTACTAAATCTATTTTTTTTTTGAAATTATATTATATTTTATTTATAATTAAAATAATTTCTTCACAAACCAAATCCTCAACTCCCCCTTAGGCAAAAAACATATCAACTGGTCGTATCGATATGTAGATGATATTGCATGCTTCAAAGGTACAGATAGGCAAGTCAATCAATTCCTAAATTATATTAATACAATTCACCCATCAATTAAATTTACAGTTGAATTTGAAAATAAAAACAGCCTCAACTTTCTAGATCTATCATTAAACCAAAAACATACTAACTTTTGATATATCAAAAAATTGCTGCATTCAATTCATTTATTAACAGAGCAATCAAATTACTCCTTTCTAATGAATCGCGCCTTAAAGAATTTTCAATAATAAAACAAATTGCTACAAATAAAAGATACAATCCAGCCCTAATAAATACTCTCATTGCAAAACAGGAACTAAAAAAATTCAAAACTTAATTTATGCAACACATACGATAAATAAGACTAATTTCTATCCAATAACATATTTCGGAAATATTAGTAGTCAAATTAAAAGAACCCTTCAAAAGTGTAACGTCAATATAGTGTTTAAACCCTTTTGGATCCAATATTATTCATAACCCAAAAACAATTATAAATAGAAACAAAAAATCTGGAATTTCTAAATTAACGTGCGAAACATGTAAAGGAGCATTCATTGGTCAGTCTAGGCGAAATTTTGAAATTAGATTAAAAGAGCATTTAAATTCATTACGCTTATAGAATAACTAGTCCACTTTTGCAACTCATTTAATAGACAACAATCATACCTGCACCGAAAACAGCATGCTCTCCGTAATCCATTTGTCGGATAAAGGCCGAAAATGGATTTACTGGAAGCGCTGGAAATTCACAAATTGAAAGCTAATCCGGAAATTCCCCTCATAAACGACCAGACCTACATAATGTATACTCCCCTCTTTGATGCCGTATTATAAAAACAATGTACAAATAATTTTAGGTACTCAGTTTGATAATGACTAACTTGTAGTCACTGTAAAAGTTAAAAATAAAAGTGATAAAACAATGTTAAGTGTTTTAATATCATTTTTTATTTAATTTAAAATAATTAGCATTGTTGTATCCTTACTTCATACTTTATTTTCCAATGCTTACTTACTTTCGAGTGCCATGCACTAATTGTCAATAACAACTTATTTTAAAAATCTTCTAATCGGCTAATATACTAAAACAGCGAACACTGGAAATACACTAATTTTTAATACAACATAAACATCCAATAACAACTCCATTAAACGTCTCCTATTCCGCGGAATCAATCAATAATTAATACCGACTTGATGAAACAGCTACCCAATTAATGTGTTATTACGGTTTCAAACAAAATACAAAATCGAACGTCTCCGCTTGAATAAATGATGTTAATTTCGTGCAATTAGTACCCCCGGTGTAATTTACCGGTGCACCGCTGATGGCCACGAATTTATTTATTATTTGATTGTTGTTTGTAACGACGACGCCGGGTATTTAATTAATTAATAGTTCGATGCGTCCGCGGGAGAATTTAATTCGAATTTGTTCCACGTTGAGTAAATGCCGCTCGTTAGAATAATACCGCTCGTTAGCTTAATGGCGTTTACTTAGTTTTTAATAATTTAATTTGAATTTAATAGATTTATACTAAAAAAACATTCTTATTATTTTCAATTTTTTTTATATACAACGCGTATCGTCCAATATACTAAAAAAAAAACAATCTTACAATTTTCAATTTTTTATATACAACGCGTATCGTCCAAATGGAATAAATTGGAGAATGAAAAACAGGGGTGGATTTTTTTTGCTTAAACAGGACAAGTTCGCCTTCCTTTAGTGGACGAAACCCAAATCGTTGACGATGCCACTTGAAATTAGGCAAAAGGTGGCGCTTGCATCGTCTTTAATTTATTATAAATCTAAAACACTTAATATTTTCTAAACAGTTGAAATTGTTGTTGAAATTGAGGCTGGCCTGATTTCGATTGTTTCTTTAAGTAAAGTCCCATTAATATTAAAGATGGAGAAAAACCAATATATGCTTTCAGGGGTCAATTTTACCTTATCAAAATTTATTGTTCTTCAATTGTTTTCGAGTTATACATCAAAAAACATTATTAATGCTCCCTTTTTAGTAAACGAAATTATTTTAAGTCACAGCTAACTATAATTTGCATTTTAAAAAATACAATTTTCTCAGATATTTGAAACTGAAGATAAAATCTAAGAATATCAGCGTATCCTACTAAAATGGTGCCTTAAAAATGTTTTTTTTTTTACTGCAGGTAGATAAAAACGTTATCTTATATACAGGGTGGCGCAAGATTACGATGAAGTCCAATATCTCAGTTATAAAGAAATATACAAAAAAATGTTACTTACATTATTAGTAGCTACTGTCAAAATTCACATTTTAAAATTAGTTTCATATATGCAAGGTGTCCAATAATCACGTAACGTATCAAACATATGTTTTTTTAAATGGAATGATATATTTTTTATGAAGATTTTCGATTCTACGTTTAAAAATAATCATTTTTTATATAAGAATTAATAGGTCAATTTTACATAGTTTAAAAGTTATAAACAAATGAATGTTTAAATCGATAGATGTTTAGAGCCTAATATTTCAATAATTAAAAATGAAATAAACATTCTGTCAACGCCATACAAATGCAAAAATACTTAATAATAAAAGAAATACTCTTTTTTTCTCTCAAAACAAATTTTTATATACAATGTGAAGCAATACGCAAAATGATTTTTTTCTCTTTTTCCTTAAATGGGACACCCTATATTTTTTATGCTATTTTAATAGAAAATTAATCACTCTTCATTTTTTATATAATATATTAAATAGCTATCGTCTACCGTTTTTTAGATATTTAATCTCAAATACAAATTTGGTATAGAATTTTTAATCAAAGTAGGCCGTGCCAGAACAACTAATTTATTTAGTTGTGAAAGCTACGCGAACACAAATATAAAATAATTTAGTGAAACGAATAATCAAGTGTATTAATTAAAATACATCATAATTCATACATATTTTTTTTTTACCACGGGATAAATGAGAATTTAATAAAAAAAGTAAATAAATATTAAGCTGTAATTATTTTAATACGCGATAATATTGAAAATACATCAATTTAAATAGGTATGTTCTTGGCTGTGCGCCAGGATCCAGGTACAACGAATCTTCTTATCTCAGGAATGCGTTCTCGGAGTGAGTCGTCGATCGTTTTTTTCTTCTTGATTTGCGATAATTGCGCTCTTGTATTTCAATTCAGTCGTCCGGATACGCGCAGTGTTCACTATTCCGGTTTAATTTTTAACGTTAGAAATTATTAATAATTAAAAACGCGATTTATTTTTGTTTATGATCAAGTGGTAATTAGTGAGTGGTGGAGGTGAGTTGGTTTTCGATTCAGCAGGAATGGGTTGGAAGTTATTTTTTCTATTAAGGTATGTTAATATTAATAATTTATTTTTAAACAGATTTTACGATTCCTATTATTATCATCAATTTATTCTCCAAAATTGCATTTGATTAAATAATTTGGTATAGAATTTTTAACCAAAGTAGGCCGCGCCAGAACAACTAATTTATTTAGTAACTTTCAACGCTTAATATTATAATTAATAAGTAAAGTACATTTTACGTTATATTTTGTAACACTGGTGTAGTTAAACATACCTCTTCAATAAATGATTAATTTAATTGTTAAAAACTAACAACAACTATATTTTTTGCTTATTATTCGAAACATATTTAAAATATTCCTATATGCTTCTTAAATTGATTTATTTAAACAATTCATGTTGACTGAAAAACCGAAAATATATACTAAGTGAAATAATAAAATATTTATATCATTATATTTTGTTAACATTTTTATGTATTTATTTCACACATTCACATTTTTTTAATTCAATAGCATTCAAACATTTTACAATTTTTTTCTTAAAAAATATGTCCCAATAACCATTATAACTCGCTAAATAATCGTTGAGCAACTATTTTCTTTATATTTTGCATGCGCCTTTAAATATCGATTGTCATTTGAATATCTTTTTAGGTTAGGGAGTAAGTATGTTATTAAATACCAGAAAACGATTATGAATTGCATTTGTTTTAATTATAGCCTACTTAAATTATAGATTATAAGCGAAACTTATAATTTTGTACTTTGAATTGAAATTGTTAAAAAAACGGTAACAGATAGGGGTATAGATTATTATACAAAAATTAAAGAACAATCAATTTTCTATCGAAATAGTGTAAAAAATATAGGGTGTTCCATTTAAGTGAAAAAAGAAAAAAAATCATTTTGCGTATTGTTTCACCCTGTACACAACATTTGCTTTATGGTAACAAACGATTATTCCTTATATTATTAAGCATTTTTTCAATTAAATTGCGTTAACAGAAAGTTTACATCGTTTTTCATTTTTGAAAAATAAGGCCCCAATCTTCCATTGATTTCAACCTTAAATTGTTTATAACTTTTAAAATATTAAAAACTGACCTAATAAACCTTATGTCAAAAATGATTAATTTTAAGCGTAGAATCTATAATCGACATTAAAAATATAGCATTCCATTTAAAAAATCATATGTTTGATACGTCACGTGATTATTGGACACCCTGTATATATGAAACCAATTTTAAAATGTGAAGTTTTACAGTAGCTACAAATTATGTCAGTAATATCTTTTTGTAAATTTCTAAATAACTGAGATATTGGACTTCATCGGAAGCTTGCGCCACCCTGTATATATTATCGAAAACCCCGTTTACCCATACAGAGTGTGGGGTGTGTAAAGTAATACAATAATTCTTATATTATAAACTATTGGTAAATATATAAATAAAACTGTATATAACAAAATTATGCTTCTTATAAAATAAATAAATAAATACTAAATTCTTTCATATTAATTCATAATAGCATACATGGCATCAGTTTTATCTATTGTATATAAAATTTGTCCAGGTTTTCCTATTTTTCGTCCATTCTTTGGCCTCTGTCCATGATGTTCCTCGATCTTCAAGTATTTTCTCTATTACGCTGTTCCATGATCGTCTAGGTCTTCCTCTTTTTCTGTTTTTGTATATTCTTGCTTCCCATATCTGTCGAGTTACTCTTCCTGGATTTAGTCGTTGGAGATGGCCCCAACATCCAAGCTGTCTTCTCTCAATATACTCAAAAACTGGTAAGGTATTCAAGTCATTTCTGATACTCTCGTTTCGTATTCTGTCGAGTTTGTATACTCCCTTGACTCTTCTCAAATATATCATCTCTAGTGCTTGGATTCTGCTTTTCAATTTATTGTCCAGTATCCACGTTTCACAGCCAAATGACAGAATTGGTCGGTATATTGATAGGAATACTTTGAGCTTAGTAGATTTCGATATTTGTTTATTATCTACGAAATTAATAGTCTCGTCGTGTTTTCGATTCTTGTGTTCAGTTCTAGCTCATAATTTCCGTTGTTATTTATCTGCACTCCGAGGTATTTAAATGATTTCACTTGTTCCAGTTTTTCATCATCAATGTATATATTTATTTGTTCTTCTTCGTCTCTTATTACCATAACTTTAGTCTTAGTTTTGTTGATCTTTATTTTGTATTTCTCTAGTACCTCATTCCATATTAGTAAGTTGTGTTGTAGATCCTTTTCTGTTTCAGCAATAACAACAACGTCATCTGCAAACGCGCCTTCTGATATCTGTATTCTTAGTAGTTGCCTGACTCTCACATGATATTTTTTTACTCCACTTTCACATTCTTTCATTATTTCGTTCATGTATATGATGAAAAGAGTAGGGCTCAGACTGCCACCCTGTCTGAGACCTGTGTATGTTTTAAAATATTGTGAATATTGTCCATTCTTTATAATTGCGCTTGTGCTGGTCTCATATATGTTCTTTATAAGTTTGATAAGATTTGTGTTTACTCCTCTCATTGTAAGGATTGTCCACAGCTTCTTTCTATTAACTTTGTCAAAGGCTTTTTCTAGATCGATAAATCCAATGATCTCTTTGTTTGCCTTTTCTGTTATTTGTTGAATGATAAATATATGGTCTTGGATACTACGACCAACTCTGAAACCGCATTGTTGCTCTGCCCATGTGTTTTCCAGTTTGTTTCTAAGACGGTTACTTATTATTTGTTTTATTATCTTTATGATGGTGTTTATTAGTAGCGTCATGCCTCTGTAGTTCGAACACAATAATTTATCTCCTGCTTTATATATGGGTACTATGGTGTTTTTTGTCCATTCACTGGGTAATCTTTCCATATCTTGTTTATCGTCAGTAGCAATATTTGTTTGCCTTGTTCATCAATGTTTTTTATCATTTCTGATGTGATTGTGTCTGGGCCTGGTGATTTACCGTTTTTCAACTTCTTTATTACTTCAAAGCCTTACACCGAAAGGTAGATAGGCAAAGGAATAAATAAAATAAATATTACTTCAATCAGTTCTATTTCTGTTATTTCAGGTTCGTTGTCGTGGTTATGTTCTGTGTTTGGTTTGCTATCATATGGGTTGTCCTGCTGTGTTTCATCCTCAATATCGTTCAGTAGTAGTACTGTTTCCATCTTTCCATGATCTCATTATCTGTCGTTAGAATATTTCCATGTTTATCTTTGATTTTCATGGTATCTAAAGTCTTTGTGTTTCTCATGTTTTTAAGTGCCTTATAGAATAGCTTTTGATTAGATTTACTGTCTTCCTCGAGTCTGTTTCCAAACTTTTCCCACTCTTTTTGTTTTGTGTCTCTAGTAAAGTATTTCACATTCTTTCTTATTGTTTTGTATTCTTCGTAGTTCTTGTCGGTTTTGTTGTTCAAGTATTTATTCCAGGCATTCTTCTTCTTTTTTTATTTCTATTTTAAGTTCTGTGGACCACCATGACGTTTGTTTTATTGTGCTGTTACGTTTTAGTTCCACAAACTTTAATTGCAGTTTCTACTAGTGATATGTGGATATTTTGCCATAGTTTTTCTACATTTAATTCATTATAATTTACTGTGTTCGTCCATGTGCAGCTTAGTTCATTTTTATACCTGTTTGCTATTTCTGGGTCTGTTAGTTTATATGTTCTAGCTTTTGTGTATCTCACTGTTTTTTGTTTGTCGTTATTTCCGCTTTTGTTTGTTTTTCTCTTAATTTCTGCTAATAGTAAGAAGTGACCTGATAATAGATCAGGTTCTCTCTTCACCCTGATATCACACACCACCTTTCGATTGTTCTTCTGAACTAAGATATATAGTAAGACGTTATCTTAATATTTTTAAATTGGTAAGTTTTAACTTTTGACATATAACTCGAAGACAATTGATAATAGACAACATTCGTTAAGAGAGCGCTATACCTCCTTCTTTTCTAATAAAGTTGTTTTTTTCTTTATTATTGTAGATATTTATCTATCTGTTTTCGCTAATATTTCTATTTATTAGTTGTAGGGTGCATAGCGTTGAGTTTTTTTTTATTTATTTATTTTTTTCAAAATATAAAATAAATAAAAATTTAAAAAATAAAAATTAAAAATTTAAAAAATAAATAAATAAAAGGAAAACGCTATACTATCATAATTTTTTTAATAAATTTAATCCTAATAACATTTTCTTATAAAAACTATTTTTAAATGAAAAAACAACTTTTTTAAGTTCCAACCTGTCAAATGCTGCCATGAAGCGGGATTAAAAAGAATCAATCGCAAATAATCCATGAATCAATCTAGGATTGATGAATCCTGGATTCGCGAATGCTATTGGTTGATCTAAAGATTGTTTGCAATATAATTTGTAATTATGTTAACTATTTTATAAATTTTGATACGATCCAAGAATTAATTCTCAATTCTGAATCAACCTATGACTATCAGTACGGTCATTAGTGAAACAAAATTGAGGTTTTAATTATGAAACACGTGTTGTAATTAATCACAATAAAATGGTCTTTATTTATTTGTAAGTGCATCTGATAATATAAAATAATAAAAAAAATAAAACGACATCAACCCTATCAATTACAATCTCCTACATCCTTTGTGCATTCCCCGAAACTAAAATATCATTCCCAAACGTAAACGCTTCACCATTCATGATTTCATTTCATCATTTCATGACTTTAGTGATCACGACGAGTAAATTCAATTTACAAGACAATGGACGACATTAGCGATCAAAACCTTTTTGACACAGCAACTAACAAGGACAGACGCCTACAAAATCAGGCGGAAAGACCAACGGTCGATAGCCAATTGGCAGAAGAATTTATTTTTATGTTAGTTATTTATTGTATTTATTTATTATTATTACTTTGTTAAAAATAATCTGCCAATAAAGATTTATATATATATATATATATATATATATATATATATAAAACGACATTTTTAATATCGTGTAATTTGTAAAAATTACACGTTTGCGTGAAATTGCACACACGGCGCAATAATTTGGAAATTGCCGGTGCGGCGGATGCACAAAAATTGTACGTTCCGTGAATTACGGGAAAAAAATAGGGCTGCGTGGGTGCAATTAACCAAACAAATAGAAAAATGAGAACGCACACATACACACGTACGGAGAAATAAGTAAATAAAAGGGACAATTTTCTGTCTGGCCCTCGATGCCAATGTACAAAAAGAAAGATAATCAGATAATTAAGGATGGAAATTGAAGGTTGCACAAGTTATACTTAGCGAGCAATATAATAAAAATGAAAAAAAAACATGAATATAAATACAATACAGACTTTATTATGTTACAAATGGCAGAACGCGCTATTTTTTTCTAAATTTGGATACATATAAAATTATATATCCCGTGTTGATGCGATCAGGTACACATATATGCAAATTACATTTTAGAAAAAAACTACAAGAATTAAAATGTGTTCAACATTAAAAAAAAAATTCAAAATTAGTTGGTACTTCATTAAATTTTAAACATGATGTATAATTATTAAATATTTAATAAATATTGATCTTGATTATATTTGCAAAATATCACATGCAATTTAAGCATAGCCATTATTTATGAAAAATTCCATGTTATCCATGTTAGATTGCAATGAGAGTCATTTATTTATTCAATAGTCTTTTTGCTGAGTAAGGTATACATTTTTAACAATTTGGCGGACCTCTTCCTAACTTAATTGTATGAAAAGAATATAAAGCATTTTGAAAAAGAAAACTTTTATTTATTATCAAGATTAGCGAGTGACAATTGCTTAATGAGACGATTGTTGCTGTTTCCATTTGATAAGCACATTAATTTGAGGAATTTAATTTGGAAACACAAGACGCATATCAGCTTTGACGTCTAGATCTTTCGGTTATGATTTTTAGTTTTAATTAACACTAATATTGATTCAACAAGATAAGTAGTAGCAAAAGGAATTAATATGAACATAGCTCATTTAACCTTGCTTGTTCTAAATTACACTAAACATCCATTGCATTACATTTGTTTGATGGAACTATTGATTGTCCTGATGTTTTACAGCTTCTTGGTCTCCATGTTCTCACCCGTCCTTTGCGAAATGCATCCATCTTTCATATACCGTTCCACAGAACAGATTATGCAAAGCAATCGGCTATCATACGCATGTTAAGGCATGCTAATGAATTTATAAAAGTATCCGGCTTTGACATGTTAATAGATGGCGAAATATATATCTAACCATTAGAATATAAAGTGTAAAGAAAGGATAGAACAGTGTTAATTATTTTTATTATACTCTTCACGTAACTCAAAACCAATCATCGATTAATTATTTTACATGACTCCTTTCGGGAATGTAGGCAGAGGCAAATCATTTGCTGTAAAACTTTAGAAAATATTACAACAGTTCTAGAACGAATGATAGAGGCAACGCTTCAACTTTTTTTCTTTGATTTGTGTCACATACAAGTTCCACGATATCTAGTGCGCAGGGCTATACAATAGTTTCTGTAATAGTGTGTGGCTTTTGCCGTTTTTTTTTGTTGTTTGAGTAAAACCCAGTTTGGGCAACGCTTTTTTGGGGCACGAAAATCATCCACGGTATCAAATTTCTTGGGTGAAGAGATGTAAAGTGTTCTGACAATTGCTAGCTGCATACTGCCATAATGAGTACCGTACAACATAAAAAGAACTACGGCTTTTGTGTTAAACTGAGGTTGGAGGACTATTGCAGAAATGTATTTTTTTTGTTTGTTAAAAACTATAGCACATGTGCATATGCAGCTCCACATAATTATCTAGTTTTTGTTGTGTAAAGTTAACATTAATTTCTGGGAAACTGCAAGGGCAGTACTTATATATTGTGTAATGTGGTAAGTCAGTTTGGTTATGAAATTTTAACTATTTCATGATTATTTTAACGATTTACATTCAGTAATTTTCCACTGTGAGCGTCTCGCACCTCGCTGTGACAAAGTCACTACCGCACAAAATCTTAACAAAAATTCATTGATTAAAATTAATATTTTTACAATTGCGGTCACTCTTTCATTAAACATTTCTTCTGTATTCAATTTATTTTTTATTTACCTATCAATTATTTACAATTTCCCGTCAATCACTTCACTACCTTTTCTGTGGTCTACCGAGTCTGTCTAAAAAGCCCTCATAAAGGACCCTGTGAAGTGAAGTGTGTCCCTTGTTTATCATTTGTTTATGTGTGTTTATTTCAAAATTATTTTATTTAGTACTTTAATTAGTAATAATCAAGATGGCTATTAGTTGCAATGTTTGTGGATTGAATATTATTCCACGCTCAGATGCTATCAAATGTCGTAATTGGTTTCATATGAGCTGTATAAATTGCACAGTTGACTTAATAGAATATTATTTAAGTGAAGCTAAAAAATCTGATGGTGACCATTGGATTTGTGCGGAATGTTTACCTAACGATCCAAAAATGCTTCCCCGTCATAATAGTTCATCGTCGTCTATTAACGAGACAATTAAAACAAGAGCTAGCGCAGCTTTTTAAAAAGCAATTTCAATCAACAATGCAAGGTCTTATGGATAAAATGAATAACATTAAAAATAGGCTTACAAAGCTTGAATCTTTAATTTCAATTAAATCTCAAAATGTTTTATCCGGGGAGAATATTTTGGCTGAAATATCAGAAAGGCATCATCGTGCGTTCAATGTCATGGCCTATAATATTCCCGAATCATCTGGCACAACAGGTGAGAAAATTAAAAAGGATATGGCGGGTATAAAATCAATCATAGGCTCTAATATTACAGATTTCAATTCTCAAAAAGTTATCCGTATCGGCAAACCGATATCGAAGCCGAGACCCATAAAATTGACTTTTCAGACTCGTGAATCAGTTATTAATCTTCTCAGGGTTCCAAGAGAGGTTGATACAGGGAATGTTCGATTTTCTAAAGACAGGACTAAACAACAACGCGATCATCTTATGACACTAAAAGACGAACTAAAATGACGCAAGGAAAATGGAGAACAGGACCTAACTATTAAATATTCAAAAGGGCATCCATCAATTGTTTCTTCTAACATAATCACAAACACAAAAAAACTAAAAATGTTTTTCCAAAATGTCGGTGGTATCCGCTCTAAGTTACGTAACTTAAAGTTAAATATAAACTTAAGTGATTATGATGTATTAATTATAATTGAAACTTAGTTAGATTCTTTAGTATCAGCTCGGGCTAAGTGACTTTATAGTGTATAGGCGTGATCGTGTTGATAAACGTGGTGGTGGTGTCATAATTCTTCTTGTGAACATATCTTACAACTTGGAAGAATTATCTGTTAAAGTGTGTGATAAGATAATCATTTCAGGAGCTTACATTCCACCAGGTTTAAATTCATCAATTTGTGAGGAATACAGTGAGCTTATTGATAAAATCTGCGCCCTGTATCCTAGTTTTCAATATGTCTTCTGTGGTGATTTTAATCTGCCAAATGCTTCTTGCAGCCATAATAATAAACATGTCTTAACTGAAAATAATAATTGTATAAGCGCCCAAGTACTAAGTGAATCATTAGAATTCAGCAACCTTAGACAAATTAATTCTATACCAAATAATCGTGGCGTCTTTTTAGATTTATTTTTTTCTAACGTTGTTAAAATAGTAATTTCCGCATTTGAAGATCCTCTGTTTGATAACTCATTTCACATACTCTATCTTTTGACACCAATGATTTAAAAAAATTAAAATCATAAATAAAATCATCGTAACCAACTGAATCAGTGGTTATGATGATTTTATTTATGATTTTAAGGCTGCAAAATACTCTGAAATAAATATGTTGTTGTCAAATATATCTTGGAAAGAGTATCTAAATGAAGCAAATGTAAATGATAATGTTGATAAATTCTATAATGTTTGTAGGTATGCTATCCATAAATTTGTTCTACTTAAAGATATAAAGTTATCGTCTTACCAAAAATGATTCAACCACACATTAATACATTTGATTAAATTTTAAAAAAGTGCGCATATTAAATATAAATGTAGTGGTAATCATTCAGATTATGAACAATTTAAATCATATCGTTCTAAATGTAAAAGTCTCGCTGATCAATTATACACACGGCACGCAAATAAAATTGAATAGAATATTTCCTTCAACCCAAAATTATTCTGGAATTATGTGAACGAATCTAGAAAAACAGATGGTTATCCCAAGTGTATGAATTTAAATGATATAACCAGCAACTCGGGTGAAAATAGTGTAAACTTATTTGCAGAGTTTTTCTCAACTGTATTTACTGAGAGTCAAGTAAATAATAACTCGAACACTGTTGCTTCAGATTCAGTCAGTTTAACACAATTCATTATAACTGTTACAGATATTTTTAATGCGATATTCTCCTTGTCGGACTCATGTACTCCTGGCCCCGATGGGATACCATCCTTATTTGTAAAAAAATGTATTTACTCATTGTGTACGCCATTACATATTTTATTTAATTCCTTCATGAAATCTTGTGTTTTTCCTTCTTACTGGAAGCAAAGCTTTATTCGACCAATTTTTAAAAGTGGTGATAAAGAGAATGTTTCAAATTACAGAGGAGTTTCAATCCAGTCTATAATACCAAAACTATTCGATAAAATTATTTCAGATCAAATTATGTTTTCTTCTAGGAGTGATATATCAGATGAGCAACACGGTTTTTGCTATGGGAGGTCAAATTTACTTGTATACAATGCTTACAATATTACTTCATTTGAAAATAGTTGTCAGGTTGATGCTGTGTATACTGACTTCTATAAAGCGTTCGATCGTGTTTCTCATTCTATATTGATAAATAAATTGGAACGTATGAGCTTTGGATTATCGGTAACTAAGTGGCTCTATAGTTTTCTGGATGGTAGGATACAATATGTAAAAATTAACTTCATCTCTAGAGCTATTAACGTCACTTCGGGTGTTCTTCAAGGATCTCACTGCGGCCCAATATTTTTCCTGTTATTTATTAATGATTTGAATAAATACATAAAATATTGTAAATATCTTTTATTCGCAGACGATTTAAAGATTTTTCGGGAAATAAATAATAGTTTTGTTATCACGGTCTTAAAAGACGACGTGAATAATATTTACGATTAATGATTTATTTCTGAATATTATTAAATGTTCATCAATATCTTTTGGTAGAGGTCATATTTCAAAAAATATTTACTCTATCAACGGTATCGACCTACCATCAGTCGATCATATTAAAGATCTTGGAGTAATATTTGACACTAGACTAACATTTTATAAACATATTGATACTATCTGTTGCAAATCATTACAGACACTTGGTTTTATTACTCGTTTTTCTAAGGACTTTTCTGAGAATACTCAAAAACTACTTTTTATCACATTAGTGAGATCACAGCTAGAATATGCTTCTTGCATTTTGTCTCATTATTATAATGTCAAAATTAATCAAATCGAACGAGTTCAGAATAAGTTCCTATTGTCAATATCATTAAAAAATGGGGTTAGTAGGATTAACTATAGTCGTAGTTATATGTTGGCCTCGCTTCAATCGAATTCATTGCGAGAAAGGCGTGTGTATGTTGATCTGTGTGTACTGTACAAAATAGTACATAGTTTGATAAATTGTAGCGAGCTGTTGGGTTTGTTAAAATTTAAATATTCCATCTAAAACAAGACATATCAAAATATTTCATGAAGATTTTTATCGTACAAACTTTTTCCGATACTGCTCGATAAATCGAATGTTAAAAACATGTAACTTGATTTGTTCTTCGCCTAATTTTATCTTTTATGATTCATCATTTCGCAAATTTAAGTACCATTTAAAATTAATTGATTTGTCAGGGGTTATTGCTGATATTTCATAAGCGTATCTTCTATATCGTGCAGATCTTTAGAATTGTATACTCTCTCTTTTGTTTTTGTTCATCAATATATATGAATTATTGTGGAGTTGTAGAATTATTTACTATAATTTGTATGTTTAAATTTTTTGTTATGAATTTTGTAAAATGGCATTGCCGTAAAATAAATAAATAAATAAAAAAGTTGAGAATAGGCCCCATGGACCCTCAGCACTCACGTCATGGACCACTTTACGGACCATGAACCCCAGGTTAAGAAAACCTGTACTATGGGAACAATATGAAAACAATAAAAAACACCATAAATGAAGAAGATGCAATTTTCATCAAGAAACCATACAACGTATCACAGGATAAATTAAATTAAGAAATGAAAACAATGAATAAATTATTTCCTCTTTTGCATATGTGAAATTTCTTTAGATGCAAAAGAGAAAAAAAAAGTTGATTGTTCTCAAATTATTTTTAATTAATTTTTTTAAATAACTGTGACCGAATGAATGATAACGCTTTTTTATTGATATCACAGAATGTTGTAATCTACTAGCGGGAAAGGAATATACTGACAGACACAACATTGCAACCAAAATAATACACCAAGCTTAGCTCGACGAATAATCTAATGACTGACAAAACCCTCGAATTGAGTTCGAAAAAGAAACAAATTCAATCTGTTCTACGAATTAAAATATCCGGCCTATTTCATATTATTATTTTATTAGTGTGTAATATACTAATAAAACAATAGTATGAAATAGGCCGGATATTTTAATTCAGAATGTCATTATAATACGTGTAAATTATATGTTTAATTTGTATGCCAATTTTGCAAATATTCTTTTTTATTTTTAATTTATTACAATAATAAATAAACAATATTTTCTAGATATTAATGAGAAATAATTTATGTGTTTTTCAATTGATTATTCCGCCTAATCATATTTATTATTCATAATTAATCGCATTTATATTTATATGGGAAACTTTTCAGACAGTGTATTAAATCGCTTAAGGGTGCGGCTTGTATATAAACCCCAATAAAATATTTATTAAATAGAACCAAGCAACCGATCTGTAATTCAAATAGGGCGGGTTGGTAGGGAGAGGGGGGCGTCGGAGCGGCAGTTTTGCGGCGCATTAGCGGTCTGTATGGCCGGGGGTAGTCCCGCTGGGGGTTGCGCGGGGGTGACTGTATTTATTGCGGAGAGCGGCGCTTAATTGCGGACACAATGCAATGCTGATGAGAACACCGAAAATCGCTTAACCGCAAATCTGCGCGGCCCCCTTTTTCATCACGAAAACCAACCCCCGCCGCCCCTCGGCCCGGTCGCGCGGTTCCGCATACGCAAACACCCCAAATTATCGTCCAATTTGCGCTCTTGGAGTTTTTACGCGCAAAACTTTTTGATCGTTATTTATGCAGTTTTAATTGTTTAAGTGATATTTGATTCCACCAAAAAAATAAACGGTTTCATGAATTGTTTTAACTTCAATTAAGCAACAAAATCAAATATAATAAATTATTCCATATTCCACTACAAACTGACACAACTCAGAATATAAATAATAAAAACAATTTTATTTTCTGAATCAGATTATTGATATGCATTAAGAACATATAAAATTATAGAATTTTTATCTAATAATATGCTTAGCTATTCCGTACGGGAAATGTTAATATATCATTACATAATTCAAAGATGTTAAAATAAATCAATTAAATTAATTCAAATACAATCAGCAAAATTAATTTTGCTGATTGTATTAATTTTAATTTTGTATTAATTTTGCTGATTATATTTGAATTAATTTAATTGATTTATTTTAACATCTTTGAATTATGTAAGGCATAGCTGTACTGACGAGGGATAGATCCCGAAACACGTGTCTGCAGATGGCCTTATATTATGTAACGTTCCATTTGTTGTTTTTACATAATTTTTTTCTCGGATCTAAATTTGTTGCATTATGCAATATTTTATTGATATGCAGCAGCAGGTGTACATTATGTAATTCAATGTCCGGCGTGGGTATTTGCCCGGGAAGTAGTTGTTTTAATGTACATTTGTTTAACTTACTTACGTAGGTAAGTCAATAGTCACAGAGCTGAATGTGAAAATAATTTATTAATTATTTTCAAATCATTTTTATTTGATATATTTAAATAACTGTGACCAAGTGAATGAATACTGTTTTCTATTTATAGGGAAATGTTAAATTTAACGTGTATTCAATGTACTCATCAAGGTCAACAAATATAATTGATCATGCGTATACTATAGAAAATGTCGAAATTATTAAAGTACCCTTTAATACTCACACAGATAATCAATGCCTCAAGGCTTTCAGAGTATGGGATCCACGATTTGGTCACCGTATAAAGCAGAACTTGTCCTGTTTGTACAAGAAAAGAAAATTCATTTCCGTGGTTTAGTCAGACTCTTACTGACTAAAAAAAAAACCTTAAGTTCAGATTACATTGTGAACCGTTTCAAAATGTATCAAGAGAGAGCTTTCAGCGGTGCGAGTTTGGCTCTGCCGTGGTTGATTATCTAGTGGTACTAAAAAAATAAATATTTTAGTTTGGGGGGTCGAAGGTGATTTTTATTTTAAAAAATCAATTGGATTCGTCCTCGTGGGGACGTTTGGTGCCCATTTTGGTAGTGAGGTCGATGTGGTCTGTTAGAATAGTGACATCAAAATTGGAATAATGACTTTTGGCTCGCTGTCGGATGTACGGATCTTGTTGTGATTAAATCATAATAATTAAAAAGACAACGCAAGCGCCATCTATTGCTTAATTTCAAGTTACATAGCTTTTGTATTATATACGTGGAGAGTAATTACTTTCTGCATTTATAATACAAAATTACTGAATTAAATATTAGGTTAACCCATTTTTCTATATTGCTATGTTGCATTCAGATAAAAAAAGAAAACATAACAATGTGGAAATGTTGAAACTGAAATGTTATCTTTTCAATGTATGTAATGTAAGTAATACAATATTGTATTAAATTAATTTTTTCAACGATTATATAATGTTAAACATACAATGTTATAATTATTAATATTTATGCAATATAAATAATACAATAATAATATGAATACATCAACATTACAGAAAAAAAAGTTTATAAAATATTACTATCATTACAGCAATATTGTCGCAATTAATTTAATGCAATATTTTATTTTGCTATCCGTGTACAATATTTATATAAAATTGGTAATATTCCTTGCTCAGTGGGTTTAATTTTTTTATGAAACAACAAACTTTTTTTAATAATAGATAAACGGGATTTATTCACTTGGTCACAGTTATTTAAATAAATTAAATAAAAAGAATTTGAAAATAATTAATAAATTATTTCCTCTTTAGCTACTGTGACAATCTGACTTATGTTACATAAGTACTATGACAAATGTCTAATAATAGACATTTGCTGTTGCATAACAATAACATATTGTATAATGCAACAATTTTTTTAATTAAAATAAAAGTTACGTAATATAATTAACAACTTTGCAACTTTGCAATTACGTAAGGCACTGTTTTACTGACAAGGGAAGAAATCCCGAAACACGTGTCTGCAGATAGCCTTATATTACATAACTTTCATTTTAATTAAAAAAATGTTTTTGCATTAAATATTTTCGATTCAAAAATTGTTGCATTATACAATATTTTATTGTTATGCAACAGCAAATGTCTATTATTAGACATTTGTTATAGTACTTATGTAACATAAGTCAGATTGTCACAGTAGCTGAAGAGGAAATAATTTATTAATTATTTTCAAATTCTTTTTATTTAACTTTTTTAATTTTAATAAAAAATCAGATTTGTTTATTTTTTTGCAACTCAAACAGTAATAATTATGATCATAATATCATGATCTTTAACAACTGAATTAATTTAGTTCGAGAAACAAATTTCAGGTGGCACTACTGTCGTTATAATTAGTTTTGTTCCTGTATATACCTTCAGATGGTTCTAGCAACAAAAATCATACATATATACATAGAGTTAGAATGACTAGAGGAAGCATACGCACCGTTTGTTGTCTTCCAACATACAGGGGAAAAACGTAAGGGAAATACACAATTTGTAAACACAAAGTAACTTCACAGCTGATTTTGACGCCTAACCCAATAATCAAACTCGTCAGTGCTTTATTGAATTACTAGCTCCATTAGTGTTTTTAACTAAATTTTAATTGTCTGTGTTTTATTTGCTCATTTCTGCTTGTGTTTATTGTCTGATTCGTGATTATTGTTATATTGTCATTGTTTATTTCATGAATTCTTCGAACTCATTATTGAAGTCATTGGAAACAATTCATTTACGATTTTCTTTGTGTCTTACGCTTATTATTCTGATGTAAAAATATAAAATTATATTTATTTACAATTTCGAATTACCATCGGGGCTGTTTATGTAATAATAACATAGGAAGTAATAATAAGTCTGCATATTTTTTGTTTAATTAAGATATTAACACCGTGAAATAACAGATATTTCCACAATTCGACGATGCTAAACAATTCCGACCATCATAAACAATGATAAATATTTGTTTGGCATTTTCCTAGATTTGAATTTAAGCGGGAAATCGAACAACTGTGAGGTTCCACTTGTGTTTATGTTTACAAACATTCCCTATCCCCACCACGTCATTACTCGTCTAGTATATTCTACGTCTATGCCAAGGTAGATCGAGTGACACATATATACATATGTGTAAAGGTATGCTGAACTAGCGCCTCACATAGTTTCAACGCTCCCCTTGCTTCTCACCTCCCTCTCGGTCATTCAGACCTCGTGACGTAGCCGAATTCGAATATTTTCGCGCGTACACCGGCGAAAACAAGCCTATTTTCACATTGCTTGCTTTCTATTGCTTTGTTTATGCCAGTTCATTGTTTCATTATTTAGTTATACTTTGGTCTTTCAGCGACCATGCGAAAAGTAAATTTGAAAATTGTTATCACCGGGCGTAATACATTAATTTGTTTGTCTGCGGGACATTACATATTTTTGTATTATTTTATTACGTTGATTCACACTCTTTTAAAATGTTGCACTCTTTAGGTTTTTACACAAACAAATGCACTTGTTCGAAGAGGTAATCCATACTATTGTAACTGAGTAAAAATGGTAATAACTGAATTCATTACTACGCTGTATTATTATAAAAAAAAAATAATACATTATTTTAAGCATTCGAATGGTCACATCGTGACTGACATATACATTTGCAATCAATAAATTTTATGAAGGATGAGTCTTCTTCCTTCATAAAATTTATTGATTGCTAATGTATATGTCAGTCACGATGTGATCTTTAATTTACTAGTACACTTTTATTTGTACGCAATAAATACAACTTATCGTTTAATTTATTATTCGATAGCTATTTCAATCATATTTAAGGCGTGCGCAGTGAGTTATTGTGACGTCATGAGGTCTCCCAATAAATTCCCCCCACTCTCAAATTTTCTATTCCATCTATCCTTTATACATATACTCAAGCGTCGTTGCGTCTATGCTATGGTTTACTTCGGCGGGAAACGCGTGCAACGCCATACAGTGCTCAAGTGGACAACTATTTCCAAAGTTTAAAACCTTTATAAACTTTTACAGATTAGGTTCATTTACAAACTATCAAATAACTAGAGCGGAACTTTTGAATATTTTTGCATTTATTATTTGAAACTGAAGTAGTAAACATACTATTTCACTGCAATTGAAACTAATAAAATTGATATGAGTTGTTCAAGTTTTTATAAACGTGTACATTTTTTTACAGAAAAAATAGATTATCAGTAGATCATGCAAATACGAAATTATCTGAAAACAAAAATTTTTAACAAAAAAACTCATAAAAGCTACAGTATTTTTAAATACAATTTATTTTACATGGAAAAAGTATAACAGCCTGTTTTACATTTAAGCATTAAAATATCGATAAAATAAATAATAGAAAAACGATTTATTATCTTGGTCACAGTTATTTAAATAAATTAAATAAAAGAATTTGAAAATCATTAATAAATTATTCAAAATGAAATGTTTAATATGTTAGAATTTGATTTTATAGATATCTTTTAGTAGGATAAATTTATTTTCTTAAAGAATCTAGGAAAATATAAAAATCACTTGAAAAAATATTTCACAATACATTTAACAAATTTCATTCAAATTCATTCAAATAAGAAATTGCAATTAATGCAATTATCTGGAAACAAAAATATTTAACAAAAAACATATAAAAATTACAGTATTTTTAAATACAATTTATTTTACATGGAAAAAGTATAACATGGCCTGTTTTACATTTAAGCATTAAAATATCGATAAAACCAATAATAGAAAAACGATTTATTATCTTGGTCACAGTTATATAAATAAATTTAATAAAAGAATTTGAAAATCATTAATAAATTATTCAAATTCAAATTTTTAATATGTTAGAATTTGATTTTATAGAATTTGAAAATCATTAATAAATTATTGAAATTCAAATTTTTAATATGTTAGAATTTGATTTTATAGATATCTTTTAGTAGAATAAATTTATTTTCTTAAAGAATCTAGGAAAATATAAATATCACTTGAAAAAATATTTCACAAAACATTTAATAAATTTATTTTTTTTAGTTTTAGAATCACTTCAATAAATCAAATCTATGTTAAATACAAATTTTCAAATTAATATTAAATCGGCTGATATAAAAGAATTTGAAAACTATTAGACACAAAGTAAATAAATTATGAATTATACTTCAAGATATAAAATATATGTCTATAATTTGATCGAAAATGGTAGATTTATTGGCGCTAAAATTATTATTATTCAATTTGTTTATAATATTTTTCTAAGCAATGTATTTTTTCAAAAGCAATTTAAAAACCTTTTCTTATTAATTTCTTGTATGAAAATGTAATACAAATTAATAAGAAAAGGTTTTTAAATTATAAAGAATAATTTACCAAGTGCAGTTTTAGAAGTTATAGAATATTATAATGTGACGGATAAATGACAGTAATAAATCATGTCCACTAAATCAATCAATATAAATAGAAAAGAGTACTTATTCACTTGGTCACAGTTATTTAAATAAATTAAATACAAATTATTTGAAAAATAATATTAATAAATAATAACAATAATTTATTAATTATTTTCAAATCATTTTTATTTAATTTAAATCAATCAAATTAATATATGGCCAACTGATACTTACTTAATGATATTATTTTTTTTAAATCAATCAATATAAATAGAAAAGAGTGTGACGATTAGATAGACAACGACAAGAACGAGACATAGACAGGCTGAAAGACCTCCGGTCGATAGCTGATTCATCATCTACAGAATATAATTCTAATTATTGTACATACATATACACATTTGAATAAAGATGGTTAGTTAGTTAGAAAAGAGTATTTATTCACTTGGTCACAGTTATTTAAATAAATTAAATAAAAATTATGTGAAAAATAATATTAATAAATAATAATAATAATTTATTAATTATTTTGAAATCATTTTTATTTAATTTAAATCAATCAAATTAATATATGGCAAACTGATACTTACTTAAAGATATTATTTTTTTAAATTAAAAGTCTAAATGTTTCAGATTTATTACTTCATACTCACGAATAATTATTAAACTATTGTAAAAACCTACTTTTTTTAAAAATAGAAACATATTTACTTGTCTTCATTTATGCATTACTCATGCGTGAATGCAAAAAAAAATACAGGAAAACAGCAGGAATAAATTGTTGCCGGACTGTATTCACCCTATCTTCAATTAGAATACCAAATTACCTAAATCGGCTATCGAGCGCCGCCATATCGCATTTTCTGTGTAAGAAGGAAACACTATAACTCTGATTTTTATTAAGTGGTGCCATCTATCGGAATTTTCGGGATATATTTAGCGAGGATAGCGCCGCCAAGGGTTTGTAGCCCGAACTAAAAATATAAATCGTTAATTTTTTAATAACTAGTATCATTTATCCATAACTAGAATGGAATGGATATGGAATGGATTTTCCGAGATTTCCGATCAATGCATATAATTAGAATAGAATTATTCTAACTCCATACATTTATCGGAAATTTTTGAAAATTCATTCTAATCTATGCCTATGGATAAATGTCACTAGTTGCATAGGGATCTAGTTTAGTATCGAGCAACGTATCGTATCGAGTCCATACCTTGTGTCAACGATAACGTATTCTACATAGAGTTAGAATTACTTGATATTACTTGATATTCTACGTCTATGGTATTCTAGTTAATATCGAGCTCGTTAGTGAGCAACCGATTTCTGTCATATTCGCACTATACCCTGCCAGGTACCGCGAGGGTCTCGAGAAGCGTTCAATCTTCATTAAAACCTATATACCTCTTTTCTTCTTTTCTTGAATTATGAAACTTTAAATACAGGTTTCCTATTTAAATAAACATTAATTTATTTCACGCCCTAAAATAACGTGAAATTGTGAAATTCGCGAGCATTTCTACATTAAAAAAATTAAATAGTTACAATTAAGTTATGATGGCGTAAAACCATCCTCTTTATAAAATTTGTTTATCAACTAATAATTTTAAAAGTGGAATATATAAAATTTCCTATATAATATTATATTTTTAAGCGATCAATTACAATTTTTCAGAAATATGTACCTCTGTTGAGGACACCTTTTTAATTTAGCCCTTCAATAAAGTTCGAGTAATATTACTTTTTTCATTTTTGTCCAAACCATTTCAATGCAGTAATATTTTTTAAATAACGCGGTAATAGAAACTTATCACCTGCAAGAAACTGCAGGAAAACAGCAGGAATTCATTGTTGCCTACCTTCTCTTGCAAAACGATGTCGTGTGAACTAGAATCCGGGCCTTGCTAAAAAATCAACGATTTATATTTCAAGTTTGGGGCACACACCCTTGGCGGCGTTATCATTGCTAGACATATCCCGAAAATTACAATAGATGGCACCACTGGCAAAAATAATAGAGTATTTTAATTCAAAATATGGCTAGCTAAGAACAGAAGTCATCCAAGTAACATTTAGGTCTTATTGAGATAATGAGCAAAACGCGTTTTCATGATTATTAAAATTGAGGCTAATTTATTTGTTACAATATGTTTATAATATGATATTTACTAACTTAACTTAGTCTTTACTAGAAGATCTTTTTGACACATCCAATATTTAAGAGGTAAAATGACACTTTTATGAACTTGGATCACTTTTGCAATTATTAAAACACAATATATGGTATTTCAGAAATGAAACAAAAGAGCTTTTATTTGAAAATAACTTTATTATTAATAAATTGACAATGCGTAATTATTCACATTCATCACCCTCTACATTTGGGAGCACATCATCCTCTTCATTATCAGCTGCATTGTTTCTCCTATTAAGGTGTGGTAAGTTTAAATAAAACCGATGATGACAGAGTGGTACGTAGTGTAGCATTTTCTTTAAGTCCTGCATTTTTAGGTGTGTAAGTGGCCTAGTACATGTTTTTTTTTTTCTGCCTGGTGGGGTAAAAGACTTTAGGGTATTTAAAAATAGATCTCTATTCCCTCGGTTGTCTAAGTCTAAAACGTTGTAATCTTCCGAGTAGTTGTCATTGAAATAGATTCTATCTCCTTTACAAAATTTTATTTTTCTCATTTTAGAAATTAGGATACGATTCCCGTTAGCACGTTGTCCTTTTTTGTTCATTATGTTTTCTAACCCAGTAAAATCAAGGAACTTCTTGATGTTCCTTTTGCTTTGATTTGATCTGCAGACATGTTTCAATATCGTGTTCATTTTGAATGTCTATTCGAAATATATCACATGTTTTGCATGTGTCCTTCTTTGGAATGTAAAAATGCAAGTTATAGGTGTTGAAAATGATTCTGTAGGAACTTTTTTTAACGGGTTCTTTGCCAGATGTTCTACATTTTTCAACATAAGATGAATAAAGTTTTTGCAGATTTAAACTTGGTTCTAGATATTGGCGGTTAGACGATCTTTCACCATAGTGGCTCATATAACGAGGAATACTCTCAATCTGCTGCTTTACAAATTCCTTAACGTCGTCTCAGATTTTATTCAGAGACACTTGTTTACCTCTCTGATCTGGTGAGGGTATGTTTGTTTCTAGCTCTCTCTTTTTTGTAAGGGCATAATCTAACCTTTTATTAGATATTTGGTGAACTTTAAGAAAAAAGGACTTACAAACTTTATTCTCGCCGACAAAGAAACTTCGGGTGTGTTGCTTATGACTGGGTTCTCCAGGGACGCGTTTTTTTTTTTTCGTCTCAAAGGCAAACTTATTTTCACAGTAGCACATAACCATGCAGTTGGTCCATTCCCGTCCATGGCATAGAATTTAGAGTGAATATTCTCTTGCACTCTTGTAGAAATATAATCACCACACTTTTGCACGTACATAAAATAGAAGTAAAATGTTTTGCTGGTATTGTTTTTCCAGAATAACTGACATACTGTTCACCTTTGTTTCGTTTTTGTTTAATAACATTTACCTTCCACATATTCTCATTTCTGCGTTTTCGAGTTCTCACAACTTCTTCTGATTGCCCCATATTTTGTGAACTTGATGAAGTTCCTGCTCGACTCGACTTGTGGTGGGTCTGCTTTTTAATATTATTAATATCCATGTTCATCATCAAATTCCGATTCTTCTGATGGACGATATGATTCACTACTGTCACTGTAAGGATCTGGTTGTGATTCTGAAAATTGGTGTTCATTTTCAGAATCAGGAACAACGTCCTTGGGACCCACAAAAAAATATTACACAATATTATCAGATTCTAGTTCATTATTGAGACAGAATTGCAATGACAGCAATTAAAACGTATATACCTGCTATTTCAGTAACATTATTGATATCTTCAGCAGCATTAGACACCACGTCCCTTGAAATTTCTAAATTAATACCGAAGACGGTGCGGAAAAAAGACGCTAATATGCGCGTGCTTGTTCAGTCTCTGATAAAATCAACAGTGACGTGATCCAAGTAGCATTCAAGTAACTTAGATCACATCTGCACTAATAATTTTATATTTCTAGGACAGTGCAAAAATGTCACAATTAGAAATTTGTTGACCACAGTGCTGATCACCAGAACTTGGTTTACTTTTACACTAACTAAGTTGATCACAAAGAAGTTAAACAGCAACATAACTCAGTTTTTTTGTAAAAATGTTACTTGGATCACTATGTTCTTAACTAGCCATATATGCATTCATCGTAAAATTCATTATAGCACAACACAAGATCCGTTCAACCACGGAAACGAATTTCATTTTTATAAATAGGATAGGTTCGCTATCATTGATTAGCCTTCTCCGACTTCCATAAAGGAAGTTCTTATAGTGGACGAAACCAAGGCTGGTTGAGTATGCATAGAGGTAGGCCTATCGACGAAAACGTGCGTTTCGGCTTGTGATGTCACAGGTGTCCACAGCCGAATCGCACTATACTCGTAAAATGTATACATTTTGTAAATTACACATCCACATAAAGAAATTAGAACTTAAATGTGTAAAAATTCTTGAATTAAGTCTTAGGTGAAGCTATGTGTTTAAATTGTAAGCTTTTAATAATAATAATAATAATAAGTCTTTATTGTCCAACAGGAAATATACATCCCAATTACAAGACAATATACATAAATCCATAGCCGTGTATAATATAATATAATATAATATAATATAATATAATATAATATAATATAATATAATATAATATAATATAATATAATATAATATAATATAATATAATATAATATAATATAATATAATATAATATAATATAATATAATATAATATAATATAATATAATATATAAACTAACTTAATGCTAAAATCTAAATGAATAGAATATTAAGCTGCTCTTTGGTATAAATGTGATAACAGAGATTTAATTGTATCATAGAATATATCGCAAGAGGAAGGTAAAGAATTAAAAACAATACACATAATAAGTATTGGCGATTTCAGTATATAATTGGTTCTATGTGTTGGAATATTAAATGTAACTTTTTGTCTGCCGAAAAAAGTTGTACATTTGACGAATATTATACTAGAAAACAGCAAATTCAACCGTTAATGCCATTTAATTCTAGATTTTCGCAGTTTCATATCTCTGTCTTCAGGGAGATTACTACAGTAACAATTATTTAAAATTAAATAATATATTGCTTTTCACTTAGAAAACTATTTGTTACTTAACTCTAAAATTTTTGTGTAGTATTAGATTAGAATTAAATAGTGTATCATTAATGGTAAACTTATCAATTACATGTTTTATGTTTTTTTCAATAAGTAATATCATTATTTCCTTATGCAAAAAGATTTGTCATCCGATTAAACGATAACTTCAAGGATTACTAGTTATACAGATTATTTTATTGTTATTTATTTAAAAGAAACGAAATTATGTTTTAATATCAATTTAATTTTATTATAAAATAAATAAATAACAACATACAAGTAAAAATATAAATACATAATATATACAAAGAGGTTTTTTTATCAGTATACATTAGACGAACTATATACCTGCAAAAAAACCAAGTCAAACGTATTGAACCGATTAATGTCTGTATGTTTAGTTGCCTATAACAGACAACTAAACGTCAAACGCTAAACTTCAAATTGTGTGAAATATTTGATCAAAAATGTATACAAATGAAGAAAAAGTCGAATTTCAAGCGTGTATTACAATTCCAACAGTACTAGAGAAGGATAAGACATGTTTTCAATGAATCCAAAGTGGCCGAATACCTCAGCTAGGATGATTCTAAAAATAATTAAAGTAAAACATTTTCTTTGGAAGGTTTCGTTCTCTTTATTCTATTGAAAAACGCAACAAAATAAATCATGACTAACACTGCATGCCTTACCCTCACAAGCAATTTCATTTTTTTATCAAAAATACGTCACTTATTATTATGGAGAAATTACAGGTAAAACATATTAAGAGATTTCATTAAGACAATTTGAAAGAAAAGTAATAGTGAAGAACAATAAACTTGATATAAATAATTAGAATAAGTGCTAGAAATGAAAACCAGAAACTGCAAGACAGTAATTCAAACGATCGTGAAAATTCTTCCACATTGAGCATTTCGATATTGTCATAAACAGAAAATTGTTTAATTGTTTTTTTTAATTATCCTAGTTGAGGGAATCGATCGTTCGGGTTGCGTATTATAGGCAACTAAACACATACATCAATGCGTTTGACTTGGGTATTGTACATATATACATAAGGGATATGTATACTGTTAAAAAAACCTCTCTGTATATATATAATATAAAATGTAAACTTAACTTATTAGTAATACTACTTTAATATACTATCATACTTTAATATATTATCATAAATTTATTTAAAAAAACTGGAGGCCATGGAAAATGCAGACCGATAATATATAATGCAACGAATTTGTTTTAAGTGAATCTCGAAACATGTTTCCAACTTAAATTGGTGTATTTGGATTAAACAGAACATTACTATTACAAAGTTCAATCCAAACGTTATGCAATCATTCATTCTGGGGAAATTTAAAATAAGCTATTTTAACACCCTCACCTTCGAATATTGATGATTATTTTTGCAAAATGCAACAGCACAAGTTGATATCTAAAAAATAATTAAACTATTAAATATATTATATTCTGATAGAAATGCAATAAAACCATTTTTATTTAATTTATATTCATACAATGTTTTTCACATATTTTGCTAAAAATTATTGGTGAAAAGTAAATCATTTTAGTATTAAATTATAAAGCGTTTTTTTGGTTTTATTTTACTTTAATTCTTGAAACACTGAATTAATTCAATTGTTGTAAACTCATAAAAAAAAAATTAAAAAGTTGTATAATATCATTAACTTCACTTACCTTTATAATAAGATTATTTTTAGTTTAATAAAATATCCAAAACTCACTAAAATACACATAATATATCACGAAATTCAAGAATACAAATAATAACACTATAAACAGACGGGAAACATAACCAACAAATTGAATAAGAGCGGGAAGCTGTGACGTCAGCGGTGTCCATCGTGCTTTTTTTCCTCGGAGACCGAATAACATTATGAGCCGAGCGATGAGCCTACCTTTATAAATATACAGGGTTTTTCTAGCTCCATTCCAGTGGAAAAAAAATGTTTCGTACAAAAATTATTGATTTAAAAATCTTTATGGGGTAAAATTATTTTCAAACATACAGGGTGTCCCAATTTTGCAGTATAACAAAAATATTTGTTTTTTTTAATGGAACACCCTGTATTTATTCAACTTTTCTAATGACACTTTTCAACCTCTACATTGTTGTCCATTTAGTTTTTTATTCTGTTACAGTGTTGCCAATTTACAATTTTTTTCATCAAGTATCATGCATAAGCAAGCTCAACTTTAAAAAATCGTAGCGATCTTGTTTTTTTGAAGGTAAGAATAAATTTTAGCAAATATCTCAATGTGGTTAATAAGCAACGTTTTATTAATGAGCAATTTAAATTTAGTAATACAGGGTGTTTAGAGAAACATGCCAAACTTTGCAAATTTTAAAGCGGTATAACCCATTTTTTAAATGTCATTATTCGATAGGTTTTGTTCTTTCTTGTTTTCTATAATGTATACTTCCCGTTTCAATAAATCTATTGAGCAGGTTCCTAAAACTTTTCTCTTCCGGATGTCTTCTCTCGGGATAATGTGTCGCGTAAATTCTAGCCGCCAATAAACAATTTCTATCAGTCTCCCCTAATACAAAAATCATATCGACTAGTTCGTCTGTTTCGAAATTCATCGTAATTATATGCTGTCTACTTTTACCACGAAACGAAGAATCACTTTACAAATCACAAATTAACGTTTCGAATTTCGACATAATCAAATGTCACACTGACACTTACATTACATTTTGACAGTTGTTTCGTCTCAGCATGGCCTACTAGAGTGCATAGAAATGTAATTAAATGGATACTTTTGTGAAAAATATTGAATATCTCAACAACTATGGGGTTTAGACATAAAATATGCCCCATCAAATTGAAGAGAAGAAAAAGACCTATCGAAAAATGACATAAAATAGGGAGCATTCCATTAAAAAATGGGTTATACCGCTTTAAAGTGTGCAAAGTTTGGCATGTTTCTCTGAACACCCTGTACTACTAAATTTAAATTGCTCATTAATAAAACGTTGCTTATTAACTACACTGAGATATTTGCTAAAACTTATTCTTATCTTCAAAAAACGAGGTCGCCACGATTTTTTAAAGTTGAGCTTGTTTATACATGATACTTGAAGAAAAAAATTGTAAATTGGCAACACTGTAACATAATAAAAAAAAAAACTAAATGGACAAAAATGTAGAGGTTGAAAAATGTCATTAGAAAAGTTGAATAAATACAGGGTGTTCCATTAAAAAAACAACAAATATTTTTATTATACCGCAAAATTGGGACACCCTGTATATTTGAAAATAATTTTACGCCATAAAGATTTTTAAATGAATAACTTTTTGTACGAAGCATTTTTTTCACGGGAAAGGCGCTAGGAAAGCCCGACGCACTGTTGCAGGACCCTGTATATACTCGACCAATCTTGGGACGAGACAACGATTTTGATTAGTCCACCTTGTACACCCAAATTGTTAAGTTGCCACTTGAAGTTAGGCAGAAGTTGGCGCTTGTGCTATCTTTTTAATTAATGAACATTATATAATAAATTGCTTTAGAGACAATTTTTTCAATATTTACTTAAATTATGTATATCGAGTTGCATATAATAAGCGAGTGCCCGTAGCATTATATGTAACTTAACATACATACACAATTGTACATTGAATTGCATATAATACCCGTGATAATTCGTATTACATGGTGTTACTTTGTCAATAGTACAGTAATATTTTTCCGGCAATTTTGCTTCAGGCGGATATTCAAAGATTCTGCAACATTAAAGCAATATTAATGCAACATAACGATACGGGACTCATCCGAGGTCCCGTAATCGGAATTAGTACATTTTAAATCCTTTAACAAGGATCAATTGGAGGGCAAATCTGGTGCCAGCAGCCGCGGTAACTCCAGCTCCAACATTGCGTGTTGCGCCGTAACATTAATGCAGTGTGTTATACTTTTTTTTTGTTTAGTGTGAAATTTCGTAAAACAAATGATCCTGATTAATTGAGTCGATCATTTTGATTGTTTTTTTTTTTTTCAAAATTACCGACTAAATTTTTATATAAATAGTTTGGGTCATATTTAAGATCTATTTCAACCATTTATTTGGTGATAAGGGTCAAATAAAATAATTATATTATTATTTATATAAAATACCTTTTATTTTCACAGAAAAGATAACAACGTTAAAAACGTAAAACCTTCACATCAAACAGTACGGCTTAGATCTCAACTCCACCTCGTTTCATTTAAATAAAATCAAGGCTTCTGTCCTTGCAAGAATTTGTAAATCACGGAGAAGTCCTTGTTCCCCAAACCGTGATTCATCATCGTCCTGTACATCTGGTGCACGAGGGCCGTCATCGGGACCGGGCAGTTCACGTTAAGGGCCGCACCCTCAGCCAGGCCCAAATCCTTGGAAATGAGTTTCACCTGGAAGCCGCCTTCGTAGTTATTGCTGGACGGGACGTTGGGGAGGATTCCGGGGATCGGGTTGTACGTTTCTGAGGACCATGAGCGGCCGGTTGATACGTTGATGATGTCGGTGAGGACTTTCGGGTCCAAACCGGCTTTGACGCCCATGTTGAAGGATTCCGCGGTGCCGGCCATTGTTACACCTAGGATGAGGTTGTTGCACAGTTTGGCGATTTGGCCGCTGCCTGGGCCGCCGCAGTGGAAGATCTTCGCTCCGGCTTGGAGGAGATACGGGGTGGCTGTTTCTACGTTCTTCTTATCACCCCCGATCATGTAAGTGAGGGTCGCAGCGGCGGCTCCGGTAACACCTCCCGATACCGGTGAATCAATAAAATTAATCCCGTTTTCTTTAGCAATTTTATGTAATTCCTGTGCGGTTTTCGGTTCGATGGTCGAGCAATCGATTAAAAGTCCCCCTTTTTTCAAGCCTTTCATAATACCGTCGTTTTTAAGCAGGGTTTCCTTTACTACGTTACCGTCGGGGAGCATTGTGATTACAACATCTACGTCCTTCGAGGCTTCTTCCGGTGTGTTGCAGACGACAGCGCCGGTGACGCTTTTCGCGGCTTCTTTCGAGACATCGTAAACCCGCAGTTTGGATCCTTTGGAAATCATGTGCCCCGCCATTTTTGCACCCATGTTTCCCAAACCGATGAAGCCGACATTGTGTACACCACGTGCTGAAAATGAAAAGAAAAAACATAAATGATTACAGATTAAAAAATAATCAAATTGCCTAAATAATATAATTGGTAGATTTTTATTGTTGCTATACAAGCAAAGTGAGGCTTATTGTTGCCCTAGCACCGCAGCCATGTGGCTTACTCTATTCTTCCATTCGGTCTCGCTTGCCAATCTCAGCAGCTTTCGGATCATTTTTCCTTTCGGGAAGTGGACTGGATTTCCTCGAAGTAGGTTTTCTTCCTCCAGATGGTAAGTGCCTCGCACTCGAATAGTACATGAGAGGCATTTTCATACTCTTCATGGCACAATTTGCATATAGGTTCCTCTTTAAAGAGTTTAATGTTATGCAAGTGCTTTCTTATAGTACAGTGTCCAGTTATTATGCCTGTGACTATTCTAAGGTTATTTCTGCTGAATCTGAGAGCCTCAGTTGCTAGTGCAACAGAGTTTTTCCAAAATTAATTTGCTCTGCTTTTGCCCTGGCAGGTTATTCCTGAGCTAGATGTATCAATATAGGGTCCACTTTCTTTCGCATGGTCTTATTATTTTCTTAGATATTCATATCATCGGTTCTGGCCAAAAGTAGGATCTACATGAACCTCTCTTTGCCAGAGCATCTGCCTCCCCAGGATGTCCCGACGTTCACCACAGTGTTACGGTGTTTATTGTTGCCAGTTTTATTAGGTTTTGGATGCATTCCCAATTTGAGTTAAAGATTGTAGGGGAGAGTTGCCATAATCGTACTACTTAAGGAAATCGCTTAAAATTGCCAAACTGGAAACGTTATATATAAAAGTAACTAACGCAAATGTTAGAATGGTACTTTATTTAATTATTTTAAAACATATCGAATAGATAAAAATTATTATTATTTGTGAAAAATATACTTATTAAAGACACTGAAAAAATACGATTTTGGAAACCGGTCTCCCAAATCGTACTCCATAGTCCCCTAAATCGTACCTTCATAATAATATCATGCATCTATTATAAAACAATATGGTTTCGCTCCCTAGGGTATATTTATTAAGTATCAAACATATTAAAAAAACAAACATATTCTAAAAAAACATAAAGAACTCATTTAAAATACAAAAATGTCAATTACATTTACAACATAAATAAATTCTTTCTTCTTTTGACACTCCTGTACAAGCCTCATGTACCCACGTTTTGCATCCTATGCACTGAATCATGTTTTCTAATCTTATTGCATCACATAAAATGCAATACCAATCTTCTTCATTTATATTTACTAGAATATCTGAGGAAGAACTGGATTTTGCATTATTCATGCTAACTTTTTTAACTTTTTTTTGTTGTTCTTCTTTATTCTTATTCTTTACTTGGGAAGTGGATTTCTTCTATCTCAGACTGTTTATATAGCTTGTACTTGTCAGCTCAGTGGCTGTTTGAGCACTTCTTTTCTTAATAGTTGCTTTAGGAATGGGAGATAGCTCTGATATTGGAACTATCAGAGAATTAGCCATATTATCGGTTTTGCTATCATCTTCCAGAGTTACAACTTCGTTGTCTAAAACTTTTGTTTCGGTGTTTCCTTCTGGTGTTTGGAATTCAGCTGGAATATCATTGGCCACATTATTTAACAAATCGCTAGCCACAAAATCGGCTTCGCTAAATACAAAGCGATTAACTGGCCAACAACCAGTGGCTTCAAATGATTTGGCTGCATTACAAACAGAGGCAGCTTTATAATAAGCTGTAGTTATTAAAGCTGCAACATCATATTGCGTAATACATTGACCAGCGTGGTTTGTCATCCACTGGTCTAAAGCTTGGTTATAATAACTTTGCATTGGTCCAAAACTCCAAATATCCAATGGTTGTAGCCTGTGTGTTGTATGGCCTGGCAATTGCAATAAAATAATGCCGTTAGCTTGTGCTAGTTCCAGAGCTTGCATGTTTTTAGTGTGAGATGTGTGCCCGTCAAGTAATAAAATGACATTTTTTCTAGTGTTGGTTTCACATTATAAATAAAACCACTTGACAAAAAGATCGGTTGTTATAAACCCATGATCAGCAACTTCTATTAAACATCCAGGAGGAGTTCCTTTACCTAATGCTGGATTTAATCGTTTTCTTTTAAAAATAAACATTGGTGGAATAAAAAAGCCTAACGGGTTTGTGCAAACCACAATTGTAGTATTGGCTCCTCTTTCTCCGCTAACCACCCTACCAATCCTCTTTTTTCCTTTCTCAGCAATTATTTTCGCACATTTTTTTGAACTGTAGAGAATCCGGACTTATCCATATTAAAGATTCTAGAAGCATCAATACCATTAGATTTGACAGTAATTTCTAATAAATAAAAAAATGATGCACAGCATCTCTATTAAGACCCCTAGCCCGACACATGGAAGTATTTTCAGCTTGTCTTACTGAAGTATTTGGATGTCTTAAAAAAAAAAATAAAACCATTTTTCTCCAGCAAGCTCGACTGTTCGGTTAAATTTGTGTGACAAATTATTTTTTTCCGCTATTTGATATGCCAAACTCCTGATATCTTTAATGCTTAAACCAAAAAATGATGATTCTAAACGAATAATATGTTCAACAAGTTGATCTTCTACATCTTCTGGTAATGTTGTGATATTTCCATTCCTTTTCTTTGATGATAAAGATCTTTTTACTACACTCTCAAGATGTCGTTTGAAAGTAAGTTTTGGTATATTAAAACGCCTGCAGCACTCATTGAATCCGAATTTTTTTGAATGGTGTGCCTCTATTGCATTTTTCGTATTCTCTTCCGTCCATTGACCATAAATTCTTGTTGGCATGATTTCTAAAGCGTACAAAATATTTGAAAATATTAGAAAGTTGCAGTGGTTGCATATGATATAACGCCAGTTGCGTATATCGTACCAGTACGATTTTAGAAACTGCACAGGAGTACGATTTAGGCAACTATGCATTATTCTTTTAAATAGGCAGCTATTGCAAAAATAAGATATTTCACCTGCAATTTGAAGTAGTAAATATGTAATTTAGATATAAAAGCTGACACTAAACATAAAAGTTATAAGTATTTATGTTATTTTCATAAGCATAATGCTTAGCAAAAGTACTCAAAATATTACATCAACTTTACCTGATTTTTAAACTAGTCTTTTATTCACACACCCGGCACGTAAACCTATAACTTTTAGGTTATGTAGTGCATAAGTCAAACTTAGTATTAAAATACACCGTTAGATAGCATTATTGTACTATATTTAAGGAAATATGCATGAGGTACGATTTTGGTGACCAGTACGATATATGCAACTCTCCCCTATATTGGAAATCCTACGCAGAGGATACAAAAGGCATAAAATCCTAATTCTCACCGACAGTCAAACAGCTGTCTTGACAACTACAAGTCAAGCTGTTTGACTGTCGGTGAGGATTAGGATTTTATGCCTTTTGCATCCTCTGCGTAGGATTTTCAATATACATTTGTTGATCGCGAAGATTTCGGCTTTGGGCAGTTACCATTTCCCTCACAATGGGCCTGAATGTCCTAAGTGAGCCTACGGCTACCACAGCTACCTAACCTAACCGAACCTAACCTACCATTTACATAGATATCGCATCTTGGGATTACACCGTGTTTTCTCTCGCCAGCTCTACCATCTTTTCTTGATCCGTCGGTGTACCAGATCAAGGTTCCAGGTTGTCTCCTTCATATTCTATTTTGAAGGGTCTCTTGAAGGAGTAGCGGGGTTTCATCTAGTCACTTCTCATTTGTAGCTGAGTTATGTTGACCACCTATTCTATTCTGGAATGGTTTCCCATGCGGTGCCAATTGCCAGTTGTTCTCAATCTGTATGCTCCTAGTCTGGCCTCACTAAGTCTAGTGGTTGGAGGTTTAGCAGGGTTTCCATTGACAATTAGTAGATTACTGAGGCATTTATTTATTTTTTAAAATTTTGATCTTATTTAAAAATCTGACAACTCAAACTAAATCGAGATCTGCGTTTATAGAGGAAAAAGTTGTGATTCCCGCGAATAAACAACTTCAGGACCTAACTGAATAGAAGAAGGAGTTAAGTTATAAAAATAATGAGTTGCTTCATTTCGAGGAGTTATTAGAAGTTAAAAATAACGAGCTGTTCGAAAGCTTGTTATTTTCTAAAAACTAATGAATTTAGAAGATAAATGCATTGATGAAGGGCAAACACTGTAATGATCTTAAGGGTGCGGTTTAGGCGAAAGAGATGGCTATATAAATATTGGCAATCACTAATTCGAGTTAGATTGCTGTTGTGATCAATG
This sequence comes from Philonthus spinipes, assembly GCA_963082785.1. NCBI lineage: Eukaryota > Metazoa > Arthropoda > Insecta > Coleoptera > Staphylinidae > Philonthus > Philonthus spinipes. The sequence continues at coordinate 10,253,926 of OY720316.1, read as the reverse complement.
AACAATATTGGATTATACATCAAAGTAATCTTAAAATAAGCAGGAATTTCATCAGATGAATTAAAAATTATTTTTATGTTTAGTTTGTGTGAAAAACAATTATGAAAAACAATGAAAATTGTTCAAATTTATAGCAAATTATATTTTTGCTAATAAAAATTTATGCAATGAAAATTTAAAGGATTTCACTAAATTCTGCATTCAAATAACTTAGCAGACGTGACCTATTAATTTCATTATATCTTACAATTTTCTTTTCTAACTTGAACTAGTAAATTGACTTAATACACGAAAATTAACGATTTATTTTTTATTTAGACTCATACTTTATACTCGGTAGATGAAAAATATGAATACATATTCATATTATTAAATCTAAAAGAATGGCTCTTTTTTCAAACGATTATTTCCATTTTACTATATAGCTGTCTCTTTCTACTAAACCGCAACCTTAAAGTTACAGTTGAGGGATTGAAATTACTTTGAAACAACAGCATTTATTTTAAAATTACTTCTCGTAGGGAGAGACACTGTAATGATTTTAAAGCTACATTAGAGGGACTGAAATTATTTTGAAATCACAGCATTTACTTTAAAATTACTTCTCGTAAGGAAAGACACTGTAGTGATCTTAAAGCTACATTAGAGGGATTGAAATTATTTTGAAATCACAGCATTTACTTTGAAATTATTTTTCTCAGGGAAAGACACTGCAATGATATTAAAGCTCCTATAGGGGTGGATTTTAAGGGTCATGTAAAGGTTTCTGGGGGCGTCTGATTTCAGTTAGCACCTAAAGCTATAGTTGAGGCACTGAAATTACTTTAGAACCACAGCATTTACTTTGAAATTACTTCTCGTAGGGAAAGAGACTGTAATGATCTTAAAGCTCCTATAGGAGTGGATTTGAAGGGTTATGTAAAGGATTCTGGGGGTGTCTGATTTTAGTTAAGAGCTGATCTCTCGGCGACTTGCATGTTTTTCAAGGTAACTGGATGGGGATGGTAATAAAGGATTGCTGCGTAATCTAGTAAAGGGCGACCCACCATTTTGTAAATGTGTACAGCTGTTTTCGTATGCCTTGGTGTTTGTAAGTTAGGCTTCTAAAATGTGCCGCCCTACACTTGACCTAGGCTTTTAGGGTTGTGGAATGATCTTTAAAGGTAGGGTCAAAAAGGATTCCTATGTATTTACAGTTGAATGAAGGATAAATGGATTGATTATTTATTGTGATTGAAAAAGCAGAATTGTGGGGTCGGTGAAAAGGAATTAGATGTTAAGATTTGTTGGGATTGATTGAAAAGCGCCATTTCGCGAAACATGTTTGTAAAGTGACGATCAGGCCTTGGAGAGTGCTGAGGGGTTTAGGAAGCGTAGAAGCGTGTGAAATTAATGCTGCATCATCGATATAACGGAGAGGGAGTACATGAAAATTGGCACGACTAGCCTGTGTCGGTGACGTCACAAATCTGATCTCAGTTCAAGTTAGTATAGAACAAAACTAAAGTTAAACATAAGTTTGTCATATAAAAACGAATCGAATATGACGGTTCCAATAGAAATTTTCTTTCTTTCTTTCTTTCTTTCTTTCTTTCTTTCTTTCTTTCTTTCTTTCTTTCTTTCTTTCTTTCTTTCTTTCTTTCTTTCTTTCTTTCTTTCTTTCTTTCTTTCTTTCTTTCTTTCTTTCTTTCTTTCTTTCTTTCTTTCTTTCTTTCTTTCTTTCTTTCTTTCTTTCTTTCTTTCTTTCTTTCTTTCTTTCTTTCTTTCTTTCTTTCTTTCTTTCTTTCTTTCTTTCTTTCTTTCTTTCTTTCTTTCTTTCTTTCTTTCTTTCTTTCTTTCTTTCTTTCTTTCTTTCTTTCTTTCTTTCTTTCTTTCTTTCTTTCTTTCTTTCTTTCTTTCTTTCTTTCTTTCTTTCTTTCTTTCTTTCTTTCTTTCTTTCTTTCTTAATCTTATTCTCTTTTACCCGTATTGGGTGTCGAGGCAATATAAATTATAAATAAAGAAATAAAGTTGACGGGAATAAATCTAAAACAGCTTCCGAAAAACAAAACCAAATATTTTAACAATAAACTCTTATGAAACTTGTTCATTTTCATAAAATATGTTGCTATTGACGATGAATTTTAAGAGAGATCGAGAGTATAAAATAATAGTGTTGGAAAAACATATTTAAGGGACTGTAATTACACAGTTTAGCATTTGTGATGATTTTATTTTGATTTTGAAGTGGTATTGGTAGCTTTACTATGGTTTAAAATCTCCGCACTACGATTTTAAAGGAGTGAAGTAATTTCAAACAGAATCCATTTGGAAGGTTTGCTGAAATAAAAAATAGTGAACTATTCCTGACGAAAAGTTAAATTAAATTACATCAATAATTCAAAATGTTTCAGCAAGTGATAAATGAGAAATATATATATATAAAAAATAGTGTCTTCCGAATAAAAATCAAAAATTGTTGGGGGAAATTTAGATCTGTGGTTTAAAATTGTTACAACATCCATGCTGTTATTTTAAAATAATTCTAGTGATTTTACTGTTTTGAAGAGCACAATAATTTTAACGCCCCCAAGTCCATAATAGATTTTTATTTCACTTATTAACCAAAAATCATTTTTACATTAAATAATTGCAAGTTGTGTAAAAATAAATTGTTAATTTTATATGAAATATTATTTACTTATTTATTTATTTATTTATTTCAACGGCGTGCCATTTACATGAATTATACAATATACAACACAAAAATACATAACAGATACAAACACTGAACTTAAAATTAAAGTATTGTTGCATTTTACCTGCACTTAATCTATTTCATAATGTATTACAATCCATAAAGCAAACATTAATGTATTCGATACTTGTTCTGCTACGTTCTTGATCGAAACAAATTTTTATATTAGCAACAAAACAAGTGTTTAATTTTACCCAATAATGAAACATTAATTAGGCTTTAAATTTCCAGGATATCTGGAAGACTCCAGCACCAACTTCCATATTAATATTTCTCGATAATAAAACACTCTTTTTGTATAACTGAAAATTTTATTGATGGCCATCGTTGAAAATAAAATGTTCAGTGAAACAAAGTGAAAGTGTTTTATTATTGTTGATTACGATGTATAACAAAGTAGAAGTCTCGGCAATCAACAAATTAATATTCCTAATAATTAAACTTTACCAAGCGATAAATGAGAAACAAGTCTACAAAAAAAATTAAACTTTCTTGATTTATATTATAATAATAATTATTTTATTGATAAATTGTATGATTGACGAATTTTGTTTAATGTGATTGTAAATAATTTTAATCTGTAATTTATTATCATCTAGCAGCGCAAATTATTTGTTTCCTTGCTGTTATTATTTCTTTATTTTTGTTCTACAATCCACAATAAATAAATATTAATTATGAAATAAATATGAATAAATTATTAAAAATCAACCAATAAAACACAGATTAGATTGAATAACTTTAAATTCTCGACTTTAAAATTTTAAATTCTCTTGAAAATAACCCGAAACTAGTCGAGAATTTAAAGTTATTCAATCTAATCTGTGTTTTATTGGTTGATTTTTAATATTTTATTCATATTTATTTCATACAATATGAACTACCAATGTCTAAATATTAAAACCATTAAATATTAATTATATTGTAGGTTTGCCAAAGGTAAATCCGTTAAATTAATAAATAAATATGGCACATAATCTTCACCCTCTTACCCTAAACAATATAGAGATAGCGGAACGATCAACTCTAAGAATCCTCACATAAATCCGACATCCAAACCACCCACAATACACTCCTTTACACAAAAAAAAACGATGTTGTCCCCTTATCCCAACGAATTACCCATTCATAGCAAAAATTTGCATCAAAACCCGTCACCCTGGAACTTATAAACCTTCTCTGTAGTACGAGAAATCCCAACATCCCTCCAAAATTCAAATATCCTCAATCGACCATTCTTGAATTCATATCATATACGGCTTTACAGCTAAATGGTTTATTATTATTTAAAAAAAAACCGCTTTTCACAGGCATATGTAGGTCTATTAGGACCACATTTTAAAATTAGTTTCAAATATACAGGGTGTCCTACAAAAGCATTGCGTATTATAGTTATATTTTTCTAATGGAATGCCCCATGTTTTATATTTTTTTTTTTTCAGATTGTACATCAAAAATAAAGTTAACTTTCATAAAATGTTCATATGACTAAACCTAATAATTTTTGAAATATTTAAATATTTTTGGAAAAATTGACGCTTTGAAAAAAAAAATCATAACTTTCTAATGGGTGAATGAAAATAAATGAAATTTTGTACCAGTATATTAGACTATTTACAGGAATTTAAAATCTTAAGATGTTTTGATAATTCAACGTATCTCCAGAAACACATTCATGGTAAAATTTCGTGCTTATTTTAAATGGCATACCCTATATCTAATAGGCCTATCATGTAGGAAATGTTATTGTCTTTCAGAAATTATAAAGGTATTGTATACCTAAACCTAATAGTTTTTAAGATATATCCATTTTTTATAATTTTCGTCATAATCATTATGATTTAAATATGACAAGGTAGCATAACGCGCCATCTATTGCCTAATTTAATAATTATTGACAGTTATTCCAATAGGCTTTTGTTTGCAAACAAAATTTAATTGACATATTCGTATTATTAGTAACAATTGCAAAAATGGTTTTTTCCTTAAATAAAAGAATTAACATGAATCTAATAATGATGGAACATTATGAAAATGGTCATTTAGTGTACAAAACGTGCTCTGATGAAAGACATTCTAATAATAAGACTGTAGAGGAAGTTTTAAATACATTTGAATACAGTAACTAATAATGAGGAGACACAATTACAAGTTTAATTCCATTGAAAATTCGCCAAGTTTTTATATTTTTTTATTTTTATAATAATTTACACAGGTGTAAATAAATAATGCAAATAATGTATTCACAATCAATAACATCAGTGAATTAATTTAGGAAATATCTCAAAAATCATTTGTTGGGTCAACTGACATTATTTATAAACAAAAGCTAAACACTTGCCTATTTGAATAATTTGAAATAATAAATATAAAATTAAACAATAGATGGCGCTTTGTATCACCCTTCCATATTATAAATAATAAATATTATGTCAAAAGTTAATGAAAATGGATATATCTTAAAAACTGTTAGGTTTACGTGTAAAATATCTTAATACTTTTTAAAAGATAATAACATTTCCTATAAGATTAAGATAGAGCTTTTAGATATAGGGTGTGCCATTTAGAATAAGAACGAAATTGACCTTGAATGTGTTTCTGGAGTTACGTTGAATTATTAAAACATCTTAAGATTTTAAATTCCTGTAAATAGCCTAAAATATTTCATTTCTTCTCATTCACCCATTTGAAAGTTATGATTTTTTTTTTCGAAACGTCAATTTTTCCAAAAATATTTCAAAAATTATTAGGTTTAGGCATATGAATATATTATACAAGTAACTTTATTTTTTATGTAGAATCTGAAAAAAATATAAAATATGGGGTATTACATTAGAAAAAATATAACTATGATACGCCATGCTTTTATGAGACACCCTGTATATTTGAAACTAATTTAAAAATGTGGTCCTAATAGACCTACATACGCCTGCGAAAGCCAAATTTGAAAAAAATAAACTATTTAGCCGTAAAGCTACTTACCGCGCACGATAAGACACCCTGTATAGATGATTAACCAACTTACGAGACAACGGACAAGGACTGCCGGCTGATAGACCACTGGTCGATAGCCATTTTGCAATTAAACATGTAATGTCTTTGTAAAGTTAATGTAATTATAAAAATCACAATAAAGATGATTACGCGTGTAATAAATATGGATCAATTATTAAAAGTCTACCAACAAGGCAAATAAAAACACAGACTGAATTTAATAATCATATTGTTTAATTTTGTCGCCGTTAACTTTCAATATGGGATATAATGAAATCAAGATAACTTTTTATACCACTTATTAAACGTCACTTGTTTCGATTACACGGTGACCATTCTTAAACAATAGTAAATAGAAGTAACAAATATTTATATAAATAGAAAAGTGTATTCATTCACTTAGTCACAGTTATTTAAATATATTAAATAAAAATGATTTGAAAATAATTAATAAATTATTTCCACATTTAGCTCTGTGACTTGTTGCATTATGGAATGTTTTATTGATGTGCAACAGCAGGTGTAGATTATGTAATTCAATGTCTGGCGTGGGTATTTGCCCGGAAAGTAGTTATTTTAATGTGTATTTGTTTAACGTACTTACGTAACGTAAGTCAAGATGTCACAGAGCTAAATGTGGAAATAATTTATTAATTATTTTCAAATCATTTTTATTTAAAATATTTATATGTTACTACAGGGTTTTCCAATAAGAGTGATATGATTTCTTTAAATAAAAAAAACACACGTATTGTTAAGGAAATTCAAATGTTTTTTATTTAATGTGAAGTACAATCGATACAATTAAGTTCTAAATAAAACGTCATTCAAATGGCCTCCACGACTTCTTCTGCAGAAACGAATTCGATGAACCCAATTTTCGAGCACTTTTTCCACTAAATCAAGTCGTATGTCATGAATAGCACGTTCAATATTGACTTGTAAAACTTGAAGAGAGTCTGGTTTATTTCGAAAGACCAATGACTTCAAATAACCCCACAAGAAATAGTCTAATGGTGTTAAATCACAACTTCTTGGAGGCCATTCAATATCACAATTTCTTGAAATAATCGAATCTCCAAACTTTTCTCGCAATAATTCAATTGTTGCTTTTGCTGTGTGGCATGTAGCCCCGTCTTGTTGGAACCAAATGTTGTCAAGATCAACTTCTTCCAATTTCGGCCATAAAAAGTTGGTTATCATCGATCTATACCGCTCCCCATTGACAGTAACGGTGTTACCAGCTTCATTTCGAAAGAAGTACGAACCGATGATTCCACCAGATCAAACACCACACCAAACTGTCAATTTAGGTGAATGTAATGGTTTTTCTTGAATAATTTGTGGATTTTCTTCGCACCAGAATCGACAGTTTTGTTTATTTACCGCACCACTCAGATGGAAGTGAGCCTCATCGGAGAAGATGATTTTCTTAAAAAAATCATTATCGTTTTCAAGTTGATCCAAGGCAAAATCAGCAAATTCACGACGTTTACGGTGGTCCAATGGCTTCAGTTCTTGAGTGAGAACAATTTTATACGGATGCAAACCTAAATCATTTTTCAAAATCCGCCAGATTGTGGTTTGAGACAGTCCCAATTGTTGAGAACGTCTTGGAATCGACAAATTGCGGTCTTTAGCAACACTTGCCTGAACGGCAGCAATATTTGCATTACTTCGAGCGGTTCTTTGTCTTATTGGCACTTTAACATTATGTAAAGAAAATGTACGCTCACAATTTTCAGCAATTCGACGAATAGCGAGCACACTTGGACGATTATTATGACCATAAAATGGCAAAAGCGCACGAAAAGTTGCAATTGGAGAACAATTATTTCGACAATAAAATTGAATAATTTGTAAACGTTGTTCTTGTGTATATCTCTCCATGATGAAATTGTAAACACTACTGAATACAATGGAAAATAAATGACAGATCATAACATATTACAAATGGCCGAAACGACACTTCAAAATCATATCATACCTATTGGAAAACCTTGTATAATGCCTCGAAAAGGGGTGTGCAGGTTAAGTCGACCTGGTCATTAATGATTGGTAAGTCCGGATTATCTTTCGCATTATTGATTTCAAGCGCCTCTAATATATCCATTGTATCTCTTTTTTTTGGTAAGATAATTAAATAATTTTAAATTCTTGACCAGTTTTTGGTTATTTGAATTCTCTAAAAAAAACCTGATGGAGAATTTAGTTAATTAATTTATGTTCTAACTGTCAAGGTAGCGATAGTCAACTTTTTTTTTTTTCAAATTACACCATATCTATTTTCTGTTCTATTCGGACAGAGAGACTTTCCTGGACCCGAAAATCCATCATACGCTTAGTTAACAAAAAAAAAAATGAATGGAATAAGAAAATATCCAAAAAATACGATTCACATTGAATGCCGTAAATTAAATCGGGATGTTTTGAAACGTATCTGCATTCAAGGAGTCTTGCATAGAGGAGAGTTATGGTTACAAGTTGTTACAAGTTGGTGCTGGGCATTTTGAATATAATAAAAGATGAAGATTACCAATGGTCGAAACTAGTTAGAGAAAATATAAATAAATGAAACTGTTTTAATTTTAATTTAATCATCCTGAATTAATTCAAAAATGTTTCACCGCGGGTTAAGTGAGAAATTAATTAAACACTTAATAAAATTGTTTATTTAATTTATTTTATAATTTTAATTTTTTTTTATAATTTTAATTTTTTTATAAAATAAACCAATTTGAATATTTTCTTATTTTATTCAATATTTTTTGTTAGCTAAGCCTATAGTTGTGATGGATATTCGGGTGCAGGAAGTACCCCTATCTGAATTGTACAAAAAATAGATATGGTGTCATTTGAAAAAAAAGGTGACTATCGCCACCTTGACAGTTGTCATCTTATTGTTAATTTTGTGACACCATTAAATGGAGAATTTCTTGACGTTTACAAATATATATGGTTGTCACAGTTTACTGTCAAAATAATTATAATTGCATTGTTTGTTGTACATCAATTATGTAGCTTACCATCAACGTTAGTTTCCTAGTTTTTATTCGCATTATTGTTATTTTTGCATTTTATTATATTTTACTTTTGTTATTTACGACTATGTAAACAACATATTTTCTCTGTAATTAGACTGTAGTCTGTTGAGAAAATAAACGATTATTATTAAAATAAAAAGTTAGAAGGGGGTAGAACACCAAACTGAATCACCCTGTATAGCATCATATTTTTGTTTTGTATTTAGTGTTAATCAATTAATAATATCCACTCTATGTCTGAAATATACATTTGGTAATTCAAATAAAAGTGTGAAATTTATAGTGCTTTATTTATTAATTTAACATACACTTCTTTTTTTGTATCACACATATAGTGAAACTTAAAATGGAGTGTCATATATTACACACAACATATTTTGTTCATTATAAACGCAAACTAAACGAATCGCGCGTTATCAATGCGAAAATAATTCATATTCAAGCAAACCCAAGGCCGAGTGAATTATATAATTTCAGTTCCCCGATAACGCATTCAAACGCTGTGTTGCTAAGCCCTTCACGTGAGTTTATGATGGCTTAGCAACGAAATTTAAGTCAGCGCAGTAAAAAGGGATTAATTGAAACAATAACAAGAGTAATCCATTTCAAGAAAAATAGAGAGAAAGCAGAGCCAACTGAATTAAAGTGAAATCTGAATAAATGTGTTTTTATTTAATATTATAACAAACTATTTTGTAATTGAATGAGGATTTAATTAAACATAATATACAGTATTTTTGTGCTATGTTACGAAGCCTCAATTATTTATGATTTAAATTTATCATTGTACCTTATCTCACATGTTGCAATTATATTTAAGTTTCATTATTCGTAGGTTAAGTTGCACAGTTGGTTGTCTTCGCAGTGGGTATCTTTCTTTGTAAAGTCTTGTAGCAAGCAAACAATTCTTCATGGATTCCCCCAATATCCATACCATATCGGTTAATTCATTAACCGAAAACTGCATTTTATTTGTATTCCAAATTCAAAAATTTTTATTACAATATAAATATTGTTTGTGGTGAATGACAGCAAAACAATTTAATATTCCTTTTTTGTCTAGACCACCTACTTTAAATAAACAATTAAAAAAATCTTAAATTTCTATTTTAAATTGAATTATCTCAATAAATCCAAAAGTTCCTATACCTAACTTTTGGGTTGTTATACAAAAACGAAAGAGGAAATAATTGTCTATTGAAATAACACAAAAAATATAGGGTGTGCCATTTAAGTAAAAAAAGAAAAAAATCATTTTGCGTATTGTTGTACCCTGTATATAAAATATACTTTAAGATCAAAAAGCGAGTATTGTTGAGATTATTGAGTATTTTTCCAATTAAGTTACGTTTACAGAATATTTGATTGATTTTCCAATTCCAAAATATAAGGCCCCAGACATCCATCAATTTCAACATTTAATTGTTTATAACTTTGCAAATATCAAAAATCGGCCTAATAAACCTTATATCAAAAATGATTCATTTTAAGCGTAGAATCTAAAATCGATATGAAAAGTATAGCATCCCATTAAAAAAAAAACATGTTTGATACGTCACATGTAATTATTGGACACCCTGTATATATGAAACCAATTTTAAAATGTGCATATTAATAGTAGCTACAAATTATATAAGTAACATTTTTTTGTACATTTCTAAATAACTGAGATATTGGACTTAATCGGAATCTTGCGCCACCCTGTATATTATTTGAATCGTAGTGGAAACTTTTATTTTGTTTGTTGTGTGTGTGTTTTTTTTTTCTTTGTTTAAAACAATTAGTTTTGCGTTTAAATATGTCGGTGTGTTGATGAATGAAACGCAGATTTAAAAACGAGAGTCTTGGCGTTATATTTAGATAATTTAAAAATAGGATTTTTCCTTTTCTTCAAGGCAATCAGGAAATACAAATAACGGGTCGCAGATGAATATTTCACTAGTTTTAAGTTTGTTGCGTTAAACGTGAAATAAGTGGAGTTTCTTAATCAACAACACTTTAATAATAATAATAATAATAATAATAATCCATTGATTATTATAAATTTTCTTCTCCGTGACAATATGTTATTGTTATGTACATTTGTTTTAAAGCACTTTCGTAACATAAGCCAAAGTGTCACAGTAGCTAAAGAATTAATTAATTTAAAATTATTTTAATATTTTATTAATTCATTTCGTCTTTATTACTTTCTAATTTAACTTAATAGACTCTCACCTAAAAGAAGAAAAAGCACAATATTTAATTTGAACAATCGTTTAAATAAATTAAATAAAAATTATTTTGAAAATAATTAATAAATTATTAATTCCACATTTAGCTCTGTGACTTTTGACTTTACGTAAGTACGTTAAAGAAAACATTAAAACAACTACTTCGCGGGCAAATACCCACGCCGGACATTGAATTACATAATGTACACCTGCTGTTGCACATCAATTAAATATTGCATAATGCAACAAATTTTGATCCGAGAAAATTTTTATGCAAAAACAAACAAAAAGAACTTTACTTAATATAAAGCCATCTGCAGATACGTGTTTCGGGATCTATCCCTTGTCAGTACAGTTATGCCTTACATAATTTAAAGATGTTAAAATAAATCAATTAAATTAATTCAACTATACTCAGTGAAATTAAATCAATTATATTAAATCAAATTAAACTAAATCGATTTAAATTAATTTAAACCAAAATAATTCAATATATTTTAAAAATCGAAGCTAATCAGAATAAAATATTATTTGTTTCAAATATATTGCGCAAAAAAAAACACGTGTCTAATTTTTACCCAATTGTTTAAACATATTTCACCAAATGTTAGAGAAATTAATTCAAGAGTTACTTGAGAAATCTTTTTGCTAAAAAAATAATTTGTATGAAATAAATATGAATAAATTATTAAAAATCAAGCAATAAAACACAGATTAGATTGAATAACTTTAAATTCTCTTGAAAATGGGCTAATAACCCGAAACTAGTCGATAATTTAAAGTTATTCAATCTAATCTGTGTTTTATTGTTTGATTTTTAATAATTTATTCATATTTATTTCATATAATTCAATCTAAATCAAAATCGAATAAAATTAAACGAAACGATGGCCTTATATTAAGTAACGTTCCTTTTGTTGTTTTTACATTGAATTTTTCTCGGATCAAAATGCAATATTTTATTGATATGCAGCAGCAGGTGTACATTATGTAATTCAATGTTCAGCGTGGGTATTTGCCAGGGAAGTAGTTGTTTTAATGTGCATTTGTTTAACGTACTTACGTAACGTAAGTCAAAAGTCACAGAGCTAAATTGGGAAGAATTTATTAATTATTTTCAAAACATTTTTTATTTAATTTATTTAAATAACTGTCACCAAGAGAATGGATACACTCTTTTCTATTTAAATCGTTGTTTATATTAAATATTTTTTATGAAAAGAATTATTCACATACCTGATAAAAATAGGAAATAAATAGTATAGTATCAAGTAGTGATGGGCAAAGTCGACCATTTAAATAATTGTTTTATTTGATTATTACGAAAGAAAAAAAAATAAAGAAAGTTTATTTCGAATATAGTACAATTAGTTGTAAAAATAGTACTTACAATTTTTAATTTCAAGTTTTAAATGATACATCTCGTAGAAACGGTTATATCATCATTTGATTATTGAAAATAATCGATTATTTCGTATTCGATTATAGAAATAATCGATTTTGTCCATCACTAACTAACATTTAAAATATTTTGGTAGTAAAATGTACAATTATTTTCCACGGTTTTTGTTTTTGTTTGTTATATACAGGGTGTTCCACCGAAATCACACACTAAAAGTATATGGTCTTCAATTAAATGTATTGTAATGAAATTCTAAACATTAAAGTAATCCTGTGTGCTTGTTTTAATGAAAATATTTTCAAAAATATACAAGCAATATACAATTCTAATATAGTTGTTATTGATAATGAGCACTTTGTGTCTCGAAATATACATCTAACATAAAAATAAATTGTGAAGTAAGGAATAACAGTCTTTCAATTTGTGATTAAACACTTCACTTAAACTCAAAAAACCATTCAGTGTCTAATATAGGAATTTGATTCTGTATAAAAGATAATGAACACAATTATTAAATAACATAACCTCCAAACTTAACCGTTTTCAAGATATTTGTCATTCGGATAAAAAAATGTTGTTTTTTTCTAATTAATTTAAAAATATATAACTCAGAACAAAATAAAATTGAAGGGATGCCAAGTTGGTTATAAACAGCCAATACCTGATAGTCAAGATTTATACGGTTTAAGTATGTGATTACTAAAACAAATTGTCGACTTACGTGGAACGAGTTATGTTTGATCAGTTGGTTGAGTTCATTGAGACACATACGCTTTTGTTTGTAGAGCAGTATGGTTTTCGACGGCGGAGGTCTGCTCAGGACGCAGTTAGTGCTTTTACTCAAGCTATATAAAGTGTGTCCTAGAATAAACCGTTATTTTGAATCGGACATTATTTTTTTAGTAACAATCGTAGAGTGCTAATTCTTTTACAACTGTCACTAGTAGACTTTGAGGTTATTCGTCATAGATAGATTCACGGTCGAGAAATGCGTTGAAGTTGTGAAAATTCATTACAAAAATGGTGAAAATTTTGCAAAGACGGTCCGTAAAACTCGCACACTTCTCGGTCATCATAACGCACTATCCCGTAGCACCCTGGTCGGTTTTATCCACAAATTTGAGTCCACGGGTTCAGTTGTGAACATGAAGAAACCTGGCTGTCCGCGTTCCGTCCTTTCGAACCAAATTGGTAGCGGCCAGTGTCGATGACGATCCATCAACCTCAATTCGTCATCGTGCTAAAAAAGTTGGTGTCTCCAGGAGCTCCATGCAGCGCATTTTAGCCAAAGATCTTCATCTGCACGCATACAAGATTAAGTTAACCCAAGCACTGGAGCCGGCAGACCATGAGCAGCGTCGTACGTTCTCAGTTTGGGTGTTGGAACATCATCAAGTCGACCACGATTTTACAAAGAAAATCATCTTCTCCGACGAAGCCCATTTCCATCTAAATGGGTACGTCAACAAGCAGAACTGCCGTATTTGGGGTTTGGAAAATCCCAGAGCAGTCCAAGAGTTTCCATCGGTGTACTGTTTGGTGTGGATTTTGATCTGGAGGTGTTATTGGGCCATTTTTCTTTCAAAATGAGCCTAGAACAGCCGTCACTGTCAATGGGGTGAGATATCGCGACGTGTTAACCAACTTCTTTTGGCCCGAAATTGATAATATGGATCTCGAAGATATGTGGTTCCAACAGGACGGTGCCACTTGTCACACAGCCAACGAAACAATGGAGTTGTTGCACACCAGATTCGAAGGAAAAGTTATTTCGCGCCGCGGTGATGTGCACTGGCCATCCCGTTCTTGCGAATTGACACCCTTGGACTTCTTTCTTTGGGGTTTCCTCAAAGGGCGTAGACCTTGCCAATAAGCCTCGAACGATTGGGGAATTGAAAAAGGGAAATCCAAGCAGCAATTGAAGCAATTGAGCCGCAATTATGCAAATTGTCATTAAAATTTTCGTTAATAGAGAAAATTTTCGTTAATTGGCTGATTTCGTATTTCATTATTAACCTCCATATCTTTACTTTACACTAAAAGTTTCCAAATATTTTGAAAAGAATGCGACTTATTTATAAAAATTAAAATGATGGTTTATTCTGGGACACCTTTTATAAGGGATTTGAATCAGGTGGTTAAACTACAGCCGTGTCTTAGACCTCTCAAAGGCATTTGACTGTCTTTCTCGTGACCTCCTTCTGCATAAACTATATTGCTACAAACTTCACAGAAACAGATGTCGGCACATTAATTCATATTTGAGTAATAGAACGCAAAGAGTCTTGTATAATGAAGAGTTGTCCAAATCAATGTCAAAGCATGTGCTTAAAAATCACACCACCTAAATAGAAAACAGTATTCATTCACTTGGTCACAGTTATTTAAATATATTAAATAAAAATGATTTGAAAATAATTAATAAATTATTTTCACATTTAGCTCTGTGACTATTGACTTACCTACGTAAGTACGTTAAAAAAATGCATATTAAAACAACTACTTCCCGAGCAAATACCCACGCCGGACATTGAATTACATAATGTACACCTGCTGTTGCCGGGTATTTGCCCGGGAAGTAGTTGTTTTAATGTGCATTTGTTTAACGTACTTACGTAAGTCAAAAGTCACAGAGCTAAATGTGAAAATAATTTATTAATTATTTTCAAATCATTTTTATTTAATATCACACCACCTATATTAAACAATACAATATACATCAGTATAGCAC
Organism: Philonthus spinipes; assembly: GCA_963082785.1. Classification (NCBI taxonomy): domain Eukaryota; kingdom Metazoa; phylum Arthropoda; class Insecta; order Coleoptera; family Staphylinidae; genus Philonthus; species Philonthus spinipes. The sequence continues at coordinate 10,238,805 of OY720316.1, read as the reverse complement.
TAGAAATAGTGATCTAATTAAGTTAGACCACGGTAGACTTGCTGTGACACAAAATGGCATACATTTCATAGGACCCAAGCTTTATAATAAATTACCGAATAGTGTTAAAAGCATGACACATTCCATATTTAAACAAATACTTAAACTATACTTTGCCAAAAATGCTTTTCACAGCATTAATGAGTGTTTTTCTGATAATTTTGCTGGCCTGCATGTCCCTCTAAATTAACATTATTTTTCATTATTAAACTAAGATTGTAAGATTGTAACGTCTGAGCTGTAAATTAAATTGAATTTTATTTTTAATGCGTGATATATGCTCATTTTAATGTATTAATTTTTCTATTCGTTTTTATCTTCAGATTTACTTCATTTTTGTTTATATCTTATTTATTATACTCAATATTAAATGTTTAATTTATGTTATATGTTTTGACACCTCACACTGAGAAGTAGAGAGGAACATATAACGATGTTATATAAGACTAAATAAATAAATAAATATATGTATTGAAATAGTAGGAAAAATTGCCACATTAATATTATTAAGAACTATTTTTTATTTTTTGTATTTATTATTGACTTATATAAACGTTCCGTAATTGCATAAATGAATTCTATTCTATACAGAGTGGCCAGAAAAGGTGTGATTATCTTCAGTTCAATTTTAAGTAGAAAAAAAAAACTAAAAAAAGTTTTTAAAATAAACAATTACATAAAAAAATAAAACACAAAAAAATTTTGGGTAATTATCCAATAAGCTTCATGAGGCCATTAATATCATAAATATGTGACTAGAATTTGTTTTTAACATTTTATGTATAATCATTGCTATTAATAATCGATTTATCATTAAATAAACATTTGCAATGTTTAACTGTATGTTAATAGAACCAATTTGAATCAAAATATTTCAAAAATATTACTGATTTATAGTCACATATTTATTAAATTAATGGCCTCGTGAGTGTTAATGAAGAACCGTACAACATTTTTTTACTTACATTTTCTACTTGAAATTAATTAATGAACCACTTTACTTGAAGATTATCACACCTTTTCTGGCCACCTTGTGTTTCAAAATTTAAACTCAACCATTATGTGTCCTTTCCTCTTACTAAAAAAATGAGCAAATAAACCAACATAGCGTCCTCATTCACTCTTTGAACATTATTGACACGGCTTTCCACTCATTGAAAATGACAATTTAATTGCGTCCTCATTCACTCTTTGAACATTATTGACGGCTTTTCACTCATTGAAAATGACAATTATGCAATTAAATTGTCATTTTCAATGAGTGAAAAGCCGTCAATAATGTTAAAAGAGTGAATGAGGACGCTATGTTGGTTTATTTAATTTTTATACCAGATTCGTTCTATTAATGTTAATAATAATAATAATAATACAAATTGTACAATTAATATTAAATGTTAATTTGTTCTTGTATTTGTTTAGCCTTGTTTATTTTGTTATTTAACCGATGTATTCATTTTTGCTTACCAGAGTAACGCCGCATATAATTTGAATCCTTAGTTCTGTAAAATCCAATTTTCGGCACTTATAAGTTTGACGTATAATTGACAAATATGATACAGCATGATATCACAGATTACCTTACCTAGATTGATAACTCCAATAGAAAGATTCGTTCAAAGTTTCGTTTAGTATGCCCCGGAAACCACAAGCGTCGCTAGTGTCGAATCGAGCAGCGGAATGCGAGGGAGGAGGGAAATCCCGCGTTAATTTAAATTATTTTAATATTTCATACTTTGCCAATATTGTTTCACTATTTTTTAATATAAAATTATAAAATATAATCTCATGTTATAATAGTGAAACATTGGCAAAGATATTTTCGATTTGTAAGAGAGGATAATCTTAAAACAAATGTCCTGCATTATTGTAATTTCAAAGGAACATGCAAACAGATAAGCAATAATCATATGATTTCATAACAAATAACAATAAATTGAGGCAAAACGTCTTAAACATGTGCTTATAATACTTAAACATTTTTCTCAAAGACTGTTCCTTTTTTCGTATGAATATGTTAATAGAAACTTTTTTGCAATGGATTATTTCATGCAAACACATGTACTAAATATACTAAAGAATCTTTAGTAAAGATACATTTTTTATAAGCAAGTACAGCAAAACTTGACGATGATTTTGTAATTAGGGAAAATCCTAATACATAATCAAATGACGCTTTGTCTTATTTGTTTTGCCAGAAATATTGTTTGTTATTGAATTATATGATTATTGCTTACCCGTTTGTATAATCCTTCAAATTTCAACAACACACGACATTTATTTGAATATTTTATAACATTATTTTTTGCCCATATTATGAATAAATTCCAAGATAAATCAAGACACAAATTAAGGTTAAGTGCGTGCGTCAGCGTGTTTTTTGTTTTTGGGTATAGTAGGTGTAAGAGGAAGAAGGACGGAAATAATTTAGAAAGAGACATTTCTGCGTTCAGCGCTCCAAGTGGTTGCCGGGGCACACTACCAAACGTTGAACGGAAAATTCCTATGGAGTTAACAGGACCTGATAGACATCACAAACTAACCAGACGACAAAGTGAAATTGAAGGTATGAACCGAGAACCGTACTTTTACTAGGTGGCGCTGCTATTACCAAATTTTTCAATCAATATTTATTTTATGTTTTCTGAAGAAAATGATATAAAACGATATTTGTAGTATATTTCAACTTCATAAATTAAATAAATTTTATTTCTATTGGTAGCATTTTCTGTCCATAAAACAGCACGACAACATTTGACACATTGACAGTTAAACGTCTATAAATAATTAATGGTTTTATTGGTTTTAATATTAATATCAACCAATAAAACACAGATTAGATTGGTTGATTTATAATATTATATTCATGTCTATAAATAAATAATTAATTGTGTTTCTTTTAAACACTAGAATTATAATGGTATAAACAAAATCCTTCGCGAAGTGTAACAAGATTTATTTATATTCGACAGCTAGTATAATAAAATTAGCGGGTAAATCCGAACAAAGTAAAGAATAAAATTAATAAGTAATAAATATATAATAAAATCCAAACGGACTAATAGATTAGGGCACAGCACACGTTAAGATATTGATAAAAGTACAAAACACACAAAAAATCAGATAAATATATACAGGATGTCTAATGGTTTATTTTTTTTCAAATTCGGCTTTCGCAAATAGGACCATATTTTAAAATTATTTTCAAATACACAGGGTGTCCCATAAAAGCATGGCGTATCATAGTTTTATTTTTTCTAATGGAATACCCTATATTTTATACTTTTTTCACATTCTATATCAAAAATAAACTTGTATAATATATTCATCTGCCTAAACCTAATAATTTTTGAAATATTTAAATATATTTGGAAAAATTGACGTTTCGAAAAAAAATCATAACTTTCAAATGGGTGAATGAAAAAAAAAATGAAATTTTGAATCAGTATATTATAGTAATGGGTGAATATTTTAGGCTATTTACTGGAATTTAAAATCTTAAGATGTTTTAATAATTCAACGTAACTCTAGAAACATATTCAAGGTCGAATTTCGTACTTATTTTAAATGGCACACCCTATAAAGTTTTTACACGTAAACCAACTAGTTTTCAAGATATATCAATTTTCTTTTTTTTTTCTCTCTCTCCCTGGTTTGCGGTTTCAGCCATCTGGCTATGACCATAAGTCCTTTGACTTGCTGCCTGCGTGTGATCACAGGCAACTCTATATTGTGACCTCTAGAGCGGGGTTGTTAAGTCAGGGCGTTCTCGATGTTTACGATCGCCTCTTCGGGATGATTCCGTAGTTTTTCGATAATCTCTTTTCTTCTTCTTTCGGCCTTTTCTATGGGGTTCTCTAATTTCATTTCATTTTGAATTCTGTTGTTTGATATGTAGTACGGATACCCCATCGTCCTCCTTACTAGAGCGTTGGTGGTACTGAGTATTTTTCTTCTAGTGTTTATGCTTCCTGTGATGGCCATACTTCGCCGTGGGCAGGAGAATGGATCTCAGTATGGTTCTTCTGTTCTTATCAGATATACTGCTTGAGTCATTTAGAAGGCCGTGCATCGTCCTTAGTCTCTTCATGGTGCGCTTCTCCTCTTCACGTGTTGCTGGAAATTAAGCCTCCGGTCTACGGTGATTCCGAGATATGTGATGTTGCTTTTAAGGTTAATTTTGCTCATACTGTCTAACCTGATGTATTTCTTGATTGGGATCTTGCTGTCGATCAGGATAGCTTCGGATTTCAGCTCGTTTATTTTCCACCTCTTTCCATACTTGGTAATATACCTGAAGGCTGCCGCCGTCTTTTCCTGGGCCGAAATGATGTTGTTGCCCGTTACTAATATTGCTGTGTAGTCGGCAAATTGGAAACAGTTGCGCGCCCCTGGGGTTGCTTGTCGTGGGCATGTCCGCGACGTAGATGTTGAACAGCATCGGGGAGCCCTGAGGGAGTTCTTCCTTAGCAGTAGTTAATTGGGACAGTGAATCCTTTACTCTGACACGGAACTTCCTGTTGGTCAGCCAGCTATCCAGTGTGTGGACCAGCCAAAAGGGAAAGTTAGGGGCTGTTAGTAATTTATATAATAGGCCTTCCCTCCACACCTTGTCATAAGCTTTTTCCATGTCCACAATGGTTACAATGGACTCCGTTTTCGGTCTTAGTCTGTTTCGGTCTAATTGTTGCACAAGACGTAGGGCTTGTTGTGTGGCTACTACTCCCCTTCTGAATCCAAACTGGTTGGGCGGGATGATCTCCTCCTCAATTTTCGTTAACTTTTGACATAATATTTATTATTCATCATATGGAAAGGTGATACAAAGCGCCATCTATTGTTCAATTTTATATTTATTATTTCCAATTATTCCAATAGGCAAGTGTTTAGTTTTTGTTTACAAATAAAGTCAGTTGACCTAACAAGTGATTTACCAGATATTTCCTAAATTAATACACTAATGTTATTGATTATGAATACATTATTTGCATTATTTATTTACACATGTGTAAATTATTTGATAAAAACATTGAAGCGAATATTCAATGGAATTAAATTTGTAATTGTGTCTCCTCATTATTAGTTAGTGCATTCAAGTGAGTTTTTTTTTTTTCAGATACTTCACACTGCCTACAGTATTGAATGTATTTAAAGTTCCTCTACAGTCTTATTATTAGGATGTCTTCCATCAGAGAACGTTTTGTACAATAAAAGACCATTTTCATAACGTTCCATTATAATTAGAATCATGTTAATTCTTTTATTTAACGAAAAAAATCATTATTGTAATTGTTACTAATAATACGAATGTGTCAATTAAATTTTGTTTGCAAACAAAAGCCTATTGGAATAACTGTCAATAATAGTTATTAACTTAAACAATAGATGGCGCTTTATGTTATCTTGTCATATTAAAATAATAATTCTTATGACGAAAATAAACAAAAATGGATATATCTTGAAAACTATTAGGTTTAGATGTAGAATACCTTTATACTTTCTGAAAGACAATAACATTTCCTACATGACAGGCCTATTAGATATAGGGTATGCCATTTAAAATAAGCACGGAATTTGACCTTGAATGTGTTTCTGGAAATACGTTGAATTATCAAAACATCTTAAGATTTTAAATTTCTCTTAATAGTTTAAAATATTTACCGATTAGTCAAATATACTCATAGAAAATTTCATTTGTTTTCATTCACCCATTTGATAGTTATGATTTTTTTTTTCCAAACGTCAATTTTTCCAAAAATATTTAAATATTTCAAAAATTATTAAGTTCAAGCATATAAACATATTATGAAAGTTAACCTTGATTTTGATGTAGAATCTGAAAAAAAATATAAAATATTCAATTAGAAAAAATATAACTATGATACGCCATGCTTTTATGGGACACACTGTATATTTTAAACTCATTTTAAATGTGGTCCTAATAAACCTACATACAACAACAAACAAATTCTTCAGACTAACAACAAAAGTGACGTTTTTAAGTGCCGACATTTATTTTACGAACAAGTGCATAGAAGAAGGAATATTCCCGAAATTCATCGAAGGAAAGTTTTCTAAAATCAATAACGAAATTCTCAAGTTAGCGTTCAAGTGGAAGGTGAACTGGCTAAAGTTTGAAAAGGGCAAACTGCATGCGAAACGACAACAATTACAACTCTTCACCTAAAATTAGCAAACAACTCCCCACAACATCAGTGGGGTGAATATTTACAGAAAATAAACACCGTTTCAAAAAATCCATAATTCAGAGGAAAAAATTAAGTAAATTACGCGAAGAAACGCTCCGAAACAGAACAACAATTTAACAACCCTTACCAGACACTCATCAACAATTAAATAAAAGAATTTGAAAATAATTAATTAATAAATTATTTTCTCTTTTGCTACTGTGACATAATTTATTTATTTATTTATTTAACGGAGGCCATTAAATACAGTAACATACATACATGATACAATAAATAATGACTTATGTTACTTAAGTACTTTAACAAATATCTAATAATAGACATTTGCTGTTACATAACAATAACAATAGTATAATGCAACACTTTTCAAATTATTTTATTTAATTTATTTAAATAACTGTGACCAAGAGAATAAATCCTTTTCCTATTACAATATCCGATGAAACATATAATAATACTTAACTTATGAAATAGTAAATGTAATTTAAATAACAATAAATAATTCAATGTAAAAGGAAATATAAAAGTAAAGTAAGGAATGAAAAGTGTTTTTAAATATAATATTTAAATAGTAAATGCAATTTAAAGAACAATAAATAAATCAATGTAGAATGAAATAAAAACAAATGATTCGCGAAAGGATTAAATAAATAAATAAAAATCAATGTGTTTAACTCTTGTTTTAAAAATTCTGAGAGTTTTTTGAAAGAGAGACAGAGAATCAAAGTTAAGCAATATGTTTCCAAATCGCATCAATCTATTCATTGGAGGATTAAAACTGTAGTTGATTGAAGAAAATTAATTATTAAATGTATAATTTAGTCTAGTTCTCCGGGTTGACAGAGGAACTAATTCACAATTAATTCGTGCTGACAATATCTTAAATATTATTAATATTAATATAATAAATTATTTATTTTTTAGATTTTTCTTTAACAATAAATTAAAAAAGAGTGACCAATAAAAAATTAAGGTTATTCAATTGTAAATTAAATAAAAAGAATTTTGAAAATAATTAATTAATAAATAAATTATTTTCCCTTTATTTAAATAAATTTGTGTTGTTGTGAGTTACGTGAAGAGATTCTAACAATTAAAAATAAAACACTTTGTATTTCTTTCTTCACGTGTGAATAGTGTCGAGTTGAAATCGACTAGTTACATATCCCAAGTGGACATATCTACTCTATGTTAGCCATTGGATATTTAACTACAAAAAAAAAACAGTTGTGAAAAGTATGGATTGCGCCCTTTAGTATACGGCCAGCAATATCAATTTTTGTCATTTGGTGATCGAATTGTGGAATATTCCAAATGTCAAGTTGAATATCGACTAGAGCTACATATCATAAGTAGATAATTTTACTCTATTTTAACCACTGAATATCTAACTATATAAATAAAACATTTAATTATATATATTATCTTGAAGAACATGTAGCCAAATTAGTTACAGCTTTCCGGGGGGTATAGTACGACGCACGCCATTGATGTAATGTATAATAAAATATAATATAAAAGTTATTTCGTACATTTTACTGATTCAGGAAGAATATCGAGCTTTGTAGCTATGCGGATATCATTGAAAATTAGCATCTATTATAGTAAACTAAATGTATGGCTAATTTTGCAGAATTCGTACAGGTCGTCTGTACGTCGATTTCCGAGAATTCCTGCTGCCGCCAAAAGCGCAGATCGACTCGTTTAATGTTGGTTTAGCTAAATTTTAAATGTGTGAGGAATGTGAATGTAGTCAGTTGTAATAATAATACTAATAATATCTGTTTATGAAATTAAATTTACGTCAAAAATTATAAACTAGCTTAAATGTAATATTACTAAGTTTAATCTTAACAAAAATATATATATACATCTACATAATTATGATAAAAGTATTGGCTTAAGTCTACTTATATCTACATTTATTAATGAACTCTTCAAGTGATTTTTAAACATTTAAAGTCGTGTTTGTGGATTTTAATATTATTGGGAACTGAATTGAATACTTTAATTGAAGTATTTACAATTTGGAGAAAGAAAATGGTATGGTATAATATTATGTTTTATCTGTATAGTCTGAATAAATGTAAAACATAAAAAATATATTTTTCCTTGGATCTAATTTTTAAGTATAACATATCGAGAAATTGTGCTTTTCTTTCTTTGCGTGTTTACATTCAAGGAAAAATATTTGTGATAATATTCTTTTGTAGAACTCACTTACCGATTCCTATAATATTAAAATACGATTCAAGGCTGAAAGGCTACAAGTTTGAATGGTAAACCGGTTACGCATGCCGGTGTTAAGTACAACAACACTTTTTTTATCCGAAGTAAATTACCTTTAAAATAATGTTCGCTTTCACGAAAACAATTTAAGAGTGGCAAACGATGAAATAAAAATTAACGACAATTAAAAGAAAATATTAAATGTGCTTTATTTGATTAATTATTTGCGAATGTAAAATAATTCTATGTGAAATGTTAATTTTGAATTATCTTCGACGCAAAAAAAAACACCGTTTTAAAACAATATTCCATTATAGTTTTAATTAATTTTTGAAAATCCTGTGATATTCCTGTGATTGGTTTTGTCAGTCAGTATGATGCTTCGCGACTGATAAAACCAGTCACAGGCTGACTGGATGTTTCAATTAATATTAATTTTGAATTATCTTTTACACAAAAGCACAAAAACTGGTAGAAGATGATTGAAAATTAAGGTTTTTAATAGAATTATTTTATTTTTCTTGTGGTTGTTGATCTCCAAAATTAATTTACGTACGTGTTCACCGAACACAAAAATAAGGTCCGCTTTTACGAAAACAATTTAAGAACAGCAGACGAGAAAATAAATTAATACTTATATAAAATTAATAGTTTTAATATTTAAACATTGATAGTTCTTATTGTAATAATAAATATGAATATATTATTGAAAATCTGCCAATAAAATAAACAAAACACAGATTAAATTGAATCACTTTAAATTATTAGTCCATTTTCAAGATAATTTCAAATTTAAAGTTAATCAATTTAATCTGTGTTATGTTTATTTTATTGATAGATTTTTAATAAATTAATATTAATTCTTTAAAATTAAAATTAATCTGATTGACAAAAATAATCATTATTGAACAAATGCACATTAAAACAACTACTTCTAGGGCACATTTAAAAAAAAATGTATTGTTTTAATTTTCCAGGTGAGTCAATATTTATTAAACTACTATATTTCATTTTATCCACCACTAAAAAACTGTTTCGACTTGAAAATAACCTCGAAAAGTAGAAACATGTTATGATAACTTGTATTATTTTGGTGCATACTGTTTCATTCAGTTATAACAGCTGTCACGACACCGAATGATATAACAGTTTAGGGTGATTCAAGATACCAAACCGCCATATAACGTAACGATAAATGATTTCGATAGGGAATTGGGCTGTTTATTTGAAAATTTGTTATTAGAGTTCTCTGTAGCTATTTGAGAAAATTAACTAAATTTTATGCTAAAGTTGCAGTCAGGCTATTGCAAATACATTATAATTTTCTGCTAAAAAAAAGATGTTATAACAAACATTTAAAAGTAATTGCTATCGGTTAAGTCAACAACACTCGGTCAATCTTATCAGAAATTAGAGCTGAGCGTGGGCAACCGCGCTTATCGCCAATAATTACAGAACGTGTTATGTAACTGGAGCTCAAGATAAATCAAAATATTTGTTCTTTATCGTACGACTTTCGATGCACTCAATTAAAACGCTCGATTTATTTTCGAATTGCATGAATCGTATTCGCAAATAATTACGAATAAAATAGGACCTATATGGGAGTCTTAGGGTATACCAGATTTCAGTATTTATATTTTGTAACAGGAGCTGAAGATTAATCAAAATATTTGTTCTTTATCGTACGACTTTCGATGCACTCAATTAAAACGCTCGAATTATTTTCGAATTGCATGAATCGCATTCGCAATTATTGCTTATAAAATAGGACCTATATGGGAGTCTTAGGGTATACCAGATTTCAGTATTTGTATTTTGTAACTGGAGCTGAAGATTAATCAAAATATTTGTTTTTTATCGTATGATTTTCGATGCACTCAATTAAAACGCTCGATTTATTTTCGAATTGCATGATTGCATTCGCAATTATTGCGAATAAAATAGGACCTACATGGGAGTCTTGGGGTATACCAGATTTCAGTATTTGTATTTTGTAACAGGAGCTGAAGATAAATCAAAATATTTGTTCTTTATGGTACGATTTTCGATGCACTCAAATAAAACGCTCGATTTATTTTCGAATTGCATGAATCGCTTTCGCAAATAATTACGAATAAAATAGGACCTACATGGGAGTCTCGGGGTATACCAGATTTTAGTATTTGTATTTTGTAACTGTAGCTGAAGATAAATCAAAATATCGTATGATTTTCGATGCACTCAATTAAAACGCTCGATTTATTTTCGAATTGCATGAATCGCATTCGCAATTATTGCGAATAAAACAGGATCTACATGGGAGTCTTGGGGTATACCAGATTTCAGTATTTATATTTTGTAAGATGAGTTGAAGATAAATCAAAATATTTGTTCTTTATCGTATGATTTTCGATGCACTCAATTAAAACGCTTAATTTATTTTCGAATTGCATGAATCGCATTCGCAAATAATTACGAATAAAATAGGACCTACATGGGAGTCTTAGGGTATACCAGATTTCAGTATTTGTATTTTGTAACAGGAGCTGAAGATTAATCAAAATATTTGTTCTTTATCGTATGATTTTCGATGCACTCAATTAAAACGCTCAATTTATTTTCGAATTGTATGAATTGTATTCGCAATTATTGCGAATAATACAAGACCTATATGGGAGTCTTGGGGTATACCAGATTTCAGTATTTATATTTTGTAACAGGAGCTGAAGATTAATCAAAATATTTGTTCTTTATCGTATGATTTTCGATGCACTCAATTAAAACGCTCAATTTATTTTCGAATTGCATGAATCGCATTCGCAATTATTGCGAATAAAATAGGACCTACATGGGAGTCTTGGGGTATACCAGATTTCAGTATTTGATTTTACGTAAAATAATATTTAAACTAACTATATTTCAAAATAATATTATACAGGAGGTAGAAAAACCACTTTTCGGTAGCCAATTAAAAGATATAAATTAGAAATTTAATTCTGTAATTTTTATTATTTATCTTGTATATTTTTATTGCTGAACTGTCTTAGAGCTTATTAATGATTTTATGAAGAATGAGAGTACAATGTATGCATTTTGGAGCGATATTTGAATTTCCGGGTATACAGTTTATATAGATAAATCGTTTAATTTACGTTGTCAGTCAAAAAAAAAATGGGGGTGCTACTTTAAAAGAATCTTCTCCCCCCTTTGTTAAATTTTATGATTAAAAAAAAACACAGAATTACATATTATAATTATAAATCTCATGTTGACATTTCTCCTTTTTCTGGACTCTATTTATGCTCATGCAAGCCACTCTTGAATATTAATGTTGACTAAAAAATGAAGTAATTTATTTCAAGTTGTTATATAAATGTCATTCTATTCTGTTTAATATAATTTAATCAGTCCTCATTTTATTAAAGAGAACAGATACATATTTCTTAAAGAATTAATGATCTTTATTTATTATTCAACTAACAACTAAACTTAATAATTATGGTATAACTGTAATAAATTATGTTAAAATAAATCAAGTTTAATTTAATTTTGATTGATAACTCTAATAATTTGAAAGTACATTTTATTAAACAAAACAGAATGAATATCAATACATCTTTCTCAAAGATCGTTAATCTTAATAATAATAAATACTAAAATATATTAAATATATTAAATGTGTAAAGTTAATTTATGAGCCAAAAATCATCCACCAATTAAATAAATTATTTAAGAAATTCAATCTCATAAGATTCTACAATATTTAATGCAATTGTGTAATATTTATAATAAAATAAACTATGTTAAAATATTGTTTTTAATCTAGTTTAATTTAAATATTGACACATCTGTATAATTGACTAGAATAAGCAATAAGACAACTAAACGCAACCTACTTTGGAAAAGCCTGTCGGTCCTGTACAGCAACACGAAGGATCTATGAAACATTTTCTTGTGCTCGTTGTTTTGTTGTTGATCACCAAAAATTAATGTACACACGCGTTCGCCGGACACTGATGATGGACTGATTCTTGATAAGAAATCAGGCGGTTGCCTTCGCCTGTTTTCGCCTTTCTTTTTTTAATACATACAAATCGCGTTTGATTGGAGGAGTTTTCGTGCGTGCGTCGAGCGAGTTATTTTATTAGCATACAACCTTGGTCGCGGGAAAACGTGGCTGAAATTCATTCCACGGGGAATTTGTTAATAATTGTTGTCCGTTTGTTTGGTTGCGTATGTTAGAATGTTGTGATGTTTCGAATTGGACAATTTTCAAAGTAGTGAAACGTATAACAGTAAAAAATGAAAAAAAAAAAATGATGCGTGCTTTAAGCGTTCATAATTTATTTATTTTCTTTATTAAATTATGAAAACAGACAAACAATAATATCATTACTTCACAGGACTCTTAAAACACACGTCTTTCTTTACTTTTGATTATTGTGTGTTTTCATTATTTTATTAAATAGTTGAATTTACGTCGAAATGATAAAGTGAACGCAACATATATATATATATATATATATATATAATTTAACGCTTACTACAAACTTAATAATATTACTTAATAAATAAATTGTGATTACTTAAAACTCACATCATTTTTTTATATATACAAACATCTTTATTCCCAAAGAATACATACATATTTAATTTAATATACAATACATTAAACAATTTAAAAAAAATACATATTTTTAAGAGAAACAGCTATCGACCGGAGGTCTTTCAGCCTCATTTTTTTTTATTATTGTCTCTTTTCATAACTTAAGAAATAAATTATGAATGCTTATAAAGTTTTTTATCACTTATTACTTTTTATTTTTAACTGTTATGTTTACAATGTAATTTTAAACTTTTCAAATTAAACGCTTGTTTTTGCTTCACTATACTTTGTCCTTGAGAATGACTTCAAGTCGAAACTAGTTGAATAAATAAAAAGTATACCGAAGCTAAACCAACCCACTGAGCAAAAAAAAAAAACATTGCATAACACATTGCATTAATGTTACGGCGCAACGTGTAATGTGGCGTTTTAAGTTGCATTAATGTTACAGAATCGTTGAATGTCCGCCTGCAGCCCCCAAAAATATTACTGTACTATTGATAAAGCAACATCCATGCAATACGAACCATCACGAGTATTATATGCAATTCAACGTACAAATCGAATGTATGTTAAGTTACATATTATATTATAGACATAGATACATGTAGTATGTAATGTTTATATACTATATGATCTATATGCGCATTATATGCAACCTGAATACATAATTTAAGTAAATATTGAGAAATAATTTCTGAAGCAATTTCAATATGTTTATAATTATTACAATTAAAATTAGGAAGACAGTACAAGCGCCATCTATTACCTAACTTCAGGTGGGATCCTTAACAATTAGGGTCTACAAGGTAGACAAACCAAAATCGTTGTCTCGTCCTCTAAAGAAAGTCGAATGATAGAAGACGAACGATCCTGTTTATTATGTAATTAGTTTCCCTAGTTGAACGGATCTTGTGTTGTGATTAAATAACCTAATATGAACATAAAAATTAAAAATACAACGCAAACGCCATCTGTTTTCAAGTGGCGTCGCCTTTGTATTACATATGCGGAAAGTAAAACAGATACCCATTACCCATATAGCACAAATACTTCCAATGGAATATACATTAAATATCCCTTTTCGAATATTGCAATATCCGCGGATATCCATTGAGCGTCCAATGGAGTTGCAATGTATATCCAATGTATATGAAATATCCGGATATTAAATATCCATTTCATGTCTATGCAATATACAAACGTACATTCTCATATCCATTAGATGTTCAGTGGAGATTCAATTTTTAAAATGTACGGAATAAATATTCTATGGATATCCATAGGATATAATAAAATAAATATCTATATTTAATTAATTTATTAATAATTTAATGAAATTATATCCATTGAATATACTTTGATGAAAATTCATCAAAGAATATACATTGAATATCCATTGTATGTTGCCGAAGGTATTTGCACATTTGGGATATATGGTGGATATCCATTCGATATTTTGTGCTATGTGGGTATTTAGTTTAGTAATTTTCAATGTTGCTATGTTGGATCGAAGTAAAATGATCGTGAAATCAATCAACAATTATATAATGTTAAACATGCAATATTACCATTTTTAATATTTACGCAATATAAATAGTATAATATTGTATTAACTTTACATTTTCAACAATTATATAATTTTAAACATGCAACATTATTATTTTTAATATTTACGCAATATAAATACTACAATCTTGTTTTAATTTTACATTTTTAACAATTATGTAATGTTAATGTTGAATCGAAGTAAAATGTTCGTGAAATGTAAAAAATACAATATTATATTCAATTAAATTTCTCAACAATTATATAATGTTAAACATGCAATATTACCATTTTTAATATTTATGCAATATAAATAATGGAATTTACATTTATATTTTATTTGTCACATTAATCTAATATGAATACATCAACTTTATAGAAAGAAACATTTATACAATATTAGTAACATTACTACATTATTGCCGTAATGAATTTAGTGCAATAAAATAAAAATTTTAGTATCCATGGACAATATTAATATAACATTTGAAACGTTTCCTTGCTCAATGGGAAGTTTAAAATTAGTCAGAATGTTTCACCAATTGATCAACGAGAACCAAATTAAATTTATTCAGGTTGATATAATTAAAATTAAAACACTAGGTTTGTTTGGGTTTTCACTTATTAATATTTTCACCGACTAGTTTCGACCATTGGGAGGAATCTACATTTTTTTTAACAACTAAATATATATACAAATTCATGCTATCATAAAATCAGGTAATAAGTGCGGACGTTATAGGAGAGTACCAAATCGCCTTTATTGACAGAATGGCTAATTGCTAATTTTGAAGAACATTTATTTAAAGATAAGTGTAAAAATATTGTTTAATGGGCGAGATATGTTGATGATGTGTTTTGCATTTGGGATGGGACAATTCGACAGTTAAATTCATTCACAACTTCTTTAAATTCAATAAACAAAAATATTGTTTTCACCACAGAAATGGAACAAAATAACAGATTAAATTTTCTAGATTTGACCATTTTTAAAACAATGGACAATACACTATATTATAAAATTTACCGGAAAGATAGTTTCACCGATATAATTATCCCTAGTTGTTCTAATACTCATCACAAAATAAAAAAACATTACATTCCACTCTTTAATTCACAGGCTAATACATATTCCACTTAATGAAAATGATTTTAAAATAGAATTAAATACAATAAAAACAATAGCTCTTAATAATGGTTATAATGAACCTTGTAAAAAGGAAGAAATTAAGACAATTCAAAAAATATGTTTATTGTGAATCAAAAACCGAAAAATCAATCTGGCATAATTAGATTTCGTTAACAATCTGTCTGAAGAAATCACACAACACTTTCAGAAATATAATTTTAATGTCATAATGACTAACCCTTTAAACCTACAAAGACTACTAGTCAATAACAAATCTGTTGTTGATAAACTTGATAAATGCGGTGTTTATGAAATTAAGTGCGGCGATTGTAATAGTATATACACAGAGCAGACTGGAAGAAATTTTAGAACACGTCTAGAAGAACAAAATCAATAATTAATAACAAATGTTCAACTGGATTCGCACAACACTGTATCGAGAATAATCACATTTTTAACACAACAGATTGTAAAGTTTTAACTCGGGCAATAAAGGACAGTACCTAAACTTCCGCGAGGGTTTGAAAATTAGGAAGGCGCTAAAGCGAGGTAAACCAATTGTAAATAATATGGATGAGATGCGTCCGCACTTATTACCTGATTTTATGATAGCATGAATTTGTATATATATTTAGTTGTTAAAAAAATTGTAAATTCCTCCCTGAAGATGACCAATGGTCGAAACTAGTTGGAGAAAATATAAATAAGTGAAACAAACGAAGTGTTTTAATTTCAATTAAATCATCCTGAATTAATTCAAAAGTGTTTCACCACGAGTTAAATGAGAAATTAATTAAACATATACAAATTGAATTTATTTCTTAAGTTATGAAAACACACTACAATAAAAAAAGAAGATTGATGTGTGTTTTGGGCGTTCATAATTTATTTCGTAAGTAATCAAAACATCCACCAGTAATAATTAAGACTGCTGTTTGTAGTAAGCGTAAACTTTGTGATTATGTGAAATACATATGAATAAATTATTAAAAATCAACCAATAAAACACAGATTAGATTCAATAACTTTAAATTCTCGACTAGTTTCGGGTTATTAGCCCATTTTCAAGAGAATTTAAAATTTGTTTTTTTTTGTGATTATGATTAATTGCTTGAATATTTTGTTCACTTTGTCATATAGACACAAATTTTAAAAATAAACAAAATAATGAAGAGAGTCAGAAAGACCTATGGTCGATAGCCCATGGCAGACTACTAACATAATTGTACCGGGTGTCCAAATAAGAAAGGTCACCGGCTATATCTCAGGAACTATGAGTCCTAGAGTTTTCAAATAAAAAGATGTTAATAATGACCATGAGAAAATGCGGGAAATAATTTTCAAGTTCGTAACTCTTCCGGTAGGGGGCGCAATGAACTGTTAAAAGGTAATACTATGTTTGTTCGTTACATGAACCGGTTCAGCACTTTTTACACTTTCTGCACTGAAACCGTTCGTTACATGCACTAAGTTTAACTGTGTTCGTTTGCCCCTGGTCCGGAGTAGGTGTAATTAGTGCAGCTTAGAAAAAGAAGCGGGAAAGACATATGTCAACAGTACAATTTTTAAATATGGATTTAATTATCTATTTCAAATATTATTTTGACTATTAGTGAGTTGCTTATTATTTTTTACTATCATTATTTGCTTTATTATTTTAGGGGCCATTCAAATATTATGTAAGCACTACATGAACGAATGAAAGAAAAAACTTGTATTGACGGCTTCTTACTTGAGAGGAATATATATTTTTTATAAAACATACTTTAATCAATATTTTAAAATAATTTATTGAATTTCTTCAAATATACTACGACATACTTCCTTCCTCATACGATGACCTTCTTTTTCAGAAGATTCACCAGCTAAACAAGGCTGTTTAGCCTGTTCAGGTTGTTTATCTGCATATTGATCATTGTCATCCATGATAATATTGTAAAATATAAAAAATGTAAAGCCAAATCTAAATCCATTTTATTATAAGGACCTAAGATTTATTTTTTAAAAGTTGAGGTTATGTAACTGTTGTTTTGTCACTCAACATACAATAAACTGCACGCAAAGCGTTCGTTACAGTCAATTCCAGTTCATAAAAACTGGCATGTATTAGCCTGCACCGGTGACGTCACAACCTGCACTCGGATCAAGATAGTGCGGAACAAACGAACAAACCTACTGCTATTATCTCAAAAAAAGGTATCAAAAATACTCTTTTTGAAATTATGATGAGTTTATCAAACGAAAATGTTACAGACTTTATTGTCTTACTCTTGAAATAATGGGTGGGGGAAGGTTCGAATTTGCAACGAGCAAATGTCAAATAACTCTTTTGTTTTTTTAACCGATCTTATTGATTTTAATGTCATACGAAAAAACTAATCATACTGAATAATATTATTGACAAAAATAACAAAACTATCTAACTTTATCGCCGCTAGGTGGTGCCAACTTAAAATATAGATAATTTTCCCATTTTTCTTAAGAATTTTAAATGGAATGATATATTTTTCTTAGTCTTAATAGAAAGAGGATTAAAATCTAATGAATATAGTAAAAACTGCAAGTCAATACTTTCATTCTATCACATTTTATTAACAAAATAATATTTCGAATTAATAATATCAAATGTCATTTGACAACTTTTTGAGGTTGATAAAATTTATAACAAAAACTAAAAAATGGTACTATTTTTTCACCACTAGGGGGCGTTTTCTATAGCGTGTGAAATTATTTGGATACAGTCTTTCCCGAGAGGTGAATACATGACGATTCTTATTTCTTTGGCCACCACGATTTCCCGACTGTTTAGATTTTTAATTTTAAGGAAAATTATGGGATTGATTTTTTATCAATCCAGGCCTACAATGAGGATAGACATAATTTTATGGATCTAAAATGTAAAAACTTCAGCAATAATTGATTGTTGTCAATAATTTTAATCAGTATGATAAGTTCTTTCATAGGACATTAAAATCATTAAGATGTGCAACAGCATGTGTACATTATGTAATTCAATGTCCGGCGTGGGTATTTGCCCGGGAAGTAGTTGTTTTAATATGCATTTGTTTGACGTACTTACGTAACGTAAGTCAAAAGTCACAGAGCTAAATGTGGAAATAATTTATTAATTATTTTCAAATCATTTTTAATTAATATCATTAAGATCGGTTAAAAAACAAAAAGTTATTTGACATTACAAATTCGGACGTTCCCCCACCTTTTATTTCACCAGCCCACACATTAAGCTTTTGAGGATATTGTGTGTTCGCTCCAATCATCCAATGCTGATTTTGAGGAGCCCAGTAATGGCAATTTTGTTTATTGACGGTACCATTCAGACAAAATGTTGCCTCGTCAGAAAAAACAATGTTTTTAATTAAGCAAGGAGTTTCATTATAGATTTACATCATTATTTCACAAAATTGCATTCGTCAATCAAAATCATCATCGCTCAATTCTTGTACCAAGTGCACTTTAACGGGTGAAATTTATGTTTTCCGAATAACTGGACACTGTACCTTTTGACACACTAACTTGTGAAGAGACCTCCACAAGGGTTAAATGTGGATTTTCTTGCATCATTAAAATTGCATCCAATTGTCTATTTTCATTTAAGGCCAATGGACGTCCTGCCTTAGGCTTATCTCGTACATGTCCGAGATCGCGAAATTTGTTTTCAATTCGACTTACTGTAGATTGCGATATGGGCGGACGCTCCGGGTGCGTTTCATTGAACAAAACACGAACTTCTTCATACGTTCGGCTACTATCTCCAAACCCAATCATCATTACAACTTCGATTCTTTTGGTTTTTTTTGGTTCTTTCGGTTTTGGTTTCAGTAAGTCTCATTTTGCTAATATTACTTCAATCACAAAAAACTCTGAATTGTGTTTAACATAAGTAAAAACAATTTGCAATTGTTTTAATGATATTGCTCTGGCCGCTTCAACAGTGCCTATTCGAATATTGATCCTCTCCTTTGAATACATTTTGGTAAATACCGCTGTAATTTATTAACCGATTTTGATAATTTTTGTTTCGTTGAATTCAGAAATTAAAAAAATCTATCATTTGAGGTATCGCAAGGAGTTTTTACAGTTGAGGTTGCCACCCCTTAGGGTATATCAGGATAGCATTTTAAAAATAAAAATCGACGTGTCAAAGCACGATTATTTACAATTTTATAGAATTTATCCGTTACTTTTGAAATACCCTATATATATATATATATATATATATATATATATATATATATATACAAGGTGTACAGAAAATGAGTGAAAACCTTCAAGTAACTCAATTCATTAATTATTTTTTAATAGAAAATCCAAATAAAAAAAATGTTGTATGGTTCTTCATTGAGGCTCACGAGGTCTTCGGATTTTTAAATATGTGACTATAAATTAGTATTGTTTTTTAAATATTTTGTAAAAAATCAATATCATTAACAATCAATTAGACACGTGTATAATTCCATTGATGTAAATGATTAATAAATCGGATATTTTTACAATTTATAACTTCATCAGAAGCATTCTTTTAATGAAAATAGATCTGGCAACGACGCATGCTCGTTTGTAAAAGAAAAGGTGTATACAACACCTCCAGCTGATGATGTAGCAGTTATAAACAGGATAAATGCACACTTGTTTGATCCAGCGTTGCCAAATGTATAGTTCTTTTAAGTGGCCCGTGAGGCTTAAGGAAAGACCGTGTGACTTATTTTCGTTAATATTTTTATCTAAAAATTAGTCAAAGAGTCACGCTACCTAAAGCTTTTCACTCATTTTCTGTACACCTTATATATATATATATATATATATATATATATATGTATGTATGTATAATAATTTTTTACTTTTCGAATTTTCGAATTTGTAGAGTAATTATTTAATTGAATTAGAAAATACCACCCATCGTAAATTCCGCTTTTAATTAGGAAAGCCCATAAAAAACAAACACCGCGATGGTAATCATTGCACAATACGCTCTGCGCTCTTATCGCAGAATAAATATAGAATGATATTTATTCGGTTTATCTGCAGTAAAATCATTACGTTAGATTCTAATTATAAACAGGCATTTATTTCATTCCATTTCTTTAATTTAATTTAAAATAAAACGATTAAATCATAACGTATCTCTCAAATATCGTTTGAAATAAAACACTGATCAATTTAAATTGATAAATAAAGCACTAATAAACCTCTTCGCACTTTAATTTGAAATACCAAATGTAGATTTCCGACACAATATGACCATTATCAATGGATTATTAGATTAACAGTGTTAATCCATTGATAATGGTCATTTTGTGTCCAAAATCTACATTTGGTTATTCAAATAAAAGTGTGATGAAAGATATTTGTGCTTCATTTATCAATTTAATTTGATCTTCATGTATCTCAAACAATCAATTTACTTGTCGATTTCATAGCGAGAAACAATCTTTATTTACAGAAAGCATAAATAATATTTAAATATATGTATTTATAAATATATATACAGGGTGGCGCAAGATTCCGATGAAGTCCAATAACTCAGTTATTAAGAACACCCTATATTTTTTATGCTACCATTTACCGTTTTTGAGATATTTAGTCTCAAATACAAATTTGGTATAGAATTTTTAACCAAAGTAGGCCTCGCCAGAACAACTAATTTATTTAGTATATACAGGGTGGCGCAAGATTCCGATGAAGTCCAATATCTCAGTTATTTAGAAATTTACAAAAAAATATTACTGACATAATTTGTAGCTACTGTAAAACTTCACATTTTAAAATTAGTTTCATATATACGGGGTGTCCAATAATCACGTGACGTATCAAACATATGATTTTTTAAATGGAATGCTATATTTTTTATGTCGATTTTAGATTCTACGCTTAAAATTAATCATTTTTGACATAAGGTTTATTAGGTCAATTTTTAATATTTTAAAAGTTATAAGCAATTTAATATTGAAATAGATGGAAGTTTAGGGCCTTATTTTTCAAAATTGAAAAACGATGTAAACTTTCTGTTAACGCAATGTAATTGAAAAAATGCTTAATAATATAAGGAATAATCATTTGTTACCTTAAAGCAAATGTTGTGTACAGGGTGAAACAATACGCAAAATGATTTTTTTTTTCTTTTTTCACTTAAATGGAACACCCTACATTTTTTACACTATTTCGATAGAAAATTGGTTGTTCTTTAATTTTTGTATAATAAACTATACCCCTATCTGTTATCGTTTTTTTTAACAATTTCAATTCAAAGTACTAAATTATAAGTTTCGCTTATAAACTATAATTTAAGTTGGCTATAATTAAAACAAATGCAATTCATTATCGTTTTCTGACATTTAATAACATACTTACTTCCTAACCTAAAATAATATTCAAATGACAATCGATATTTAAAGGCGCATGTAAAATATAAAGAAAATAGTTGCTCGGCAATTATTTAGCGAGTTATAATGGTTATTGGGATACATTTTTTTTTAAAGAAAAAAGTTGTAAAATATTTGAATGCTATTGAATTAAAAAAATGAAGCGAATTCACGCATTCATATCATTTTTAAATACATAAAAAATGTTAATACTAACAAAATATAATGATATAAGTATTTTATTATTTCATTTAGTATCTATTTTCGGTTTTTCAGTCAACATGAATTGTTTAAATAAATCAATTTAACAAGCATATAGGAATAGTTTATATATTTTTCGAATAATAACAAAAAAATATAGTTGTTATTTATTAACAATCAAATTAATCATTTATTGAAGAAGTATTTTTAACTGCACGAGTGCTACAAAATATAACGTAAAATGTACTTTACTTACTAAATATGATATTAAGCGTAACTTTCACAACTGAATAAATAGTTCTGGCGCGGCCTACTTTGGTTAAAAATTCTATACCAAATTTGTATTTTAGATTAAATATCTCAAAAATGGTAAACGGTAGCTATTTAATATGTTATATAAAAAATGAAGAGTGATCAATTTTCTATTGAAATAGCATAAAAAATATAAGGTGTCTCATTGAAGTAAAAAGAGAAAAAAAATAATTTGGCGTATTGCTTCACCTTATATATAAAAATTTGTTTTAAGAGAAAAAATATTATTTCTTTTATTATTAAGTATTTTTACATTTGTATGGCGTTGACAGAATGTTTATTTCATTTTTCATTATTGAAATATTAGGCTCGAAACATCTATCGATTTCAACATTCATTTGTTTATAACTTTTAAAATATGAAAAATTGACCCATTAAATCTTATATAAAAAATGATTATTTTTAAACGTAGAATCGAAAATCTTCGTAAAAAATATATCATTCCGTTTAAAAAGCATATGTTTGATACGCCACATGATTATTGAACATCCTGTACATATGAAACTAATTTTAAAATGTGAAGTTTGACAGTAGCTATTAATAATGTAAGTAACATTTTTTTGTGTATTTCATAATATCTGAGATATTGGACTTAATCGGAATCTTGTGCCATCCTGTAAATATACAATCATCTTTATTGTGATATATACAACTTGTATTTGTATATATATATATATATACATATATATATATATATATATATATTCGATGTCCCCTTTTGCCAATTGGTGTCGGGGTTGTATTTGTATACATTGTAATGTATATTCTATGAGAAAAAATAAAAGGGAAATAAATCAATGACGAAGTAGAAGTCTCGATCATCAAAAGTAATAGAAATAGAAATTTTATTTAATATAAAAAAAATGTTTAATTAACTCATTGTCAGATAAAAAAAAAAATCCCTTCGGCTCTTTCAACCCAAAACTGACTGATAATTTCCATAATTGCAGTAAATTTCCTCCGAAACTGCACATAATCGTCACAAATTACGATTGTTTGGACACTGTTTAATTTTTCCACACAGGTGTGTGTGAATGCATGTGTGTATGTGCGCACGTACACGCGGTTCTCTACAGTTTTTTTTTTTCACACAGTGTCTGCTCAATTTCCCCACCTTCGGGCCTGATAAGAAAACACGTGAACTAAAAGTATATAATTAGTCAACGGCTAGCGGCAGTGTTTAGAGTGCCACCGTCGGGGAGTGCGTGGGCGTCCCGAATGTGATACCTGGAGAACACCTGCGCCATCACGAGGAAACGGTCTGAGTGAGTAAAGAATGATAAAAAGTATGTTTTGTGTTTTACGAATCTCGCAATGGTTTTAATACGTAAAATAATTTGTTTCATTATGTTATATACAATCATCTTTATTGTGGTATTTACATATACATATATTATACAATATATTTAATCTAAACTTATAAATGGTTATCGACCGTAGGTCTTTCGGCCATCATTATGTCTCTTGATATTTTAGTCAATCGGGGTTATTATATAAGGGAAATGTTAAGTTTAACGTGTATTTTATTTTTTATCATCATATTCTTTTTAGTTAAAATATGTTCATAGAATTAATAATGCACACGTTGAACTTAACATTTGCTATTAACATATATAACATTAAGTTGATTTTGTAAACTTATGCAATCATCTATATTCGTAATTGTTGAAAAAATCTTTAAATCATCAGCATATAAACGGTGTTTGCACTCTAGTAGATTGGAAAGATCGTTAATGAAAAGATTGAATAATAATGGGCCCAGTATGGAGCCTTGAGGGACCCCCGAACTTGGAAAATAAGAATTAGACTTACAATTATTAATCAGTACATATGATTAATAGCCCCGAATAACGACCATTCTCAAATGAAACCAAACAAGAGTGCACTCTCGATGAAATGAAATTGTAATAGGTAATTTTGAATTAAAAGATGTGTTTGGTTTCATTTGAGAATGATCGTTATTGACCAAAATAAAGTGTCAGAAAAATTATTTATTTTAAAATTTATGATTAATATTAAATTATACACTTATTTGATCCACTGTTGCTAAAATTACATTTCTTTAAATTGGCTCGTGAGGAGTTATAAGCCACAATAAAATATTTTTTTTGTTAAATTTTCTGCTTGAAATTAATCAATGAACCACTTTACCTGAAGATTATCACACCATTTCTGGCCACCATGTATATTTAATCAATATTCCCATTGTACCCTTTCAGGTGTTGTGTAAGGAGACTAAATATAATAACATTTTATTTTATATAAAATAGTTAATGGTATTATTGCTGAGATCTGTATTTAAGGTTGCGAAAGAGATAGCTATATAGTAAAATGGAAATAATCGTTTGAAAAAAGAGCCATTCTTTTAGATCTAATAATATGAATTTGTATTTACTTTTTTTTATCTACCAAGTATAAAGTATCAGTCTAAATAAAAAATAAATTTCGTGTATTACGTCAATTTACTAGTTCAAGTTAGAAAAGAAAATTGTAAGATTTAATGAAATTAATAGATCATGTCTGCTAAGTTATTTGAATGCAGAATTTAGTGAAATCCTTTAAATTTTCATTGCACAAATTTTTATTAGCAAAAATATAATTTGAAATTTGCTATAAATTTGATCAATTTTCATTGTTTTTCATAATTGTTTTTCACACAAACTAAACATAAAAATAATTTTTAATTCATCTGATGAAATTCCTGCTTCCTTGCTTATTTTAAGATTACTTTGATGTATAATACAATATTGTTCATTGATCACAACAGCAATCTAACTCGAATTAGTGATTGCCAATATTTATATAGCTATCTCTTTCGCCTAAACCGCACACTTAAAGAAATATTTCACAGAACTAATTACGGTAAAAAAAAAATAAACCATTATGTGGTATGGTTAAATTCGCGAATATTTTATGTACATCGCCTAAAAGAAATTTGATGCGAGTAAATTTTGAGAATGTATCTATATAATATTAAAAGATTATTTATATTTATATAGCTATTAATTATCGTTGCGCTATATTTATTGTTAATTAGATTTTTAGATTGTTGTTTAAGTTTTCAATGTTTTCTAATATTTTGTAAAATGTGTTTATTATTAATATTATTATTATTATGAAACCAAAACGGTATTTTAATTTAAAATTACTTATTACAATCTCGCAACAGATAATAATAATATTTATTGCCCAACAGGAAACAAAGATTTCCCAATTACAAGACAATATACAAGATAACAACAATATAGAGTATTTTAACATTATAAAGAGAAAAAAAAAAGAAAAAAAATAATTATTTGATTGACATAAAGCAACTATCGATTTTAATGATTCAAAAAAGAAATCACAAGTTGGAGGTAGTTGATTAAAGTTATTACAAATTATGCTGATGGGTGATTTAGCGCCAAAATTTAATCTATTATGATTGATATTAAATGTAGTCTTATATCTGCTGTTGAAAGTAGGAATATGCAAACTAATTAGTTGTAAAATATCGGGGCTGTCGATATGATTATTGAATAGTTTATGCATAAATGAGATACTAGACTTGTAACTTCGGCACTTAAGAGATTCGACATTAAATTTATCAAACAAACGAGAATGATCATATCCTCTCTCAGGATAATGCCCCTCAGTCTTCAGGTATAGAAATTTAAGAAATCTTCGTTGCACACTTTCCACAAGATTAATCTGAAGTTGAGATTGCGTATACCAAATTAATGAAGCATTTTCCAACTTTGAACGTACATAAACAATGAATAGAGATTTCAAAGCATTCGGATTCCGTAAGTTCGCAGAATTACGATGGATAAATCCTAATGCTTTAAAGGAACTCTTAACAAGAGATTGAACGTGAGGATTAAATGTAAATTTATCATCAAACCAAACACCAAGATCTTTGAAGACATTGACTTGCTCAATAGAATTGTTATTCACTACATAGTTAAATGTAATTGATTTGGATTTTTTTTGGTAATGGAGATAAATTTACACTTATTGCTGTTCAGATTAAGTTTCACTAATAAAACATTATTTTATTTCCTTTCTTCACTCTTATTAGTGATTATTACTTCACATAACTCAAAACAAATAGTGAACAGATTAAGTTTATTTGTCCTGCACCAATTCGAAATAACATTAAGTTGATTTTGTAAACTTATGCAGTCATCTATATTCGTAATTGTTGAAACAAATCTTTAGATCATCAGCATATAAAAGGTGTTTGCACTCTAGTAGATTGAAAAGATAGTTAATGAAAAGATTGAATAATAATGGGCCCGGTATGGAGCCTTGAGGGACCCCCGAACTTGAAAAATAAGAATTAGACTTTAAATTATTAATCAGTACATATGATCCACGATATGAAAGATAAGATGAAATGAGTGAAGTGGAATGATCACAAAAACCAAAGTAATCAAGTTTTTCAAGTAACAATGTATGATCAACTCTGTCAAACGCTTTTGACATGTCTGTATATATTACATCGACCTGCCCGGATGAATCTAATGATCTAGCAATATCATGTGTAATTATGGTCAAGTTAGTTACGCCTCGGAATGAAACATTGTTGATAATGAGATAAATATGGAGAAGTATGAAAATAAATTTGATCATACAATGTTTTCTCAAATATTTTAGCAATATGAGAAAGTATTGCTATTTGTCGATAGTTTGCAATATTTCGATGATTAGTCGACGTCTGTATACGGCAAATTGATGTATATACAGAGAGCTTTATTAAACAGTATACATTTCCCCTATGTATACCTGCAAAATACACGAGTCAAACGCATTGATGTATGTGTGTTTAGTTGCCTATAACACGCAATTGAACACACATATGCCAAATAAGCAACTAAAAATACACACATTGCGTTTGACTCGCGTTTTTTTTGCAGGTATACACTTCCCCTATTGTATACTGATAAAAAAACCTCTCTGTATATGGCAATACACTCCTTGTGGAGTTTCACCGCTTCTGATTGAAACCCTTACAATCCGTTTATATTGGGGTGGATTAATCCCCGTAATTCTTCTCTCAATGTACTGTCTCAGTGTTAAATATGTCCATCGCTATTTCTTTCCATTTCTTCCTGTCTTCTGCCTTCTTCTTTATTTCCTATACTTTTGATATCTACTTCCACCTCGTCTTTCCATCTGCTTTTTGGTCTTCCTCTTCTCTTCTTTGCGTTCGATTTCCATTCCATTATTACTTTTATGTTGGTATGTCTTCCCGATCTCCTTACATGCCCCAACCATTTTATACGGGCTGTCTTGATTATGTTAACAACATCTTTTCCTTCCAGTATTTCTAATATTTCTGTGTTATTTCTTCTTTTTATTTCACTTTCTGTTCGTCTTGGTCCTAGTATCTTTCTAATTATTGATCTTTCTGCTACTCTTAATTTGTGTTGTTATTTTTGTGTCATTGTCATAGTTTCCGCTGCATACGTTATTATAGGTTTTATTACTGTTTTATATATTTGTATTTTCGCGTTCTTGCTGATTGTTTTGTTTGTCAAGACTTTTCTATTTGCGTAGAATGCACTATTTGCTTTTTGTATTTTTTTCTTCAATTTCAGTTTTATCTTCGTTATTGTTACTAATTGTTACACCTAAGTACTTTATTTTCTTGAATTTCTGAAGTTCGTGCTGGCCTATTTTTATTTTTCTCTTATTTGCCTGTGTTTCCGATTATCATGAATTTTGTCTTTTGTTCGTTTATTGTCATTCAGATTTTCTTTCCCTCGTAGACTAGTTCCTTTAAGATGTTTTCCATTAGTGCTCTTTGTTTTGTGGCTATGACTATATCGTCTGCGTAAGCAATCACTCTCAGGACGAAAGAGAGCCAAATATCCCTTTCGTCCTGAGAGTTCCCTTTGTGTCTATCTTTCTCAGTACATATGCCAATCCGACGTTAAATAAGGTAGCTGAAAGTGCATCTCCTTGCCTTAATCTATTATTTATTGTAAACTCATTTGTTTTTCCGTTTTTCGCTTGTACTGCCGCTTTTGTGTTATTTATTGTCATTTTTATTAATTTTATGATTTTCTTCGGGATTTTAAACTCTACTAGTGCTTTGATTATTTGTGTTATGTTCATTGCGTCAAAAGCTTGCTTAAAATCTATAAATAATAATTCTAATTTAACTTTATGTTCTAGTGCTTTTTCTATTATTTGATTTACTATATGAATTGCATCCACAGTCGATTTGCTTTGTACAATGCCGAATTGGTATTCTCCGAAAATTTTGTTTGCGTATTCATTCAGTCTTTTTTGAATTATTGTTGTTAATATTTTGTAAAATTGATGTAATTTTAAATTTACTAGGAAAAATTGATGTTTTTAGAGACAGGTTGAAAATAAGTGCAAGGGGATAGCAGAGAATAGAAGCACAATCTTTAAGTAAGAAAGCTGGTAGGTTATCATGACCTGACGAAAATCTATTTGGGAGCTTAAAATAATAATTGATATATATATATATATATATAAATAACACAAAATAATATAACATAAATATTTACAATACATGTAGGTTTTAGAACAGAATTATTAGTCCTGATTATTCTTTGGTGTTAGACTTCCTGGGCTATTGACTAGAGAACTTTCTGCCTCTGAGAAAAATATTTATAGTATTTCATAAAGTAGCACAGACCGTAATTGAACAATATACAGGGCATTTTTTTTAACAATGCCTCATAGGAATTTGCTTGGGAAAATCTTTACCTCGTGTTAATGGTTTTTCTATTGTATGAATTTTAAATACACTTTTAAATTTGAATATGTTGTGCAAACTTATGCAACTTTTTATGTTATTTTTAAGAGTTGTTATATTTTAGATATTGATTTAAAATTTTAGTATTTAATGATGGCTATTAAAATGCGAGTATGAGACACGAGCCGCTAGGCGAGTATACGTCAAAGGCAATTAAATGCAAGTTGTATACAATATTTTGTCTACGACCATTTATTCACAATAATGAAAATAAACTTGTCAAATTTATTATTATTATTTGTTGAATTTATTAGTGTAAGGAAGCAATACATATCATAAAAAAGAAATATTTCAAATTATTATATTAGTTTGACGCAAAATAATATTTATTCTTTAAGGTACGCATTAATATTTTGAATTGTACAGGGTATCCAGATAAAAAAAAAGTCACCGGCTATATCTCAGGAACTATGAGTGCTAGAGCTTTCAAATAAAAAAAATGTTAATAAAAGTGATCATAAGAAAATGCTGGAAATAAATTTCAAGAAATACAAGTTATAATGAAAAGAAATTTTAGAATAAAAAATTATTAATGTAAATTTTAAAAATTTTGTGTTAATTTAAAATAAATGAAATTATAACTAAAATAACAAAATTAAATTATTTCGTCACCGGTAGGGGGGTGCTTTTTAATTTTAATAATAATTTTCTCATTTTTTAAATAAAGAAATATTTTTTTAATACAGGTGAAAAGAGTATTAAAACCAAATGGTAAAACATTTTCAATGCCAAATTTATATCAAAATTTTGTCTTTCAAATAGTCCAATGACTCCACCGTCATATTGAATACAATCACATAATTTTATACAATTAAATAAGCAGCAACATCTACTCCAGCAATAGCAGTATATCTATTGCGGAAGTTTTTGCATTTCAGATCCAAAAAAATTGACTTGTGAGTTTGAATATAAAATGTATTAATATTTCTGAGTGAACGAGAATAATTAAATATATTAAATTTAATGTAAGTTAACAAAGCCGGACAGATAACGTGCGATTTTAGTATAAGAGAAGGAATATTTCATAAAACTATAATATCCTCATAACTGGATATGTCGCCTACCACGCTTATACTCCATATTTCTCAACATGTTTTGAATGAATTCAATGCGAGTTACATCAATCGCCGCAAAATAAGGCGACTAAACAGGAGAGGCGTACTCAAGCTGACTTCTGAATAATGCGCAATACGAAAGTTTAAGAGAAGTAACATTAATTTCCTTCGAAATATGCCAGAGGAAACCCCACAATCTCATAGCCTTGTCACAAATATTATTAATGTGTTTCTAGAATCTATTATCACTCCTAAATCTCTAACAGATTCTCCGCAACTCAAAAGACATGAAATTATATTATATTCGAAATTAAGAGTTGTTTTCCCATTGAAAATGGTATAGATGCACATTTTTACAATTAAGATATAATCTGCTAAGTTTACACCATTCTGTAACCCTATCCAAGTCGCGCTACAAAAGGATGCAGTCATCAATGCATTTTACAACTTGGAAAAGCTTCACGTCATCAGCATACAATGGGCACACCCCAAAATCAATTAAGTCATTAATAAACAATGAAAACAAAATTGGTCCCTTGGGGTACACCAGAACTGACGGTTATTGAATTAGATACACAGTTATGAATTCTAACTTTTTGAGTTGGGATTTGAGATCTAATAGATAAATTAATTTATTATGGATTTAAGAAAGTACTGTGTATTTAGTTTTAAATTTTAATGAATTACATCATTATAATTATAATTTAAAAGAAAATAAATTGCAATCTTAAATACATAATAAATTAATTTATTTTTTGTATAAAAAAACTATTGATAAAGAGCACATTGTGCTCGCAATGTACATTCAGTATTAAAAAATACAGAAGTGAAGAAATAAAAAAAATATTTTTAAACTTTTATGAAAATTTCAGAAATTTTTAATGAATAGCATCATTATAATTATAATTTAAAAGAAAATGAATTGCAATCTTAAATACATAATAAATTAATTTATTTTTTATATAACAAAAAACTATTGATAAAGAACACATTGTGCTCGCAATGTATATTTAGTATTAAAAAATACAGAAGTGAAGAAATAAAAAAAATATTTTTAAACTTTTATGAAAATTTCAGAAATTTTTAATGAATAGCATCATTATGATTATAATTTAAAAGAAAATAAATTGCAATCTTAAATGCATAATAAATTAATTTATTTTTTATATAAAAAAAAAACTATTGATAAAGAGCATATTGTGCTCGCAATGTACATTTAGTATTAACAAATACAGAAGTGAAGAAATAAATAAAATATTAATAAAATATTATGATAATTTCAGAAATTTGATATGATCACATTTCTGGTGACATAAATTTAAAGCTGTGGGTAGGAATAAACTCCCATTTCCTACGCTAAGCTTGTTAATTTGAACACTTAAATTCGTCATTATTATTTTTTTGTTGCCATTAATTTGTAAATTTCTTTCAATTTTAAACGCCGATAAAACATAAGCTAAGCGTCAAATTACGAGAAATATCATTGAATATCACACATGAGAGTAAGTCAGAGAATTTTATATATCTTGAGACTGGCTGATGATCTTGTCAGTATTATATGATTGCAATTCGAGCAATTTCAGCTTTCCAATATTCTATTATCAAACAGTTTATCTTTTTATAATTAATAAGATATTTTTATATTTGTGTATTTTATGAGTTCGTAAAAAATATTGTTTTTTTTTTTGGAATTAAAACTAAATAAAAATATCGCTTTTAATAATATTTGAAGAAAGGATTGCAGAGCATAAGAGTGCATGGGAAAAACAAAAAAAAACACCTCAACCTATGCGAATCACCTGCTCTCCGAAAACCACAACTTCAATCAGGAATTCCAGATCCTCCATACAGAGAAAAAAGGAAGGAAATTAAACCTACTGGAAAACTTGGAAATCAGCAGATTCGAAAAAACCGGCCTCCTACTCAACGAACAAACAGAACTGTCAAACTCCCCACTACTTAAAATATTCACCCCACCTCAGTGTCAATAGTGTAAATGTATATATATATATATTGTGTAATCCAATGTCCGGCGGGGTAAATGCTCGGGAAGTAGTTGTTTCAATAGATGTTTGTAAAACTAACAGTGTAAGTATTTTTTGCAGTTGGAAAAAGGGATTGATCGAATTTTATTAATCATTGTCAATCCTTGTTTAATTTCATTGTAATTTAAATAACTGCAAATGTGTGAATCATCTCTCTTTCATTTTATTTAATTTATATATATATTGTTCTAAGATTTCCAATTTTACTGTAAACTTTCATTCACCTGAAGAAGCAATAAATTTGCGAAACAATTGTGAAAATAAACACACTTTTTGAAAATCGAAAGTTATTCAGAATTTTATTTATACAAAGTTTAATAATATTGTTGATGATGCCACTTGTAAATTAGATCAAAGATGGCGCTTTGTGCTACCTTTCCAATTATATGATTAATATTGCTTTTGATAAAAGTTTTCTTGTAAAATGTCGTTCAACAATAAATAACACTTAATATTTGTTTGACTTTCATAATTAAATAATATCGAGTAATAATATTGAAATAATAAACCTGCAAAAAATAAACACAAACATCAATTAATTATGTATCAGTAGAACGATAGAATACATAGAATAATCAGCACTGAGACATATCGCCCGTTTAATTTCCATTTAATTATTGAAACGATTCGTTTTCTTTTTATGTTCAGCATTGATTTTTCTGTAGTACAAAAAAAAAACGAATCGTTTCAATAATTAAATGGAAATTAAAAGGGGATAGGTGTTGTTTTTCGATTAACCTTTAAGCCAACAAAACTGTGTCTGTATCTCCCGCTGTGTAAATAAAGTGGCATTATCAATATCGTTTTGTAAATAAGATAAAAGGATTGTACGGCCTGCCTAATCTTTCGGGTTCGGTTAACATCAATAAGACTGGCACGTCTAAATCACTCGATTACGATAGCAGATGCATCGCAAGTCATTTTAAATTAATCTGTTACCTTTAAAATACCGTTTAATAAAAATATCAGAATTTTGGTAAAATCACATTTCTAGCGACAAAAAAAACAAGGAAAAATTAAATGAATAAAATTAATACTTGCAAGAATAAACCACTTTTATAAGAATAAGAATAATTCTTACAGAAATAAAAAAAAATCTTACCAGAATTAGAATAATTCTTACAGGAATAAGAATAATTCTTACAGAAATATAAAAAAATACCAGAATTAGAATAATTTTTACAGGAATAAGAAAAAAATCGTATAGGAATAAGAATAATTCTTACACGAATAAGAAAATCTAACAAGAATAAGAATAATTCTTACAGAAATATAAAAAATTACCAGAATTAGAATAATTTTTACAGGAATAAGAAAAAAATCGTATAGGAATAAGAATAATTCTTACACGAATAAGAAAATCTAACAAGAATAAGAATAATTATTACAGAAATAAAAAAAATTACCAGAATTACAATAATTTTTACAGGAATAAGAAAAAAATCGTATAGGAATAAGAATAATTCTTACACGAATAAGAAAATCTAACAAGAATAAGAATAATTCTTAAAGGATTAAACAACTTTTAAATGAATAAGAATAATTCTTACAGAAATAAAAACAATCTTATCAGAATTAGAATAATTTGTACAGGAATAAGAAAAAATCTTACAGGAATAAGAATAATTATTAAAGGAATAAACAATTTTTAAATGAATAAGAATAATTCTTACAGGAATAAGAATAATTCTTACACGAATAAGAAAATCTAACAAGAATAAGAATATTTCTTAAAGGAATAAACAACTTTTAAATGAATAAGAATAATTCTTACAGAAATAAAAAAATCTTACCAGAATTAGAATAATTTGTACAGGAATAAGAAAAAATCTTACAGGAATAAGAATAATTCTTAAAGGAATAAACAACTTTTAAATGAATAAGAATAATTCTTACAGGAATAAGAGAAGCTAACAAGAATAAGAATAATTCTTACAGAAATAAAAAAAATTACCAGAATTAGAATAATTTGTACAGGAATAAGAAAAATTCTTACAGGAATAAGAATAATTCTTAAAGGAATAAACAACTTTTAAATGAATAAGAATAATTCTTACAGGAATAAAAAAATCTTACTAGAATTAGAATAATTTGTGCAGGAATAAGAATAATTTTTACAGGAATAAGAAAAAATCTTACAGGAATAAGAATAATTCTTACACGAATAAGAAAATCTAACAAGAATAGGAATAATTCTTAAAGAAATAAACAACTTTTAAATGAATAAGAATAATTCTTACAGAAATAAAAAAAATCTTACCAGAATTAGAATAATTTTTACAGGAATAAAAATAATTCTTATAGGAATAAGAAAAAAAACTCACAGGAATAAAAATAATATTTACACAAATAAGAAAATCTTACAATAATAAGAATAATCCTTCTTTATCCCTCACAATCTTAATATCCCTCCCAAGCATAAACACCCTTCAGTTACAATTCATCACTCATTTACATGACAGTTCAGCTAGCTAGCAAAGTTTTTATTTGTAAATCATCATAAATTCAAGACAGGGCAGAAAGACCTCTGGTCGATAGCCCATCACAGACTACTAACCCATCTATATGTATTGTAAATATAAATATTTGTAAAGAATTGTAATTGTGTTTTCTGAATAAAGATGTTTGTATGTATAAGAATAATTCTTTCAAGTTGAAGAATAATTCTTACAGGAATAACAATAGGTATTACGATAATTCTTACATGAATGAGAACATTTTACAAAAATATAAATAATGGACTTTGATTAAATATGTTTCACCACGGGTTAAGTGAGAAATTAATTCAAAATAACATAAATAATTTCTTTCTTGGGTAAGCAAACACCATTTTGTGTGTACCTGCAAGAAACTCATTTTAGATCGTACGAAGAATTTCAACTCAGAGGTTTTTCGGTAGTGAGAAGGGACGTCGTGCTGATTGAGAGAGCCAAGGGTGGAGTTGCTTCCAAGAGATCTCCCTTTTGAGAGATCTCCCGTTTCTTTTGTGGTATTAGGTGTAGGTTTTAATCAGTTTTAGGTTTACGTCTTTAATTTGTAGTAGCTTTAAGTTTTATTTAATTAATTTTTAGGTTTTATTTATTTATTTTAGGTTAGGTTTCGTGTAATTGTGCTGTTTAAAGAGCTCCAGTGTCAGGGTCTTTTTACAACACGGGCACTGTCCCTACTGTGTTATTAGTTTTAAGAACCTATGGGCAATGCCTGACATAGTATGGGTTTCACACAGGAAAATAAGTCAGAGCAATTTTTTAATTTGAGTCCGGCTAATGAACTTAGCAGTCGAAGTCGGTAAAGTGGAAGGGGTTTTAGTAGGTTGGCTTCCTATCAACACTTGACTCGAAGGAGTCACACAATTCGTCCGTAACTGGATTTCCCCTTCCACAGCCCCCCTCCCCTCTCAAAAATCAAATATAAGAAAATTTCTCACATGAATAAACTTTTTAGATGAATAAGGATAATTCTTGTATTACTGACATCACATTAAATATCACACATGAGAGTAAAGCAGAGCCTTCAATATTTCTTGAGGCCGGCTAATGACTTTAGCAGACAAAGCCGGTAAAGTGGGAAAGGTTTTAGTGGGTAGGCTTCCAGTCTCACACTCCATACGTAACTGGATTTCACATTCCACAAGCGGGTATATATTCTTGCTGAAATAAGAACAATTCTTACATGAATAAGAAAATCTTTCAAAAATAAAAATAATTCTTTAAAGCATAGGGATAATTCTTACAGGAATAAGAATAATTCTTACATGAATAAGAATAATGCTTACAGGAATGAGAAAATCTTACAAGAATAAGAAAAAAACTTTCAAGTATATGGATAATTCTTACAGGAATAAGAAAATCTTACAAGAATAAGAAAAAATCTTTCAAGTATATGGATAATTCTTACAGGAATAAGAATAATTCTTACATGAATAAAAATTATTCTTCGGTGAATAAGAAAATCTTACAAAAATAAGTATAATTCTTTAAAGTATAGGGATAATTTTTTTGCCCCATCTCCTCTTTCACACCACTGAACGTGACGATAATCGTCCGTCCGCACATATTATTCACTATTTGCGGAAAAACGACTACCCTCATCGTACGTTCCATAATACATATTATATTCTTTATTAAAAAGCGAATATCTTAGTAGTGCCGTGTATTATCTTTTCACAATTTTTATATAGAACCAGTCTGTTTGTGGAGAGTGCACTGTAGATTATTTATTAGTGTTTTAAGTATAATTGTGGCTAAACCTATGGCCATATACAGTTAAGTTTAATTAGTAATGTTGCAAAGCGTGATCGTTTAAAAATACGATTTAATAAAGTAACTCTTTTAGTTTTAATTTAAATTAATTTAATTTATTAAGATTTTTAATATCAGCTGGTAGAGTGTTCACAAGTAAGTAGCTTTACATCTTTTCCCATATTTATTGTTGCAAAGTCGTATGTAGGATTTTCCATGAGATTTGTTTCGTGTGCGGTATGAATGATTTACAGAACTTAGTTTATCTATTTTTTTTTTCAAAATTATTCAATAGATATCTGTGTTTTAACGTGTCATCAAAACTTAATATTTTTAGAGTCTTAAAGATATTTGGACCTTGCTCCTGTGTGGTACTAATATGCTTAGCTGAATGGTTGATATTTTCTTAGTTAGATGTACAGATGCCAAGCCATATCGTTATGCCATAGTTAATACATATTGTTATCAAAGTATGTTGTGGCAGAAAATGTTTCAAGTAGTGGAATTTATATGATAAGTATTTCAGTTTCTTCGATAAGTCGAATATGAATATGTGTGCTTCCCAAGAAAACTTGTCGTCAATGATAATACCTAAGTACCTGTGTGAAGCTGTAGTACTTAAGTATGAACAATCGCAGTGTTTGTTCCTAACTGTATTCAAATTGGTATGCAGACATTTCTGGCAAGTATATTTTATCAACTCATTGCCCGATTTTTGTGTATTCGGGGTAGAAATTGTCATTAGTTTAGTTGTTTCTTTATTTATTTGTATTCCTTTGTCATGAACCCATTTTTGCAGGTTTAAAAATTCGTTTTTCAGACCTGTTCTAGCAGTTTCCTCGTCTATGTTTCTTGAAATTATGAGCGTATCATCTGTATATAAAACCTGTTCGCTAGTATCAAAGCAATTTTTATATCATTTACGTATATTATGTAAAGCAGAGGTCCAAGAATGCTCCCTTGGGGTACCCCAGTAGTTATTTTGTGTTCTTCGCGTTCTAGAGTCCAGATAATTTTCAAATCACTTTAGACAATGCCGTTTCTTTCTAATATTTCTAATAAAATATTGTGACTTATGGTGTCGAATGCCTTACTAAAGTTTATAAATAGAATATACGTAGTGGTACTTATCCAAGGATTTTTTTATTAAGTCAAACATATCCTCTAATAAATGAGTCATGCTTCGTCTTTGTCTAAATCCGTATTGCTCTTTATTATCATTTTTTGCGTTGAAGGATCTTAATTCCATAAAACGTTCTAATATTTTGTCGATTACTGGTAGAATTGCAATTAGTCTATAGTTCAAGTAATCAACTTTACTGCCGTTTTTATTAATAGGAACAACAACTGACTTTTTTAATAGACTTTGATTAAGTATGTTTCACCACGGGTTAAGTGAGAAATTAATTCAAAATATGACTTTTTTTAGGGCGTTGGGAACGATTCCTTTCGATATTGAGAGGTTTATAAGTTTAGTAATTGGATAGCTGAAAATGTCACTATTGTTAATTATATGCAATGGCTGTATATTGTCTATTCCGGAACCTTTCTTTTTATCTAAAGTTTCTATTATTTCTTCTTCATTAGCTTCAGGTAGAAACATCAATATTGTATTGCGGTTGTAGACTATATTTTTAGACAATATTTCATCACATTTGTGTACATTTTTAATGTTGATTCCGTGAATATTTTCGCAATGTTTTTTCGAAATTGATGCGTCAAGGATATTGTAGTATTTATTTCAGTTAGTATTATTTGAGGAAGTTTTGCTTCACTAGTTTATTTATAAGTTTCCATGTCACTTTCATGTTGTTTTTTGAGTTATCGAAAATATTATGAAAATACTTTTTCTTTTTGTATTTTATCAGATCTGTAACTTTGTTTCGATGCTTTTTATAAAGTGTTCTCATCTCGTTTTTAAGGGATCTGTTCGAGTTTTTCCAGGTTTGAAAGAACTTATCTTGTTAATCTTGGAGAATTATTTTATTCTGTAAGCCAGAGGTTTTTTAGGTATTTTCTTCGGACGAATTCTGTCGATATCAATATTTTCCTTTTTGAGGTGACTAATTACAGGAATAAGAATAATCCTGAGGGGAATTAACAATTTTTACAAGAATAATTCTTACATGATTAAAAATAATGCTTACAGAACTGAGAAAAATTGTTACAAGAATAAGAATACTTCTTAAAGGAATAAGAATAATTCTTGGGTGAATAAGAAAATCTTAGAAGAATAAGAATAATTCTTACATGAATAAAAATAATTCTTGGGTTAATAAGAAAATCTTACAAAAATAAGAATAATTCTTTAAAGTATAGGGATAATTCTTACAGAAATAATAATAATTCTGAGGGGAATTAACAATTTTTACAAGAATAATTCTTCCATGATTCAAAATAATGCTTACATGAATGAGAAAAAAATATTACAAGAATAAGAATAATTTTTAGAGGAATATTTTTTTACAAGAAGATGAATAATTCTTACAGGAAAATAAAATCTTAAAAGAATAAGAAAAATTCATTATAGTATAAAGATAATTCTTTCAGGAATAAAAATAATTATTGGGTGAATAAGAAAATCTTAGAAGAATAAGAATAATTCTTACATGAATAAAAATAATTCTTGGGTGAATAAGAAAATCTTACAAAAATAAGAATAATTCTTTAAAGTATACGGATAATTCTTACAGAAATAATAATTCTGAGGGGAATTAACAATTTTTACAGGAATAATTCTTCCATAATTAAAAATAATGCTTACATGAATGAGAAAAAAATGTTACAAGAATAAGAATAATTTTTAGAGGAATATTTTTTTACAAGAAGATGAATAATTCTTACAGGAAAATAAAATCTTAGAAGAATAAGAAAAAATCATTATAGTATAAAGATAATTCTTACAGGAATAAAAATAATTATTGGGTGAATAAGAAAATCTTAGAAGAATAAGAATAATTCTTACATGAATAAAAATAATTCTTGGGTGAATAAGAAAATCTTACAAAAATAAGAATAATTCTTTAAAGTATAGGGATAATTCTTACAGAAATAATAATAATTCTGAGGGGAATTAACAATTTTTACAAGAATAATTCTTCCATGATTAAAAATAATGCTTACATAAATGAGAAAAAAATGTTACAAGAATAAGAATAATTTTTGTAGAATAAGAATAATTTTTATAAAAATATTTTTTTACAAGAATATGAATAATTCTTACAGGAAAATAAAATCTTTAAAAAAATAAGAAAAATTCTTTATAGTATAAAGATAACAGGAATAAAAATAATTATTGTGTGAATAAGAAAATCTTACAAAAATAATTCTTTAAAGTATAGGGATAATTCTTACAGCAGTAAGAATAATTCTAAGGGGAATTAACAATTTTTACAAGAATAATTCTTACATGATTAAAAGTAATGCTTACGGGAATGAGAAAAATTGTTACAAGAATAAGAATAATTCTTACAGAAATAAGAAAAATTCTTTCAAGTATAAGAATAAGAATAAGAAAATTTTAGAAGAATCAGAATAATTTTTAGAGGAATATTTTTTACAAGAATATGAATAATTAATACAAGATATTCTTATTCTTGTATTAAGAATTCGAATAATTCTTGCGTGGATAAGAAAATATTATAAAAATAAGAATAATTCTTACATTAATAAGAATAATGCTTTGCAGGAATGAATAAATCTTACCAATTTCTGTATATTCATATTATTTTCGTTATTAAAAACAGAAATACTTTCATATAAATAATCTTAAACATAATTTCTCAGTTAATTTGTTTCAAATAGTTTTCTATTCGTTTCGAAATTGATTTGAGTGAAATTTCGTGTGGCCATTGGGAAAAAGGCATCATCGAAATGTTTGTTGTTGGCGTTGAAGTTAGATCGAAAGTGTTAATTTTTCGAGAGCCGCCTGCATAATCGTGTTTTCACCTGCGCTTTAAGTTTACACTATTATTTAGAACAATTACGCCATTCTAACGCTCTTCCCTAGCTGCACGTTGCAGTAATGTCCACGTCGTCGTAGCAATAAAATCATCTTTACATCCTTCGAGTGATTTTTTTGTTTTGATTTAGTGCCCTTTAAAAATAGTCCTGAATGCGATACTTGAGGGATTTGAAACGACCACGTAAGTAAAAACAGTATTAATTAATCTTCCATTATTGTTGTCATTAATTACTTGATGAGACATCATGTATTGTCTCCTGCTCGACCCATTTATCTTCATTATATTATTATATAATTCAACACTAAACAAATCGCGTACTCTATCTGCATAAAACAATTTGATTAGAAACACTTTTTCTTGTGTAGAATACATGGTTTCGTTGTCAATTTAAATTTAACAGTCATCTGTCACTTAAAAAAAATGAATATCTGTCATCACGATTTCATGGCAAACCTTTATTTTAATTCAAATTTATTTATTTATTTATTTATGGACATCGCCTATTTAACAAAATCTTCTAGTATAAAATAATAACAAAAAATATATAAATGAAACTACAAATAAGTATTATACACACAATACAGGAAAATAACAAATTAACTCAAATGATTGCTTTAAAAAGTATACAACTAAATAATACAGCTTGATAAGTCAATAACCCTTAGACCACGCTTAAATAAAAGAAAAGATGAACAAAAAAAAATATGGAAATTGGAATTAGGGTTTAAAATATTGCAATATTTCATCATCCTGACGATGGGATTGTGATTTCCATAGTTAGATGAATGAAATGGTATTCGAAATAATACTTTAGCCCTAGTGGTTTTAGTAATGGAAAAATTAAAGTCAAGGACTGAGAGTAAATAACTATAGTCAAGTAAACCGCCGATATTCAAGCGAGCTTAAATTTAAAAACAGAAGCATGCTGGAATGGCTAAAAGTAGTGCGAGAATGACCAAGTCTAAAAGAAATTAATCTTAAAAATGTGCTCTGGACCATTTCTATTTTATTAATTGAGTTTTTGTAGAAAGGACTTCATATTGATGAACCATATTCCAAGTGTGAACGTACTAGCGATATATAAAATAATTTTACAGTAAACAAATCAAACTCATGTGAAAACCGATTAATAGCTCCTAGTGACTTCAACGCCTTGGATATGACTTTATCAATATAGGAGTAAAACGTTAAACGCGTATCAAATATTATACCTAAATCCTTGACTTTGTTTGCACTGTTCAATTTGACTCCATTAATAGAATAAGAATATTGCAACAATTTTACTCTGGTAAAAGATATGGAAACACATTTATTAATATTCAAACTAAGTTTGTTATTAGAACACCACATAGTTAAATTATCCAAATCATTTTGTAATGCCTTATTATCACGGTCGGTTTTTACAATTGAAAATATTTTTAGATCATCTGCAAATAAAAGAAATTTACAATGATTAAACAAATTGCCCACATCATTAAAAAAAAGTAAAAAAAGAATTGGCCCACAATGAGAACATTGGGGGACACCCGAGGTTACATTAATTTCATCAGATACAAAATTATCAATTTTAACATATTGCTTCCGACCGTATAAAAAATTTTGAAGCCATGTAAGCACTAAGTTATTAAATCCAAGACAAGAAAGGTTACAAAAAAGGATGGTTATGGAGTTAATTATAAAGATTGTTTTTTTTTTTTTCAATTTTGTCGGTAAATACTTTTTAAAAATTATCGAGAGTTTAATAAGCTTTAAAAATAATCTAAATAGACCAATACTGTATAATAATAAGGGAGCCAATATTAACACATTTAAAATTTTACATGTAAATCCCTATGCACCGCTTTACATTTCAACACCCGCTATATAATAATAATAATAATAATATTTATTGCCCAACGGGAAATAAAGATTTCTCAATTACAATCAATACAAATCATTATTGGCAGATTTTTTTAAACAAAGTAATAATAATAAATAAATACAATAAATAACATA
The DNA here is from genome assembly GCA_963082785.1 of Philonthus spinipes. NCBI lineage: Eukaryota > Metazoa > Arthropoda > Insecta > Coleoptera > Staphylinidae > Philonthus > Philonthus spinipes. Next base: position 10,196,097 of record OY720316.1, on the reverse strand, counting down.
AAAAATAAATTCTTCTGCCAATTGGCTATCTTCCATTTGTCTTACCGCCTGATTTTGTAGGCGTCTGTCCTTGTCAGTTGCTGTGTCATTAAGGTTTTGATCGCTAATGTCTTAGGAATTGAATTTACTCGTCTAATATTATTATTAATTCATATTTTAACAATCAATCGATCGAATCAAGTTATACAATTACAATTATTTCGCGAAATAAATTCATATTTAATCCTTTGTGTTCCAGCTTAGTAACTAATAGTCGATTACCAGCACTATATTAGTAAAAAGTACATACATGTAATGTAAAACAAAATTCGTTCGCTGCAATAAAAATAATCATTTATTTTTTAGCTATGTTATAACAAAAAACCTATTGCAACTTATATTATAAAAGTAAAAATTTAGGACGCAAATACGGTGAAAACGGAATACAAAGGGCTAATTCCAAACTTGTCTAGGGGAGGGCTAATTAAATAATCGATTACATCAACTCAAGAAATAAAAAAAATGTGACTTCCATGAAACAATTTCTGCTCAATCAAATCAATTCTGAAAATCAGAAACAAATATTTTCCTCCTTTTTTAACAAATTCATATTAAATCTTCGTGTTTGGCTGAAAGACCTCCGGTCGATAGCCGATTCATCTACAGAATATAATTCTAATTTTTGTATATTATTGTACATACATATACACATTTGAATAAAGATGGTTAGTTAGTTATTCGTGTTTACATTCGTTGAAATATTTTGTTTTAAAAGTGAGTGCATGTGAATAGTTTCGATGAATTTTGCGCACTGCCTTGTTGTCAGTTGTGTTTACTGCGGCGATGTTTGTCCCGTAATTATTGTTTCGTTCAATAGCGAAACGTGCATTGTTCTATCACGCGCACGTGATAAATTGATAAGGCCGGTATTCGGTGTGGAAATCTGCGTGGCCGATAATTGTGCGATGGAATAGAATTTATGAATATGTTTTATTTTTATAAATGAAAATGTTTTTTACTTCTTTGTATAGGGTCAATCCATATCAAGTGTAAATAGAAAAGAGTATTCATTCACTTGATTTCACAGTTATTTAAATATATTAAATAAAAATAATTTGAAAATAGTTAATAAATTATATAAATTAATAAATGCACCTTAAAACAACTACTTCCCGGACAAATACCCACGCCGGACATTAAATTACATAATGTACCCCTGCTGTTGCACATCAATAAAATATTGCATAATGCAACAAATTTCGATCCGAGAAAAAATTTAATGTAAAAACAACAAAAGGAATGTTACTTAATATAAGGCCATCTGTAGACACGTGTTTCGGGATCTATCCCTCGTCAGTACAGCTATGCCTTACATAGTTTAAAGATGTTAAAATAAATCAATTAAATTAATTCAAATACAATCAGCAATTATTGATGTGCAACAGCAGGTATACATTATGTAATTCAATGTCCGGCTTGGGTATTTTCCCGGGAAGTAGTTGTTTTAATGTGCATTTATTTAACGTACTTACGTAGCGTAAGTCAAAATTCACTGAACTAAAATAATTTATTAATTATTTTCAAATCATTTTTATTTAATATCAAGTGATCCAAAGGTGGTTGCTTGACCATTTTAAAAAAAATACCATCAATTACACATAGAATCAGTAGTTCAAAACAATTTTAAAATTGTTTTTAGAGTCAACCGTTTGATAATGGCGGCCATCTTTGTTTCACAGCGCACGCCGATTTTTAAGTTTGTACGGAAAAATCATTTTTTCATGACTGGTAAGTCACAGACTAATAATAACAGCATTGTTTTTCTTAAACTCTGTTCTATCTTTTATGTTCTCTTCACTATTTGAATATTTTGAAGTTCAATACTTGAAAACAAATGTTTTCATGTCTCAAGAGGCTACTTTTGAGGGTAATTTTTGAGTATAGGGGAATGTATATAAAAGTTGATTTTTGGCTTGATAATAAACTTAGCTAAGTAGCTCTTTCCCTAGCTGCATGTTGCAGTAATGTCCACGTCGTCGTAGTAATGAAATCATCTTTACATCCTTCGAGTGATTTTTTTGGTTTGATTTAGTGTCCTTTAAAAATAGTCCTGAATGCGATACTTGAGGGATTTAAATTAATTTGTATTAAAAGTACTCTTAATGCTGATATTTGTTACCTTATTTTTACTTTCCCCGGACCCCTGTCCAAGGGAAAGTATTGTGATCGTGAAACTTTTCGAACCGCCAATTTCAACAAATATGCACGTTTTGAGGTCCCCTGAGTCCATTCCATCGAGTTTTGAAAAATGTCTGTGTGTGTGTTTCCGCGATAGCGCAAAAACGGCTAAATGGATTAAGCCCAAACTTTATATCTAAGCTTTTCATAGCAGTGGAATGATCTGAAAAGCTTTTGGTTAGAATCAAAACTCATTAAGTGCAACTTTACTCTTAGCAATTTTTCATTTTTTAATTCGGATAGAAAAATGTTTCAAATAAAAGTTTTAGATCTTGGAAAATAAATAATTTCTGTTATAAAACTTTTATTGCAGGACCTTCGGTTTTCTTTTTATAAATTTTTGAAATAATTATTTTAATGACAAATAAAACGTCAAAATGCCGTCACATTCAACACATTCGCAAACGCCTCCAGTTAGAAAAAATGAAGAAGAGTGTGGAGTAATTATTTAAACCCATTGTAAGGTAAGAAATAACACACTTAATTATAATATTCTTCTAAATACTCGGTTTTAATTTTGAAAGACAACAATCAATTTTTTCTATTAATCATTTTGCTTCCCTATTAAATTTTCAATCAGAAACTTATTTGACCGTATTCACTGGGGAAAGTACCATGATGGACACATCACCATTTTTTGTTAAATTTAGGCTTTAATATCTCTGGTGGGGGACTTGATAAAAATCTGATTTTTTTATATATTCCGCTTAGATGCAACATAAAACTACAGTAAAATTTACAACCTGTATATTTGAGAACTTTAGTAGCTACGAATTTTTGAAAATGTTCCTTTTCGCGCGTAAACTTGAATAATTCATTAAAATTTTATTATTTGTGAACATTTTACTTATAATGACCCTTTTTAAGGTTTTTTTTTAAACATTTTATCTAAAATCTAATTATAAATTGAACTAAAATATTTAAAATTAAATAAAAATGATTTGAAAATAATTAATAAATTATTTCCACATTTAGCTCTGTGACTTTTGACTTACGCTACGTAAGTACGTTAAACAAATGCACATTAAAACAACTACTTCCCGGGCAAATACCCACGCTGGACATTGAATTACATAATGTACACCTGCTGTTGCATATGCAACTTCTAGTCAAATAACACAAAATTTTGCATAAAAAAACCACATGCCATTATATCTCTCAATAAACTCTGTAAGAATGTGGATAGATGTTAACAATTCCTATAAGAGAGTTTCAAGGTCAATTCGTGACGAACACTCTTACAAGGAAAAATTACTGGCAAAGAAAACTAAAATTCGATGATTCCCTTTCTTAATCCTGCAAAAATTCCTTACAATGCACAATACTACTGGTATGCAACACTCAACTTTGTTTTAGCACTTTTATAGTTATTCTATACAGTGGCGTAGATAGGGGGATGGTTGGAGGATTATAACCCCCCCCCCCCAAATTTTAATCACTGATAAAAAAACAAATAAATAACGATTTAGTAACGCTTTAAGAACATTAAACGTTATTTTATTCTTCATGACAAAACATTGCTAAAAAGTGTTCTCAGTGGGTTGTTAATTCTTTTTTTTAATTTTATTTCAGTTGTATTACATTATTAACAATAATAAGTCATATATTTACGCGCCTGATTGTACCGGATGTCCAGATGAGAAAGGTCACCGGCTATATCTCAGGAACTATGAGTGCTAGAGCTTTCAAATAAAAAATTGTTAATAAAAGTGAAGAAAAATGCTGGAAATAAATTTCAAGTTTGTAACTCTTCTGGTAGGGGGCGCAATGAACAGTCGAAAAGTAATATTGCAATTACCTCAGAAAAATGTTTAATAAAACTACGCTTTTTGAAATCATGATAAGTTTGTGAAACAAAAATGTTAAAGAAATTTTGTTCTTACTCTTGAAATAAAGGGTGGGGGAAGGTCAGAATTTATAAAGAGCAAATGTCAAATAACTCTTTTGTTTTTTAACCGATCTTAATGATTTAAATGTCATATGAAAGAACTTATCACGCTGATTACAATTATTGGCAACAATCAGAAAAATAACTAACTTTATCGCCGCTAGGTGGCGCCAACTTTCCTATTTTTCTTAAAAATTTCAAATGGAATGATATATTTTTCTTAATGTTAGTAAAAAGAGGATTAAAAAGTAAGATATTTAGTGAAAACCGGAAGTCTATATCTAAATCCCATCACAAGTTATAATTAAAAGAATTGTTAGAATTAAAAATTATTAATGTATATTTTAAAAATTTTATGTGTTAATTTAAAATAAATGAAATTATAACTAAATTAACAAAATTAAATTATTTTGTCACCGGTAGGGGGCGCTTTTTAATTTTAATAATAACTTTCTCATTTTTTTTTAAATAAAGAAATATTTCTTATAATGCAGGCGAAAAGAGGATTAAAACCAAATGGAAAAACATTTTTTCAATGCCAAATTTATAACAAAATTTTGTCTTTCAAATTGTCAAATGTCTCCACCGTCATATTTAATACAATCACATAATTTTATACAATTAAATAAGCAGCGACCTCCACTCTAGCAATAGCAGTATATCTATTGCTGAAGTTTTTGCATTTCAGATCCAAAAAAAGTATGTCTTTCCTCGTTCTGGGGCTAGATTGATAAAAAATATTTTTTAATTTGCTCCAAAAGTAAAAATCTGAACATTCGGCAAATCGTGGTGACCAAAAAAATAAGCATCCCCATCTATTCACCTCTCAAGAAAGAGTATATCCAAATAATTTAGCACGCTTTAGAAAATACCCCCTGGTGGTGATAAACTAATTCAGTTTTGTTGTTTTTGTTATAGATTTTATTAACCTCAAAAATTTTTCCAATGATATTTCAAAATTTTAATTTGAAATTTTCTTTTATATATAACTTGTGATAGAATAAAGGTATTGAGATGCGGTTTTCACCAAATTTCTTACATTTTCGCGCACTTTCTATTGGTACTAAGAAAAATATATAATTCCGTTTTAAATTTGTAAGAAAAATGGGAAAATTATTTTCTTTTCAACTTGGCGCCACCTAGCGGCGACTGAATTACTTATTTTTATGATTGTTGTCAATTGTTTTAATCAATATGATAAGTTCTTTCGTGTGAAATTAAAATCATTAAAATCGGTTAAAAAACAAAAGAGTTATTTGATATTTGCTCTTTATAAATTCTGACCTTCCCCCACCCTTTATTTCAAGAGTAAGAGAAAATTTTCTGTAACATTTTTGTTTTATAAACTCATCATGATTTCAAAAAGTGTAGTTTTATGATGCCTTTATTTGAACTTTTTTTGAGATAATTGCAGAATAAATTTTTCGACTCTTCATTGCGCCTCCTACTGGAAGAGATACGAACTTGAAATATATTTCCAACATTTTCTCATGGTCACTTTTATTAACATATTTTTTTAATTGAAAGCTCTAGGACTCTTAGTTCCTGAGATATAACCAGTGACCTTTCTTATCTGGACACCCGGTATAATTCAATATCTGGTGGAGTATAGGCTCGGGAAGTAGTTTTTTCAAATATTTGAAATATTTATAAGTATTTTTTGCAATTGGAAATTCAATCATTCCGAATTTGGGCTACCGACTGGATGAACCTCGTCAGATAGCAAACAATCGTGAAGTCTAGATTGATCTTGTATAAGAAAACTGCACTGCGGCTCTGACACTCTCAAGATATTCTAGTCATACGACAGCCGATTAAGGGTGCGGTTTAGAAGAAAGAGATAGCTATACAAATATGGGCAATCACTAATTTGAGTTAGATTGTTGTTGTGATCACTGAACAATATTGTATTATACATTAAAGTAATCTTAAAATAAGCAGGAATTTCATCAGATAAATTAAAAATTACTTTAATGTTTAGTTTCTGTGAAAAATAATTATGAAAAACAATAAAAATTGATCAAATTTATAGCAAATTTTAAATTAAATTTTTGCTAATAAAAACTTGTGCAATGAAAATTTAAAGGATTTCACTAAATTCTCTATTCAAATAACTTAGCAGACATTACCTATTAATTTCATTATATCTTACAATTTTCTTTTCTAACTTGAACTAGTAAATTGACGTAATACACGAAAATTAACGATTTATTTTTTATTTAGACTGATATTTTATACTTGGTAGATAAAAATGTAAATACACATTCATATTATAAAATCCAAATGAATAGCTCTATTTTCAAACGATTATTTCCATTTTACTATATAGCTATCTCTTTCCACTAAACCGCAACCTTAAGTCAAAGAATGATCGAATTTTTGCTGATCATTGCAAGTAATGTTTCCTTGTTTAATTTGATTGTGATTTTTTTTGTTAGCCCATTGCATCTCTAGAATAGTTATTAAGAAAAACTAATTAATAAATAATCATTGTTAAAAAAAAAGTTTCAGTTTTATCAGTTAAATAAAAATGACAAATATATATATATAAAAAATGGGTTCTATTTATATTTTTTCATTTTTACTTACGTGATAAAACTGACATCATTTTTTAACAATTATTATTTATTAATTTGTTTTTCTTAATAACGTTTCCGTGGATGCAATGGGCTAACCTAAGCAAAAAATACAATAAAATTAAACATGGAAAAATTACTGGCAATAATTACCGACCATTCTTTGACTTAAACGCGTCATCAACGATTCTTTGAAAATAAAAATTTCTTAATAGCGCCGTTATCACCCGAATTTACGATTTGTTTGCAACAGATAAACCGCCGCAGCCGCCTAATCCTATTTACTAATTAATTACACGTTTGCACTGATAAGGCGAATTAAATTATGGCGGGGCTTTTCTCCGAAACAATAGCGCCATAAATCTAATTTAAATATTAGATGGTTATGTAAATGCTCGCTTATTTTTTTTTCTTTCGTTTTTTCCAGCGCTGGCGATAAGATTCCACCTTATCGTCCCGAGTAACCTAGTTTGAAGTCGTGAGCGCGTCGTCGCATTTGTTTACCTGTGGTCCCAGTTTGATGATCTTGATTTAATGGTATGTAGAAAAAAACAAATGAAAAGCGGAAAGTGAAAAGAAGTTACATTTAAAAAGTGAGTATACTAATAAATTATATATACAGGGTGTCTCAGCGTGCCCACCGAGTAGCTTTACGGTTATGCTGAGACACCCTGTATACAGTGCGCGTCGAGTAGCTTTACGGCTAAATGTTTTTTTTTTTAATCGGCTTTCGCAAGCGTATGTAGGTCTATTAGGACCATATTTTAAAATTAATTTCACGTATATAGGGTGTCCCATAAAAGCAATGATACGCCATGCTTTTATGGGACACCCTATGTATGTGAAATTAATTTTAAAATATAGTCCTAATAGACCTACATACGCCTGCGAAAGCCGATTAAAAAAAAAAAACATTTATATTTTTTCTAATGCAATACCCCACATTTTATTTATTTATTTATTTATTTTTTTTTTTTTCAAATTCTACATCAAAATTAAGGTTAACTTTCATAATATATTCATATGCCTAAAGCTAATAATTTTTGAAATATTTAAATATTTTTGGAAAAATTGACGTTTCAAAAAAATCATAACTTTGAAATTTGTGAATGAAAACAAATGAAATTTTGTATCAGTATATTAGACTAATGGGTGAATATTTTAGGCTATTCACAGGAATTTGAAATCTAAAGATGTTTTGATAATTCAACGTATCTCCAGAAACACATTCAAAGTCAAATTTCGTGCTTATTTCAAATAGCATACCGTATATCTAATAGGCCCATCATGTAGAAAATTTTGTTGTCTTTTAAAAAGTATAAAAGTATTCTACACCTAAACCTAATAGTTTCCAAGATATATCCATTTTTGTTAATTTGCGTCATAAGAATTATTATTTTAATATGACAAGGTAACATAAAGCGCCATCTATTGCCTAATTTAATAATTATTATTGACAGTTATTCCAATAGACTTTTGTTTATAAACAAAATTTAATTGGAACATTCGTATTATTGGTAACAATTGCAAAAATGATGTTTTCCTTAAATAAAAGAATTAACATGATTCTAATAATAATGGAACGTTATGAAAATGATCTTTTAGTGTACAAAATGTTCTCTGATGGAAGACATCCTAATAATAAGACTGCAGATGAAGTTTTAAATACATTCAAAACTGTAGGCAGTATCTGAAAAAAAACTTGAATACAGTAACTAATAAAAAGGAGACACAATTACAAGTTTAATTCCATTGAATATTCGCCAAAACCAATGGTCACAGCTCGATGGTGCGCTACATAATTTATTATTGACTGTTCGTCGATTTTTAAATAGAATATTTAATAGGCGATAGATTGGAAGAGGAGGCCACGTAGTTTGGTCGCCTAGATCCTATGTTTTTATCCCCATGGATTTCTTTCTGCCAAATAAAATATACAGCGCTCCTCCGTCAACAATTAAAGACATGAAAGGCAGAATTAAGAATACATTTAGATCAATTACACCTAATATGCTCAGAAATGTACTACGTAAAACTAACGGTTTTTTAAATAATTCGAATTTTGTTAAAATATAACCTAATTTTCAAATAGTTGACATATGATAACCTAATTTTCAAATGTCAACTATTTGAGAAGTATTTAGGTTATGTCTACCAAATGATACCCGGTATATATTAGGAATTGTCCACTGTGAGTGTTTTTTTTAATGGGTTTTGACATTTTTAATAGCGTCAATGAAAATATATAGACTTACGTTTATAGATTTGAATAAGATGTTCTTGTTTATTAAAGGAAATTATTTTTTTTAAATCGTTTTCCTTTCTACCGCTAGGTGTAAGGAGCACTGTTAATCGGGGCTATTCCATATGAGAAATGTTAAGTTTAACAAGTACGTTATTAGATAAATTCACACTCTATGAATATATATCTAGTACAAAAGTTGCTTAGACTGCGATGATAAAAAATTATAAAAAAAGTTTTTAAAACTATAAAGTTTTCACATAAAAAATTGTAATGTAATGATTACAAAATAGATCTTGAAATTTATTTATTTACATAACCTAAATTGATTAATTGAAAAATAACTATTGATCTTTTTTTGTGTTCGGTCTTTCAAGAGAAAGAAAACAAGTTTTTTTTTTAATGAGAAAATAAAATATTTCAATGAATGATATAAAAAAGAAAAGGTTTTAAATTTTGAAAATTATAAAAAAAGTTTTTAAAACTATAAAGTTTTCACATAAAAAATTGTAATGTAATGATTACAAAATAGACCTTGAAATTTATTTATTTACATAACCTAAATTGATTAATTGAAAAATAACTATTGATCTTTTTTTGTGTTCGGTCTTTCAAGAGAAAGAAAACAAGTTTTTTTTTATGAGAAAATAAAATATTACAATGAATGATGTAAAAAAGAAAAGGTTTTAAATTTTGAAAATTATAAAAAAAGTTTTTAAAACTATAAAGTTTTCACATAAAAAATTGTAATGTAATGATTACAAAATAGATCTTGAAATTTATTTATTTACATAACCTAAATTGATTAATTGAAAAATAACTATTGATCTTTTTTTGTGTTCGGTCTTTCAAGAGAAAGAAAACAAGTTTTTTTTTTTTAATGAGAAAATAAAATATTTCTATGAATGATGTAAAAAAGAAAAGGTTTTAAATTTTGAAAATTATAAAAAAAGTTTTTAAAACTATAAAGTTTTCACATAAAAAATTATAATGTAATGATTACAAAATAGATCTTGAAATTTATTTATTTACATAACCTAAATTGATTAACTGAAAAATAACTATTGATCTTTTTTTGTGTTCGGTCTTTCAAGAGAAAGAAAACAAGTTTTTTTTTATGAGAAAATAAAATATTTCAATGAATGATGTAAAAAAGAAAAGGTTTTAAATTTTGAAAATTATAAAAAAAGTTTTTAAAACTATAAAGTTTTCACATAAAAAATTGTAATGTAATGATTACAAAAATAAAAAGTAACGCGAACATTAAACTTGACATTTCTCTTAAGGAATAGCACCGAATGTTTAATATCTATTTCGATATTTTTCTCTCCATGTTTTTTTTTTCTGTCTTTAGTTAATTGTTTAACGTCCCTTCAGTCTACGTCCAATTTTTCCGCGTCTTCTCTAATTCTGTCATTCCATGTTTTTCTCGGCCTTCCCCGGCAACTCCTTTCTTGTGGCGCTCTAGTTTCATAAGTTCTTTTTGCTATTCTATCCTCTTTCATGCGACACACAATCATCTGCCCGATGATGCCACTGTGCTGGCGAAACAATTATAGCAGTGTCACTACAAAAAATAAATTGTGAAACTTAAAAGTACTGCTGTTTTATTTACAAATAGTGAAAAGGTGTAATTGAATTATAATTATAAAAACATCCTGTTGTTAGTTTTTTCTTTTCTTTAATTATGTGCATATTTATCATTTAATAATTTAACCGAAAATTGATCGAAGAAAGGGAATTCATCGGAAAAAATGAAAACAAAAAGGAATACATAATTCGTACCGTTCGGTTCGGTTTCAAGGTTTTCTTTGCAATTTTATCTTTCCCTTATCGGTGTATCCATGACGTGTTCACGAGTTTTACAGTTCTACATCGTCCATAAATAACAACACTCATATTACAAATTTATTTTTTTTGTTTTTGTTAATAACAATTTTCGCTTCGCTAAAAATAACGTTTCTCCATTCATAGAAATCACCATCAGTAGGTTTTAATATTAAGGAAAATGCTTTTGCGTTATTATTATTTTTTTAATAAAATAGGAATACAGTAATTAGGGGTACATATAATTCATTATTAATAAATAAATAAATAATTTTCTTTATTGCCCAACAGGAAACAAAAGACCCAATTACAGGACAATATAAATATAAAACATAAATAAACAATAGTTATAAGAAATAAAATATACAAGTTAAATTAGAAATGAAATTAACATAGAGCAACAATTGACGAAAAGTTATCAATAAATAAATTGCAGGTTGAATAACGTATTGAATGGAATTACCATTGAATACGTTACACATAACGTTTATAGGTGATTTTAAACCCGACATTGTTCTATTGAAATTGACATAAAATGTTGATTTATTTCTGCTATTGAAAGAAGGAGTATGAAAATTAATCTGTTTCAAAATATCGGAACAATCAATATGGTTGTGAATTAATTTATATAGAAATGAAACACATGATTTCTTTCGTCGTTGTTGAAGTGATTCAATATTAAATTGACTAAGCAATAAATCATGGTCATAACCACGTACTGGATAATTACCAGAATTTTTAAAATACAAAAATTTTGCAAATTTACGCTGAACGCATTCAATTAAATTAATTTGTTGTTGGGTTTGTGGATACCAGATCAATGATGCATACTCCAACTTTGAACGCACATAAACATTAAACAGAGATTTAAGAGCATTAGGATTCTATATATTTACAAAATTGCGATGAATAAATCCTAATGCCTTAAATGAATTGTTTACAATTGATTCAACATGACAATTAAAAGTAAGTTTGTTGTCAAACCATACACCTAAATCTTTAAAAGAAATTACCCGTTCAATGCTACTACTGCCGATTGTGTAATTAGATATGATATAGTTTGTTTTTTGGTGAAGGTCATAAATTTACTTTTATCAGGGTTTATATTAAGCCTATTAATATTGAAATGATATCTAGTTGGCCCTGTAAATGTATACAATCATCAACAGTAGCAATGTCTGAGTAAATTTTAAAATCATCTGCGTATAATAAGTGTTTACAATTTATATTTTTTGTTTGATAAATCGTTAATGAAAAGATTAAAAAAGAGTGGGCCCAAAATAGATCCTTGCGGAACCCCTGAGCTAGGATAATACGACTCAGACTTAAAATGGTTTACTGAAATAAATGACTCACGGAGAGAAAGGTATGACGCCTGAACTTGAACAAAAACCAAAATTATTAAGTTTATTTAAAAGAAGCATATTATCAACTCTGTCAAATGCTTTAGACATGTCGGTATATATTACATCAATTTGCCCCAATGAATCTAACGAATTCGCAATGTCGTGAGTAATAATTGCTAAATTAGTAACTGTAGAACGCCTAGGGATAAAACCATGCTGATTTTGCGATAAATATAGTGACACATGTGAATAAATTTGATCATACAAGACTTTTTCAAAAATTTTAGCTACATGAGAAAGTAACGCTATTGGCCTATAATTTTCAATATTCCCACGATTCAAAGTCGTTTTCGGAATAGGACATATTGATGTAATTTTTAGTTAGCAAGGAAACACACACTGGCTGATAGACATATTAAAAATAATTAAAAGTGTATGACAGAATACAGAAGCGCAGTCTTTCAATAAAAATGCAGGTAAACCATCATAACCAAAAGAGAACTTGTTAGGTAATTTGCGTAACTGTTTATAAATGGTTTTGTATGATATTTCAGTAAAATTGAAGTTAGGAATATTATTGGGTTTAAGGTTCATAGACGGCTGGGATTGTGGCAAAAAAACTGATTCAAAAAATTATTTGAATCCATCAGCTATGTCACCGGGAGAGTCCAAAACTTCATTTTTGAACGTCATTTTAGAAGGAAATTTAGAAGGATTTAATGACTAATAAACAACATAGGATTTATTTTTAATTGGTGTTTCTACTTTGTTATGTTTAAATTAAAGACATAATATATAATTGTTGGGAAAACAAAAATGAAAATATACAGAACAGTATTCAGGCCAATACTAACTTACGGTAGCGAATAATGGGTACTCATGTATAGGCTACAAAACCATTGACATGAAATACTTGAGAAGACAAGACACAATTAGAAATGAGGCAGTCCGGGAAGATCGAAAAGGATCGAAAGGAACCAACTGAAATGGTTTGGGTATTTAAGCAGGATGAAAGGTGGTAGACAAGTAAAAAAAAATGTGATTATATTCTGGTGGTTACATCCATATGTATATATATATACACAGAGAGGTTTTTTTATCAGTATACATTAGGGGAACTGTATACCTGCAAAAAACGCGACTCAAACGCATTGAACCGATTAATGTGTGTATGTTTAGTTGACTATTTGGCATATGTGTGTTCAGTTGCGTGTTATAGGCAACTAAACACACATACATTAATGCATTTGACTCGCGTATTTTGCAGGTATACATAGGGGAAATGTATACTAATAAAAAAAAGCTCTCTGTATATATATATTATAAAATAATGAAAATAAAAACAGAACTAATTCGACTAATTTGGTTAAAAAATAAGAAAATAAATTAAATTCAATATAAAAAATAAAATGATGCCATAGCTGTACCAAAGCATTTTTCCCGTACTTTCCCAAAATTACATCGAACAATAGCTCGTGTGTTTTTGAATAGCCGGGTGCCATAAAAGGGATTAAAAAAATTGCCTGAGCGCAATTCTGGGGCGTGACGAATATCTGGAAAAATGTTTGGCACAGCGCTCTTGGGCGTAACGAAGATTGAAAGCGCTTAAACGAGAGTGCAAGTTTATTACAGGGAAAATACCCACTAATCCTAAAAACCTGCCTAAACTTAAATTAAAATATATACATAATTACAAATTCAACAATCAACGCATATAATACGAACTTTAGTCATTTTAAAATTAAATTTATTTAATAAGTTATAAAACAAATGGGTGCCGATGTAAATAAAAAAAAATAGTTATGTTGCCCGGAAATAATTAAAAAAGTTCCGGCGTTTCCGCTGAGACGCCGGTAACACCCTTACTCGAAAAATTAATTATTTTTTATATTCCAACTTCCCCAAAATGAATTATGTTTATAAAATTGTTAAAAGTCGATAGAATTCGATTAAAATATTTTAAACTATGCACTATCGAACAAAGTTAAAAGTATTTTTTACAGTCAATTATTTATTTTTTATGCTCGAATTTTTCGAACAATCATTTATCTAATTCATTTTGGGGAAGTTGGAATATAAAATATAAATACTTTTTCGAGAGGGGTGTTTGTGTGAAATTTACTTGTTACGTTTTTATATAGTGCATAGTCCGAGTATTATTTAAATAAATTGTATCAATAATTGACCATTTTATGAACAAATGTCATTGTGCAAACAGCAAAAATATCGAAAATATGTTTTTTTTTCTAAATTGGGGTAGGTGCAAAATATATTATTGATACCTTTCGAAAGTGTGCATAATTTAGGCATAGTTTTTTTTTTGATTTAGTTAATATATACTAGATGGGAGGACTGGCTATCCGTACCACCAGCCTACCACTATTTTTCGCTAAACCAAAGGGGTGCAAAAAAGTTTCTTACGGTAATAAGAAGTGCATAAAGAGTGCATTATGCTGCATTATTTTTTTTTAAATTTTTGTTGAAGTGGGGGGCTAGTTAAATGGAGGTTCCCAGCGGCCGGCTCTGAGGACATGATCGTCGCCAAAGGGTAAGCCAGAGCTCCGTAAGAAGGTAATGCCTGCGGTAGTGATCAGGCAGCGCAAGCCGTTCCGTAGGAAAGACGGCGTTTTCATTTACTTCGAGGACAACGCCGGAGTTATAGTGAACAAGAAGGGCTATCACGGGCCCTGTTGCAAAAGAATGCGCAGATCTGTGGCCTAGGATCGCCTCCAACACCAGCAGTATCGCCTGATTTCTATAATTACTTGCGTAACGTAAGTTATAATATCACAGTAGCTAGAGAAGGAATAAGTTATTAATTATTTTTATTTAGTTTAAGTAAATAAATTATTTTCATTGTTGCGATTTTCTATGTTTTAAAGCTTAATAATTGACAAGATAATTAATATTACTATTCTTCCTCTTGTTTTTAGTTCATCGAGACGAAGCTCGTGCAAGCCATTTGAGATAGCTAGGATCTGCAAGAGAGCTTATAAATTACACTGTGGTCCAGGACACTCAAATACCTTATGATCGAAAACTTTCCTCCTCCAAAGTACTTTGAATTTCACATTTAATGAAACGTTCAGTCATCATTCATCTAGCGTATGGATAACTAGTGATGGCCATTTCGGTTTTTCGAACCTCATCAGACTAGTGTGTTCCATGTGCAATGCCTTGATGAAGGCGACTGAACGGAAATTGTCTTTAATTTATTACTTTGAATTTGTTTAGAAAAAGTGAATGCACGTAAATGCATAATTTGTAGTCTTGTTATATATCTTAAATACCAAACATAGGTTAGGTTAGGTTAGGTTAGGTTAGGTTCGAGTGGCAGCAGCCTCAGGACTGCTCACTTAGGCCCACTTAGGCCCATTGTGTTACCACAAGTAGAAGGTTTTTCCTCCTAAACAACCCAATCTGAGCACCTAATAAACCTGTTCAGATCGTTCACCCTTATAGGTGAAAGATCCGCCAGCTCATTTGCATAGTGCAGACCGAGGTACTTGAGTCTTTTCCCCTCGAGGGCAGGACATTGTCCTAGATAGTAGAGTACTGTTTCTTCCTCCTCCTAATCTAGGCAAATACCAAACATAAGACAATATATATTTTTAAAAATAAATACACTCATATTTTAACCACTAATTTCACATTGACACTCAGTAATTGGTTATCGATCCAAAGTATTAAATTTCTACGTAATTCTTGAATCTTTGTGGCGTTTATTTCATGGTACATTATCAATATTAGTACAAAGAAAACACTTAATATTTTTTTTATATCACTTAACGATTCATTTCACTGTAACTAGTTTCTACTACACGGTAATCATTTTCAAGCTGAGTACTTACAATATGGATTGCATTGTTTTTATAAACCTATTTAGAAAACTTCAAAAAGATTTGTACCTAGTTTATATTATTTAATTAATTTTCCTGAATGAATAAAAAGAAATAAATGAAACGTCACATTTTTAATTATGTATTAAATGACGTTTCGTTTATTTCTTGTTAATCATCAACGCCACATGTGTCAATATTTATTGAATAACACAAATGACGTTTAATTTAATTCGTTTTAATCATTCAGGAAAATCAACTAAATAATTTAATCTAGGTAGACATAAACAATTATGAAACGTTGATGAATAAATGTGACGTTATTCATCAACGTCACATGTGTCATAATTGTTTATTTTTACCTAGTTTATATTATTTAATTGATTTTCCTGAATGAATAAAAAGAAATAAAAGAAACGTCACATTTGTCATTATTTATTGAATGACACAAACGACGTATTATTTATTTCTTTTTAATCATTCAGAAAAATCAATTAAATAATTTAATGTAGGTAAAAATAAACAATTATGAGAAGTTGATGAATAAATGTGACGTTATTCATCAACGTCACATGTGTCATAATGGTTTATTTTTACCTAGTTTATATTATTTAATTGATTTTTCTGAATGAATAAAAAGAAATAAACGAAACGTCACATTTGTCATTATTTATTGAATGACATATGACGTTTCGTTTATTACTTGTTAATCATCAACGCCACATGTGTCACTATTTATTGAATGACACATATGACGTTTCATTTATTTCGTTTTAATCATTCAGGAAAATCAATTAAATAATATAATCTAGGTAGAAATATACAATTATGAGACTTTGATGAATAAACGTGGCGTTATTCATCAAAGTCATAATTATCATAAATTAAAGACGACGCAAGCGCCACCTTTTGTCTAATATGATTAATATCGGGTATATAACCCCAACAAAATTTCCGTTCAGCTGCCTTCATCGAGGCATTGCACATGGAACATACTAGTTTGATAAGGTTGGAAAAACCGAAATGGCCATCACTAGTTATCCATACGCTAGATGAATGGTGACTGAACGTTTCATTAAATGTGAACGTCATAATTGTTTATTTCTACCTAGTTTGTATTATTTAATTAATTTTTCTGAATGAATATAATGAAATAAATGAGATGTCATATGTGTCACAATTTTTTGAGTGTGGCGTTTTTAATTATTTTTTATTTTTTTTAACACCAACAGATTTCAAAATAAAGTCCCTAGAGAAGTACCGTTTTCGATCATATGGTATCATCTACTTAATTCGTCCAATATCAAAGAACATTTAGACACCACTGGAAATCAAAGGAAAAATTCATCCGCTGGAAAAATGTCTACATTGTATTATAAGGAGTTGGCCGAGACGTTTTAGATAATTCGAAAATAAAGAGAGCTATCCGTCGACAGTACAGATTTGAATCACTGTCATGGAGTTGCTCTCTTTATGGGCGGATTACATTGCATCAAACACTGTTGTTCTCTTATTATTACATTTGACCATTTTCCTCGAACGTTTTGTCAACCGAAAGATCTGTATAATTAATATATAAGAACCCGATTCGTCGGGAACCTTAAGGGTGCGGTTTAGACGAAAGAGATAGCTATATAAATATTGGCAATCACTAATTCGAGTTAGATTGCTGTTGTGATCAATGAACAATATTGTATTATATGTTAAAGTAATCTTAAAATACGCAGGAATTTCATCAGATGAATTAAAAATTATTTTATTGTTTAGTTTGTGTGAAAAACAATTATAAAAAACAAAGAAAATTAATCAAATTTATAGCAAATTTTAAATTAATTTTTTACTAATAAAAACTTGTGCAATGAAAATTTAAAGGATTTCACTAACTAGTAAATTGACGTAATACACGAAAATTGACGATTTATTTTTTATTTAGATTTATACTTTATATTTGGTAGATAAAAAATGTAAATACATATTCATATTATTAAATCTGAAGGTATATTTCTTTTTTCAAACGATTATTTCCATTTTACTATATAGCTATCTCTTTCCACTAAACCGCAACCTTAAAAACGGCTAGTAAAGCTTGGTGTAAAATTTCTAGATGTACAATAGGTTCACGACCCTACGTGATCAACAATGGACAATAACGGCTAATACAGCGGAGATTTCTCCCGAGAATCGAGAAATATGCGTCAAACTTGACAAACACATTGTACTGTATTTCCTGTTATATCTTGCGGACCGCAGAAATTCTTGTAGTGCTATCTGTCTAATGAAATTAATTAATAATACCCTAGATTGTGATTGGCTACTAGCTGAAGTTAATTTTAATATTCCTCGCCATAGTAATACATTTTTAATCCCCAGGTGTAGAACCAATATCCTTTCCAAAGCTCCAAAGCTACAGTTCCTTGAACGCGACCATTGATTATTTTGTATTTGTCTGTTTTATTTGTAAAATAATAAAGAATTTGATTTATGTTTTTGTGTTTTATAAATAATCCTCTACATTTATCTTAAAAAATATTTATTTTCTAATGTATCGATACCAAATATTTACAAATAGATTTAAGTAAAAAAATAACATATCATTTTAAAAATCCTACAAATAAATAAACTTAACAATTAAATTTGTACAATTTCAAAATAATACGACATTCACAAAACAAACAAGAATAAAAATTATAAACGGTGTTATCTAATTTTCGTGTTTCCCACGAAAGACAGAAACACCGGCAAGAATATCAAACCGTGCAGGGCGCCGATCACGACGATCCCCAAGTACATCCGGAAGTAGAATATTTGGAAGATCTGCGATTTGGAGAAGGCCAGCACGGCGATTCCGAAGAATTTCGTCAGGGTGATTCCGGAGAATACCTAAGGTTTAAGAAGATGTAAATTAATTTATGGATTATGAAGGCGCTTCAAATTAATTGTATATGATTTGATTCGTATTCTATATATTTAGAAATAGAAATCGGTCTGTAGTTTATTACCTGATTATTATGTTTATATCTCATTTATCATGAAATAAAAACGGAAATTTAAAAAAACAAAATGCAGTTTTTATGAGAAAATCTCTCCATGATGTCATAAAATTAAATCGTATAAGTAATTTTCATTATATTGATAAAATTAATTTTGAGGATCCAATTTAATCATTCGATTAATTCAATTATTGAAATTTTGTATTTGTAAAAATGTACTTACCGAGCTGCCCATGTTTATGAGGGCGTCTTTCGATTTTCCTATCGCTCCCTTTTCTGTTGAGAGGATAAAGGAGTGGACGATGTGACCGCAGAACTCAACCGATATTCCTACTGCCTAAAAATTTAAAAAAAACAGTAGTTACAACTTTAATGAAAATACTTTTTCAAGATCATACAAGGAGTCTTTTCCGAAAAATTAATGTTAAAAATAATTAATAAAAATGAATTGTTTTCTCTTTATTTGTAAATTCTAACCTGAAAATAAAGCAGGAATTAGAAAGATAGAAACAAAAGTGTGTACAGAAAAAACAACAATGACCTCGGACTGCCTAATAGGATAATTAATATTGAACAACATGCAGTTTTGCTGCAAACATGCCATATTGTCCAAAAGTTTTTAAACGGATGAGATAAACTGAATTGTTTCTTCACTAGAATAACACCGTACGCCAAATGGACTGAAAAACATAATGAATAATAATATATGGGCAGGAAGGCAAACAATATCTTAGCCGTTGGTGAGCAGCGACACCACCCATCCGATGCTAATGGTGTAAAATCAAACTGGCAGCTCAGGTGCACACTCGGAAGAGAATTTCGTAGAATCTCTTTCATGTCGGTTATGGGTTAACACCAACCCCCGAATTAACCGTTTCAATGATTGTGAGGCCAAAAAGAAGGCCCTAGAATCGACCGCATCGCGGATAGGGACGTAAAAGTGCTCGACTCGTTGACGACCTCCGCTATGTATAAGGACGTTTTGAGTAGACAGACAAACTAAGAGTGTCTTTTAGGATCTTAAATATATATAAAAAAAGAGAAACTGAAAGCTTCATTACATCCTGTCAGGATGGGTTCCACAACACTCTGGTCTACCGTAGTCATATAATGGGTATAGAAGTCTCAGACGTTAAGTGTTGTGCTTGCCAAAGGTCGCCGGAGACAATTATGCAGCTGCACTCATCTTGCAGTGCATATGCGTCAATGATCTATATCCATGGGCATAATGCAGCTCTACGAGTATTGTACTTTTATCTTAAGCTATTTACATTTATCAAAGTTCATTCGTAACTTAATATTTATGCACTAGGTGCTAAGCAAATTGAAATCATCTTCTAAAAGTAAAACATCCAATTAAAAAAAATCCCTTAACAGGGAAGACTACCCGCCAAAGAGTTTCTCCTGCGGGGCAACGGTGTGGGACGAGGTATCAAGGAGGACGGATTTTTGCTTTTGAAAATACACCAATTAAGACGCGCTATTCATTTAAGTAGAGACAATATTTGATTTATGTTTACAAACTCAAAAACTATTGGTTGCCCTTTTGAGTATATTCTTCTTCTTCTTCTAATATATAAAACACATATCTAGCTATCTTTTAAAAAATACCCATATGAAATGGAGCTGACACAGCATTCGTTTTATCCATCCATATGTAAACAACATTGCACTTGGAGTGGAAGAAGCAAAAAAAAATGTTCATCGGTGCCCATATCTCTCATTCAATCTCTTACAAATAACACAGAAACCAAGTGCTTTTTGTTTAAACCATTTGCTTTTGTATTTCTGTTGTTATTATCATTCTGAAAAATTTACAACCAACCAAATTTAAGGGTGCGGTTTAGACGAAAGAGATAGCTATATAAATATTGGCAATCACTAATTCCAATTAGATTGCTGTTGTGATCAATGAACAATATTCTATTATACATTAAAGCAATCTTAAAATTAGCAGGAATTTTGTGAGATGAATTAAAAATTATTTTAATATTTAGTTTGTGTGAAAATCAATTATGAAAAACAATGAAAATTTATGAAATTTATAGCAAATTTCAAATTATATTTTTGCTAATAAAAACTTATGCAATGAAAATTAATTAATTATTCATTTTAGAATTTTTTTTCAAATAAAAGATATTTTAAATATTGTAGCCAATTTCGAGCTAAGCTTTTTTATTAAGAAACCCTTCTATTAATACCAATTCTTTTCATTATCTCTGATAACAATCAATAATTTTTTTTTTTGAGTTAGCTCGCACAACCTGATGACATTTCATATAACTTTATTTGAAACTTTTTTTTCTAGTATGAATAGTAATGACGGAATCATGGTAGTCTTCCCTCTTAAGTAGCAATTTATGACATCGTTAATAACTATGTTAAACTGCAAGGGACCCAAATGCTACACTTGAGGCACACCAGATGTAACATTTGTTACATTTAAGATGCACTGTCCAATGCATACAAACTGACAACGATTAGAGATACGGTATAGACACAACACCAGTTCTGTTTATGCACCAAGTGGAATTAGAGTCATTTTGCAAAAGTAAGACATCATTTGGTGATCCAATTTAAAAAAAAATCCGCATACATAAGTCACTGTGCCTTTATGTAGTAGTTTAAGACATTGTTAATAACGATGTTTAACTGTAAGGGACCCAAATTCTACCCTTGAGGCACACCAGATGTAACATTTATTACATTTGAGATTCACTGTCTAATGAGTACAAACTGATAACGCTTAGAGATACGGTATAGACAAGACACTCTATAAGGCAAGTTCTGCCTTATGTCGCAGAGGAAATAGAGTTATCTCTGGAAAATGACAGGTCTAGTATTTATTTGAACTTCCCATTCCCTACAACCAGAATAATAAGAACCAATATGCTGAATATTAGCCTCCTCGACCACAAATTGATGTTTTCGATGTTTGTTATTGAGTTCTCAGTTCCGACCGAGGTGAATATCGATATGAGAGAGGAGGAAAAAATGAACAAATCCGAGGACTTGTTATGTGAGCTCCGTAGACTCTACCCCGACTACGCCATGGTGTGATGGTGCTAATCATTGGCGTATTGGGTGGCATGCGCGGCTCATTTATTAATACACTCCGAACAATTAAGACACACGATTTTCGAAACCAGTAATAGTGAAAGCGACTAATATTGGTTAGCTGGTGCCATCTCTGCATGAAATCAGAAGCGTGTGGTTGCAGAGGGTAATCAGATTCTCAAAAATAATAATAATAATGATAAAAGTGTTTTCAGTAATCGAATAATGATTATATCGAAGTTTCT
Organism: Philonthus spinipes; assembly: GCA_963082785.1. Lineage (NCBI taxonomy): Eukaryota > Metazoa > Arthropoda > Insecta > Coleoptera > Staphylinidae > Philonthus > Philonthus spinipes. The sequence continues at coordinate 10,173,870 of OY720316.1, read as the reverse complement.
ATAACTAATTAGAAGAATTTACATAACTTTTTTATGTTTTTAAATAAATAGATGATTTAAATGATTTTGACGTATGAACATCATCACCATTCACAATTAATTTATGCGATCCACCAGGACAGTTTAACCAGCTAGCATAGATTTTTTTCTTCGACAGACTAACACCTACATGTATTCTAATTATATATTATATAGTTGTGTATTATCTACATAGTTTGATTTTGCCCATCACTGATATATTGGTTGATAATAATAATAAACTTCAATAATAGAAATTCACCAAAGAATATGTTTATAAATTGTGACAATTGAATATCAACTGCTTTTATGTCTGTATACGGAGTGAGCTGTGTTGATATTTATTACAATTACGATTCTTTTTACTTTTCCCGGACCCCTGTCCAATGGAAAGTATTGTGATCGTGAAAATTTTCGAACCGCCAATTTCAACAAATATGCACGTTTTGAGGTCTCCTGAGTCCATTCCATCGAGTTTTGAAAAATGTCTGTGTGTGTGTCTGTGTTTCCGCGATAGCGCATAAACGGCTAAATGGATTAAGCCCAAACTTTATATCTAAGCTTTATATAACAGTGAAATGATCTGAAAAGCTTTTGGTTAGAATCAAAACTCATTAAGTGCAACTTTACTCTTAGCAATTTTTCATTTTTTAATTCGGATAGAAAAATGTTTCAAATAAAAGTTTTAGATCTTGGAAAATAAATAATTTCTGTTATAAAACTTTTATTGAAGGACCCCCGGTTTTCATTTTAGAAGCGTTTACCTGATAAATTCCCTTAGAGATTTTCATTATTGAAATAATTATTTTAATGACAAATAAAACGTCAAAGTGCCGTCATATTCAGCACATTCGCATAGTTTGAAAAAATGAAGAAGAGTGTGGAGAAATGATTTCAACACATTGTAAGGTAAGAAATAACACACTTAATTATAATATTCTTCTAAATACTCGGTTTTAACTTTGAAAGATAACAATCAATTTTTTCTATTAATAATTTTGCTTTCCTATTAAATTTTCAATCAGAAACTTATTTGACCGTATTCACCGGGGAAAGTACCATGATGGACACATCACCATTTTTTAATCACATTTTGCTTGTAATTACAATTACTTACTCTAATAATGTGTAACAATTAACAAACGTGTTAATAGGATTGCCTACGATATTATGTACAGGACACAACGTGCAATTACTAACAACACTTACCATTGCTAAGTTCACCAAAGAAACTGCGTTGAGGGCAATATTCCAAACGTACATAAGTCCCATTAAATTGATCACAACCATGAAGGCAATCGTCACGATTACCAAAGCGGAGAAGATGCTGAATCCAGTTATTATAAATGTGACCACCAGTACTAAGACCAGTGACAATCCGAGTGCGAAAAGTGTGTCTTCCCAGACGGTTAGGTATTGCTCAAAATATACGTAGAATACGCTGAAATTAAAGGAATTTGCAACATTACTTAGAACGCTTACCATATCTGTTTATTTATTAAGAATTCCTAAATTTGTATGATCTAAAACTATAATCCGGCATTTCACTTCAATAAACAATGATCTATTTATTAATTAAATTTAATTTAGGAATTCCAAACTGGGGTAAAACTTTGTGCCAATTTTGAATTCCTAACTTTTTATTATGCATTTCACTTAAATAGATAATAATAAATTGTTTAGGGCAGAAAGAGCTATGGTCGATAGCCCATGACAGACTACTAACACAATTGTACATATTGTTATAATAAATTTTGTAAAATTTTGTTGTCATATTGTCTGAATAAAGATGTTTGTATACATTGTTTATACACAATAATATATTCAATACAGAATAAATACAAAATAAAATATAATAGAGCAACAAAAACGAAACTATATTAGCTTGTATATCAGGCTCAAGTCTGATATTGCTGTTACTTCCTCTAGTTCGCATAATAATAATGTAAATATAAAATAATAATGTAAATAAAAAATACATTTCTCACATAATTATTGAAATGGAGACGGATCGTAAATAAAAATTCATTTGATTTTATGGCAAAACAACAACTTCCTTAATTTAACCTTAAGCGAGCGTAACAAGCCTTCTCCAAAATTATATTTATTATAATAGTTTGAGATATTATAACTGAAGCTCCTTTTATACAACTCCACTCTATGCGAAGGTACAGTTTGGGCGTCCTTTCGACGAATATTAATATTAATATTAAGATTCAGAACCGATGTTCATGGTTCTGAATCTTAATTTCATATATAGATATGAAGGAGATTTAGTTAAAACAATTTTGTAAAACTGCCATGCAATATGCCAGATTCTACGGTTTTTCATTATTAGCCAATTAATTTTATTGATTTTGTGACGAATTGGTTGCCTTTTACGTACTCCAAAAATTATCCTCGCACATAAGTTTTGGATTTTCTAAATACGGAACTGACACACTTCGTCTATACAGGGACCATATACCAACTCGCCAAAGATAAAATTTGATAGCACTAGTGCCTCGCTTAGGATTATTTTGCTTTGTTTGCTCAGTATATCCTTATTCATGTAAATTAACTTGCCGTGCAATAAATGCTCGCCTAGTTATTGCCGTTACATATTCTCTACAACGGAGCTTGTAATCTATGAGTAAACCCAGTTTTTTACGCAGTCTGAAAACGTTATAGGAGTTCCGTCAAGATGAATGTTGAGACATTTCAATATTGACTGTCTTGTTTTTTGGGAACCGAAAACTATGACCGTTGTTTCATTAGGGTTTATTTTTAGAAAACGCAGTGTTGAATATTTAGAAATTTGCTCAAGATCATGAATTAATTTAAATTCAGCATTTAACACATCAGCAGCAACAAAGGAGAAGTACATCATTAATTACAGATGGATTATTTATTTTGGGTATTGGAGTTATTATTGATTATTCCATGCATTGGGAAATATATTAGTAGATATACTTTCATTAATGTTGTGCGTAATATAGGGAATTAGGAAGGGGCAGCATAGATTAATCATTTTAGAATTAATATTGTTGCTACCATATTGTGAAGGTTTAAGATTATTTAAAATATTAATAAAATTGTCACATCGTCTTCAGTAGCTATTGAAAAACAAAATTTATTTCTCTATCCATAATTGGCAGTAGAATTATAAAAGTTTAACATTTCTGGATCCGGATTAGATTCCTGAGTGTTTTAAGAAAAATAGTTATTTATTTCATCTGCATTAGCTAGATGCTGAGGAATCGTGTTAGTGTTCTTACTGTAAACGCCTATTTTTCTCAAATCACTCCACAATTGCTTTTTGTTGATCTTATATAAGTTTACTCTATATTCCAAAAATGCCTTTTTCTGAAACCGAATTGCTGTGGTGGTAACATTTCTGAGACACTTGTAATAATTTAGGTCTGATTGGTTTTTCGTCCGTTTATATTTATTTAATGCCCTATCTCTCGTTTTCATCATTTATTTTATATTATACGTAATCCACGGCTTTCGAGTGAAACTGCGACTAGTAGTTTTATAGGGAGCATGAATATTAAACAACTCTATAATGTTATGATTTAGAAAACACAACTTCTTATTTATATCATTCATATCATATATCAAAAACCATGGAATAGCGTAGATATCAACATTAAAGTCGTCATAAATAAAGTTTTTAAAGTTACGAACATCTATCATGTTCTTATTAATACTAGTTGTCGAATTTAGTGGAATTGTAGTTTTAATTAGTCCATGATCTGCAAGCCCCGGTAGCAAAATAAATCAGTGTTTGCTGTATCGAAATTTGCATTTAAAATAATTAAATCTAACAATGTTTTAGTTGATTTCGTAACACGTGTAGGAGTATTGATAATTTGTTTGAGACTTAACGAACAAAATAGTGACTCTAACTTTGTAGCTGTGGTAATATTATGTTTTAACAAATCAATATTAAAATCACCCATGCAAATAGCGCCATAAAATTCAAGAATATAATCACGTTTTCAAAGAAATTCAAAAACATATTAAAATTACTATATGGCGGCCTATATATGACACCCATACAGTATGTTTTATTATTAAACGTAATTATAATCCATAAACACTCAATAAAATGTTCCATATTTTGGCTTAGAATTCTAGCATTATAGTAGTTTCTGATATAGAATGTAACACCGTCACCACGACTGTCAAGCCGTATCAACCTATATCCTGGTATATCTGTATAAGCTGAAGGAAAGTTGATGTCTAACCATATTTCTGTTAGAGCTATAACGTCAAAATTCTTAGTTAATACTTCATCTCTGAATAGTTCAAATTTGTTCAAGATAGACCTAATATTAATATGACAAATTTCCAATTTATTTACGAACATCTCATTTCATTTAACAAAAAAGATAATTTATTACTTAGTGTATCGTTAGTGCTAAATACTTGTAGTTTGTTACTAATTATGTGGACATTGTAGATTGCGGCTATGTCAATTTATTTAAATAATTGATAATGTTTCTTTTTTTTGTTTGTTATTTTTCACTACAATAGAACCATTTACAGTCCAAACATTTTGTTTCCTCAATTCCTCCCGTATTATGACTCCATTTCCCTTTAAAACTTTTTTTATTATTATATATTTCATCGCGTTGTTTTGTGCTAACCAAAGTAATAGAAATGCTTCGAGGTTCTTTGTTGTATATTAATGATTTTTTATCGTGTGTCTTATAATTAATTCGGTGACATCTGGCGATTTATTTGGAATGACTGAATTTGTTTGATCTAAAACTATAGTCCTGCATGTCATTACAATGAACAACGATATATTTAATAACGTTCATAAATAGGAGTAGTTTTACAAATGTGTATTTTAATTCATCAATTAATATTATGCTCCGAACTCATGCCATTATACAGGACAACATAGATATATTTAATAGCACAAATCGACAATTCACAAACAATATATCAAATATATTTTAGTACCCACGAATTTCTAAATATCGTTTAAATGTAACATTATATGTATTTATTCATTTTTGTTTTTTTTTATGTACAATTATTTTTATGTGTATGTTGTTATATCTACGTTTTTATATTTGAAATATTTTCCCTGTTATTAGAACTATATATCCGTTGGGAAATAAAAAGTTATTATTATTATTATTGTAGTATTACGCTAATATTTTAACAATAATAATAATAAGTCTTTATTGCCCAACAGGAAATATACATCTCAATTACAAGACAATATACATAAATCCAAAGCCGTGTGTGTTTTAATACATATAGCGCGAGAATGGAATATACTAGAACACGTTTCCATTCTCTCGGCGGAAACATATTCCAGTCATCTATATCCTTTCGCTAAAAACATGATTTAGTCATTTCTATTCTCGTGGCAGAAACATGTGCCGGTCGTTTCTATACACGAAACATGTTATAGTAATACTTTATTAATAGTATTACGTTAATATTTTGTAATAAATATAGCCTGAGAATGGAATAGTTTGGAACGCGTTTCCATTCTCTCGGCGGAAAAATTGAAATCTAATCTTCGACTAGATTTCATTCTCGCGCTGGAAATATGTTTTATCATTTCTATTGTCGTGGCGAAAACATGTTCCACTTGCTTCGATTCTTGCACTGGAAACATGACCCTATCACATGTTCGATTTTAGAGATGAAAAGAGAATATAAAAAAAAGTTGATTCAAATGGTGATGAAAATCGTATGATTTAGTCGAATTGTTTTGTGAATACACATTTTCATAATGAAAACATGTTTTAGTCATTTCCATTCTCGTGCTGGAAACATGTTTTAATTATTTCATTAATCCCAGTGGTGTAAATATGTTTGAGTCGTTTCCATTCTCGCGCTGGAAACAAGTTTTCGACAAACTTAGTCAAAATAATACTATTAACTGGAAATTATTAAACATGCTTCCAGTGTGAGAATGGAAACGATTAGAATATATTTTCGCCGCGAGAATGGAACTATAAAAATAGGTTTTCGCCACGAGAATGGAAACGACTCAAACATATTCCCGCCACTGGGATTAATGAAATAATTATATAATAACCTTTTTCTTTCTCAAATGGTGATGAAAATCATATGGTTTAGTCGAATCGTTTTGCGAATACACATTTTCATGATGAAAACATGTTTTAATCATTTCCATTCTCGTGCTGGAAACATTTTTTAATTATTTCATTAATCCTAGTTACGGAAATATGTTTGAGTCGTTTCCATTCTCGCGCTGGAAACAAGTTTTAATCATACTTAGTCAACTTAATAATATTAACTGGGTAATACTAAACATGCTTCCAGTGTGAGAATGGAAACGATTACAATTTATTTCCGCCGCGAGAATGGAATTATTAAAATAGGTTTTCGCCATGAGAATAGAAATGGCTAATACATGTTTGCACCGCGAGAATGAAACTATTAAAATAGGTTTTCGCCACGAGAATGGAAATGACAGAAACATGTTTGCACCTCGAGAATGGAACTATTAAAATAGGTTTTAGCCACGAGAATGAAAATGACTAAAACATGTTTGCACCGCGAGAATGAAACTATTAAAATAGATTTTCGCCACGAGAATGAAAATGACTAAACCATGTTTGCACCGCGAGAATGGAACTATTAAAATAGGTTTTCGCCACGAGAATGAAAATGACTAAAACATGTTTGCACCGCGAGAATGGAACTATTAAAATAGATTTTCGCCACGAGAATGGAAATGACTAAAACATGTTTGCAACGCGAGAATGGAACTATTAAAAAAGGTTTTCGCCACGAGAATGAAAATGACTAAAACATGTTTGCACCGCGAGAATGGAACTATTAAAATAGGTTTTCGCCACGAGAATGGAAATGACTAAAACATGTTTGCACCGCGAGAGTGGAACTATTAAAATAGGTTTTCGCCACGAGAATGGAAATGACTAAAACATGTTTGCACTGCGAGAATGGAACTATTAAAATAGGTTTTCGCCACGAGAATGGAAATGACTAAAACATGTTTGCACCGCGAGAGTGGAACTATTAAAAAAGGTTTTCGCCACGAGAATGGAAATGACTGAAACATGTTTCCAGCGCGAGAATGGAAACGACTGGAATATGTTTCCGCCGAGAGAATGGAAACGCGTTCCAAATGATTCCATATATAAGTATATTCGCTTTTTTAAATTCTAGTTGGAAAGTTGATGGAAATATAAAGTCGCATCCATACGACCATAGGAACGAAATCTAAAACCAGAGTGCAAGTGTCAAACAAACAAAAAAAGTACGAACGGAGCAGAATTATAAAAGGATTCCGTGTTTCGAGTTTATGTGATTGCCCATTTAATATTTATCGCGCATTCCTGACCAAGTAAATAAATACTCTTTTCTATTGATATTAATTAATTATTTTCTTTCTAGTTGCTTTGTAATTAAAGACTTCCGAAGTAAGTGCATGGTAAATACAAATATCTATTGAAACAACTACTTCTGATCTACAACGGACATTGCAACGGCAAATATCACTTGTGTAATTAAATGACCAGCGTGTGTATTAACTAAGGAAGTAATTGTTTCAATAGATATATGTTTTTTTCTGTATACTTACTTCGTATGTCATTGTTGAGCAACTAGAAACGAAATAATGAATAAAATAAATGTGGAAATAATTTATTAATTATTTTCAAATCATAAATAGAAAAGAGTATTCATTCACTTGGTCACAGTTATTTAAATATACTAAATAAAAATGTTTTGAAAATAATTAATAAATTATTTTCACATTTAGCTCTGTGACTTTTGACTTACATTACGTAAGTACCTTAAACAAATGCACATTAAAACAACTACTTCTCGGGCAAATACCCACGCCGGACATTGAATTACATAATGTACACCTGCTGTTGCACTTCAATAAAATATTGCATAATGCAACAAATTTTGATCCGAGAAAAATTTAATGTAAAAACAACAAAAGGAACGTTACTTAATTTAAGGCCATCATTGAAACACGTGTCTGCAGATGGCCTTAAATTAAGTAACGTTCCTTTTGTCAAAAGTCAAAAGTCACAGAGCTAAATGTGAAAATAATTTATTAATTATTTTCAAATCATTTTTATTTAATTTAATTAATTATTTATTTTCATAATCTCTTCTTTTAATTCAAAATATCAATTGGAAACAGCACGAAACAATTTTAAAACCTGAATTTATTAAGATATGTAGGAAATAAAATAGTTCTTTAATAACAATTCGTAAATTTAACGATTTAAAAAAATTGTTTTATCAAAAATTGCAATATAAAATTCATTTTGATTAATGAAAATCAAAGTTTTATTTGCTATTATATTAATATAAAAACTTAGAAGAAAGTTATTAGAAAAAATATACCTATAAGGAAATATTTCCACTCCTTCCACATCCAAAGTAATCGTCAAGTTATCAGCAATCCTCCTAGCGAAATCAATAGCCTCGTAATACTCCTTCGAACTCCTCAACGTACTGTGATACGACATGAAATACGAGGAAGGAATGCTCACGGTTCCGTTCTCGTCGATGAAATAATTAAGACCCTGCGTGGAAAAAAAAACATCAAGTCTGCAAATCATTGCGAGTAAGAGCATCCTTACATCTGCGTATGCCGCGTGTCCGCCTTTCGGGCAGAACGCGTCGGGATTGTCGCTGAGGAAGAACGAAAGGTATTTATCGAAATACTCGGGCCATTCGTCGTCGTTGCCATGGAAATTGCAGGAGGTGCAGGTGTCGTTCGTGTGCGGGCAGAAGGTGAAGTTTCCAGGGTGGTACTTGCAGCAAGTCTCGCTCCAGCCTTTGAAATCATCAACCCAGGAATTCGCCTGTCGGGCAATGTAAGTTCTGAAAATTAAATAAATAAATAAATAAATATATATATATATATATATATTGTTTCGAAATCGGGTTTAATCAGACTCGAAAATAAGTAAAACATTATCATTATTTATTTATAAGTAGATGTTGAGCACTCGGACGTTCGTGATAGACTTCCGCCTCGCCGCAAACTCGCGCTTATATAGCGTGTTTGTTTCTCGAATTTTCCAGAACTTTCCATGACGTCACGTTTAACGTCGCGCGCTCGGTGGAACATTCCAGAGTGTTTTTTTTTTTTTCAGTTGTTTCTTTCGCTTTCCTTACAATATACTCATGGAATATTTGCGTGAGTCATGCGTACACATTGAGGATTTTATTTCATTGAAATAATTAATAAATCATTTAATAATTAATTCTCTACCAACAAACAAGCATCGACCCCATCATTGACCGTCCTCAACATCTTTCCCTAAAGTTTGAAAAAAAAAACATCACAAAATAACCCATTTAATTAAACACCATTGCATACCCCGCAACCCTAATATTCTTCAAAAATACAAATTTCCTACTTCTGGTATTTTGTATTTCATTTCATCAAATATTACAGACTTTGATAATAACGTTAACGATCATGACGAGTAAGTAGACAATGACAAGAACATGGACAGGCTGAAAGACCTAAGGTCGATAGCCATTTCGCAAGATGTTCGTATGTTTTGTAAATAAATAATAATTAAGTAAAATTGCACGAATAAAGATGTACGAGGTATATTCAAAAAGTAATGTGACTATATTTTTATTAAAAAAATATTTATTTGTTCAACAATATTTATATTGTCCCCTTCAAAGTAATCCCCCTTTTTTCCAGTCCTAAAAGCACTTCTTATAAGCACTTTTTGATATAGCCTTGAGCTCCTCTAGCAAAGCAGTTTTTATTTCATCAATCAAGTCTTTTCAGTTTTGGGAACAGGAAAATGTCGCAGGGGGGCAAATCCGGTGAATATTGTGGCTGGAGCATGATTGCTTTTTCGTTTTTGAGCGAAAAATCTCTCACAAGCAAAGATGAATGAGCAGGTGCATTATCGTGATGCAAATGCCATGAATTATTTTTCCACAGTTACGGACGTTTTCGCTTCTCGCAAATGCGCATAACCATAACTTCAAGGTAATACTCCTTAATGACCGTACGATCTTGAGGTAAAAACTCCAGATGGACTACGCCACGGTAGTCGAAAAAAAAAGTGAGCAAAACTTTGACATTTGATCGGAGTTGGCGTGGTCTTTTCGGTTTTGGCTCTCATTGGGACAATTGGGCTTTGGTTCGACGTCATAACCATAAACCTATGATTCGTCACCAGTTTTGATGCTTTTGAGGAAATCAGGATCATCACTGACGTCATTCAAGAGCTCCTGAGCGATGCTCATACGACGGTTCTTCTCATTAAAATTCAGAAGTTTCGGAAAAAACTTCTCTGATACATGTCTCATGCATAAAACATACGAAAAAAATGCATGACACGAGCCGACTGATATGCCAAGATCCTCAGCAACTTCTCTCATGGTAATTCGACAATTTTCAAAAATAATTTTCTTCGCAGCTTCGACGATATCTTCTATTGTTGACGTGCTAGGGCATCCAGAGCGTCGTTAGCATCATCTCGGTCATCTTAGAAGAGGTTGTATCTTCTGTTGTTGACGTGCTAGAGCATCTAGAGCGTCATTAGCATCATTTCGGTCATCTTAGAAGAGGTTGTACCACGTGTAACATTTTTTACCTACAGCAGACTCACCTTAGGCATCTGTCAACATTTCAAGTGTTTTAGATCACTTGATTTCATTTTTCACACAAAATTTTATGAAAATTCTTTGCTTAATTTTTTTTACAATAATAGAAAATCGCCGAGCGTAACAAAACACGTCTAACCTATTTATCTGTAGAAAACAAACGAAATATGCTATGTACTTGAAATTGTGAACATATGTTCGAGACATGTGTACCAACACAAAAACAACATAAATCGATAATCGAATGTAAGTTGCCCGCGAAATTTGAAAAGTCATCTTACTTTTTAAACAAACCTCGTATTTATTTATATAATAATTTCAGATGGCTTCAATTTAATGAAATCTATGCCAATCATTTATTAAAAGAAAATGGCACAGCTTTAGTAACAACAATATAAGATGATTCTAATCTTCTTTATGTTGGTTGTTGGTTGTGGAGACTTTAATTATTTAAATAAAAATACTTGTCAAGTATTTTTATTTAAATAAGATGACTCATCCTACTTTACCAACTCCTTCAATACTTATATTTGGAAATCACCTACGTAGACTCTTAGTAATTATAAGTAGACTTAAGATAAACCACGGCTCCTTTCCAGGGCACTTGCATAAGATTGGCTTACATTACCAATTTCATACTTAAGCTGCATAATATCTATTTTGACAGCTGACATAGCAAGGCTTACTTGTGAAAAAAAATGACCCATTTAAATATGAAAATTGAAAAACAAGCAAAATTTTGCTCCTTTACTATAGAAAAGGTAAAAAATGCTGTTCAAGCAAGAAAAAAAATATACGATCCGGCACTTTTGATCTCGAAAATACACCACATTCTGTAAGTCGGCATATGGGTTTCTCATCTTATTACGGAAAAAAGAAATGGTGCTGTTGCATTGACGTTTGTGATTTGCTTCTCAAACGCCAAGAAAATGATCAAAATTTGAAGAGTATCATCACTAGGACAGAGAAATGGGTTGCTAACAACAATGTTATGCGCCATAGATCATGGGGCATTATTCCTGAAATCGATCGCATGAAATCGGTCGTACGCAACTGTCAAATTCACATGTAAATTCCTATCTAAATGACAGACTTCATACGACCAAAACCACAGACTATAAAAGACAGCCAGCTCTGTGTATTTTTTTGAACGCTAAAAGTAGCTGTTTCTCTCTTAAACAAAACTATTTCTCTTTCGCTCAACAGCGTTTCTGCATTCCAGGTGGCGCTGTACAATGGAAAATAATTTACAGGAATCTATTCCTCCGTTATAATTAATCTCGTCAGAGATGCTTTTATTACTGCGGGCTTTTATTTTACAGTAAGAAAATTCCCACACAGCTGATAATTCTGTTAAAAATGAATTGTTTTCATGGGAAATATTTACAATGTTTGCTTTTTGCAATAGTTATAAAATTAATCCACAAACCATCCATGTATAAAGATAAAATTAAATAAAAAAGTGTATAACAAATACATTTAAATAAGTATTATCATAAAGGATAAATTTTAAATTAATTGAGTACAATCTTACATTATAGTATTCCTTAAAGATAACATTATATTTTACCGATATAGATTTATTTGTTTACTTGAGGACTGCCGAGGACTGCTTCGCCCAGATGTAGATTGTACATAAATTAATCTCGTCATGGCCACCAAATATACAAGAACTCTCGTAGTAATAAAAACACTTAAATTACTCTAAAAAATAACTTTGACAGAATGTCAAACACATTCACCAAAAAAAAAAACAATTTGATATAAAAGCAAATGTGTAATCTTTGCGTCAACGTTTAAAACTAGCGCCATCTGGGCCACGGAAACGATGAAGTCAGAGCGAAACAGATTTTAGCGGACAGATTTCCTAATGAGCTAGCCCGGCCTGACCGAAACGTTCGATCAATTTCAGGAATACGGACCCTGGAGTATAAAAGATGAGCCGGCTCAAAGTACTTCGAACTAGCGATGAACGAAACGGCTCATTTCAGTGAGCTGGTTCACAAGATCCAGCTCACCCAGTGAGCTAGCTCAAAAGTGTTACATAACTCAGTTGGGAGCGAGCGTTCTGACTCTGTGATGATTCTGCAACTCATAGAGTTTAGTGAAACGATGATGATTGCGATGATACAATGATTGCAATCAATTAATTTAGTTTAATTAGAGGACAATTCATGTGAATGTGAACTGGATGGTAACATAAATCATATTCTAATTTGTGTGTGTTACTGTATGAAATGGCTTCCGTTAAGTAAATAAATAAATATATTTTTTATGTGTCAGTCAAATACATGCTACAGAAACTTTATTATTAGAACTTAAAAAAAAACTTCATTTACAGTAGTCACCTCCTTGCTTTTAACAAAACTGAAATATTTTATGCACTGCACCATAAATCTCTATTTATATATGGATCTATACTCTGTTTTTCCTAAGATTACAATAACCAGAACACTGATTTACACCATTAAAATAGGTGAATTTGGTGACAAATATTGGCACGAAATTTAAATCTAATGGAATTTAACACACCGCACGGGAAAAGAATAGAACAATTTACAATAATTTTTCCATCCGGATTTCTAATAACTCGATGGAGCCGCGTTTTAACTCATTTTATAATTATAAAATTAAAGAAACATTAAGATCGAATGAAACTGTAATGGCGTACGCCGACACAGCTGGCCTTCTGACGCATGTCACATTTCATAATCCTACACACAGCAATACTATTTAAATTAATATTTTCTATGAATTTAACATTACAGTTAAGTCACAGTTATTTAAAAAAAATAATTAAATGAATTTGAAAATATTTAATTGAGCCGTTTATTTTTGAAGTCCATTTATTTATTTAACGGATAACACTTTTTTTTTATAAAATAATAACAAATTATAAATTGGATAATATTATGTTTAAATTGAGATATTTAAGTTTGCATTTCATTATTATTAAAAAATGTTCCACACTGCTTAAGTTTATCTAAGAGAGTTAAATTTACAATTCCTATTAAAATAATACCAAAAATTAAATGATTAATATTTATTTTCTTACCACAAATGGATATAAGCCACTTTCAAAATTAACACCTACATATGTTATAAAATTTGAAGGAGCTTCAGTCCATTCGACATATTTTAAATTGCTTCAAATTGAAAAACAATACTCAATTTATTTTATGTATCTTCGCAATATTTTAAAAACACAATTTATACTATTCAAGAAATGTTCTAACTATATAAATTACATAAAAATTTACTGTTCATTTACATTTTGTGTATGCGGGAAGAATTTAAAGAAGTCATGGTGTTCAGGTGGTATATATCGAAGTAAGACCATCATGTCCTTGTACTTCGATGTCATAATTGGTATTACATTTTTATAAAGTGGTGTCAATATAATATTTTCAAATTTTCTTGGTCTACCCCGATGTGGTAATAAATCCAGGATTTTAAACTCTGCATTCTCATCCATTGATATCTTATAGAAAATTTTATATAGACGGAAACTTCCCCGTTTTTTAGAATTTAAAAAATACCTAAAACTATAATTTCTTGGCGAACTTTTTCCGTTTTTTGGACGTCTTCGTTTCACAGCATAACGCTTCGTATAGCAATTTTCTTCATAATTTTTTGTACAAACTTTTCGACAAAGGCAATTTTAGTTTTGAAACACTTTTGCAGGTATGATGTTTCCAGTTTGAGTATAATATTTTTTCCCGGTATTTCGTTTAATTTTTCGCAATTTTTGAATGTAGGTGTCGCCATTCTTTTCTCTAAATCTTGCTCCAGAGGTATTGTCGTGAAAAGCCTCACCTGCATCTTCAAATGATGAATATTGTTCTAAAATTCTCCTTCTCTTGCGATTCTGGTTAAAATCAATATTTTCCAACTCGCCTCCACTCTCTGAATTAAATAGTCTTGTACTTTTATTCATACCCAAAGGTGTAATAATTTCTATAAATTTAATAACTAACTAACCATCTTTATTCAAATGTGTATATGTATGTACAATAATATTCAAAAATTATAATTATATTCTGTAGATGATGATGATGAATCGGCTATCGACCGGAGGTCTTTCAGCCTTAAATTTAATATTTTATCTTAAAATTAAATTGTAAGTGTATATTAAGTGAATATTTTCACTGCAATAATTAAACATAATTAAATACTGATTAATGATTAAATAAAATTACCTTCATCACTGCCTTCGTAAATTTGAAGATCCGCACTTTCGGACATTATTACTAATTAAGTGGACTTAGGTCACTTTCAAAATAATGTTTTTTAATAAATAATTGTTTGCGAAAACGTATGTGTTAATAATTATCATATACTTTAAATATTCTCAATCGCAAATTGTTATTTATGACAGATAATGTCAAATAATAACCGTTTCTATTGCTACTCTGACATTATGACTTATGTTACATAAATACTTTAACAAATGTCTAATAATAGACATTTGCTGTTGCGTAAAAATAACAATTCTACAAGACAATAATTTTTAAATCAAAAATATTAAATGCAAAAAAACAAAAACAAAAATAAAATAAAAGTTACGTAATATAACGCTATCTGCAGACACGTGTTTCGGGATTTGATCCCTCGTCAGTGTGACTGTGACTGTGGCGCGACCTGCCTGTCCAGATATGACCTCTGCGTTCAATTACATCCAGAATCTCAGAGGTGACAGTGCGTTTTTAATTAATTATTTTTTATTTAATTTAATTAACAACTTTGCAATTACGTAAGTGTATGAGTTAATCAGCCAATTTTGGCTGATTAACTCATACACGTACAACTTCACGTCGATTGAGGGTAATCGTGAAGTTGTTTAGAGTTAATAGAAATCATAGAAAACAATAGTTAGATAGAGATTTTACGGAAATAATCAAGCGTGGATTCAGAATCGATGAAATTGATAATTTAGAGGTAAATGATCCAATTAATTTTGATTTACCATAGTTTACAAACACGTGCTTCGATTGATTCTAACTTAGGGACATGAAGGTCACTGAAAATCCCCCAAAAACAGATATAAAAATGCGTACGATCTATATTACTACTCGGTGGACTCCAATTAGTTAATCAACGTATGGTGCAACCCAAATATGCCAATTAAAGTGGATTATGATTAAATAATCGAAGAATTTAATCCGAGTCGGTGCAAATGGGCATTAGGGAAAAAATATCTCAAGGCATTAGAAATTCTTTACAATGAATCAATCGGGTCTATTCCGTACGGAAAATGTTAAGTTTAACGTGTAGGTTATTAATTAATTTCACATTCTATGGATATACAGAGAGTTTTATGTAACACCGAACATACTAGAATGTACTCAATGTAAATTTTCCTATGTTCGATTTGTTCAGGAACGCATCAAAGAATTGAGTGCGATGTGATTGGCTACTATTTCTAAAAATAATATAGTCAACCCAAACTACACCCTTCCACGTCAAAAATGACTTACACTTGTCAGTTATCGCAAGCAAGTGATATTTATTGTTCTGGCTCTTAAAGCAGAAGTAGACGAAGAGTTGGACATCTTTACGTATCAATAATGTATACAAAGAAGAAAAAGATTTTTATGGTATGCATTGCGGTTAAGTATAATATTCATAATTATACATGTTGCACTTGACATAATAGTTGACATTAGAAATCGTAGCCAATCACATCGCACCCAATGCTTTGATGCGTTCCTGAACAAATCGAACATAGGAAAATTTACATTGAATACATTCTAGTATGTTCGGTGATACATAAAACTCTCTGTATATTTATTAGACTGTGATGATAAAAAATAACGTACACGTTAAACTTAACATTCTCCGTATGGAATAGCCCCGAATATCAATCGTTAATACAATATTGCTGTACGTTTTTTTTTTACCTCTATTTTGTTCAGTATCTTGTTAACAAAATTAATCCCACTCAATGAAATATTCAGAAATAGCATACCATCAACATTATAACATCAGTAAACATCAACAGAAAATTGATGCAACTTTTTTTTTTCAAGTGGCTCTGTGTGTAATGTTTGTTTTTTGTGAATTACGTACATTTCAGTTTGCTCCGAGGCTGAAAACAGTTGCGTCATGATGGAACTAGGAATGCAGCCGACACCGCCGCAAATTGAGTTGTGAACGGTTTCATTTTTGTAGTCCAGTTCGCCCTTCACGACGAAGTACACTGGCGGGCCGATTCTCATCAACTCCTTCATGTACTGAAAATGAATTAATTTCTTTAAGGTATATGTTATAAAATGTATCGCTGTATTAAAGTTTGTTCAAACTAAACAAGGCTTTCACGACCAATATGATTATTTATTATTGTTGATTTCCATGCTACCGGCTCAGGTCTGTTGGAGTTTAATCCAAACGCGAAAAAAAAAAAAGAAACAACAGACTTTAATTATTATTGTTAATTTCTGGGCTATTTGTCCAAATCCAATCCAAACTTGGATTAAACTCCAATAAACCACGGCCCAATAGCCTGAAATTCAACAATAATTAGAAATCAACAATAATAATTAAATTCTGTTGTTTTTTTTTAAAGTTTGAATTAAACTCGGATAATATTTGAAATTTGGAAACACGGCTATAGTTGTCCACTTGAGCACTGTCTCAAGTGCAAAATTTAAAATACTTTATTTTTGGGTTTTTACAATGATTTATTTATTATTGTCGCCCTATAAGGTATATTTCTTAAAAATTTATACTTTTAATTAAACATTAAAGATGTTCTAAATAAGGATCAGTTTGCCATATTTCAATTTGATTGATGTAAATCACATGAATTGTTTTTGACAGTTTTTTTTTTTCAATTTTAATAAATGAAACAATTTTCTACTTTGTATAACCCGAGTTATACAAACAAAGTAAAAAAAGTGTTTCATTTATTAAAATTGAATTACAATGTATAACAAAGTAGAAGCCTCAACAATTAACAAGATTTTTTTTTGTATTCGTCAGAAGTTTCTTCACTTTTTCTTATAAAACTACAACTGGTAAGTTATTATTTGATGTTTAAAATACGTTTGCTTATTAATTTCTATTAATTGTATATTTTTGAAAGAATATACATAACGTAAAATTATGAACCAATCGAGCAATAATTAATTATTAATAAATATAATTTATTTCCCACATTTTCAAAATATGTTTTCGGTCTATAAATCTTCATTTTTTATTATATAGTTTATGCTTTTTACAAAATTTTCTATCAGAAAAAAATAGTATTTAACATAGACGTTTTTGGAGTAATATTTATATCCATATTTTCCTAGATTCTTTAAGGAAAGGAGTTCATAAAATTATCCAGCTGAAAGATATCAATTAATTCAAATCATAACTGTTATTAATATTTTATAATTTTAATATGAATGTAATAACAGGTTAAATGATACTTTTATAAGTTTAATATATTTTACTTAAAAATATTGTTTTTATATGTTATTTTTTATGTATTTTTTCAGATAATTTTATTAATTGCAATTTCTTATTTCCATGATCTACTTTTTTTTTGTAAAATAGCACATTTATAAAAAAAACTTTTATATCAATAATTTGAAGTAAAAAAGTGAACAAAAAATTATAAATAGAAAAATGTTCCCGCCATTAGTTATATTATAGTGTATATATGAACCTAACCTCAAAATCCTTATAAAGGTTTGAAACTCGGGAAATAGTTGTCCACTTGAGTACTGGATGGCGTTGCGCGCGTTTCCCGCTAAATACATGAATCTGGCCCTCTTATACTTTATCTCTATGGTTAAACTCCAAAATACCACAGCCCAATAGCCCGGAAATCAACGGTAATAAATTAAATAAAAATGATTTGAAAATAATTAATAAATTAGGTATGCGAACGATTTGTCTACCAATTCTAACTTTATGCTCTTCACTTCTTCATTTGCAGTTTTCACAGCCCATTTACGCCGCATGGATATTTCCCATCTCATTCATATTACATATTTTTTTATCTGCATTTATTTATTATCACTTGAAGATAGGAATAAGCCGGTTGCATTTTGTTTTCACAATGGACTGTTTGGGATTGATAAATAAATATTTCGATGCGTATTATTTTTATTTTGTATTTTGTCGTAATTTGTGATTGGTAATTTGCTTTTTTTATACATACGTTTTGTAATCTTTTTAGAGCGTCACACTTTTCTTATAAAATTTTTAATATGTAATTATAATTGTAATTTGGAAATGGAGATAAATAATATGGAGTAAATTGAAAATTTAGCTATGTAGCTATGTTACGTTACATAAGGACGTTACCCGGAAAGTAGTTGTTTTAATGTGCATGTGTTTAACGTACTTACGTTACGTAGATTAAAAGTCACAGAACTAAATGTGAAAATAATTTATTAATTATTTTCAAATCATTTTTATTTAATTTATATAAAGAACTATGACCAAGACAATGAATAATCTTTTCTATTTATATCAACAGCAATAAAAAAGACCTTTATTCGTATCATTCCTTTAAATTATCAAAATTCAAACATCTAATACCACCCTCTCTTATCCCTCTCCCTCCGCAGCTTCTCCAACGTCCTTACCCCGACAACAGTAATAATTAAATTCTGTTGTTGTTGTTTTTTTTTTAAGTTTGGATTAAACTCTAACATACCACAGCGCAATATCCGGAAATCAAATCAATAATAATAATCACACCGGTCGTGAAACATTAATGAGAAAATTCTGTTTTATTTATTTTTTTTTTTTTTTGAAAAAATATTCTATTAATTATAGAGAGGTGATAAAGGCGCAAAATTCAAATTCGTTGCCAACCTTATGTGTAAAAAAGGCGCAAAAGTTAAATTTGTTGCCAACCTAATACATATTATAAATTAAATACGGTATAGTACTGGAAATGGTCAACGTTTTAATCATTATCTTTTAGAGCTAAATTACTGGTACAAAAATTCTTGCAAAAATTTATAATAATAATAATAATTGTTGATATTAGATGAACCACGAGGAGCGAAATAAAAACACGTGTTGTCGATTGGAAAACTGTGTATCAACTAAACTCTTTACTCATTGATGTCTCACATTACAAAAACAGTAGATATTACAAACATAATAGATGTTCATAATTTTGATATCTTATAACAATAATAACGTTTATTGTCCAACAGGAGAACATTCCCAATTACAAGACAATTATATAAATCATATATAAATTAATTACAATTTCATTTAGCAATAACAATATTATGCGATTTTACCCAATATTAATTAAATTATGAAATATTATAAATTTATGCAAGTGTAATGCAAAGATGTTTACTGAGAATCCTTTGTCTAGAGCGCATTTATAAAGGAGAAATTTCAATAATAATTCTTAGCTGTGTACCAAAGAAAAAATATATATATACAGGGTGAGTCACAGAAGTACCCGTCTTCGATATCTCCCTTGTCGTTAAAAATTCGGCATTACATTATTAACAAATCTTGCTTGACTTCTGAAGGCGCATAATATAAAATTATTTTCATATATACAGGGTGATCCATTTTAACGGAATTGATATCAACGTTATTAGTTTAAATGGAACACCCTATATATTATATTTTTATTCGATTCCCATTTAAAATACCTTTACATCAGAATTAATTATTAATTAAATAATTTCAAATTCTTTTTATTTAATTTATTTAAATAACTGTGACTAAATCTTTTTTTTTTCTATTATTACCTTTACATCAATATAACATAGTCAGTAGTTTTGGCTAACCGTTACTGCAGAAAAAATATTTTCTAAAAATGTTGATACGTGCAGAGAGATGGATAAATAAAATTTGGTATGCATACTAAGATAATACTATTCTATGCAATAATAATTTTAAATGTGAAATATTTGAAATATTTTTATACGGGGTGCTGGAAAAATAATTTTAAATATGTGACTTTCCTAACGGACATAATTACGTTTTTAAAAAATGGCACCGTATATTTTTCTCCTTTTTTTTTCTTAACTTGTCATAAAAAGAGGAACATTTTTTATATAGCATGCTGTATACTTATGTTATATTTCACATTTTATACTTTTCATTTTAAGAATTAATTAACCCTACACCCAATACGGGTAAAGGAGGATAAGATTAAGAAAGAAAGAAAGAAAGAAAGAAAGAAAGAAAGAATTAAATTGTTGGCCATGAAAAGAGAGACATGACAGGAAAGAAACAAACGATAATGTTTCGTTTTACTGTGAAAGTTAACATTTAACATTTAGCATAAAGTTAACCATTATTTCCTACACATATATGGATTTTCGAAGACGGGCACTTCGGTGACTCACCCTGTATAATGATTATAAAAAACCTTTTATACAGGGTGTCTCAGCGTTAAAATATTTCAAAGTTATAAGGTTTAGGCATATGAACATATTATGAAAGTTATCTTTATTTTTGATGTAGAATCTGAATAAAATATAAAATATGGGTCATTCCATTAGAAAAAATATAACTATGATACGCCATGCTTTTATGGGACACCCTGTATATTTGAAACTAATTTTAAAATGTGGTCCTAATAGACCTACATAGGCCTGCGAAAGCTGATTTTGAAAAAAAAAAATAAACCATTCAGCCGTGAAGCTACTCGGCGCGCACGCTGAGACACCCTGTATATAATTCAAGAACAACATTCTGCTGAACTGGCTTAATTCGTGGCATTTTTTAACGACTTTTCAATTTACTTTTTAATTTTCTCATTTTTACGAATTCCATTTTGTTAAATGCAGCTATTTAAATGGGAATTTAATCTATTAACATATTGTCTAAATTGCAACCGACATTTTTATACATTATTTTGTATTTATACTTCGTATTACTTACATTAAAATATTTCAACACGTGACTATCAGCGGGCATTGATAATTCCTGATCCAATCCTAGTTCTATAGTGGGTATCACAGCGATGCTGACGCTCAGAAGTGCAGTGAATAAAAACATAACCAGATATCTCACATGTGTGCTGAAATATAGTGTTAAATAACAGTTGAATGATGGTATGTCATTAATTATCAGGAGTACAAAGAAGTTTACCCCATTTTCTATCAAAAATTAAGAATTTATTGTAAAAGAACGGTACATTATCTTTTATTCAAAGTATTACCCTTCAGTAGCAACTACTTTTTCCCATCTTTTTGGCAGAATTCGGATACCACGTCGGAAGACCACTTCATCTTTTGTGACTATCCACGAATCGACCCAATTTTTTGTATCTTCATATGATGTAAAGCACTGCTTAGACAGAACATGTGCCATTGAATGGAATAAGTAATAATCAGAAGGGGCAATATCTGGTGAATACGACGGGTGGGATAGGACTTCCCAATTGAGATAGATAGATAATATTTGGGTGACCTCATGGCCTGTACCACCGCGACCCTTTCAGATCTATTGTGGATCCCATGTATCTCAGATGATTAGCTCTAGCTTCGCATCCTTGATTAGCCCAATTAGCCCTGACAGTGAGTCTTGGGTGTACTTTTCTGGACTGGGTTTTGTGTCCCCTATCTGTTGATATCTAATACTGGATAGGGCCTCACATTGGCACAGAATATGAAGGGGGTCTTCTTCCACTTCTTCACAGAATCTGCAGATCGAATCTTCAGATATGCCTAACTTGCTCATATGCTTGTTTAGCCTGCAGTGTCCTGTCAGTAGACCTACAATCGCTCTGACCATTTTCCTGTCTTGCTTGAGGAGGTCTATTGTTAGTTTTGGCGTTCTTCCTTTGAGGAATACCTTCGCCTGCCTAAGACCTGGTGTGCTCGTCCACCAGGTTTGGGCCCGTGCCTCCGTCCATTTTTTTATGGATTATTTGACTGATACTTTAGTGATACCGCAGGAGGGTTGCGGCCCTATGAATGGCTTTGGCGAGCCTTGTTTGGCCAGTTCGTCTGCCTTTTCATTGCCTATTTGACCCGAATGCCCTGGGATCCACACCAGTGTCACTTTTTTCTGTACTCCGACTTCATTGAGAGCATTTACACAGTCCCACACTAGCTTGGACTTGACCTGTGTGTTTCCTAGTGCTCTAAGTAGCGCCTGGCTATCCTATAATATGGCTATTGAGAGTATCCAACTAGGTTTTGACCCGCTCCACAACATGCGGACGAGCATTATCTTATAGCAGAATAATTTTGTCGTATCTGGAGTAGCAATGGACGCGTTTTTCCTTGAGTGCTCGGCTCAATTTCATTAATTGTGTTCGGTAGAGAGCTCCAGTAATGATTTTGCTCGGTTTAAGCAAATCATAATACAAATGATCCCACCAAATACACAGCATGAGTTTTTGTCAATGAGTTTTCGGTTAGGCTGTCGATGTTGAAACATGGCCAGGCGGTCCCCGTGATTTTCTCTTCTTTGGGTTATCGTAGTGGATCCATTTTTTTATCAACTGTGACTATACGATGCAAAAAAACCTTTCTTTTATATCTGGCAAGCAGCATGTCATACGTGCACAATCGGCTTTCTACGTCTCTTGGCTTCAGTTCACATGGAAACCAATTTCCTTGTTTGTCAATCATTCCCAACGATTTTGAACGATATGAAATTGCTTCTTGAGTCACTTGTAATGTAAGTGCAAGTTCTTTTTGCGTTTTGGCACGAATCTTTCTTGAATAATGCTTCCAATTCCGTGTCTTCGTACACTTACGGCGTTATCTGCCTTCCACGTCAAACTCATCGTTTTTAAACTTGAAACTTAAAGAAGTCTCACCATATGCTTCTACGAGTAATCTATGCACTTCAGCTGCAGATTTCTTCAAATTAAAAAAGTAAATCAAAAGTTCCCGCAAATAACGCTTATTTGGCACAAAACTTGATATTTTCGCACAAAAGAAATTATGTGATGCTGATACAAACTTACGATATTACGTTCTACACGTGTAATAATTGCAACATACTAGAAGGTGGGCCATGTTTTGTCAAACGGCGGAAACTTATTTGTACTCCTGATAATTTAAAATATATTATATTATATTATATTATATTATATTATATTATATTATATTATATTATATTATATTATATTATATTATATTATATTATATTATATTATATTATATTATATTATATTATATTATATTATATTATATTATATTATATTATATTATATTATATTATATTATATCTGTATATGATATTATTGGACGTATAGCGTTTTGTTGTGTCTACTTTGTAGAATAAAATTGAAATTGAATTCATGATTTCACTTAAAAATTAGGCAAAAGATGGCGCTTTGCTTCATTTATTAAAATATATACAGAGAGATTTTTTATCAGTAAACATTTCTAATGATGGGCAAAGTCGATCTTTTGTTAATGCTAAATTAAGTATATTATAATTTTATGAATGATACTTATTATAAAAATATCAAGAATAACTTACCATTTATTAATAAACATAAATTTGAAGTCACTTTTTTGTTTTAAATACTTAAAATGACACAAGTAGTAATACTCGATTACTAATATTATTCGATTTTGCCCAACACTAAACATTTCCCTTATGGATAAAAGAAAAACGCCTGTCAAACGCATTGAACTGATTAATGTATGTTGTGTTATAGGCAACTAAACGCACATGTCAGACGCTAAACTTCAAATTGTGTATAATATTTGATCGAAAGTGTATACAAATCAGGAAACACATCTCTGTTCTTTTCTACTTATATTCTTCAAATAATTGTTGGTGGTTTCCAAATTAATAAAGTTTCGATTTAAACTCTTAAAGTCTTTAGTACTAAACTTTTTTATACTTTTAAAAATAAATTAATTTTATAAATCAATTAAATTAATTCAACTATACTCAGTGAAATTTTGTGAATTTACGATAATGCAGGAACGTACGTCCTTCCATTGCTCATCATTACTATCACAACGCGCGGCAGGTGAGGGTCGTTCTTTTTAATTAATTTAATTCAATTCGTTTCGTTTAATTTTATTAGATTTTGATTTAGATTTAATTTAATTTAAATCGATTTAGTTTAATTTGATTTATTATAATTGATTTAATTTCACTGAATATAATGGAATTAATTTAATTGATTTATTTCAACATCTACATCTTTAAATTATGTAAGGCATAGCTGTACTGACGAGGCATAGATCCCGAAACACGTGTCTGCAGATGGCCTTATATTAAGTAACGTTATTTTCGTTGTGTTTGCATTTTTTTTTAATTTGTTGCATTATGGAATATTTTATTGATATGCAACAGCAGGTGTACATTATGTAATTCAATGTCCAGCGTGGGTATTTGCCCGGGAAGTAGTTGTTTTAATGTGCAATTGTTTAACGTACTTACGTAATGTAAGTCAAAAGTCACAGAGTTAAATGTGGAAATAATTTATTAAATATTTTCAAATCAATTTTATTTAATTTAAGGGTATCTTAGTTCTCTTATATTGTTGTAATTGTAATACTTTGTTAAAATTTCAACTTTTTCTTCATTTGTAAACATTTTCTAAAAAAAAATATATCACACAATTTGAAGTTTAGCACGGTTTAGCAATGCGTTTGTCTACGAATAAGGAAATGTTTACTGATAAAAAAATCTATCTGCATATATTTTAATAACTAAAGCAAAGCGCCATCTATTGCCTAATTCTTAAATGAAATGATTAACAATTTTATTCCACAAAATAAACACAACAGAACGCTATTTGTCTAATAAAAAAAAGACACATTAAATTAAGGGTGCGGTTTAGGTGAAAGAGATAGCTATATAAATATTGTCAATCACTAATTCGAGTTAAATTGCCGTTGTGATCAATGAACAATATTGTATTATACATTAAAATAATCTTAAAATAAGTAGAAATTTCATCAGATTATTTTTATGTTTAGTTTGTATGAAAAACAAAGAAAATTGATCAAATTTATAGCAAATTTCAAATTATATTTTTGCCAATAAAAACTTGTGCAACGAAAATTTAAAAGATTTCACTAAATTCTGCATTCAAATAACTTAGCAGACATGACCTATTAATTTCATTATATCTTACAATTTTCTTTTCTAACTTGAACTAGTAAATTGAAGTAATACACGAAAATTAACGATTTATTTTTTATTTAAACTGATACTTTATACTTGGTGGATAAAAAATGTAAATACATATTCATATTATTAAATCGAAAAGAATGGATTTTTTTCAAACGATTATTTCCATTTTACTATATAGCTATCTCTTTTTACTAAACCGCAACCTTAATCACGCAATTTGAAAAAATTTGAAAATCTCGACTTACTTCATTAAAAACGGTGCGTATGCTTTCCGGCAAAACCTCTTAATTAAACCGTCATTATTTTCACTCTCCCCTTCCTCGTTGGAAATTTTCACGCAGAACAACAAGTCCAGGCGATTTTCCTAATAAACAATTTTTTGAATAAATTCTGATGTATTGGATATACAATTTAAGAATGCAGCGGTGGAATTCTGAACATTTTTCGGGACGCAAATGGGTTTTGGGAATGCGAGAATCACTAATCACTAAAGGAATCACTAAAGCAGGAACGGCAACATTGAACATTTTTCGGAACGCAAATGGGTTTTGGGAATGCGAGAGCTATCACTAAAGCAGGAACGGCAAAAGAAAAGTGTTGCAAAATTTTCCACCAGATGGAGTATCGCTTGTGTTGTATCTCCAATATTTTTCTTTTTAAATAAGGAATAAGTCGATTTGGTTACTCTTTTGTTTGTTTTGTTTAACCGAGCATCAACTTCTTCATTCGCCATGAATTTTGATTTATGCTGTGTCTTTTTCTTGGAAATACTATAAATCACAATTCATGGTGAATGAACGATGTTTCATTGGAACGGCAAAAGGAAAAGTGTTGCATAATTTTCCACCAGATGGAGTATCGCTTGTGTTGTACCTCCAATACATTTTTTTAAATAAGGAATAAATCGATTTGGTTACTCTTTTGTTTGTTTTGTTTAACCGAGCATCAACTTCTTCATTCGCCATGAATTTTGATTTATGCTGTGTCTTTTTCTTGGAAATACTATAAATCACAATCCATGGTGAATGAACAATGTTTCATTGGAAAGGCAAAAGGAAAAGTGTTGCATAATTTTCCACCAGATGGAGTATTGCTTGTGTTGTATCTCCAATATTTTTTTTAAATAAGAAATAAATCGATTTGGTTACTCTTTTGTTTGTTTTGTTTAACCGAGCATCAACTTCTTCATTCGGCATGAATTTTGATTTATGCTGTGTCTTTTTCTTGGAAATACTATAAATCACAATCCATGGTGAATGAACGATGTTTCATTGGAACGGCAAAAGCAAAAGTGTTGCATAATTTTCCACCAGATGGAGTATCGCTTATGTTGTATCTCCAATACATTTTTCTTAAATAAGGAATAAATCGATTTGGTTACTTTTTTGATTGTTTTGAATAATCGAGCATCAACTTCTTCATTCGGCATAAATTTTGATTTATGCTCTGTCTTTTTCTTGGAAATACTATAAATCACAATTCATGGTGAATAAACGATGTTTCATTGGAACGGCAAAAGGAAAAGTGTTGCATAATTTTCCACCAGATGGAGTATCGCTTGTGTTGTATCTCCTATATATTTTTTTTAAATAAGGAATAAATCGATTTGGTTACTTTTTTGATTGTTTTGAATAATCGAGCATCAATTTCTTCATTAGGCAAGAATTTTGATTTATGCTTTATCTTTTTCTTGGAAATACTATAAATCACAATTCATGGTGAATGAACGATGTTTCATTATTAAATTGTTAATAACAGAGGCTTCAACTTTATTTTAATGAAACGTTCAGCCACCATTCATCTAGCGTATGGAAATTAGCCAAAGGTGGCGCTTGCGTCGTCTTTAGTTTATTATACATTGTTTATCAATTAAATAAAATACTTTAAACTTCGTTTGTATAACACTAATATTTTATTTTACAAAATTTAAAGTGGGAATGCAATCTTGCAACTTTGTATAACATAATTAAATAAAAACGCAATATTATTTTGGTTTCACTGTTTTTTTTTTATTATAAAAGACTAAAATAGTATTGTGTTTTTATTTAATTATGTTATACAAACAAAATTGCAAGATAGCTCTTGTTTTTGTTTAATTGTGAATATGCACTATTGTCAAGTGACAGTCTCAGCCATTGAATTTGTATAACAATAACATTTTATTATAAAATGAAATATACAAAATGAAATCCTACAATAAAAGATTTATAAAATATATAATACAAGTTATGAACGTTGTAGATCTTGAAAAAATAAACATTTATTTTTTCAAGATCTACAACGTTCATTTGAAGCATTCATTTCCGATTTAAAAACTGAATAATCGCTAAGAGTAAAGTTAGACTTAAGGGTGCGGTTTAGACGAAAGAGATAGCTATATAAATATTGGTAATCACTAATTCGAGTTAGACTGCTGTTGTGATTAATGAAAAATATTGTATTATACATTAAAGTAATCTTAAAATAAGCAGGAATTTCATCAGATGAATTAAAAATTATTTTAATGTTTAGTTTGTGTAGAAAAAAATTATGAAAAAACAATGAAATTTGATCAAATTTATAACAAATTTCAAATTATATTTTTACTAATAAAAACTTGTGCAATGAAAATTTCAAGGATTTCACTAAATTCTGCATTCAAATAACTTAGCAGAAATGACCTATTAATTTCACTATATCTTAAAATTTTCTTTTCTAACTTGAACTAGTAAATTGACGTAATACACGAATTTAATAATTTATTTTTTATTTAGACTCATACTTTATACTTGGAAGATAAAAAAATGTAAATACATATTCATGTTATAAAATCCAAAAGAATGGCTCTTTTTCAAACGATTATTTCCATTTTTCTATATAGCTATCTCTTTCTACTAAACCGCAACCTTAACGAGTTTTAATTGTAACCAAAAGCTTTTCAGATTTTTCCACTGTTATAAAAAAACGTGAATGTAACGTTTGCGTTCAGGGGACCTCAAAACGTGCGTATCCGTTGAAATTGGGAATTCGAAACTTTTTACGATCCCAATACTTTCCCTTGGACCAGTGTCCGAAGAAAGTAAGAAATAATGAAATAGATTTATTCCTTCTTATTATTTTTTTTAAATCCATCTGGCGGTAAATTTTGTAACACTTTTCAAGAGCAAATCGTGCGCTTCCAAGTATTTTGTCATATGACAAACACATATATCTAGTGATATACACACACATATATCACTAGATATATGTGTGTCTGGCGGTAAATTTTGTAACACTTTTCAAGAGCAAATAGTGCGCTTCCAAGTATTTTGTCATATGACAAACACACACATATATCTAGTGATATACACACACATATATCTAGTGATATACACACATATATATCTAGTGATATATGTGTGTGTTTGTCATATGACAAAACACTTGGAAGCGCATTTATTTTGGAAATAGAAGGCATTGCAAATGGAACACACTGATCTTACGAGCTCTTTCGGAGCTCGTAAGATCAGTGTGTTCCATTTGCAATGCCTTCTATTTCCAAAATAAAGAGAATCATCATAAATGACAATTCATGGTGAATGAAGAAGTCGATTAACATAATTCAGATAATTTATTATTTCAGATATTTACCTCGTATCTGTATTGATCGATGGCTAGCAGCGCAACGAACGCCGTTATTTGCAGAAGGAAATCAATGGTGAGGGCGATCGTGGCGAAAATCGCGAAAGTGTGCACGGCCGGCATTTCCGATAAAATCCCGACGGCGAAACAGCCGATTTCCGTGAGGCTGGTCAACAGCATGCTGGGTCCGACTATTGACATGGTCTCCGCGATTTGCTCTGGCACGGGCAGTTTTTTATTTCTGAAACAAAATAAGTAAGAGCTGATGTTGTAGTGTAACGAAAACTAACGATTTATAGCGCTCGGCTCTGCTGTTCGTTGCTGGTTACGCGAGTAAGAGTGGATATAACCAGTGCCTACTAAATATACAAGGACCTACTCATGAGACTATACAATTTCGTCCAAGCGCGGGTACCTAAGGGATACCCCCCGGCGAAAAAGGACACTTGTATTGTGGTTTGCACCCAATAAATCTTCCCGAACGAGCGTAAGCCTACCCCAAAACAAACATCTGTCCTCTCAATAATACTTGAAAATATTATATAACACGAGTTGTTTTGTGATTTTAAATTTTCATATTTCTTTCATCATGGATCAACTACGCAACCAGCAATTTTTAATTGGAACTCCACACAACCATGTTGTTAACGAGGGTGAGGTTTAAAAATTGAAATTAGTAAAACATCTGGTACCTCGAGGGCAAAAAAAATGCACACCAATTTTTTATTCTTTCACTCTCTGCCCATTCGACTTAAATTATCAAAACGGAAGAAAATTACTCTCCTCTTGTCATTAAATAGGAAAGGTAGGTCTAATAAAAGTGTTCAATCCGATAATGAAATTAAGTTTCCTTATAAAATGAAATTTTGTCTATGTTTAATACTTGTTATTTTCAAGCGAAAATTATTAAATGTATACAATTTTCTATAAATAAACTATTGTACATACAGACTGTTCCACCGAAAACGCAAATTAAAAGTATATGAACTTCCAATTAATAGATTGTATTGAAACTTTTACCATTTATTTAAATCAGTATATTCTTTTTAATGAAAATATTTTCAAGATTCTAACGCTTCCTGTTATAATGAAAGTCGATATCAACTTCCTTATTATAAATGGAACACTAAATTTTTAATTCTTGATTTGAATTCAACATAATTTTATAATAAAAACTATTAGCTCTTACTATACCTAAAATTATCTATTTTTGAGATATCTGGATATTTATAAAAAATGTGACTAAATATCATCCCATTGTTTTGTTTTTTCTACATTTATTGTACAATCCATGGCCTAAATATTTCTACCAAGAATAATGAAAAATATTACACAGTGTATTTTAAACTAATTGTTAATTTCAAATGGACATATCTTGATTATTTTTTCAAGCGGAATACCTATCCAGGGATACTACTACAAATATTCGAATTTTCATTTCTATGACTTCATTCGACTTTGTGATATATTTTAAAATGATGTTTTCATTTCTATGACTTTATTCTACTTTGTGATATATTTTAAAATGATGTTTTCATTTCTACGACTTCATTCTACTTTGTGATATATTTTAAAATGATATCTAAAAAATTAGTAAGTTATACAAATATTGAAAGATCTCATAAATAATTAGATTTAGAATTTTGTAATAAAAACATACGTATAATCCAAATTTGAAGTAAAAAGTATAGGATTTCATTTAAAATAGCAAAGTTTTGAATCCGGTATGACCGGAAGTGGCAGAATTTTGAAAATATTATGATTAAAAAGAACATACTTTTTTTACATCAACTGTAAAAAATAAATTTATGACAATCCAACAATAGGAAACCTATATACTCGTAATGTGATTTCTCGATGAGAGACCAACCATAGAAATTTAAATATATTCAATTTTTAATTCTCTTGCAAATGAGCCGATAACCTGAAACTAGTCGAGAATTAAAAGTTATTCAACTAAATCTGTATTTTATTTATTTTAATGATAGATTCTTTTATAATCTATACATATTCAAAGTGAATTATGCAGCAATAAGTATTCCCATTTTTTTACTTCCCATTGGCTGTACAAGTGTTAATTTATTTAACATATATTCTTTAAATTACAATAGAGATTTTTTATTACTTTATAAATGCAGTTACAATCTAAGAGGTTATCAAACTTTTATATTGTAACTCCTAAAACTATTATATTCGTGGCGAAATTAAAAATATATTTATTTTTATATATTTTTTATTTATTTTATTATTCTTATATATACAGCGTCGCATATTTTCTCAATAAGTAGATTTAAATTTATGGATAATACGTAGTTTCGTTGAAATATTCGGTTTTTTGGAAAATAAAATATTAAAATGCCAAAAACTTCCTTATTTACGATTTTTTAGTAATGGTCTATTATAACATTTTTATTACAAATACCTTTTTCTATCAAATACCGATAAAATACATAGGGTGCTCCGTGTTAATAAGTTGAAAACGCGATGTTTTTTTTGTTTTTCTGATTTCACTGTTGTAATCCCCTACTACTTTGCTAATTTAATCGACTATTCAGCACAACTAATAACAAAGTTAATACTTCTGCATTTAAGTCATCATTTATGAAAACTATTTTACAAAATATATTTTTCTTTCGTAGTAATTTATTTTTCCTGTTCACTGGAACAAATTGGAATGGAATGGAACGGAATAAATTAAGTTCTGTAAATAAACCAAATACGACCAATCTTCATATAACATTTTTTCTTAAAATGACGTCCCAAACACGATTTCAAAGTTTTGTACATCTATTATAAATCACTAATTTCATTGCTGGACTTGAGCAATATAAAAAAGTGAATTTTCCTAATAATACCTAATAATAATTGTTATCCCTCAATTTTTTCATTGTTATTCTTACAATTCTGTCAACATTTTTTTTTTTATTTAATATTATTCTAATATTATCAGATGTTAGTTTTATTGGTAAACCTATGCTGATCCTATATTCCGCATACATTTGTTATAGACATAAAAAGCAAAAGAGAGAGTTTTTTTATTACTAATTTTCACTTGTTGAAATAATTTTCAAGAAAAGATGCATTTCATAAGAATATTTAAATTTATAAGTAGAATAAACACTCACAAAAAAAAATTGTTGCATTATGCAATATTTTATTGATGTGCAACAGCAGGTGTACATTATGTAATTCAATATCCGGCGTGGGTATTTGCCCGGGAAGTAGTTGTTTTAATGTACATTTGTTTAACGTGCTTACTTAACGTAAGTCAAAAGTCACAGAGCTAAATGTGAGAATAATTTATTAATTACTTTCAAATCATTTTTATTTAATATAAACACTCACGTTGAATCTTTGTTGTTTTTAATAGACTTACTATTCATCTACATCTACTATTTAGAGATTTTATTCTTCTTCAATTTCGTCATAGATTTTAAGTGATAATTCTAAAAGTTTATCATTGATTAGGAGAGCGTAATTTTGTTTTTGATAATTTAAGTCCAATAGAAGAGATAAAAATTAACATTGAAATTTTGACAAGTTATTTCACTATAATCCGTCTTAAAACGTGAAAAATGCATAAGAAATATTAATTTGAAAATATTTTTTATTTCGTTGCTTGGTGAATGTGAATGTAAAATATCTATTTAATATTCAGATAGAGACTGAAATAATTGAGAATTTGGTGACTGCATTTTTAGCCCTCGAAGCGAAGAATAAAATGTTGCTTTGAGAAAGTGTTAATTATATTTTTCTATTTTTAATAATAACGGAGTTACAGGCATAATTGAAAATTTTGTTTTTATAATAATAGAATAATACTTTCTTGTAAATATAATTTCATATTTATATATACACGTAACATTGAAAATTGAACCAAACTTTTAATTAATCAAATTTAAAAGAAACTAAATAAACCATAGTATAATTAACAAATGTATTTAATAAATTTTCGGAAATAAGACGATCGAATGACGCTCTAAAAAGGGGAAAATAAGGGAAACTACCTGCTATTCTAACCGATGGGGTCATAAATTAAAACATCAGCACCCCATAAATTGTGGTTTCTTTTCTTCCGTTATCCTCCGCCGCTTGTAGAGGCTGTCTCTCTTTAAACATTTCGAGTTTGGCCATTCTCATAAAGCCCTTTTGTTTACCGCAAAACCAGTGTCCGATTTCATGCCTGCTCTTCAGGGGGTAAATAATAATTAATGACCTTGTATCTTTAATTTTTTAATAGAAAATTTAAATATTTATCAACACGCGCGAGACGAGCAGGTACTCTAAGGCCAGGTACGCATGCATCTGGAAGTCCTCCCCACTCCGGCATTCCGGCCTGTATATTTAGTAGGCACTGGTATAACTGTTCCGAAAGATGTATAAATTTTCTTAAATAATTTCCACTTTGAGGTGGATATTGGAGCAGGTCAATATTCAACTTCTTGATAAAAAAATAACCTTTTTGAAAATAAAATGAAAAATTTTATTTGAAATTTAAAAATCAGGCAACCTACAGCGTTCAACTATAATAATTTTGTACAAACCTTGAGACGATCTGATGTGTTTCAACTATGATGAAAATATTGTCAACTCCCACGGCTAATACCAAAAACGGGATTACTTCAATGGTCAAGAGTGTGGCTGATATTTTGAAATATCCAGATATTCCAATTGAGCATGCCACTGAGCAGAGCACGATCACGATTCCACCGACGCCTAATATAATCTTCGAATCCAACTGAAATAAATAATGAAAATCATGAAACGATTCAGCAGAATTATTGCTAAAGTATTACATTTTTACTGGATTACAACAATGTACTAGTTAGTTATTTATCGATTGTATACTTTAGTGTTATAAATAGAGTTTATCTACGACCACTATAGTAAATGCTAGATTACGAACAACGCATAAACTAAGTAAGTAAGCGAGTGTTTACGAACTGTCGTACGTAAAGAGTCAAAATCGCACAGCGTGGACTTTTGCAATTAACCTTACGCACATGCTGTCGTAATTATTGTCGTTAGATCTAATTACCAGCTGTCACATCAAATTGACATTTTTCGAAATTGCAACTGTCGTACGTATTGATAAAGGTAATGTTTAATAAAATATGTCATTTATCAACTAATTCTTTTGAATTTAAGCTTTAAGATGGCTAGCAACAGTGACGAAGAGATGTGTATGCCACCTGAAATCAGCGAACAAGCCAAAACTGCCACAAACGATCTGTTACCAGAAAAAATCGCGTAATAGATACGAACTTGTGTACCAAAGATTCATGAAATACAGTAAAATCATTGTCTGAAAACGTAATGTTGGCGTACTTTAATGAATTGTCAAAGCAAATGAAACCGTCGTCTCTTTGGGCTATTTATACCATGTTACGAACAACAATCAATATTCAACATAATGCGAACATTGCAAGTTACGCAAAACTTTTGGCACTATTGAAGAGAAAATCTGATGGTTTTAGAAGTAAAAAATCAAAAACGCTCAGTCCAGAAGAAATTAACCAATTTCTGAAAAACGCAACAGACAGTCAACATTTGTTGACAAAGGTAAATCCATCACATTTTTTTAAGCTATAAAAATGCACATGCATATTTTATTATGGGTGATTCTAATATTTGGTATTAGTGGTGCTTGTAGAAAACAGGAACTGCGAAACATAAAAATTGAAGACAGAAGATACTGGAAAATTACTGATAATCAAAATCCCGGATTCTAAGACAAAAACCCAACGTTCCTTCATTGTGTCTGAAAAATGGTACGATACGTGCAAGAAATACATAAATTTACGTCCATCAGAAGAGAATACAAAAAGTTTGCCATTTTTTTCTAAATTACAAATACAAAAAATGTACCAAACAATGTGTTGAGATAAATAAGTTTGGTGCTGTACCAAGTAAAATTGCAGAATTTCTGGGTTTGGTGAATCCGAAACAATACACTGGACACTGTTTTAGGCGCTCGTCGGCCACCATTCTTGTAGATGCTGGAGGTGATTTGCTCGCACTGAAGAAGCATGGTGGTTGGCGCTCATCTGCAGTGGCTGAAAGCTATGTTGATAATTCTACCAAAAACAAAACTGAAAATGCGGTTAAGATTTCAAGTGCCATTTGTGATGGTAAAGCAAAACCACCGGCAAAGACGTTAATATGGCTTCATCCTCTAGGACTAATATGTTCCATGTCTACACAGTGGCGGAGCTGCGGGGACTACCTTGCTCTAGAGCATGGATGTCTGAATGGGGCAGATACCCAAGTCGGAATTGCAGGCCTACCCGTGGCACCCCTGTGTCCCTATCTTGGATAGGGCTAACTGCATACGGCGGGGTCGACTCAGCCCTCGTGCTTGTCACGACTAAATGGGGAGTCAGGGGTGGGCCGTTAAAAGCCCGAGGGTGTCTGTCGCCCTCCCGGTCCACACGTGGGTTAGCCTCTGACGGGCAGTGGTTTCGACGATATGATATCGATGCTGCAATTATTGCTGTTCTCCACATGGTCAACACCGAAAGGTATAAGGCTGGAGAGGGGCATGGCCTAGCAATAGGTCATGTTCGCATGCATATAACGTCTATTCTCAACAATAATGTCACTATGGCCCCATCTAATGCCCCACCAGTTTTTCATAATTGCAATGTAACCATCAACAATTATCACAAACTGTAAATAATAATGTTTTTTATATATTTAATAAAGTTTAATTAAATGTGGTCGTAGATAAAGTATAGTACATAACTCGAGTTGTAAGGTAATTACGCACTTGAGGAATTATGCAAACTTCCGTAAAATGCTACTTACAAGTCTTGTTGTGTAATATACTATTTTGTGCTTAAAATGTCTGTGCTATAGTGTTGTTATTATATTTACAAGTGTGTGACATTTTTAAGAAACTAATTAAAAAGACTAAATAACATACATTTACTGTTATAAAATGTAAAGGTAAAAGTCTACAAGTATCATTTTTCAAATAATTAATAAAAATAATAATTATTTAATTATATATATATATATATATATATATATATATAATATATATTATTCTATTATCTCCATTTACCTTTTCATTCAAAGTATACTAAGGTAAATATTATTATTATTTTCATTGTATATAAACCTCAAGCATCCAATATATTATGTTTAATTAATTTCTCACTTAACCCGTGGTGAAACATTTTTGAATTAATTCACACTTGGTTAGTTTCACTTATTTAAGTGAAACAAACCAAGTATTTTAATTTCAATTAAATCATCCTTATTAATCCAATATATTTATAATATTTTTCTAAAGCAATACCAAACCTTTGGAGAAAATATCTATTTTCACTTCTTTATTGTATCGATGTATGTTTTTCAATTATTATTTTCAACAAATATGTTTGAAAATAATTATTGTGTAATTTAAAATGATGTTACAATAAAGAAACATTAAATATTTAAAAAAATATATATTACTTTAAATAATTTAGATTCCCGTCCGGACGATTTCGCCTGTTTTAGTACGGTGAAAGGACCACCAGAGGCGCTAAACGCAGTTTCGGTCGTAACATGAAAGTGAGCCTTCTATATCTATTAATTTTCTATGGGGGTATAGACGCACCGTCTGTAGAGTATGTAGGTACTGTGCATTGATATATATATCCCCAATAACTGAAGCCTCTAGCTCTCATACTGCCATTACTAAGCAAACTAATAGTGAAACTACTTATGCTCTTAAACATTAACTTCTTCATTCTACAATTGTGATTCATGGTAATTATTTTTCTTGAAAATACCATGAATCACAATTCATGGCGAATGAAGGAGTTGATGTTTCGTTTCATTATTAAAAAATAATGAAATTTATTCCTTATTAATATTTTGTTAATACATCTGGTAACAAATTTTGTAACACTTTTTGGAACAATACGTGCCTTTCCAACCATGATGAATGCGCGATTAATGCAATAACATAACTTAATTATAAATAAATTCCCCACTATAACACTTCATGAATTCATTACATCTCTTCACAACATTAATGACGGTTAAATTACGGACATACCCGACAATAACTTCTGACTAAGACAGTTAGATATCATCATACTTCTTTCATGAGTAGGACATAAGTACGAAAAACCAGGCTGAAAGACCACTGGTCGATAGCCAATTAACAGATATAAATTATACATTTGAGTTTGTTAATGTTTATTACTTATTTTGTATACTTTCTGTATATATCTGTTAATAAAGATTATTATTATTATTATAAATAAATTAAATAAAAATAATTTGAAAATAATTAATAAATTAAATTAAATAAAAGAATTTGAAAATAATTAATTAATAAATTATTTTCTCTTTTGCTACTGTGACATTACTTTAACAAATGTCTAATAATAGACATGTGCTGTTGCATAACAATAACAATTGTATAATACAACAAGACAATTTATCGATGTCACGCATGACTGTGGCGCGCTCTGCTTGTCCAGATATGACCTCTGCGTTCACTTACATCGAGAATTTCACAGGTGACAGTGCGTTTTTAATTAATTATTTTTTAAATTTTTAATTAATTTAATTAACAACTTTGCAATTACGTAAGATACAGCTGTACTGACGAGGGATCAAATCCCGAAACACGTGTCTGCAGATGGCCTTATATTAAGTAACTTTTATTTTATTTTTTAATTTTTTTGTTTTTTTTTGCATTAAATATTTTTGATTCAAAAATGTTATTGTTATGCAACAGCAAATGTCTATTATTAGACATTTATTAAAGTACTTATGTAACATAAGTCATAATTTGACTTTTTAATGGAAGTTTTTCATTGTTAAAGCGCCTTTTAAAAGAAATGTAATATTATTGTATTGTTTAGTTTTAAGTTCAGTGTTTGTAT
This sequence comes from Philonthus spinipes, assembly GCA_963082785.1. Classification (NCBI taxonomy): domain Eukaryota; kingdom Metazoa; phylum Arthropoda; class Insecta; order Coleoptera; family Staphylinidae; genus Philonthus; species Philonthus spinipes. The sequence goes on along the minus strand of OY720316.1, from coordinate 10,135,714 downwards.
CTATTATGTATTTTTGTGTTGTATATTGTATTATTCATGTAAATGGCACGCCGTTGAAATAAATAAATAATGCCACAGTAGCAAAAGAGAAAATAATTTATTAATTATTTTCAAATTCTTTTATTTAATTTATTTAAATAACTGTGACCAAGTGAATGAATCCTTTTCCTATTATAATTAATAAATTATTTCGACATTTAGCTCTGTGACTTTTGACTTACGTTACATAAGTACTTTAAACAAATGCACATCAAAACAACTACTTCCCGGGCAAATATACACGCTGGACATTGAATTACATAATGTACACTTGCTGTTGCATATGAATAAAATATTGCATAATGCAGCAAATTTTGATCCGAGAAAAATTTAATGCAAAAACAACAAAAAGAACGTTACGTAATATAAGGCCATCTGCAGACACGTGTTTCGGAATCTATGCCTCATCAGTACAGCTCTGCCTTCCCCCTCTTACAAGCATGAAGGGATATCAATAAAAACTACCACACACATTCTAACATTTCCAAAATGTTCGTGAATTTATTATTATTTCGTTTTTTTTTTTAATGTGTAATGCTTGTTTATGATTTATCTTAATGCTGACATGTACAGATTTCCCGGGAGAGATAAATTATATTCTATATACTTTTTTAATAAAGATTAATTATTAAGCTATACTTAATAATAATTTGTTAGCTGTGTTAGCGTTTATGTTTGTTGCACGACTTAAGTTGAAAATATTTAATATTTAATAATTTAAAGATATTAAAATTAATCAATTAAATTAATTCAACTATACTTAACGAAATTAAATCAAATTAAATCGATTTTAAATTGAATTAAGCCAAATTAATTCAACTCAAATTCGGTTTTGATTTGAGTTGAATTAATTTAATTCAATATCCGGTGTGGGTATTTGCCTGGGAAGTAGTTGTTTTGATATGCATTTGTTTAAAGTACTTACGTAACATAAGTCAAAAGTCATAGAACTAAATGTGCTAATGGTTTATTAATTATTTTCAATTAATTTTTATTTAATTTATTTAAACAGCTGTGACGAGATGAATGAATACTCTTTTCTATTTATATTAATTATAACTGTTTTAATATGAACAAAAAAAAATGCGGCGAAATTAAATCTGTAATATTTTATTTCTTTGGCACAGGATTATCTCCAAAGAGCCACTAGCTAAATCTACACTTATTTATAATATTAAATGTTTTTTATAAAATAATCAACTCACCATTAACGTTTTGCAAGATCTATACTGTCCAAGAGTAATAGCAATATAAACAAACATGACAGCGTAGCTTATTACAACCGTTGAAATTTCCGAATGCGAAACGCGCTCCACTTCATCCTCGACCGATTTCTCAGCGCTGAAAGCGACATCTAGAAGAGAACTCCGGTTTTTGCTTACTTCCCATTTCTTCATGAAATCTACAAATCTTTAAAAATATTAGTAAATATTTTAATATTTATTTAGTTATTAATATTTGTATTAGTTTCAGTTAAAATATTTATTTATTTACGTAAGTCCAATTATACTATACAATACACATTTATCTTATGGCTAGTTATTCTAAAAGTAAATCACAAAAAATAAATAAAAAAACGAAACACAATTTACATAAAAAGCACCAACAAATGTTAAACTTTAAGTGTTGACTATACTGACGAAATAATTTCCTCATACCAGCGCGGCTAATATTACCAAAATCAGCGTTGAACTTATTATAGTTATTGACGATTCTGGCCAAACTTTAGTTCCTACAGTAATCGGTTCTACAATATGGAACATGAAAGAAATCGAATGAGCGCAAAACTTTGAATTTAATTTGATTAAGTAAATAAGAACAATTGATTTTCCCGTTAATCAAATTATAGTCCAGTATTACATCACATTCCTACGTCTCTACTCCAATGTGTCCATATTTAGAACTTCTAGTACATTCATGTAAGAACCGATTAAAGCAAATTTGAATGAAACAAACTTTATAAATTTGGTTTGAACCCTCTCAACTATAAGTATATCTGATTTGCTATAGTGATTCCAAATATTCAACAATATTCAAGATAGAGGCTGACAATTGTGACATATAAAAGTATTAATATTGAAAAAATGTTTACTTGTTATGTTATCACTTATGAATAACACTATTATAATATTATATGCATATCATTGCATTATTAATAAATGAACAATTGCATTTCTTTCACATATAAATAGCTGTTCCAGGCTCGAACGCAAGAGATTAGAAATGTATTCTTTCGGGTTAAGTTATTATTATGTAAATTATAAAATTAAAAGGATAATAAATAAATTTACTTCAGTTAAATCATCATTGTGTAACAAATTATTAAAAATAAAATAAAAACGTTTTTTAAAAATCCCACCGCTCGGGTAAAAACGTTAATTTACTATTTCTTTTTATAAACCCTAGTGCACGGCAAGCCTTAAAATATTACGAAAATTAAAGTAAATACCTGTCCTCCCATTTGAGCATCGGTTCCAATTCATCCAAATCGACTTTGTTGTTGACCAAGAAGGTCAGCGTCACTCCGATGGCGTCTGAATAATTTCCAAATTCGGAACCGGCGTATACTAAGCCCGGCTCGATCGGTCCACCGTAAAGGGCTAGACAATTCAAACTGTATGCTCCCCTGAAGAAGAAAAAAAATAAGCTGCATAATATCTATGTGACAGAAAGACCAACGGCTGAGGACGGTTTTCTGAGGCTTGACAATTTTTAATTGTTTCTAAACGATGTCTCAGAAATAATGATTTTCTATATATTATATATCGAGCGTATAACAAAACTCGACGACGAAGTTGGCATTGGAGCTGGTGCCTTGTGAAGAAGAATCACGCGCTCATTCAGCGCCTTTAGAACCTATATGTAGAAAAGTTGATTTACCATCTGACCCTCGAGTACAATGCCACGAATGTCGAAAGAGAGCCTCGTATGGATTGCCTCTTTGTTTCGGGCTCGTAAGTAAAAAAAAACTACGATTCATCACAAGTAATCATCTTGTCTAAAAGATCTGGATCAGTAGCGAGGTTCTTTAGGATGTCAGTACAAATGTTCTGTCTTGATTCCTTTTGTTCGGGAGTGAGTAATTTCGGCAACATTTTTGCGCATATTAAAAAATTCATTCGAAATCGGTCGAACACTTTCCTTGTCGATTCTCATCAATTCGGCAAGCGCTCGGATGCTCAGACGACCATCAGTGCGGATTAATTTACCAATTTTTCCAATGTTTTCGTCAGTTTATGGCCGATCGATCATCTTCCATTCAAAAGAAAATACCCATGGGTATGCAGCCATCTAGCAACTGGAACTGATGGGGACAATACACGCGGAAGAAATTACAACTTAGTGTGATATAGCTAACAAGTATCTACTAATCCTCACGGACATGCTTTACAGTCTCTGAGATAAAACTACACCTGCTCAGATTGGGAGCTGTGGCCCGGCACACTGACGTGTCCGCCTTTAAGTTTTTTTTAAGTTTCCTATATGAGTGGTTTGCCTATGCTCTAAAGAAATTTAGATGTAGATGGGATGACGCACTTTTCTAAAAAAAAGCCAATTAATACCTGCGGCTGTCACTAAAGATTTAGAGCACACCTCCACAGATTGGGGATTGTAAAATCACCAGATTATAGAGGGTGCTGTTTGAAGGACGAAACAGTGGAGCAAATCCTTCGATATTTTCCAGCGTCAAAGTCCAGCAGAAAATCCATTATAGATTAGGAATGGCCACAAATGGCGAATATCAGCGATCTACCTGCCTCGATGCTACTAGTCTATCTTAACGAGGTAGATTGGCTGTGCTGAGACATGGTCTTAAATACCCTACGGGGAGGAAGCAAACCTAACGAGGCCTGCCAAGGGTGGACCATTGAATGCGAGACAACTTACATGCCGGGCGGGGTTAAGTTGCGAAACTAGTAATTCTTCTTGCGGTCGCATTTATAACTATTTTGCGCGTTTACACTCTAGAAAAATTACCTCATTTACACATTTGAATTGATCAAGGTTGGAGGATTGGTTGTGGGACGGGAGTAAGTATTCGAAACAAGTGGTGCTTCTTGCGATTAGTATTTGTAACTATTGTTCGCGTTGTTTACACCCTAGAAAAATATTCTCATTTACAAATTTCAATTAGCGAGGACTGTTGTTAGCAGTTGTTTTTTTTTTTTTCAAATTTATTATAATTGAGCCGCTCGTTTTTAAATGGTGTATAATTTTAGAGGGATATCTCAGTGTCATACGAAACACTTCGCGTTTAACTGTAAAACAGAGAACACTTTTCTGTCACAGTAGTGGAAAGACGACGTGATTCAACGGGAAGAAGATGATGCTTCCCTTGTCCAATCTTTGAGGGCCAGGGTCGAGACGCTGGAGGAGCTTAACAGTCGCCTCGAAAAGACAATGAAGGAGCGGGTCGAGTTAAAGACAAAAGAGCCGAACAACGAGCTCAAGTGCTTGGAAATGATGCTCCAAAATAAAGAGTAAGTAATTTAAAAGAAGAAAAATAATATATGCTGAGAAATTCGATTTTATTAATCGAATTTCTCAGCATATATTATTATTTTTGTTCTTTAAAATTACTTACTCCTTATTTTGAAGCATCATTTCCAAGCACTTGAGCTCGTTCATGTTCAGCCGGCATTCATCTAGCCACATGAAATTAGGTAAAAAATGGCACTTGCGTCGCCTTCAATTTATTATGATTTATATTGAGAAAAATGATTGGTTTTTCGTAAGGGGCAATTTGAAGCCCAATGGTGCAAGCCTAAGAATTGCAAAGCGCTGAGTGAAAAAAAAAGTATATGCGCCATACAATTTTTTGCATAAGCATAATTTAAAAATATTAAATAAATTAAATCATTTTTTGATGTTTTTATTTTGTTTTGATAAATGTTAAAGTAACATTCGAGGCTATTCTCACACACCTTTCACAAAACCAGGTATATTCTGTAAAGGGAATTTTAATAAATGAAACACTTTTTTACTTTGTATAACTCGGATTGATTTTATTGTTGACTATAGTTTAGACAACCTTAACAAAAGTTTTACTTTTGTTTTGATAATGGCACGTTAAGGTTGTCGAAACTATAGTCAACAATAAAATCAATCCGAGTTATACGAACAAAGTAAAAAAGTGTTTCATTTATTAAAATTAAATTACAATGTATAACAAAGTAGAAGCCTCAACAATTAACAAGTAAAGGGAATGTTAAATTTAACGTATACTTTATTTATTATCGTCACAGTCTAAGCAAATTTTGTAATTAATATGTATAGGTAAATTGTGATGTCAAAAAAGAATGCATATGTTAAATTCAACATTTCATTCAGGCATAACCCTGATAGTCAGTATATTCAACATAAATGCAATTTTACTCCTAGGGCAAAAATTACTTACTTTTGGCTCTCAGAATAAAAAAGAAGACACTTTTTGAATTTTGACATTAGAAAAATAGAATATTCTTCCTTGTGCAAAAAATGACTTAGAGCTAGTTTTGAAAAATGTTCTTAATGTAGATAAGAACACTATTCTTTCTCCTACTGTTTATTATTTTCTACACTATGGCATATATTATAACAAATTATTATTTATTAAACTTCATTACTATTTCAAGAAATGTTCAAACACCATTCATCTAGCGTATTACCATCACCAGTTATCCATTTGCTATATGAATGGTGGTTGAACATTTTATGAAATGAATTTTGATTCCTGGTCTCATAAACAGGACAAGTTCGCCTTCATCTAATGAATGAAACAACAATTCTCGGTCGTCTATCTTGCAAACTCTAATTGTTGCCAATGCCACTTATAAATTAGGCAAAAGATGGCGCTTTGTGCTTTTTAATAGTGATTTATTACCATTCATGATTCACTTCATTTAGTGGAATTTTTATTAAAATTTAGACTTTTCTTAAAAAATTAATAAACAATGAATTACAGCAAATTATTAGAAGAAGCATGGAAAAAGTAGCAAGAACAATCGTTAAAATCAGTGTGTAAATCCACCGAACTGCACAACTCGAATAAATTGAGGGAATGGAAATCAAAAGCATACCATTTGAAAAATAAATTAGCTGAGGTAGAAACCGATGAAAAGGATGAGAAAAATGAGAAAGTAACAATAGTCTGCCGATGCCAGGAAGAGAAAAATGATTGGCGGATGAAGTTCTTGAAAGAACAGCAGAAATCGAAAAAGTCTCAGCAGGCACAACCGGCTACACAGAGTGTTGAGTTGGATGTCAGGGCTTTCTTCTTAGGGGGTGATGTGAAGAGCAAACAGAAGGACGAGGAGAAGGAGAATGATTTGAATCTGGGGCATGATGTGAAAGGAGAGGATGTTGCTGATGTGATTAAAATGCCTCTTTCCATTACAGATGAAAGTATAGAAACGGTTAGTTTTTTTTCCATAATACAAATGTTTTTTTTTCCTCGCACAATTTTGAATTGAAGAGCAAACGGAAGGACGAGGAGAAGAAGAATGATTTGAATCTGGGGAATGATGTGAATGGAGGGGATGTTGCTGATGTGATTAAAATGCCTCTTTCCATTACAGATGAAAGTAAAGAAACGGTTAGTTTTTTTTCCATAATACAAATGTTTTTTCCTCGCACAATTTTGAATTGAAGAGCAAACGGAAGGACGAGGAGAAGAAGAATGATTTGAATCTGGGGAATGATGCGAATGGAGGGGATGTTGCTGATGTGATTAAAATGCCTCTTTCCATTACAGATGAAAGTAAAGAAACGGCTAGTTTTTTTTCCATAATACAAATGTTTTTTTTCCTCGCACAATTTTGAATTGAAGAGCAAACAGAAGGACGAGGAGAAGAAGAATGATTTGAATCTGGGGAATGATGTGAAAGGAGAGGATGTTGCTGATGTGATTAAAATGCCTCTTTCCATTACAGATGAAAGTAAAGAAACGGCTATTTTTTTTTGTTTTCATAATACAAATGTTTTTTTTTTTCCTCGCACAATATTGAATTAACTGAAGTACCTTGTGATGTCACGTTTATACAGCAATCCATGTTGATCATGTCAATTTTTCAATAAAGTATAGTAATTAGGGTGGATCATTTTTATTGTATTTGAACATACATAACATTGAAAAAACTGTAAACACCCCTCAAAATGTATTTTTGATACATTTTTATTAATAACTTTCATTACTTCAAATTAACTGAAAATTTGATAATTCTTCCATTATTAAGTTGATAAATGCAATCTGCATAAATTGTTAAGATTCCGATCTACAGAATTAAAATTAAAATGTCAGTTTGAGAAAAACTTTTGAGCAATGGATACCGTGGACGGTTACGGTTTTATTGGAGATCTCGTTAGGTCCGTAAGGATTTCTCCCTTTAGAAAATCTGAGACCATATACTGTAAGAATTTTCAAAAAAGTTTCAAACAACATCTTAGATATAAACAAGCTATCATTTAAACAAAGGATTATTATAAATGATGGACTCATTTTTAAATATTCTTATTAAAGTACAAATCCAAAATTAATAATCTTTGTATCAATGAAAAACGGAAGTTTAAAAGTTTTTTTTAATACAATATAAATATTCAATATGTCCATTGTTTGATGCACGACAAACATCTTCGCTATAGGCAAATGCGAGAAAGCGTATCTGCTGTTCTGAGTGCACGATAGTAGTGATACGGTTCCACAGATCGTACAGATTTTTCGTCCTCGCAGCCTTGAAGACAGTTTTGTTCGCAGTCCAAGTCTACCAATAGAGGTATGGAATACCTCAACCAACTGAATGGAAAGCACTTCACATTGTGAACAATGCATTCTTTCCTCAGTGCTGAATATATCGTAGGGAAAGTAAATATCTGGCTTTACACTTCTGGCCATCGAGATCTCCTGATCTCACCCCGTGTGACTATTTCTTATGGGGTTATGTTAAGGAAGATGTTTACGTCTCGATGCTACCAACAACTATGAACAACCTCCTAAACTGTATCACTGCTGTCGGCATCAAGCAATTGACACATTGAAAAATTTTCTAATGTAATAAAAAAAAGCTTCCTCTTTTTTTATGGCTCCAAAAATTTTTAATTTTGGATTTTTACTTTAATAAATACGAATTAAAAAAAAATGGGCCCATCATTAATAATAACCCTGTCTATCTTTAATTTACAGGATTTTTAAACGTAACCGTAACCACGAAAAAACAAGATTAAATTTAAAAGTAGGCGGAATTCTAAGTTTAATACCACTTAGAACTCCACCAACTTTTAAATTATTTATATTATACAACAATAAAATATTCAATTTCTTACATGGCGCACGTAAGCATATGCTTAATGTAGTTGTCATCGTTCATAAACACGTCGATGTCATTTTGAAACAGCCCAAGCGGTGATTGAATTGTGCAATCGTTAATATTGAGTTCCGTTAAGGGGTTACTCATCGGGGAAAAGCATATTTTGGTCAGTGATTCACCGTCATCTATACCTATCTAAAAAAAATAATTCATACAAAATAAATATTAATTTAATTAATGGTTTTAATATCTAGACATTGGTAGTTCATATTGAATGAAATAAATATGAATAAATTATTAAAAATCAACCAATAAAACACAGATTAGATTGAATAACTTTAACCCGAAATTAGTCGAAAATTTAAAGTTATTCAATCTAATCTATGTTTTATTGGTTGATTTTTAATAATTTATTCATATTTATTTTATAAATATTAATTACTATCAACAAAAAAAGAAAACAGTGGTAAAAAAAAGTATGAGTGTTTTCTTTATTTATTAAATAAATAAATCGAAATGTACCACGAAGTGAATGCCTTAAAGATACAAAAATTAATTACTTAAATTTTTCACATACTTGTTCGATTTCTTTCTGCAGGAGGAAAACATCCCTGAGGAAAGTTTTATTGAAAGCAGGGCCGATCAGTTTTATTTCACCATCCACTTCGTATTCAACCTGTTTAGAAATGTAAAGCAGTATTAGTAACGTTTAATTTTTATTTATTTATTCACTAAATTTAAGTTAAAACATCAACTTAAATTTAGTGAATAAATAAATAATGATAATTTTGATAATCTTTAATTCATATTCAACCCTACACCACCATTATGGTAGATGGGGATTTTAGATTATATACAGGGTGGCGCAAGATTACGATGAAGTCCAATATCTCAGTTATAAAGAAATATACAAAAAAGTGTTACTTACATTATTAGTAGCTACTGTCAAAATTCACATTTTAAAATTAGTTTCATATATACAAGGTGTCCAATAATCACGTAACGTATCAAACATATGTTTTTTTAAATGGAATGATATATTTTTTATGAACATTTTCGATTCTACGTTTAAAAGTAATCATTTTTTATATAAGATTTAATAGGTCAATTTTTCATGATTTAAAAGTTATAAACAAATGAATGTTGAAATCGATAGATGTTTAGAGCCTAATATTTCAATAATGAAAAATGAAATAAACATTCTGTCAACGCCATACAAATGCAAAAATACTTAATAATAAAAGAAATACTCTTTTTTTTCTCTCAAAACAAATTTTTATATACAATGTGAAGCAATACGCAAAATGATTTTTTTCTCTTTTTACTTAAATGGGACACCCTATATTTTTTATGCTATTTTAATAGAAAATTAATCACTCTTCATTTTTTATATAACATATTAAATAGCTACCGTTTACCGTTTTTGAGATATTTAATCTCAAATACAAATTTGGTATAGAATTTTTAATCAAAGTGGCCGTGCCAGAACAACTAATTTATTTAGTTGTGAAAGTTACGCGAACACAAATATAAAATAATTTAGTGAAACGAATAGTCTAGTGTTTTAATTAAAATACATCATAATTCATACATATTTTTTACCACGGGATAAATGAGAATTTAATAAAAAAAAGTAAATAAATATTAAGCTGTAATTATTTTAATACACGATAATATTGAAAATACAACAATTTAAATAGGTATGTTCTTGGCTGTGCGCCAGGATCCAGGTACAACGAATCTTCTTATCTCAGGAATGCGTTCTCGGAGTGAGTCGTCGATCGTTTTTTTCTTCTTGATTTGCGATAATTGCGCTCTTGTATTTCGATTCAGTCGTCCGAAAACGCGCAGTGTTCACTATTCCGATTTAATTTTTAACGTTAGAAATTATTAATAATTAAAAACGCGATTTATTTTTGTTTATGAACAAGTGGTAATTAGTGAGTGGTGGTGGTGAGTTGGTTTTCGATTCGCCAGGAATGGGTTGGAAGTTATTTTTTCTATTAAGGTATGTTAATATTAATAATTTATTTTTAAAGAGATTTTACGATTCCTATTATTATCATCAATTTATTCTCCAAAATTGCATTTATCAATAAATTACTTTCGCAATAAACAAATGCGATTTTCGCAAGACTAAAGTAGGTATACATTAGTTCTAAATTCATTAATGAAGATTTGCTAGTTTGTTTTGCGATTCCTATTCTTTTAAATCGTCCACATCGCAAAAATTATGTTTAACAATAAATTAATTTTGCAACAAAGAAAATATTTTTTTCGTAATTACGTTATATTTTGTAACACTGGTGCAGTTAAATATACTTCTTCAATAAATGATTAATTTAATTGTTAAAAACTAACAACTATATTTTTTGGTTATTATTCGAAAAATATTTAAAATACTCCTATATGCTTCTTAAATTGATTTATTTAAACAATTCATGTTGACTGAAAAACCGAAAATAGATACTAAGTGAAATAATAAAATATTTATATCATTATATTTTGTTAACATTTTTATGTATTTATTTCACACATTCGCATTTTTTTTTAAATCCAATAGCATTCAAACATTTTACAATTTCTTTCTTAAAAAATATGTCCCAATAACCATTATAACTCGCTAAATAATCGTTGAGCAACTATTTTCTTTATATTTTGCATGCGCCTTTAAATATCGATTGTCATTTGAATATCCTTTTAGGTTAGGGAGTAAGTATGTTATTAAATACCAGAAAACGATTATGAATTGCATTTGTTTTAATTATAGCCTACTTAAATTATAGATTATAAGCGAAACTTATAATTTTGTACTTTGAATTGAAATTGTTAAAAAATGGTAACAGATAGGGGTATAGTTTATTATACAAAAATTAAAGAACAATCAATTTTCTATCGAAATAGTGTAAAAAATATAGGGTGTTCCATTTAAGTGAAAAAAGAAAAAAATCATTTTGCGTATTGTTTCACCCTGTATACAACATTTGCTTTGTGGTAACAAACGATTATTCCTTATATTATTAAGCATTTTTTCAATTAAATTGCGTTAACAGAAAGTTTACATCGTTTTTCATTTTTGAAAAATAAGGTCCCAATCTTCCATTGATTTCAACCTTAAATTGTTTATAACTTTTAAAATATTAAAAAGTGACCCAATAAACCTTATGTCAAAAATGATTAATTTTAAGCGTAGAATCTAAAATCGACATAAAAAATATAGCATTCCATTTAAAAAATCATATGTTTGATACGTCACGTGATTATTGGACACCCTGTATATATGAAACCAATTTTAAAATGTGAAGTTTTACAGTAGCTACAAATTATGTCAGTAATATCTTTTTGTAAATTTCTAAATAACTGAGATTTTGGACTTCATCGGAATCTTGCGCCACCCTGTATATATATATATATATATATTTAATTCATATTCAACATATTAAAGTGGTTATGTATTATATAACAGCAAATATGTGCTAAACAAAAAGTGTGTGTTTACCAAGAATAATTTCCAAATATGAAAGACGAAATATTTCTTGATTTTGATATCAAAATTATTTTTATTATTATTATTAATTAATTACTTACATCAGGAACACCAACGGATTTGATAAATATCTGGTTAGTCCTGTAAAACGGCTTAAAGTTGCTCTCGAAATAATCCTTTTCCATTCGACTGCGGCTGTTCGGTGCCGCCCAAATTTCAACCGGATTCGTTACGACCACCAGGGACAAAATTCCGAAAGAACACGCGACGACAATCCAGGAACTCAAGCAAATCACCCATTGTCGATTGTTGGCTATGACTGAAAGAAAACGAAAAAAAAAAACGTTGAGTTTTCTTCATATTTTCGTTTGTTTTTAATAATACGTACATTTTCCGAAATGGTAAAAGCCATTCTTCATCCACACGTGCGTTTTGATGTCCTTCTGCGTTTTCCGCCGGTCTTTGTGTGAAATACCTTATAAATAAACAGGAAAAAAATGATAATTAAATAAGAGATACTTTACAATAATAAAAATACTTTTATTTACAATCAAACGAAGTAAAAGTGTAAATAAAACACTTTTACTTACAAACATACAGACTGATCAACAATGATTGCAGAAAAGTTAAATTTCCCGGCGAAACATTTGAAGAGTTTTATCGCTCCAAGTTCATGTCAAGGAAAAATTAATAAAGACTATATTTGACATTGTGTTTTTAAGAATCGAGCGCATATCCTAAATGAACTTAAAGCAGTAATTGAAAAAGAGATCAGGAACATAAATCCGGAGCAACTTAAGTGTGTAAAAATTAAATATATAGTTATGATTAAATATTTAATTTACTTTGAGAAGAAATATCCGCCAACCTAGAGCATTTTCTGTTCATATGATCGTACCGACATGCGTATTTGGTTGCCTACCTAGCAATCTGGAATCATTGTTGATCACTATGTATTATTTGAACTACTACATCAGGGGGGGTCGGATAATATATGAAATTGGGAAACACGACAATAGTTGTCCACTTGAGCACTGGAGGCGCTGAAGTCTCAAGTGGAAAATTTAAAATACTTTATTTTCTGCTTTTTACAATGATTTATTTATTATTGGTTATTTTTGTCGCCCTATAAGGTATATTTCTTAAACATTTATACTTTTAATTAAACATTAAAGGTGTTCTAAATAAGGATCAGTTTGCCATATTTCAATTTGATTGATGTAAATCACATGAATTGTTTTTGACAGTTTTTTTTGTATTCGTCAGAAGTTTCTTCACTTTTTCTTATAAAATTACAACTGGTAAGTAATTATTTGTAGTTTAAAATACGTTTGCTTATTAATTTATATGAATTGTATATTTTTCAAAGAATATACATAACTTAAAATTATGAACCAATCGAGCAATAATTAATTATTAATAAATATGATTTATTTCCCACATTCTCAAGATATGTTTTCGATTTATAAATATTCATTTTTTATTATATAGTTATGCTTTTTACAATATTTTCCATTAGAAAAAATGTATTTAACATAGACGTTTTTGAAGTAATATTTATATTCATATTTTTCTAGATTCTGTAAGGAAAGGAGTTCATAAAATTATCCAGCTGGTAGATATCAATTAATTCAAATTATAACTGTTGTTAATATGTTTTAATTAATGTATGAATGTAATAACAGGTTAAATGATACTTTTATAATTTTAATATATTTTACTTAAAAATATTGTTGTTTTTATATGTTATTTTTTATGTATTTTTTCAGATAATTTTATTAATTGCAATTTCTTATTTGCATGACCTACTGATATTTTTTCTGTAAAATAGCACATTTATAAAAAAACTTTTATATAAATAATTTGAAGTAAAATTGTGAAAAAAAAATATTAATAGAAACATGTTCAAAAGTCCCGCCATTAGTTATATTATAGTGTGTATATGAACCTAACCTCAAAAACCTTATAAAGGTTTGAAACTCGGGAAATAGTTCTCCACTTGAGCACTGGATGGCGTTGCGCGTGTTTCCCGCTAAATACATGGATCTGGCCCTCTTATACTTTATCTCTATGACTACTACACACACTGTTAGTAAGATTTTGGTGAATATTGAAAAAAAAACACACTTCTTTCGTCATTTTCAATGAGTGAATAAATAGCGAAACAAATCATGGATCTTTTACTTGATTGGTTTCACCATTCATTTAACTCATTGAAAATGACGAAAGAAGTGTTTTTTTTTTTTCAATATTCACCTAAATCTTAATCACAGTGTGTGTAGTATAAGAATGAAAAGAAAAGCTGATCCAAAATATTTCAATATAATTAATGATTTTAATATTTAGACATTGGTAGTTCATATTGTATGAAATAAATATGAATAAAATATTAAAAATCAACGAATAAAACACAGATTAGATTGAATAACTTTAAATTATATTTATTTAATTTTTAATAAAACAAATTTTAAATTCTCTTGAAAATGGGCTAATAACCCGAAACTAGTCGAGAATTTAAAGTTATTCAATCTAATCTGTGTTTTATTGGTTGATTTTTAATAATTTATTCATATTTATTTCATACAAAATATTTCATGTTACTGAAATAGTGAATTCAGTATTTACAATGAACTTATCATTATTATCACCATTTCGTTTTATTTATTTAATTTATTTTAATTTGATTCTCATATAAATAGAAAATCTTTATTTTTCAGAGTTACATTAAGTTACATCACAATATTGACATTATCTGTCTGTCCAGTTCTTGTCGTTTTATTCAATCGTCATGATTGCTAACATCACTCTCTAAGTTCTCCAAATTAGTTGAGATGAATTGATGAATTATTAGTAAAGGATGGGCATATTTAGGATTAATGTTAGGATTACGAGGGTGTTTTGTAATAGAAGCTGTGTTAGGTTTTATGGGGATTTTAATGAAAGGATTTCAAGTCTGTGTTTTAATATTTTTTGCATGTTTCGTAGAAGAAAGTATTCGAAGGATTGTGGAGATTTAATTCTCATATAATAATGTAAACAATTACTAAAAGTCGAAATAATTCACACTTACCTTTTCTCGCACACGCGCAATATATCACGACCAACATCATCGTGCTGATTCCCAGAAGACAACAGCCTGCGATGAAAGCATAGCCATTCAAATCCAGGATCGCGTACATTTCCTCGTCCTCCGGGAATTTCGTCACGGTGCAATTCATGCAATCCATGCATCCGCAAGAATAGTCGAGATCCTGATGAAATCAATTATTTTAGGTTTTCTTTATCGGGGAATTTAATTTTTGGATATTTATGATTATTTTAGATTAAATTAACAAAATGTTTGTGATTTTAACTGAACCTATACAAAGGTATTCGCAATAAAAATGGAATCAATTATTTTATGCGGGGTTTAGTCGAGATTTTCAACAATCAATATACAGTGTCCGTTTTTGGTTATTTGAAAAAAAAAATACATGGTTGGTTAAATTAGAACAAAATTGCATAGTCTGGAGTATAACATAACGCTGTTTTGAAACATAAAACATTTCGACTACTTCCGAAGATATCCGAAAAAAATCGATATTTTCAAAGAACGTCTTTATTTTTTTGCGAGATTATTTGAAGCATGGTTATTTGAAAAAAAAAAAAATACATGGTTGGTTAAATTAGAGCAAAACTGCATTGTCTGGAGTATAACATAACGCTGTTTTGAAACATAAAACATTTCGACTACTTCCGAAGATATCCGAAAAAAATCGATATTTTCAAAAAACGTTTTTATTTTATTGCGAGATTATTTGAAGCATGGTTATTTGAAAAAAAAATACATGGTTGGTTAAATTAGAGCAAAATTGCATAGCCTGAAGTATAACATAACGCTGTTTTGAAACATAAAACATTTCGACTACTTCCGAAGATATCCGAAAAAAATCGATATTTTCAAAAAACGTCTTTATTTTTTTTGCGAGATTATTTGAAGAGATACGCTCAACAACGTGGCGATATCATAATAAAAATTGATGTTTCAATTTTCGGTAAACGTCATCAACTTTTCTTTTCTTATGAATTTTCTTTTCTTGAATTTATACATTTTCAAATACAGATTTTTTTTCTGATTATAGTGATGGCTCATGTTTGGTTTAGCAGTTTAATGGATATGCCAAAAATATCTTTTTTTGTAAAGAGTGCCTTGGAAATGACAGCTATACTTTTGTTTAATTTATTAAACAATAATACAAAACTAACACAAACTTGTTTGCTATTGTTATTTCATTATAAGAAATGAAAAGTGGAAAAATATTATGCAAATTCATAACATAGAATGACACTAGAGCATGAGAAATGCGTAAAATTAAAAGTGATTTTGTTTGCCGAAAATCGAAACGTCGATTTTTTATTATTATATCACCACGTTATCGACATTTTATTGTTGCCACTTTGTACGCTCTAAGTGGCAATAATAAAGTGCCGATTGTTTTGAAGTATCTCCTTAAATAATCTCACAAAAAAAAACATTCTTTGAAATTTTCATTTTTTTTTTTTTTTCTGGTAAGAATATTTTATGTTTAAAAACGGCATTATGGTTGGACAAGTTTGCCCTAATTTAACCTCTCTTCAAATAACCGCATGAGCATGAGCTCCAAAAACGGGCACCCTGTAAGTGTGTATAATAGAGAAAAAGAGAGAAAGGGAAACATAACATACCTCGTATTGTTCATTGCAAGGCAACGTTTTCAAATCTAGGCCTCCTTCATCTAAGATTTCGTAGTAGATTGGAAACGGCGCGATTTCGTTGTTGCCAAAATATTCGAAGAAACTGTAAAGGTGAATTATAATATTGAATAGCTTATATTCTTGAAGTTAAATCGATTTTAAATTGGATTACTAATTGAAGGGGATAGTGATATATAAGTACTATTAGTCTTTTGCTATGGTACTTTTATGTACTATCAGTACTATAGAAAAAACTTTCTTTGAAAAATATTAAATCTTTTAAGAAAAGCTTTAAGCGACGACATTACTATCAGTCCTATAGAAAAAACTTTCTTGGAAAAATGTTAAATCTTTTAAGAAAAGCTTTAAGCAACGACATTACCCGACGCGAGCGTTTCTAGAAGATTATAAAGTAGGGCAGGCCAAATTTCGTTCATTTGTACGTAGGGTACCAATCTATTTACATTATTTGTAAAATTCCATTATTTTGAAAGTTTGTTTAAACACTTAAATAAGAAAATATACAGGGTGTCCCATGAGGTAGTGGACAGCCGATATCTCGAAAACGGTTAGTAGTACGAAAATGAAATTTGGTGGCTTTAAATGGTTGGAAATGATGCCTTTTTCTGAATATATAGATTTCATTTCCGTTTCTCTATTTCTCTGAAAATGATATCAACTTCAGAATTTCAAATGGGACACCCTGTATATTTATAGATTTTTGGAAAAGTGTTCGAAAGAAAAATACAGCAATACCATATTATTAGGGAGTTTTATTGTAAAATGTGCTGAAAATGAGTTTCTTCCATCCAATGCGGATAAGATAAGATACATAAGCAGCATGTCGACATACTCGTCATACGTAAAACTGGGAGACATTACGTACACGTAAGCAGAATGTATTGTCAACTTGACATCACACATTTGACATGAAGCATTTTCAATTTTTTTACGCTTTTTTTTTTGTTAATCCATGCCACCGCGATTATCTATTTCAATTATTACTTCAATAATATTCCCTCATTTTACAATAAAAACATCCAAATAATATGGTATTGCTGTATTTGTCTTTCAATCACCTTTCCAAAAATATATAAATATACAGGGTGTCTCATTTGAAATTCTAAAATTGATGTCATTTATTCGAAAATGGAGAAACGGAAATGAAATCTATGTATAGAAAAAGGGGCATCATTTCAAACCGTTTAAAGCCACCAAATTTAATTTCCATACTACTAACCGTTTTCGAAATATCGGCTGTCCACTACCTCGTGGGACACCCTGTATATATATGCAAAATACATCAAATCTGGAACAATTAAACAGATTATTTAATTCAATAACTTTTGTGGAAGATTCAACAAATCAACCAACAATGACTACCGAAAATAATGATTCAGCAAAATTGCATCTTTTTAAAATAGAATTAGACTCGATACCATGCTTTGAAGGAAATGAACATGAAATAAATGCTTTCCTTCGTGTTTACGATGCAATCCATGCAAAATATAATTCGAGTAATGAATTAAAAATCGTACTTATTAACACCATATTTAATAAATTTAGAGGTAAAGCCACTCAAATTTTAGCACCTAGAGATGACATTAAAACATGAGAAGATTTACGAAAAATAATTATTGATCATTTTACAGATAAACGCGACTTTGAACAATTTGTTGCAGAATTTTTAAATATTAAAGTTAACAAAAACGAAAACTCAATTGAATTAGGGCATAGAATTCGAAACGTGCTAGCTAAATTGATTGCAAAATTAAATCTCAGTAATTAATCTCATAAATCAGTAAGACAGGAAATTTTCACAACAAATGCTTTCTTCTAGATCTTTAGGGTTTCGAGTTCTTACATATAATTGTATATCTTGTGGCAAATTTATTAAATATATGTTATTTAATGAAATGATGATAATAATGATAAAGTTCATTGTAAATACTGAATTCACTATTTCAGTAACATGAAAAATTTTGGACCAGTTTTTCTTTTCATTCTTACACTACACACACTGTGATTAAGATTTTGGTGAATATTGAAAAAAACAACTTCTTTCGTCATTTTCAATAAGTTTGTGGCAAATTTATTAAATATATGTTATTTAATAAATTTGCTACAAGATATACAATTATATGTAAGAACTCGAAATCCTAAAGATCTAGAAGAAACCATTGCTTATGTTTAAGATGATGATTACAAATATCAAACAATGTCATTATGTTAAACTTGACAAATCCGTTAACATTAAGCCAATTTATTGATGATAGTTTTGATATTGTAAATCAATTAATAAACTAATGAGATTAAACCATCAGATGTTAAAATAGAATATCAAGTTACACATTACATAACTTTCTTATTACTTATTATGATTGTAATCTTTTTATTGTATTTATTGAAAAAAATATGTTATTTGTAGAACTGTTTTAAAAAAACAAAGGGAATCCAGAACATAAAAACTGAGGAGTCTTTCAACTGATGAGGGAGGTGTTACATGAAGGAAACGCATCTTTACATAAAAACATTAGATCACGGTCACCTGCGACGACCGCGTTACGATTACAGAATCCGCATATTGTCACGTTTTGCGCTCCATCCTTAAATTATTTCATGCAATATAGTTTTAGGCGTATCTGAACCTTGTAATTAAGCAGTAAAAGAAATACACGTCGTTTTCGTTTAAAAAAAACTCTTTTTAAAAATCCGTTTCGGAAACTGTTCAATTTAATTAGCGCGTAGTCTATAACAGCCCAATATAAGTTTGATTGCCTTCCCATCCTTCTTCCCTCTCCATTCATCACTTACAATAATCCCTCCTTTTACTCTTCCTTTCTAAGCACATCTTATATCCCGCTTAAATCCTGTGGGTAAATTCTCTTTAACCTTTTTCCATTACTCTTTCTTTACAGGTCTCCACCAATCCCACTACATCGTTCCCATTCATCAAAATCCTTCTGCCATCTCTCTCCTTTACACATTGATTTCACGTCCGTTACGTTCCAAAATCCTACTTTGATTTGCTTCTTCTCTCCTTAGTGTTTTTCTTTTGTTTTATTTTCCATCTTCTTTTGGTTTCGTCTGCCCTTTTTTGCCAGTCCCTCCATTATCACTATTTTCTACATTCATCCCCCATTCATTCTCCCCTCCCACATGCATTCTCTTCTTCATACTCCGACTACCTTCCCTTATATTATTTATGCGTCCTTTTCATTTTTTGCTCATCCTATTTCTTTTACTAGCTCTCTTCTTTCTTCATCCCACATCCACAAATCCTCCCCTATACGTATTTTTTCATCACCTGTCCACACCTGTTTTCCTCTACCCCTTTCCACCCTTGCCCTTAATTTTATCCTCATTTGTACTTCCCTGTCCTCCCTGGTTAGATCCTCATCGATATATATATATATTGCTTTTATTCTTAATCAGCTTCCCTTTTTGCCTCCTAACATTTATTTTCTGCTGCCATCTCTTACACTTTCCAAGGACGGGTCTAATTCTTCCCGTCTTCTCCACTCCCAACCTAATCGCTTCCTCGCATTCTATCCCCACTTCTAGCTGCGTTGCTAATGTTTTCACACATTATCGCTCTCTTCCAATCCTCGTATAACTATATTATTACAAGTAGCAACTCCAGTTTCTGTTGACGACTACAATAAGTATATGGGATGTGTTGACCATGCCGATAGATTGAGGACTGTATAAAGAGTAGACGGGAGATCGTAACAGTGGTGGCATCGAATATATTGGGACCTCCTGGACATAGCATTTATAAACGCCTACATTATTTATTCTGACATAAGAGAAGAGAGCAGAAAACCTCTTCTAGATTTCCGGAGAGATGTTACTTTAGGACTAATAACGAACAAAATACATATATCTGAGAGTAACACTTCTGTATCGCTGAAGAAAAGACGTGCTCATGGCTACTCTGTTACAGCTGATGTTAGGCTGTCTAACACAGGAAGCCACAGGGTAATTTGTGATGGAAACAAAAGATGTGAAGTTTGCAGCAAGAAGGGTATCCAGTCCAAACCCATTTACAGATGTTCTACATGCAATGTATCACTTTGCTATAATGCCAGCAAAAACTTTGCAGAATATCACCAAATGGGGACATTGATATATATTATTATGTTTCTTTTAAATTAAATATAGAATTTTAAAATGTATGAGTATATGAATAAAATAAAATTACTAAATAAACGTATATGCGATTTTAAAAGTTCTTATTATATCATTCCAAACTACACTATAATACGTAACAGTACTTTAAAGTACCATATTGTATTTTTTTTAAACAACTAAAAAAAATGATGTTCCTTTTATTAAGAAAGCACAATAAAAATTTCGAAAAAATATTTTTTTCATTAGTCCGGCTACTTAGAGTTAAACGAAAAACCATTCCAAAATGTTTCTAATCCGATCGTATTGCGAACAAATAATTCTTTAATAAAAATGTTAAAAAATATAATTTTATAATAAAGAAAACACTTTCAATAATTTCAATATTATTAAAATTACTCGTTAATGATTGAAACAATAATCATAAATAAAAAGGTTTTTTTCTATTTGTGATTATAGTTTCAAACAAAATGACGCATTAACAACGTTAAAACTATAGTCAGTCATTCAACAGTTATATCGAGTGTATAACAAAAATCAACGACGAAGTTGGCATTGGAAATCTAAAGTCATTTGTGAACTAAAATCACACGCGCACGCGTAAAGTACTGGTTGTCATGTTTAACCGCAACCAGCATTTCACGCGTGTGATCTTAGTACAGACATGACTCGAGACTTCCAACGCTAACTTCGTCATCGATTTTTGTTATACGCTCGATACAAACAAAACCATCTATTTTTTAGTCCTGAATTAATTCAAAAATGTTTCACCATGGGTTAAGTGAGAAATTAAGCACATCTATTTTTTTATAACTAATGTAATTCGTGTAACAAATACATTATAAACCTGAATTACAAGATAACAATTGAAAAATCTTGATCGAACCCAAAACGTACAGCTTGTATTTTACACAACAAATTCTTGAAATATATTAAATAAAAATGATTTGAAAATAATTAATAAATTATTTCCACATTTCTTTTCTATTTTTGAAATATTAAATTTGATCCAAAACACACAGCTTGGATTACACGCACTAAATTCTTGAAATATCAAATTCGAAAGGAACAAAAAAAGCGCCAGAATTTTCTTACCTATCTGCATCGCAAGGATCAGCTCCCATGCACATAGTATTGACGACGATGCCCCCCATGCTCGGCATCGAGACTTTCTTGCAGGAATCAAAAGTGCTGTCTATGTAGTTCCTGCTTATGCGATACTTGACGGACGCGACGTATTTTACGTCAGTACCAGGAACTGTCGCCGCTGTCGGTATGATGAAATCGCTCTGATTGGCCGAGCACGAAAAGTGACAGATGCTGTTCATCAAGTTCCTCAAGCACGTCGGGCATCTGCCGAAGACGCCCGCTTGGGCCGACTCCTTGATCGTCTCTAAAGCTTGGTCTTTGTCGCAGCAGAATTTGTCCTCTGTGCAATAAAAATAAAAAGTTGTTGCGAAAATTTAAGGAAATTCGTTAGAGAAATAGGAAAACTGATGGTCAGAACAGTTTTACCTAAGAGAAGTTGAAGTTTCAAATAATGTACGAGGTTTCGTTTTTTTTTAAGTTAGAAGTTTATTCGAAATTCAAAATAATCATAAATATAATAAATATACACAAAACATTTACGACTATACAGAGAGGTTTTTTTTAACAGTATACATATCCCCTATGTATACATGTAAAATACCCAAGTCAAACGCATTGATGTATATGTTTAGTTGCCTATAATACGCAACCCGAACGATCGATTCCTTCAACTAGGATAATTCAAAAAACAATTAAACAATTTTCTCTTTATAATAGAAACGTCACAATCATGATTTATTTTGTTGCGTTTTTCAATAGAATAAAGAGAACGAAACATAAAACCTTTCGTTTTTTGAATCATCCTAACCGAGGTTTTCGGCCACTTTGGATTCATTGAAAACATGTCTTATCCTCCTCTAGTACTGTTGGAATTGTAATACACGCTTGAAATTCAACTTTTTTTTTCATTTTTATACATTTTCGATCAAATATTTCACACATTTTGAAGTTTAGCGTTTGACGTTTAGTTGTGTGTTATAGGCAACTAAATATACACACATTAATCGGTTCAATGGTTTTGACTTGGTTTTTTTTGCAGGTATACAGTTCGCCTAATGTATAGTGATGAAAAAAGCTCTCTGTATATAGCGGTTCCATCCCTCTTTCTTCACTTCGAGTTTCTGGATTAATTCCCGCCCGGGCTAATGGTATTGGGGGGTGGTCTGTTGGATTATTTAATGATATATCATATTCAATTTACCTAATTTCATTTTTTTTAATTAAGTTTTTTTTATTTTCATACAATTAATGGTTTTAATATTTAGACATTGGCAGTTCATATTGTATGAAATAAATATGAATTTACAAATTTTAAATTCTCTTGAAAATGGACTAATAACCAACCCGAAACTAGTCGAGAATTTAAAGTTATTCAATCTAATCTGTGTTTTATTGGTTGATTTTTAATAATTTATTCATATTTATTTAATTTCTTATTTTCAATTTAAAGGAAATCAATTTTAAGTTTTTTTATATATGTTGGTAGTGCATTGTATTGATTTATCGTGGTCGTTGTTAGATATTGTGCGTATTTTTGTGTTGGGTATTTCTCGGTTCTTAGCATTAATTTTCTTCTTGTTTGGTGGCTATGTATCTGTTTGTTTATTATCAATTTTATGTTTGTTTTTATATATTTGTTTTTTATTTTATATAATAATAATATATTATTTAGTGTGAATGTTTTTTTTATGTTTAATTCGCCTGTTTGTTCGTATACTTCTTTCGTTCGTGTTCTTACACACTAAATTAAAAAAAAATCATATTAATGTAAATAATGCTTATTGTGATCAAAATACTACTTATGATTTGCTTCTTGCTAATGTTAGATCACTAAGTGAAAATAAAATTAATCAAATGTTAATCTTGACTTAAAAATATTATGTTTAACAGAAACGTGGATTAAGAAAGATCATTTGACTACACTACAAATTTCTTCCTTTGTTTTAGGGGCAAGTTATTGCAGACAAGGTAGAGGAATAGTTGTAGGAATTTGGATAAATGATGATTTAAACTTTAAAACTCTGGAGATATCGTGTTATTGTCGAGACTCGATATTGGAGGCGTGTGCATTAGAATGGACCATCAGCGAAAATAATACAGTACTAATTATTAATTGCTATAAACCTCCATCTGCGGACTGTGATCAATTTACATCATATCTTTATAATTTGTTGGTCGATAACTTCAAACCGAATATTCCAATTATATTAACAGGCTACTTTAACATAAACTCTTTAATTAATACACATGAACATAATCTTTTAAGTGGCATGTTACAAACATTTAACTTAAAACAAATAAATATGAAGCCCACTCGTGTGACATCAACCAATGAAATGTGTATTGACCATATCTACATAAATAGTTATACAGGTATACCGTTTTAGATGTTTTTTCAGATCATAGAATAACATTGGCAAAGTTTTCCTTTGATGCGATAAGTACTAACATCTCATTTAAATCACTATCTAGAAATTTCTGTGAAAAAAATGTTATTTCCTTTTGTAATGATGTAGCATTGGAAAAATGGGAAGCAATATACTTTGAAACATCTTTAGATGCTAAATTTGAATACTTCCACTCCACTCTAGTCAGATACTTTCATAAGCACTTTCCACTACAATTAAAACGTATAATAAAAACAAAAAAGTCATAGGTTAATGACGCTCTTCGACTGTCAAGTAGCAACCTAAAACACTTATTTACCTTAAAAAGAGAATATCTTGCTTTAAATGATGTCTAAACAGATGCTAAATTGAAACATAAATCTTTAGTGAAAACAACAAAGAAAGAACATTATAAAAATAAAATATTAACTTCAAGGAACATATGCAAAAACACCTGGAAGATGGTTAAAGATGTGACTAATATTTCTAATACAAATTGTAAAGAAATTGAACTAAATATTGAGGGTAAATTAATTGATAATCCTGATGATGTTGTTAATACATTCAATAATCATTTTAAACAAATTCCATTAGATATCGTACATAACATCCCATATACATCATTCAAAATGGATGCACTTTTTAATAGTTGTTCATTGTTCTTAGCTCCAACAACTGAAAGCGAAATCAGTAAATATATCACTAAATTAAAAAATAAGTTCTCAGTTGGTTCGGATGGAATACCAGACTCTTTGTTAAAGAGTGTATCAAATTCAATTACCACGCCATTGTCATATCTAATAAACTTATCATTTGAAAGAGGTCAGTTTCCTAGAAATTTAAAGCAATATACAGTCACTCCAATATTTAAGAAGGGTAATAAAGAGGACATAAAGAATTATAGACCGGTAACGCAAATAATGTCTGTCTCGAAAATACTGTATGCTTGATAGAATTGTTAATTTTGTTGATAAGCATAAACTTTTAGCAAAGAGTCAGCATGGTTTCCGAGGAGGCAAATCAACAAAAACTGCTATAAACGAGTTCTATAAATTGATCACAGAATACTTGGATAAAGAAGAGTACCCAGTAGCAATATTTCTTGATTTAAGTCGTGCATTTGACTGTGTAAATATTAATTATTTAATGGATAAATTATATGGTTATGGCATCCGCGGTGTGGCATATAATTAACATTTATGGTTTTAGAAATATGCATTCCGATTCGAACATGTTGAGTCCTATTACTTAAGAAACTTCCAATCCATTTGCCTACATTGTCACCTAAACCCATACCTTTTAGTTTTCCCAGCAGTATCCCGTGTTGCACTCTATCGAAAGCTTTCGAAAAATCTGTGTAGATTGAATCTATCTGACACCCTTTTTCCAAAGCTTCGAAAATAAAGCTGTGGTATATCATTAGGTTCGTCATAGTTGACTTTCCTTTAAGAAACCCATGCTGCTCGTCAATTATCCATTGAGAACATGATCTCATCAATTGATCAGTAACTAATTTGTCCAAAAGTTTGAGAATGACTGATTGGATGGAAATCCCTCTATAATTTTCAATTTCATTTCTAGAACCAGATTTGAATATGGGAACAACGAAACTAGCCTTCCAGTCATCAGGAAAAAATCCCGATTTTAACGAATAGGAAAACAGTGTGCATAATGAATAAACACATTGCTTTATAAAATACGCTGGAATTCCATCGGGACCAGCATTGCACGACTCTGGAAGCGAAGAGATTGCATTAAATAATTTTTCAATGGTAATACTAAAATTATTAATATCAATATTTGCATTATCTAAATAATAAGCTGATTGAATTGAGCTCTTATCACTGTATACTTTGGAAAAATTGTCCGCAAATAGCTCGACAATTTCCGCTAACGAATTACTCGAATTATTATTTAAAAACATTTCGCTCGGGAAACCGAATGTTTTGCGACAAACATCGACGTACTTCCAAAATTGATTCGAGTTGAAATTAATTTCGGATTCAATCCGTTCAATGTATTTAGTGTATAGCTTGTAATTTAATAGCTTGCATGCTTTCCTTAAATAATTGTTCATTTTTCTTATTGCAGATATAGTTTTAGAATTGTTTTTTTTGTAAGTTTCTGGATATGTGTGTTCCATTTTAGATTATTCTGTATGTTTAATCCAAGAAATTTTATTGTTTTTATTTCCCCAATTTGTGTGTTTTTGATATTTATTTGGAGGTTTGGGCTATTTTTTGTTTTGTTGAAATGTATAAATTTAGGTTTGTGTTCGTTTATTGTCAGAGTGTTTTTGATGTGCCACATTTCTAATTTTTCATGTCTGATTTTATATTTTCTTGCGCTTGTTGTGAGTCTTTCCCTGAATATAAGATGCACCAAAGAAGATGTTGTGTATTTATTAGAATTTCTTAAAGAAGAATTAGAATTTCCTGTAGAGATGTAAGTAAAATAAATGAAAATAATGCAAACAGTTTATTTACAATACAATAATTCAATTTTAGCAACAATTGTGTGTCACCTATGCATTAATTATTAATTGCATTGAGATTTTATGCTACCGGAAGTCATATAATGAGTGTGTCCGATTTTTCCGGAGTACATGTTTCAACAGCTTGTAGAGTAATTCATAAAGTATCACGAGTGATCAAGACTTTACAATAACTTTATTAAAATACCTGAAAAAAATAATAATATTGCAAATGTAATTAACAAATTTTATGATATTGCTCGATTTCCAAAAGTTATTGGAGCCATAGATGGAACTCGTATAAAAATTCAATCACCTGGCGGAAATGATGCAGAAATTTATAGGAACAGAAAAGGTTACTTTTCTATTAATGTTCAAGCTGTATGCGATGCAAATTTAGAATTTACCAATGTATTTGTAGTGGCAAGATGGCCTAGTTCAACATATGATTCAACCATCTTCAATAATAGTAATTTAAAAATGGAATTTGAAACTGAGAGATATCCCAATTGTTTATTATTGGGCGACAGTGGATACCCATTAAAGTCATACCTCTTCACACCATTAGTAAATCCAGTTGTAAGAAAACAAATAAAATATAATGATAGCCATATTCGGACATGTAATGTTATTGAAAGGTGTTTTGGTGTATGGAAACGATGATTTCCAGTTTTGGCATATGGCATGAGAGTTAAAATATCTAATGGGCTTTATATTATAGCAACTGCTGTGTTGCATAATATTGCAACAAAATTGAAAATGAATCATTTTTTAATTGAAGTTAATATAGATATGAATAATTTAATGCAAAATGTAGAAATTCCATATTTAAATTAATGGTGAATTTAATATTAATGCTAGAAATATGTTTATTGATCAATACTTTAATGATTAAAATATTTGTTGGTAAAGTTTTCAAATTAAACTATACATTTTAGGTAAATTGTCACTTTGCCAATTAAAACATTCTGATAAATAAATACAAACAAAAAACTTTAGAAAAGCATTTTAAATATACAAGACTAAAATTAAAGCACTAAATTTTAATTTATCTTCTTTAAATGATACCTAACTATATCAAAATTCAAATAAATCTTGTTTGTATATTAAAATTTATTTTTTATTTATTTGTTAAATATTTTCTATTGGCAAAGGGTATAATGTATACAAAATGTTCATATAGTTTCAATAATATAAAGCAAAAAAAGATTATTAATTAATAATGATAAATAATACTTCTTTTCATTAATTTAAGTAATTTTATAATAGACAATAAATGAAATCTATATTGGAAGTTGTATTTTTGGATAATAAAATAATAATCACAGAAAAGTATTAACATTTTTTTTTATATAAAATTCAAATTCTTTTAACATGGCCCTTTTATTGCAATGTCTAAAAACAGTGCCTGTCTTCTTAATTCGGCCTCCTCCGGCTGATTTTTTAAATCATTTCTTATTTTTGTTAATTCATAATTCATCAATTCTAATTTCTTATCGACCAACATTTCGTTTTTCTTTGAAATGTTGGAATGAGCCATCATTGGTGCACGTTTCTTTTTAGTTGATTTTTGCTAAAATAAAATTATTTAGAATTATTTTTAAACATATACACACACACATATATAAAAAAATCACTACTACATTCTTAACAATGTCGTTTTCTCAAGTAATATTCCTTAGAAAAACTGATGATTATTTACTGTTAAATTTAACTTCAAGAATGTAAAATTCTGTGTGAAAATCAAACTCAAATTTAACATAAAATAATCACCTACATTTCAAAATATTAACATTTTATAATAATTGTTAAAACAATCAAGATTTTTAAATAATATAAATGCTGATATATTTTCATTAAATATAAGATTAATTGCCGAAAGATCACCAAGGTTTCCACTTTTTTTGTATCTTTTTTTCACTGAAACAGCAACTGTTTTTTTTTTTTATTCTCTAATATGTATTTATATTTTCGAACAAAATTAAACAATGATAATTTTTCTTCATTGCTAAAATTGGCAGCCCTTGCTCTCTTCTCTTTTTGGGGTGGAAAATGTTCTCCTAAAATGTATATTTTTGTATTATTTTATTTGTTTAAAACCCCGACACCAATTGGTAAAAGGGGACATCGATTATATATATATATATATATATATATATATATATATTTGCTTAATTATTAACTTCATTTATAATTAAATAAATTGTACTTACTTTGTTTAACTCAATTTTAATAAAATATTATTTCAAATGTCGCACAAATATTAACAAACGTCGCTATAAATTTAAGATTATCTTAATAATGACGCCAAACAACGCGCATATAAACAACGTGAAGTTAGCCGCCGACATTCCCCTAGATGTTCCCCCAACTAAGTAACCCTTAACTAAGGAGGCCTTAAAGTGAAATCGGTGCAAACGGGAATAAAATTTAGGGACAATGACGAACTTATAGCAGCTATTAAGAGCCATTTAGCGAAAAAAAAAACAATGAATATTTTTATACTGGATTAAAGATGTTATTGAAGCGATATTGTACCTGTATTCAAAAGCAGGGGAATTATGTTGAAAAATAAAATTTAGCTTTGCCTCTAGTCTTTTGTTTTCATGCCTTGTCCGGGAATATAAAAACGACCCCTCGTATCTATAAAGGCGATGGACGCAAGTTTAAAGTTTGCAAGAAGGAATTTATAAAGTAAAAAAATAAATAAATAAATAAATAGAAAAGAGTATTCATTCACTTGGTCACAGTTATTTAATATAAAAAATGATGAGTTGGGAAATGTGAAGAATAAATCCAATTGGATAAAATAAATTGACAAGTGCCGTCCGTTATCTTGGCTAAGTCATAATCACTTAGAGAAGATATTATGAACGAAAACGTGAAATGTAAAAATAAAGCCGAGAATCTTAATCTTATTCGGGGTTATTCCGTATTTGAAATGTTAAGTTCAACGTAATTGTTATGTTTAATGTCACAATCTAAATATACATATCAATTATAAAACTCGCTTAGATTGTGACAATAAATAATAACGTGTACGTTGAACTTAACATTTCATGTACGGAAAAGGCCGTAAAATATCTGTAAAATTACCAGATTGAAACTGATTTACATCATCTCAATTGGCATGTGCGAGTTTGAAATTTTTAGAATAATTCACAAACGTTAAAAAATGTTGGCACAAAAAAAACTATCCGTTCGATTGGCATGAAAAATTTATAACATCATGAAAATACCCAACTAACAACAACAATAACATTCTTGCCTGTTAACATCGGACACAACTGCTTCAGTTGATTATAAACATCCTCATCCTCTATTTTCACTGGTTCCGTCTTATCTTCGTTGAAGCAATTCAATGGTTTTCCCGACGGCCCCGCGTGACAATGATGGACCATGGAACAATACCCATCCGCGCCGATCACCAAGCAGAAAACCAAGAGCAGCAGCTCGATGGAAAGCCCGGAAAGGCGTCTCGACCCTCCCATTTTCGTGCACAGACTGAAAATCCATTCACCTAGGGAATTACGAATTCGCCCAATGTTTGATAAGATTGCGCGTTCCGATAGAACAGGTGTCGATTTATATGCAGGTGGTCCTCTTATTTGATAAAAAAAAGGTCAATGGTATTTATTTTTTCTCAGATTTTTAAATGGGGAATATTGTAATCTAATTTCTCGTATAGATAGTGATTCGAAATCGTTTCGAGTTGATTACTCGCTGGAATTAATACGGCGCAGCTGTGTTGTGGAAATGACGCGCGGATTGAATGAGCAAATAAGCGAGCAAAGTTGAATTTGACAAATAATAACGCCACAAATCCCCTCACCATGGAACTTATAAAACTGCATCACGAGAAACTGTAACATCCCTCAAGAATTCAAAGCTGCCATCTTTTGCACAGAACGATTTAAATTTGACAAATACCTGCACGGGAAATATTCTGACAATAGATTAATTGTTTGAATCAATGGCCGGGACGACTGGAATCATATTTTCCGAGCCTAATGGGTTTTACATTATCTTGATTAATTTGCAAAGTTTTGTTTTGATATTTGGATGTCACGTGTCAATTGACTATCCTTAGTCTCACAAGTTTTCTGTAGCCCGTATATTATTAGGTCTTTTTTTCTCTTTTTCCTTTCTTGTATTTCCTGAATTATGTCCTCAGCAGATATAATATTGCCTCAAAGATATTATATCTGCTGAGGACATAATTCAGGAAATACAAGAAAGGGAGGAGGTGAAGATTTCAGAGCCTTAACCTCTGCTTGGAGTGCAACTATAGCAGATTTCAAGTCATTGAGATCACCACCTAGTGCGCTGCGGTTTTTACAAGTCCAAGATAACCCACAATTGGTATTAATTTTGCGAGCTTCTAAATTCGTAATATTAATGCAAGAACATTAATAGTGTTTCTTGCAACTTTCGTGAATGTATGAATTTTCTGTAAAATTTTCGTGAATTAATATTGTCTCAATAACTTTATAAAAAATAACATTTGGTGTTTCAATCAATACCTAAATTTCCGAAAATATCTGCCCCAAACACTGGGGGGAACGTAAACATCCTGTTTTCTAATTATGAATGATTCGATTTTATCGAGGATTTTCATGTTATGTTTACTGATTGTTAATTAATTTCATTGTAAATTAAATGTTTTAATAGAGTTATTTTGTGCAATACTTCTAAATTATGCTAAAACAAAATAACCAGTGAATAAAGACATTTGAAATCAAATTATTCGATTTGATTCGAAATGTCGAAAAATCTTTTTTTTTTGCGTGCTGTCGGCATTAGCGTTTCCCAATGTGCAATGTGCACAAGAAGGACGCGCGATCGGACTTTGTACATCACTTAGTCCTGAAAAGGACCGATTTCTTCTCGCCTACAACCTGCAGCAACTGCTCGAAGTGATGACCATTGTTGTTGCGGCATATTGCAACTCTTCTCGAAGTTCCCCACCGTTTTACGGAAAATAGCAGGGCTGAATCCTCTACAGGCACGGCGAATTCTCTCTTTCATGTCGTCTCGTGTGGTTGGATGATCGCGGAAAACGATGTCCTTCAGATATCCCCACAAGAAAAAATCCAAGGACGTCAAATCCGGAGACCGGGTCCTCCACGACCAATCCAACCTTCCAGGAAAACGTCGTTTAGATGAGCACGAACTTGATTGGCATAATGCGCCGGTGCTCCGTCCTGCTGAAACCGCATGGTCATCCTCAACTGCAACTCAACGTCTTCTAATAACTGACAGGTCTTCGCTGGAGATACCGCGCAGCTGTCAACACCTCTTCTAAAAAATGTGGTCCAATCAAATGTCCATCCAAAATCCCACACCAAACATTTAGGCTCTAACGGAGCTGCGTTTTCAGTCCAGTGGGGATTTTCAGCGCTCCAATAATGACAGTTGTGCCTGTTTACCATCCCTGTGTTATGGAATGTCGCTTTATCCGAAAACATCGAAAAAAATCTGGATCCCTAGTATTTTCCTGTTCAACCCAATTGCAGAACTGAAGCCTGATTCGAGGGTCATTTTCTGTAAACGCTTGCACCGGTGTAATATGATATGGGTGACATTTCGCAGCTTTTAGGATGCGTTGCGCTATAGACTTCGAAATTCCCAGTTCTTGTTCGATGCTGCGCAGACTGATGTGTAATTCCATATGCATCAGTCCCAAAACAGCCACAATTCTTGGATCGGCATCATCCATCCTATAAACCTTTGACCTTCTCGTGCCCTTGCGAATTGTCGCCGGTGTCAGATGATCGCGATCAGGATATCGTTGGACATAAAGCCGGGCTGCTGCAGCGTAATTTTTCCGAGCTTCTTCATGAATCAGCAGTATATCCAGTTCTTGTTCGATGCTGCGCAGACTGATGTGTGAATCCACATGCAGCATTCCGAAAACAGCCACAGTTCTTGGATCGGCATCATCCATCCTATAAACCTTTGACCTTCTCGTGCCCTTGCGAATTGTCGCCGGTGTCGGATGATCGCGATCAGGATATCGTTGAACATAAAGCCGGGCTGCTGCGGCGTAATTTTTCCGAGCTTCTTCAAGAATCAGCAGTATATCCACTACCTCGTTGACCGAATAGGGGGTCCCGACCATTGCGAATTACGTTAATAATTATCACGGAAACCACTCAAATACAAAAATCGAATGGTCTTTTACTGACAGTATGCCGAGACGTACTGATTTTTTTTGCGATATGACATTTCAAAACAGCAAATGTTTTTTTTTTTATAAAATTAAAACAATATTAATTCACGAAAATTTTAAAATGCATCCAATTAAATCGCTTAATTCTCAGTCACGTGTGCAAAAATAAGCAATCAACATAAACTTACACTGAAATCACCTCATGGGATTGCTTATCGCTATGATGTTACTAAGCAATATAAACACGTGCAGTAATCGTTATATAGAAACGTCACTCACGTTCACAGTTTGGCAATAAAATAGTATATTGTTCAACGAGTGAGAAAGTTGGCCATTTCCACGAGGATGATGTTTGCGTAACGAGCCAAAGGCGAGTGGAGCAATTCATCCAAGTACAACTGAAAATTCATACTTTCACGACTACAGCGCCACCTGTTGGAAATTAAAAAAAGTATCCATCCGTATAAACCCTAAATATTTTTTAACGCTATTTCAGAATCTGCAATAAAAAATTGGGGTTCCCATTTAAAATTTACAACTTGACCCACCTCCCGGCCCCCCTGTGTGGCTAGGGGGGCCATTTTGTCAAAATCCTATTCCCCCCTCAAAACCATGACGATTATGATTCGGCATAATTTTCGGTAAAATGCTTTAATTTCAAAATATTCAAGAAAATAATGTAAAATGGGACACCCTGTAAAAAACAATTATCAAAAATGTTATAATTTATTTCAAATAATAAATCAGCTGTCAGAAAAATATTGTAACCTTCGGAGCAGGAAATCCCAAAGTTACAATATTTTTAAAAAAATGTTATTTTATGTTCTGCACTAGAGATGCTATATACAAACATCTGTTGTGCAAAATTAAAAAAAAAATCTTTAAATATTAATTTATATTCTGTACCGGGTGTCCAGATAAGAAAGGTCACCGGCTATATCTCAGGAATTAAGACTCCTAGAGCTTTCAAATAAAAAATATGTTAATAAAAGTGACCATGAGAAAATGTTGGAAATATATTTCAAGTTCGTATCTCTTCCAGTAGGGAGCACAATGAACAGTCAAAAAATAATTCTGCGATTATCTCAAAAAAAGTTCAAATAAAGGCATCATAAAACTACACTTTTTGAAATCACGATGAGTTTAGAAAACAAAAATGTTACAGAAATGTGTCTCTTACTCTTGAAATAAAGGGTGGCGAAAGGTCAGAATTTATAAAGATCAAATGTCAAATAACTCTTTTGTTTTTTAACCGATCTTAATGATCTTAATTTCATACGAAAGAACTCATCATACTGATTAAAACAATTGACAACAATCATAAAAATAAGTAGTTCAGTCGCCGCTAGGTGGCGCCAAGTTAAAATAATATAATTTTACTATTTTTCTTACAAATTTCAAATGGAATGATATATTTTTCTTAGTATCAATAGAAAGTGTGTGAAATTGTAAGAAATTTGGTGAAAACCGCATCTCAATACCTTTATTCTATCACAAGTTATATATAAAAGAAAATTTCAAATTAAAAATTTCAAATGTCATTGGAAAACTTTTTGAGGTTAATAAAATTTATAACAAAAACAACAAAACTGAATTAGTTTATCTACACCAGGGGGCATTTTCTAAAGCGTGCTAAATTATTTGAATATACTCTTTCTTGATAGGTGAATAGATGGGGATGCTTATTTTTTTGGTCAACGCCAATTGCCGAATGTTAAGATTTTTATATTAGGGGCAAATTAAAAAATATTTTTTATCAATCCAAGCCCAGAATGAGAAAAGGCTTATTTTTTTGGATCTGAAATGCAAAAACTTCAGCAATAGATATACTGCCATTGCTAGAGTGGATGTCGCTATTAATTTAATTGTATAAAATTATGTGATTGTATTAAATATGACAGTGGAGTCATTTGACAATTTGAAAGACAAAATTTATATAAAAATTTGGTATTGAAAATGTTTTTCCATTTGGTTTTAATAATCTTTTCACCTGTATTAAATGTATAAAATGAGAAAATTAGTATTAAAATTAAAAAGCGCCCCCTACCGGTGACAAAATAATTTAATTTTGTTATTTTAGTTATAATTTCATTTATTTTAAATTAACACAAAAAATTCTTAAAATTTACATTAATAATTTTTAATTATAAAAATTTTTTTAATTATAACTTGTGATAGGATTTAGATATAGACTTCCGGTTTTCACTAAATTTCTTACTTTTTAATCCTCTTTCTATTAACATTAAGAAAAATATATCATTCCATTTGAAATTTTTAAGAAAAATAGGAAAATATTCTATACTTTAAGTTGGCGCCACCCAGCGGCGATAATGTTAGTTATTTTTCTGATTGTTGCCATTAATTTTAATCAGCATGATAAGTTCTTTCGCATGACATTAAAATCATTAAGATCGGTTAAAAAACAAAAAAGTTATTTGACATTTGCTCTTTATAAATTCTGATCTTCCCCCACCCTTTATTTCCAGAGTAAGAAAAAAATTTCTGTAACATTTTTGTTTCACGAACTTATCATGATTTCAAAAAGTGTAGTTTTATGATGTCTTTATTAAACATTTTTTTGAGGTAATCGCAATATTACTTTTCGACTGTTCATTGCGCCCCCTACCGGAAGAGTTACGTACTTGACATTTATTTCCAGTATTTTCTCATGATCACTTTTATCAACATTTTTTTTTTTATTTGAAAGCTCTAGCACTCATAGTTCCTGAGATATAGCCGGTGACCTTTCTTATCTGGACACCCGGTACAAAGATGCTACACAGGGTCCTGTATCACAGCTCCCGTATTTTTTGGGACACCCTGTATAATCAAAAATATTTTCCTGAAGTAAGTACTAAGACCCAAGTATATTTTCCAAAATTTCAAAGTCCAAACTTAATTAGTAACTGAGCTATCGAAGACAGGAGCTGTGATGCAGAACCCTGTATACAAACAACTGTTGTGTAGAATATAAAATAACATTTTTTTAATATGCTAACTTAAATGAGATGGAGAAGGGAATAACACTACAAGAAATGAAAGTGATGACAATAGACAGGAAAAGGATGGGAGGAATGTGTACAAAAGAAAACAGAATCAGAAGCCCCATTCGACACCTGAAAGGGTATAAGCATAGAAAACCTAAGTATAAGTATAAGTATTCGAGAAAAAGATGAAGTATGTAGATTAATAGTCATAAGAAAGCGCTTTGTACTATTTTGCCAATTATACAGGGTGTTCCAGCAAAACCGCACATTAAAAGTATATGGACTTTCATTTAATGTATTGTAAAGAAATTTCAACATTAAAGTAATAAATTAAATAAAAATGATTTGAAAATAATTAATAAATTATTTCCACATTTAGCTTAGCTCTGTGACTTTAGACTTACGCTACGTAAGTACGTTAAACAAATGTACATTAAAACAACTACTTCCCGGGCAAATACCCACGCCGGACATTGAATTACATAATGTACACCTTCTGTTGCACATCAATAAAATATTGCATAATGCAACAAATTTTGTTCCGAGAAAAATTTAATGTAAATACAAACAAAAGGAACGTTACTTAATATAAGGCCATCTGCAGACACGTGTTTCGGGATCTATGCCTCGTCAGTACAGCTATGCCTTACATAATTTAAAGATGTTAGAATAAATCAATTAAATTAATTCAACTATACTCAGTGAAATTCAATCAATTATATAATAATAATAATATTTTTATTTTTCCATAACAGAACAAAAATACAGAAACGAAAATATTTATAACAATTATAAGCGATTCTTAAAAATAATAGTTCTGATACTGGAAAAAAAGATGCAATTCAGATGCGTACCGAGGTACACTCTGATCTTCCATTACACCTTATTATGATAAATTTAGTAAAATAATAATGTAGATTGCACAGAAATAAACAAATATAAATCAGTATAAAAATTAAGAAAAAAGATAAAAAGAAGAGGAATGAAAAAAAGAGTTAGAGAACAAATTAAACTAAATCGATTTAAATTAAATTAAACCAAATTAATTCAATCTAAATCAAAACCGAATAAAATTAAACGAAACGAATACTCTTTTCTATTTATATTAAAGTAATCCTGTGTGTTTATTTCAATGAAAATATTTTCGTCGGCAACTCTCTTATTTTAAATCTAAATATAGCATTAGATTTAAAATAAGAGAGTTGCCGACGAAAATATTTTCATTGAAATAAACACACAGGATTTTTATTAGGAATTTGGATTCTATATGAAATTCTATGAACAAAATTATTAAGTAACATAACCTCCAAATTTAACCGTTTTCGAGATATTTGTCATTCGGATAAAAATTGTTGTTTTTTTTTTAATTCACCTAAAAATACATATCTCCGAACAAAACACTGGTGATATACAGGGTGAGTTTTTTTTTTTTTTCGATGTTCTCTATGGGATCTCGAAAACTATAAGAGATAGAAAAACGGTTAAATGGGGAAAGAAGTGTAGTTTTATAAGACGAATAAAATGACATTTTCAAAATATTTGAAAAAGTCAAGGGTAACTAGATATTTTGAAAAAAGTAAAATATGCCTTTTTTAAATAAATATATCTCTATTATTATCATAGATAGAAAAAAAACTGTAAAGGACAAAGTTGTAGAAAATTTTACACAGATTAATAACAAAAAATCAAAATTGTTTTACTTTTGTCTTTTTCATGGCTAACTATTATTTGGTGTATGGTAAAGTTAAAAACGACTGTAACTTATTTTATTTTAAAAATAACTATGGCATATGTTATATCGGATTAAAGGGAAAAAATAGCCCTTTTAATAAAGTCATAGCCAACTATTGTTTCCATTTAAAAAAAAGTAAGTTTGTGTCATATCTCCCAAAATATGGGCGATTTTTTTTTAATTTTTGTTATTAATCTGTGTAAAATTTTCTACAACTTTGTCCTTTACAGTTTTTTTATCTATGATAATAATAGAGATATATTGATTTCAAAAAATTAACACTTTTTTCAAAATATCTAGTTACCCTTGACTTTTTCAAATATTTTGAAAGTGTCATTTTATTCGTCTTATAAAACTACACTTCTTTCCCCATTTAACCGTTTTTCTATCTCGTATAGTTTCCAAGATCCCCATAGAGAACATCGAAAAAGAAAAAAAATCACCCTGTATATATATATATATATATTGTATTGTTTTTGTAAAAAGGTGATTCCGTAATGAAATTATTATTAATATTTGAAGGGATGACATGTTGGTTATAAACAGCCAATACCATAAGGTGCCCAATGCTGATTTAGTTTTGGAAAAGTGGAAAACAGAGTGTTCAAAATGTCATCCCACATTTATTAAACTTTAAATAATTAAATATTAGTTATTTTAAATAAAACACCCTGTATATTTTGACTGTATATTTTGACATATTCTGATGCATAATTGAATTCTGCATTGATCGATACTAGTATTTCCTATACCCCGGCGGGGTATTTGTCCGGGAAGTAGTTGTTATAATGTGCATTTGTTTAACGTACTTACGTAACGTAAGTCAAAAGTAAAAAATGTGGAAATAATTTATTAATTTCTTTTCAAATTATTTTTATTTAAATTTATAAAGATAAAATAATCGAGATTTAATCGTTTAAAGTTGAGTAAATGTAATATTTTAAACACTCTGTATTTAATTTTTCCAAAACGAAATCACCATTGAGTTCCTTTAAGAATTGGTTGTTTATAATCAACATGGTTACATTTTTTTATTCAGAGATGCGCATTTTTAAGCAAATTAGAAAAAATCACTCAATTTTAACTACATGTCAAATATCATGAAAACGGTTGAACTTTGAGGTTATGTTACTTAATGATTTTTTTAATGAAATTTTATGTAGAATTCAAATTCATAAAAAAATATAGCATTCTATTTAAAATAAGAGAGTTCGTGTCTACTTCCGGGACAACCGGAAGTTGTATAATCTTAAAAAAATATTGAAAAGAACACATTCTATTACGATAATGCTTAAATTATCAATATAATTCATTAATTAGAAGTCCACATTCTTTTAATGTGCGGTTTCGCTGGAATACCCTGTATAATTTACAAAGTGTTTTCAATGTTATAAACAACGAAGCCTTAATAATTAATTAAATCAATTATCACACTCACCTTATGAAAACACTGTATATTTTCGAGTTTGCGTGAAGTGATTGATCACAAAATAGAAAGACTGTTATTCCTTACTTCACATTTTATTTTTATGTTAGATATACATTTCGAGACACAAAGTCCTCATTATCAATAACAATTAGAATTTAGTTTGTTATTGATAATGAGCACTTTGTGTCTCGAAATGTACATCTAACATACAAATAAAATGCGAAGTAAGGAATAACAGTCTTTCTATTTTATGATGAAAACACAATGGAATCCACAAATAAAACAAAACAGATATAGAAAAAAAACGCTTCAATATATTTACTAATAGTGTCAATCAAAATAATCAAACACTATTTACAAAAATAATGTACAAAAATCGTAAAACAACTTCTTGGAGACACGTAGTGCGTTACTAATAGGTGTTAGCAAGGAACCATAAAAAATGGTTTTATAAAAATGGTCACTAAGACCTATTAGCAGCGCATGAGAAATTTAAGGCACTCACAGAATAAACGAATCGAATCAAATCACATTTAAATCATTTCCTTTTTGATACAGTTGGGAATTTTGAGGGCTCTAAAATTATGTTGTTTAGTACCTATAATAATCTGAAAAGAAATAAAATATACGATAATTAGTTTTAATGCCAATAAAGTTTTTTTTTACAAAAATTACTTCTTTTGATAAATAAAGTGTTATTTAAGAGGAAAAATGCATTTATTTTTAAAATGTTTTTATACTTAATTCAGGATGATTTAATTGAAATTAAAAAATTAAGTGAAACAAAGCAAGTGTTTTAATTTCAATTAAATCATCCTGAATTAATTCAAAAATGTTTCACCACGGGTTAAGTGAGAAATTAATTAAACGTTTTTATACTTTTTTGTTGTTGCGTGAATAACTTGCTTTGGTAAATCTTATAAAGATGGTTGAAATGTTTCACATTGCAGTTTTAAATGAATTAAAAAAATAATAATTTTACACAGATACTTTTATTGCAAATCATCATAAATTCAGACAGGGCAGAAAGACCGATAGCCCGAACAGACTAACACAATATTTATTTTTGTTAAGTAAATATAAATGTATATATAAGCTTATGTAATGTTGTCTGAATAAAGATGTTTGTATGTAATAATTTTAAAATAATTTATTAATTATTCTCTTTATAATTGGGTGTTTCCTCAACACCCAATACGGGTAAAAGAGGATAAGATTAAGAAAGATAATTGGGTATTTGCCCGGGAAATAGTTGTTTCAGTAGATATTTGTATTTTCTCTGTACTTACTTTGCAAGTCTTTAAAATAATAATGATTTTGAAATTATATACAAACATTTTTATTCAGACAATATGACAACAAAATTTTACAAAATTTATTATAACAATATGTACAATTGTGTTAGTAGTCTGTCTGGCCTATCGACCATAGGTCTTTCTGCCCTGTTAAAACTAAGCTAGCTAGCTGAATTATCATGTATGTATGAGTTAATGAATTGGTGGATAGTGACCGAAGGGTTGTTATGTTTTGGGGGAATATTAGGGTTGATAGGAATGCAATATTTTGTAAGGATGGATAAATTATGGGGGCAAATTTTGTGGAAAGGGTAAGTATACGCTGGGATATGGGAGTTATTTGGGTGAATTCGTTTATCAATTATTTTCTATTAATTTGGTAAATTTGGTGGCTGTTTATTGATACTTACTAAAATAAAAACTACTTACTTCATTTTCTGTCGCAGTCATGCTGAGGAACAACCCGGAGGGACCCACCATCGAAGCAATGAATTTATTTGTTTTCGTGTTGTACGCGTAGATGTTTCCGTTGTAACACCCGGCGAATAGTACGTTGTGCACAATTTCCATACAAACGACACCGCTCGACTTGCCTTCGCTGTATTTGGTAGAGAGTTCTCCATTCTTGAAACAAACACACACACATACACAATTTAATATCTAAACAATGGAAATATATTTAATAAAATGTTCAGCCAACGTTCATCTAGCCTGTGGATAACTAGTGATGGCCATTTCGGTTTTTCGAACCTCATTAAACCAGTGTCTTCCATGTGCAATGCCTTGATGAAGGCGGCTGAACGTATCTTGTATAGTGGTTATATAACTGATATTAATTACAATAAATGAAAGACGATACAAGCGCCATTTTTCGCCTAATTTCATGTCGTATCGTCAACGAGTTCGCCTTACTTTAGTGGACGAAACGATTCTCGATTGTCTACCTTATAAACTCGAATCGTTGACGATGCCACTTGAAATTAGGCGAAAGATGGCGCTCGCGTCGTCTTTCATTTGTTATGATTAATTGATATATAATTTAAAAAATAATGGAAGACGTATTTTTAATTGATAAATATCAAGATTAAACATATTTCAATAGTGTGTTTTCATACTGTAACGAAGTTGGTATTAATATCGCGAAAACCGCAATCTTGAATTTTATTTTGACTTGATTTTTATGTTTACCTAATTAAATCAAGTAACATTTATTTGATTTTTTTTTCGCATCTGTTGGAGAATATATTTTACGTAGGTTGGCACTATGTAATAGAGTGTTCATGGCCGTCACCGGTGTAAAAAAATTAAAAATTGATGACACCATTCGTCTGTACCTCGTTTGTACCTTAGAAAACCACCCTTTTTTTCGTTTGTACCTAAAGGGTTAAAAAGTTACAAAAGGGTGAATTTTTCGCCAGCGCTCAACTTTAATATTTCTTAAATCTAAAAATACCAATAGAAAGAGCTTCGTTTGTACCCGTTTGTACCACTTTCAATTCATTGGAAGAGGAAAAAGAAGTTTTAGTGGGAGAAAATGAACCTGAAAATGAATTTTTAGTGAGAGAAAAAGAACCTGAAAATTTTTAGTGGGAGAAAATGAAGTTCAAAATAAAGAAGTTGGAAATTCAACAGATGGGTATGGACAATTAAGTGCATCAGATCAAGATCTTGAGTCTTCTTGATCTGATGCACTTAATTGTCCATACCCATCTGTTGAATTTCCAACTTCTTTATTTTGAACTTCATTTCAAGTGATGAAGACTATGTTCCAGAAGCAGTAGGTACATCAACACCAGCAGATAAACCAAGGAGATCTGTACGCACACTAAAATCAGTGAAGAAAATGGAAGGTTTTCTGTATGCGACAGAAGCAAATCAAAGGGAAGGGGATCACACCACCATTCGAGAAGCATTAGCGAGTGAAAAATCAGATGAATGGAAAAGGGCTATTGAAAATGAACTTACATCCTTAAAGGAAAATCATACCTGGGATATCGTAGTCTTGCCAGCAAACAGGAAAGCTGTAAAATGTAAATGGGTATTCAAAGAAAAGGGTAATGAAAAAACTTTAAAATATAAAGCGAGGCTAGTTGCCAAAGGATGTTTGAAGAAACCAGGCATCGATTATACAGAGACATATTCTCCAGTAGTTCGATACACATCAATACGGTTCTTGATAGCATTAGTTGCGAAATATAAATTCAAAATTGATAAAATGGATGCCATTACGGCATTTCTACAGAGAGAAATAAAGAAGGAAATTTATATGGAACAACCTGAAGTCTACAATGATGGAACAAAAAGGGTGTGTAAATTAAACAAAGCTATCTATGGACTGAAGCAAAGTCGACGGGAATGGAATATAAAACTATCAAAAATGTTAGTGAAGTTCAGTCTAAAAAAATGAAAAGTGGATCCGTGCATTTTCTACAGTGAAAATAAAAAATTAATAATAGCTATTTATGTAGATGATCTCTTAATTTTTTGGAAAGATAAAAAATTAGGGAATGTGTAAAACAAAAATTATAAAGTGAATTTAAAATGAAAGACTTGGGAATAGCAAAAAATATTGTCGGTTTAAATATTAATTACGAAGACAACGAAATATCGTTGGACCAAATAAACTATATAAATGAAGTGTTAGCAAGGTTTGACATGTCCAACTGTAATACAATAAGCACACCTAGT
Source organism: Philonthus spinipes (assembly GCA_963082785.1). Lineage (NCBI taxonomy): Eukaryota > Metazoa > Arthropoda > Insecta > Coleoptera > Staphylinidae > Philonthus > Philonthus spinipes. Next base: position 10,092,810 of record OY720316.1, on the reverse strand, counting down.
GACCCAAACCAAAAACTATCAGTCGATATGGCTAATGTGGTTGGAAAAGTTCCATATCAAGAAGCCGTGGGGAGTTTATTGTATATAGCTCAAGGAACACGACCTGACATCGTGTTTGCTGTAAATGATATTAGTCGATTCAGCAATAACCATGGTGAGGCACATTGGACGGCAGTCAAACGTATTTGTCGCTACCTAAGAGGGACATCTGAGTATAAATTACATTATACTACACTGTCTGGATATTGTGATGCAGACTGGGCGTCGGATATTGACAAAAGGAGGTCACGTACTGGATACATATTCAAATGTTCAGGCGGAACAGTGTCATGGGCATTGAAAAGGCAACCAAACGTGGCGCTATCCACCACTGAGGCAAACTATATGGCGCTGGCGTTCACAACTCAAGAAGCAATTGAGAGATGAATTCGACAGTAGTAAAACTACATCATCTTCCATCAACATCAAATGTAATAACAATAATGCAATAAAACTAGCAGAGTCAGATGGATACCGAGCGAGAACGAAAAACATAGATGTCCGCAACCATTATGTTCGAGATAGAGTTGAAGATGGTACAATTCAAATCGAACACGTTCCAACCAAAGAAATGGTAGCTAACAACCTTACACAAACAATCACAACTGAAAAACAAAAATATTGTAGATTAAATATGGGGATATATTGAGTGATGTTAAAATAAAACTTAATTAATTTTTAATTTACATAAAACGCGGGGGTTAGGTTAAATTTTTTGTATAGTTTGTTAAAATGGTTTTCTGAATTGGGGGAATATATTAATCTAATGAATTTTGTATCTGTGTTGGGGTTGATGGATGAATTTGGGATTGTTAATTAATTTGTGAATGGTTTGGGGGGTTATATTTGAGATTTCTCGCGATGCTGTGGATGATGTTGAATTCCTTTTCCCTATTTTCTGTGGATAATGGTATGCTGAGGGCTCTGTGGATGAGGTAATTGAATGATGCTAGTTTGTATTTCATTGGGGCATACGAGTCAGCGTGGAGGTAATTAAAGGTGTGTGTAGGTTTTCTAAATATTTGGAATTCTAATTTATTATTATTTCTAGCAATGAGTAGATCTAAAAATGGTAAGGATTTATTCTGTTCGATTTCATGTGTAAAATTAATGCTAGTGTGGAAACTATTGAGGGATGTAATAAAGGAATCAATGTTAAAATCATTCTTAATAATGGCAAAAACATCATCTACCGTAGCAAAACCAGATGTCTGGAAACTGCGCTAATGTTTTTTAGCATTATTCTCGAAATGATTTAAAAAAATATTATCCAAAAACGGCGATAATGGGTTTCCCATGGCAGTACCAAATGTCTGTTTATAGAACTTGTGATTAAACTTGAATACATTACAATCCATCACAAGCTCTGTAAGTTGAAGATATACTTCTATGTGTTCAGCTGGAATTTCATTTTTAATTTATATTTCCCTAAGGATTGATAGTGTATCTCTGATGGGAATACTAGGGAAAAGGGATTCAACATCAAATGAAATTAATCTTTCGTTATCTGAGATGTCTATTTTTTTTAATCTATCGGCAAATTCAAGTGAATTTTTAACAGCCATATAATTTTTTAGTTGGAAACCTTGAAATTGAGTGACTAACCATTTAGCTATTTTGTAAGTTGGGGAATTTATATTTGAGAGAATAGGTCTGAATTTGTTGCCTTTTTTGTGCGTTTTTGGAAGACAATATAACTGCGGCATTCTAGGATTTTTCTGTTTCAAACTGAGGTTTTTATCAATTAAACATGCCGAGACCTTCAAAGTTTCATTGATTTTTAAGTGGGTTTTTTTGTTGGACTATATAAGGACCTGCATCTAATAATTTGTAAACACTATTTGTATAATCAGTTTTATGAATCATCACTACAGTATTGCCTTTATCAGATTTTAAATAAAAACACTCTTTTTCTTTTAACTTTTTCACTATTTTATGTGTACACTGTTCCCATCTTGTTTTTGAGTGTTCCTGTTCTTTATAATTTCCTTAGCTGATGACCGGAAATCTGCTGCTTGATCCTAACCTAACCCCCGCGTTTTATGTAAATTCAAAATTACGGCAAGTCTTAGGGAACACATTCAACAAACCAGATGAACTTAACCAATCTGGTATTTATTCAATAGATTGTTGTAATTGTCATAAACTCTATGTTGGTCAAACACAAAGCAATTTTAATATCCGATTTAAAGAACATTTAGCACAAGCCAAACACCTTAATTACGATAAATCCGCAGTGGCTAACCATTTACTAGAAACCGGTCATAAAATCACAATAAAAAACATCAAATTATTAAAACAATCAACAAATTACCGATTAAACATGCTAGAAGCCATTGAAATGAAGAAAATACCCGAAAATAAATTATTGAATTTTGATTTAAGTCCACTGCATAATGCTTTGTTAGATTTAATTGCATCACCATAATTTGTGTTTTCCCTAATCCTCCCTTTTACCTGATTTGTACCGGCACCCTCATTCCTTCGGCTCATTCCTTAATTTACGTTTTTTCCCGTTTCGCAACCCCACCACTGTTTTATAATCCGCAGGCGTATTAGATAATATATGTTTTGTATTTGGTGTTAATCCATTGATAATGGTCACTTTGTGACAGAAATATACATTTGGTAATCCAAATAAAAGTGTGAAGAAAGGTTATTAGTGCTTTATTCGTCGAACGTTGACTATTTAGTTTAACCCGAAATTATCGTTTTCAATCATTTCGAGCCATTTCAATAGTTCCGCGAATTTAACATAGAGTCTCATGTGAACGATTTAGTGGAGACCCGTCGATTGGCCGTTCCAGACGTTTCTGTATTCGAACCAAAATTGCTAAACTCACAGATAAATTAGAAGAACGGGCTTTTCATACTTTTATTCTTAAATTCAGCTATATTCCCACACAAATTAACGTCTGTGTATCGTTTGTAACCGTCAGGAAATAATCGCAAATGAAATGTTCGCCCAATTTGCGAAGGTCAAAGAATGGGGGAATAATCTGTGAAAATTTGAGCATTGATAAGTAATTAATCTTTGTGAGCAGATTAGGGGAAACTTAATTACTTATTAATGCTTATTTGAAGATTTTTTAATTTTTGACAATTTTCTACTTTTTTATACTAACCCCTTACGATTTTTTATTTATTTATTTATTTTTTGAACCCCGACACCAATTGGTAAAAGGGGACATCGATTATATATATATATATATATTTATTTTTTGATTGGCTCGATCATTTCGAGCGGCTCAATACTTGAACTCATCGATCGTTGATTGATCGATGCTTCAACTAATCTATCGTTAATTGAACGACCTTTGAGATGATCGAACTTGCCCATCACTACTTTATATCCTATCAATCATCCTTCCTTAAAAAAAAGAAAACATGACTTACTTGGAATGTATATACAAGTATATCCTGTTGACTAGTACCGCAATAGACTTTATTATTGTGAAAGAGTAGAGTGTAAACCGTCGGGACGTTGGTGCACTGCATCGTCCTCATCAGCAGCCCGGTCATGGCATCCCTGACTATTATGGGGGAGTTCCTTGTGGCAATCAACACCACCTTCCTGGCTCCTTCCTGCACGGCCCTCACCACCAACACACTGTTCATTGACACTGACACTGTATCTTCAATTTTACTTTTCTGGAATGCAATAATTTTATTAAAAATTATTCTGTGAAGAATTATTTACATACAAACAATTCACTTATTTTTTATTGTGAATGGATTTTTTTTTTTCTAAAATCGATGATAACTTTGAATAGTTAAATTTAAAGTGAAATAATTAATAGTTAAATTTAAAGTTATTAGATCAAGTAAAGTTCCCTTTCACTTTTAAATTGAATAAAACAACTGTTTAATATTAAAAATATTATATTGAAACGCTACACGTGTTTCGCCACACTGTGTCTTCTTCAGGCGAACGTTCCCTTTTGTTGTTTTTACATTAAAATGTTCTCGGATTAAAATTTGTTGCATTATGCAATATTTTATTGATGTGCAACAGCAAGTGTACATTATGTAATTCAATGTCTGGCGTGAGTATTTACCCGGGAAGTAGTTGTTTTAATGTACATTTGTTTAACGTACTTACGTAGCGTAAGTCTAAAGTCACAGAGCTAAGCTAAATGTGGAAATAATTTATTAATTATTTTCAAATCAATTTTATTTAATACATTAAAGTTATCATGGATTTAAAAAAAATAAATGCCTTCACAAGCTACAAAAATAAGTGAATTATTTTTATTTTGATAAATCTTGGTGATTTTGCACAGAATTATTTTTGATTTTTCAATATAATTTATAATTAACCCGAAACCATAAGGTAAAAGGAATTACTGATTATTACTGATATATATTTATTTTTATTGTTCGTAACAATTGTTTCGGGATTAATGCGTGATTCCACCGTGTAGGACAATTGTTGGACACATAATCTCAGCAAATACTCACACTGATGCTGAATCTGAGCAAGTTCCCCCTGATAGATCCGATGAAAAAGTATCCCCAATTCTTGTCCATACACTGCACCGGATTCTCGTCCAAATAAATCGACTTCACCGGTTCTTTCAAGACGGGGTCAATTAAATGAAGCCTGCCCTCGAAAGTGCCGACGTAGAAGTGACGATCATTTTTCGCCGACGAGTAACTGATGCTGCTCACCGGCAAATTCCCCAATTGGAACTTCTCAATCAACTCCCCGCTCTTCAAATCGTGCAAATAACAAACGCCCTTATTGTTGCCGGATATCACTTTATCGTCTTTGACCTGTAAAATTACAGAACAGTATTTATATTTAATTATTTTAGATATATTTTTAAGTAGAATATTTCAAAATTTATGAACGATTTTTTTTTAATTTTCTACGAGCTTCACAGTGGCTTGATCTGCAAGGATTAATTAAATGGTTAAACAAGAAGTTATTTTTCTCAAACTCGATTGCATTCAAAATGTAGCTTTATAAAACTGGACACAAATTTATTTTTAATTATTTAAAACTAAATTATTTTTAATTATTTAAAAATAAATTATTTTTAATTATTAATAAATAAATTATTTTTAATTATTAAAAATTAATTATTTTTAATTATTAAAAAATAAATTATTTTTAATTATTTAAAAATGAATTTTTACTTTGCCCGGACAGATAAATGAATTAATCTCAAACATTGTATCCAAGCTTTTTATAACAGGCAGCGACTTTTGGTCATAAATAAAACTCATTAAGTGCAACTTTCTCACTCTCGGGCCACTCCCGGGCCACTCCCGGGGCGGAGAAGCAAGGGGCACGGGGTCTGGACTTAACTGTCTGGACCTTACCACTTTAAAAACTTCCCCAATAACTAGGTTGCGGACACGCTGAGGGGATGCATGGCTGAAGGGGGGCTCAGTCGTGAGTGATTGGCAACAATCAGAAAAATAACTAACTTTATCGCCACTAGGTGGCGCCAACTTAAAGTATAGATTATTTTCCTATTTTTCTTAAAAATTTCAAATGGAATGATATATTTTTCTTAATGTTGGTAGAAAGAGGATTAAAAGGTAAGAAATTTAATGAAAACCGGAAGTCTATATCTAAATCCTATCACAAGTGATAATTAAAAGAATTTTTATAATTAAAAATTATTAATATAAATTTTAAGAATTTTATGTGTGTTAATTTAAAATAAATGAAATCATAACTAAAATAACAAAATTAAATTATTTTGTTACCGGTAGGAGGCGATTTTTAATTTCAATATTAATTTTTTCATTTTTTAAATAAAGAAATATTTCTTATAATGCAGGTGAAAAGAGTATTAAAACCAAATGGAAAAACATTTTCAATGCCAAATTTATATCAAAATTTTGTCTTTCAAATGACTTCATCGTCATATTTAATAAAATCACATAATTTTATACAATTAAATAAACAGCGACATCCACTCTAGCAATAGCAGTATATCTATTGCTGAAGTATTTGCATTTCAGATCCAAAAAATTATGTCTTTTCTCGTTCTGAGCCTGGATTGATAAAAAATATTTTTTAATTTGCCCCAAAAATAAAAATCTCAACATTCGGTAAATCGTGGTGACCAAAAAAATAAGCATCCCCATCTATTCACCTCTCAAGAAAGAGTATATTCAAATAATTTAGCCCGCTTTGGAAAATGCCCCCTGGTGTTGATAAACTAATTCAGTTTTGTTATAAATTTTATTAACCTCAAAAAGTTTTCCAGTGACATTTGAAATTTTCTTTTATATATAACTTGTCATAGAATAAAGGTAATGAGATGCGGTTTTCACCAAATTTCTTACAATCTCACGCACTTTCTATTGATACTAAGAAAAATATATCATTCCATTTGAAATTTGTAAGAAAAATGGTTAAATTATATTCTTTTTAACTTGGCGCCACCTAGCGGCGACTGAATTACTTATATTTATAATTGTTGTCATTTGTTTTAATCAGTATGATAAGTTCTTTCGTATGAAATCGGTTAAAAAACAAAAGAGTTATTTGACATTTGATCTTTATAAATTCTGACCTTCCCCCACCCTTTAATTCAAGAGTAAGAGAAAAATTTCTATAACATTTTTGCTTTATAAACTCATCATGATTTCAAAAAGTGTAGTTTTATGATGCCTTTATTTGAACTTTTTTTGAGATAATCGCAGAATTATTTTTAGACTGTTCATTGCGCCCTCTACTAGAAGAGATACGAACTTGAAATATATTTCCAACATTTTCTCATGGTCACTTTCATTAACATATTTTTTATTTGAAAGCTCTAGGAATCTTAGTTCCTGAGATAAAGCCGGTAACCTTTCTTATCTGGACACTCGGTCAACTAAACCACCATCTTACCAGAATAAGAGTGTGGGATAACCCTACCTATAGACTGTCTAGAAGATGACAAGACAATAGAGCATGTATTATGTGTTTGCCCAGCGGGGCATCAAACCAGACACCTAATTCTTGGGTCTACGGAGTTAGACCTGAATTCAATCAATTTTGTGTGTTTTTGTCTTGGAAAGTGATGTCCAGTTTATTGCATATTATTGTTTTACTATATATATGGATATATCGTAGTACGGTTTGTGTTTATCATTGTCTATTACAGTGGTCAGCACATAATTATAGTATGGTAGCTGCTCATCAATGAGGTTATATTTTGGAGCTATGGCTTGGTGGATGATTTTTGCTGCAGTATTATGGCGGTCCATTGAACATATTATACGAGGATGCAAAATGCCAGCATAATATGTTCAATTGTTTCTGGTTGGAGCTCGCATTTTCTGCATGAGTCATTAGTTGTTATTATTATTATTGTTATTATTAATTAAATAATAACAATACGGAACGGATTCCTGCTGGCATTTTGCATCCTCCTATAATATGTTCAATTGTTTCTGGTTGGAGCTCGCATTTTCTGCATGAATCATTAGTTGATATTATTATTATTGTTAATATTATTAATTAAGTAAATAAATGAAATGGAGGGAGGATTAAACCGAATTCTACAATTTTTATAAACATATATAATTTAAACATATCACACATTCTTTTCATTTCATTTGTTTTTATATCTATTAAAGTATTTCTAACATCACTTATCTGAACAGGTGTGTTGATAAATTTGATTAAAATCATGAGATTAATTTCGATCTACTTATAAAGTTACTTCCATTAATTTGTAATATTCTCAATTAATTAAATCACATAATTACTAATGTAAATAAATAATGAAATCGTCTGTAACAGCATAACGCAATCAAAGAACAAATATTTTCAGAATAATTATGCTTTCTCATTATAAATCCAGAGATTACACACAATGGGATTATGGGAAATAATTTCAAGTGGTTTTTATTTTTAACCACTTTATATCTGAAAAAAATAAACAATTGATTGAAATGATACATATCTAATGAAGATATTAAATATTCAGTGAATTAAAAAAAAACAAAATACTATAGTCTGTGCCTTTGTAAGAGGGAGCTGTGAGTGTAAATTTACAGTTATTTAAATTGAAATTAAATAAGGAAAATACTGAAAATTCAAATATTTTTCCACAATAAATCTGGACAGTGTTTTGTATAGCCTTAGAAACTTACGTAACATAAGTCAAAAAAATCATAAATATAAAATTATTGGCAGATTCATATTGTATTTTCAGTAAAATTCAATTATTGTGAATAATACAATAGCAACAATAATGAAAACAGAATTCGTTTTCTTAATCTGTCAATTATTTCGCCATCTATTTAATTAATATAAATGTTGCTTTTTTTTCAATATAAAATGTGTAAAAATTTTATTATTAATATTTATTAGTGTTTGTTTTTATAGCAACTTTATTTCATTGATAACAGAATAAAAATAAATTCCAATAATTTCGTTATTTGTGATTTATTTATAATGGTCTATTACTTTTACAGACAATTCTATATAAAGTAACAATAGAATTTTTATACTATATTATATGTTGTTTTTAGAAAACGGCTATCAACTGTCGGCATACCTATCTGTAAAATAGTTGTATTTATACAATTTAATAATTAATACAATATTTTACTAATATAATGTTATGAAAACGCGAATTGTACTGATTTAGTGGAAATGCGTCTATCGTATATCCACTAAAATCGTCAAACAATAAAAGAAATCGTTTTCATTCTGTAAATGAATAATGTGAAGTTTGTTAAATTATGTATGTTATTCTGTCTTCACTTTGTTATTCTATCATATTAAAACGTTGATAATATGTGTGTGAATATAGAAGAAATATCGATTTTCATTTTTAAAAATCTATTTGATATTGTTATTCAAGAAATATTCTTTTTCTGCCTAAAAAATGAACGAAAAAATGTTAATGAATTATACACAATTACAGACTATTCATAAAGTCTTGTTTTCATATTCTTGAAATTCAATACGGATAAGTGGTGGTTGGAACCATGTGGTGTTTTGGAGTGGTTACCGGAGGGTTTGGGGAGAAATTTATGACCCAATGTTTATTGAGAATAAGTAAATGTCAAGTCATATAATAAATGATCATTCAGTGGTAAATCTCAATGCAATTTCTAAGATATACCTTCAATTAGTTTCTTAATAATTATTTCTGTACACTTCAATTGATAGATAAAGCACTAATAACCTTTCTTCACACTTAAAAAGTGTGAAGAAAGGTTATTAGTGCTTTATCTATCAATACAATTTGATCTTCACGTAACTCAATCAATCAATTTCTGTACACGTTTAATTAAATAAAAATTAAATTAAATTGCAATACATTTCAAATTTACATATTTTAAAATGTATTCAAATCTTGTTTCTTGTATGTTTTTTTATAAAGTTATAACATAGAGTAACTAGTATATAGTATTTCATCCTCTTTGGTTATAAACTTCATTTATTAATCCCTTATCAAGATATCTATTAAAATTGATGTTACAAAACATTTCTCGTTTATTTTCAGAAATGTAATTATATAAACAAAAATATTTACTTTCCACTGACCCCTGTCGTTTTTGAATGAACATTTAATACTAAATGAAGAAATATTAATTGAAAAAATGGATTGTTGTCTTTTAAAGTTAAAGCGGAGTATTTGGAAGAATTTTACAATTTACTTTATTATTTCTTTCTTTGAATCCACTGTAATTCAAAACATTTCTTCACAAGCGTTTACGAAAGATGTATGAAATATGATGGAATTTTGACAAAATATGACATTTTAGAAATAAACAATTATTTTTATAATCTTCTTTATGAGGGCTGTTGAGACTTTAATTATTGAAATAATTACTTTTTTTATCAAATAAAAACATCAAAAGGCCGTTATATTTCACAAAAAAAAATTCAAGAAAAGAAAAGTAGTATGGTTTTTTTTTTCAATTAATAATTTTTTTCAATTAATAATTTTTCCTTTACTATTAAATGTTCATTCAAAGACGTATTTGGCGGTATTCACCGGAGAAAGTAGCATGATGGACACATCACTATTTTTACAGATATCTTCAGAACAGATAAGAATGCACGGCATCGGTATCTTAAAAACGGTAAGAGTGGTTTAAATTACGAAAAGAATGCACTATTTAAAAAGTGACAGTGATAAAGTGCCATTGTTTTTTAATATCCCTTCCAAAGGTGAAATTAGAAATATATTTCCTAAAAAAACAATATTTTATTTATTTTAGTATTATGTAATACTGTAAATAAATTATTTAAACAGAGATAATTTGGCATAGAATATAAATCGTTTCATTTTTTTTTTGCTTTTTCCTAATTCTAACAAATTAAAATTTAAGTTTTATTTAATTTCATTACATGTTTGTGTAATGCCTACTAGTTGCCTCTCTATGTATACTAGTTACTCTATGCTCAAACTTTATATTTACGCTTTATATAACAGTAGAATGATCTGATTCTTGGTTAGAATCAAAACTCATTAAGTGCAACTTTACTCTTGGCGATTTTTCATTTTTTAATTCGGATAGAAAAATGTTTCAATTAAAACTTGTAGATATTGGAAAATAAATAATTTCTGTTATAAAACTTTTATTGTAAGACCTTCTGTTTTTATTTTATAAGCGGAAGAATTTCGTTTACCTGATAAATTCCCTTAGAGATTTTAATTATTTTAATGACAAATAAAATGTCAAAGTGCCGTCATATTCAACACATTCACAAACGCCTCCAGTTTGAAAAAATGAAGAAGAGTGTGGAGAAATGATTTTAACCCATTGTAAGGTAAGAAATAACACACTTAATTATAATATTCTTCTAAATACTCGACTTTAACTTTAAAAGACAACCATCAATTTTTTCTATTAATTATTTTGCTTTCCTATTAAATTTCCAATTAGAAACTTATTTTACCGTATTCACCGGGGAAAGTACCATGATGGACACATCACCATTTTTTATCACTGAATGTTTTTTTGAGTTTAAGTGAAGTGTTTAATCACAAATTGAAAGACTGTTATTCCTTACTTCACAATTTATTTTATGTTAGATGTACATTTCGAGACACAAAGTGCTCATTATCAATAACAACTAAATTCTTAAAACTAAGTGCACCTTAATCCATTCTACATCCCGCAGATACCGACAACCCAAATAGCGTAATCAACGTTTTTCCCAATAATCCATACACTTTATATATCGTGCACTTAGTTTTAAGAATTTAGTTGTTATTGATAATGAACACTTTGTGTCTCGAAATGTACATCTAACATAAAATAAATTGTGAAGTAAGGAATAACAGTCTTTCAATTTGTGATTAAACACTTCACTTAAACTCAAAAAAACATTCAGTGATTAACAATGGCTTCCTGGTCAACAGAGTTTAATAAATTCTTCCAACTTAAAACCAAAATAAACTATATTATAAGTACAGATATTTATTACTTAAAAAAATGCGAAAAGAGACATGTATTTCCAAAGTTGCACTCAAAAAGAACATCCCTGGAATTAGATGCCTACGCCTTGCATCTTAAACTCGCAAGAAACGTAAGTGCAAGTGAATGGGACGAATCTCTTCGAAAAATCAACATCGTAAACAGTGCCAAAATAAAAAACAAATCAATTCGATTAAATAAAAAACTCAAACATCTCCTGGAAAAACAACAGCAAGTACCCATTCACGAAGAAGATCCCCTGCAAAGCCAAATTTTGATCCACAACAAGTCGAATGAAACATTTAACGAGCAAGAAATGGAATTGTTAAAAAAGGGATTCAAACATTCACCAACAACAAAAGAAATCCCCATAGAAGACACCATAAATGATGTAGAATTAGCAGCCAAACAACTAGTAGAAGATGCCACAGCCTTCCGAATTGCAGTAAAAGAAACCATGAAGAAGATACAAAAGAAGCCGAGGAAAAACAACACCAAAAATAATTAAATAAAATGAAACAAAGATGATTCACACGTTTGCAGTTATTTAAATTACAATGAAATTAAACAAGGAAAATTTTTTGGCAATGATCAATAAAATTCGATCAATCCCTTTTTCCAACTGCAAAAAATACTAGTATTTTCTTGTTTAATTTCATTGTAATTTAAATAACTGCAAACGTGTGAATCATCTTTGTTTCATTTTATTTAATTTAAATGAAAACAATGCTGTTTTTTTTTTTCACACCAAGTCGATATTATTTTTTGCTCGGAGCCGATGAATCCGCTCAATGTGCGCGTCCTTCACCGCGATCACTTCCATCCGCGATCTCGTTGAAGACGGTACATAAATATTAATTAATAATTAAAAATTGTTTAACAACTAAGGGCTTGCAGGGCATAGCTGTACTGATGAGGGATGAAATCCCGAAACACGTGTCTACAGATAGCCTTGTAACTATTATTTGTTGTTTCCTTTCATTAAGTAATTTCGACTCAAACCGTTGCAATTCGCAGTAGTGCTGCTATGCAACAACAAATATCTATTGTGTAATCCAATGTCCGGCGGGGTAAATGCTCGGGAAGTAGTTGTTTCAATGGATGTTTGTAAAACTTACAGTGTAAGTATTTTTTGCAGTTGGAAAAAGGGATTGATCGAATTTTATTGATCATTGCCAGAAATTTTCCTTGTTTAATTTCATTGTAACCAAAAATAATAACAGCGAATCAAGAGCGGTCAAAACACTAAAAGAGAAAGACGTTTCCTACATGAAATCAGATAAGGGCAACGCAGTTGTAATAGTTAATAAAAATGACTATTACAATAAAATAGAACGCATGTTAGAAGGAGGACCATATACCAAACAAATCAAAAATCCAATCAACAGTTACAATAATGGATTATTTAAGTTATTAAAGGATTCAAGACATTTAATAGACGATAGGCTTAAAATTAAACTTAATGTCAAGAACCCAACATTGCCAAAGCTGTATTGTTTACCGAAAATTCATGAACCCGGTGATAAATGGCGACCTATTGTTTCAAACGTGAATTCTCCGACCTACTTGTTGGCTAAATGGTTGGTAAACGAATTTAAAAAACTTAAAATTGATAACGATTGAAAACTCAATTCTCCTATCCGAAAAACTACAACAGATTGAAATAGACCAGAATGAAAGGTTAGTCTCCTTTGACATAGAAGCACTTTTTCCCAGCATTTCATTACAAGAAACATGTAAAATTTAAAAAAAAAATTTACGAGACAACTGATTAGATGAAAATATATAAATGAATACTTAGAACTTACGAAATTTGTAATGGAATGCAATACTGTCATATTCAATAACAAATATTATAAACAAACCTTCGGAACAGCAATGGGCTCTGTCACTGTTTTTAGCCAATATTTTCACGAATCATCTTGAAAACAAGGCAAAGAAAACAATCCCAAACTTTCCGAGGGTTTGGTATAGATACGTAGACGACATCATCGCAATAGTTAAAAAAGACACAGACATAGAAGACTACAATAAAAAAAGCCCCAGCATTAATTTCACTCACGAAGTAGAAGAAAACAACGAAATCCCCTTATTAGATTTATTATTAATAAACAAAGATAACAAAAAAATTGAATTTAATATCTATAGGAAAAATACACGCACATTTAACTACATACACGCATCCTCATCTACTCCCTTTAAACATAAACTCGCTACTTTTAACAGCATGATTTTCCGGGCAATTAACATACCATTATCCAAAGAAAATAGGAAGAAAGAATTGAGTTTAATAAAGAAAATAGCCATCTTGTTAAATTACACCCCTGATACAATCAACAAATTAATTAATAAAGATATTAAAAACCAAAAAATGAAATCCACTACTACATTAGACAAATCGAAAGAAATCCCCACAAAATATGCTGGATTCATTTACCACCCAGCAACATGTAATAGAATTGGTAGGTTATTTAAAAAATTCAGCCTTTGACCTGCCTTTTATGTCAATAATAAATTAAAAAGTTTTCTTGGTAATACCTTCACAAAAGCAAACCACCTATATCAATCAGGAATCTATGCAATCGAGTGTAACAACTGCGATAGAGTATACGTAGGACAAACACAACGAAACATATTAAAACGATTTAAAGAACACCAATATCATCTCAAATCCCAAAACCCGAACAAATCAGCAGTAGCGCATCACTCAATGGAAACGGGACACAAATTTTCGGTAAACAACATAAAGCTTTTAAAGCAATCAAATCAAAATAAATTAAATACGCTTGAATCTATTGAAAAGTTTATAAATAAAAATAATTTACTAAATTTCGACCTTAGCCCACTGGATCATCCATTGTTGGAATTGTTACACGAAAAGAACCTCATAGAGAATGTAATCCCACCGACAACCGCCCAACCTTAATCCATCCTACATCCCGCAGATACCGACAACCCAATTAGCGTAATCAACGTTTTTTCCCAATTAATCCATACACTTTATATATCGTGCACTTAGATTTAAGAATTTAGTTGTTATTGATAATGAGCACTTTATGTCTCGAAATGTACATCTAACATAAAATAAATTGTGAAGTAACGAATAACAGTCTTTCAATTACCATTTTTTATGTTGGCAGTGGACACTTTAATTATTGAAATAATTATTTTAATGACAAATAAAACGTCAAAGTGCCGTTAAACGTCTCCAGTTTAAAAATATTTAAAAAAGATGTGGAGAAATGTGATCAAGTCATTGTAAGCTAAGAAATAACACACTTAATTATAATATTTTTCTAAATACTCGGTTTTAACTTTAAAAGACAACAATCCATTTTTTTAATCAATCATTTTTCCTTTTCTATTAAATTTTCAATCAGAAACTTATTTGACCGTATTCACTGGAGAAAGTACCATGATTATCACCATTTTTATTTATTTTATTTAAATAACTGTGACCAAGTGAGTGAATACTTTTTTTCTATTGATAGAAAAAAACTCTTTGGGGATTGAACCATTTCATTACTCTCACCTCAATGACCAAAATCGAACCCTCCCACTCCCTGAAGTCCAAGCTTTTGTTTCCTTCCGACAATTCCCCCTCTGCTTCATCCGAAACTGTGGACACACAATCTGTAAAAGTTTTAGGAAATATAAAAATTAAAATCAATTTATTCATCATGTTACCATTATTTGTAACCTCATCGGATTGGGACACGTTTCCCGCTGCAGTGATTTCTGGAAAATCGCACAATCTGACTTCGTCATTCCCGTTGTCGGCTTTCGTTCCGGTGGATTCGACTTTTGTCTCTGCTTTCGCGGTTTTCGCATTAGCGGATTTCCTGGACTTGTCTTTTGTGTTGGGATCCTTGGAAGAGTTTTTCTTCGAGGAGCTGGATCTTGACTTACTAATGCCGGACTAAAAAAATATATATACTTTATACCACGAGTTGAAAAATGAATTACAGATAAAGCTGCAGTATTGTGTAAGATATTGCAAACTGTGAATTAAATGGAATTAATGATTCCAAATAACATTATAAAAAAAAAATTGTGAAAGAATGATATTTGGTGAGACGGGGATGTGTGTGAAGCTGGCAATGAAACCAGCAATGAACCCGGCGCGTCCACACTGAGACTTTTTTTTTTAAATATTTATTTAAAGGAAAACAACACTTGTTTAATTGTTTATTTATAATTATAACTAATAGCAAGGTCAAGTGAATGCAACAGAATCAAATTTATTCCTATAAATTCTAAAATATTCATTATACGTATACTTTAAAAATCGGAAAATAGCGATTTTTTTATAAACAATATTTCCCAAACGGCGCACTTTTTTCCAATTTTCTTTCAGAAATAGTTTAAACAATGTTTCTAGAAGTAATATAAACAATCAGAAAAGTGCGCCGTTTGGGAAATTTGACACTTTGAAAATCGCCGTCAGGTGTTGGAAATACGACTCAGCAATGGATTTGTTTATTTACAAACTATTAACGGGCACGCATTTCTGATTGTTTATATTATTTCTAGAAACATTGTTGAAACTATTTCTGAAAGAAAATTGGAAAAAAGTGCGTCATTTGGGAAATAAACAATATTTAAAATAACCGCTATTTTCCGATTTTTAAAGTATATGTATAATGAATATTTTAGAATTTATAGCAATAAATTTGATTCTGTTGCATTCACTTGACCTTGCTATTAGTTATAATTATGAATAAACAATTAAACAAGTGTTGTTTTCCTTTAAATAAATATTTTTGAAAAAAAAGGCGATCATTGCTGGATCCATTGCCAGCTTCACACACATGAAACGGGGTGGTTATTATTTGTTTATTTTTTATTTATCTTTTTTCTTTATACCATTTAGGTGTAAAAAGATTTGTTTGATTAATGATTCCAAATAAAATTATGAAATCAAAATTTATGAAAGATTGAGAATCAGTGAGGTGAAGTGATTATTATTTGTTTTTTTCTTATGTAAAAAAAAACAAACAAAAAAACAATTATTTTTGTTGAGTAAAAAAAACAAATAATAATCACCTCGCCTTACTGAGTATCAATCTTTTACAATATATTAAATAAAAATACTCTTTTCTATTTATTCTTTCACAAATTTTATTTTTTTTTATTTTTTTATTTCATAATCTTATTAGAAAAATAAATGATTTTTTTTAATAAAAGAAAAATTGTTACCTTTCCATCACGGCATGATTTCTTACTGCTGCTAACTTCAGAGCGGCTCGAATCGCACTTCCTCTTCCTCGTTTCCCCTTTCCCCGGTGTAACTTCCTCGTCCCCCAACAACTGCTCCATCAGGTCCTTTTTTAAATCTATCAAATCGCGGATCTGGCCGTCGATTTTCGAAATTTCCAGCAGCAGCTTTTTCCTCCAATCTTTCTTCTTCTCCGGCACGTCCGTGACAAAATCTGTTTGGCACGCCGAAGACACCGTTTCCGTATTGACATCCTCGCTCTGGCAACATGCGTTCCTGAAAGTCTTCAAAACCGGCGTGAGAGGGACCATGGGGGAAGGGGGCGAAGTTATGTTTTCGTAGATGGAAGTGGGTTCCTCGCACGGCTCATCCGAGAAATCAGCAGCGATATCTTTCTCAACGTCGCTAGGACTGGAATCGGGTTGCGGGCCAACGGGAACCTCGTCGTTCTTCTGGCAATCTTCACCGTAGTGCGGATCGTATTTATTGAGCTTCTTCAATTTCTTTTTCATGGCTCTCGAAATTCCTTTCTGCCGGGAGTGATTCAGGACGGCTTTCCTAGCAGCCCGCCTGTTCCTCTTCAATCGAAGTTTTTCCTTTCTACTAAGAGCGACCGGTTTAGTATTCAAGTGAAGTACCTTACTTCCACCGGCGGGTTCTTTAATCGCTTCTGAGGGTGCTTGCAAGTCAGTCCGAACTTTCAATAGTGGGACGACCGAAAATTTTCCTTCCCGGCTTTCATAACGAGCATCATCTTCATTAAGAGCAACATTAAACGCAGTTCTTTTAGTCGGAATATTATCACTCAATTGTTTTGTACTATTTTGTATTGCTTGGAAATCACATGGATTTTCGGAACCAAAAAGAGCTGAATCTTCTTTTTCTTGAAGTGGATTAATAATTTCCTCACAAGTGGATTTTTCAGGAAAAGAAGGCGCTATTTCCTCGTTTCTTTTAAGAAACCTTCTAGAAGGCGAGCTGCTTTTCTGTTCTGGAAACGAAGCTACATTCCCCTCGTTTCTTTTTAAAAATGTTTCTTTTTGCAAGCTGTTACTATAAGCCTGTTTATTTCTTTTAAAAACTGTTTCAGTTTGGAAATTGTTACTACAAGACTGTCCGTTCCTATTAAAAACTGATTCAGCTTGCAAGTCACTACAAGGCTGTTTGTTTCTTTTAAAAACTCCATCAGCTTCTAAGCTGTTACTACAAGACTGTTCGGAATGTGGAGAGAAATTTTCCACATTTCTCCGGCGAAACGTTTCAGCTCGAGAATCGTTTGAAAACGAAGCCACATCGTTCTTATCGAAAAGCGATTCCTTTTGATACTCCAAATTCCAAACATTTTTTTGTAACTCATCAGATTCATTCGTTTTATCAACATTAGCGTTCGCGTTAAAACCGAAATTATTCACATTCGAAATTGAGATTAATTTACACCGATCATCTTTTTCGGAATGCTCCTCGGGCCGATCCATCAAATCCTCCACCGGCCTGAGCTTGATTAAGGGAAACTGGGGCTTCGGTGGAACGTCCTGATTCAAATTCTGAGATTCATCGCTGTTATTCGGACTCGAATCGGCTTTCTTTTTCGGCTTCCTCGGGCTCTGTTTCGTCGGTGAAACGTTCTGACAAGCATTTACGAACATGCTGCTTATTTCCGGGTGGGAATTCTTGTGTTCTTCATTGTTGTCTTCCGGTTCCGATTCCCCGGAGGAGGAGTTTTTGGTGTTGATCAAGTCATCCAGGACGTCGTCTTCGTCTGAGCTCGCTGAAAAACGTCGGCCTTTGAAGTAACCAGAGTTGCTTCTAACGAGACTCGATAAAGATTTCGAATCGTTACTAATTTCCGGGTTTAAATTATTCTTTGTGGTTTCAGTTTCCATCCCTGAAGTGGATTTAATTGATTCGTCTGCGTTATTTCCAATTATTTCCAAAATATTTTCATCGTTATATCCATTTTTATTCCCGTGTATTTCAGAACTTAAGCTGCAATTGCTTTCATCCGGAATTTTATTTAAAGTACTATTACATTCTTCAAATTGTTTCCCAGCAACTTTCGAACTATCCCCGCTTATTGTATTTTCAGTACCTAATTTGAAATTCTCCCCGCTATCATTGACCCACATCACATCCCCGACTTCCCCATCGAAAACCCCGTTTTCGTCCCGATCAAGCTGTATCCCCAGCGTACTAGAAAGCCTCGCGATAACCTCCCTCGGCAAATCCTCGATCTTAATCCCGATATCTGGGATAATCGAATTTATAACATCGGAATCCGAGCTATCCTGAGTAGTTTTATTACTCATATCCCTCAAAGCCCGCGACAGTTCCAGCCGCTTTTGCGTCTGCAACTTATGCACGGCCACCTCGTACCCAGTCAGACCGCGGTTGACGAAGTCGATTTTCCTGCTGTAGCTCAGCTTGGAAATATGCTTGATGATCTTGTTGAGGATCTCCTCGACGTCGCAGTCCACTTCGTAGCTCTCCACGTTTTTCGGTTTCCTCTTCTTTCTCGTGCTCGGAGTCGAGGTGTTCACCTGGTTGTTGTCCTTTTCCGTTTCTCGGGCTTCGCTGTGCGTCTCCTGGCTTTGATTCGTCGGGTTGAAGAATAAGGAATTCCCCGAAGTGGCTCCGTCCAGTTGTAGTTGCCTTTTGATTAATTCGCTCGTTTCCTGGATGTTCCTCTGCCGGTATTCCTCGGTGCCGGGTAGTGGGGACGGAGGACGCGGAGGTAAGGGTGGCGGTACGTTGAAATTCGGCGGGGGGATATTGAATCGAAAGTACCTCTCCGACATGCAAGGCTGGTAATTCCGTTGAATCGGGTGTCTAAATAAAATCATAATAAAATATTAACAATACGTAAAACTTTGAAAGAAAAAAAAAAACTTTACCAGTGCTTGTGAAAAAACATCAGTTTATAAAATCTGTTGTGATTCCGCTCACATATTTATAATAATATATATATATTATAATATAACCCTTATACCCTTTCGAGTGTCGGGTGTATTTATAATAATAAATAAAACAATTTAGATGTTTTACAAGTTCTCTCTGTACTAGGGCATTAATTAAGGGCCCAATTTACACACCTTTCGTACAAAAACTATTTGCCTCATAATGCTTAAATTTATACAGATGATGTGCCCGTTCATTTGGAATATTTTGGTTTTGAAGGAATTCCACGAGTTTCCGATTTTTCATCAGAAAAAAATTCAAATTTCGACAAAATTTATTTTCTAAAAAAAAATATCTGAAAGAATTCTGAATCACTCTTCATGAGTATAGTATTTAATTTGCACAAAAAAAAAAAAACAAACATATCCAGTGTGTTAGCGTCATTTGAATTAAAAAATTGTCTTATAGTTAATGCTATATTGATGATTTAAAAATGTATCGACTTAAGGATAATTTTAATACATCTGATACTTTTTAGGAAAAAAAATCACATCTCATTTTATAACATGCAATAAAAATAACCGTTATCATTTTTCCGATTCCACCCGGATAATTTTTTCTCTCGGAAAGCCTTGTTATTACCAATTAAAGAATTCATTAATTTCGTAATTTGCTTCAATTCAAAATAAATTTGAAAATAATCATTTACAAATTGTAATTACAAAAATTACCTTTAAATGTAATAAAATAAGTATGAAACAAATGTTGCTTTCATTAATTTCTTTCTTTCTTAATCTTATCTTCTTTTACCCGTATTGAGTGTCAAGGTAATTTCTTTCTACAAAACTAATTATATCAATTTTACAAATTCCAAAACTAATGACCACTAATTATATCAACGCTATACTTAAGTGGATGCTAATTGGTTAATTTAAATGTTTAATTTGATTTTCGGAATAAATTCAAAAGGGTTATTTTAACGATGTTTACAAACAAACTCGTTCAACCGAACAACACAAATACAAACAATAAATTTCCCCCCGGTTTTCCAGGAGCTTACCTGTGCATGTAGTTGTTTCCATTGGGCCTCCCTCGCCTGCCTCCGCCTCTGCCACGGTTTCCTCTCGCGCCCCGGCCATTCTTATTGTAATTCATTTTATCCCAACAACATAAAGGACACAGAAACCTTCACACACCTTTCCGCGCCGATTTATTTACAACACTCATTATTAACATGTACGAACGACGAAATATGTTTCGTTGGTTTAAAGGAATTGTGAAAAAATGGGCATTTTTTATGTTCATTCCAAGGATTATTTCCAATACAAATATCTTTGTGTTATCAACATAACCTATAAAACGCTTGACAGTTCGCTTTGTTCCAAGATGGGATTTCGTTTGTAATAATGAGGAACTTAAAACGAAATTGCTTGAACATCGCAATATTACGTTTCGATACAAAAGGAGGAAGAACTCCGAGTCGCATTCGGAATTCCCTAGCTGTTCCGCTGTTCCAAACTTACGAGGAATATGTAATACAACTTCTATGATTTTATTTAGTTGTCGTGTTCGAATAGAGATGGCGCCACCTGTCAACTGTGGGATTGATTTATTAAAAGTTGGCTGCAATGAGCGTCTAGATATTATATTTTAGGATATAATATTCATCTATGCTCTATAATTATTTTCAATAAAAGTACCATGAATATTATTATCGGGGCTATTCTCTAAGTAAAATGTTAAGTTTAACGTCTATATTTTATTATCATAGACTAAACGACTTTTGCATTATATATATATATACATAAAATGTGAAGTTAATTAATAACGTTTACATTAAACTAAACATTTTCTATACGGAATAACCTTGATTCGGGGCTATTCTCTAAGTAAAATATTAAGTTTAACGACTACGTTATAATTTTTCTTCACAGTCTAAGCGACTTTTGTAATAGATATATATATAAACATAGAATATGAAGTTAATTAAAAACGTTTACGTTAAATTAAACATTTTCTATACGGAATAACCTTGATTGAGAGTTTCAGGCGGAAAAATAGATTATTATAGATAAATGTTAACATTTCATACAGGGTTTCGATTGATCCCAATCCACCAAAGGCGCATTGATCATTTTTTTTGCAGATTTCAGCGGGTACATTCAAATTCAAATTAAATAAATTAGAGATAAAATAAAAATATTTGTAAACAATTTAACAAGTTTATTTAAAAAGCAATTAATTTCAAAAATATGTAATGAATTATGTGATCTGTTGGAGACAACATAATATTGTTTTTGCAGCCGATATCGAGAAAATGCATCGGTAATTTCAGATATGTGAAAAAGATTAACATTTTCAACTAATCTTCTGGAGGTTGCATTCATCAGAAAAGCTACAAGAATACAAATTATGCACCGTAACGTATGGGACAAAAGCAGGGTACAGATAATCCAGCAGTTACCCAAATACTACGTAATGACACATCTCTCGGCTAATATCTGTCTCGCTCTGACTTCATCGTTACCGTAGCCCAGATGGCGCTAGTTTTAAACGTTGACGCAAAGATTGCACATTTGTTTTTATATCAAGTTTTTTTTTTGCAAATGTGTTTGATATTCTGTTAACGTTATTTTATGAAATAATTTAAGTGTTTAAGAGTTCTTGTACAATTGAAGGCCATGACAAGATTAATTTGTGCACAATCTGTATCTGAGGAGAGCAGTTCTCGGCATCTTTCGGTTATCAAGTAGACAAATAAATCTATAGCGGTAAAATGTAATGTTATTTTTTAAGGAATATTATAATGTAAGAATGTACTCAATTAATTTAAAATTTGTCCATTATGATAATATATATATATTTCAATTTATTTGTTATACACTGTTTTATTTAATTTTATCGTTATACATGGATATTATGTGGATTAATTTTATATCTATCGCAAAAAGCTGACAATTGTAAATATTTCCTATGAAAATAATTCATTTTTAACATTATTATCAGCTGTGTGGGAATTTTCTTGCTATAAAATAAAACCTCGCAGTAATGAAAGCATCTCCCACAAAATTTATTATAACGGAGGAACAGGTTTATGTAAATTATTTTCCATTGTACAGCGCCACCTGCAATGCGGAAACGCTGTTGAGTGAAAAAGAAATAGTTTTGTTTGATATAAATAAAACATAATAAAAAATAAAATCATAATAAAAGATTAACAATACGTAAAACTTTGAAGAAGAAAAAAACAACTTTACCAACGATTGTGAAAAACCATCAGTTTATAAAATCTGTTGTGATTCCATTCACATATTTATAATAAAAAATAAAACAATTTTGATGTTTTAGAAGTTCTCTCTGTACTAGGGCATTAATTAAGGGCCCAATTTACACGCCTGTTGTACAAGAACTATTTGTCTCATAATGCTTAAATTTATACAGATGATGCGCCCGTTCATTTGGAATATTTTGGTTTTGAAGGAATTCCATGAGTTTCCGATTTTTCATCAGAAAAAAATTAAAATTTCGACAAAACTTGTTTTCTTAAAAAAAATATCTGAAAGAATTCTAAATCACTCTTCATGAGTGCACGCTGTTGAGTGAAAAAGAAATAGTTTTGTTTGAGAGAGAAAGAGCTACTTTTAGCATACAAAAGAAATACACAGAGATGGCTGTCTGTTAGAGTCTGTGTGATGTACTGTCCGGAATAAACGACATACTTACAGCAGTAAAACTCCAAGCAGACCTGATCCAGATAGTGGATTCAATCTACGTAAATGGTGCAGCAACAACGACTACGTTTTAAGCTCTTTACTCGTGGACATGGTTGATCAAACAAAAGACGAAGTCACCTAGTCAGACAAGAAATCATTAGTAGTAATTCGGGACCCCGCCCAGGACTAAATGGGTTGTCCTGCAACAAAAGAAAGCTACCAAGAGAATAATCCTATCGAGCATCTAAAAAATATATTGCTAGCCCCTGTTGTTATCAAAGCAAAGAATTTAATTCAGTAACTGGATGACTGGTGTAAAGTGGGACGATGCACAACATCAAAAAGAATGAAATATATTTTAAATGCATGTAAATAAAACGCTTTACCTTTACCCACTCCACAATCCTTCCAACGAATTCCACCCATATTCCAGCGTATATTAGCCTTAAGTAAAAAAAATGCCAATAATTCTGATAACCTACGCTTCTTACAAAATCCTGTATTCCCCATAATCCTAATATCCTTCCTAAATACAAACATCCTACTATCACCATTCATCACTTCATTAACGCAAATCATCAGGACAGTTCAGCATAGATTTTTTCTTTAACTTCATCATTAATTCATGACAGGGTAGAAAGACCTCTGGTCGATAGCCCCTACATGTATTGTAATTATTTATATTGTTATGTTGTTAAAATGATCTCTATAGTCTGAATAAAGATGTGTATATATATATATATATATATATATATAATGTAATATATATATATATATATATATATATATATATAATCTAAAATTCTACCATAATGGTGGTGTAGGGGTAAGATGTGTATATATAAAAAAAATAATTTGAATAAGTGTAGTAATGTGATGAGTTTTTTTTTGTTTTTTTGGGAATGCCAATAAAGGTTTTTTTTTATAAAAAGCTTTATACTTTATTCTTATTTATTCTTACATTTTCAATCCTGTTTAATGAATTATGCAACTTAATTTCTTGAAAAGATATTGAGAAGCATAAAATACAATTTTAAGATAAGCTTATTATATCATAGTGGAAATACTGCTAATAAACCCGTTTTTTTTCTTCTTTGCATAAAGAGCAAAAACAAAATGAAATCATCTTTTCCAAATCTCATCGCACCGGTTTTTACGCCGTTCAATGAAAAGTAAGTGAATTTAATAACACAAACACTTCATGAGAAGTTAAATCTATTGAAGCCATAGATGTAAACAGGAATTTTTTATCAGGCAAACACTAATTTGAAATTCGATTTATACTTACAAACAAATAATATATTGCATTTGTTATATTGCTTATACCATATGATTGAGAAATTTTCTATTCTAGAGTGCTTTCATTTTTTTTATTTATTTTACATTTTGTTAAATAAATAAATCTTTATTGTCTAACAGGAAACAAGTCCCAATTACAGAACAAATATACAATAATCAAATACAAACATAGCATAGAGAAAATATGAAGATATAAAAATGGTAGTATAACATTATAGCCGCATTACAATAACTATAGTTCTTGAATATATTGATCCAAAATAGTTAAAACCATATTTAATTTATCGTGAAATATATCGCAAGATTCGGATATCTTATTAAAACAAGTTTACATTATTTTGATAGGTTAAACAAAACATCACAAATGTCATTATTCATTGATTCAATTTGTTAGAATAACATAAACTAAAGCATGTGGTTACTCTTATTGCCAACATTATTTTTGTACTAAAAAAAAATGCAAAGCACTCTAGAGAAAAAATTCTCGATCATATAGTATATGATTTTAGAAAAAAGCATTAATAATTTTTCAAAATGATTGTACCAGAAAAGTAGCCACACTTAAAACAAAATGAAAATCGTTTAATGATAAGAACTTTCTAAACTAATTGTTTAAATTAATATTAATAATAATAATCTTTATTAACAAAATAAATAATAAAAATTACAAAATCAAATGTATAATTTATGTCTGTTAATTGGCTTTCGATCAGTGGTCTTACCGCTTAATTAGTATTAATAAATATTGTAAAAATAAAGCTTTTTTTAATAATTATTTTTAATAGTATACAGGGTGAGTTTTTTTCGATGTTCTCTATGGAGATCTCGAAAACTATAAGAGATAGAAAAACGGTTAAATGGGAAAAGAAGTGTAGTTTTATAAGACGAATAAAATGACACTTTCAAAATATTTGAAAAAGTTGCATAATGTTTAATTTTGTTTGTTAATATTAATTTATACTTTGTTCTTTTTTTTTTCTGTTTAAATTTAACTAACTTTGCTTGTACTCTTCTTATATTATGATTTTGATTGTATATTTTCCCTTGTTGGATTCTTCCGTTGGAAAATAAAAATTATTATTATTATTAAGGGTAACTAGATATTTTGAAAAAAGTAAAATGTGTCAATTTTTTCAAATCAATATATCTCTATTATTATCATAGATAGAAAAAAACTGTAAAGGACAAAGTTGTAGAAAATTTTACACAGATTAATAACAAAAAATCAAAAAAAAAAAATCGCCCATATATTGGGCACACAAATTTACCTTTTTTTAAATGTAAACAATAGTTGGCTATGACTTTATTAAAAGGGCTATTTTTTTTCCTTTAATCTGATATAACATATGCCATAGTTATTTTTAAAATAAAATAAGTTACAGTCGTTTTTAATTTTACCATACACCAAAAAATAGTTAGCCATGAAAAAGACAAAAGTAAAACAATTGCGGTTGTTTATAGCAACGAAATCAATATTTAATTTATTATCTTTCATAATAAATTAAAGACGACGCAAGCGCCACCTTTTGCCTAATTTCAAGTGGCATCGTCAACATAAAGTAAAATAATTCCGAAATTATCAAAATAATAATACAGTTAGAATAACTACGGAATATATTCTATATCTATACTAATTACTAATAATTGTTTAAAAAGTTGCTATTATGAAATGATTTTCATTTTGTTTTAAGTCTGTTTACTTCTTAAGGTTTTAAATTATACAAAAACTTAAATCATGGATGCTTCATAATTTAATGATCAATTTGTGTAATCAAGATTTATATTAATTTCAATTATTTTTTTGTTGTGATTTATTTATATCAAGTACCAAATTAAATTAATAATATTTAATTTAGTTTAATATACATTCACCTCACACTGAGAAGTAGAGAGGAACATATAACGATGTTATATAAGACTAAATAAATAAAAATTAATATAC
The DNA here is from genome assembly GCA_963082785.1 of Philonthus spinipes. Lineage (NCBI taxonomy): Eukaryota > Metazoa > Arthropoda > Insecta > Coleoptera > Staphylinidae > Philonthus > Philonthus spinipes. Next base: position 10,066,310 of record OY720316.1, on the reverse strand, counting down.
ATTACATGAACAAATAAAAACCTTAATCATTTGTGTAATTAAAATGTTCTTCTTAGAATTACCTTTTTTTGTTTGCTTTCATACAAAACATATGTTTATTTTAAAATACAGGTTGAATCTCATTGCACAGATAAGATTAAATGAAATGTGCACAAATTAAAACAAATATTTATTATTATAGAAATGAAATCGACTTGGAAGTAATTCCAAAATATGCAGAATTTTTAAAAAAGGAAGGAATTGAAGGAGTTTTAGGTAAGGTGAAATCTAAGAAATTAAGATTAATTTGTAAATTATTATAAAATAATATATTTTTTTTTAAATTTAATTTGTTGTTTTTGTATCTTCAAGTAATATAATATAAATAAATATACAGGGTCCTGCATCACAGCCCTCGTCTTCGATAGCTCAGTTACTAATCAAGTTAGGATATTTAAATTTCGGAAACTTTACTTAGGTCTTAACACGTACTTCAGAAAAATATTTTCGATTATACAAGGTGTCCCAAAAAAAGAGTGATGGCATGATAATACATTTTTTTAAATTGCTTGATATACATTTTATTCATTATTTAGGAGCCTTTTATGATTACCTACATATCCCTAACATTTTATTGAAATCGGTTCAGTAATACCAACCAAAAAATTAAAAAGTAGAAAAAATTGGTTTTGCGCCATTGGTTTAAAAAATTAATAAAAAATAAATTAGGTTCTTGTGAATAAAATTATACAGGGTACTTGTTAAATAAGGTCTAACAATCCTATCAGTGAAATTTTATTGATATGAATTATACAGGGTGTTCAAAATTTGGTGTCAATCTTTTCAAACTTGAATGTATTTTATTTTTCATATTTAAAATTGGAACCCCTATATATTTTTACATCATTCTATGCAGAATTAAAAAACAAACATTTTTCTTCCTATCAAACCTACCTCAAATCCTAATAGGTTAAAGTTATTGACAAAAAACTGTTTTTTCAAACATTTCAATAGGCATTTTGATTAATTAAAATCGAAGGTTGCTTTGAAGAAAAAAAAAAAACATTCTACTGACAGATATGTCATCTAATTACAATTATTATATATATATAGAAAATCTTTATTTCTGAGAAATACGTTACATTACTTTACAATATTTACATAACAATCATAAATCTCTAGTTAAGACTCAGAAAATGGCTATCGACCATCAGTTTTTCTGCCTTACAATTATTATAATGATAGCTTTGAAAGTTTTACAGATCTTTGTTTAAATCACACATTATGAAATTATTAAGCTTCGTATAAAACATAGTTTTAGTTATAACATTAAAAGGATTGAGGAAAAATATATCTAAAATAAATTACATACTAGAATTTATGTTTGACATGTCTTCAATTGTTTTGGAGGCACAAACGAAGAACATGAAATTACCTTGCCAGTCTTTGTAACAGGTTGGGTGTAATATTTTGAAACACGTCTTTGATTGTTTGCTGGATGTTTTCTTGTGTAGATGAAAACGAGTTCTTTCCATATTTTAGAAATACGAGAGTCATTCCTATAAGATCATCTTGATTGAATTTGTTGCCAAAGAAATATTGTTTATAAGCTTTTCATAAACAATATTTCTTTGACAACAAATTCAAACAATTATTTATACTTTTAATATTACTAAAGTTAACGTAGACTCATGTCACTTTGACAGTTGAAGTTTACAATGTCAAAAAATGTTTTTCAAAGCAACCTTCGATTTTTATTCATCAAAATGGCTATTGCCCACTGAGCAAATCGGACATAATAATGTTGCACCAATGTTGCATTAACGTTTAATGTTGTTTTTAATGTTGATGCAACGTTATTTGTGAACATTTTGTTTAGTGGGTGAAATAGTCGAGAAAATCAGTTTTTTTGCAAATAACGTTTAATCTATTAGGATTTGAGGTAGGTTTGATTATACGCAAAATGTTTGTTTTTTTAATTCTGCATACAATATTGTAGGTTCCAATTTAAAATAAGAAAAATAAAATACATTCAAATTTTAAAAGTTTGACACCAAATTTTGGACCACCTGTATAATTCATTTCAATAAAAATTGACTGATAGAATTGTTAGACTTTATTTAATAATAATCCTATATAATTTTATTTACAGGAACCTAATTTATTTTAATTATTATTTAAATTCTCTTGAAAAAGGGCTAATAACCCGAAACTAGTCGAGAATTTAAAGTTATTCAATCCAATCTGTATTTTATTGGTTGATTTTTAATAATTTATTTCATATAATTTATTTTTTATTATTTTTTAAACCAATGGCGCAAAACAACATTTTTTTACTTTTTATTTTTTTGGTTGGTATTACTGAACCGATTTCAATATGATTTTAGGGGTATGTAGGTAATCATAAAAGGCACCTAAATAATGAATAAAATGTATATCAAGCAACTTACAAAAATATATCATCCGTTACTCTTATTTTTGGGACACTCTGTATAATGAAAAATATTTTCCTGAAGTACGTCCTAGGACCTAAGTAAAGTTTTCAAAATTTCAAAGTCCTAACTTAATTAGTAACTGAGCAATCGAAGACGGGAGCTGTGATGCAGGGCCCTGTATATTATAAAAATGTAATGTAGGATCACAGATAAACTATTTTTAAAACTATATTTATCTGTAGTATAATATATCTTTCTTTCTTAATCTTATCCTCTTTTACCCGTATTGGGTGTCGAGGTTGTAGAATATATCTAACATTGAAAATTCTCAATTCTAATTAATCGTCACTGAAGTGAATGGAACGAGCGGCGAAGGAATGTCTTTGAGTGTGGTAGAGAGGAAATCCACCGCTTTATTATGGATGCAACAAACGGACAAAGTCGGACATGTGATGATTCAAGTTGGAGGTGCTCCGCTCCCGGACGTTTTGAATTTAGTAAGGTACAGAAAAATTTGTATGAATTTGAAATAAAATCCATATTATTGATCGCAGGCCAAACAAGCAGAAGCCATAGGAGCAAATTCAATTTTATGCCTGCCGGATCTTTACATGAAACCGAGAACAGTGGAAGATTTAATCGATTATTTGAAGATTGTCGGAGAAGCCGCCCCGAAAACGCCCTTGTTGTATTATCACATACCGATGTTCACAAATGTGCAAAGTAAGTATTAAATTATTTATATACGCAAATAAAGGGTTTTCCAATAAGAGTGATATGATTTCTTTCAAAAAAACACACATTTATTGTTAAGGAAATTCAAATGTTTTTTATTTAATGTGAAGTATAATTGATACAATTAAGTTCTAAATAAAACGTCATTCAAATAACCACCACGACTTCTTCTGCAGAAACGAATTCGATGAACCCAATTTTTGAGCACTTTTTCCACTAAATCAAGTCGTATGTCATGAATAGCACGTTCAATATTGACTTGTAAAGCTTGAAGAGAGTCTGGTTTATTTCGAAAGACCAATGACTTCAAATAACCCCACAAGAAATAGTCTAATTGTGTTAAATCACAACTTCTTGGAGGCCATTCGATATCACAATTTCTTGAAATAATCGAATCTCCAAACTTGTCTCGCAATAATTCAATTGTTACATTTGCTGTGTGGCATGTAGCCCCGTCTTGTTAGAACCAAATGTTGTCAAGATCAACTTCTTCCAATTTCGGCCATAAAAAGTTGGTTGTCATTGATCTATACCACTCTCCATACGGACCGATGATTCCACCAGACCAAAAATCACACCAAATTGTCAATTTAGGTGAATGTAATGGTTTTTCTTGAATAATTTGTGGATTTTTTTCGCTCCAGAATCGACATTTTTGTTTATTTACCGCACTACTCAGATGAAAGTGAGCCTCATCGGAAAAGATGATTTTCTTAAAAAAATCGTTATCGTTTTCAAGTTGTTCCAAGGCAAAATCAGCAAATTCATGACATTTACGGTGGTCCAATGGCTTCAGTTCTTGAGTGAGAACAATTTTATACGGATGCAAACCCAAATCCTTTTTCAAAATCCGCCAGATTGTTGTTTGAGACAGTCCCAATTGTTAATAACGTCTTGGAATCGACAAATTGCGGTCTTTAGCAACACTTGCCTGAACGGCAGCAATATTTGCATTACTTCGAGCGGTTCTTTGTCTTATTGGCACTTTAACATATTGAAAAGAAAATGTACGCTCACTATTTTCAACAATTCGACGAATAGCGAGCACACTTGGACGATTATTACGACCATAAAATGGCAAAAGCGCACGAAAAGTTGCAATTGGAGAACGATTATTTTGATAATAAAACTGAATAATTTGTAAACGTTGTTCTTGTGTATATCTCGCCATGATGAAATTGTAAACACTACTGAATACAATGAAAAATAAATGACAGATCATGACATATTACAAATGGCCAAAACGTCACTTCAAAATCATATCATCCCTATTGGAAAACCTTATATTTTGAAAGTGTCATTTTATTCGTCTTATAAAACTACACTACTTTCCCCATTTAACCGTTTTTCTATCTCTTATAGTTTCCGAGATCCCCATAGAGAACATTGAAAAAAACTCCCCCTGTATAGGGTGTCCTATTTAAAATTATAAAGTTGACATACATATGTGAAAATAATTTTGCGTTATGCGTAGATGAATAAATTAATGAATAAAAGAAGATATCGAAGACAGGCATTTCGATGACTCACCCTGTTTATTGAGCAAACTTAATAGCTCAATAAATTTATTAGTATTATACAAACTGTTTTTATTTCTTTTTAAGTGATAAATTAAAATTAATTTTAAATTAATGTAATTTTCAGTTCACATGGGTGAGTTTATGAGGAGCATAGGAAATCGAGTGCCGACATTCGTCGGTATAAAATTCACCTCAAATGATTTAGCTGAAGGAATGGAAGCAGTCAAAGCCAACGAGGGGAAATATAAGGTCTTCCTTGGATCAGACACGGCATGTATAATCTTCGCATAAATTATATATATATATATAATCTAAAATCCCCATCTACCATAATGGTGGTGTAGGGGTTTCGCAACAATTTAAAACACAAAATTTAAAGAAATATAACTTTATATGGTGCTTGTTTCATTACATTCTCAAAAGAACTGAATATACAAGAATTTCATTTAACAAATATTAATTAAATATGAATGAATTATTAAAAATCAACCAATAAAACACAGATTAGATTGAATAACTTTAAATTCTCTTGAAAATGGGCTAATCACCCGAAACTAGTCGAGAATTTAAAGTTATTCAATCTAATCTGTGTTTTATTGGTTGATTTTTAATAATTTATTCATATTTATTTCATACAATATGAACTACCAATGTCTAAATATTAAAACCATTAAATATTAATTAATTTGTTAAATGAAATTTATTTGTAATGATTGCTTCAATTAATATTTCAATTATTATTTTATAAGAAATTGTGATATATCAGATATTTGTGATTAATAACAGACTCGGGTGATTAATCGTCAAAACAACGTTCCTGAGTGAGCGTCAATGGTCGTGTTCAGGGAACTGTAGCGCTTAAGCGCTTTACGAAAGCGGTTTTGCTGAACGGTACCTCTTGATGTGTGGCGCTGTACCGCTTTATCAAGCAGTAAAGCATATATTTTTTCCGCTTGATCGCTTTTCAAGCTGTGCAGCTCTAAACAAAACCGCCATATTTTCGTGAACATCCTTAACATCGAAAGCATGTTCAGGGAACATCAAGCGCTTTGCGCTGTAGTGCTACATGTCTAAAAATTCCCTGAATGCGACCAATGAATGTCTACCCATACAACCTAACCTAATAGTCAAAATAGTAGATTGTGACTACGACTAATTTGCATATGTTATTATAATTGTTACAGCAATTGCTATTGCTACTTAAATTTTTTATTATTAATAAATAAAACATTATTTATAAAATCTCTTGTTAATTATTGACGTCTTTAATTTATATAAAAAAAAACATTTTACAGCTGATGTTAGGAGCATACGCTCTTGGTTTCGATGGAAGCATTGCCACTACTTTAAACATGTTCCCCAAGACAGGGCAATCGATATTGAAAGTATTCAAAGGTAAAAATAACGAACACGCCAGACACGAGCAGGATAAACTCTCAAAGGACATTTACACTATAATTAAATACGGTAAATTTCTTCTCTTTTAATATTATGAGATGTTAGAATTCTACTGAATGAAATGTTCTCATAAACAGGACAAGTTTGCCTTCCTTTAGTAGACAAAACAACGATTTTCGGTTGTGTATCTTGTAGACTCGAACCGTTGACGATGCCCCATGAAATTAAGCAAAAGATGGCGCTTGCGTCGTCTTCCATTTAGTATGATTCATATCAGGTATTTAACCGCAACACTAGATCCGTTCAACCTCCTAGTTTGATGATGTTCGAAAAGCTGAAATGGCCATCATTAGTTATCCATACGCTGGATGAATGGTGGTTGAACATTTTATTAAACTAAATTATCTTTAATGAAATGTTCAGGCGTTTGCGTCGTCTTTAATTTGCTATAAATTATCTTGTTAAACAGTGTGTGAACATTTATAAAATACAAAATAAATCTGCATGAAAAATGTTTCAGGTCCATGGGTGCCAAGTATGAAAGCGGCTATGAATTTAACTACAGCAATAAACTGTGGCCCAGTACGTCCACCAATGAAAAACCTATCACCAGGAGATATTTTGAACCTAAAACAAGATTTAAATATTGTATAAAAATAATAAGTCGGTAATGGTGGATATGCAGATAAGCCGTTTACTTCCAATTGCGGATAATATATATATATATATATATATAATCGATGTCCCCTTTTACCAATTGGTGTCGAGGTTTTTCTTCATTGTCTATTTCTTAATGACTCTCCTCCAGTTGTTTCTGTCCTTAGCCATTTTTTCTGCTTCTCTTATGTTTATTCCTCTTTCTTGTAGTGCCTTTGTTACGCAGTTCTCCCAGTTTTCTTTTGGTCTTCCTCTTCCTCTGTTTGTAGTTGTCCTTGCTTCCCATATTTGCTTTACAGGAATTATTTTCTTCATCCTCTGTATATGTCCCCACCATCCCAGTTGCCTTTCTTCGATTGCGGATAATATAATTACAAAATAGTTTTCTATTGTCGCCGTCACATCCTTGCTTATTCCACAGTACACAAATTATAGGTTTGTGATGAATTATTATTGTTAATTACTTATTAATAACGACAGATGTTTTCTAAAGAAATGATTTATTTGCTATTTCGTAAATGGAAGATGTGCGTGCACTCTACAAAATTGATTATTTTATTTTATTTAGTCTTATATAACATCGTTATATGTTCCTCTCTACTTCTCAGTGTGAGGTGACAAAATTGATTAACCAGTTTAAATTCATTGGTGAGTGTAATTTGTGTATTGGGGTTGGTTTTTAAATTTATCATTAGAAATAAATTTGAATTACTTTAATGAAAGATTTTTACTTTGTTACCTTTTAAAAAATGGGTTTTATGTAAAGTTCCTGTTTAAAGCAAAAGATTGAGGAAGGAGTTCTGGTTCGATAAACTGAAGGTGGAGAAATATGAACAACGAGAATGATGAAAAGAAGCAGAATTATTACAAAAGTTCCCCTATCATTTTTGGATTAAAAATTTTCTAACAGAGCAGTTAAAGAATGACAGTCATCTTTTTTTAATTTAAGGTTTAAAAAAAATATGTTTATAAATTTGTGCTTCAATAATTTAAACGCAAGTCAATGTTTACTCCGCATAGAATTTTTTTTTAATTTTCAAAATTCAATTAAAGAAATTGAATTCAATTTTTAACAAAAAATATTTTTGACTGAATCTTTGTAGATAGTTTTCATTGTGCTGAACACGAATCCATCGTCAAAATGTTTTTTTCTTTTTAATTTTCAAAGTTCAAATAAAAAAAAGTGGAAACAAATCCGTTGTTAGAATTCCGCTTAGAAATATTTTTTTTAATTTCCAAAGTTCGAATAAATCGAATTTGGCAACCGAACTTACAGACCGTCATTAAATAAAATGAAACAAAGATGATTCACAAATTTGCATGTTTATAAATTCGTGCTTCAATAATTTAAACGCAAGTTAATTGGGACTTGGTCGACAAAATTGTCTTAACTAACAAACAATTTGACAAGAACGGCCTCTCATGGAGCTCTTGAGCAAAAGTCGAGAAAAAAATCCTGGGGCAATTGTTTGTGAAAACAAGAAAATCGACAAAAACCTCGGCAGTCTTGACAATGCAAAATGGGATCATTAAATTTCAGAATCACTAGATCTGCGAGTGTGATGGGATGTCATTTCCCGCTGGTATTTTTAAGAACTTATTTCAAATTCTTGTTAAGCGTATTAAAAACTTCAAATCTACAAATTTTCAGCTCAATCGAAGACAAAATCTTTTTTTAGCAAAAAAATACAATTTTCAAGAAAAATTATTTTTGGCTGAAATGGGTTGAAACAAATGTGAACAAATAGTTTTCAGTGTGCTGAACACAAACTCATTCTCAGAACGTTTTTGTTCCACTTAGAAGTATGTTTCCTTTAATTTTCAAAGTTTGAATTAAAAAAGGCGTTAACAAATATTCCAACTGACTTCAAATCTACTAATTTTCAGCTCAATCGAAAACAAAATCTTTTTTTAGCAAAAAAATACAATTTTCAAGAAAAAATATTTTTGGCTGAAATGGGCTGAAACAAATGTGAACAAATAGTTTTAAGTGTGCTGAACACGAACTCGTTCTCAGAACGTTTTTGTTCCACTTAGAAGTACGTTTTCTTTAATTTTCAAAGTTCGAATTAAAAAAAACGCGTTAACAAATATTCCAACTGAAAGAAAAAAAAAAATATTTCCAATTGGACTTTCATATGTGAAATGTTATTACAATCTACAAAGTACTGAACACGAATCTATTGTCAGATATTTTTTATTTCGCTTAGAAATATTTTTTTTTTTTAATTTTTAAAGTTCGATTAATGAAATTGAAAAAGTTGAAAGGTTTCAACTTTTTCAATTTTCATAAAAAATAATTTTTGGCTGAAACTTTGTAAACAGATAGTTTTCAGTATGCTCAAAACTAATCCGGCGTCAGAAATTGTTTATTCCACTCATAAACATATTTTTTTAACATATTAAATAAAAATGATTTGAAAATAATTAATAAATTATTTTCACATTTATCTCTTGGATATTTTGACTTACATTACGTAAGTACGTTAAACAAATACACATTAAAACAACTACTTCCCGGGCAAATAATACTCTTTTCTATTTATATTTTTTTAAATTTTCAAAGTTCAAATAAAAAATTATTAAGCAGCCGAATGCGTACATTTGGTTGCATGTATCAAAATCAGAAAACGTTTAAAAATTTCCCTATTTTTTTTATTTATTTATTAAAATAATATTGCTGCTATAAATATACATACTGTTACATTGCAGCAAGTTATTAATTTTTATTCGACTTAGAAGATTTTTTTTAATTTTCAAGTTTGAATAAAAAATGTGTAAACAAATTTTTGGGCTGCAAAAAAATATTCTTTCTTTCTTAATCTTATCCTCTTTTACCCGTATTGGGTGTCGAGGTTGAAGAAAAATATTACCCGTTGGAATTTTGTACAACTGATTTCACATTCTTATTTAGCGTATTAATTACTGTATTTCAACGAATTTTCAGCTTAATCGGAGATACAAGCTTTTTTAACAAAAAAAGAAGTTTCAACTCTTTCAATTTTCATCAAAAATTATTTTTAGCTAAAACTTTGTGCAGTGATAGTTCACAGAGTGTGGAACATGAATCCGTTGTCAAAAAATGTTTACCCCGCTTAGTAATCATTTTCGATTAAAGAAATTGAAAACGTACAATTTTTATCAAAAATCGGAGATACAAGCTTTTTTTTAAAAAAAAAAGTTTCAACTCTTTCAATTTTCATCAAAAAATATTTTTAGCTGAAACTTTGTGCAGTGATAGTTCACAGAGCGTGTAACATGAATCCCTTGTCAAAAAATGTTTACCCCGCTTAGTAATAATTTTCGATTAAAGAAATTGAAAAAGTACAATTTTTATCAATAATTATTTTTGGCTGAAACTTTGTAAACAGATAGTTTTCAGTGTGTTGAATACGAATCTGTTGTCAAATTTATTTATTTTGTTTCATTTTCAAAATTCGAATAAAAAAGTGTCGAAACAGATACGTTGTTAGAATTTCGCTTAGAAATATTTTTTCAGTTGCATATGTCAAAATCACAAAATAATTAAAATTTTCCCCAATTACAGATTTATTTATTTAAAATCGATGTTATTGCATGCATGTAAGTAAATGTCAGCAATTCAGTTTACAATTTTATCAAATGAACAAGTTTTTACAACCTCGACACCCAATACGGGTAAAAGAGGATAAGATTAAGAAAGAAACCCTGGGAAAATCATTATCAGCTCTTACCAATTTTTTTTCATTTTGATGAAAACAGGCTGAAAATAATTTCCTAGCAGATATTATCATGCTGATTAATAATCTTCAATCACTTTTAAAAAAATCGAAAAGGAAATGTTTATTTTCTATATTTCAAAATTTGCGATCGAATTTCCCTTTTGATTTTCTGGAATGGAAATGGAGCTTTTCGGGATAGAATAAATTTTCAAAAACTTATTAGTATACATGTAGCAAACGCCTGGAAAATTCATTTTCAGCTTTGTATTTTTATAACTATAGATTATTCAAAAAACATGGCTGATCCCCAGAAAATTAATGATTTTTGTAATTTCCACTAAAAGGTGATGAAAATGAATTTCACAGCTGATTATTATTATGCTGAATAATACTCAGAAATTCTAAAAGGAAATATTTTGTTTCGATTTTTCAATTTCCGCAATATGTAAAATTGGTTTCTAAATTTATTGAAACCAATTTTAAAACAAATTTAATACAATATTATTATATTATATATTATTATAAAATGTCTTAATATTACCTTTATAAAGCTAATTAAAGCTGTATAATAAAAAAAAAGTTAATCTTGATGTATCGCTGAATAAAATTTAGAAGGCAAATTAATCGGAACATTATTGTATTTCTCCACATACGGCATCGAATTCCTCGAATAATACCTCTTCTCAATAACCCTATCGTAAAACCTTGACAACTTCACCGCATTCGACGTGCCAGCAGCAACGTATCTAGTCTGCTGACAGTCGAGAACAATCTCGTCAGCATCGAACTGATTTGCGATTTTACTCATCCTCGAAACCCCCTTTTTATCATCGACCAAATCCAGTTTGGTACCAATCACCAATATCGGCATCTGCGTCGATCCAATAAAGTTCTCGGGATCAGCCTCGTCGAAGCTCTGTACCGACATGACGCTCGAGTTGAGCTCCTTGTTGACGATTTCATGGAGCCATTTGCGCAGGTTTTCTTCGGATTTACGGTTGGTGAGGTCGTGGACGAGTATGACTCCGTCGCAGGGGTTGTAAAACACGTGTCGGGTGTTCCTGTGATTGCTGCTACCTCCGACGTCCCAGAGCTCTACGAAATACGTTACTTGTCCGGGCATTCCTTCTTTGTATTCGTGTAGTTTGACTTCGACGGAACAGCCAACAGTCCAGCCTGGCGCTCTGATTGGTTCATTATTGGCTGTGCATGTTTAAAATATATATTAGTACTAATTCTGACACCATATGGTATATGGGATTACTAATGGTATATATTAGTAATAATAAAAATTAATATATCAAAAATCCATGAAATAATAAACAAACATTAAATTGAATAGCTTTAAATTCTCGACGAGTTTTGGATTCACACTTAATGAAACGTTCAGTTGACGATGCCACTTGAAATTATGCAAAAGGTGGCGCTTGCGTCGTCTTTAATTTATTATGAGTTTTGGATTATTGAAAGATTTCTGAAGGGAATTTAATGGTCAATTTTCAATTATCCAGGAACAAGAACTAAAACAGATCATACATGGAAAGTCCGCAAGGCCCCTTTTTGGGAGATTGTGAGTTGATACACGTAAATCCTATGATTTATCTATCCCGTTTCATTTCCGTTCTCGTTCCGAGTGATTGTGAATTCTTTAGATAAAAAAAACGTATGATATTTCATTACAATATAACAAATGTAAATATAAATTAAGTCTTTTTGGAGATACCTGCTAAATGTACAAATGAAGTTTTTCCAACACCGGAATCGCCCAAAACCATTATCCTAACTCGATCAATAGCTGTCATTTTTAATTATTTCTGTAAAATATTTATAAATGGATTAAATTCATTAAAAAACTGTTTAATAAAAAACTTTCCATAAATACTTTGCTTACGGACTAAAAACAGGCAATTAAAAATTTACTTCACTAATTATTTTTTTAGGTTATGTTTACGTGTACTATAGAAAGTTATGTCGATTTTATAGATGGTAAACTTATTAACTGTGATTTCGGAACAGTTTTGAGTCACTGCTCCTATGGCACAGTTCCGAGGAACGTTTTAAAAGAACTGTTCCGGAGAAGAATCATTCCGGCTCCGACTGTTCCAAGATAGTACCGTTTTATTAAAACAATCATAGAAAGTGAAAATTATTATAAATATAATCGGACCTATCATAGATTTAGTATGTACTACGTCTATGAGGCCTATGGGAAATATTATTATCGGCCCTATTCTCTATCGAAAACGAGTATATTATTAATTAAAATCACATTCTATGAGTACATATCTATTACAAAAGTTGTTTAAACTGTGTTTACCATCATAGTTTAAACGTTCACGTTAAACTTAACATTTTCCTTATAGAATTCCCTGAATGTATGGTGTATATAATAGATGGCGCTGCGCTAGACAGCAACCATAGAAAATTAATAGACTGCAACATAACCTATAAATCAAAATCGCGTCGTGACTGTCAAGCGAGTAGGTTGTTTCCTTGTTTTTGATAGTGTGCACGTGGTCTTTGTAAGTTTGTTTATTCTAATTTCCTCTTATAATTTTTCCCATTCTCTTAATTAATTCTTCCGTTATAAGGAGTAAATATTAATTAAATTTCACGTCAATTATGGACGTAGACTCGGGAGGGCCGGGCCCTCCCGGAAATTTACCGATTCAGAATCGTATTCTTATAAAGCAGTTTAATAAAGGAGATAAAGCGCCATATTTTGTTTATGTAGAGAGAAAGGATGATTTTAGTCCTAATGATAGAAATGATGTTTCTAATAATAATACCGTTTTACACGAGATGACTGTTGGTAAGATTATGTATAAAGCTGGTTATGATGTGATAACCTCTAGAAGAGGTAGAAATAGAGTTTCTATTCAGTTTAAAAATATAAATGATGCTAACAAATTTTTAAGTTCGGAATCTTTGTTAAATAATAATTCTCTAAATGCATTCATTCCCAGTCAATTTATTACTACTAAATTTATTTTGAGGGAGGTTGAGCCTTCGTTATCTGAAACAGAAATTTTAGAACAACTAAATATCTGCAATTCTTTTGTTACCTTGGCAGTAAGAAGATGGAAGAGGAAATCCATAGCAAATGGAGAAACTATTTTAGTTAACACTCACTCTGTTGTTGTTACAATCAGAGCTAATACAATGCCTTTGAGTGTAAAACTATATAGCACTTATAAAACTCCAGAAATGTTTATATTTCCTGTAACCCAATGCGAATTTTGTTTCAGATACGGACATACAAAGAGCCTTTGCAAAAGTAAGATTAGATGTTTGAAATGTGGAGATATTGCTCATCTCACTGCTAATTGTTCTCATTTAGATTTCAAATGCGTTCATTGTTCTGGTGCTCATTCTTCAATAGAATTAGGTACTGTTTCAAAGAACCGAATTTGCCCGGAGTTCATTAGACAGAAGAATATAAAAGAGTATATGGCTAGGTTCAATGTGTCTTTCTCTGAAGCTAGCAATTTATTTCAAAAATCAAATAATTCTAATAATACAAATAATAGCAGCTTCAATAGAATTGATAACAATTTAGTTCATAACCAAACTAACTTTCCTAATCTCTCTTCCTCTTTCAATTTATCTAATCTTAGTCAGGTTTCAAACAAAAATAGCTATGTCACTATTCTAAAAAGTAACTCAAAAAAAAGAATAACTCCAACTAGTGCAAAAGATATTGAATTCAGACAAAAGTACTTGGATATTATTAACCCAAGTACTCCATCGCCTAAAAAGATTTGTTTTAGGAACTCTTCTCCTTCCACTTCTTCAGAGCATATGGAATGTAATTCAGAAGATATTAGGGATTTATTTATAAAATTGTTTTCAGCAGATCCTAATTTATTTGTTAAATCATTAATTAGTATAATACCAGTCGACACTCTTTTACAACATATACAGAATTCTAATAGTAAACACTCCGACAATGAAAATAATTCATTGGAATATTAGAAGTATATTTGCCAACAGATCTAATTTGTATAATTTAATTGAATCATATAATCCAGACATTCTTTGTATTTCTGAGACTTGGATAAAATACAATGATAAATTTAACATTAAAGGTTTTCATTCTGTATTAAAATCTCGTTTAGATGGTAAAGGTGGTATTGCTATATTTATTAGGAAATGTATATCTTTTTCGGAAATTGATTTGGATTCTAATGCTTTCAGGAACAACAATTCTCAATTTATTTCTATAAGATTTTCTAAATTTAATCTTTTATTCGGATACATTCCTCCCTCTGTCAGATGCAATCTGGCATTTTGGGAATCAATTTTCTCTAATTCAGTTCCCTACATTATTGTAGGTGATTTTAATTCACATATTTCATACATTAATGGTTCACATTCTAATTCCAATGGTAAATCTCTTTGGGAGTTTATTGAAAATAATAATTTATTGGTTGTTAATGACTCTAACCCTACTCTTTTTTCATATTTTAATAATAATACTAAAAGTATTATAGATTTATCTATAGTGTCACCTAGTTTAGGGGCCTTAATTTCTTCCTACACACTAAACGATACTTATGGAAGTGACCATTTTCCAGTTGTTTTGGATATAAGTATCAATGTTTCTGGAAATCTTACTCACAAACATCTATTTAAGCCATCTAGAAATTTTAAAGCTGCTAATTGGGAATTGTTTACAAAAGAAGTATTGGAATCTGTTTCTAATGATTGTTCCTACTCTAATTTAATTAATAAGATGAATTGTGCAGGGAATAAGGCAATTCCTTTACATCACCAATTTCATCGTCGTACTTTGTGTCCATGGTGGGATGATGAATGTAGTATGCTTAAGGAAAAAAGAAAGAAGGCTATAAAAGATTATTATCAGTTTGGTTCTACAACTAATTTTATTATTGCTAAAAAAGCTATTGCAGTTGCAAAAAAAATCTTCAATCAAAAGAAAAAGAAAAGTTTTAAAGATTTCTGCGAAACTATCTCCCGATTTACCCCTATTTCGGAAGTTTGGAAAAATATCAAAATATTTAGGAAATCTTTTGAACCTGTTTCTTATGTTCCTATAAATGATAAAGTTAGTAATTTATTTTTTTGTAATTTAACACCCCAGTGGGTAACCCCTCAATTTAAATTTAACTTTTCTGACTCAAATAATTCTTATCTTAATGCTAAATTTACATTGGCTGAATTAAACTCTGTTTTAGACATTGTTAAAGACTCTTCTACGGGAATTGATAATATATCTTATTCGATGATTAAACATCTTCCTTTTGAGGCTAAATCTGTATTATTGAAGTTATTTAATCAATTTCTGACGTCTGGTACTTTACCTGAGGATTGGCAAAAACAAATTATTTGTCCAATATTGAAACCTGGAAAGGATCCAAACTCACCATCTAGTTATAGACCTATTGCTCTTACTTCATGTGTAAGGAAAATTTTTGAACATTTAATTAAATCTCGTCTAGATTTTTGGTTAGAATGTGAAAATTTGTATCCATCAACCCAGTGTGGATTTCGTAAAGGTAAAGGAACTATAGATAATTTATGTAAATTAATTTCTGATATTAATTCTGCCTTTTTAAATAATGAATTTACGGTTGCTCTCTTTATAGATTTTTCTTCTGCATTTGATTCAGTCATTCCTTCCATACTAGTGAAAAGACTAGAAAATATAGGTATACCTCTTTCTTTAGTCAGATGTATTTGGTTTTTAATTCAAAAAAAGGTACTTTACATGAAAGAAGACTTTGAATTTAGTAACCCTAGATTTTCTTATGTTGGTCTCCCACAAGGGTCTGTTCTTAGTCCTTTATTATATATTTTGTACACCCTTCCATTAGAATCAATTATTACTCCTTATTGCAATATTTTGCAATATGCAGATGATGTTGTATTATATTGTTCCGGAAATAATATCCAATCTCTTTATAATAGAATTAATCAAGCGTTATTTGAGTTATCAGATTGGTTAAATGTTCATGGTTTATCGTTATCCCCTTTAAAATCTAAAAATATTATTTTTATGAAAAGGAAAAGAAAACTTCCAAATTATACCTTGTTTTTTGAAGGTAAACCTATTACGAAAGTCTCAGAAGTTAAATATTTGGGTTTATATTTGGATTATAATATGTCATGGAGATCACACATTAATGACCTTAAATCTAAAGTTAATAATATTTTTAATATAGTTAAATATCTTTCACATGTATGGTGGGGTTCAGACCCTGCAATGTTATTAACTGTCTATAAATCTTTAATTCGATCTAGACTAGAATATGGTCTATTCTTAATGTCTCCTATAAGTAAAAATTTAATTAAAGTAATTGAGAGACTACAATTTTCTTTTCTTAGACTAGTGCTTGGATGTATGAGATCTGCCCCTTCTAGAGCTTTGGAAGTGGAAAGTGGAATTCCTCCAATATTTTTAAGATCAGAATTTTTAGCATTGAAGTATTTTTTGAAATGTATTTCTAATAACAATTCATTGGTTTTATCTGGAATGAATAATCTGTTAAAGTCATATGAGGCAAAAAAGAAACCTTTCTCTAAAATCTTGGACAACTATGCTATTGCTTCATCTTTTAATATTTTTATAAGTAGAAAAATACCTTGTTATTTAGGTTCATATTTCTCTAATTTTTATCCAATCAAAATTATTTACAATATAGATTTAAATGCTTCTAGTTTGGGGGGTTTAGATATGAACTCTAGATTTAACTTGATTGCTAGAGATAAATGGCCTAATTTTAAATTTTGTTTTACTGATGGTTCCTATACATCAACTCACACGGGTGGTGGTGTATATATAGAGGATTCAATATCTTTTTCATTTAACATAACTCATTCCTCCTCCATTATTACTGCTGAATTATCAGCTATTTTTGAATGTCTGAAGTTAATTAAGGTGCTGTCTATTATTAAGGCTGTTATTTTTACAGATTCTAGAAATGCATTGTATGCTATACAAGAGAAAGGTATTATTCCACACAGGAATTTGTTAGCATCTAACATTCGTAGCCTTATTTTTGATTTATATGAATTGAATTATAATATCACATTGTGCTGGATTCCTAGTCATGTAGGTATAACTGGGAACGAATCTGCGGATTGTCTTGCAAGATCAGCAATTGAGTTGCCAATAACTGAATACTCATCTCCTTATACAGACTATTTTAAGGATTTAAAGACAAGTCTTCGACTTAAATGGCAATATCTTTGGTCTGATTCATCTTATCATACTAGATATTTTGCGCTTCATCCGGTTATACCTTGTGAGGTTTGGTTTTTTAATCCAAAAGTTCGGGGCAGGAGGTTTGTTACCTCAATTATTAGAATTAAAACAGCACATCTCTCTACTCCAAGTCATTTATTTAAATTAAATGTAGTTTTATCTCCTAACTGTGAATGTGGGGAATATGGTGATATAAATCATATATTTTTCTCTTGTAAAAATTACTATCAAAGTTGTGACAGATTGTACTCATCATTAATTTCACTTGGTCACCCTTCTCCTATTTCTACTTACTCACTGCTATCACGTCCATCTTTTAATACATACTATATCCTTTATTCCTTTTTATGTGAAAATAACATTTATGTGTAATTCCATTGTGAGTCTTTGTTTTTAGGATTCCAAGGGTTTCCATACTAACTTTAACCTTTCACAACCTAAGTCTCGAAAATAGTACTGGCCAACAGAGCATATTTGCTAGGGCCATTTAAACCACGCAAGAAGAAGAAGAAGATAACCTATAAATAATTCTATTTATCAACAATGTTCATTTTTAATTAATTATATTTTAAAATCACGTAAATATTAAAAAGAAAACAGAATTAAATCCCGTGTAAACGAAATTAAAATGGACACCCAGATAGAAGAGGAAGAAATCATAATCGAAACCGAATGCCCGCTGGAAGAAGCCGACCAATCGTGCAGTGAAAACATAAACTTTGCCGATTTCAAGCAAGAACCAGGAGAAGAGGACAACGACTTCACGTGGGACCAGCAGGACCCCTTCGAGCAGTTCGATCCGCCGATACGCAAGCTGAAGCAGCCTAAGAAGAGGAGGGGCGAGAGCGACGAGAGCAGTTCGACGTCCAAGGGGAAGACGTGCAGTCAGAAGTACAAGAAGGACTGGGAAAACATACCGCAGTTTAAAAAGTGGCTGTCTGTTAGTGTGATCGGGCCCGAGTATTTTTATTGTAAAATGTGCAAGACCGACGCCAAGTGCGGGAAGAGCGAAATCATGAGGCATATGACTTCGAAGAAGCACGCCAGGAATTCACAAAGTGCTGTGCCTAAAGTATGTATGAGAATTATTTATTTAAAGCAATCGAAAATATGTATAGTTTTGTTTTTGATTGAATACTTTGCTTACAGAAGATTAAAAAAAAAAAATTGCGTCTTAAAAATTTTAGAAGTAATGAAAATTCAATTTTTTTTTATTAGTTCTTACAGAAAAAGGTTCATAACTATTTTGTATTACCCCTTAATAACCGATATTGTTATTTTTATTTTTTTAATAATAATAATAACTTTATTTTTTATGCCTATTATAATTTAAAATTCATTATGTTTTTCACATAACTCATGAAAATCGAGTCTATTTAATAAAAAAAGCTCTAATAAAGGTTACTAATAACCAGGCACGTAGAAAGAAATAATTTCCCCCGAAAATTATGAAGTTATGACTTTTTACTGTTAATAATGTAATACAAATGAAATAAAATTAAAAAAAAAACAACCCAGACATTTTAGTAATATTTCATCATTCACCCCACTATTTTCACCACTGCTTATAATGCGACACTCTTAAGGGTATGAAGGGTTTTCTTGATAATATATATAAAGGTTTCTTATGATTATTATTTTTTTGTAATAGAAATGTACAATCTTAAAAACAAAATGCAAAACCATTTTTTTTTTGTTGGTTGTCTTAAAAATATATAAAATCACTTTTGAGAAGTTAATTTTAAAATAAACAACAAAAAAACCTCACTGGTTTATGGCTTTTTATTACACTTTGACTTTCTCCGATTGTATATTTCAGTTACAAGAATCTTTATTACAGCTTTTTTATTAAATCGTTTTTTAATTGGAGTTAAATATGAGTAGAGAAAATTTTATTAACACGTAATTGTTTTCTAGAAAAAAACATTTGAGGGTTTACTTTGTCCAGTATTTACACCAATCGATAGAATGCGGTAAGTAAAATACTTTCTTTTAAATATTAATTGAAAGATTGATTGTAATTATCAGGGATGGGCAGAATTGATGGAAAGGTTTCCGAATGGTGTCACGGGATTTTTAAAATTTTGAAAACGGAATCATGGGTAAACGTGCGTGAAATGAACGAATCCGAAGTCAAAATCTGTAGGAAACTTACCGTTTGGTCATAATTCGCATTTAAAGTCCCAATTTTGATGTTATAATTGATCCGATTTTCGACTAAATAAGCACATTGCGAGTATAAATCGTACACATGATGAAATAATCTTCTAATTTATGACGAAAGTTAACAAATTTGTTGCGATTTTTTCATTTACTCAGCCAAAATCACGATTTTAATTTTATACAGAAAGTGACGTTTATGTAAAAAAATTAATATATATTTTAGATCCATTTGTAAATAATAGATATTTTAATTTACGATATCAAACATAGATGGCGTCACCGCTCCACTAAACCGAAAATCGGATCAATTATAACCTCAAAATTGGGACTTTAAATGCGAATTGTGACCAAACGGTAAGTTTCCTACAGATTTTGACTTCGGATTCGTTCATTTCACGCACGTTTACCCAAGATTCCGTTTTCAAAATTTTATATATCCCGTGACACCATTCGGAAACGTTACCGAATTGATATTTTTTGAAGAATCAATATAATTGAAAAATACAGAAGATTCTGAAAATATAATTTAAACATTTTTTTTTATTTAGTCTTATATAACATAGTTATATGTGCCTCTATTTCTCAGTGTGAGGTGAATAATTTAAACATAACTCAATTAATTGTAAAATTAGAAACTAGTTTTAAGTCATATATTTTATAAAAACAATTCAATCAACATTCGATTATCAAAAATAATCAATTGTTTCATGTTTTTTTTTTTTTTTTTAAATTTTATTTGGTCTTATGTGACCTAGTTATATGAGCCTCTCTACTACTCAATGTGAGATGCATATTTCATATTTGATTAATTTAATAATGAAAATTTTCCCATTTAATTAAAGTTATCTATTACATTATTTTTTGTTTGCTAAATCCGAATTCCATTTAGCTTGTTATGAACTGATACAGGGTGCGGCTTTGTTTGCTAAATCCGAATTCCATTTTGCTAATTACGAAGTGATATAGGGTGCGGCAGGGAAACAGCTTATTTGAAAGGTCAATAAGAGAAAAAGTATTTCACATATCGATTTAATTCTCCTTTTATCGTATTGTACAGGGTGGTCCATTTTGTTGGTGCCACGTAATGGAAAACTTTTTTATTTTAAAAGATATCGAAATTTCGCGACCCTATGCCAATGATAAAAGCAATGGCGAAGAAAAAAACGATCTATTTTTAACCGTTTACGGGTTATAACTGGAAGTTGACGACTAGTAATTTTTCGAGGGTGCCTGTAACTTCGTTATTATTAATAATAGAAAAATATAATAAACATGTTCTTAAACCAACATTTTATGCCGACTTCGAATATTTTATTTATCATTTTTAGTTTTTGAGTTATATCTAAGAGAGTTTCATAAAATTGTATATTACTTTGCAAAACGCAAAAAAAACCTAAACCTTGTCTTTCATTTATTATGATATATATAGTTTATATTATAATAAATGAAAGACAAGGCAAGCGCCATCTTTGGTCTAATTTCATGTGGCAACGTCAGGTATATAACTACAATACAAAATCCGTTCAGCCGCCTTCATCAAGGTATTGCACATGGAACACACTAGTCTGATGAGGTTCGAAAAACCGTAATGGCCATCACCGTGGTCTGTTTAATAACTTGGAGGAGTAAGTGCCAAAGCCCGATTTACACTACAAAAAGTCATCAGAAAAATCACGTTTGGCGGCAATTTTAAATAATTTCAGAATTACTATTTAAATTAAATCGCATATTTAATGTAATTAATATTTAAAAATCGATAATAAACATTTATTTTTATATAATATTCACATTTATTGAACAAATAACTAAATTATACAGGGTGAGTTTTTTTCGATGTTCTCTATGGGGATCTCGGAAACTATAAGAGATAGAAAAACGGTTAAATGGGGAAAGAAGTGTAATTTTATAAGACGAATAAAATAACACTTTCAAAATATTTGAAAAAGTCAAGGGTAACTAGATATTTTGAAAAAAGTAAAATGTGTCAATTTTTTGAAATCAATATATCTCTATTATTATCATAGAGAGAAAAAAACTGTAAAGGACAAAGTTGTAGAAAATTTTACACAGATTAATAACAAAAAATCAAAAATAATAAATTAAATATTGATTTCGTTGCTATAAACAACCGCAATTGTTTTACTTTTGTCTTTTTCATGGCTAACTATTTTTTGGTGTACGGTAAAATTAAAAACGACTGTAATTTATTTTATTTTAAAAATAACTATGGCATATGTTATATCGGATTAAAGGGAAAAAAATAGCCCTTTTAATAAAATCATAGCCAACTATTGTTTCCATTTAAAAAAGGTAAAATTTTCTACAACTTTGTCCTTTACAGTTTTTTTCTCTCTATGATAATAATAGAGATATATTGATTTTAAAAAATTGACACATTTTGTTTTTTTCAAAATATCTAGTTACCCTTAATAATAATAATTTTTATTTTCCAACGGAAGAATCCAACAAGGGAAAATATACAATCAAAATCATAATATAAGAAGAGTACAAGCAAAGTTAGTTAAATTTAAACAGAAAAAAAAGAGAACAAAGTATAAATTAATTTTAACAAACAAAGTTAAACATTATGCAACTTTTTCAAATATTTTGAAAGTGTCATTTTATTCGACTTATAAAACTACACTTCTTTCCCCATTTAGCCGTTTTTCTATCTCTTATAGTTTTCGAGATCCCCATGGAGAACATCGAAAAAAACTCACCCTGTATATACACACAAGCATAAACAAAATAAACACAATAATATGAAACAACGTACTAAATTGGAAAAGTTTAAAATACAGATTTCATATTATACATGGCAAATTACAATTTACAGATATTGATACGTTTAAGTTTAGACATAAATTGAGAGGGTGAAGATGAGTTAAAAATTTTGAAATTTGGATGCATAGATAAATTATTTGCCGACCCCATAAATCGTGTTAATGGGCTGTTAAGGCCATAATTTGTCTTATGGATTCGAAGACGAAACAAAGGTCTTGTCTTGTTGTTCGATTTGATATCGTAACAGAAAAATCAATTTGTGCCAGCAGAGAAGAACAATCAACGAGGTTATGAATTAGTTTGTAAAAAAACAACAAATCGGCGTATGTACGTCGGCAGCATAATTTATCCATACATAGCATAGATAATATTACGTGTAAATCTGCACTGGGGTCAAACCTTAATTTTTAAATAAGTATCTTTAAAAATTTATTTTGTACCTTTTCAATTGAATTAATATACATTCTCTGTGCAGGTGCCCATATACATGAACCATATTTTAAATGAGATCGAACAAATGCGCAATAAACCTGTTTAAATGCATCAGGTGATAAGTCCGATGCCATTCTTTTGATGTAGCCTAACATCTTTAATGCACGATTGCAAATTGCATTAATTTGGTGGGCAAAACATAATTTGTTATCAAAGATTATACCCAAGTCACTTTTTCGAGGTAATGGTCATCAATTGCATAATTAAACTGAATGAAGTTTTTTTTCTTAGAGGTCATTGATTTGCATTTCTGAACATTAAAAATTAAGTGATTGTTGAGGTACCAATTATACACTGAAGTTAAAGCTTCGTGTAGCAATACGCAATCATTAAAGGATATAATCTCTTTGTACAGTTTTAGATCATCCGCAAAAAGAAGAAAAGATGAGTGTTTTATAACATTGATGAAAAGTGAAAATAATAACGGACCACAGTGCGACCCTTGGGGAACACCTGAAGGCACTTGAATTGTTTTTGACAAATAATTTTTTATTTTAACGCATTGCGTTCAGTTGGTCAAAAAGCTATTTAACCATGAAACAACATTAGCATGAAGCAATTTCGACACTAAAATATCATGATGTACACGATCGAATGCTTTAGCAAAATCTGTGAAAACTGTATCAACTGTATGACTGGATTCGAATGCATTTATAATAGCAGATGTAAATGTTAACAGATTTGTAGACGTCGATCTGCCAAAACAAAAGCCATACTGCTGCTCTATAAGTATATTTTTACACATCCAGTTAAGCTTCACAGATACGAGTTTATCAAATAACTTAGGTATACTGGATTGTATTGATATATCACGATAGTTTGAAATAATATCCCTTGCCAGACTTAAATAGTGGTGTTATATAACTTTTCTTCCAAACTACAGGAAAAATATTCTGCTTAACAGATGCACCAAAGAGACTGAATAATGGTGATGAAATGGAAAAAATAGAATTCTTTAAAAAAGATGGCGGGATTTCGTCAGGACCCGTACAATTGACATTTTTCAATATATATACCTTGTATATGAATGTAATCAATCAATATAGTGATTGATAAATTGTAAAAAAAAAACATGTTTTTTTTTATACCGCAATAAAATAATTTAATTGTTTCCATTAATTTATTTTTTAAAATAAATAATAATAATATATCTTTATTCCACACAAGTAACAGAATTATTTACATAATTTTGTGATTATACATAAAACATGATTATCGACCAGAGCATTTTTTATATTATGTTTTTACAATAATTATTTTTTATTACAACTATAAATTGTATATTTAATTTATAGTTACGAGGAAATAAATTATACCAAATTAACAGAATATGCGGAATATTTGAGGAAACAAGGAGTAAAAGCTGTATTAGGTAAGGTAAAATGAAATTAAGAACAAAAGTCGTTTCATCACAATTTTTACCTTTTAGTAAACGACGTAATAGGAGAAGGAATGTCTCTCACTGTAACCGAACGTTGTTTGATCACAGAAGAGTGGGTTAAAATATGTGAAAGGACTAAACAATACTTAATGGTGCAAGTAGGCTGTGCACCCTTCAGAGAAGTAATTCGAATGGTGAGTAATAATTATTTAATTGATTAATAAAGCATGACTTTTTGTGTGGTTATTACTTATTTTGTCCTCGACACCCAATACCCAATAAAAGATTAAGAAAGAAAGAATTATTTATTTTGTTATTGTTGGACACAATTTCGTATTACTAAACAAAATAGCAACGAGTAATGCAAACAAAATTGATTTAAATGATATTACATAAAAAAAAAGGTGATGTGTCCATCATGGCACTTTCCCCGGTGAATACGGTCAAATAAGTTTCTGATAGAAAATTTAATAGGAAAGCAAAATGATTAATAGAAAAAACTGATTGTTATCTTTTAAAGTTAAACCCGAGTATGTAGAAGAATATTGTAATTAAGTGTGTTATTTCTTACCTTACAATAGGTTCAAATCATTCCTCCACACTCTTCTTCATTTTTGCAAACTGGAGGCGTTTGCGAATGATAAGTTGAATTTGACAGCACTTTGACGTTTTATTTGTCATTAAAATAATTATTTCAATAATTAAAATCTCTAAGGGAATTTATCGGATAAATGCTTATAAAATGAAAACCGGAGGTCTACAATAAAAGTTTTATAACAGAAATTATTTATTTTCCAAGATCTAAAACTTTTATTTGAAACATTTTTCTATCCGAATTAAAAAATGAAAAATTGCTAAGAGTAAAGTTGCACTTAATGAGTTTTGATTCTAACCAAAAGCTTTTCAGATCATTCCACTGTTATAAAAAGCTTAGATATAAAGTTTGGGCTTAATCCATTCAGCCGTTTATGCGCTATCGCGGAAACACACAGACACACACACAGACATTTTTCAAAACTCGATGGAATGGACTCAGGGGACCTCAAAACGTGCATATTTGTTGAAATTGGCGGTTCGAAAATTTTCACGATCACAATACTTTCCCTTGGACAGGGGTCCGGGGAAAGTAATAAATTTTGAATGGTACAATATGAGAATAGCATACATAGTAAATGCACGCTTTCTAGGCAAAATATAGAATTTACAACATTTTTGTAAGGGATCTCGGGGATGTTCATTTACTGACCTGAATGTTGTAAAAAGCAGATTGTTTTTCATTCTGCCATAGGCTGGCAAAGCATTTTATGGATTTGTGTGGTGAAATTACTCAGGGTCGAGCATCATACCCTCATGTCGTATATTTTAAAGTAGTGTTTTTCATATTAACGCTTAAATGTTCCTTTTTTCACTCTTTTTTTGGGTCACACATTTACCGACACTTTGTCACCTGACTCAGTAGAAGACTTTCCAAACGAGCCCAAAAATTCAAACCGAGCCGACCAGGAATATACACCACCAATCGCCGGGTTTATCTCCACTGCCTCTTGAAAATAAATAGACTATAGTATATTTTTATTGCAAAACAGATTTTTTTTTTCAATCGCTTTTCCATTTTTACAGGTCCGACATTGCGTTTCGAAAAATGTAAACGCCATCGTCATCCTTCCGGACGTTTTCAACAAACCCGCCGACCATTTCGAACTGCTCAGGTACATCAAAGATATATCGGATCACGCCGATTCCGTCCCGATTTGGTACCACCACTGTCCCAAATTCACGAATGTAAACAGTAAGCAAAACAACGTAAAGTACCAAACAATTAAAGAAAAAGTTGCGAGTCTTTCAAGATTATCGTTAGCTGTTAATAATCGTTTCAGTCAACATGAGGAAGTTCATGGTCGACGTGGACGAGATTGAATCGTTCGTCGGTGTCATCTTCAACAGCGGCACTCTGGACGAAATGATTTCCGCCTCCGGTGCTAATTCACGGTTGAATGTAATTTACGCGACTGATTATGTGAGTTATTAAGTTTTATTATGGAGTATATTTTCATTTTATAGAATTTATTTTACTGCTTCATAAATAACGTTTGCCACAAATACTAAATGAAAATTTCATTTAGTATTAATTTGCCACTTACCATTATGGTAGATGGGGAATTGGGATTATACCGGGTTATTCACGCTATACGAAACGGAGTATTATGGCCAAAGTACACAACTTTTTAAAATTTTGTTTTCAGGAGTGTGTAGGGGCCTATAAGAGCTACTTTCTAAAATTATTTTTA
The DNA here is from genome assembly GCA_963082785.1 of Philonthus spinipes. Classification (NCBI taxonomy): domain Eukaryota; kingdom Metazoa; phylum Arthropoda; class Insecta; order Coleoptera; family Staphylinidae; genus Philonthus; species Philonthus spinipes. Next base: position 10,039,549 of record OY720316.1, on the reverse strand, counting down.
TGTTATACAGGGTGTCCCAAATACCATAAAAATATCAAAGTTGTATTTTTTTAAATTAAACACTCTATATATTATTATATTTTTAGATTCTACGTTCAAAATAACTATCGTTTTTATTAAGGTTATTACTACCTAAACCTAATGATTTTTGAAATAATTGGAATTTCATTAAAATCTAACCTAATTTTCAAATAACAACCATTTGAGAAGTATTTAGGTTATGTATACCAAATTTTCAGGTATATTTAGCAATAGATCATATTTCATTTCTAAATTACAAAAACATTTAATTTTCTAAAGAGTGGCCCAAAAAATAAAACTTACGAAATAAGAACTATAAGTTGGTCGAACTTGATTTTTTCAAATGGAATGCTATATTTTTTAATATTCTATTAAATGAACATTATAATTATCTATTAAAAGTTTCCTATACATCTAACCTCTAAGTCGAGGTATTTTTGTGGAAAATGCAAAAAATGGTATTTTCGCATTGTTTTCTTTTAGTGTATTGTTATATTTCTAGCTGGCTGTGGATTTACAAAATGTCAAATAGTTTATCTAAACTGTCACTCAATTTACAAAACTAGTTTTTTGCTGTCATTGCATCATTTTTAATTTTTATGAATATTTGTATCATTATTATTTGAATGTAGATACTGTAATACATACTTAAAATATTTTTCGAAATAGAAGGGTATTGATATATTTGTAATGTTTGGACAATGTTATCAAGAGACCTTAACCAACTGAAATAATACATATACTTTTTGCAAGAAGTAATTCTTAATCGACCATTTTAAAGAGATGTGAGTTATAAAAACTCGTTTATTAGAAAATCTGTTACTTTATAAGAATAGAATTGTGAATATACAGAACTTCTAACATTATTCTGATAGAAATAGTAATTAGAAATCAAAATGGATTATTGGGTGATGTGGAATAGAGGGTTCACATTTTATTCGATTTATATTTCCACAAAGGCACAAAATGGCATGGAGTGAATTTGTAAGCTAAAGTGACGGATCAACTAAAACATATGACATTTATAAATTCCATAGCCAACTAAAATTATTAAAATATTTATCAAAAATGCACCCAAAATTATGTAAAAAATAGATTTCACGACTTTTTCGTAAAAACTAAATGTTTAAGAGCTTCGAGTTATAGGAAACTTTTGATAGAACATTAAAATATGCATATAATGTCAAGTTAAAAAATATGGCATTCTATGTGAAAAAAATCAAGTTTGGGCCACTTAAAATCCTTGTTCAATAATTTTAATTTTTTGGGCCACCCTGTAAATATTTTACGATTTTATTAATTAGAAAATAAAATATGATTTATCGCTTAACTTCATAGGAAATTTCCCGCACATAACTTAAATACTTCTCAAATAATTGAAATTTGAAAATTGGGTTAGATTTTAACAAAATTCCAATTATTTTAAAAACCATTAGGTTTAGGTACTAATAACCTTAATGAAAACGATAGTTATTTTGGACGTAGAATCTAAAAATATAATAATATATGGGGTGTTCCTTTTAAAAAAACACAACTTTGATACTTTTATGGCATATGGGACACCCTGTATAATATGAAAATAATTTTAGAAAGTAGCCCTATATAGGCACATATACACCCCTGAAATCAAAAATTTAAAAAGTGGTGTACTTTGGCCACAATATTCCGTTTCGTATACCGTGAATAACCCTGTATATATATTAGTTTGTCACTAATACTTAATGAAATATGAATAACTTTTGTTTTTGCTAATAAAGATTTTTATCCTTAGTGGGTCAATAGATGGAACCCGTGAGAAGTTACCAATAAATTTCCAGCCACATATCCCGGCGCCTGCGCCATCTGGGCTATTATTTTTTGACATACATATACATATTTATTCAGACAACAACAACATATAATATACAGTTATATAATACAATTATCTTTCTTTCTTAATCTTATCCTCTTTTACCCGTATTGGGTGTCGAGGATAATACAATTTTAAGTTTGCATAAATGTGTTAGTCTGTCCTGGGCTATTGACCTGAAGTCTTTCTGCCCAATTATTTTTTTTTATTTTATTGATTTCAATAAATTTTCTAATTTGGCATCAAAATACTTATTAAATAGAACAATTGCAATATAGCAATGGTCTTTTCAAAATAATAAACTATTCATTTCCCCCAGACATATGAATTGAAAACATGCCAAATTAAAAAAAAAAATATTAATTTAAATTTGGGTGTCCTTTTCGATCGATTTTTTCTATAGGATGTACACCAAATCATGTTTTTAAACAATTTCCAGATTACCATTTTATTGAAATAATTAATTTCCATCACGAGAATCTCCACATATACGAAATTTTCAAAAATCGAATAATTTAACTCGGGCGCCCTTTAGGAACAATTTATTTATGCAGGATGATTAAAAGTATTTAATAATTTCCAGAGTACCATTTTGATTCTACTTTGTTTAAACAAAATATTTCCATCACGAGGATCTCCCGATATACGAAATTTTCAAAATCTAAAAAAAATAACTTGGGCTCCCCTTTAGGGACGATTTCTTATGCATGATGTATTCTTTGTTCCCCAAATGAGGTTTTTAAATTACCAGAGCACCATTTTGTTTAAATAATTTATTTCAATAACTTGCTTCTCCCGATATAAAAAAAATTCAAAAATCAAAAAACACAACTTAGGCATCCTCTAAGGACGATTTTATCTGCAGCATGTAGTTTTTGTCACCTCACACTGAGAAGTAGAGAGGAACATATAACGATGTTATATAAGATTAAATAAAATGTAGTCTTTGTGCCCTAATTAATAAAATTAAACAGTTTACAGAGTACTATTTAAATGATTGATACGGATTGGGATATCCTGATATCTGGATAACAAGCAAAAGAAGACACCTTCACAATTTTCATTATTTCTAGAAGATTTAATGAATAATTTGTTTTGTTTTTTTAGTCGTTAAATACTGAAGAAAATTGGACAAATAATGCATTAAATTAAGTTATCTGCACATTGGACAAATATATGCCGAATTTATTATATTTTCATTAAAGGTGCATATTTTATTAAATAAAATACTGACAGGACATACATTCAATCTCAACGTTCTTTTCGCTGCACTTTCTGCAATTACTCTTACCGATGTGAAGTTACCCACGGATTTGTCCGGCTCTTCCATCATCGCGGAGGCGCCGGGGAAATTATTTATTTTAAAAGTGATTCACAGCTTATAAACGAATGAAAATAACCCCATTATACAAGAACAGTGACAAGATATGTCCAACTTAATTTAAAATAATTTTTACTTTCAATTATTAGCCTCGAATAAAGACTTAGACATATCAGATTCAAGGTCCAAAATGAAGTTGTTTGTCACAATTGAGAAACTTGTTTTTGTTCTTTGATTGTTGCTAAAGGTCTAAATAATCATTTAAAAGAATAAAATCAGGGGTATGTATTTTGTAACTTTTTTTTAATTTTTAAAGCTCAGCCACGAAATACTTGGCTGATAGTTTACATTATTTTTAAAAAGTTACCTCTGATTTTATTGTTTTATATCGGTAATTAAACCTTTAGGAACAATTTAGTAGGAAAAAGGAGAATCTAGATAGTGATAAATTTCATCTCCTTATACGGAATCCGTGGCAGAGCATTATTTTTTCTTAAGATATGAAATACATACCCCTAATTTTAAATGATTATTTAGACCTTTAGCAACAATCTAAGTAGAAAAACAAGTTTCTGAATTGTGACAAACACCTTCGTTTTGGACTTAGAGAAGTTTGTCTCTTTGTAGGGAATCCGCGGCTGAAGTTATACATTTTTAAACTTCAGCCGCGGAGTTACGAAATACATACCCCTGATTTTATTGTTTTAAATGATTATCGAGACCTTTAGTAACAATCTAAGAACAAAAACAAGTTTCTCAATTGTGACAAACACCTTCGTTTTTAATTGTTTAATTCTATTAATTAAGGTACAAAGTATACATCTTGCAAAAAAAAATCGTTCCAAGAGGGCGCCCAAGTTTAATTTATTATGCCAAATTAGAAAAATTATTGAAATCATTAAATAATAATATTCTATATAGCAGATGCGCCGGGATTCGTGTCTGATAATTTATTGCTAACTTCTTATTGGGAATGGAGGGAATTATTCACCAACTAAGGATAAAAATCTTTATTTTACATTTACAATATAAACTAAAAGTTTCACTTTTGAATTTGCTTCACCAACTATTAATATATTAGTTTCTTTATTAGTTTTAATATATTAATTTATTGTATTTTGTAATTAATCACCGTCAATAAAGAATTATTGTTATTAATAATAGTAGAAACTTCTCAAATAATATATATATATATATATTATTTGAGAAGAATATATATATATATTCAATGACCCTTTCTACCCATATGGGTGTAGGGTTAGCTTTTCAAATAAACCTATGATTATTTCAGAAGCTTCTATTATTCTGTTTATGAAAAAAAAAAATTGTGTTTAATTTGAATTTATTAAAAACTCTTGATATTAATAGGTTTTACTTACCTTACAGAATATTCTCACCGCAGCAGCATTAGGGAAATCCATAATGACTCCGGCTCTCAACTTTATGCCGAAAATGGTGTTCAACATCCAGAGGGCGGTGGACACCGACAGTCTGACGGAAGCCAGGGAATCCCAGAAGTGTCTAAACGACGTATTCGATATAATTAAAGAACACGGCAAGTATTTAAATATTTCTTACATTAACATATTTAATGAAAAATTATTTGATATTGTAAAAACTTGAGTAGAGTGAAGATTAATAATAATAATAAAAAAAAACGTATTTTTACTTCACTTAATTAATTCAATGCCAAATATACATTATTTAAATGAATATTTTTAAATAAGTAGAAAAGTCTCCACGACCAACATAAAGAAGATTACCAAATATATAGTGCAGAAAGTGTAAAAAGTAGTTGTAAAGTATTGTGTTTTAATTTCACTTTGTCGTTTGTAAAATGACGCTTTGTAACAGCTTGTTCGATTTCGTTCACGGTACGAAAATATAAAAATGTTTTAACAATATGTATTTAAAAACAACCTTACTTGTACAAATCTAAAATCTTAATGATAAAATAACACGAAAATATTACAAAGTAAACGCTTCGGTGGGGGAGAAAGTGAGGGTTGGTGGTGTCTTTTGGGGGCGAATTTTTCAAGAAAAAAAGAGCCAAGCAGGTACTTCTGAATATCCAGAATGCCACATCTGGAACCAAGATGTTCGGTGGCGAGTTGCTCCTAATAAACGTAGTAGGTGCCATCGTATAAATTATGATGCGAGCAGAACTAAACAATTTATCTATTTCGGATAACGGACGGGAATTTATTGTGCTGAATAAATTCCGCGTCTAAACCCGAACAGTAGTGATGTGCATCTCAAAGATCGATCAATCTACTTTTTACACTTTCTGCATTAATAGTAATATAAACCTTGTCGGGGACAAAGAGGAAACAATTCATTAATTATTTTTTAATATAATAAAAATATATTTGAAAATAATTAATAAAATTATTTCCTATTTTGCATCTGTGACATTTTTTTAGTTTTAATTTATTTAAAGTAGTAATTAAAAAATGTTGCATTCTGTGAAGTTGTCCAACATGCTGGACATCTACTGTTTATGAGTTTAAATTTGTGTATTTTATGGTATTAAGGCTACTTACCAAAAAGCAATCGAGTCAAAATCGAATTATACTAGATTTTCCTGTGAATATCCTGTAAAGCAAACAACATGCAAAGAATGCGGGTGAAACCAATGGAAAAATAATTTAAGTAAAAAAGAAAACAATGGTGCTAATGCAAATGAAACGAGTGTAATTTTAGCACGAGTACAAAAGTGCCATTGCATATTTTTATTAATTAACCTTACACAACTATTCAATATATATTATATTTACAGGTCATCCGACGGCGGCAATGAAAAGCGCGATGAACATCATCTCTCGGATTAATATCGGCCACGTCCGGCGACCGTTAGTCGACATATGGAAAAAAGAAATAGATCAGATGCACAATGACCTGAAATCGTTGGGCATCATCATCTAACACACATTCAACCACTCAAAACCCCCGACAACGACGACGCTTCCTCACATTGAGGATCGCTTTTATATATACACACATTATCATTTATAGAAGTAACTATCATTACAAAACACAAAAGAAAAAATTCATTGTTTATTTTTTAAATATTTACACTTAGTGATCTAAAACATTGGTCGTTAAAAATACTTCATTTTTTTTTTCCTTTCTTTATCCGTGTAATTAATGGAACATTTATATATAATTTATATATATTATATATATAAAACGTACAAAATCTATTACAGAATACCTATTTGTTGAAGCGAAGAAATAAATAAATAAAATAAAAATTATGCTAAGCTCATTCCATTATTATTCTCATCATCATTGTATATATATATATATATTTATATAATTTTTCTTCATTTCGTTTCCCTTTTCCAACATTGACATTGGTTGTAATTAGTGCCCTAGTATTACCTTAATTGACTAATCAGAACGCGGCGTTCGGGAGGACAGTACAACCTCGATATTTACACTCTCGCCCAAACAAATTGTGTTTCCATCAAAAAAATTCTTTTTAACGTGACGATTGCAAACCGAATAGAATTAACAGAAAATTAAAACAAAAGAAAGACGTACCATGAGCCTACCCCACGCAACAACAATAAAACTAGTGTACACAGTGCATGTAAATATATAAACTTTTTTTTGTTAATTTTTTTCTCTCTCCATTTTCATTTTTTTTTTTTCGGTTTTTTTTATGTACATGATGCTCCCATTAGCGTGCTGTAGCATGTTTTAACACTCGTTTACGGTAAATGTTAATAAAGATCGTCCTTTTTTTTTGAAGAAATTTCAGAGCTGTCTAGATTAAGTAGCTTATCTAGACAGCTCTGAAAAAATTAATTTAATAAATGAAATAAGGCAGAAAGACTTCTGGGTCTTTGGTGATTAACACCATCATGTATTGTTAATATTGTAAAATGTGTATTGTCTGAATAAAGGTGTAGGCATTACGAGTTAATGCCTACATATCGTTGGTCATGGTTAATGAATTTTTACAATTTTACGATATTACTGATCTAATGAAGTAGATGCCTCAACGGTGAGGCATTTTGTGAAATTGTAATAAAAACACTTTTTTAACTTTGTATGAAAATATAAAATTTTGTTTTAGAAACAAAATATACGAAATGTTTTATAATCTGTAGAATTCTGAACTACAATTATAAAGGAATAATTATTTATATATTTTTAATTACACATATGAAAATGTTGAGGACTCGTTAAGTTACAAACATAATCATGGTTAATGAATTTTTACAATTGTTATACATATATATAATCTAAAATCCCCATCTACCTAATGGTGGTGTAGGGGTGGGGTTTTACAATTGTTAAAATTGCTTATTTCTACTGTGTATGGAATTCTGAATGATATAATCCTCCCATTTTAAATATTTTAAAACAATTATTTTTTTTTTAATAATTGAAATACCGGGTGTACCATTTAACCTGACAAATCAAAATATCTCAAAAACTACGCATTGTACCCGCTGAGGGTGTACCAGGTGGCTGATTTTAGAACTTGATGATGTCCCTTTAGGAAAGATTGATTTTTGATCTCGTAACGCAAAAATTAATGTTTCCTATTTTTTGAGTTAATATTTTTTTTTGCGTTATAAGACCAAAAATTAATGTTTCCTAAGGGAACATCATCATATTCTAAATTCAGCCCCCTGGTGCACCCTGTATGGGGGGGCCGGGGATCAACTTTGAAATACAAATTGGAACTCCCATTTTTTTAATTCAAGAATTACATTCTAGGGATAAAAATACATTAAATTTTTTAACGAAACATTATTATTATTTGCAACAGATGGCGCTGTAATCGCAAAAATTAAATTTAATATAAATAAACATTTTCTTTTCATACAATGCGTATTTTTTGAGTTATTTTGATTTGTCCCGGTATATTTACTGTGTTTTTACCACTATCTAATAATATTGCTACATGTACAATGGGAATTTCTGTTGTGTAATAAAATAGTGGCAAAAACGCAATTCATTTATTATAATGGATTATCACAAAGCAACGATCAGCACTATTTCATTCTTCTTTTTTTTTTAATTGCACGTATGGAAATATTGAAGTATTCACGGAACGACTTAAACTTAAATAAATTTTAAAATAACAAGCAACTCCAGCGATGGATTTTCCACCTTTTTTTTTGTTTTGAAAGAACCGAGTTTATCCACACTAATGAGACACCCTGCACAATATAAAAATAAACTATAATAAATCACATGTAAAAGCATCGTGTCCGTAGAACGTGTATACAAATATAATACCTCCCGTTTCATTTCCAGCTTAACAGAGAAAATTATACGTGTATGAGACAGTCCGGATAATGTGGTATAGTTTTACATAACGGAAATACAGGTTATGTTACGTTTTAATAAAATAAACTGTTCTTCGTGTTGTTGTTGTTTCTGTTTTTCAAACCGATGATGACCCGTGACGGATGAATTCTTTAGATGTGATGACGTTGAAGGTGTCTGTACGATTTCCACGCGTTTTTAATCCGTCAGAGCAGGCTGCACCGGGACAACCAGTTGGTCGGTTTCCTCTGCGGCTCTGACGCTTTCAGTTGGATTTTCGGAGGATTGCTCGCTTCCTATATCGCAAATAATAAAAATAAATTAATATTAACAAATGATATTTATTATTAAGGATGAACAGCGCAGCGCTGGACTTTCGTGAAAAAAAAAGTCCAGCACTGTAAGGGATTAACAAATGATATTAATAATTAATGATGAACAGCGCAGCGCTGGACTTTCGTGAAAAAAAAAAAAAGTTCAGCGCTGTAAAGGATAAGGGTAGTTACATATCGGTGCACCATCACGGTTCACCATAGATGATTGCACTGTCGCGATCACAGTGATGTGAAACAAATATATTTATAGATATGAGAGCGTTCATAGCGAAGCAACTTCACTGCGATACATTCATCGCACCCTGGCTGTTTACAGGAAATACAAATAATTTGATTTCTCCTCACGGTTAGGAGGGAAGTAGCGATGTAGGCTCATTCCTGATTGGCTGAGATGCTGCCCCTCTACTTTTCTACACATCGGGGCCTGTACACCCGCCCAGAACCTAAGCTACTTACACATCTGTTTGTTTAGTCAATCATTTGCCGCGTTCATTTATCGATATAATTAGTTGTAATTATACAGAGAGGTTTTTTTAACAGTATACATATCTAATTTGATGATTTCACTTGGTTATACATTTTGAGTTTATTAAATAAAACACTTTTTCACTTTGTATAACTTGTTATTTTATTTTAGTGACTATAGTTTCGAAGCATAGAGCATCATTATGAAACTAAGAGTATACATAACATCTATGTATACATGTAAAATACCCAAGTCAAACACATTGATGTATGTGTGTTTAGTTGCCTATAATACGCAACCCGAACGTTCGATTCCTTCAACTAGAATAATTCAAAAAATAATTAAACAATTTTCTTTTTATGACAATATCGAAATGCACAATGTGGAAGAATTTTCGCGATCGTTTGAGTTACTGTCTTGCAGTTTCTAGCACTTTCAAGTTTATTGCTCTTCACTGTTACTTTTCTTTCAAATTGTCTTAATAAAATCTCTTAATATTTTTTACATGTAATTTCTCCTTAATAATAAGTGACGTATTTTTGATAAAAAAAAAAGGAAATTGCTTGTGACGATAACGCATGCAGTGTTAGTCATGATTTATTTTGTTGCGTTTTTCAATAGAATAAAGAGAATGAAAAATACAACCTTTCGAAGAAAATATTTTAGTTTAATTATTTTTATAATCATCCCAACCGAGGTATTCGGCCACTTTGGATTCATTGAAAACACGTCTTATCCTCCTCTAGTGCTGTTGGAATTGTAATACACGCTTGAAATTAGACTTTTTCTTCATTTGTATACATTTTCGATTAAATATTTCACCCAATTTGAAATTTAGCGTTTGACGTTTAGTTGTGTGTTATAGGCAACTAAACATACACACATGAATCGGTTCAATGCGTATGACTTGGGTTTTTTGCAGGTATACGACTAATGTATACTGATGAAAAAACCTCTCTGTATAATTAATCCATGAAAAGAAGTGGGAAAACATCCATGGTGAACTGAACCACTATAAACACCCATTAATGGTCGATTAGTGAGGCAAGCATTGCGGTAAGTTGCGAGGGTGCAATCATCAATGGTGAACAGTGATGGTGCTCCAATACGTAAGTACCCCAAGATGTCCAATGGGCAGGAAGAGGCCTCAAACTAGTAAAGGAACCCAGTTAAAACTGACCCACGATCTACAGAGTGGGTCCAGTCACTGGGAGAGAGGTATTACAATGGGCCTAATTTTGAAAGAAGTGGGTGCGTCATATGAGCTGCCCTTCCACCCCAGAATCCTTATAATTAATAGTTGTCCAACACTTATTGAAATCATGAGTGGAAATTTGATAGAATACAATAATAAAACCGTTCATTTTTCCAGCTTGTGCTAATTTTTATCATAATTGGGTAAAATTTTAGTAAAGAATACCTCTCTGATGGAAAATATAACTTGATTTTTTATGAATCATATTAAATGGAAGACGACGCAAGCGCCATTTTTTGCCGAATTTCATGTGCCATCGTCAACGATTTGGGTCTACAGGGTAGACGACCTAGAATCAACCTTCATTCATCTAGCGTACGGATCAGGGGGGGTCGGATAATATTTGAAATTGGGAAACACGGCTATAGTTGTCCACTTGAGCACTGGAGGCGCTGAAGTCTCAAGTGGAAAATTTAAAATACTTTATTTTTAGATTTTTACAATGATTTATTTATTATTGTCGGTATATTTCTTAAAAATTTATATTTTTAATTAAACATTAAAGATGTTCTAAATAAGGATCAGTTTGCCATATTTCAATTTGATTGATGTAAATCACATGAATTGTTTTTGACAGTTTTTTTTTGTATTCGTCAGAAGTTTCTTCACTTTTTCTTATAAAACTACAACTGGTATGTTATTATTTGTAGCTTAAAATATGTTTGCTTATTAATTTCTGTGAATTGTATATTTTTGAAAGAATATACGTAACTTAAAATTATGAACCAATCGAGCAATAATTAATTATTAATAAATATAATTTATTTCCCACATTCTCAAAATATGTTTTCGGTCTACAAATCTTCATTTTTTATTATATAGTTTATGCTTTTTACAATATTTTCTATAAGAAAAAAAAAAATGTATTTAACAGACGTTTTTGAAGTAATATTTATATCCATATTTTTCTAGATTCTTTAAGGAAAGGAGTTCGTAAAATTATCCAGCTGAGAGATATTAATTAATTCAAATTATAACTGTTATTAATATGTTTTAATTAATATATGAATGTAATAACAGGTTAAATGATACTTTTATAAGTTTAATATATTTTACTTAAAAATATTGTTGTTTTTACATATTATTTTTTATGTATTTTTTCTGAAAATTTTATTAATTGCAATTTCTTATTTGCATGATCTACTGATATTTTTTTCTGTAAAATAGCACAATTATAAAAAAAACTTAAATATCAATAATTTGAAGTAAAATAGAGAACAAAAAATTATAAATAGAAAAATGTTCAAAAGTCCCGCCATTAGTTATATTATATTGTGTATATGAACCTAACCTCAAAAACCTTATAAAGGTTTGAAACTTGAGAAATAGTTGTCCACTTGAGCACTGGATGGCGCTGCGCGCGTTTTTCGCTAAATACAATAATCTTATACTTTATCTCTATGGTACGGATAACTAGTGATGTCCATTTCAGTTGAACATTTTATTAAATGAATTTCATTTACTGTTCTCATAAACAGGACAACTTTCGCCTTCCTTCAGTGGTTAAATCAACAATTCTCAGCCGTCTACCTTTTAGACGATAGATGGTGCTTGCATCATCTTCCATTGATTATGATTTAAATAATTGTTGGACGCTCAAAATAAATAAAGCAAAATAATAGCTTTCAAAATTTGTTTTTAAAACTTTAACAGCTAGTACTGCACAGAAGTTTTAAAACTGAAATAAAAAAAGTGTTAGTGGAAAAGGCAAGATACATTCAAACATGCTGTTGAATTAATAAAAGTCATGCAGGTTAATTAATTCAAAAATTGCTGCCATGCTATTAAAACAAATGAATGGTGTAAGTTATTTTTAAAAAGAAAATGGTAATTCCATTTGCGCATGAAGTGATGACGAATAACATTTTTTGTGAAACAAATCAAGTGATTTTAATTTTACATTATTTACCTTTTAAACTAAAATTAATGTAAACATAAATCACATTTTTCATTTATGTTTGTATTTTTCAAATTTATTTATTCATGTTTTAGTTTTGTAAACACCATTTTTAAAAATTTAAAATAAAGTTAATATGATTGTACTTGAAAAGTAAAAAAATGAACTTAATATTCGAATTCAAAATTTTTTTATATATAATTTTTATTAACCTTACACTCTTATGGGTATAAAGGGTTGATAATATATATATATATATATATATATATATACAAGGTGTACAGAAAATGAGTGAAAACTTTCAGGTAACTCAATTCATTAATTAATTTTTAATAGAAAATCCAAATAAAAAAATGTTGTATGGTTCTTCTTCATTGAGGCTCACGAGGTCTTCGGAATTTTAAATATGTGACTATAAATTAGTATTGTTTTTTAAATATTTTGTAAAAAATCAATAGCATTAACAATCAATTAGACACATGTATAATTCCATTGATGTAAATGATTAATAAATCGGATATTTTTACAATTTTATAACTTCATCAGAAGCATTCTTTTAATGAAAATAGTTCTGGCAACGACGCACGCTCGTTTGTAAAAGAAAAGGTGTATGCAACACCTCCAGCGGATGATGTAGCAGTTATAAACAGGATAAATGCACACTTGTTTGATGCAGCATTGCCAAATGTGTAGTTCTTTTAAGTGGCCCGTGAGACTTAAGGAAGGAACGTGTGACTTATTTTCGTTAATATTTTTATCTAAAAATTAGTCAAAGAGTTACGCTACCTAAAGCTTTTCACTCATTTTGTGTACACCTTATTTATATATATAATTATTAATAATAATAATTATTATTATTATTAATTATAATTATTATATATTAATTAATTCTTTATTTACGGAAAATCACCTTTTTACAATTAATGACAATCTGTAATTACAAAATACAATATATTCAATTGATTTGATAAAATTTAGACTAATAACTCCTTGATCAAGTATAACCACTGAGTTTTCCAATCAGAATCCATAAACACAATAACAATAATAATGCGCAACGTGAATATACTTATATACTTATTATTAACAGTGATTTGCATTTTAATTGCACACACGATAAACATCAGGCATTTTCGAAGCAAATAATTAACTTAGATAATTTATTTTTCATCTAAAATAAAACAAAAATCAACTCTATTTCCTACAAAAACTTTTGTTAATGCAAAACAAAATATCAAATAGTTAACACTAAAAACAAAAAAAAAGGCTAATATACATTATCAGTCCGACTGCAATGTGTTTAACCCACACGTAAAGATAAAGCGAAACTGGGAAATTTTCATGCATACACAAAATGTTTAATTAAAATTGTATTCCGAATGAATCACAGCCGCACCACGGTCAAATCAAAAACTGATAATTACGATTTTGTGCGTTTAATAAAATGATCCTTTGATGGATGCATAGAATTTTTTTTTTTCATGCAATTCATTCTCTGCCTATTTCTTTCAAAGCTGTTATATTTACATGCACGGAAAATTATCAGAAATTCAATCGGTAAAGCTTTGCTCAGCAATGCATGCTTAGTATATTTAAAAATTGAATTACCTTCTGCCGATTTAAGAGATAGAAAAGAAGAAGAAAGAGTATTAGTGAAACATGACCCAAACATTAGAAATTATGTTATAATTTGCGTAGAACATTTTAAATATCACTTCTGTGATTTGCTTACATTATAGTTATAAAGTTAAAACTAAAAACACTCAAGTATATTAAATAAAAATAATTTGAAAATAATTAATAAATTATTGTTGCATTATGCAATATTTTATTGATGTGCAACAGCAGGTGTAATTCAATATCCGGTGTGAGTATTTGCTCGGGAAGTAGTTGTTTTAATGTGCATTTGTTTAACGTACTTACGTAACGTAAGTCATAAGTCACAGAGCTAAATGTGAAAATAATTTCTTAATTATTTTCAAATCATTTTTATTTAATATATTGTATTTACATTGACTTTCATAACAATTCAAAAAAATAATTCACAAAATTAAAAATTGCTTGGCTTTCCAATAAATATAAATAAAATATTTCGTTAAAATAACTTGTTAATTAAAAAACACTTTGAAATACAACTCTGTAGCTGTTCAAAATTTTCAAATGTATTCAAAAGATTGATATGAATTTTTAATGCGTTGAATAATTGGAAATATATAAAAAAAAAGTAATCCCATTTCCTGTTTGATGGAATGCAAGGATTACACAGCTGGTGCTTTAGTAATTACGACCTAAATAAAATTTATGTAACGTGTCACGGCATAGTGCATTAGGAAAATGACTGATTTTGTCAGTGATCGCACAAAAAATATAAAACACGGGCTCATTCTAAAATAAACGTGCATTACTTTTTTATCTCGTATGTAAATCAACGAGAAATAAAACCGCTGCTTAAAGATCTTAATTAAAAATATATTAAGTTTTTCCCGATTCGTTTTTCTTGTTCTTTATGTATAACTGAAAAAAAAGAAGCAATTACACTTAATGTAATTGTTAATTATAATGAAATAGTCTTATATACATTTTCAAAGTGTCTTATAGTCTATGGAAAATAGTGTGTAAATGTTCGGATCGACTACAATTCAAATTTGGCGCGTATACTTGAGAGGACGGAACATGTTGTGAAATATAAAATCGTCGAGTATATTAGCACACTAGACTTAAGCGGGGCGACGGTCGTCTGGGATAACCCAGGCTCTGCTACAGTGCGCATGAGTTTCCTGATATATCCAGACGATTCTATGCTAATGGAAGAGAGTAAGAGACAAAGTCAAATATTGGTTCGTGTTAGACGAAGATACACTTTTTATACACGTACATTCCTCCCTGAAGATGACCAATGGTCGAAACTAGTTGGAGAAAATATAAATAAGTGAAATAAACCAAGTGTTTTAATTTCAATCATCCTGAATTATACGTTAGTGTTTCGCCTTTCCACGCCGTAACTGATGAATATGTGACGAACCTCTCATAATTCATTTCAGTCCAATACACACAGCACTCTTAATGCGTAGACAAAATACGTGAAACGTGAATAATATGAATGTGACATTTTGACTTACATTACGTAGACAAAATATGTGAAATGTGTTTCACATATTTTGTCTTTTTGTAACTTGACATAAGTTTACAGAATTCTAACAGCAATTTTAATTCTTGTATACGATAAAATAGTCCGTCGAAGAGGACGAGTGAGCATTTTACGCGTTTAAAACAATCATTTTTTAATTCTTGTATATTAAAGGCATTTAATACCAGTACTTATTTAAAATATAAAAAGTTACGTTTATTTTTCCATTTATAAGATTTAAATAAAACAAAACACTCACCAATTTCTTTTCCATTTTGGCCTTAATGTCTCTGGCGAGCGTGAAGAAGGCGTCCTCCACTCTGATGCTGGCCTTGGCACTGGTCTCGATGAACTTGATGCCGTACTCGACGGCCAGCTGTTCCCCCCTCTCCTTGGACACCTGCCGCTTCTCCTCCAGCTCGCACTTGTTGCCCAGCAGCATCTTCTCGACGTCGGCGGACGCGTTCTCCTCGATGTTCCTGATCCAGTTCTTTATGTTCTCGAAGCTCTTCTCGTTCGTGATGTCGTACACGAGCATGATGCCCATGGCGCCACGGTAGTATGCGGTCGTGATCGTCCGAAACCGTTCTTGACCCGCTGTATCCCTAAAAAAAAAAAAATTGTAACCCTTTACGGATATTTTTCTTGTGTTAAAATTAGTTTGCGGTCGTGATCATCCACAACAGTTCTTGGCCGGTAGTATAAATTAAAAAAGTACGTAAGCATGCACCACCTATTGATGTATTTCAATATTTTAATTTATACTACGGGCCACAAACAGTTTTGGACTATCACGACCGATATTTTTCTTATATAAAAATTTATAAGACCATCAGAAAACGAATGACTATATCTACTGAATTTATTTATTATAATATAAAAAGTCATTCAATTGTAATAAACCATGTTGATTGAATCAGTGTTTCATCTTTTATTAACCGCATTAGTATAAAGCTTACCCTACACCCATGTGGGTAGAAAGGGGTCATTTAATATATATATATATAGTATAAAGCTTTAAGAAAATGGTACTTACCATATTTGAAGTTTAATTTTCTTCCCGTCTAATTCTATTGTCCTGATTTTGAAATCGATACCTAGGCAATAAAATCAATAATCAGTATATAATAGACAGACATTTCATTAATATAACATTTCACTTATGGATATAAAGATTTTTACATTTAATGAAACGTTCAGCCACCATTCATCTAGCGTATGGATAACTAGTGATGGCCATTTCGGTTTTTCGAACCTCATCAGACTAGTATGTTCCATGTGCAATGCCTTGATGAAGGCGACTGAACAGAAGTATGTCGTTGATAATGCCACTTGAAATTAGGCAAAAGGTGGCGCTTGCGTCGTCTTTAATTTATTGTGAATATATAGGTTTTGGCAAACAAAGAGAAAGCGCCCAATACTTCCTGGAATCCCATCATAGATGCTCAGTCAAGCCGACAAGAAGGAAGAAAGATGATAGATAAGAAGCGGGCAGGCGAACTCGAGATTTTGCATATTCCAAATGTAATCAATCGGCCCTATTCCATTATTCACTATCGAAATCGCTAAAGATAAAGGTTGACAGTTATGTCAGGATATCGGTCTACGACAGCGTGTGCGGCAACGTTTCTGGATAATTCCGTATCAAGTAACATGTTATTCCTGCAGTGTTAAAAAAGAATATAGTTTTGATGTGTCGGTAGAAAGAGAGAGGTTATTATATGCCCAATTAATAAGACAAGGCCGATATATTTCAACGTTACGCTTATCAAATGGCTGTTGAATGGTTGAATTCTAACCTAGCAAAATGTGTGTGTGTAAACTATGCAATCGAAGAAAACCAAAGTGCATCAAACATCCTTAAACAGTGCGATTTTGTCCTTTATTAAAAAACGTACTCAAAGCATCTGTAAAATGCAAACTACTTGTGTTTCCGTGTGGAGTTGAAATGTTCATAAGGCGATCATAAACAAAATCAATTTTTGCTTTGGTTTTCTCTGATTTAAAGTTTATAAATTGTTATGTGATTGTATTAAATTGCAGTAATGTTTTATTGCACTGTCGAGCCGTTTTGATATGTAAATTTCGCTATTCACATCGTTAGTAAAGTGGTTTGACGTTTTTCTACCTAAAACAACAATCACTATGTTTTCTGAACCCCCACAGTGCCCTCATTAAAAATTACATCTTTAATATAAAAAATCCCTGTTTCGAATTATGGGACAATTTATAAAAAGGCGCACTCGCTCCTCAATTTATGCACATTCTATGGATTCCTGCAGGGGTGAAGTATAAAAATGTTCTTTTTTGATGGTTTAAATTCAATTTTACACGAGAATAAGCCGAAAATACAATAATATTTATTTAACTACCGCTAAAAAACAATTTGAATTGAAAATAACCTCGGAAAGCGGCTAAAGGCTATAATAACTGGACCTATTTCGGTGCCTGCTATTTTCAACGATTTTAGCGGCTGTCATGGCGCTGAGCGTTGACTGAGATAACGATTTAGCGCGATACAGAATACAAAACAGCCATATAACGTAACCTTGAAGAATAGCGTGCTGTCAAACCTAGCGTTTTCGATTTTTTTTATACACACTAAGATAATACCATTCTATTCTATAATAACTTTAAATATAAAATATTTTTATACAGGGTGCTTGAAAAATAATTTTAAATAACCCAACAACTCGTAAAACCACTTGGGATAATAATTGATTAATTTATTAGTTAATTTGTATTTTTAGTTATTGTTTATTTATATGTAATAGCCTATTTACTACTTATAGTAAAAAATTGTTACAATTTTTGTAAAATGGTGAATTTTTCCGTAAATAAAATTATTATTATTGTTATATTTGACTTTTCAAGCAGACATTTTTTTTTTTTAATGGCACCCTATACTTTTATACTTTTCTTGAATTGTAATAAAAAGATACACATATTTCATTAAACATACTATATACCTATCTTCTGTATTTATTGAAATATTTCACATTTTATAATATTTATATGACATTTTCACAATGAATTAAATAGCTGGACATGAAAAACAATAGAAATGACAGTAATCAAGCATCAAAAATAAATGAAATTGAAAACCAAATTCAAAATAAATAATATTTTCTATTTCAATTATTTTATTTATTTATTTAGTCTTATATCACATCGTTATATGTTCCTCTCTACTTTTCAGTGTGAGGCGTATTTCAATTAACGTTGTGGAAAATCTATATGTGAGTACGTAATAACGGTTGATCTTATAAATGAGCCAAAATCATGCGAAATTTTAATTATATAAAACATTATTATTTATTTCTTGCTGTCATTTTTCTGTTTCCATGGCCAACCACTTAATTAATTCTTAAAATGTCTTATAACAATACAAAATGTGAAATATTTTGAACTACGAAAGATAAGCATATAGCATGATATACAAAAAATGTTCCTCTTTTTATGACAAGTTAAGAAAAAAATGAAAATTGAAAAAATAAAATTACATCGGTTTGAAAAGTCACACTTTTAACATTTTTTTAAAACACTTTGTATAAAAATATTTCACATTTAAAATGATCACTGCATAGAATAATAGTATCTTTGTATGCATACAAAATTTCGTTTCTATATCTCAAATAACAAAAGAGTAATGATTTTTTTAGTACACCTCTGCACCTGTCAAAATTTTTAGAAAATATTTTTTTTATGTTAACGGCTGGTCAAAACTACTAACTATGTTATATTGCTGTAAAGAAAATTTAAAGAGGAATCGAATAAAAATATAATTTATAGGGTGTTCCGTTTAAACTAACAAAGTTGATATCAATTCTATGAAAATGGATCATCCTGTATATATGAAAATAATTTTACGTTATGCACCTTCAGGAGTCAAACAAGTTTTTATTATTTTATTTTCTGACACGTTAAGGTTGTCGAAACTATACTCAACAATAAAATCAATCCGAGTTATACAAACAAAGTAAAAAAGTGTTTTATTTATTAAAATTGAATTACAATGTATAACAAAGTAGAAGCCTCAACAATTAACAAGTTTTTATTAATAAAATAATGCTGAATTTCTAACAACAAGGGAGTTAACGAAGACGGATACTTCTGTGACTCACCCTGTATATAAACATTTAATTACAAGTACTAATAATGTGATATCATTGTAAAGGTCATTTAAAATTAATCGAGAAAATGGCATACCCTGTATTAATAAAAATATGTTTAGCTTATTAAACATCAAGAAGTAGATCAGGTAGCATTTTTTCATGATCTATTAAAAAAAAAAGGATAAATTTTCTGACATGAAAATATCGAAAATCCAACGGAACGTTTCAATGGTTTCGGCAGAGCGATGGAAAAAATTGCTGAATAAATGGAGAAAAATGCAAATCAACATTAAAACCGAGTGAAGTGTCTGAATGTTTATTTACGTTGCGAGGATTCACTCATTCACGTGGTTCGCCGTTCATTCTAAAACGATGCATGCAAAATAAAGGCATGTCCTCTAATCGTGCATTTCACACCGTTTCTCTCTTTCTTCCACGACTACGGCCGATCGTGTCAAAAACGGCAGTGGGGGGTGTTAACCGGTCGTCGATATGGAAGCCCTGCTACTAACCCATCGATATGTATTGTAAATATAAATATATATATATATATAGATAATTGATGTCCCCTTTTACCAATTGGTGTCGGGGTTAAATATAAATATTTGTAAAGAATTGTAATTCCGCTGTTTGAATAAATAAATAATAAATTTATAAATATATACAAACATCTTTAATGTTTGTATATATTTATAAATTTATTTGCTAGAACTGCATACAATTTCTATCAATAAAAATTATCTCTCTATCATTTGCAGGATAGACCATACAGGAGACCAACAAAGTAAGTGGTGAGCTGGTGACCAGTTTGTCCTAGTAGGTTTGCCAGTAAGTAGACAAACTTTTCGTTGGGATGACACTACATATATATTTCCCAGGCCGCTGCCCATCCGCCCTTGATCATTTGTGTTTGTTACAATGTTGTTATTAAATATTTTCTGCAATCTGTTTTAATATGTAAATAAATAATTAAATTAAATAAATAATGTGAAGTTAATTATGTTAACTTGTCATAGCAATTGTGATTGCTACTACATATTTTTTTATATCCTTACGTTATATACAAATTGTTTATTCTACTTAAGTGGAATAGAATATATGTAAATAAATAAATTTCAAATTAAAAATTTTATAAACTAAATTATAAAGGAATTAAAGGTAACATTTCCGAATGGTGTCACGAGAAATATAATATTTTGAAAACGGAATCATGGGTAAACGTGTGTGAAATGAACGAATCCGAAGTCAAAATCTGTAGGAAACTTACCGTTTGGTCACAATTCGCATTTAAAGTCCCAATTTTGAGGTTATAATTGATCCAATTTTCGACTAAATAAATAAGCACATTGTGAGTATAAATCGTACACATGATGAAATAATCTTCTAATTTATGACAAAAGTTAACAAATTTGTTGCGATTTTTTCATTTACTCAGCCAAAATCACGATTTTAATTTTATAGAGAAATTGACTTTTATATAAAAAAATCAATATATATTTTAGATCCATTTCTAAATAATAGATATTTTAATTTATGATATCAAAAATATATGGCGCCACCTCTCCACTAAACCGAATGTATTTTGTACAATATAATAAACAAATAATACAGAATTATTCATCGACTATTATAAATAATACATACATATTTAATTAATGATTTTTTAATGAAAATATTGGATAGATTGGTACAACTTACGATCTCTTGCACGTTTTGTCAAAATACTTTCCAAACATGTTTGCACACTCACCTAACCGAACCTAACTTAAACTAACCTAACTTAAACTAACCCAAAGTAACATAACCTAAACTAATCCAAACTAAACTAACCTAACATTAACTAACCCAAACTAAACTAACCTAACTTAAACTAACCCAAACTAACCTAACCTAACTTAAACTAACCCAAACTATCCTAACTTAAACTAACCCAAACTAACCTAACCTAACATAACCTAAACTAACTAAAAATAAAATAACCTAACATAAACTAACCCAAACTAAACTAACCTAACTTAAACTAACCTAACCTAATTTAAACTAACCCAAACTAACCTAACCTACTCTAAGTCGACAAAACGTGCTAAAGATCGTAAGTTGTACCAATATATCCAATATTTTCATTAAAAAATCATTAATTAAATATGTATGTATTATTTATAATAGTCGATGAATAATTCTCTATTATTGTACAAAATACATTCGGTTTAGTAGAGCGGTGGCGCCATCTATTTTTGATATCATAAATTAAAATATCTATTATTTACAAATGGATCTAAAATATATATTGATTTTTTTTATATAAACGTCATTTTCTGTATAAAATTAAAATCGTGAGTTTGGCTGAGTAAATGAAAAAATCGCAACAAATTTGTTAACTTTTGTCATAGATTAGAAGATTATTTCATCATGTGTACGATTTATACACGCAATGTGCTTATTTAGTCAAAAATCGGATCAATTATAACCTCAAAATTGGGACTTTAAATAAGAATTGTGACCAAACGGTAAGTTTCCTACAGATTTTGACTTCGGATTCGTTCATTTCACGCACGTTTACCCAAGATTACGTTTTCAAAATTTTATATATCCCGTGACACCATTCGGAAACGTTACTAATAATTAAATGAAATAAATAATGTGAAGTTAATTATGTCAACTAGTCATAGCAATTGTGATTACTACTACATATTTTTTTATATCCTTACGTTGAATACAAATTGTTTATTCTACTTAAGTGGAATAGAATATATGTAAATAAATAAATTTCTAAATAAAAATTTTATAAACTAAATTATAAAGCATTTAAAGAATAATTATTAAACCTTGAATAATTATTTAACCTTGACACCCAATATGGGTAAAAGAGGATAAGATTAAGAAATAAAGAAGGAATAATTATTTTATTTTTAACTGCTGCAACACTAATTTGCATAAACTGTTTTTATTAAATTTCTGCCTCTTAAGACATAAATCAAAACAACATATTCTATTTGAGTGGAATAGAATATATCGATAAATTAATAAATTTCTAATTAAAAATTCTGTAAACTAAATTATAAAAAAATTAATTAAACCTTAAATTTTTTTTTTTTCAGCTACTGCAACACTAACTTGCACAAATTGTTTTTTATTAAAATTCTCCCTCTCAAGAAATAATTTAAAACAAAATAAAACCAACTACATTCCAAACACCATCAAATTAAAATCCCTCGCGTTTTACATAAAAGGATGTAAATTAAACTGCCCAACTTTTAAATTAGCCGTCCAATTAAGGCACGAGGGTCCGGCCCAGAGGAGGAAAATGAGCCACTCACACGGCCGCCCGGACTAATTGAATAATTCAGCATGTGGAATGACGACGTTAATTGATAATCACATTATTATAACAACCGTCGCACGCTCTCTCTAAATAAATAGATTGATAAAAAACGCTGACATGTATTCTAATTACATAATTCCAATTACAAATTGCAAAACCATAATTGGAATACATTAGTAAACAATGAAATCAAATGATGAATAATAATCGTATGTATCTTTGTGATAAGAAGCAGCAAAAAAAAAAAAAGAATTAATCCAGGGCAAGGTTTAAATTACTTGAAAAGAAAATAAAGCATCCGAAGGGTTGTGTTGATTTTTTTATTTATTTATTCATACTTTAAATATAGCTTTAGGGTTTTTTTTTTAAGGTAAGTAATAAGTAGGTGTGGTTATGTGGGACCTTTTTTTAAGTCCGCCGCTTTTAACCTAGACCTTTCCAGGCTGGCGTATCGACATTTCAGGGCAAGGGCTGGCGGAATAGGTGAAAGCGGAGCGGAATGCGCCGACGGGGGGATTTCGTGGACGGTGTTTTCGTGACTCACCTATTGTGGAAATGAACGTCGTATTGAAGGCATCCTCCGAAAACCTGAAGAGCACGCACGTTTTACCAACACCTGAGTCACCTATGAGTAACAACTTGAACAGATAGTCGTACGTTTTTGCCATTTTCTCGGACGGGGAACACACAATAAGCGTACGCGGTCTGGAGAAAGACACCGGCCACGAATTTTTTTTTTTTTTTGGCAGTTTACCGTTGTCTCACACAAAAGACACTAACAAGTGTCACTGCTGTCACGGCGTTTAGTTTCTTGCGCGTTGTGTTGGCTGCAGTAGACGTGTCGGCCGCGGGAATTTTAAAATAATTAATTAAAATCATACAATAATTTTTTTACTCTTTCTTCTTTCAACCGTTAGATATAAAGAGACAATAATA
Source organism: Philonthus spinipes (assembly GCA_963082785.1). NCBI lineage: Eukaryota > Metazoa > Arthropoda > Insecta > Coleoptera > Staphylinidae > Philonthus > Philonthus spinipes. Next base: position 10,015,616 of record OY720316.1, on the reverse strand, counting down.
ATAATAATAAAATAATTGATATAAGATAAAAGTTTGCTTTAATTAATTAAGAAAAACTGTTGATTGTTTTAAATTATAATATAAAAATGTTAATTAATTTATTTATATTTTTTTGCTCCTCGACACCCAACACGGGTTTAAGAAGAAAGGATTAAGGAAGATTGAAAAATATTTTTTGCTGCTACTAATAAACAATTAATCGCTTGTAAAAAATAAAATATAAAAATTAGAACATAAAAAACATATACGTAAGAGAAATGTTAAGTTTAACGTGTACATTATCTTTATCATCACAATATTACAGTTTTTGTAATAGAATAAATAACAATTCTATCTATGAATAATCATAGAATGTGAAATTACACGTTAAACTTTTAATTTTCCTCACGGAATAGATTCGATAAATTGATAGTTATCTTATCAATTTATACATTTTTCTTGCTATTAAAAAGGCACTTGGGGTTATTTTGTACACGAAGGAATATTAAATTTAACATAAACGTTATTAATGACCACAAAATCTAAAATGTTTATTTAGATCACAAAACAATTTTAAAATGTAAATAAAAAACATAATTTTATGATAAATTTATAATTTATTTTTATGGAATAACCCTGAATACGTTTTATAGCAGTTATATCTTAATTAATTAACTTTTCTTTCTCGATTTAATTATAAATTTATTTCAATGAGTGCCATCTATCGTTAATCAAACACAGCAGAATTTAAATTGGCAGTAATTACAAATTTAATTTAAACTTCACTTGATAACACTTTTAAAATTAAGTAATTAATTTAAAATTTACATAATTAAAAAGTTGTAATGCAAGTTTTCTGGCTTTATTTTCTTTTTATAGATTTTAGTGTTGATTAAAATGAGTATTGTATTTGATTTAATTGACTGCACGTCAATTGATAATCATAGACTACGAATATTGATTTTTTTTAATTTCATTTCGCTTTTAATTTAAACATTATTAAAATAGTATTTAAAAAGCTTAAATTTTGAAATATAATAAATAAAGCAAAATATTAATCTAATAATAAGTCAATAAAAAATAACGCAAATAAACTTGATTTGTGTATACTATTAAATTATGTTTAAAATCATTTAAAATCTATAGATCTATTTATAGATAAATGATATTATAAAATTATAGTATATAAAACAAATAATCACATTTTATAGCAGTTATATCTTAATTAATTTATTTTTCTTTCTCGATTTAATTATAAATGTATTTCAATGAGTGCCATCTATCGTTAAGCAAACACAGCAGAATTTAAATTGGCAATAATTACAAATTTAATTGCAACTTCACTTGATAACATTTTTAAAATTAATTAATTGAATTAAAATTTACATAATTAAAAAGTTGTAATGCAAGTTTTCTGGCTTTATTTTCTTTTGATAAATTTCAGTATTGATTAAAATAAGTATTGTATTTGATGTAATTGACCGTACGTCAATTGATAATCATAGACTACGAATATTGATTTTTTTTTAATTTCATTTCGCTTTTAATTTAAACATTATTAAAATAGCATTTAAAGCGCTGAAATTTTGGAATATAATAAAGCACAATATTAATCTAATAATAAGTCAATAAAAAATAACGCAAGTAAACTTGAATTTGAGTATACTTTTAAATTATGTTTAAAATCATTTAAAATCTATAGATCTATTTATAGATAAATGATATTATAAAATTATAGTATATAAAACAAATAATCACATTTTATAGCAGTTATATCTTAATTTATTTTTCTTTCTCGATTTAATTACAAATTTATTTCAATGAGTGCCATCTATCGTTAAGCAAACACAGCAGAATTTAAATTGGCAGTAACTACACATTTAATTTCAACTTCACTTGATAAAATTTTTAAAATTAAGTAATTAAATTAAAATTCACATAATTAAAAAGTTGTAATTCAAGTTATCTGGCTTTATTTTCTTTTTATAAATTTTACTATTGATTAAAATGAGTATTGTATTTGATTTGATTGCACGTCAATTGACAATCATAGACTACGAATTTAGATTTTTTTAAATTTCATTTCGCTTTTAATTTAAACATTATTAAAATTGCATTTAAAGCGCTAAAATTTTTAAATATAATAAAGCAAAATATTAATCTAATAATAAATCAATAAAAAATAACGCAAAATAACTTTTAACTTTTAAAATATGTTTAAAAGCATTTAAAATCTATAGATCTATTTATATTTTTATAGATAAATGATATAAAATTATTGCATATAAATCAAATAATCACATTTTCTTTCTCAATTTATTGTAATTTTGTTGTAATTAGTCGCATGTTGGTTGTTTTTCCTGTGGTGGCCGTCTTTCTTGCGGATCCGGATGCACTATAGCCTAGATGGCCCATATTGCCTTACTCACACAAAAAAGTTAATTACAAATTTAATTATAATTTTTTTCTTATAGGTTCAGTTTAAACTACATTTATTGTAGTTATATACAAATGGGGATTTATAAAAAAAGTTCTTACATAAACAATAATCATAGATAAAAAGTAGTATTCAAATAAATAACTTTAATTACTTTTTTGTATTCACTGTATTTTTATGGTGACTGGTTTCGACTTGTGAGCCGTAATCAAACCAAGTACTTAAAATTAACATTGAAGTATATATAAAAACTTCAATCGGAGCTATTCCGTACAGAAAATTTTAAATTTATCGCGTATGTTATTAATTATATTCACAATAGATTGTGAAAATTGTAATAGATGTATATAAATAGTCGTATACATCTATTACAAAAGCTGCTTAGACTGTGATGATAAATATATATATATAATCTTGTATCCCTTACACCCTTTCGAGTGTCGGGTGAAAATATAACGTACACGTTAAACTTAACATTCTTCTTACAGAATAGCCCCGAATGTTAATTTTAAGCACTTTTATTTTTACGGTTTCGACTCGTCAAGCGAACTATTATCAAACCAAGTACTTAAAATGAAGATTGCAGGATATATAACGACTTTCTCTTTAGCTACTGTGACATTTTGATTTACGTTAAGTAATTTATTAATTATTTTAAAATTCTTTTTATTCAATTTAATAATTATAGATACTAAATTATATGAATTCAAAGAAGCTTTAATTATTACAGTATATGGTAATGGAACTAAAATCACATAAATTAAATTTGTTCCATCTTGACCATCTATCAATTAATTTTCTATGATCTTGACTTATCCGTCAATTGTTGGAAAGATTTTGAGGTTATAAATGTGAATTAATTTCAAAAATGCATTTAATCACTTTAAATCGATTAAAACTGGTTAAACGCTCGTTAAAATCAATAAATTTTCGACACTACTGCTCCAAGAAGTTATTAAAGGAGTATGACATAAGGAAGTTAAGGAATATTGGGATATTAGCACATATCGATGCAGGTGATTTAAAATTCTTTTATTACTAAATTTAACTACCTAATGATGGTACTGTGTATTGAAACATATATATAATCTAAAATCCCCATCTACCATAATGGTGGTGTAGGGGTTGTGTATTGAAATAAATGTAGTAATACGAAGTTCAGTGCCGCTCAAAATTTGCTCTTGTTTCTTCCGGTGGTTTTTCAGATTTGTCGGCAGTGTGTTTTTTTTCTTGTTTTATTAATTTTTTTGTTTGTTAACCAAGCGATAATTGTGATGGATATTCGGGTGCAGGAAAGTACCCGCTATCCGAATTGAACAAAAAATAGATATGGTGTCATTTAAAAAAAAAGTTGACTATCACCACTTTGACAGTTTTCATCTTATTGTTAATTTGGTGACACCATTAAACAGAGAATTTCTCACCGTTTACAAATATATGTAGTTTGTTATAGTTTACTGTCAAAATAAAAAACTGAATCACCAAACACCAAACTGAATCACCCTGTACAATGAAATTTAGTTAGATGATTCGAGAGATCAATTTGTATATATTTGACAACGGCAAATATTTCATATATATATATAATTATTGTACACTTTCGGGTATTGAGCGGGCAAATATTTTACTGATTATTAAGGCTTCTTTATTGTACATCGTTGTTCGATTAATGAATACACTTTTTAACTTTGTTTGTATAACAGAAATTTATTTAGTGACTATAGTCACTAATGTTTCAAGATATAGTGAATATCAGTTGACGAATATATTCTAATATATTTGAGATGTAGTGAATATTACTTGACAAATATTAAATAACAATTGAAAATCTGTTACAATTTCATTTAAGGAAAAACGACGACAACTGAACGGATGCTGTATTATTCCGGGACGATATCCCAAATGGGAGAAGTCCATCACGGAAACACCGTCACCGACTACATGCCACAAGAGCGAGATCGCGGTATCACAATACGTTCAGCCGCAGTGTCTTTCCCGTGGAAACAGCATCAGTTTAATTTAATCGACACACCCGGCCACATCGACTTCACAATGGAGGTCGAGCAAACGTTGAATATTCTTGACGGCGCCGTTGTTATTCTAGACGGATCAGCAGGTAATTTTTGCATTAATATACAGGCTGGTCCATTTTCAGGAAATATCTCAGAAACAATAAATTTCATGGAGAAATATATATATATATATATATATATATTCAATGACCCCTTTCTACCCACATGGGTGTAGGGTATTCATGCAGAAATAACCTGCGCAAAAAAATAATCGTATAGAAGGGGGGTATAATAACGTAACATTGGCTTTGTCCTAAATGGCACAGTTATTGCTAAATGAATGAAGTATTTAAGTTTTGTTAAAAAGTAAAGTCACCTCACACTGAGAAGTAGAGAGGAACATATAACGATGTTATATAAGACTAAATAAATAAATAAAAAGTAAAGTTTTTATGCAAATAAAGGTTGCTTTTTTTTTAATTTGCTAAATCAAGGTCAACTCATTTTTATTTAAATGAAAACCCCTATTTCTTTTATTACAGAATCATATTCCTCGTTAAAAAATAAGAATTTACTCAGTTTACTTTTTCGTCAGCATGATAGATGGCGCTGCATATTTGAAATTGAAATAATAACAATTCATTGTTCGAATGTTTACAATAGAATGGAAGGGAGACGTCGTAAGGTTCTATTTAATTGTGAAGTGTTTTTTAATGTTTCATCAATTGAACCAATGAATACTAAATTGAAGTTATTAATAATAATAAATCTTTATTCCAACCTCGACACCCAATACGGGTAAAAGAGGATAGGATTAAGAAGGAATGAAATCTTTATTCCACACAAGTATCAGAATTATTTACATTATAAGATTTTGTTGTTATCCATAAAACATGATTATTTTCTTCTGGAATTGGCTGTCAACCAAAGGTCTTTCCGCCTTGAAGTTCTTATGCAATTTTGAAATAAATTTTTATTATTTATTTATTTAGTCTTATATAACATCGTTATATGTTCCTCTGTACTTCTCAGTGTGAGGTGAAATTTTTATTATATATATAACATCTTTATTTCTGCAGACAATTTTATATACAATAAATTAACAATATAATTCTTATAATATGTTTTACGTTGTCCTTAGAAAACGGCTATCGACCATCGGTCTTTCTGCCTAAATTTTTATTACATCATTCTAAATAATATAATTTTTAATTAGGGTTAAATGAAAATGTTTTAACAGATTAATTAATTTTAATTATTACTGAAGCGATAAATACCTTTTATTTTTTTTTAAATTTTTTAGGAGTAGAAGCTCAAACACTAACAGTGTGGAGGCAAGCCGATCGGTATAATATTCCTAGGATAATTTTTGTAAATAAAATGGACCGACAGGATGCGGACTTGAATATGTGTTGCAAGTCTGTTCAGGAAAAATTGGACGCCACTGTTTTACCTCTGCAGATTCCTTCTAAAGAAAACGGAAAATTAACAGGTGCATATTTAAACAAAATTCTAATTGAAATATTGAAAATTAGAGGTTAATGGATGTAAAAGTCAACCTCGACACACAATATGGGTATAAAAAGAAAAGATTAAGAAAGAAAGATGTAAAAGTCTATAACTAAGAAATTTCCTTTCGCTTAATACGTTTTGTTTCATTCCAATATTTAGGAATTGTCGACGTACTAACTCTAGAAAAAATAATTTGGAACCAAAAAACAGGCCTGCAAAAAACCCAATTAACCGAGAAAGAAGACGGTAGCTTTTGGGAGCAAGCCCTACAAACGCGCAACAATATAATAGACACCGTTTCACAATGGGACGACAATCTGGCCACGAAAATAATCGAATCTGAAAGTTTCGAAAACATCAAACTGTCCGACATCGTCCGAGCCATAAAAACTGCCACGCAACAACAGGTTAGTTCAATTGCAAAAACACACCAGTTTTCATGTTAACAATTCAAGAAAGCTGTTCCAGTTCTATGCGGGAGCGCTTACAAGAACGTCGGAGTTCAACCGTTAATGGATTCGGTGATTTTATACCTGCCTTCTCCGGACGAGTGTACCGGGGAGTTTCAGTATTTCGAGGATAATCTGTGCGCGAGGGCTTTCAAGGTTCTGCATAACAAGCAGAAGGGGCCGTTGGTGTTTTTCAGGGTTTACTCGGGGCAGTTTACCAAAGGGCAGAGGGTTTATAATGTGCAGCAGGATTTGACGGAGCAGTCGCAGAAGTTGCTGATAGCTTATGCAGATGATTTCGAAGAGGTCGGGGTTATGAATAATGGAAATATTGCTGTTGTTACAGGACTTAAGGTAAATAGAAATAATTCAAGGAATGGATTAATCTGCTTTCCTGCTTGGTTACCATAATTTATTTATTTAGTCTTATATAACATCGTTATATGTTCCTCTCTACTTCTCAGTGTGAGGTGCATTGCTTTTTAACTGCTTTATAAACGATATAGTTGAGAGGTTCGATGTCGATTGCTTATTATTTGCGGATGATATGAAAATTCTTAAACCAATAAATTCTATTGCCGACTGTTTGTCCTTACAACACAATATTGATATTATAAATTCTTGGTGCAGTTCCAATAATTTATTCCTTAATACGGATAAATGCAAGGTTATGTCCTTTTCGCAAAATAAATCATCTACGACATACAATTATAACATAAATAAATATTGTCGAGAGTGAACCAATTTAAAGATCTTGGTATACTTTTTGACCGAACCTTACATTCAAATTTCACATAGAAAGTATAGTGTCGTCAGCCAATCGTTTCTTAGGATTCATTTTTCGTAACTCAAAATTATTTGAAGATACCGATGCTATACTATCGTTATACTTTGCTTACGTCCGATCTAGGCTCGAATATGGAGGTTGTGTTTGAAATCCGTGTTATGCGAAATACGCATATCCATTCAAAAACGGCTAGTTAAGTATTTATATTTTAAGAAGTCAGGACTCTATCCAGACGATACTATAAGCTATAAATCGCTATTAAAAGTTTTTAAATTGCAATCTCTGGAAAATCGACAAAAAGCACAACTTATTACTGCACTTCACAAATTATTAAATTATTCGATTGATTGTCCAGAGATTGTTGCTCAGATTCAATTTGACGTTCCCCATGGTTTAAGACATAATACATTTTTTCAACTTCCTATTCTAAAAACAAATGTTATGGTCAAATCGCCTATATTTTCAATGTGTGATACGTACAACAAATTACTTTCAGTATTCCAAAATATACATTTAATGAAACGTTCAGTCACCATTCATCGGTCGTCTACCTTGTAGACCCAAATCGTTGACGATGCCACTTGAAATTAGGCAAAAGGTGGCGCTTGCGTCGTCTTTAATTTATTATTCCAAAATATGTTTTAACTCTACAATAGATATACTGCACGGCTCATAATTATTATTTTATTTTTACGTTCTTTTGTTAAACTTAAATTAGTTTTAAGTGATATACAATGTTGTATTGGAAATGTATTTTTCCATGATTGTATTATTTAAAAATAAAAAAATAAGTCAGCATCTCGATCTTTTTGATACGCTGATTCTTTCTGATCAGTTCAATCTGTTTGAGCGGCTCAATTTTTTTGATTGGGTCAATCTTTCGGATCTGTTTCAGCAGCTTGATCTTTTTGATCCGCTCGATACTTCAACTAATCGATCACTGATGGATCGATATTGCCCAATACTAGCAATAATAATCTCACTAAATTTCAATTTTGATTGATTGGCTCAATCTTTCTGATCAGTTTGATATGTGTTAGCAGCTCGATCTTTTTGATAGGCTCAATCTTTCTGACCAGTTCGATCTGTTTGAGCAGCTCAATCTTTTTTATCTATTTAATTGGCTCAATCTTTCTGATCAGTTCGATCTGTTTGAGCAGCTCAATCTTTTTCATCTATTTAATTGGCTCAATCTTTCTGATCAGTTCGATTTGTTTGAGCAGCTCGATCTTTTTTTTATCTATTTAATTGGCTCAATTTTTCTGTTCAGTTCAATCTGTTAGAGCAGCTCGATCTTTTTCATCTATTTGATTGGCTCAATCTTTCTGATCAGTTCGATCTGTTTGAGCAGCTCAATCTTTTTCATCTATTTGATTGGCTCAATCTTTCTCATCAGTTCAATCTGTTTGAGCAGCTCGATCTTTTTCATCTATTTGATTGGCTCAATCTTTCTCATCAGTTCAATCTGTTTCAGCAGCTCAATCTTTTTGATCGGTTCAATATTCCTGATCAGCTTGAGCAGCTCAATCTTTTTGATTGGCTCGATTCTTCAACTGATTGATTGATCTTGCCCATCACTAGCAATAATAAACTAAAATTTTGATTTAAGCCTTTCATATATTTTTTTAATTTTTTTTTCTAAAGAAAACTGTAACTGGTGATTTGGTAACAATGTCGACGACATCAGCACAAAAAGCGAAGAAGAAAATGGAATCTTCGAATGTGGACCCAGACAAAATTAACGCCTTGTTCAGCCTGGGTGCCAGGATTCCAGAGCCAGTATTTTTTTGTTCGATCGAACCCCCAAGTCTGGCCTACCAAACCGCCTTAGATCAAGCTCTGAGTGAATTGGAGAGAGAAGATCCTAGTTTAAGGGTAACTCATGACGCCGAAAGCGGTCAAACTGTACTAGCAGGTAAGCTACAACAAAACAATTCATCTAGCACCATCTTAATCTTAAGTTTTTGTAAGAAGTTTAGCAGTATTTCCAAGACCTTAGTAGAGGTAGTATTCAGGGCTTGCGTGATTAATGGTCGCGTTCAGGGAATTGTAGCGCTTAAGCGCTTTACAAAAGCGGTTTCGCTGAACGATACCGCTTTATCAAGCGGTAAAGCATATATTTTTTCTGTTTGATTTTAACAAGAATATTTTTTACTGTAAAATTAAATTTGTGCAATAAAATGTACATTTTATTAGTTTAGTGTCATAATCAAGCAAGCTAAACCATCAATTCGTGTTGAAATGATCGATTTTGAAAGATCGCTCAATAAGATCGTTCTAACCGATCACAAAGAAATATCGAGCAGCTCGATTTTTTTAAACTGACCTTTCATAAGAATAATTTAAATCATCAGAATCTGGGGAACCATCCCACAAATCATTTATCCGATTGAGAAATTAAAAATTAAATGAAAAAACTGGCTGGTATGTTTATGAAATACCATTTGCGTAAATTTTTAAAAACAACAGCGTACAGCTTTCGCACTGTGTCAATTCCATGTTATAATCAAGCTAAATGGAAAGATCAAATTGTAGTTGCGAGGGGATCAAATTGAGTTGAAAAAATTGATTCGATAAATAAGATCGAATGGCTCAATCTTTTTGATCGATATTTCCCATCGCTATTAATTTTATCCTTTCCAAACTCAAACATAATTATTACTATATTGTATACTTTTTTCTCATTTATTACTTGGTAAAACTTATTTTAGTAAATTTTAGTAAAACAAAACCAAGTGATTTCATTATAACAAACGGTTATAATTATTACCTTTTACTGTTTCTATACCTATTTCAGTTATAATAAAATTAAACTTTTATTATCTTTTATATTTTGCCCATCATTAGTGAATATGTCTTTTGAATAAACTTACTTTAAAAACTTGTTAATTGTTGAGGCTTCTACTTTGTTATACATTGTAATTCAATTTTAATAAATGAAACACTTTTTTACTTTGTTTGTATAACTCAGATTGATTTTATTGTTGACTATAGTTTTGACAACCTTAAAGTGTCATTATCAAAACTTTTGTTTTGATAATGACACGTTAAACTATCAAAACTTTTGTTTATAGTCAATAATAAAAACATTCCGAGTTATACAAACAAAGTAAAAAAGTGTTTCATTTATTAAAACTACTTTAAAAACCTTTAATAATTTTGGGGTGATGCCATTTAAAAAGTTTGAGAGCCACTGGTCTAGTGCACTGTTCAGCTTCTTTTACATTCCCATTTGGTTCTGTGTTTTTTTTAGCACAGATTTAATTGTTCAGCCATCGCTGAAAAAAAATGTTTGAAATTGTAAATAAAAATCACGTTTTTATTTCCAGGCATGGGCGAACTACACTTAGAAATAATCAAAGACCGAATTTTGAAGGAATACAAAATCGAAGCGGATTTAGGCCCTTTGCAAATATCCTACCGGGAAACCCCTCTCAGTAAAGTCGAGGGCGATTTTAAAGTGGACACAAAAATCGGCAACAGCAAGCAATCCGCTTACGTTAAACTGTCAATCACACCAGTCGAAAACCTAATGGAGAAAGACATGTTCAAAATCGACAAATCCCAGTACGCCGATGAGAGCTTGGCACATATTACCCCAAGGCACTTGGCGGCGATAAGACAGGGGGTTACAGTAGCGTTCTCTCACGGGCCGAAATTGGGATGTCCTGTAACCAACACGCAAGTTTTGTTATTGGCAGTTACAGTCGGGAGAGGGACGACGGATAGTATTTTAGCAGCAACGGTAACTCAATGCGTTAACAAGGTATATACGAATAATTTAAGTTTGTTTACATTTTTTTAATATTAATTGAATTAATGTTTATTATTGAACATTTGTTTTGAGTACTTATGTAATATAAGTCAAAATATCGCAGTAGCTAAAAAGAGAAGTGGGAATAATTTATTAATTATTATCAGTTGCAAATCCCAAGGATATGGATAATGCGAAATAATTTAATAAGTTTTCAAAAGCACGTTGCACGACGCCACAGGCAGAGGGTTACTTAAAAGCAACGTGCTTGAGAAAACTTTAACAATTATAAGTATTTATCAATGTCTGAGGGATATTCGGTACGAACATTTCTTGCAAGTAAATTATTTATTTAACATTATTTATTGAAAATATAATTATTATTATTATCAATGGATGAAATTACTATTTTTATTGCCAAACTGTGAACGTGAGTGACATTTCTATATAACGATTACTGCACGTGTTTATATTGCTTAGCAACATCATAGCGATAAGCAATCCCATAAGGTGATTACAGTGTAAGTTTATGTTGATTGCTTATTTTTGCACATGTGACTGAGAATTAAGCAATTTAATTGGATGCTTGTTTCAGCAAGAAATGTTCGAATTAATTTGCATGTATGGTTATTATTTATAGGTTAAGTCGCATGGGCTGTTGTATTTCTATACAGGGTGTCCATTTTACGAGGTCTAGTATGGGGTCTCGGTTAAATTTCGGTAAAGTGGTGCATTTTCGGGCTTTGTTTTAAAAATTACAAAATTCCCACTACTTCTGGAATTATCCGCAAAAAAGCAAAATTTTACGAAAACTTTTTATTTTTTTCTGGACTTATTCAAAGATATAATTGATAATGATTGGCACATTGCCACTTTTTCTCCTCTGCAACATAGCCTAGTCAAATTTGGAATCCGAAGTTTCGATTTTCCGGAGCCATCGTCAGCTTTGTTATTTCTCATAGGCGCCATCTTGGATTTTTTACATTTTTAAATTCAGATCTTTTTTCTGATTACAATGATGTATTACACATTAAGTTTCGGACTTGCAGTTTGGAGGAAATATGAAAAATACTTTATTAGGATTGTTTCGAAGGACCAAAAAATGTTACGTTAAATGAAGTTTAAATTAACTATATTAAATTTACAACAATTTACAAATTTGTGTCGCGATGTTTACTGTATGAAGTTTCGAATTCATCTGTGTCGAAGCCTGTTTTTCTCCCGGATCTTCTCGGGTTTTTTTTTTTAATCTTTTCCCTTTCTACCGTTAGGTGTAAGGAGTATCTTCTCGGGTTGCGGGGGCCGAAGGTGCTAATTATCACCCTCTTTATTCAAACCGTTTTGGCTGATCAGGGCCGAACGCCTGACAGCCACATGGCTTTTAACTTATCAAGTACTTCATCACTATTTATTACCATCTCGAGGGTCGCTTCGCAGAACGGACCCTTTTAACGATTTATTGTGATTACGAAGCGGGTGGTCGGAGTTACGACAGATGCAGGTCGTAACAACTTTTTTTGTGAAGAGTGCCTTGTAAATAACATACACGCTGTTGTTTTGATAAACAAATTGTTGACGTTTTGATTGGATGTTCCTAGGATCGACATTTTCAATTTTCAACATAGCGTAAAACTAAAAATCAAGAAAGAATATGTATATAAAACCATTACAAGAGATGCTTGAATTCCAAGCACAGATACGTTACAATTCATTACTAGCCCTTACTAGCGCATACGCATAGATGGTTGATTTAGCGCCGCCGCAATTAATTTCTCTGTTGCCAAAATTACAGGATATATTCATTATTTGAAATAAGTCTCTCTGAAAATAGTTCCTGCAAATAATCATTTACCCTCTTAGCATTATGTGGCAGAGCACCATCCTGCTGGAACCAAAGGTTATTCAAGCGGTCGATGCAAATGTTTTCGTCTATGTAGTCAGTGAAGCAAGTTCTTTATTTATTTAGTCTTATATAACATCGTTATATCTTCCTCTCTACTTCTCAGTGTGAGGTGAACTAGGTTCTTAAAAATTACAAATACCCATCTGCAGACAAATGTTCTGCGTAAATGTAAGAGCCAAAAATCCAATCGCCAAACAGACCTACCCATAAATTCAATATGAAGCGAATTTGTGGCCGACTATACTGATGTTCTCTTGGATCAGACATGTTCATTATGTCAATTGAATATGCCTGAGTTGGTAAACTTGCACTATGAAGATCACGTTGGAGAGGAAATGGGGATTTTGCTCCAAACGGAACATAAAACTTTAGTAAATTAAATAAAAATGATTTGAAAATAATTAATAAATTATTTCCACATTTAGCTCTGTGACTTTTGACTTACGTTACGTAAGTACGTTAAACAAATGCACATTAAAACAACTACTTCCCGGGCAAATACCCACGCCGGACATTGAATTACATAATGTACACCTGCTGTTGCACATCAATAAAATATTGTATAATGCAACAAATTTTGATCCGAGAAAAATTTAATGCAAAAACAAACAAAAGGAACGTTACTTAATATAAGGCCATCGGCAGACAAGTGTTTCGGGATCTATCTCTCATCAGTACAGCTATGCCTTACATAATTCAAAGATGTTAAAACAAATCAATTAAATTAATTCAACTATACTCAGTGAAATTAAATCATTATACTCTTTTCTATTTATAAAAATTTATATATGACAATTTTAAAGGGGTGATATTTTTGTTTTTTTTTAAGACTCTCCAAACTGCTTGATGAGATGTGTTAATTTCTTATCGCCCTTATGGATGGATTATTACCTTGGACCTAATGGAAAATTCTGTGCTGTTTAATATTTTTCTATACTTAGAAAATGCTCAAAACTCGGCTTAATTTCGATGAAGTAGCAGGAAGTAATTTTTTTGTTTTCTGTATACCGCATTTGATATATTTCAGAATTTGTAAATTTCTATGTGATGTGTAATACATTTCTAGTATTCCGTTTATCTTCACTTGAATGGAGCATTTTAATAATAATATATACAGAGAGGTTTTTTAATCAGTATACATTAGGCGAACTGTATACCTGCAAAAAAACCAAGTCAAACACATTAAGCCGATTAATGTGTGTATGTTTAGTTGCCTATAACACACAACTAAACGTCAAACGCTAAACTTCAAATTGTGTGAAATATTTGATCAAAAATGTATACAAATCAAGAAAAAGTCGAATTTCAGAGGATAAGACATGTTTTCAATGAATCCAAAGTGGCCGAATACCTCAGTTAGGATAATTCTAAAAATAATTAAACTAAAACATTTTCTTTGGAAAACGCAACAAAATAAATCATGACTAACACTGCATGCGTTACCGTCACAAGCAATTTCATTTTTTTATCAAAAATACGTCACTTATTATTATGGAGAAATTACAGGTAAAAAATATTAAGAGATTTTATTAAGACAATTTGAAAGAAAAATAACAGTGAAGAAAAATAAACTTGAAATAAATAATTAGAATAAGTGTTAGAAATGACCACCAGAAACTGCAAGATATTAACTCAAAGATCGTGAAAATTCTTCCACATTGTGCATTTCGATATTGTCATAAACAGAAATAGAATTGTTTAATTGTTTTTTTTTTTTTAATTATCCTAGTTGAAGGAATCGATCGTTCGGGTTGCGTATTATAGGCAACTAAACACATACATCAATGCGTTTGATTTGGGTATTTTACATGTATACATAGGGGATATGTATACAGTTAAAAAAACCTCTCTGTATATTATCATATAACCCTTATACCTTTTCGATTGTCGGGTTTAAATAATATTACACCAAATTTGTAAAACTATGTGGCGTTTAGCGACATCCAATCGGAGTGTCAATAATTTGTTTATCAAAACAAAGGCATGTATGTTATTCACAAAGCATTCTTCGCAAAAAAGTATTTTTCCTATTTCCTCCAAACTGCAAGTCCGAATCTTAACGTGTGATACATCATCGTAATCAGAAAAAAGAATTTAAAAATCTAAGATGGCGCCTATAAGAAAAAACAAAGCTGACGATGGTTCCGGAAAATTGAAACTGCGGATTCCAAATTTGACTACGCCATCTTGTAGAGAAGAAAAAGTGACTAATAACAATGTGTCAGTCATTTTCAATTACCTCTTCAAATAAGTCTAGAATAAAATAAAAACTTTTTCTCGAAATTTTGATGGCGCCTATAAGAAAAAACAAAGCTGACGATGGTTCCGCAAAATTGAAACTGCGGATTTCAAATTTGACTCCGCCATGTTGTAGAGAAGAAAAAGTGACTAATAACAATGTGTCAGTCATTTTCAATTACCTCTTCAAATAAGTCCAGAATAAAATAAAAACTTTTTCTCGAAATTTCGATGGCGCCTATAAGAAAAAACAAAGCTGACGATGGTTCCGGGAAATTGAAACTGCGGATTCCAAATTTAACTCCGCCATCTTGTAGAGAAGAAAAAGTGGCTAATAACAATGTGTCAGTCATTTTCAATTACCTCTTCAAATAAGTCCAGAATAAAATAAAAACTTTTTCTTGAAATTTCACTTTTTTCCGGATATTTCCGGAAGTGATTTTTAAAACATCATCTTACAAAGCAAGAAACGTTAATTTAACCAACTTCATATGCTCTTCAAATAAACGAGATCCCTATAGTTGAGCTAGTAAAATGGACACCCT